>CM056052.1:174124435-175433602 GCA_029574335.1 Rana kukunoris
AACACAAATACAGTGCTTGGCATAAATATCCACCTTGTGTTTTTCCAATACAAACTGTAATTAACATAGATTTAATTTATACTCACCATACCTAACACATTTTCACTGGCTTAAGAACTCTTTCCCCACCCCATGTGACAGCACTAAGGGACTTGTAGGCAGGTAGTGGTTAATGCTACCTCAGCAGGGAAGTTGCAGGTTAATTGTGCTTCCTTGGTTTTTCTTGGCAGGTTTTTCCTGGATCCATCCCCTGGTTCTGTATACTATAAAAGAGAGGGAGGTCCAGGTCCCAGCATGACTTAGGGGGTTCTTGTTACTGTTCTCTTGGTTCAGTTCTGACTGGTTAATTTTGGTTGGACCCATTTCCCGCCATTACATGAGTCTGAATTGCCAGTATTATGCCAAGGTCAGAGTTCCCACTGCCTAGGAGGATTGCTGGAGCTTTTAAAACTTTGCCTTTGCCTGGTCTGAAGTTAGTCAAGGGGTGTAATGCAAGTAACTGGCACATATAGCTGGGGTCACTAATCACATTGGGGTATGAAGATAATGGTACAAGAGTTCATACAGTGTGAAGATACAGTGGTTACTAAGGGTAATGAAGGTCTCTCTAGTAGCCTGTGGTAAGCATGTACAGATGATAGCCTCTTGCAGTGAGGGAGATCTTGACAGCACTCCTTCAGCAGCAATTTGTCTCCCATAACACAGGTATGGAAGAGAAAGAGTTAAGTAAAGTGCCCGCATGGAGTGAGGTAGCAGTGATACGCTGGACATGTAAGGCAAGGGCTTTGTGTGTCCCTCCCAATTGTGTAAATGACCGTGGTGGTGTACATTGACATTGGCAGAGTTTATTAGAAGTTTAGATATTCGTACAAGTAAAGGTACTCCATGTGTAAGGCAGTGACTCTATCCAAAGTGCCATAGAGCAGCCGAGACGAACCCACCCCCTGGTGGTCCTCTCATGTGACCCTTGCTTGGCATTATTTGAGGAGGGAAACATGGAAGATGTGATGAGCAATTGCACCCCACCTAGCCCCTACCCTTACAAACTGAGCACCTATTCCTAAGTACCAGGGCTGTGGGAGGGATGAAACTTATGCTGGCCATACACTATACGAAAATTCGGCCGAAAATCGGTCGTAAAGAAAGATCTTTTGTTTTTCGGCCAGTTAATGGGCACAAAATCGAAAATCGTTTGAATGTTTTTGAGCCGAAAAAACGAAGGACAAGTTTGGAAATTTTCTGACGAACGAACGATAAATCGGAAGGTTAATGTGTTTCCCGTCCGAACTTTCTACACTAGGTATATGTAAAAAAAAAAAAAAAACATTTTTTTTTTTTTTATGTCCACTGAACGATTTATCGGCCATTACATGATGGCACTATCGTTTGCACTCACGAAAGAACTTTCGTTTTTCAAAAGTTTGTTTGGATGATTTTTCGTGGAGTGTATGGCCAGCATTAAGCTGGCTTGGAAGAAAAAATCGATTGATTTTATTGATGCCAATATTTATTTTCTGTCTGACTTTTTCAACCAAACCCTCTTCATGTGAAGATAGTTGCATCCACTACTACAGCAGATTCAGAGGATGGGAGCTTCATAACAATGAGGCCACCCTTTTCATTTGCAGGTGAGGAAGGAGAACCAACTTTTAGAACTGTTTATCTTCCTAGAAATAGATCCTCTGGAGATGCCTCAGCTCCTTCCTGCCCACATGGCACTTGACAGGCCCGTTGTCCAGCTTTGGCAGAGGCTTTGTTCCAGGAGAACGGTCATCTACCTCTGTGGACCATAAACTCTAACCATACAGTATGTCCACTTTTGTGATTTGTTCTGAGTAAGCTGTGCTTAATATAATTATTTGCTCTTGATTATATTTATCTGCCCCATTCATGGGAAAATAATTTTGATTGGTCCAAAACCTCTCTATTTCATTGTCATATATACGTTATAGAATACGCGATCCTTACATAGAGTATTGTAAGCATTAGACATGTGCAGAACTGAAAAATGTGTTTAGCTTAATTTTGGATAGATTCGTTATGTAACTAATTTTGTTTTGTTATGGAATTCATTTAGTTTGGTTTGGGAATTAGTTTTGTTTCGTTTTCGTAACATTTTAATTTTGTTTTCATTAAAATTTGTTTAATCTATACATTTTCTAAATTTTGTAAGAGGCTATTGTCTTTCTGTATGCATATTCTATCTTGAATGACTGTGTTATCTTCTCAATTCCCTTGTAAAATGAAAATAAATAATTTATAAAAAAATAGACACTTTTGATTCAGAAAACGTTGTTTAAGGATAGTTTAAATAAAATTGTTTACCCATATACACAACTTTTGGACTTTTGGGCATTGCCACTAAACATGATACAATGTTCTTAGAACCTTGCATGCTAAAAAAAAAAAAAAACAAAGTGGGGAAGGTGTGGGTGTTAATTTGGTTACATGCTGTGGGATAATAAACTACCAAAACAGCATCTTTTGGACATTTCCACGAGCCAGGATATTGGTGGACTTTCAAATCAGGAACAATGTACAGTCTGTCTTTTGTTTGAGAAGTGTGCGTATAAAGTAAGTTATCTGGGGAAACCTGAAATATTCCAGCTGGAAAGCCCTGCCCATGTGGGGTTGAGCAGGAACCTTCTTCTGGACAACCAGTGTATGATGTTGTGGAACCAATTGGACCTTGCAAATAGTTGCACTGTAACCTGCTTAGTCTATGCATGGTCAGTATTGACTCCGTCCCACCTTTCCCTGCCTTTGCACATTCTGCAATGAAGCACAGCATTGTGGTTACTTTAACTGAGGAAGCCATCGAATGGTGTCTGCCGTCTCTTTCACCAATGGAGGATGGGATGACAGGGGATCAGTCTTCTGTTGCCAGATGGAACCAGCCTACAGAGGAACTTGTAGTCCAAGACAGTCCTAATCTTCTTGAAAAGGATGAACAGTTCCAGGACACTGAGCCTCATCTGCCTAAGCCAGTCGTCAAAGGACTGATGCCAGTCTAGTACCTTTTTGTGTTACTTGATATGTTTACTGATTATCTGTGTTTATACATTTTTCTTTTTAGTCGTTCACATGTCATGTTTATCATGTGATGTAATGCACCCCCCTATTCATTAAGGGGAGGGGGTGAATGTAGCAGGGTGTTCGACATGCATTTCTTAATTTTCACCACTAGATGCCCTCATCTGTCTTTAATTGCTTTAATTAGTATTGTTTTGCAAGAGAAGTACTTCCCTTCTGTCTTCTAAGGGGAAGTCAAATATGGCACCAGAATTTCCTCTGTCATGGACTCTGGGTACTAATTGGGGGAGCCAGTGTGTGATTGGAGTTCTCCCAAGATTTAAGCAGCCATTTTAAGGTAGTCACACATGGATCGAATTTTAGTCCATGTGTGGCCACTGCAGTTGAATAGGAGTTGATCTGTTCAACCACACTGTTGGATATAATCTGCCCCATCTCTAGCTGAAGCCAATGGCTGCAGCACTGATCTGTGTATTCTGACAGTGGGGGAGTCTGCCCACTGTCAGAATACAATAACACAGCAGTGGGGATTTCCCCACGTTTAGCCCACTGGCTAAACAAAAAAAAAAATTAACTGTGTATGGACACCTTTAGACATAGAGGCTGTGTCAGTCTGAACGATTGTAGTGTGGGAATAGGTAGGGAGAAGTGCCTGTCTTGTCAGGGACAGTTAGTTTTAGTGAAAGGCTCCTCCTGTATAGGGATAGTTTTGTGGCCTTCTGAATCCTGCTCTATTATTCATTTACCAGGAAAGAAGATCTGCTTTTCAGATACTGGTCAGGTGCATCTCTACACACCAGTGAAGTAAGAGAGAAGCCAAGGGTCCTGGTGCACGACCACTAAGAATCCCACTTAAGGACAAAAGTTTCTGCCTGCCAGCTTATATAAGCACTGCATAATTGTGGGATTCTGTGTTGCTAAAGAAATTTGGTGCCTGTGCCACTAAGTTACTATGTATTGCGGCACATAGTAGAGCAAAATATTCGGCAAAGTAAAACAGAAAATCTAAGAAAAATGTTGTGATCTCATTCCCTTGAACCATAGCCACATGTAAGCCCTGCCCACATTTATATCTGACTATTTTTGGCATGAAGAAACCATGCTGTAGATCTAATAAATTAAGGAATATTCTTGGCAGAATCTCTGTAAATATTAAAAGACTATGAGACTTTGGTGTTTGGCATAGCCTACAGAATGCTGAAATCGCTGTGTAGAGCTGTGTGTCGGTTTTTACTGATCTTAGACACAGCATCCAGTATTCTAAAGCAACCTAACTGACACAGAAGATAAAAGTAATGATGTGTATTAATTGGGTAAAGCACTTGTAGAACACATATTTTCATGCAGTGCATGAAGAGCAAAATAGAAATGTGATATTTGTTCATGCTGAGCAAATAGCTAAGAGTATTCTGCAACTTTTTAACTATCCTAGACAGTAAGGTAAAAAGCAAATGCTAGAGAGAACTGGTTCATATGATGTTTTTCCTTAAAAGAACATCATTACAAATTGGATCTGAGGGATCATCCTATGCCATTTGTGATTTGGTATAAAGTATTTGGGAATTCATTTTTAAAATGTATAATATAT
Source organism: Rana kukunoris (assembly GCA_029574335.1). Classification (NCBI taxonomy): domain Eukaryota; kingdom Metazoa; phylum Chordata; class Amphibia; order Anura; family Ranidae; genus Rana; species Rana kukunoris. The sequence continues at coordinate 174,129,057 of CM056052.1, forward strand.
ATATATATATATATATATATATATATATATATATATATATATATATATATATATATATATATATATATTGTATTATGACTATTTGATTATTCTGTTTTATTAGGCCCTGCTATCATTAGAAATAGGGATAAGCAAAATCTGCCCGAGGTAGATTCATGGAGGGTTTGTCTAATCCTGCTTGGAAACCGCCAAACCCATTGAAGTCTATAGAGGACAAATCTGGATACTAAATTGTGGCGATTTTCAAAACACAGGGAGCTGGAACCTGCCAAAAAAACGTACAGTGAGGAGAAGGTTCCTTTATTCTGACTTTGAGGGCAACATATAAAAAACACCAATCCCTTATGCTTGGGAGATTATTTTATTTAGTGCTGCATGTGGTCTTATGGCAATTTTCAATAACAGAATTAGTGACAACGTATTCTGGCATCAAATATTTTGGCAGTATAATTGATTTGTTTAACTTACATTTTAGCTTGCTTAACAACAACAGGGCCCCAATCTGATTCAATTCTTCTTGAAAAGCTGTGACACTTGATTTTTATTCCAGAGGTATTCATATTTGGATACTTTAATCTCAGCACCTAGCAAATATGTATTAGATTTATAGATTTAAAGGGGTGTTCCAGCCAAAAGTTGTGTTTATTAATAGTCAGCAGCTACAACAAGTGTAGCTGCTGGCTTTTAATTAACATTCAGTTACCTGCTCCAGCGTTCCAGCGTCGCGCCGGCCGGGGCTCCGCTCCTCTCCCCCCTTCGGCTTCACAGCCGGGCACCCACTGCGCATGCGCGAGCGGCACTGCGCATGCGCCAGCGGCGCGGCCCACCGCTGATTGGACAGGCGATCGTCTAGGACCTGTCAGTGTCCTAGGCAATCGCCTAGGGGATGGGCTGCAATAAGGCGATTAAGCTTAATCGCCTTACCAGCCCCTCGGCGGAAGGAGGAAGTGGGACAGGAAGTCCCACTCCTCCTGAAGCCCCCACCCCTACCCCCCAAAAAAATTACATGCCAAATGTGGCATGTATGGGGGTGAGGAGTGGATTAAGCGGAAGTTCCCTTTTTGGGTGGAACTCCACTTTAACTTGTAGCTAGCTTATACAAATGTTGTTACATTGATAATCATGTTACATATAGATACTTTTTTTTTTTTTTTGATCAAACAACTATAGGGGTATAGATATAATTAAATATTTCTGCATGGTGTGCAAAATATTACCATGGTATTTACCCCCTTCTCAAACAAACTGGGGTAAATTGATTGTTTTTTTATGTTATAAGGGACCATATAATCTCTATACAAGTACATACTACACTTGGTGACATTTTTAAAATGCAGTGGGCTTGATATTCTTCTTCCTGCATTTCCTTCTAGTCTCCTTTTTGTTGGTCTTGGTAATATCTACATGCAGTGATCACAAATAGTTTATGCAATATTGATTTTCTAATACATTTTCCTACAAAATCGGACAATGAATACTACTGATTATGCATTGATTTGATGTACTGTATGTATCTTACTGTACTATATATCATACACTGGTCACTAATGCCGCGTACACACAATCAAAAATTCCGACAAGAAAAGTCCAATGTGAGCTTTTGGTCAGAAATTCAGACAGTGTGTATGCTTCATCAGACTTTTGCTGTCGGAATTTCTGCCAACAAAATATTAAGAGCTGGTTCTCAAATTTTCTGACTGAAAAAAAAAGGGAATTCTGTTCATCTGTAGCAATTCCAATGCGCAAAATTACGACACATGCTCGGAAACAATTCGACGCATTGTAAGAAGCATTGCACCTAGTTTTCTTAGCTCGTCGTAGTGTTGTGCGTCACTGCGTTTTGACGAGAGAACTTGTGTGACCATGTGTATGTAAACCGAGCTTAAGCGTAATTTTGTCGGAAAAAAAACATCCAGGGTTTTTCCGACAGAAACTTTGATCGTGTGTACGTGGCATAGCTGGTAAAACTGAAATAATCTCAATGAAATGCATAGTTATTGCGTAGAAAGTCTTTTACTATTGTTACCATTAGAACATGAATGTGTTTTTAACAATTTTGTAAGACAAAATTTGTAAGTTATATATATATATATACTATAACATGTTGAATAAGACATGAGTAGGGAGGTGTAACAAATGTTTTATACTTTGTAATAAAAACACTTAATTTTATTAATATGCGTTGAAACAGTTGTTTGGTACCTCCAACGTGCCAACTACATAAATTAATCAACTGTTGTGTGGAACGAGAGCTGTCAGGAACCTTTGTATTAAAAAGTGCTATATGGGGCAGTTGTGGCACCGGAATTTCAGTCACCTTCTGTATCATCACAAAACCTTATTTCAGAAGCCCCTGAGTTTAGGGCATTCCCACCAAACGTGTGGCATGTTACCTAGGGATTGACATGAACTAAAATGCAATGGTGAGGAGCTTGGAAATATCAGGGACCATATACCATCTTATGATAACCTTAACGCTCGCTTCCACCAAAGAGACATTCAAAATCCATTTAAAGGCAGAGTAGAAGGAAGTCTGCCATTCTTCCAATTCTCTCTAAGAGGCCAGATCTGAGTCCCAGGTAACCTAACATTAGAGTCTGTCAGGAGCTGATCAATAGATAGAAATCCCTCCTCTCTGTCCAGTGTCTTGCACACACCAACTTTCATAAGGGGTCACTTTAGGGTCCTGACGTACCTCGACCTAAGGAAGTGGGAAATCTAAAAGAATCTAAAGGTTTCCGATGTTGGCATCTTCAACCTTGAGTTACAATGTGCTAGTGTGAAAGGACCTCAAGGGGTAAGAAAGTGACTAATGCTAAATAGGCCTTTGTTAAGCCACTAGCCGAAGGCTTCAGGATCTCGCTCTGGGAGAAAGGCAAGGTTATTGAAAAGATGAGCTAGTTGGGAAAAGGAGGAGACTAAATTAGAGTTGTACCAGACTTTATTACATACAGTAAGGCAGTTGGACAGCTTAGGGCCTAAAATGGGCAGTCTATCTCTACCTGGTTGCCACTTAAAGGGGTTGTAAACCTTCACGATTTTTCACCTTAATGCATTCTAGGTGAAAAGCCCGAACATTCCAGCAACAGTGATGAGCACTACAGCTCCAGCCACTGTCGTGGGTCCTCATTGGATAGATTGATAGCTGCAAGAGCCATTGGCTCCAGCTGCTGTCAATCAAATCGAAGGATACGTGAGTGAGGGGGGGGGGTCAAGTCCTGCTGTCTGTACCAATGGATGCAGCAGCAGGACATGAGAGCGTGCCCGCACGAGTGCCGCCATGGAAAGCAGCTCTCTGTGGGGGCACTCAAGAAGAGGAGGAGCACCACGGGGGGACCCCAGAAAATTAGTATTGGGACCACTCTGTGCAAGACCCTTGCACAGAGGATGTATGACAAAGCTTTACAATCACTTTAAGAAAATCTATTGGAATCTTATTAGTCACCATCCTCTCCATAGTTATCCATTCAGGTTTTTCTCCTTGGGAGTATACTATCGATAGCTTTGGCCAAGGTGGGGTAGGGAAGAGTTGACAATCCTGGCTGATCGCTACTGGCACCCAACTCCCAAAACTAACTGATCTGGCCTTTTGTATGTGTGCAAAAAAATTTAAATAAATAACTATATATATTGTACAGGACACCAGGGATGGGTCCTGGATGGACGCTACATAGCGCCAATTTTTGGAATCTGGTCCCTTTAAGCACTGGTTCAGGAGGTCACCCAAAGGGGGTGAGAGGTTCCGGACAGATAAAATGGATCCAGAGTGGACGGGCTTAAAGTCCTCTCTGTCTTCTTTTAATGATATTTGGGGGTCCGGGATTTCGGAGGCTCTGAAGCGACAATTGGGAGGGAAGAGAGCCTCCCCTTCTGACCCCTGGCTTCAGGCACACAAGGGGTTAACCACTTCCAGGAAGTGAGTTAAAAGGAAAGGAAGTCCTGACAGAGGGTGGAGTAGTTTTGGAAGTGAAGCTGTGTCTGCAGGGAAGGACTGGAGGACTTCTTACTAAAACGTATGTGCCTTTCTTTTGGTTGTTTTGCTGTGCTGAAGAGAGACTTATCTAATTTATGCTGGAAACAAGCAGGACTTTTGTTGTGACATTTTTGTGCTGAAGAAAGCATTATTTTGTTTTGTTTTGTTTTGGTCGCCAATAAAGACCCTTTGCTTTACTGACACGGTTTACGCACTTGTCTCGCTGAGCTAAAGAACCCCCAAAGTTCACAACTGGTGAAGAATGCGGGCAAAGTGCATTTGCAGGCGCAAAAAACGTTTAAAAAACTGACATTTAAAGAGACAGTGTACTTATGGCATGTCTTGGGTGAAGTCAGCCCAGACATTACAAACAGCACGCAACGACATGGAAGAGGTCATTAGGGCTTTGGCACAAGCCACCGTGACCCAGCAGCAAGCCACCGTGACCCAGCAGCAAGCCACCGTGACCCAGCAGCAAGCGTCAGCGGACGCCAACCGTCGCCATGAGGAAGCGATGGCTCTGCAGCAGCAGGCCCTGGCACAGGCTATAGCTGCGCAGCAAGAAAACACACGGCTGCTAGCCGCCCAGTTTACAGCCCAGCAGGAGTCCACTCAAGCACAGGTGGCTGCCTTGCAGGAGGCAGTACAGCGGCTGGCTCAGGGACAAGAGCAATCAGCCGTTGCCGTTAGCAACCCAGTGTCTGTTAGAGCCAGCCATTTCTTGCAAAAACTAACACCCAGCGATGACGTGGAAGCCTTTCTGACCACCTTTGAAAGGATAGCAGAGAGAGAAGCATGGCCCCGGGACCAATGGGCCGGCATTATCTCCCCTTTTCTCACTGGTGACCCACAAAAGGCCTATTTTGACCTCCCAGCTGAGCACATCAAAGACTATGAACGTCTAAAAGCCGAGATCCTGGCCCGCCTGGGGGTGACCACAGCTGTCCGGGCTCAGAGGGTGCATCGCTGGCGGTACAAATCGGACCAACCACCCAGGTCCCAAATGCACAAACTAATTCAGTTAGTTAAAAAATGGCTGCAGCCGGAGAAGTTGTCAGGTCCACAAATGGTGGAACGGGTGGTGATGGACTGGTACCTACGGTCCCTACCAGATGACCTACAACGCTGGGTAAGCCATGGAAACCCTACTAACACTGACCAGCTGGTCGAGCTGGTCGAACGGTACACCGTGGTGGAGGACCTGCTTGGGCCTGCCAAGCGTCGGGAACTCATGCCAAGGACACCCAGACCAGCCACTACCCCGAGGAGAGAAGCCTGGCCAGATGTTGGCATCCGCAGATCTACACCGTCTGCCATAGAACCACAGAGGTCGGTTCCTGTGCCAAAGATGGGAGACATTCAGTGTTGGCGATGTCGGTCCTGGGGGCATACCCGGGCACAGTGCCCGCTCCAGGAGGAGCCTATGGATTGCGGGGCTGCCCGAAGAAGCTCTTTCTATGCGCAAAGTGCGTGTGCCACGCATCTTGACCTGACTTCCGGACAGTTCGAGTGTGAAGTGTGGGTAAACGACCTTCCGGCCAGGGCTCTACTGGACTCTGGTAGCATGGTCACGCTGGTACATGCCCGGGTACTTGGAAGGATTGGTCCAGTAACTAAGACCCTACGGGTAGTGTGTATCCATGGGGACACCAAGGAGTACCCCTTGGTCCCAGTTACTGTGTCCTATGGTCAAACCTCGATTACCCAGGAGGTTGGGGTGGTAAAAAGCCTGATACACGATATCATAGTGGGGCGGGACTGTCCAATATTTTTGGAATTATGGAACCAGGTACAGACGGGTCTGCCAGGAGAACTAAGGACACTGGGTTCGGAAGGGACAGAGTCTGGGGGATCCGGGCCTGAAACCTCCACAACACACCCCTCTAATGTAGAGAGACTTGTTAGTGATAATGACGTTGCAGAAAATCTTAGTTCTAATAATATTAGTTCGATGTCTGGTCTGAAAACCGAGTTGACCTCTGAGGGGGGGGGAAGTCTCCCCGTTACAAGTCATGCTGGGGGAGGATGACGAGGAGCTTACCCCGTTTGAGGAGGGTGAGGGGAAAACATCCCAAAGGCCAGTGCATCCAGACCTGGACGTACCCAGTGGTGCGTTTGGCACCACCCAGTTACAGGACCCTACCCTGGTCAATGCTCGAGAGCAGGTTTCTGTCATTGATGGGGTTTCACAGATACCAGATGCAGACCAGAGGTTTCCTTATTTTGCATTAAAGGCAGACCTAGTCTATCGTGTGGTTGAGAGCTGAGGGGAACCCATAGAACAGTTGCTGGTCCCTCAACCTTATAGGCGGATGCTCCTTGATCTAGCCCACAATGATGCACTAGGAGGACACCTGGGGGCGGAGAAAACGGAGGCCAGGATAACCGACCGGTTTTATTGGCCAGGGGTGAAGGCTGAGGTTAAAAGATATTGTGAGTCTTGTCCTGTTTGCCAGTTAACTGCCCCGGTGCCTCGCTATAGAAACCCCCTAGTACCCTTGCCAATTATTGAGGTCCCGTTTGAGCGGATCGCTATGGATCTTGTAGGACCCCTGGTAAAGTCAGCAAGGGGGCACCAATACATATTGGTCATCCTGGACTACGCCACTAGATACCCAGAAGCAGTCCCGTTGAGAAAAACATCCTCTAAGGCCATTGCCCGGGAGCTATTTCAAATGTTCTCACGAACTGGGTTCCCCAAGGAAATATTAACGGATCAGGGCACCCCTTTTATGTCAAAGGTGATGGCGGACTTGTGCAGGCTGTTTCAGATTAAGCAGCTGCGGACGTCCGTCTATCACCCGCAGACCGATGGCCTAGTTGAGAGGTTTAACAAAACTCTGAAGTCTATGTTAAAAAGAGTCGTCCAGAAAGACGGGAAAGATTGGGATATGTTGCTCCCTGCCCTATTGTTCGCTATCTGGGAGGTACCACAGGCATCCACGGGTTTCTCACCATTTGAGCTAGTGTACGGACGGAGGCCCCGGGGGTTGCTTGATCTGGTAAAGAAAACATGGGAAAGTGAGTCCTCCCCGCACAAAACCGTGGTGGAACATATTTCTCAAATGCGAGAAAGGGTGGCTAAAGTGATGCCGCTGGTAAGAGAGCACATGCAGAAGGCCCAGGATGCCCAAAGAAGGGTATATAACCGGTCGGCTAAAGTGAGACAGCTCCAAGTAATTGACAGGGTAGCTGTCCCAATACCAACGGTAGAAAGCAAGTTCTTGGCCAAGTGGCAAGGTCCGTTTGAAATAGTGGAGAAAGTGGGTGAGGTAAACTATAGGATACACCAACCAGGGAAAAGAAAACCCTACCAAATTTATCACATAAATTTGTTAAAGCTCTGGAAAGACAGAGAACCGGTGTCCGCAGTGGTGGCGGTACAGTCAGGGGACCAGGTAGGGATCGACATGGTGCAGGTTGCAGCTACCCTAACTAGGCCCCAAACCCAGCAAGTAAAAGAGTTTCTGCAAAGAAATGGGGACATGTTTTCAGGGTTGCCAGGACTCACCAATGTCATCGAGCATGACATTGTGACCGAGCCTAAGGTGACAGTCCGGCTTAAACCCTACCGTATCCCAGAAGCTCACAGGGTGGCGGTGTCTGGAGAGGTGAAAAGGATGCTTGAACTTGGGGTCATCGAAGAGTCGCAGAGCGAGTGGTCCAGTCCGATCGTATTGGTGCCCAAACCCAATGGTACTCTACGCTTCTGCAACGACTTTAGAAAACTCAACGAGGTCTCCAAGTTCGATGCATACCCCATGCCACGGGTAGATGAGCTGATTGAGAGGTTGGGTCCTGCCAGGTACATCACCACACTGGACCTCACAAAAGGTTACTGGCAGATTCCCCTAACCAAAGAGGCCAGAGAGAAAACAGCTTTCTCTACCCCGGAGGGTCATTTCCAGTACAAGAGAATGCCGTTTGGTTTACACTCTGCCCCCGCCACATTTCAAAGGGCCATGGACAAAACTCTGCGTCCCCACCAACGGTATGCCTCCGTTTACCTGGATGACATTGTCATTTTTAGTACGGATTGGGATTTCCACCTTCCCCGAGTACAGGCAGTGGTAGACTCCTTGAGAAGGGCAGGGTTCACCATCAATCCGGAGAAGTGTGCGGTTGGGGTGGAGGAAGCCAAGTATCTTGGATACATTGTAGGTAGAGGGTTAGTGAAGCCCCAAATGAGCAAAGTAGAGGCTATACAGGGCTGGCCCCGCCCCCTAACAAAGAAACAGGTCAGAGCATTTTTAGGCCTAGTTGGGTACTACAGGAGGTTTGTCCCCAACTTCGCCACCATTGCGGCACCGCTGACTGACCTCACCAAAGGCCGAAAGTCCGTCATGATCAAATGGAATGCCGAGGCTGAAAAGGCATTTCAAATGCTTAAGACAGGACTGTGCCAGGACCCGGTGCTTGTAGCGCCAGACTTTTCTAAGGACTTTATAGTGCAGACAGATGCCTCAAGTGAAGGGCTAGGAGCAGTTCTGTCTCAAGAAATCAACGGAGAGGAGCATCCAATAGTTTTCCTTAGTAGGAAACTGACGCCAGCTGAGAAAAACTATGCAGTGGTGGAACGCGAATGTCTTGCCATCAAGTGGGCTTTGGACTCCCTACGGTATTTTCTCCTAGGCAGGAAGTTTCGTCTCATATCAGACCATGCTCCTCTTATGTGGATGAGACAGAACAAGCACACCAATGCCAGGGTAACTAGGTGGTTTCTGTCTCTGCAGGAGTTCAACTTTGTGGTGGAGCACAGACCCGGGAAACAGCATCAGAATGCCGATGCCCTCTCCCGAGTCCACTGTATGATGGTGATTGGTGCCTCCAACACCTTCGCGTTGAGGCAGAGGGGGGGGGGATATGTACAGGACGCCAGGGATGGGTCCTGGATGGATGCTACATAGCGCCAATTTTTAGAATCTGGTCCCTTTAAGCACTGGTTCAGGAGGTCACCCAAAGGGGGTGAGAGGTTCCGGACAGATAAAATGGATCCAGAGAGGACGGGCTTAAAGTCCTCTCTGTCTACTTTTAATGATATTTGGGGGTCCGGGATTTCGGAGGCTCTGAAGCGACAATTGGGAGGGAAGAGAGCCTCCCCTTCTGACCCCTGGCTTCAGGCACACAAGGGGTTAACCACTTCCAGGAAGTGAGTTAAAAGGAAAAGAAGTCCTGACAGAGGGTGGAGTAGTTTTGGAAGTGAAGCTGTGTCTGCAGGGAAGGACTGGAGGACTTCTTACTAAAACGTATGTGCCTTTCTTTTGGTTGTTTTGCTGTGCTGAAGAGAGACTTATCTAATTTATGCTGGAAACAAGCAGGACTTTTGTTGTGACATTTTTGTGCTGAAGAAAGCATTATTTTGTTTTGTTTTGTTTTGGTCGCCAATAAAGACTCTTTGCTTTACTGACACGGTTTACGCACTTGTCTCGCTGAGCTAAAGAACCCCCAAAGTTCACAATATATAAATATATATATATATATATATATATATATATATACAGGGAGTGCAGAATTATTAGGCAAGTTGTATTTTTGAGGATTAATTTTATTATTGAACAACAACCATGTTCTCAATGAACCCAAAAAACTCATTAATATCAAAGCTGAATATTTTTGGAAGTAGTTTTTAGTTTGTTTTTAGTTTTATCTATTTTAGGGGGATATATGTGTGTGCAGGTGACTATTACTGTGCATAATTATTAGGCAACTTAACAAAAAACAAATATATACCCATTTCAATTATTTATTTTTACCAGTGAAACCAATATAACATCTCAACATTCACAAATATACATTTCTGACATTCAAAAACAAAACAAAAACAAATCAGTGACCAATATAGCCACCTTTCTTTGCAAGGACACTCAAAAGCCTGCCACCCATGGATTGTGTCAGTGTTTTGATCTGTTCACCATCAACATTGCGTGCAGCAGCAACCACAGCCTCCCAGACACTGTTCAGAGAGGTGTACTGTTTTCCCTCCTTGTAAATCTCACATTTGATGATGGACCACAGGTTCTCAATGGGGTTCAGATCAGGTGAACAAGGAGGCCATGTCATTAGTTTTTCTTCTTTTATACCCTTTCTTGCCAGCCATGCTGTGGAGTACTTGGACGCGTGTAATGGAGCATTGTCCTGCATGAAAAGCATGTTTTTCATAAAGGATGCAGACTTCTTCCTCTACCACTGCTTGAAGAAGGTGTCTTCCAGAAACTGGCGGTAGGACTGGGAGTTGAGCTTGATTCCATCCTCAACCCGAAAAGGCCCCACAAGCTCATCTTTGATGATACCAGCCAAAACCAGTACTCCACCTCCACCTTGCTGGCGTCTGAGTCGGACTGGAGCTCTCTGCCCTTTACCAATCCAGCCACGGGCCCATCCATCTGGCCCATCAAGACTCACTCTCATTTCATCAGTCCATAAAACCTTCGAAAAATCAGTCTTGAGATATTTCTTGGCCCAGTCTTGACGTTTCAGCTTGTGTGTCTTGTTCAGTGGTGGTCGTCTTTCAGCCTTTCTTACCTTGGCCATGTCTCTTGAGTATTGCACACCTTGTGCTTTTGGGCACTCCAGTGATGTTGCAGCTCTGAAATATGGCCAAACTGGTGGCAAGTGGCATCTTGGCAGCTGCACGCTTGACTTTTCTCAGTTCATGGGCAGTTATTTTGCGCCTTGGTTTTTCCACACGCTTCTTGCGACCCTGTTGACTATTTTGAATGAAACGCTTGATTGTTCGATGATCACGCTTCAGAAGCTTTGCAATTTTAAGAGTGCTGCATCCCTCTGCAAGATATCTCACTATTTTTGACTTTTCTGAGCCTGTCAAGGCCTTCTTTTGACCCATTTTGCCAAAGGAAAGGAAGTTGCCTAATAATTATGCACACCTGATATAGGGTGTTGATGTCATTAGACCACACCCCTTCTCATTACAGAGATGCACATCACCTAATATGCTTAATTGGTAGTAGGCTTTCGAGCCTATACAGGTTGGAGTAAGACAACATGCATACAGAGGATGATGTGGTCAAAATACTAATTTGCCTAATAATTCTGCACTCTGCACTATATATATATACTGTATATAGACATGGCATGCAGACTTTGCAGGAGAAATTAAATTGAAATCCATCCATGTGTTTGTATTTATTTCTTACAATTAAAATAATAATTATTATTAAGATTATTTACATATTTGAGTAACAGAAAACTGAGCGTTGATAGTAGTAGAACAATGCCTTATAAAGAACATCAACTTAATGGTAATCACTTGCAAAATAATTAAGTTCTTTGAAACATCATAAAACTGCTTCAATTAGGAATGAGATGCTTGGGGTTTGTTCTGTAAATAATAAAAAAAAATCGTTTGTTCTAAGTTGGTTGTACCTTATAGTGAAAGTAATACTTTGCTGCACATAGACATACAGTGGGGATCGAAAGTTTGGGCACCCCAGGTAAAAATTGGCATTAATAACAAAGCCAAGGAAAGATGTAAAAAAGGCATCAAATTACAGATTAGACATTCTTATAATATGTAAAAAAAAGTTAGATTTTATTTCCATCATTTACGCCTTCAAAATTACAAAAAACAAAAAAATGGCTTCTGCAAAAGTTTGGGCACCCTGCAGCATTTATAGCATGCACTGCCCCCTTTGCAAAGCTGAGACCTGCCAGTGTCATGGATTGTTCTCAATCATCGTCTGGGAAGACCAGGTGATGTCAATCTCAAATGTTTTAAATGCCCAGACTCATCTGACCTTGCCCCAACAATCAGCACCATGGGTTCTTTTAAGCAGTTTTCTAGAAAACTGAAACTGAAAATAGCTGACGCTCACAACGCTGGAGAAGGCTATAAGAAGATAGCAAAGCGTTTTCAGATGTCAATATCCTCTGTTCGGAATGTAATTAAGAAATGGCAGTCATCAGGAACAGTGGAAGTTAAAGCAAGATCTGGAAGACCAAGAAAAATATCAGACAGAACAGCTCGCAGGATTGTGAGAAAAGCAATTTAAAACCCACGTTTGACTGCACGATCCCTCCAGAAAGATCTGGCAGACACTGGAGTTGTGGTACACTATTCCACTATAAAGAGATACTTGTACAAATATGGTCTTCATGGAAGAGTCATCAGAAGAAAACCTCTTTTTTGTCCTCACCACAAAAATCAGCGTTTGAACTTTGCAAATGAACATATAGACAAGCCTGATGCATTTTGGAAACAAGTTCTGTGGACCGATGAGGTTAAGATAGAACTTTTTGGCCGAAATGAGCAAAGGTACGTTTGGAGAAGAAAGGGTACAGAATTTAATGAAAAGAACGTCTGTCCAACTGTTAAGCATGGGGGTGGATCAATCATGCTTTGGGGTTGTATTGCAGCCAGTGGCACAGGGAACATGAAAAATGGATTCAATAATACTTCAGCAAATTTTGGATGGTAATTTGATGCCATCTGTGAAAAAGCTGAAGTTAAAGAGAGGATGGCTTTTAAAAATGGATAATGATCCTAAACACACCTCAAAATCCACAAGGGGATTACATCAAGAGGCGTAAACTGAGGCGGCGTACACACGACCGAGTTTCTCGGCAGAATCCAGCGAGAAGCTCGCTGGGAGACGTATTCTGCCGAGAAAACCGGTCGTGTGTACACTTTCGTCGAGCAAACCGTCGGGCAGCTCGTCGAGCCAAAATAGAGAGCAGGGTCTCTATTTTCTGGACGGGAGTCGAATTTGGCTCGACGAGGTTATCGACGGGCTGTTTTGCCGACGAGAAGCTCGATCGTGTGTATGCTAAGAAAACCCGCGCATGCTCAGATAAAAGTAGGAGACTGGAGCACATCCTTGATAAAAGTAGCGTTTGGAATGGAGATAGCACATTCGTCACGCTGCCAACATTATTGCATCGTTTAATTGCAGCGTTCTTTAACAAAAATTACAATGGCACAAAACTGGACCAGTGTTTTTTAAATTTGCTGCTGATATTCCCACAGAGTTCTTCTGACATAGTTTGTGAAACAACTAGATGATTAGAAATGAAAAAAAAAATTAAAAATGAAGATCCCAGGATTTGAAATACAGGACCAAAAAAAAAAAAATATATATATATATGTTTTAATCAAAAAGACAAAAAAAAAAAATTATATATATGTTTTAATCAAAAAGACCAAAAAATTAAAATAAAAAATTATATATATGTTTTAATCAAAAAGACCAAAAAATAAAAATAAAAAATGATATGTATGTTTTAATCAAAAAGACCAAAAAAAATAAAAAATTATATATGTTTTAATCAAAAAGACCAAAAAAAAATAAAAAAACATTATATATGTTTTTATCAAAAAGACCAAAAAAATAACAAAAACAAATTATATATGTTTTTATCAAAAAGACCAAAAAAAAAAAAAGTTTCTATTATTTTAAATCAAAAAGCAAAAATATTTTTGAAAAAATTCTAACAATTATTACCTCATTCTGTTTGTTAAAAACCTAATTGTTGAAAAAGTAAAGAGATTTTGATATCTAAAAAAAAGTGTGTGTGGTTTTGCTTAAAATACCAATAACTGTACATGTGATTTTTTAGGATGTCACCTAGGAAATTACACTTGACACTACATGTAGAAGAATATGAAAAAATATGAAACATTGAAAAACACAAGCGAAACATAAAAATGTTTTCATCAAGATTTTAAATTTTTGGAAACAGAAATTAAAACACATTTGGTTGTGATGGTATGGCCCCCCTACCCATAAAGTATTGTACGTATTTGTCCCTCACTTCACAGGCACTCTGGGGGGGCAGTCCTTGATGGGCAGCTTCAAGACCTGGCAATGTTTGCTCTGTTTCAAAAAGTACAGCCTCGGGTCCAACCGGGGCAAGATATGTTGTCGATTGTCTTCTCAAAAAATTGTGAAGTATGCAACAAGCAAAAATAATATAGTTCCACTTGTACTCCGCCATGTGGAGAGAGGTCAAGAAAAGGCGGAACCGGCTGGCCATTATTCCGAAGGTGTTCTCCACCACTCTCCGGGCTCTGGCCAGCCAGTAGTTAAAGACCCTCCTCTCTGGGGTGAGGGTCCGCTGAGGGAATGGCCTCATAAGATGGGGTCCCAACGCAAACGCCTCATCAGCCAAGAAAACAAATGGCAACCCTTCAAGATTCTGGTCATCCGGTGGCAATGACAGATCCTCCTCTTGAAGGCGAAGCGCAAACTCGGTCTGCTTGAAGGCTCCCCCATCCGAAATCCGTCCATTCATCCCGACATCCACAAAAAGGAATTCGTACTGCGCTGACACCACCGCCATCAGCACAATACTATTGAACCCCTTGTAATTGTAGAACTGGGATCCTGAACGGGGTGGAGGCACGATGCGGACGTGCTTCCCGTCGATGGCTCCCCCGCAGTTGGGGAAGTTCCACCGCCTCTGAAAGTCCATGGCCACAGACTGCCACTCCTGTGGCGTGGACGGAAGCTGTGGAAGAAAAAAAAAAGAAAAAAAAATTATCCCCGAAACATTGCAAGCTGATTATACAAAGACATTATAAGCATTAAAACATTTCTTTGAACTAGCATATTATACATAAATAGATTTAGTCAATTCTCACAGTAAACACCCCCTCTGATGTGCCAGTGCCCAAGTTTTGTGTGGGCCTAGATGAGTTTGGGAGTACAAAAAAAAAAGTGTACATAGACTTTTAAAACACATTTTGGAGGGGAGGGCTAGATGAGTTTGGGAGTACACAAAAAAAAAAAAAGTGTACATAGACTTTTAAAACACATTGGCCCAGATTCACGTACATCGGCGCATTATTGGACCGGCGTAGCGCACCACTTTTCCGTTAGACTTGCGTAATCTAGCCGCGTAATCCCGCGATTCACGAAGCTTTTGCGCAAGAGATTGCGCAATCGTAAGGTTTTTTCCGGAGGCGTAAGGAGGAGTAATACAAATTGGGAGGGACGTGGGCGTGTTACATTGAAATGAGCCGTGACCCCATGCAAATGAAGGGCCGGCCGACTCGCGCATGCGCGCGTGAAGGAAACCATGTCAGCTCCGTTGTGCGCATGCTCACAACTCGGGAGCGGCGCAATCAGTGAAATTGGACATGGACTAGGGCAATGTTGTGAACTACGCAGACAGCATAAATAGACACACACAAACGCACTTCCATTGCAAAAGTACATCCCTTTGTGTCCCTTCCCATTGAATCAAGTGCTTTTGCTCTGTTGTTCGTTAGAGTGTGTCTTGTAGTTGTCAGATTAGTGTTCTGTGTGATCTAGTGCTTGTTGGTAGTTTTGTGAAAGTGTGTTTTGATAAGTGTTTTTTGACTGTTTGTTTGATTGATAGATTTCTGAGCGTTTGTTTTGTTGCTTTATTTTTTCATCTGATTTTTTTGTGTCTGTTTCTTGCTGAGTGCTAGTGTGATTTTTGCCTGTTCTTTTTCTCTTTGTGTGTGTTCTTGTCTGATTGGTTGTGCTTGTATTTGTGACTGATTTTTGGTGACTGGTAGTGAGTTTGTTTGGAAGTATGACTGAGAGAAAAAGAAAGTTGAATTTTACAGTGGGGGAAAAAAGAATTCTTGCCCGGGCCATTACCGACTATGGGCGTTACCTCCACGGCCCGCAGAGTGCCACCACCACCCCGGCCAGGAGGAGGGAGATATTGGATATGATCACGGAGCAGGTCAATTCATCGGGGGAGGGGGAGACACGGACCCGCTCTGGGATTGAAAAGAAAATAAATGACCTCCGGCGTGAGGTGAAAAAAAAACTGGCCGCAATAAATGCCCATGCCAGGGGCACAGGAGGGGGCCCACCATGCCGGGTTAGATTTACAGCGACGGAGCGTGTGGTGGCCCTGACCTTTCACCGGCATGAAGTGGAGGGCCTGCCAGGCTTTGACACAAGTCCGGTCCCCGCGGTGCCAGGTAAGGTTTTTATTTCTCTCAGGTGTGTAGCATGTGTGGGGGAGGGGGTGAAAGGGAATATGTGGCAAGTGTGTGGATCCTCCAACCTGTGAATGGTTTGTGTCATCCACAGATGTGCAGGAGGGTGCAGGGCCATCTGGCCTGACCGCTCCAACGCCAGGACAGCAGCCTAATGAGGCCCCCCCAACAAGGCCAGAGTCCGCGGAGGAGGAACAAGAGGAGGAGGAGGATCATGCGGAGGACGATCATGAGGAGGAGGAGAATCATGAGGAGGAGGAGTCCATGGCAGGCACTGGCCGTTTGGTTTCTGCGGACTCTTCCCCTCTGGCTGCAAGAAGCCTGCCCTCCCTAAGGGTGAGCCCCCCCCCCCTCCTCCCCCAACATGGCTCCCCTCACAAGGGCCTCCCCTTCTCCCCGGCCACAACCATCAGCAAGAGCCAGGAGGTCATCCCAGAGCACCAGGGGGGCGCCCAATCTCCTGCCCGCCAGTCTGAGAAGGAACCTGGCCACCCAGACCCGCCTTCTGAGACAGCTCTGCCAGACTATGGGGCGGGTGGATCAGAGCCTGTCCTCCATCAACGATAGGCTGGGTAACCTGGACTCCCACTCCGGGCCTCCACAACCTGCCTAAATGACCTGCAAACTACAGCAGCAGGCTTTGGGCAGGATGTGAGGGCCCTTACCCAGGCTATCCAGGGCAACACGGCAACACTTGGTGCTGCCCTGGACAGAATAGCCGTGGCCTTGGAGGGCAGGCCGCCAGGTGGGCAGAGATCAGGGGCTGCTCCTCCTTCCCCGGCTTTTCCCCTCCCCCATGCGTCTCCCCTGAGGGTCCGGGGCCGTGGCCGGGGGCGCCCCAGGCGTGGCTCAGGCAGAGGGCATTAATTTTTTTTCCCCCTTTTTTTGGTTTGAAAGCATGTTTATTTTTGTTCTCTGATGGCTGACATTTTTGGCATTTTTTGGGTTGTGAATGATGTTTGAATGTGGGGGTGACATTCCTGCTGGAAAAGGGGTGTCATCCTCAATTTGGGTGGAGAAGGGTTCCCCAGGACCAGGGAGAAGTGATTCCCAGGTCCTTGTGAATGGTGTATGAATGTACAGTGACATAATTGGAGCCTTGACGTGGCGTTACTGCTCACCAGTCTTGCATGGTGGACTGGTGCCAATCCAATTTGATGAGGATGTGGGGTGTGTGTGCTAGGGACCATAGTGGTGTGCATGCATGCATTCTCATTGTGCCATGATTAATGTGTGTGTTTAACGTGCAAAGATGCATAATGTGAGCTGGCATGAGATGGGGTCATGAGATGGGGTTCCAGTTCATATGCAGAGTCACCTTGAAGGGAAAAGACAGGTGGATGTTAGTCATGCATGTGCCACTTGTGAGGTGTGCATCACGGGAGGGGATAGTCATGCCTGACTCCCATGTCACTCACCAACCAGCCAGCTGTCCCCATACATGTTCTGTTTGCAATCTGTGGGGATGGGGATCTGATTGTATATGTAGCTGTCATGGGTGTCATGGGTAGTGCCATGTGTTGGGCTGCTGATGTCCTCCTGCAAGGTTGTGGTAATTCCACGATGGCATGAGGGGTGAATCTGAAGATGCGAGACACCTCAGAATCTCTCATGCCAAAGATGTCTATGCGTGTGTGATATATCAAGTGAAGAGTGAGGGGCTTGTATCAGATAAGAATATTGTATTAGATTAGATTAAATTGTAAATTTTATATAAGCCAAAAAATAAAAAAATAAAACATCTCCCGTGCCCTCCTTAGTGCCATCCTCCGTGCCCTCATCCTTCTTTGTTCATCTAAAGTCAGTAGTATAGCTATGCGCGACGATATATTGGCATACAGATTGTTGGGCAACACGTGTGACTGCTGAACTCCTCACTAACAGTGTTGCTTTATCTGACAATTAGACTTTTTTTCAAAATTTAGACCAGCTTTTAGGTCCTCTAACTTTAGACAGAACATTTTGCAGTTGCGCACATCGCGTAGCCTGCGCAGCAACTAATCCCCGTAACTCCCTCATTAGCATATTTGACTAGCAAATCAATGGTGTGTCTAGCGCAGTTTTGCGCGAAGGCAAGCGAAGGTCTAACTCAATTACGCCGGACCAAAAAACGTAGATTTCTGCCGTATATTGTTTTGTGAATCGCGTCCAACTATACGCACGCGCACATTTAGACTTACGCACGCGCAACAGCAGTTGCGCAGGCGTAATCGCTCTGTGAATCTGGGCCATTGGAGGGGAGGGCTAGATGAGTTTGGGAGTACACAAAAAAAAAGTGTACATAGACTTTTAAAACACATTTTGGAGGGGAGGGCTAGATGAGTTTGGGAGTACACAAAAAAAAAGTGTACATAGGGGGCAAAGGGGACAAAAAAATTCACAGCATATTCCAAACATTAATTATGGAAGAAGGAGATAAGTGCAATACATTAGCATACATTATATACATCAAATGAGATAGTAAAGGAGAAAACTTACCCTCATATATTCCTCCTGCAGAACCTGGATGATAGCAGAGCAGGTATCAGGAATAATAAGGCCCAGAGCCTGGGGGGAGATGCCCGTAGAGAACTTTAAGTCCTGAAGGCTTCTCCCAGTTGCCAGATAACGTAGGGTGGCAACTAGCCTCTGCTCAGCACCAATAGCCTCCCGCATAACGGTGTCCTGCCTGGTAATATAGGGGGACACCAAGGCCAACAGGTGCTGGAAAACAGGATCCGACATCCTCAGGAAATTCCTGTAATCTTCAGGATTATTTTCCTGAAGCTCCCGCAGCAAAGGCATATGTGAGAATTGGTTCCTACGGAGCAACCAATTCTTGGTCCATGAACGCCTCCTCACCCTGTTCATGGACTCGTCATCTAGGTCTAAAAGCAATAGACCTATAGACATGGCACGCACAGCACGAGCTCGCCGATGACGAGATGCCTGCAACATGGCTACAAGGTTAGAAACGAACGTCTAAACAGAATTGCACTAAACAGACCGCACTGAAGAACAGCAAGACCTATGAAGAACGACCTGAAAATCAAAAACGGGCGGACAGAACCGCAATATAAAACAATACGACCTGACCGCACGCCCCGATAGCCAAGATACGAACCCACAAGTACAAACTGAACGGCAGAGATCGATCTGAAAAGCACGAAACTGAGAAGCGCGAATCGTCACTCACCAAACTTTTACTATCACGCGTAAACACGAGATTAGCAAAAGGAGCCCATGGGTGGCGCCAAACCAAACGTACGTCCCATTTATAGTGCCGTCACACGTGGTGAACGTGAGATCGACGAGATTTGGACTTTGAACGTGTGTACGCAAAGAAAGCTCATCGATGTGTTTGGCCCGTCGAGTTTCTGGGTCGTGTGTACGCGGCCTGAAGGTTTTGCCATGGCCTTCACAATCATCTGACCTTAAAGGGTTACTAAAGGAAAAAAAATTGGGCTGAAATGACTGTTTACAGGGTATAGAGACATACAAGTTAACTGATTCCTTTTAAAAATGATTAAAAATAGATACAAATCAATCATATAATCAACCTACAGTTCTAGTTTTGTTTTTGCTGTGATGGTTTGTCTAAAACCCCTCAGCACCAACCCAGTTTCAGTTTACACACAGTAATTTCACCTCGTTGATTAGTGACCACAGTGAGAAAGCTCCCAGCACTGTGGTTATAAGGAAACAGACAATCAGGAAGTGTGGAGATCAGAGCAGAATTACAGCAACATCAAAGAAAAAATGAACAATGAGGACATGAAAACAGCACTGCAGTAAGGTAAAGAAAGCTATTTAGCTAAAAAAAAAAATCCTTTAGTGACCCTTTACCATAATTGAAAATCTATGGATAGACCTTAAAAGAGCAGTGTGTGACAGACAGCCCAGATATTTCAAAGAACTGGAAGACTTTTGTAAGGAAGAATGGGCAAAGATACCTCAAACAAGAATTGAAAGACTCTTGGCTGGCTACAAAAAGCGTTTACAAGCTGTGATACTTGCCAAAGGGGGCAGTACACGATATTAACTCTGCAGGGTGCCCAAACTTTTGTAGACACCATTTTTTTGTTTTCGTAATTTTGAAAGTGTAATCTATGGAAATAAAATCTAAGGCCCAGATTCAGGTACATCTGCGCATTATTGGACCGGCGTAGCGCACCGCCTTTACGTTAGACTTGCGCAATTTTGACGCGTAATCACCCTATTCTCGTAGCTTTTGCGCAGGTAATTGCGCATGCGTAACGTTTTTTCAGAGGCGTAAGGAGGAGTAATACAAATTGGGAAGGACGTGGGCGTGTTACATTGAAATGAGCCGTGACCCCATGCAAATGAAGGGCCGGCCGGCTCGCGCATGCGCGCTTGAAGCAGACCATGTCAGCTCCGCTGTGCGCATGCTCACAACTCGGGAGCGGCGCAATCAGTGAAATTGGAAATGGACTAGGGCAACGTTGTGAACTACGCAAACAGCATAAATAGACACACACAAACGCACTTGCATTGCAAAAGTACATCCCTTTGTCCCTTCCCATTTAACCAAGTGCTTTTGTCCTGTTGTTCGTTGCGGTGTGTTTTGTAGTTGTCAGATTAGTGTTCTGTGTGATCAAGTGTTTGTTAGTAGATTTTTGAAAGTGGTTTTTGATAAGTGTTTGAGAGACTGTTTGTTTGATTGATATATTTGTGTTTGTTTCTTTTCCTGCTGTATTTTTGTTTTGTTTTTTTGTGACTGTTTCTTGCTGAGTAGTTTTCTCTCTGTGTGTTTTTGCTTGATTGGTTGGGCTTGTTTGTGTGCGTGAATTTTGTTGACTGGTAGTGATTTTTTTTGGAAGGATGACTGAGAGAAAACGAAAGCTGAATTTTACAGTTGTGAAAAAACAAATTCTTGCCCGGGCCATTAGCGAGTATGGGTGTTACCTCCACGGCCCAGAGAGTGCCAACACCACCCCGGCCAGAAGGAGGGAGATTTTGGATAGGATCACTGAGCATGTCAATTCAGCGGGGCAGGGGGAGACACGGACCCGGTCTGGGATTGACAAAAAAATCAATGACCTCCGGCGTCTGGTCAAACAGAAGATGGCCAGAATGCATGCCCATGCCAGGGGCACAGGAGGGGGCCCACCATGCCGTATTAGGCTGACAGCGGAGGAGCGTGCGTTGGCCCTGACCTTTCATCGGCATGAAGTTGAGGGCCTGCCCGGCTTTGACTCAAGTCCGGAGCCCGTGGTGCCAGGTAAGTTTTTTTTTTTTTAATATCAGGTGTGTAGCATGTGTGGGGGAGGGGGTGAAAGGGAATATGTGGCAAGTGTGTGGATCCTCCAACCTGTGAATGTTTTGTGTCATCCACAGATGTGCAGGAGGGTGCAGGGCCATCTGGCCTGACCGCACCAACCCCAGGACAGCAGCCTAATGAGGCCCCCCCAACAAGGCCGGAGTCCGCGGAGGAGGTTCAAGAGGAGTAGGAGAATCATGAGGAGGAGGAGAATCATGAGGAGGAGGAGTCCATGTCAGGCACTGGACGTTTAGTTTTTGAGGACTCTTCCCCTCTGGCTGGCAGCAGGCAGGCCTCCCTAAGGGGGAGCCCCCCCCCCCTCCTCCCCCAACATGGCTCCCCTCACAAGGGCCTCCCCTTCTCCTCGGCCACAAGCATCAGCTGGAGGCAGGATGTCATCCCAGACCACCAGGGGGGTGGCCGATCTCCTGCCTGCCACTCTGAGAAGGGACCAGTTCCTCCAGACCCGCCATCTGGGACAGGTCAGCCAGACATTGGTGCGGATGGAGGAGAGCCTGTCCTCCATCAAGGATACGCTGGGGAACCTGGACTCCCACTCCCGGGCTTTCACAACCTGCCTAAACGAACTGCAGACGACATCAGCAGGCGTTGGGCAGGATGTGAGGGCCCTTACCCTGGCTATCCAGGCCAACACGGCAACACTTGGTGCTGCCCTGGACAGAATAGCCGTGGCCTTGGAGGGCAGGCCGCCAGGTGGGCAGAGATCAGGGGCTGCTCCTCCTTCCCCGGTTTTACCCCTTCCCCATGAGTCTCCCCTAAAAAGCCGGGGCCGTGGCCGGGGGCGCCCCAGGCGTGGCTCACGCAAAGGGCAATAATTAGTTTTTTCCCCTTTTTTTTTTTATTTTTATTTTTTGCTGGAAATTTTTTGCTTTTGCAGGTCATTTTTTTTTTTGTGAATGCTGTGTGAATATGGGGGTGACATTCCTGCTGGAAAAGGGGTGTCACCCTCAATTTTGGTGGAGAAGGGTTCCCCAGGACCAGGGAGAAGTGATCCCCAGGTCCGTGTGAATGGTGTATGAATGTACAGTGACATAAATGGAGCCTTGGCGTGGCGTTGCTGCTCACAAGTCCTGCATGGTGGACTGGTGCCAATCCAATTTGATGTGGATGTGGGGTGTGTGTGCTAGGGACCACAGTGTTGTGCATGCATGCATTCTCATTGTGCCATGATTAATGTGTATGTTTAACGTGCAAAGATGCCCAATGTGAGTTGTCTCCTGGCTGCTCTTCCCTCAGAAGACGGGGTAGCCTCGGTTAGGGGGGGATTGTCTGGTTCAGGGGTCAGGTCATCACGTAGGTCAATCTGCAGGCCCTTTCTTACTGCAAAGTTGTGCAGCATGCAACATGCACCGATGATCTGGCACACAAAGTTTGGGGAATACATGAGGGTACCCCCAGACTTATCCAGGCATCGGAAACGTGACTTTAGGAGGCCAAAGGTGCGCTCCACCACTGCTCGTGTTTGGGCATGTGCTTGATTGTATCTTTCCTCTCCTGGGGTTTGGGGGTTCCGGATAGGAGTCATGAGATGGGGTCCCAGTGGATATGCAGAGTCACCTGTAAGGGAAAAGACAGGAGGATGTTAGTCATGCATGTGCCCCTTGTGATGTGCATCATGGGAGGGGATAGTCATGCCTGCCACCCATGTCACTCACCAACCAGCCAGGTGTCCCCATACACGTTCTGATCGAATTCCATTCGGATGTGGCATTGATTGTATATGTAGCTGTCATTGCTGGATCCGGGGTGTTTGGCACGGACGTGCCATATGAGGCCTTGGGCATCGACTATCACCTGTACATTGATGGAATGCCAATGCTTCCGATTGCGGTACATGTGCTCTGTCTCCTGGGGGGGCTGGAGTGCCACATGTGTGCAATCAATGGCCCCCACAGTGTGTGGGAATCTGGCAATTCTGTAGAAATCTGTCATTGCCTTCAGCCGCAGGTCCTCAGTGGTGGGTTTGATGATTTGGTTGGCCATGCGTCTGAGGATTGCAGGGACAACCTGGTGCACACATCTGCTCATGGAGGATTGTGACATCCCAGCCACCACTCCACTTGTACGCTGAAAAGAGCCACTGGCAAGAAAATGGAGTGTTGCCAGTACCTTGACCAGTGGCTGCACTGCATGTGAGCGGTGTGTTGGGCTGGTGATGTCCTCCTGCAGGGTTGTGGTTAATTCCAGGATGGCATGAGGGGTGAATCTGAAGATGCGAAACACCTCAGAATCATTCATGCCAAACAGGTCTATGCGGGTGCGGTATATCCTCTCCCGTGCCATCCTCCGTGCCATCCTCCGTGCCCTCATCCTTCTTTGTTCATCTAAAGTCAGTAGTATAGCTATGTGCGACGATGCCCCTGGCATGTTGGCATACAGATTGTTGTGCAACACGTGCTCTAATGTTTATCTAACAAGAGACAGGCTTTTACTCTATTTTGACTGTTGCGCACACTGCGTCGCCTGCACTGCCCCAACGTTGTTTTGTGGATCCCCGTAAGTCCCTCATTAGCATATTTGACTAGCAAATCAATGGTGTGTCTAGCGCACTTTTGCGCGGACGGATGCGCCAGTCTAACGAAATTACATGGGACAAAAAAAGTAGATTTTTTGCGTATCTCGTTCTGGGGATGCCGCGCATCGAAACGCACGCGCACATTTCGACTTACGCACGCGCATCTCCTGTTGCGCAGGCGTAATCGCTCTGTGAATCTGGGCCTACGTTTTTTTGATATATTATACGAATGTCTAATTTGTAATTTGATGCCTTTTGGAGATTTTTCCATCTTTCCTTGGCTTCATTATGCACATTAATACAAATTTTTACCTGGGGTGCCGAAACTTTCGATCCCCACTGTAGTTTATCTGGGCCAAACCTGGGGTGCCGAAACTTTCGATCCCCACTGTAGTTTATCTGGGCCAAACCTATAATAAATACGTAGGGCCATATTCAGAAAGCTATTTACGCAGCGTATCTATAGATACGCTGCGTAAATACTAAGAATAGCTGCCGTATCTTTTTTTGCTATTCTGAAAAGAAGATACGCCGGCTTTCTTCTAAGATACGAGCGGCGTAATTCGCTTACACCGTCGTATCTTAGTTGCATTATTACGCTGGCCGCTAGGTGGCGTTTACGGCGATTTCTCATTTGCCTATGCAAATGAGAAAGATACGGAGATTCACGAGCGGACTTGCGACGGCGCGTCGTTTTTTACGTCGTTTACGTAAGCGTTAGACGGCGTAAGGTTACCCCTGCTATAGCAGGCGGAGTCAATGTTAAGTATGGACGTCGGGATCGCGTCGAATTTGCCGTTGGCTACATCATTTGCGTAACTCGTTCGGGAATGGGGCTCGACGTTCACGTCGTTTACATTGATAAAAATCGACGTGATTTCGTGCATGCACACTGGGAATGTCCACGGACAGCGCATGCGCCGTCCAAAAAAAAACGTGAATGACGTGGGGTCATGATTAATTTACATGAATCACGCCCCACTCCATTCATTTGAATTGCGCGTCCTTACGCCGTGCAGTTTACACTACGCCGCCGCATAGTATGGAGCAAGTGCTTTCTGAATAAGGCACTGGCCCATAATATTTGCGGCGGCGTAGTGTAAACACCATATGCTACGCCGCCGGACAGATACGCAAAAGGTATCTGAATCGGGCCCGTAGTCTCTGCTAACAGGCTCTTTTCATTTGGAGTATTTCTATAAATAGATTACTGCTGAAAATGCAGTAGACCTGAAATTAATTTACATTTTAATCAGTTCTACTAAAAGAGTCAGACATTCTTTTTAGTCAATGTGGGATCATTTCTAATTTGTTTGTGTGAACACGTTTATAAGGTGAGAAGCTGTAATGACTGTGCGCAGCAATTATAAAGAGATATTTTTATATTCTCCATTTGCTGTTATATATAGGCACGCGTTAAGGAAAGCGACTTCTGAGAAAGATGGGACAGGAACAAATCCTGCAAAGTCCAATGTAACTCATAGTGTCTAGACTTTTCACTAATGAATGACTAAACCTAGCATGCATCCGGTGTCTGTACTATATCCCTACTGTATATTTATTAATAGCAGCATCCTTAAAATTAAAGCTTCCGAGACAATTCTTGAATTACTTCCTATAAAACCTGTCTCTGAATGATCTGACACGTTAGGGTTTCCTGGTGCCCTGAACATTAAAGGGAACCTTTCAGAGGACAAATTTGAGAGATACCTTTGCTGACTTGTTTAAAAGGTGCACACTGCAGAGCTGTTATTCTTATTATTTGTAGTGTAGGGATCTACTGCCCTGGATAGAAAGCCCTTAATCTGTCTGCTGTTACCTTTTCAGTGTCCAATCTTAAGCTTTGGGAGGTATTTGACCAAATTGTATTGGTCAACTACATTAGAGAAAAGTAAGGGCAATCTATGAAAATCTGGGGACTTGCTGGGCGAAAATACAAAGCAACTCCTGTACATGGCCCTCTGCTCCATAGGGCAAGGGGGGGTCACCCCCCCCCCCCGGAATCACCAGGGAGAGCCAGGAGCAGGGCCAATCTGGCCCTGAGGCCGATTTAAGCGGTGACTGCAGCGCTCCCCTCCCCTCTAGTTGTCCCTTATTTACAGTGCCTATCCCTCTTCTGGAATCAAATCCATTTGTCCCTCATTCCAAAAGGTCCCTCTTTTAGACCTGAAATAAATATACTGTCAATATATATAGTGTAGTGTTTCAGTCAAGGGAAAGGGGTGCTGTGTAATGTAAAGGGGTCCAATGATGCAGGGTGCTGTGTAATGTAAAGGGGTCCAGTGATGCAGGGTGCTGTGTAATGCAAAGGGGGCCACTGATGCAGGGTGCTGTGTAATGTAAAGGGGGCCAGTGATGCAGGGTACCGTGAAATGTAAAGGGGGCCAGTGATGCAGGGTGCTTTGTAATGTAAAAGAGGCCAGTGATGCAGGATGCTGTGTAATGTAAAGGGGGCCAGTGATGCAGGGTGCTGTGTAATGTAAAGGGGTCCAGAGCTGTGAGGTGCTGTGTAATGTAAAGGGGTCCAGAGGTGCAGTTGTGGAGAGGGGGTACACAGTAGTTACAAAGAGATATTGAAAGATGCAGGGGGCACAGTGGGGTGTTTTTACATTTTAACGTGGGGGGGGCGCTTTTAACCCCCACTAGCGGTGAAAGAAAGGGTAAAATGCGACTGCTGCTTCGCCCCTGCCGAAGTGCCCCCCTTTGAAAAAATTTCAGCGGACGCCCATGCTCCTGTATATACAGTATCTCACAAAAATGTGTACACCCCTCAAATTTTTGTAAATATTTTATTCTATCTTTTCATGTGACAAAACTGATGAAATTACACTTTGCTACAATGTAAAGTAGTGAGTGTACAGCTTGTAAAACAGTGTAAATTTGCTGCCCCCTCAAAATAACTTAGTACTTGAGTACCACAGAGGTGATAACAAAGCTGAAAAACATAACACAGCTGCACATAATATGTTCATATAAAACATGACATGACATGTCTGTTCAAATATGTATCTAGATGGAGTAAAAAAAATGCAACAACATTTAAATAAACTTTAACACACCACTTAAAATACAAAAAAGCGTAAGTAAGATGCCTCATTACAGAAAGCAAATAGAATTCAACAGTAGTATAGGAGAGTCATATGAATGATGTCATCCCATAAAAGAAGGGCATGTCTGTGCCATCCATGAGCCAGACATTCCAGTATGACCAAAAGGATTCCCACTTGCTGTATTTAATGGCCACCATAAGTTTCAATTGAGTTGCATATTTACATTATTTAAAATAATGCAAAATCTAGAGTTATTTTTACTTATAGGCTGCCATTAAAGTTTTCCTGGCAGTAAGTATGCAATAAATAATAAAGGGTTAATACTTTTTTGGCCAGCAGTCATAATTTAACAGTAGGAGAGCCATAGCTGATTCTGGTGAAATATGCATGTCCAGCATCATGGACATACATTTGAAAATGTTGTCCCTGAAAGGAGAGACTTTGAGACATAACCACCAGATGAGTGTGCCTATTGCACCACAGTCTCACTACCAGTCAGGGAAATAGGAGCTGAACATTTTAGATGTCATGTGGGAATGTAATATCAGTGGTGTAATCATTTAAGGTGAGATTTGCAATATGTTAGGGTGAGATTTTCAATAGGTGCAACTTGTAGCTTTAAGGAGCATTGAATGTTCGTTAAACCACTGAAACTCATAAAATGATTGTAAAAGTTCAGTTTCCCACAACCTCATAGAATGCATTTTTTCTTACGGTATTGTGATATCAGCTCAAGAGATAGAGATAGGTCAGCTCAAGAGATAGAGTTAGGTCATCAGTGAAGAACTCCAGGGAGCATAGGGGAAGTGATAGTATGAGTGAATAGACCAAATGTAATTTCAGGAAGTAACAATCACTTTAAAAGGTAAGATACAGTACAAGGATATCAGAGTAGGGAGGCCAGGCAGAATTTCCCCCGTTATGCCCTTGACAGGTTGACCAAGCATTGACGATTCAATACATGTCAATTGTTTTTATTTTGTCTGGGACCACCAGGATTTAAATTGGTCTAGGATCACTGTGTGGTGATATAGTGTGAGGTTGGGTACTCCCATTCCTGTTGTAGATTTGGATTTGTAGAGGATGTTATTTTAAAACAATGATCTTTTCCTGCTTCAAATGTAGTAGGCAAAGCCCTGTACACACAAAGGGCCAGATTCAGGTAGATGAGAGTATCTTTCCTCTGGAGTAACGCTTCTCATTTACGTTACTCTGAAGACCCTTTCAGCGCAAGTCCTGTAATTCACATAGCAGTTGCGCGTAAACTTGCGCCAGAGTAACGATAATGCGCTGGCGTAACCCGACGCAAGTGGAAGTGGGTGTGATCATATGTAAATGATGGGCGGAGCCCAGCGCAGAGGCTTACGTTCAGCGCATCATCCACGGAGCATGCGCAGTGAGTGCGGCTCCACTCGCCCCCTTGTGCGCATGCTCACAACTTCCGTCGGCACCACTTCCTGGGAAACGTCAGCGCAATGCGTTCCGCTGGGCGCTTAAAAGCGCTGGCGGAAACGCCATTCCGGCGCAAAAGTAGTTCCGTTTCCCCCCACCCCAGGGAAGATACTTTTGCACTGTAATGGCTGCTCCCGCTACCCCCCAGAGAGAGGAGGAACCTCAACTTTAATGCCCAGGAGGTCTCAGTGATTATCTCGGCTATGGAGACGGATAATGAATTTCTCCATGGCAAAAAAAGCCGGAAGACCAGCCGGGAGAGGAAGCAGGGCATCCTGGAGTCGATTGCTGCCAGGGTCAATGTCCTGGGCTACTCCACCCGGACTGCTGGGGACATACAAAAGAAAATAAACGACCTGCGGCGCAAGGTGAGGGACAAGGTGGCCTCCATCAGGAGGTATGAGAGGGGCACAGGTGGTGGTCCCCCATGTCCTGTCACCCTGACCGCAGAGGAGGAGGTGGTTGCTCGCTGCCTGGAGAGGGAGCAGGTGGAGGGGGGTCGCAGGCTATGACTCCGTGGAGGAAGGCACAAGGACAGGTAAGTGTTTTATAATCCCCTATTTGTTGTTTTGCATTTGGGGGGGGGAACATGTGCCAAGTGTGTGGGACCACCAACATGTGTCTGCTTTGTGTCATCCACAGATGACGGAGCTGGGCCATCATCTGTCAGCCTGCATTCCACCCCATCCCCCCCACGCCATCATGTGCCCGAGCCACTGGGTGGAGAAGAGGTTGTGGAGGAGGAGAGTGGCCACACCACACCTGCCGAGGTGGTTGTGGAGGATCCTGCTGTGGCAGAGCAGGACTTTTCTTTGGTTTTGTCTGTCTCCTCCCCTTCTCCTGGCCCGTCTGTCGTCCCCTCCCCCATCCTTGGAAGCCCCTCAAGGGCGACACCTTCCACCCGAGGACATCCATCTTCTGGCCCCAGGAAGGCGACCCAGAAGACCAGGGGGGTGTCTGATGGTGTCCAGGACCAGTTGGCGAGGGATCACGCCAGGCAGACGGAACAGATGGGGGCCATAGCGGTGCACTTGGAGAAAGTGGCTGACAGCCTGGGCTCCGTTGCCAACCTCAGCAACGCAGTGCAGGATGTCAGCTGCAACTGCGCTGCAGTGGTCACCACTTTGGGGGAGGTGCAGGGGGATATAAGGCACCTCACTGCAGCCGTCCAGGCCAACACTGCTGCCATCCATGGGAACAGTGCTGCCATCCGGGAGCAGGGGAGGCTGAGTCGGCGGGCCCAGCATTACCAGGTGACCCGTCAGCTCCGGATGCAGGCCCAGACGAACACATACCTTGGACGGATAGCCAGGGATTGGAGGGCACGCAGGCCACACCTGCCAGGAGTGGCCCACCTGGGGATCAGCCACCTCCAGATGCCCCCCCACCCCCACCCACTCCATCCAGGCAGCTGCGGAGCCAGAGAGGGGCCCCCAGAAGAAGCCCCCGGCATCCCCGATGAGGCCTTTTTTTTTTTCTTGTTTTATATTATTGTTTTTGACATACTCAGGTCATGAGTTTATTTTTTATTTTTCTCAGGTTATGAGATTTTTTTTCTTTTAATGATCAGGATATGATATTTATAATTTATTTTTGTACTGCACACGGTCAGGAGTGCAGGGGACAGTGTGAATGGTGTGTGAATGTGAGGGGGTGGCACTCCTGAAAGTAAGGGGTGTCACCCTCGGCCGTGGTGGTGAAGTGAACCCCACGGCTGAATGAATGATGTGTGAAAGGTGTGTGAATGGACAGTGACATCATTGGGGCCTTGACGCGGCGTTACTGCTCCCAACTCCTACATGCTGGACTTGGGCTAATCCAATGCGATGTGCATGTGGTGTGTGTGATCTAGGGACATCAGTGGTGTACACGCGTGCATTGTCTGTGTTATTAATGTTTTGGTTTAGTGTCCAAAGATGCCTACGGCGAGGACCCTCCTGACTGCTCTTCCATCAGCAGACTGGGTGTCCTCTGGCAGGTGGGGACTGTGTGGGTCGGGGGTCAGGTCATCACGTATGTCAATATGCAGGCCTTTTTTCATAGCAAAGTTATGTAGTATGCAACATGCACCGATGATCTGACACACAAAGGTAGGGGAATACAATAGGGCCCCCCCAGACTTATCCAGGCATCGGAAACGGGACTTCAGGAGCCCAAATGTTTGCTCAACCACTGCACGGGTTTTGATGTGTGCTTCATTGTATTTTCTCTCTCCTCTGGTTTGGGGGTTCCGGAAAGGAGTCATTAGATGGGGTCCCAGTGCATATGCAGAGTCACCTGTAAGGGAAAAGACAGGATAATGTTAGTCATGCATGTGCGATTTCTGTTGTGCATCACGGGAGGGGATAGTCATGCCTGACTCCCTTGTCACTCACCAACCAGCCAGCTGTCCCCATACATATTCTGGTTAAATTCTGCTGGGATGGGGCTCTGACGGTATATGAAACTGTCATGGCTGGACCCGGGGTGTTTGGCACGGACGTGCCATATGAGGCGTTGGGCATCGGCTATCACCTGTACGTTGATGGAATGCCAATGCTTCCGATTGCGGTATATGTGCTCTGTGGCACTGGGGGGCTGTAGGGCCACATGTGTGCAATCAATGGCCCCCACAGTGCGTGGGAATCTGGCAATGTTGTAGAAATCTGTCATTGCCTTCTGCCGCAGCTCCTCAGTGGTGGGTCTGATGAACTGGTTGGACATGCGTCTGAGGATTGCAGGGACAACCTGGTGCACACATCTGCTTATGGAGGACTGTGACATCCCAGCCACCACTCCACTTGTACGCTGGAATGATCCACTTGCAAGGAAATGGAGTGTTGCCAGGACCTTCACCAGTGGCTGCACTGCTTGTGATCGGTGTGTTGGGCTGGTGATGTCATCCTGCAGGGTTGTGGTTAGTTCAAGTATTGCATCTGGGCTGAATCTGAATAGGCGATACACCTCCTCATCCCCCATGCCAAAGAGGTTCATACGTGTGCGGTATATCCTCTCACGTGCCCGCCTTCTTGGTTCCAGGGGACCCATCAGTAGTTCTAGGACCACGAGTGCCCCTGGCATGTTGGCACACAGAGGTGTTGTCCTTGCAAGTGGGGGTGCTCAGCTAGCTCCTATCGTCGGTAACGCTGCTGTAGCTGCTCTCCTGCTGACCTGTGACCGTCTGGAGTAAAGATAAAGCAGCCTTTTGTAGAAATAACTTTGCGCCGGACGGACCAGATACGCGCGGCGCATGTAGCCAGCGTATGGTGCTAATCCGTTCGTGAATTGTGAAAAATCCCTCATTTGCATATTTGCAGGGGAAATCAATGGGCGCGACTGATGCGCCCAGCGAAAATAAACGCTGACGATACTCTGGCGTCGGAACGTTCCGCCGGTCGCAAATGAGCCGTTATTGGGTGCATCTAGTTTGGTGGGTACGGGCACATAGAAACGTCGGCGCATCAGCACAGTTACGCGGCGCATATCCAAATACTCCAGCGCAAGTGTTCGTGAATCTGGCCCAAAACGTCCATCCGATGAGAACGGTCTGATGGACCGTTTTCATCGGTTAACCGATGAAACTAACTGATGGTCAGTCGTGCCTACACACTTCGGTTAAAAAAACGATCGTGTCAGAACGCGGTGACGTAAAACACAACGACGTGCAGAAAAAAAATGAAGTTCAATGCTTCCAAGCATGCGTCGACTTGATTCTGAGCATGCGTGGATTTTTGCCCGATGGTCGTGCCTACAAACAATGGCCCAGATTCAGAGAGAATTAGATTCTCGTAGCGTATCAGAAATACACTACGCCACCGTTTTTTACCTGGCTCTACGTGGAATCCAGGTAGATTTTGTCCAGTAAACGACGGCGGCGTAGTGTATTTCTCCCGTCGCAATCCATCTACGTGAGTAGGGGGCGTGAAGGATTTAAAATAGGCGCGTTCCCGCGGCGATCGAACTGTGCATGCTCCGTTTGCAAATTTCCCGCCGTGCATTGCGCGAAATCACGTCGTTACGTCATTCGTTGTTTGAGTAGCGTCGTTTACGGACATTTCTATTCCCGAACGAGTTACGTAAAAAAAAAAAAAAATTAAATTCGACGTGGGAACGACGGCCATACTTAACATGGGCTACGCACCGTTAGACCAGCAAAAAGCTGTTCTAACAGTACGTAAAAAAAAATAGACGTAAGCGATTGCGAAGACCGCTCGTATCTTCGTGGATCGCCGTAAAAACACATTTGCATATCCCAACGCATCAAAACGACGCAAACTCCTCCCAGCGGCCGCAAAAATATCGCAGCGTAAATCCGAAGGCTTACGAAGACGTAAGCCTCTCGGATCAAAGCCCGAAGCCGCCGTATCATGGTTTGAGGATTCAAACTAGTGATACGGCGCGCGAAATTTGAAATTACTCCTGTCTAACACCAGTTAGACAGGCGTAATTGCTTTATGAATCTGGGCCAATGTTTTTTTTTGCTATCGGTTATTTAAATTTAAAACAAGTTTCCTTTTTTTAACCGATGGATAAATAACTGATGGCGCCCACACACGATCGGTTTGGACCGATGAAAGGGGTCCATCAAAGCGTTCTCATCGGTTTAACCAATCGTGTGTACATGGCCTTAAGGTTGAGTGTAACTTTTGATTTGGAAATCAAAAAGGTAGGAGGCTGTCAGAGGGATAGGAAGAATTTGGAAGTATTATAGGATGGTTGGTAATAATGTAATTGTTGTAACTGTGGCTATACCTGCTTAAGGGACTTGGAGTTTGGCCAGATCTTGCGTTTTTTGGGGGAAAGCCTGTAGGAGGGCTTCATAGTTCATTCAGAATAAGGATGAACTTGGGGTAGATAATTGAATGCCCAAGTATCTAATAGTTATGTTTGGGGCCCATGAAAAACCAGATGATGACATTTGTCCAAAATCTTGCAGGAGTTTTGTAACTGTTGGTAAGGAGACTAGAAATGTGGTCAAGGGTAGAAGTATTTAACACTATTTTATGTTCTACTGTCTTTAACTTAATACATGATATATTAGGTCTGAATTAAAGGTACTCATTTTTTTCCAATCAATACTAGTGATCTCCTGTGTCACTTATGTGAACTGTGTTGTCACCTCTGATTAATCTTGTATTGCACTTATTGTTTGCTTGCTTTGTTTTAGGAACTATAAAACACCAGTATGCACGCAAATAGGCTGTTTGTTTTTCAAGAGAATTTTCACTTTGCAAGGGAATATTTCCTTTAGCTTGGTAAATGTATATATCGATGGAAGTCAACAGAGATTTGCCCGTTTCACTAAGCTAAGCTAGGAGAATAAGAACTATTCATTTAATAAGGCCAATAATCAATTCTGGTTTCTCTTGTGCTTCCATAGACACATAACTGAGACATGGTGGTACTTTATTAGTAATCGTGTCCTGTACCATACATACCTTGTTATACCCTTGATATTTTTCATCTGTGTTAATATAAGGCATATGGAGACATTTTCATACCAAATGAAGAGATGATGAGACTTAGATTCTGTTTTAACAGCACAGAATGAGATCAGAACTACATTGCACATCTCACTATCTAGGTTTATTAGCAAAATACTGTTCTTTTTTCACCTGTTAAATGTGACTACAAAAGCGATAACATATCATTTACAATTATATTTATTTTTATTTTAGGAACTTGGGTTACATTTGGAGGCCAAATTTCTGATGAGGTAAGTTATAGGTGTATCTCTTAAAACTTAAATTTTTATTTATTTTTTTCATTTAAATTTAAGTTTATTATAATAAAATAAAGAGCATACAGAGTAATAAACGTAATACAATAAATGCATCAGGAAACATTGTGTTGACAATTATAGTAGTAAACAATAGATTACATTTCTTAACTAGATTTCCCCCTCTCCTCCCTCCCCCCCCAATGTCCCAACTATATACCTGGTAAGTTTAACATGGGAGTGTAAACGTGTATAATCAGGAGGGATGGGAATCAGTAGAGGTAGCGACAACATTTTAGGGCTAAAATTCCCTGTTTACTAAGCAATCTATAAAACTTTTATTATAAGCTGAGATCATAAAACTAAAATATATGTAAGGAATAAATCATACCGAACTGTGGAGAGGATAGGTTTCCGGGGACATCCCCTCCCCCCGACACCCCCACCGGGAGCAATCTGTGTCGA
Source organism: Rana kukunoris (assembly GCA_029574335.1). NCBI lineage: Eukaryota > Metazoa > Chordata > Amphibia > Anura > Ranidae > Rana > Rana kukunoris. The sequence continues at coordinate 174,163,426 of CM056052.1, forward strand.
GGAGGGGGGGCAGCCCCCCCCACCCAGCCCCCCCTTGATGACAAAAACATTGGATCCAAATGTTGTCCAGAGAAACATCTCTCAATCAACTCTTAACTTATAAACCTAAAAGGAGACAAGGAATTTAATACATACATCCAGTTAAACTAAATCAGCACTACCTGAGACCAGTGGAGAATATGATATGTAATGAATATCTCCTGTTCAAGAGAAAAAATAAGAATAAAGAAAAGAGAGGGGGAGAAGGAGGAAAGAGGAAGGAGAGGAAAGGGAAAGGGAGGGTGGGCCTACCTGCCTGAGGATTACATCAGTCTGAGTCCAGAGCCAAAACTAAACTTACATGTTGTGGGAGATTCCCATGTAAATCAACCAAGGTTCCCAAATTTCAGTGAACTGGGTAGAGGTATCTAACATAGAGTTAATTCTTTTTTCCTGTTCCATAATCCATGTAACCTTTCTCTTCATGTGTAAAATGGAAACAGATGGTTTCTTCCATGCAGCCGCTAAAGTGATTCTGGCACCAGTTAGTATAAATAGAATCAGCTGTCTAATGGCCTTGGAACTCTGTGGTATTAGACCATTCAATAAGGCTATTGCAGGAGATTGATGGAGGTTACAACCGGTAACTCTCCTGATAATCTGGAATACCCTGTTCCAGAATCCCCGTATCCTAGGGCACTCCCACCAAGTATGGATCATGGTGCCTATTCCTTGACAACCTCTAAAGCATAGTGGTGAGGATGACGGATACATGGTGGCCAATTTGAATGGGACCAAGTACCATCTAGTGAAATTTTTTATATTAGCTTCAATGAGGGATGGACTCTTAAAACCCTTAAGAGATCTAGAGTAGTAGTAGTTTTTTTGCCAGTCCACCAAGTCCCAGTCCTCTTGAAGCTCTCTTTCCCAAGCTAGCATATGAGGTAATTTTATGTTATTTGATGCAAGAGATTTGTAGATGATAGAGATAATACCTTTCCTATTCTGAGCTTGTTCGCATTTGTGTTCATATGGGGTCAAAAGGCCAGAAATTGTTTTATCGTTCCAAAGTTTCTGAGCAAAGGTATGTATTTGGTGTAATCTGGATCTTTCAGAGGGGGGGGGGGCAAAGGTTGTCTATAAGGAATTGCTCAGGAAGAGGACCTGTGTGTTGAAAGAAACGACCAATGCGGTACACCCCCCTATCAAGCCACCATTTGAAGGAGTCCACTTCCGTTTTGGGGCAGAAAGATGGGTCGAGAAAGATACTTGACAAAGGTTTGCCTCTAGAAATTAAGAGTGGATTGCTTTTAAGTGAATCCCATAATACCAATGCTTGTGATAGGGTGGGGAAAACTTGAATTTTTAAATGAATACATGAGTTGCTTACAGAACAGAAGGAATATTTTATTAATTGTAAAGAATGCAAGGTATGTGCATTATTACAGGGCAGTTAATGAATGGTACATGGTTTTGGACATTACCTCTAAAGCCCCGTACACACGATCGGAATTTCCGATGGAAAAAGTCAGACGGACGTGTGTATGTATGCCCCATCTGAGTATTTCCAATGAATTCCATCAGAGTTTAGATAGAGAACATGTTCTCTTTTACTCCGATGGAATTATGTCGGAATTCCGATGTGAGTTTGGTCAGACAAAGGTCCGATTGTGTGTACTGGGCTTTAGGGCACTTGCACATAAGTGAATGCATACCGTATATCTGACAGAAATATCATGACAGTACTCAGGCACACTTTAGAAATTTCATAACAGCCTCATTTACTTCTAAGGCATTCTAATGCGGTATAAGTAAGCACTACAAACCTGCACCTGTTATATTGTTTACTGTGCATGATTACTAGTGATTATGGAATCAGAAGAATGATGTATTCAACACATTTTTGAAGCTGTAGATTTGTCTGATTAGTACACAATTTATTTGGGAATCCAAACAATGCGGCTTCATGAATTGTATTACACTCTGGAGCTTGCATAGATCAGTACATACATATATACAGTACATGTTCAACAGAATACAAAAAAAAAAATAACAATTTGCAAATCTACTGATTCTTGTCACTATTGCTATTCAGTCCAATTTACCCAATATGTCTCGCTTTCACATAATGATCATGCATGCCTTAACTGGGTCTGCATGTTTTCCAATGATCAATATACAGGGGTGCTTCCTTTACTAGACTTTAGTAACTGAAATACAAATCTTTTATCTTTACAGTAAATCTATGGCCAAGATATATGCATTTACCTTTAGCTTTTAAACAATGAGAAGGGGAGCAGGAGTAGCTAAGCCACAGAGAGAATGTATTTGATTACTTCAGTGCTTTGTCTGAAAACTTTGAGAATGAATTGAGAAAAAATGATATATGTATACAAAAACATCAGAGTGAATCAGTGTCCAGTAAATATAAAAGCAGCGCTTAATCAGTGAAGTGTGAATTCCACTTATCTAAATAATATAAAATATATAATATAATATATATGACATATATCATATGTCATAGGAGCAAGAGCAGTGCATTTTTTTTTTGTCTGGGCTCAAATCTCACCGCAAAGTTATTGGTTTCAAGTATTGGAGCATGTGCACAAGTACAAGTACATGTGCAAATACTCAATATCAACACAGATACTGGTATTGATGCAACCCTACTTATAACATGTCACTTTTTTCAGTTTGGCACTTGTTCAAGATGTTCATTGTATGATTATATAGTCATTTAGTTCAAATTACCAGCCAGATGTTTGGAATGCAATTTGCTTCCGAAAATTATTTTATTGTTTTAATGATCAGAATATATGATTGTATGTCCCATCGTTTTTCCCCTTATGTTATTTCAGTTTTCCATTGTCTTTATTATTAAATTCTGCAACTGAATTTATGGTACTGCAGATTGCACAGTCAATTAAAGAAATTATTGAATATCAAGGTGAACATCTGTAAATATCAGGGCTAGGTGACAAAATCATTATAGGATGACCTAGCTCTTCAATGTTTTTGATATCTCTATCTGGCATCCCTGTTACTATGGGTTAAATGAGGAAGTCCTTCATTAATATTCTCCCCATGTATAGTTACTTAAAATTGTAGAACTAAACTCATCCTTTCCTTCACCATGCCCATATTAGTCACATTGTTTCTGCCAAAGAGTGATGTGTAAGCAGAGCGGGTCAGTCAGTCTGCCAAGCTCTACCTCTTTCCCTCCACTGCTATGACAATGATCACTGATGGAGAACAGATGAATTCACAATATTCCTGGACAGGGCTCAGAGTAACAATATAAGGGATGATTCAATAAAGTGTTTGTGGCACATTTCTGATGGTATGATTCCTTTAAAACCTAATTCATAAAAGCTTTGCAAGTTTTGTTAGAAGTTCCGGCACATGCAACAAATTCAGGTAGTCCTTAGGTGTGCCACTTTGTCTCAGCTATGACAAAAAGATGCAAAAGCCTAGTAACTTATGATGCATCCCTGGCTCCATTCAGCTGCCAGTTGGGATATTCCCCCTCTGATAGCTATATGTAAAAAATGGCAGAAAAGTTTGGCTGATGTCATTACCCAAGTACAACAATGGCTATATATGGTTCATGACAGGAATCTAACAGCCTGCAGTTGACTTGGGCTTTGATCATTGGTTGCTAGGATGCTGTCAGCTGCACAACTGACAGTATCCTAGCAAACCATGATGCTATGCAGCTGATAGTGTCCTAGCAACCAAGTTGTGCAAAGACTCTATTGGGAGACTTCCAGCACTATACAATGGATCCTCTGCAGGCTATGCCTTCTTTAGGCTGATTCAGGCTATGACATGTCCTTCCTGTTTTTAGATGTGCATTCATTTTCGTCCAAATGCATTTTCATCCAAATTTTGGGGATTTTTGCAATTCGTTTTAAAGATAATGAACGTGCAGAATCTGAAATCCGAAAGATCCGACATAAAAAATGCTTTATTTTCGTTTTGTTGCAACATTTTGATATGGATAGAAGATTCGACATGACGGTGACAATAGCGATCTGTGTCTATCGAACCTGCAGTTGAATGTGCCTAACCTAACTCTATTAGTTCAAGATTATTTGACATAGAAAGAAAATATTCGACATTATAGAGACATGAAGATTTGACAAAGCAGCTAAAAACACACAATCACGGGGAGCAGACATTTATGGCCAAATGCTCCGCCCATAGGCTATAGAAGAATTCTAATGTTGGTTGACTAGTAATAATAATTAATAAATATAATTATTACTAGTCATACAACATTAGAATTCTACTATAGCTTGTGGGCGGAGCATTCGACCGGAAATGTACGATTGAGGCATTGTACAGTTTAGCTGCTTTGTCGAACTTCTTAGAATATTCAACACCATAAGCCTTCAATTGACAGATTCAACCTTAATAATTCAGACTTTCGGACAAATGCATTTTTTAACTAAACAAAATAAATCAAAACTAATTTCGGGAGTAACTAAATAAATACATTTTTCGGATGAAAACGATATTCCGAAAAAAAAAATTTCAGTGTGCACATGTCTACTGTTTTCTACACCTCCAGCACACAAATGCAAGTAAGCATAATTCCAAGAGTTATGCTTTGATACCTTTAATGTTATTAATGAAAGTTATCTATTTTCCTTTTGCAAATTGAGCATTTTGTGTAAAACATTTAGGACTTCATGGGCATAGGGGTCAAGATAGAAGTAGAACACACAGTCCTCTCATTCCTAGCAGCACAATATATATTTAGTGAAGTAAAGAAAAAAGAAAAGTGTGCAACCAAATTGGGCAATGAAAATTGCATGTGAATGTTCTTATGAAAAAATGGGTAATTAATCCGTTCAAGTGTCCTCATTTCTGTGCAAAAATATATGTGCTGTAAACTGAAAAAAATGAGTCCTTAGAAAATCGCATCAATGCAATATCTCATACAGGGTCGCAATCTTCTGTCTGATGACTGAATGGATGCAGATAACTTCAAACAACATTCATCCAAACAAAGGAAATAAGTGGCCGCTTACCAAATCCGTTGGATCCCTACAGGGATCAGATAGGCTGAGAAACAAGGATGTCCTCGGCTGATTCAGAGCGGTTACTCCTGGTCCACTCCTCTGTTGGAAATCCAGGGAAAGATCCATTGTCTCCTACCGATTTATCCAAGGGTAAGTCAGCCACTTAGTCCAGTTCCACTTGAACAGAGTTCCAGCAAGCTCAAAGATGAGCTTTGTTTGGAGGAATTGTGTTTGAAGTTATCTGCATCCATTCAGTCATCAGACAGAAGATTGAGACCCTGTATGAGCCATTGCATTGATGTGATTTTCTAAGGACTAACCTTTTTCAGTTTATAGCACATATATTTTTGCACAGGAATAAGGATACTTGAATGTATTTATTACCCATTTTTTCATAAGAACATTCACATGCAATTTTCATTGCCCAATTTAGTTACACACTTTTCTTTTTTCTTTACATATGTTCTAAGCCCGATATTAGGCTTTTTCAGTTAGGTGCAGCACCTTAATTTATTGATATTTATTTTTCACGTTTGCACTGGTGCACTTTGTTTTCATGGGGATAGCGTGGATTGTCCATGCCCTACTATATTAAGTGAAGAGAAGATTTGAATGTTATCACATTGGTGTTAATAGATTTTATTTTTGATATACACAGGGCTCTTGATATACTATTAAAGTAATACAATTTATCATTATTAATGTGATTGATACATTTTTCCATTTGAGAATTTAATATGTTGTGTGTGTGTTGTGTGTTGTTAAGTGTGTCTTTTTTTCACACTGTTTTACTGTTTAAAATGGTAGTTTGGCTTCCCAATCTGTACAGACGTTTAATGTGTTAATATGATGTGGTTCTGGTACTAATAGAAAATTGCCAGTGGTGGAAAATGTAACTGCTTTTCAATATACTTCCATAGTTTTTCTATAATTAGAAGGACATGATGTTAGTGTAAAAAAAAAAATACACCAATAGCTTGAAATTTTAACACACTTTTAAAAAAAAATGAGGAGCAAATCAATGATCAAAGTTTTTTTTTGGCTTAATTGATATTTTAAAGTGGGCTTTTATTTAGAAAGTGAAGATTTTCTATCTTTTAGCGCTGGGGCCCCTAAGCTTTATAAAGAGGGGGCCAGGTTACTGTCCTTCAGACTTTATGGGGGGGGGGAGTGGCTGGACTGCGACCAGTGGGAATAAATAATGCCACATCTTTAGTGGGATGTTCCAGCATTGATGTCCATTGGAGGGAAAGTGTCCCATCATTGGTGTCAGTGGACGGAAGTGTACCAATTAATTGGCATCAGTGGGAGGAATAATGCTCCATTGTTGCTGTCAGTGCCAAGTATTATGCCCCCATTGTTGGTATCAATAAGAGGAATAGTGTACCAAGGGCTGCATAAGAGCAAGGAAAGGTCTGCATCTGGCCCCCGGGCCACAGATTGGAGACCACTGCTATAGAGAAATAGTACCTAGACACTCCTGTTATGTAGCCTATTCACTTTATACAGTGTCTGCAGTGTGAGATCATCTAAGACACTGCTTCCTCTCACTGTCTACTGCTAGTGTCATGAGTTTTTGGTGATGTCACTTCTGTGTTGCTCACCGTTCTGTTCTGTTCACTGTTAAGAGCTTACAGGGGAGGAAGGGAAGATTTGCAGTAAAAACATGTCAATTACCTGCTTCTGCGGATCTGTGTTTTCTGCACCTTTCCTGGTACTTCTTAAATATATTTCCCCAGGTCACTAGTCATCAGGGGGTGGCTCTGAGATAAGTATATAAGCAAAGCTCTACCCCTGTACCAAAATGGCCACCTCCAAATATAGACACAATTCAGAATAGGACATGAAAATTCAATAGAAGAAGAGATCATCAGCCACAGGAAGTCTGCAAGTAATACTGGTGACTAGTCCTTTGCCCTCTGCTTACCTTTGACTTTACACAGCTTCCACAGTACAGGTCTTCTTTAAGTATTCTCTTTCTTGATAATGTTACATCTTGGAAAATATCCCATAGACATATCTCTTATAAGGACAGTGAAAATAAATGTTGACTTCAGCATGACTGCTTGTTTCAGCAGCTAAAAAACAGTCCTTTGTGATCACAATTTCACAACCTGAAGTTGGCTCGAGGCAAACTTATCACATGATTCTCCCAAACAAGCTTCCAGATGTTGTTTATGTCAGTAGAATCTATAGAGGGATGTACTTTAATGGCTTGTCTTGTCAGGGTTTTGTTGCAAGCAGAAAGTGACAAGTGCTTTGCCAACCCTGGGAAGCAGTCATATTTCCTTAGCATCAGTCATTCATTCTCTCTTAAACAGTTATTGCTTGTGTCAATCTCCAGGTCGCCACTCATTGCTCCCCAAAGACCATATGCACAATTGGTTTAAAGATATGTCTATAATTAGATGGATGAGCAACAACATTTTCAAATGTTGTTTTACAATTTCAATTTGATGGTAAATATATTCTTTAAATAAGGGAGCAATCAAAGATTTCCATGTCTTTGAGCTGTTAATTTACATTATTTTTATAGTAGGATTTTGTTTTGCCAAAATGTATTTGCAAATATATCAACGACTCTATTTATTTCCAAGACCTTGATATATGAATTCTTCCTTTTACACAGGTGAACAAGCGTAAGTGTGAAAGTATTAGTAATTGTAAAATGCAGAAAATATGTTTCTAAATGCACAAAATATAAATGACTATTAATTTTTATAAAAAAAATAACGTTGTAGAATGTTTATCGAGAGAGCATCAGATGGGCTTGGGGAATCAGAAAGGAATTTTGTAGCAAATTGGATCATTCTTCATACACTATATTGGGATGCCTGCCTTTACACGCACATAAACTTAAATGGCATCACAGTCCTAGTTCGTAGGGTTCAAGATTGAGTTGGCGCACCCTTTGCAGCTATAACAGCTTCAACTCTTCTGGGAAGGCTGTCCATGAGGTTTAGGAGCAGTGGCTGCTGGTGAGTTCATCTTCGGGGGGGGGGGGGCAAACAAACAACACCCCCCACAGAGCGACATCATTGAAATTGCTCAAAATGTCTTGTTGTGCTGATGCATTAAGAGTTCTCTTCATTGGAACTAAGGGGCCAAAACCAAACCCCTGAACAACAACCCCACACCACAATCCCCCCTCCGCCAAATGATTTGGACCAATGCACAAAGCAATGTGCCTGTAAAGGCAGGCTTCAAATATACTTTTGGTTATATAAGGTAATTGTTCTTTGCGTGTCTCTGGTGATCATCTGTGGATTTGGGGTTCCCAAAAATGTGAATTAATAAAAAAAAATTGGACTTGATGGACTTGTGCCAACATTATGCAGTTTTTTTTTTTAAGAGAATATTAACAAAGAAGTTTGATATTTAAACCAATACATAGATATTCTCTCTAGTACTAACCTGGTCATAAGATTTTAGGCGCACCTAGTTTTTCTGTAGTTTAACCTAGAAACCCCAGACAAACAAAGACAAAACATCAGTCTTCATTTTAGTGTCAAACTTTCATAAAAGGTATTGTAGGACAGATGTGCATAAACTGTATACAAGGGCCTCAACTGAGCTCCCGCAGTAGGTTTGATGGCCTTGATTATTAGATATAGGTTTCTTTTTATTCTTTTTTTATTATGAGTAATATATCTGATAACTTCCTCATAATAAAGGCTGAGCTTTTCTGATCTAAATAATAATGAGATGTACTGATGTCAGGTATTGGGAGACATGAGGCATTACTGGTGTAAAAGTTGTGAAATAATGGGGTGTAAGCTGATGGCATATAATAGGACATCACTGTAACGGAATGGCCCGTGGGACCCAGAGGCTCTTGCAGGGTGTGGGGTACTCCTGTTTCAGCTTCACCGATGACTCTTGTGTCTAAAGTCATCCTTCGTCCACTAGGGGCATAGGATGACTGAGAAATGATAATTCACAAAGTATTCCAGGATATCTTGAAATATTACAGGTTATTGATTCTAAACCCAACCGGTCAATAGAAAGAGTGATTCATTTAATGTGGGAACACAGACTGTTAAGGTGTTTAATGCCGTCTGCTACTGTCATGTAAATGAACCTTAGCCTGGCTCTCAAGAACCTTTCATTGTGTGTTGTGTGTATGCTAATTGACACTGTATTATGTGAATTTCTATTGATGATAAATGTGTATTGTATAGTAGATTAGAAGAGCTTATCTCGGAGTCACCTTTTCTGGGTAAATGATTAGTAATTAGCTCACGTAGATTATCTCAGAGTCAGAATGGCTGTCTCCTAAAAGATGTGTATTGAGCTCATTGTGTCATGATGTGGGTGGAGTTGGGTCATTGTTCATTGTGGTTACTAAACTGTATATAAGAAGCGTGAGATTCCCATTAAAGTCTATCCATTTTGAACCAGAGAACAGAGCTGTGTGTCTCGTTTCTGGGGAATCCATAAGGGCAGTGTTCGTCTGCTGGATTGTGGAGTGTCGATGTTGTGGGTTGGTGGAAAATAATATCGTAAACTGTGTTAACCCCTGACCATTGCAATCACAAACACAATTTAGCATAGTTGCCCTCTAATTTTTCAATTAATAAATGCATCTTTTCTACATCCTCAGGTGGCAGAGCAACTAATGACAATTGCATATGAAAATGGAGTAAACCTCTTTGATACAGCAGAGGTTTATGCAGCTGGAAAGTGAGTATGTTTCCTTCTATTCATATATAATGTATATTCATAAAGGTTAGACATAAAATGTATCTGTTGTGTATTCTGTTTAGAATTACCAATACCAGGAGACTGATGAAAAAACTGACCCACAGCTTAGAGATACGACTGAGACCATGTCAATTCACAGATTTACCTAAGATCATCACCAGTATTAGGTACAAACAGTACAAACAAATAGCAACCACACCAACCTATAACTGGCCTTTGCAGCAAGGTGCACATGGAAGGGTGATGCATGTTAAAAAACAAGTAAGAAAAATGTTTAGCTCACTTACAGTACCAACCAGCCTGCAACAAACTGAATTGTCCGTTCTAAGGCCCTGTACATACGATTGGACCTTTGTCCGACCAAAATCACATCGGAATCACATTGGACTTCCATCGGAGTAAAAGAGAACATGTTCTTTATCTAAAGTCCGATGGAATTCATCGGAATTTCCGATGGGGCATACACATGGTCGGAATTATCGATTGAGAAAGTCTGACTTTTTCTATCGGAAATTCCGATCTTGTGTACGAGGCTTTACAGTTCACGTTAAAACCAGGGGTTCAGTTTGCACACATTTTTAAATATATGTGTAAGATGTAGGGCCACTTTGGCACTACAATATTATCTGCAGTCCTAACTTAGTTAGGACTGCAGTACACTAAGGTGCGGTCAAGTGGCCCTGCAGCTTACGCATATATTTGCAAATGTGTGCAAACTAAACCCCTGGTTTTAACGTGAACTGTTAGACAGGACAATTTGGTTTGTTGCAGGCTGGTTGGTAAGAGAGGTGGGAATTTGTCTTTGTTGGTTTTTTTTTAAATGTACATTAGCTTTTTCATGTTTACTTCCCCTTAGTGGTAAAACTCATTAAGGTGGTTTTGAGTGGAGAAATTTTGGGTGGAGACATTAATGTATGCATTTTTTATCTTTTGATTAATTAAATAGAAAGAAGAGTTATGTTTTGGAGTGCAGCTTATATTTTCTTTTGACTGAGAGTGGAGATGGGCTGTGGTAGCCAGCGTCCGTAAAGCCAGGGCAGAGCCGTGGGTTTGGGTATGTTTCTGTAGCATAATGCAGGTGTTTCAAAGGGAGGACAGGGGTAATAAAAATTGTCCATACCCAAAACAACCTGTATGCTGACAGGAAATTTTATTCGATCGTTAACTTTGTTGTAAAAAAAAACTATATAAAAATACTTTTATAAGTCTATACAGTACCTGTGTAATATATACCGTATTTATTGGCATATAACACTCAGGCCTCGTACACACGATCAAATCTGTCTGCTGGAAACGGTCCGCTAGACCGTCCCAGCAGACAGATTCAATCGTGTGTACGGCCGAGCCGACGGATTTGGCCACCCGACAGATTTCAAAGCATGCTTTGAAATCTATCGGGTGGGAATCCGTCCGCCCGACATGTCTGCTGGTTAGTACACTTACCAGCAGACATGTCGTCCCGCACCGCCGCCGAATGGATTCGGCGCATGCGCGTAAGTGTTTTACTTCCTGGTGCGGATTTTGGTTTGCTCGTGTGTACACGCGAGCAAACCAAAATCCTAACAAACAGATTTGTTCAAATCGGTCGGTCCGACCGATTTGAACAAATAGATTGCCTCGTGTGTACGAGGCCTCACTGTTTTACCCTGAAAATAGAGGGTAACTGTGCCTGTGTGTTATATGCAGGGGGCTGTGGAAAGTTTTTTCCTAAAACTTCCCTCTTAAAGCTAGGGTGCGTGTTATATGCCTGTGCGTGTTATACACCGATAAATAGGGTGTATATATATATATAGATAGATAGATAGATAGATAGATAGATAGATAGATAGATAGATAGATAGATAGATAGATAGATAGATATACAGTATCTCACAAAGTGAGTACACCCCTCACATTTTTGTAAATATTTTATCATATCTTTTCATGTGACAACACTAAAGAAATTTCACATTGCTGTAATGTAAATTAGTGAGTGTAAAGCTTGTATAACAGTGTAAATTTGCTTCCCCCTCAAAATAACTCAACACACAGCCATTAATGTATAAACCGCTGGCAACAAAAGCGAGTACACCCCTAAGTGAAAATTCTCAAATTGGGCCAAATTAGCAATTTTCCCTCTCCAATGTCATGTTACTTGTTAATGTTTTAAGGTCTCGGGTGTGAATGGGTAGCAGGTGTGTTAAATTAGGTGTTATCGCTCTCACTCTCTCATACTGGTCTTTGGAAGTTCAACATGACACCTCATGGCAAAGAACTCTCTGAGGATCTGAAAAAAAGAATTGTTGCTCTACATAAAGATGGCCTAGGCTATAAGAAGATTTCCAAGATACTGAAACAGCTGCAGCACGGTGGCCAAGACCATACAGCGGTTTAACAGGACAGGTTCCATTCAGAACAGGTGTCGCCATGGTCAACCAAATCATTTGAGTGCACATGCTCAGCATCATATCCAGAGGTTGTCTTTGGGAAATAGACGTATGAGTGCTGCTAGCATTGCTGCAGAGGTTGAAGGGGTAGGGGGGTCAATGCTCAGACCACTGCATCAAATTGCTCTGCAAGGCTGTCGTCCCAAAAGGAAGCCTCTTCTAAAGATAATGCACAAGAAATCCCGCAAACAGTTTTCTGAAGACAAGCAGACTAAGGACATGGATCACTGGAACCATGTTCTATGGTCTGACGAGACCAAGGTAAAATTATGTGGTTTAGATGGTGTCAAGCATGTGTGGCCGCAACCAGGTGGGGAGTACAAAGACAAGTGTGTCTTGCCTACAGTCAAGCATGGTGGTGGGAGTGTCATTGTCTGGGGCTGCATGAGATCTGCCAACACTGGGGAGCTACAGTTCAATGAGGGAACCATGAATGCCAACGTGTACTGTGACATACTGAAGCCGAGCATGATCCTCTCCCTTTAGAGACTGGGCCGCAGGGCAGTATTCCAACATGATAACGACCCCAAACACACCTCCAAGATGACCACTGCCTTGCTAAAGAAGCTGAAAGTAAAGTTGATGGACTGGTTAAGCATATCTCCAGACCTAAAGCCCATTGAGCATCTGTGGGGTATCCTCAAATGGAAGGTGGGGGAGCAAAAGGTCTCTAACATCCACCAGCTTCGTGATGTCGCCATGGAGGAGTGGAAGAGGACTCTAGTGGCAACCTGTGAAGCTCAAATGAATTCCATGCCTATGAGAGTTAAGATAGTATTGGAAAATAATAGTGACCACACATATTGACACTTTGGGCCCAATTTGGACATTTTCACTTAGGGGTGTACTCACTTTTTGTTTCCAGCGGTTTAGACATTAATGGCTGTGTGTTGAGTTATTTTGAGGGGACAGCAAATGTACACTGTTATACAAGCTGTATACTCACTACATTACCTTGTAGCAAAGTGTAATTTCTTCAGTGTTGTCACATGAAAAGATATAATAAAATATTTACACAAATCCAAATCATTTGATGAAGGGGGGATTATGGCATGAGGTTGCTTTTCAGGTGTTGGGCTTGACCCCTTAGTTACAGTGAAGGGAACTCTTAAGGCATCAGCATACGTAGACATTTTGGACAATTTCTGGAAACAGTTTGGGGGTGACCCCTTCCTGTTCCAACATAACTGTGCACCAGTGCACAAACAAGGCCTATAAAGACATGCATATTTTGGTTGTAATGAGTGGCTATATGAATTACTGATGCCTTTCTATCACATTGAACCAGTCTGCCCATTCCCCTCTGACCTCTGACATCAACAAGGCATTTTCCTCAACATAACTGCTGCTCCCTGGATATTTTCTCTTTTTGGACCATTCTCTGTAAACTAGTAGTGCAACGGATTAATGACTTCGGATCGGCACACCAAGTGATCCGTGGCACAGGTAGAGGGGGCGAGCAGAGCGGTAAAACACATTGAAATTGTCTCCACTCTGCTCGCACTCACACAGCCCCGCCTCCTCCTAACCCTGCACTTGTGATAGACAGAATGCGGGTCCAATGCTGGGATGTGGTCTGTCTATCAAAGCGTGGGGTTAGGAGGAGGCGGGGCTGTGTGAATGCAAGCAGAGAAGAGACAGTTTCAATGGCCGGGAACTTACGCGTGGTAAGTTGCTTTCTAGCAGCCGGACTTCACTTGTAAAATGTGTGCTGCCGTTCGTCCCCCCCCCCCCATACCTCTTTCTGCTGGCTCTGTCTTCTCTGTCCTTCCTCCCCCTGGCCGCCGAATCTGTCTCCTATTCCTTTCCCCGATGTACACAGTGAGAGGGGTGAGCTGTGCGCTTCCCATCTCAGCTGTGACAGGAGTTCTAGCACAGTGCTATGACTCCTGTTTTGGAGGTGACAGGGTCAATAAAGAGAACATGTCACCTCCAATTGCTATCACACAGGAAATTGTTTTCTCTTGTGCGATAGCAATAAAATTAAGTGAAAAAAAATAGATAAAAAAATAATAAGAAAGTAATAAAATAAAAAAGTAATTAAAAAGTAAAGAATAAGAAATTTATATAAAAATAAGACAAGCTACAAATAAATAAAAAAGGTGATACAAAAGTAAAAAACAAACAAACAAAGGAAACAAAAATATTCAAACTAACCGTGCCGCCCTTGCCATCCGGTTGCCATTCTCCGTTGATTTGGTAGGGGTGGTTCGGTTGGAGGGGCAGCATTGCGGATCCTGGCCTTGGGGTAGCAGGGAGAGCAAATCCGGCCCTGCTGGCCGCCCTCTCACTTCCTCCACCCTGGCGAGGCTGCAATTTGGGCACAATGAGGCTACAATTTGGGGCACAATGAGGCTACAATTTGGGGCACAATGAGGCTGCAATTTGGGGCACAGTGAGGCTGCAATGGGGGCACAATGAGACTGCAATTTTTTTTTGCTGGTGCGAAAAATGATCCGATCCGTGACTCTGATCCAAGGAATGATTCGAACTGCGAGTTTTTTGATCCGTTGCTCCCCTACTGTAAACCCTAGAGATGGTTGTGTGTGAAAATCCCAGTAGATGAGCAGTTTTTTAAATACTCTAACCAGCCCACCTGGCACCAACAACCATGCCACGTTTAAAGTCACTTAAATCCCATTTCTTCCCCATTTTGATGCTCAGTTTGAATTTCAGCAAGTCACCACATCTACATGCAATAATGTATTATGTTGCTGCCATGTTATTGGCTGATTAGCAATTTGTGTTATCAAGCAATTGAACAAGTGTACCTAATAAAGTGACCAATAAGTGTGTGTGTATATCCAGTATATATAAAGATTTTAGGGCTGTTACTGATCAAAATTTTTGTGTTCGATTAATCGTTTTGTTTTTTAATCGATTAATCGACTAATTTCGATTAATTATAACGCACATACAGATCCAACTACTTTTAGCTGATCTCCTTGCAGGTCGATTCCCAGTGCAGCTACCAACCACTGGAAAAATGGATAGCAGGATACAAAAAACACACAAAGGCAGCTCTCGATGGGAATAGCATTAAAACTTTTATAGTCTTCAAGTAGGTAACAAAATAAATATTGCACTGGAGATAAAATCGATGTAGCTACATAAACTGTAAAAATGGTGCACATAATACCAAACGGTACCAAAAGCAGTCATAAAAACATGTAGCTAAGTATGATACTGGTATAACAATGTGTACAACGATACCACTGCTGAATGCAGATGAGGAGGTTAACATCAGTCTGTCGGCATGTAGATGTCCCATGAAGGGAACTATCACAACTCCCAGTGGATGGCTATAGAATCCCAGGTTGATAGAGGGAAGTGTAACAGCCCTTGAGTGTGGCAGATAGTAAGGTCCCGCCGGCATGCAGATATGAGGGCACAGCAAAGGAGCCCTTCAGATGGACACAGCAAGCCCTGCCGGTGTCCGTGACGTTACCAGATCTCCGACGGAACTCCCTGAAGGCCCAGAAGCCGGTGGAGAGGTGAGTACCAATCAAAAGAATTTTAATCGATCAAAAAGATTTTGATCGATCAAAAAAATTAAAGATTAATCGATTAATTAAAAGTTAATTTGCACAGCCCTAAAAGATTTACCTTCATTCTTCATTTTAAAAAGCTCCAGAACTTGTGCAGCTGAAAGTAAATATTCTATTATGCAGCTGAGCCCATCTTTTGTCCTATATCGTTTCCAGTTTAAAGCTATCCTATGCATTTGTTGGTCCCACTGGCTTGCAGTTTCCTCTGCTAGGAGAACTGCCATGAATATCTATGGATCTGGCACGAATAGTGGGAATTGCAAACAGATGAGACTCAGAACTAACCTTGGCTAGTTAAATCCATCTCACCACACATTCCATAGAACACAATGTAAAAGCATAATCCTTTTGATAAAACGTTATCAGTGATTTCATGACCCATTTCAATTGTTAATTTGTTTTAATGCAATCCCCTATTCTGCTCACAAAAAAATCACATTTTGAAGGGGCCTTTTTTGAGGGTGTAGTCTGCGAAAAATGGCTGCACTCATAAATGAAACTCTTACCATATGGCTGTGTCAGCTCACTGGTGTCTGGAATATCTTCTCTGTTTCAGGCATACATAAATAGAGGATGTTTAGCAGTATCTAACGGGTTAAAAGCACCCGTGTTACGCTTTACAAGCACTTTGGCAGCGATGCCCATTCATTTCAAAGTGGAGTTTTGGAGCGGTATATACACCACTCCCAAACCGCCCCAAAGATGCTGCTTGCAGGGCTTTTTTCCTGTCGCGCAAGCGCAATCGCCCAAGTGTGAAAGCACTCGGGCTTTCACACTGGGGAAAAAAAGTGAGGTAAATTGCGCTAATCAATATATGATGCTGTGCATCAAATCAAATAAAGTAAAAGGTGCATGTAAAATGCAAACTAAACATAAATGGAGCTGCGGTTTAAACTGTGTCATATAAACAGAATAGCAATGTGAGAAAAATAAAAATAAACCGTGCTAATGACCAATAAACATAAAATGCATTAAATAATATGTGGACCACACCGATGAATTAATGTGATATATGCAAGGTTGAAAAAACAATCCAAAAAACAAAAACAAACATTATTGAGTGTCCATAAAACACAAAAAGGCCTTTGTAGTCCAAAGTGAGAGGGCTAGCAAGGTTCCATACACAACCAATTGTGAATAATAAATTATAAACAACAAAAGTCCAGAGGAAATAAAACGTAACATCCACCCTGTTGAAGCCGAATCCCATTATGAGTCAGCAGGATATTGGTTAACACTGATGTGACATGCAGCTGAAGACCTCCACCACACACATATGCAAGTCTGCTTACCAAATGTAAATGGTCCCTGGCTGAGAGGAGACCAAAACAGCATACAGGATCAGCAAACAGCTGGGCTCGGTGAGAGAGTGAAACAATTCAGCTTGGGTCATCCGACAGTGGCTCCAATAACAATGGTCACATGAATGTAAAAGGAGACAAGAATGCCTCGATAGTGTAAAATCACTTAAAATGTATTGTACAAAATAATGAAGAAATACACTCACATTTTGCAGTAAAAGAAAGGCCTTAAACCTGCAGCATCCGGCCGGTCAGCATGCAGGTAAACCCATGTAGTATCGAGTAGTCCAAGGGTGATGACAGTGTGCCACTCGGTACGCCCTGACTAGTTTCGTGGTTAAAACACTTTTTCAAAGGGCACTAGAAAAAGTGTTTCACACTGGGGAGGCATGAGAGGCATTTTTCAGGCTCTTTAGATGTGCTATTTTTAGTGCTAAAATGCCTGAAAAGCACCTCAGTGTGAATGGGGTCTAAAGGAAAAATCCACATTAAAGAGGTTGTAACCCTAAAATAAAAATAGTTCATGTTCCCTTAAAGCAGGTAAAAAAGCACAATGCTTGCGCTGTCTAATCTGTCCCTCCCTATTTAATAGATAAAAAGTGCATTTTATATACAACTATACAGATCAGACAAAAATGGGGGACAAGTGAGGAGGAAAGAGGGACAGAGGGACTTTGTTCCAAATCAGGGACAGTCCCCTCGTAATCATGAACAGTTGGTAATTATGCTAGTATGCAGATCAGGAGTTCTGACTGCAGTCAATTCTGCATGGTTTTTCAGGTCAGTGAAAGAATTGAAGCTCTTGATAAATTTCTTTCCATCTGATGGCCCCGGCTTGAATACCAACCAATCTCTTATTTTACTACACGGTTGCTCCCGACTGGAGCTGCCAGTTTTTTATCATGCAACCCGTGGCATGAAAAAACACTGTAATGTGTACCAGGCTTTAGGCTGATCATACTGGTATTGTTGTAGGTTTCCCTGCACCTCATGGCCGACTCACTTCCTCTGTTGCTCAGATCCCAACTTTGTTTTATATTTCTTTAAGTTGCATCCATACAATGTTTTTTGTATGTTCTTACCAACCCCTACATGGGTGTGTTCTATTTGTTTCTAAGCTGTCCCATGACTTAATTGGTATGATATGTGTTTGATTCTATCCATGTATGTGACGCATTGTAATATTTTCAATAAAATATTTGCTAAAAGAAAATATTGAAGCTATAGACAGCCAGGCAACTAGCAGTTTTAGGAAATAAACCTGGCAGCCCATATGTAAGTACTGCTTTTTTTTAACCACTTGCAGCCTGCTTCATTACGAATGTTTCATTTGCAGTCATACTCTGAGCACTTTTTGTAAAACAGCTGCTTGTGTCTTCCAGGGCAGAAGTCATCTTGGGAAATATCATCAAGAAAAAATGCTGGAGGTGAGTTTACCTCAGTTTCCTCTTCCCTAGCCTCTATGGTAGGTTACTTTGAGCACAGATATTGCACAGAAAAGTTGCCTGTGGAGATTTACTTTCCATGAATATTGCACAGAACTTTTTGCAAGCTCTGTGTTATCAGCTTCAAGATTTGCTTTTTAATGAATAAGTCTCCTCAGACACTGGGAAGCCGCAGGTTATATCCCATATGCTCAAGACTACACAAGAAAAATATTGCCAGGATTCTAATCCAGAGTTTAGATCAGACTCAGCAAACAGTTATTATTATTGTCACATAAATTGTACAGTTAATATTGTAATTAACAGTCTATATTAATATAGAGAACAATGGCTTACTGGTTAGCACTTCTGCAGGGCTGGACTTACCATTGAGCTTGACTGGGCTCAAGCCCATGGGCCCCGCCCCATAGGGGGCCATGGGAGGAGGAAGCAGTAGGAGCCATGCAGCACAGGAGGAGGAAGCAGGAAGAGCCATGCAGTTGTGGATGAAGAGGTAAGAAGTCCGTCCAGCGTTAGCACCCCTCCACGCTCAACAACTTTGATAACCCCCTGCTTCTCGGCTCCAGGGGCCCCCTTCAATCAACACTCAAGCCCATGGGCCCCCACCACTCTAAGTCCTGCCCTGCATTTCTGTCTTTCAGCACTGGGGTCCCTGCTTTGAATCTCAGTCAGGAAACTATCTGCATGGAGCTTGCATGTTCATTCTCTGCTTGCATAGATTTCCTCATATACTCCAAAAATCTTCTGGGAGGTTAAAGGGGTTGTAAAGCTTTGTGTTTTTTCACCCTAATGCATCCTATGCATTAAGGTGAAAAAACACCTTGCACTCTCGGGGCCCCCCAGCCCCCCGTTTTACTTACCTGAGCCAAGAAAACTCTGTGGGCGGGATCCCGCAATGCTTTCCCCCGGCTTGAGGCAGCTCTTCATTGGAGATTGATAGCAGCGCAGCCATTGGCTCCCACTGCTGTCAATTAAATCAATGACACGGCGCATAAGGTCTCCATGGTCGTCTCCGCTTGCTATTTGAAAGCATAATTGAATAGAAGCCGTACACCAAAGATCTTCTCTTTTCTAAATGTCCTTTATCACCAGTAGTATAGATGCTTTCATGATGACTTTGTGCAAGAATCACCTTTCTTGACGCGTTTCAGCAAAACTACTTGTGATCCAGCCATTTTGGTGAAATGTGTCAAGGAAAGGTGATGCAGGGACATCATGGAAGCAGCTATACTATTGGTGATTCAATGAAGGACTTTTAGAAGAGATATTTGGTGTGCAGTTTCTATTCATCAATACTTACAGTGATATTTAGGCCACTTTCACACTTGTGCGACTTTTCCTGTGACTTTGGAGTCACATTAAAAGTCATACCCCATGACTTCCAATGATAGCCATTAATATCTGTGCAACTTCAAGTAGCACCAACTGAGTCTGAATATATTTACAGTATGTTTTATCTACATTAAATTCACAAAAGGAGTCTGTCAGGATGAAGATGTGGGGGCTGCCATTGCCATTTTGTTTTTAAAGGTGCTTATTTCAAGTCTGTAAAGACACCTAATATGGTCAGGTTAGTGACACAACTAAGTAGTTGAAGTGGGGCACCACCCAAAAGTAGAAGTTCCACTTTAAGCACTCCTCTCCCCTCTCCCCATGTCATGTTTTGAGGGGGGAAGCTGGTACCTAGTTTTGGCAGGTACCCACTCTCACTTCCACTCAAATCACCTAGGCGATCTGGGAAGGAGTTCTCCTCTCCCTCTCCCTCCCTGTAGTCTTTTGGGACACCTCATAGGTCCCAGAAGATTGGCAGACCATTCAAGAGGTGCAGCGCGACTCACGCATGCACAGTGCCCACTGAGTCCACAGTTGAAATTCCAGGGAGAGGAGAGGGAAAGAAGCGACGGGGTTACCACTATGCTGGATCCTGGGACAGGTGAGTGTGTTTTTAATTAAAAAGTGTGTGTTTAATAAAAGTTAGCAGCTACATCAAAATGACTGAAGCTCCACTTTAAGCAAGGGTAAGGATAGGGACAAACAGAATGCACTCTTGGAAAAAAAAAGTCAGCAGGGGCAGTTCCCATATAGGACAAGTTCCTTTTAAAGTGGATATAAACCCAATTCATGAAATTTCACCTGGGCACATATATCTGCAGTGTTAACTTATCTCTCTCCAAAGCACTAAGTCCCATGTCTGTCTGCTGTTTCGTCGCTCTGTTAGCATGATAAATACTGACAAGTTATCCATCAACCAAGATAAAAGCAGCCTGAGATTTGTGTCGGGGAGGTTGCTATAAATAGATTAGCAAAAAATGTCCTCTATGTGGAAGGGGGGTATGCCTTTCCTCCAATCAGCTGTCACACAGTGTATGCCAAAAATCCACACCTACTGCTGAATGAGGAAGTAAAAAATTGAACCCGTTGTTAGAGTTCTAAAGAATATAGCAAGCCGAAGACAGCAGATATGCAAGTAAAACTTATGTAGGGAGATTTGTTTCATCCCTGTGTATCATCTGAGGTTGTTCAGCTCACTGGGTATAGGAGAGAGTTTACATCCACTTTAAGGTCTTCAGGCCAATAAAACGTTATTACTAACAATTAAGGAGTATGAATTTGTTGCACTTGCCCATCCTCAAGCTTTCTCATGGATGGTTGTACAACAGGGCAATTATTAAGGTCAGATATCGATTTGTATAGGCTCTAGGCATATTTTTACTCTTCTCCAGCAATCAATGGCACAGGTACACTGCTTACCCACACAGCTAGGGGATCACTGTATAGCTGTAACATGGACACAAAGGATCTTAAGTTTTGGGTTCCACCAATTGGCTATTTTAGGGGAACCTGTGTCTGATTGAGATGCAGTCCGTTCCTTGGTTCACACATACCCCTGCAGTAAGATAAGGAGTACAAATGAACACTTCATTAATTCTCTCCAATGGGGGGCAGAACCTTTGGTAGCCATTAGGCCAGTGTCTACATGTGGGTAATGGGAAACCCAGGTGTGCAAATTGACTATGATCAAACAAGTGTAGCGTCTGGTTACTTAAAAATGTACCAGTGCTAATTAAATTTAGAGGGGGATCAGAGTGTTAACTGACTCTGATCCAATTATTATGTTCAAAACGGGTCTCTGTCTTAGCTTGGCTGTGCTGTGAGCTGCCTGTTGTTACTGGGGTGTAGTTCCTACCACAGGGCGATGGGTGGCAGCAGTGGAGTCAAGGTCAAGGATGTGCTCTTCCCCAGCAGCCTATCAGGAGGGTTCAGCCTTGCTGTGCATGCTGGGGGAGGGTATTTATGGGGCAGACGTCATTAGTCTGGGTTCTTCTTCGGAGTGCAGCACCCACATTTAGGGTGACTGCACATCACGGTGCCCCGGCGTAATGGTCTTCCAGGCCGGGTGTGCATGCCACATGGTGTTCCTGGTTCCGGGACTATGTTGGTCCGGAGCATTTGAGCTGTGGCAGGGAGCTCAGTAGTCAATCCTGAAGATCCCAAGCGAGGTAGCTGTTCGGTGAGGAGTCCATCTGAGGAGAGCATATGAGAGGCTGGCGATCCAATAGGGTCTCGACAAACCACCAGGGATCAAGGTAGCCGGACACTGAGAGGCTGGTCACCTGTCAGTCGGTACCTAAAAACTATCTGAAGGAGATCCAGACACAGTTCTATCAAGGAGGATCATCTCCGTAATCAAGTTAATTCCAGGAGGGCCTGTGGCAGAGGCCTTTCCCTGAGTCCACTCCAGGAGGGTCTATGGGAGAGACTTCTCCCTAAAGGTTCAAGTTCACCCCAGGAGGGTCTGTGGCAGAGACTTTTCCTAAAAGTTCTAGCAATACTCTGGCTGCCAGGTCAGTGAGAGTGGGCCTGTCCAGGTACATTAAACCCACTCTGGCTAGAGTGGCGGAGAATACAAAGCATTGTTGGGAGCAGGACTGTTTCCCTATTGTTGCGCCTGAGTCTGCTGCTTCTTCTTTTACTTCACCTTAATGTTTTTACCCGGCTGGGTAATAAAGAGCACAGAAAAGGACACCTGTTGTGGACATTCCGTTACTGCTATATGCACCATACACACCCCTAGGACGGCGGAGGAGCCATGAGGTAACATGCCACCCAAAATAAAACAGCAGCTCCTTCCGGGGGTAGTGCTACACAAGCAAAGCAACCCTCAATCATCAGTTATTGTAAAGCAGGCAGTGGGGAGGTTTATGCAAAACTGAATACATTGACTAAAGCCAAAAATTTATTGTAGTTTTGAATAGAGTGGGGAAGGGTAAGAATCATTTTTTTTTATTATTTCTGTCACCCTCTATTTGTCTGGATGACCAAACAGGGAAGAAAAACCCATTCAGAAAAATTTGGAAGCAATAACATCATTAAATAACTATTTTCTTCTGATTGTCTTTATTAATTTATTATTAGCAGTTATATGATTGAGTGACTAGCAAAGAGAAGACCATACTTCACAAATCCTTTTTTTTTTATTCCAGGAGATCAAGTCTGGTCATCACAACCAAATTATACTGGGGAGGAAAGTGAGTATTAATAATATGTTTGCTATATCATAGCCTTCTTGGTATATGTTCTTATTGCCATAATCTAGGCTACTGATTTGGAGGAGCTATGAGATGGCCAGTCTTTTCTTTGAGCATCACTATAACTGGATATATTTTAATAGATGATGTATAATAAGCAATGAAAAGCCAATAAACACAGGATGACAGCCATGGGATCCAAAAATATATATGATAATCAATATATGAAAACATATATGTGTAAATAAGTAAATCAATCAATAAATAAATCATTAATTTACTTTTTGACACATTTTTTCATATATTGAGTCTAATATATATTTTTGTATGTTTTATTGGTATTATTGTAGGTTTTGGGGAATTTTAACATCGATCTGTGCTTGTCTGTCCTTCCGTTGCTTTGCTAGACCATGTGGGTCAGTTTCCCACAGCTCTCAGGACAGACACCCTTGGTGGTTACTAGTGTTGAGCGGAATACGCCATATTCGATTTCGCGATATTGCGCGAATATATAGAAGAATATTCGCGAATATTCGCTAATATCGAATATTCGTGATATTTAATCCAAAAAATGATTGCGAAATTCTCATAAACGGAGATCATTTCCTGTATTACTAAACTAATATGCACTAAACACTAACTCTACACTAACTCTACTTAAAAGAAAGGAGAATAAGGGGGCAAAAGAAGGGCGGAGAAGATAATCGCGCAATATTCCTATTGCGTGATTATCTTCTCCGCCCTTCTTTTGCATCAGAGCCAATCAGAATAACTCGAATATTCGGCAAAAGGAATATCGCGCAATATTCCTTTTGCCGAATATTCGAGTTATTCTGATTGGCTCTGATGCAAAAGAAGGGCGGAGAAGATAATCGCGCAATATTCCGTTTGTCGAATATTCGAGTTATTCTGATTGGCTCTGATGCAAAAGAAGGGCCGAGTAGCTGATGCGATTCTTTTATGTTGCCGAAAATTCGCAATGCGAATTTTCGGCAACATAAAAGAATCGCATCAGCTACTCGGCCCAGGGTCTCTCTCTAATCATACCAGCAATGCTTTTAGACGTTGATGGAGATCACTAGGATGTGATCTGTTTTAAAAATAAATTAGAAAAAATATGAATATTCGCCATAGCGAATATTCGCCGCAATATTCGAGTTATTCGCGAATACTCGAATATGCAATATTCGTAGCGAATATTCGCAATGCGAATATTCGTGAGCAACACTAGTGGTTACCACTTACCATCCAAAAAGTGCTTTAGCTTATCATTTATTTTTGAAGCTGATTTGTAAGGGCATAACTTTATCATCTAAAGTTTGGGGGATGAGATTATGATTGTATCATTATTATACAATTCTAACTTGTTATTTTTCATTTTATAGGGGTAGTATCTACTCCTAATGAAGTGAATTAATGCTCACAAAACACTTCGAGATTTGTGAAGGATTCCATCGTTTCATTTTATTTTCATAACATTAGACTGACAACAGCAAAGTCTTCTATATTTTTAATACACTTTATGTTTCTGTAAAGAGAACATTTTGTTGATATTCAAATAAATGTTTTTTTTTTTACATAGTTTGTTGCATAGATGTACCTCAGTAAAGTCTTACAGGCACTTAGAGGAGTTGTAAAGGCATAAGATTGTTTATCCTAATACATTCATTAAGATAAAAAAAACTTTTGTGTGTAGCAGCCACCCTAGCACCACCTAATACTTACCTGAGCCCCATCTCTCTCCAGCGATGTCCACAAATGTTTAAGCCATCCACTGCTCCTGATTGGCTGAGACACAGCAGTGGCACCACTGGCTCCTGCTCCTGTCAATTAAACTCAGTCAGCCAATCAGCGGATCGGGGGGGGGGGGGGTCAGGTCGGTTCTCCGTGTCTGAATGGACACATAGAGCTGTGACTCGGCTCCAGTGCCCCCATAGGAAGCTGATGACCGTGGGGGCACTCAATAGGAGTTAGGGGCCAGAAGCAGCAAAGAGGGACCAGAGAAGAGGAGGATCTGGGCTGCTTTGTGCAAAACCAACTGCACAGAGGAGGTAAGTGTAACATGTTTGTTATTTTTTTTTAAAACTAGGCTTTACAATCACTTTAATATTGGTTCTCATGTTCTCTTGATGAGAGCTCCTGACAACCCATTAGTTGTATTAAGCCCTGCCACACCTGAAGATTATGGCAGCAGAGTGGGGTGGTAGGACGGAGGAAGATTTCCCGTAAAAGAAGAATGAGCAAAAGGGACACATTCTAATAACTGTAAGTTATGTCCCTTGTGCTGATATTTATGTTTTAGATTTTTGCTAAACTAAAGCCTAGTACACAGGGGCCAAATGTCGAGTGCCATGGGCCAGTTCAATGGTAACCAGCCTATGTACACTGCAGACAGTACAACAGAAGCTGACCATTCGGCCTCTGTCGAAGGGCCATGACCAGAAAAGGTCTACTGATCGGCTTCCAATCAGTGCTATCAGCCAATGTCGTAGTATTGTGGCAGGGAGGGGCAATCCCCCTGTTAGAACACAATAGCACAGCAGGGGAGATCGCTGTACTTACGTTGGATAGTTAGTAGGTAGTACAGCAACTCCTTCTGAGTGGATACTAGCTATAAGGCTTTAAACCAAACAATGGGGCTGTTTTACCAAAGGAGTAGACGTTGTTTACTAAGGCCTCTTTCACACGGAGCAGTCCGTTTTTCGGTCCGCTCCGTGTGTGTCCGTCGGCTCAGCAGGGGGTCCCGCTGAGCTGTCGGCTGACAGGGCGGTCCCCGCACACTGTGCAGGGACCGCCCTGTCTCTCCTTTGCTATCCCCTATGGGGAATCGGATGAAAACGGATTATCTGTCAGTTTGCATCTGATCCGATCCGCCGGACGGAAGAAAAATAGGGTTTTCTTCCATCCGAAAAACGGATCCAGACGGACGCGGATATTAGGCGGACGTTAGCGGATGCATCTTCCGCTAACGGACGCGATCCCATAGGGGCCCATTACAAGTCTGTAAACGGACTTGTAATAAGCGGACGAACGGTCCGCTCATGTGAAAGGGGCCTTAAGATATTGAAAGTTAGTACAGAAGATAAATTGTGTTCATGTGCTAGCAAAAAAAAAAAATTATTTAGATTCTAGCATGATGGGTTTTTTATGAATATTTAATCCCACTGTCTGTAAAATTACTCATATGACTTTATCCTAACTAAGGGGAAAGTAAAGGTGCAGCTCTAATTCCATTTATGGAATGCATGTGGAGGGAGCAGGGGCAGAACTTAATGCCATGATGGGCTAGATTGGCACACATACCATTGAAATCTCAAGTAGCTCTTCACTCTAGCAGTTAACAACAAGCTCATGAACACAGCTGTTTTTATTGTTGTTTTTATTTATTTGTATGTTTTTATTTTTTGTTGAACAGTTTGTAAGTAACCTGTTAGCTAATTATTTGAGCAAGAACTCCCTCTTCTAATTTTTCCTGCAGACATTATGAGAATACAATTAAAAAGTAATGTTCTAGAGGAGAAAAACAATAAAATGGAATCATAGCACTAATCAAAGATAATAAGGAAGTCTTGCTTGCCGCATTATCCAGCCTGAGTATCCCCGCGAGAAGGTGGCAATGTAGTGAGACCATTACACAGCTTATATAGCAAGTGTATGACAAGGTTTACTTATTTGAATTTAGTTTAAAACATTAATGACAATATCATTAAGTAGTTTGTTATTGCCGGTTATGAGGCATCAACCATTTATAAGAGTTTTTTGCCATTGATCTGTATGTATTTTTCTAGAGCGGAAACTGAAAGAGGTCTTTCAAGGAAGCACATAATTGAAGGTAATTTTCTTTTATATGGTTGTTGTCCTTATTATAGTTGAATGAATGTGCTCTAGCTAATCTATGGTATCCCTAGAACTAAAAATTGAACCCACCTAACTATATATACATACTCTATTGT
The DNA here is from genome assembly GCA_029574335.1 of Rana kukunoris. Classification (NCBI taxonomy): domain Eukaryota; kingdom Metazoa; phylum Chordata; class Amphibia; order Anura; family Ranidae; genus Rana; species Rana kukunoris. The sequence continues at coordinate 174,190,338 of CM056052.1, forward strand.
ATCCAATGCATGTGCCTTAAAGTAGACTGAGGCGGCGTACACACGAGGGGATATGTCCGCTGAAAACGGTCCGATGGACCGTTTCAGCAGACATCTCCGCTCGTGTGTATGGGCTAGCGGACAGATTTCTCCACCCGACAGATTTCAAAGCAAGCTTTGAAATCTATCCGGTGGGAATCTGTCCGCTCGACATGTCTGCTGGTTAGTACACTTACCAGCAGACATTTTTGGCCCCCACCGCCGCCGCGCCGCTGCCGAATGGATTCGGCGCATGCGCGGAAGTGTTTTACTTCCTGGTGCGGTGACGTGGCGGTGACGCGGCGGCGTCAACGTCACCGCCGCGTCACCGCGCCGTCCGGCGGCGGGGAATTTGATCCGATGGTGTGTACACGCCATCGGATCAAACTCCCGATCGGACATATCCGATGGAAATGGTCCGCGGACCGTTTTCATCGGATATGTCCGATCGTCTGTACACCGCCTTAAATCCAAAAGCAAACATTTAGAAAACAAAATTCATGTAGGCAGATGCAGTCTCCTTCTCCACTGCAGGTGGCGCTCTTTCGCAGCGGCACTGTTGTTAAAGAGTCAAGAGGAACAACGTTCCTGTATGGTTTCCTGAGTCACTGGGGAAGCTATCCTATTGGATGCTGCCCCCACATGTGGCTTGAGCAGTCATCTTCGGTCAGGCAGAGCCTATTTAAGGCCCTGGCTCCCAGGTTTGGCGCACATTTTGGAGGTTGGTAGAGGAGGGACAGGTACCCCACTTTTTAAGGACAGTACTAGTGGTATGGGAAAGGCTCCTTACAAGGAGGGAAAGCGTAGAGTCGCAACTTTTTGGACACCATCCCGCTTGGGCACTAGATGGCCAGGCCACACTCTGATCTCTTTATAGACACTGTCAATGTGGCTGATACCTTCTCTCATCACATTGGAAACCATGAGTGCACCTGGTTGGGCAGCTTTCCCACTGGTATGTTGTGAACTGTTGCTGTGCTATTTCAATACAAATTCTTCATTGCACCTGACTGTGTAAATTATTGCTGCCACGCCATGCTGCACCCAACCTACATGCTGCTTACTAACCCTTATGCCCTGTACGCACGATCGGTTCATCTGATGAAAATGGACTGATGGACCGTTTTCATCGGACGAACCGATCGTGTGTGGGCCCCATCATTTTTTTTCCCATCGGTGAAAAAAAATAGAACCTGTTTTAAAATTTTCGTATTGGTTAAAAAACTGATAGAAAAAAGCAATCGTCTGTGGGGAAATCCATCGGTCAAAGATCCACGCATGTTCAGAATCAAGTCGATGCATGCTCGGAAGCATTGAACTTAATTTTTCTCTGCACGTTGTTGTGTTTTACGTCACCGCGTTGGACACGATCGGATTTATATCACATTAGATGTGATGGCTGTATTAGTTTTCTTTTTTATATTTTCATCTGGTGATGCAGCCAGCTAGTCTGTTGTTTTTCACAATTTTATCTCTCTAGCAAAATGTATCAGTTTAAAGAGACAAACCACTTAATACTGGTAGTGTTGATTAAAATGATCAGTTTGTATTTATTCACATAAAACCTTTATCCCAAAAAGAATAAACCTGTTTGCTGTAACTGATTATAAAGTGTGAGCTGGAGCATGGCTTCAATTTGTCAGTGTATCTAAATCTGCTAATATGTTTAACACTACCCTCCTCCCTACACTGACAGTGCTGCGGCCTGCTGTGCCTCCCTTTTCATTCCTCCAGAGTGGTGTCTCACTAATACTGGAGGGGTGTTAATGACCAGATCATTAGGTGAAGACACAGGGAAAAAAGACAAAGAAAATAAATCTAATTCAGCCACTGCTTACTATGCTGCAAAATAATACATTTTATCAAGGGGTCACAGCACTAGAGAGGTTGAGAGCCACTGCTTTAGCACAAAATTTCTAGGCAAAGGACACCCCCTGGCCCCCGCTACACCAGTTAAGTGGCATATGAAGAATGGATACGCAAAAAAATGATCGGCTCAATCTAAAAGTGTTTTTCATCGCTAGGTTTACTTTATACTGGCTTTTGAAAGAATAATGCAAAAAAAAAAAAGGTTTGTGTGTAGCATAACACTTTTGGTAGTTAAAGCGGAATTTCACCCTAAATATAAGATCTCCCATGTGATCCAGCATACTGGCGTCAGCGCCAGTATGCTGGTTTTTTTTTTTTTTTACTCGCACACTTACTGTATTATGCCGGAATTTCATTTTTTTCCCCCGCGGTGGACGGCTCTAGTATTGCTCGTCACATCTTCCTAAAATACCCGATATGGACTCGGGTAATCTCGGCGAAAATGCGGCGCCTGCGCACAGACCTAGGAGCTGACTGCGCAGGCGCCGTATTTCTCCGAGTCCTATTTCGGAGGGCGTGACGCGCCATAGCTGTAGGACTCGGAGAAATACGGCGCCTGCGCAGTCAGCTCCTAGGTCTGTGCGCAGGCGCCGCATTTTTGCCGAGATTACCCGAGTCCATATCGGGTATTTTAGGAAGATGTGACGCGCTATACTGGCGCCGTCCACCACGGGGGAAAAAAAGAAATTCCGGCATAATACAGTAAGTGTGCGAGTAAAAAAAAAAAAAACCAGCATACTGGCGCTGACGCCAGTATGCTGGATGACATGGGAGATCTTATATTTAGGGTGAAATTCCGCTTTAAGTATTGGATTTGTTTAGAGGCCTACGCATCTGTCCAAAATGAGGAAAAACTGAGAAGGAATGGGGAACAAGGATTTGGTTTCAAAAGAGGCATAGTCCCTCGAAATGATGGACAGTTGGGAGTTGGACAGCTCGTCATTGGATATTGATAGCGACGCAGCCATTGGCTCGCGCTGCTGTCAATCATATTCAATGACGCGGTGAGCCTGGGGTGGGGCCGAGTGATACAGTGAGCGGCTATAGCGGGAGCGTGCCCGCAAGAGCTTTTCACCAGCTTGCATGAAGGTAGAAAGTTCTTGCAGCGGGGAGCCGAGACAACCACCAAGGGACCCCAGAAGACCAGGTTCGGGGACACTCTGTGCAAAACGAGCTGCACAGTGGAGGTACTTTAAGTATAGCATGTTTTTTATTTAAAAGAAAAAAAAATCACTTTAGTGATCCTTTAAGGTATATTTTAAATTCTGTATCAGCGGACTGTTTTTCTGGCACTCAATGGAAGGGCTGATGTCGCTAAGATCATTAGCTTTCCTGAGTTGTACATCCTTTGCAGCACAGCCAGTGAAAATCCTAGCTCTGCACACATCAGCAGTTCTAGTGAATAAGCACTACTGCAACATACCCAGCGAATGATAGATATTTTTTCTTTTTTTTGCTGACAAGAATATGATGAAATAGGGGGGGGGGGGTGCATACTTTGCCTTGCTCTTATTATTTTCCAGGGATACTAAAAGGTCTTAGTCAGCAGCCGTAATAACTTTTATTGTCAGGACATGCATGCCTATTGCATCTAAAAGCACAGCAGGATGGTTGAATGTTAAAAAGAAACATGTCAGAGAACTGTGTCTACTTTGTTGGATTTTTGTCAGAGTGACAATGCACAGCAGTGAGACGCTGGAGAAAATTACAGCATAACATTTAAGAACAACAAGAAAAAGGAACAAAACTAGAAAATCATTTTATAGTAGCTCTGTAACCCTTTGTTCTGTACACATAAACCAAGTAATGTTAATCTGAGTAAATTGTGTTTATGCATGCATTTTCTTTATTGAGATAAATATGAATCATTATATAGGGATATTTCATATGTACCAACTGCAGCCAGCAGGTGGCACGTGCAAGTCATTTAGCACCAGATTTGTTTACTATATCATGAATAGTGAATAGTGTTGTTTATTCATTTTTATTCAGTAGGTTGCATATGACAAGTATGGATCTAGTGCTGAAAGAGGGAGGGCTAGACTTATTTAGGGGGTGGGAAAGTTTAAAGAGAATATATGACTAGATGACTATTTGCAGACAATATGAAAACATCACTTTGTAATGTGTATATATTATTACAAGAAATATCAGTTATTTCTCAGCCAGACACCTGGTTTTAACCAATATTAGCCAAACCAATTCTGTTCTTCACTTGAGCCAATGCCTCATACACACAACGGAAAACTCCCATGAGAGCTTTTGGCCAGGAATCCCAGCCGTGTGTATGCTCCATCGCAGTTTTCCCAACAGGAAAACCGCTAGGAATCCTGGCCATGTGTATGCTCCACAGCAGCATGTTCTCTTTTTTCCCACCGGGATTTCCGTCGGTTTTTAAGCCGGCAGTTTACCTATGGGTAAAACCTGTGGTGGAGCATACACACGGCTGGGTTTCCTGGCCAAAAGCTCTCATGGCTCTCTGTCAGGAAAACCGGCTATGTGTGGGGGAAAAAGCTACCGAGCAGGTGCTCGGTTTTCCCCTCGGTTTTCCCGGCGGACTTTTTACCTCCAGGAAAACCGATCATGTATACAAGGCATCAAGGTGAAAAAATGGAATGACAGACTCCAACCCAGCCATCAGCTAGTTCATCCGTGTCTGTTGGGGAATGCTGACACCACTCACTTACAACTCAAATGCTGCATACACACGGTCGGAATTTCCGACAACAAATGTTCGATGTGAGCTTGTTGTCAGAAAATCCAACCGTGTGTATGCTCCATCAGACATTTGCTGTTGGAATTTCAGGGGTCCTGCTCCTAAAAAAACTACAGTTTTTTAAACTTTTTGACATTGATACATGTTCCCTGGGGCAAGATCCAGGTTCTCAAAAACTTTCTATGACAATAACTTGCATATTAGGCTATAAAATGAACAATTTTAAGTTTGAACGTTCGAGTCCCATAGACACCAATGGGGTTCTAAATGTTCGTGCGAACGTTCGGTCCGTTCGAAGGTTCTGGTGCGAACCGAACAGGGGGGGGGGGTGTTCGGCTCATCCCTAATCAAGACATTTTGGATAATTTCATGCTCCCAACTTTGTGGGAACACTGGGGGCGGCTCCTTCCTGTTCCAAAATGACTGAGTACCAGTGCAAAAAAGCAAGGTCCATAAAGACATGGATGAGCGAGTTTGTGATGGAGGAACTTGACTGGCCTAACTCAACCCAATAGAACACATTTGGGATGAATTAGAGCAGAGACTGCGAGCCAGGCCTTCTCGCCCAACATCAGTGCCTGACCTCACAAAGGGTTTCCAGAGCATCCCTTAAGTTAGAGTCCCCGGAGTTCACCCTTACATCAGAGTCTGCAGAGTCCCCCCTTACAGTGAAAGTGAACTCTGCAAGTTCAGATGTAAAAGGGGGACTCTTGTTATTAACTTCATATGATTAGAAATGTTATTATGTTATAATAGCAAAATACCGCATATACTCGAGTATAAGCCGAGTTTTTCAGCACATTTTTTTGTGCTGAAAATGCCCCCCTCGGCTTATACTCGAGTTACCCTTTTGTTCCTGACCTCCCAGATTTGGGGACCCAGTACTAGCCAGCCATAGGTCCCCTGGACCCCAAACTTGACCCCACACATGTATCCCCACTCTTCCTTTACAAGTGTGCAAAGTTTGTTGTCCGGGGAACCTACGACCGGGGAGCACCGATTTTTCAAACCGGGAACCCCTTCCATAGACTCCCATGTTAAACGGTAATTTATCCAGTAATTTGGGGACCCAGCAGTGGCCGGTCGTAGGTCCCCTGGACCTGGAACTTGGCAGACATGTAGTTCCATTTCTCCTTTACAAGTGTGCAAAGTTTGTTGTCTGGGGGACCTATGGCCGGGGAGCACCGATTTTTAAAACCTGGGCATCCCTTCCATAGACTCCCATGTTAAACTTTAGTCTAGTCGTGGACACAGTGAGGCATGGGCATAGTGAGGCATGGGCACAGTGAGGCATGGACACAGTGAGGCACGCACATGGACACAGTGAGGCATGGACACAGTGAGGCATGGACACAGTGAGGCACGCACATGGACACAGTGAGGCATGGACACAGTGAGGCACGCACATGGACACAGTGAGGCATGGACACAGTGAGGCACGCACATGGACACAGTGAGGCATGGACACAGTGAGGCACGCACATGGACACAGTGAGGCATGGATACAGTGAGGCATGGACACAGTGAGGCATGGGCATAGTGAGGCATGGGCACAGTGAGGCATGGACACAGTGAGGCACGCACATGGACACAGTGAGGCATGGACACAGTGAGGCATGGACACAGTGAGGCACACACATGGACACAGTGAGGCATGGACACAGTGAGGCATGGACACAGTGAGGCATGGACACAGTGAGGCACGCACATGGACACAGTGAGGCATGGACACAGTGAGGCACGCACATGGACACAGTGAGGCATGGATACAGTGAGGCATGGACACAGTGAGGCACGCACATGGACACAGTGAGGCATGGACACAGTGAGGCACGCACATGGACACAGTGAGGCATGGACACAGTGAGGCACGCACATGGACACAGTGAGGCATGGATACAGTGAGGCATGGACACAGTGAGGCATGGGCATAGTGAGGCATGGGCATAGTGAGGCATGGGCACAGTGAGGCATGGACACAGTGAGGCACGCACATGGACACAGTGAGGCATGGACACAGTGAGGCATGGACACAGTGAGGCACGCACATGGACACAGTGAGGCATGGACACAGTGAGGCATGGACACAGTGAGGCACGCACATGGACACAGTGAGGCATGGACACAGTGAGGCACGCACATGGACACAGTGAGGCATGGATACAGTGAGGCATGGACACAGTGAGGCACGCACATGGACACAGTGAGGCATGGATACAGTGAGGCATGGACACAGTGAGGCACGCACATGGACACAGTGAGGCACGCACATGGACACAGTGAGGCACAATGAGGCATGCAGATGGACACCCTAGGCTTATACTCGAGTCAATACGTTTTCCCAGTTTTTTGTGGTAAGATTATGTGCCTCTGCTTATATTTGGGTCGGCTTATACTCAAGTATATACGGTATATGTATAGTTTGTACTATAAAAAAATTGCAGTGTGCCGCTAAAGTGTTCGGGTTTGACTTGAAGAATAGGTGGCAGCAACCCTACATATGAGTGCAATACTTGGTATCAGTCCTGTCTACTGACATAACAAAAATTGAATCAAGCAGGGATGTAAAGCAGCTGGTCTTGTTGCTCCCAGTCCTGTTTTGCAAGCATATTGTGCTGTACAGTGTACAGCACAGACTACAGACAGGCTGAATGTAAACAAAGCAATGTTTACATTATTCCTCAAAGTGCAGGAAAGGGTAGAGGTAAAGGTTCATATTTGCACAGATGTTTGCTGCTCCTTGGTACAAATTAAGGGATACATTAAAGGACATATTGAATTTTATAATTACAGGTTTCTTTTAACTAGACCAGATTTCATCTTCAAATATTTACTTGCCAGGTGTGCTTTAGGTGCCCTTGACAGTCACTTTGGGAGACGCGCCTTTCAGAGAGAGCAATTCAGGACACATGAAGTGATTTTCTCAGATGTCTGGTAAATATCTCCTTTAAGCTCTTGTCTCACCGTATGTTTTCATTTTTGTGCTGCTTGTAGGATTAAAGGGCTCTCTGCAGAGGCTGCAGCTGGAGTATGTGGATGTGGTGTTTGCAAACCGACCAGACAATAATACCCCAATGGAAGGTTAGTATGAGATGATTGATTCTGCTTTACAGATTCCTATCACCTGAATCAAGAAAATTAGATTCTGCTTATGAAGAATATAGGCCAGGCAGCTTGCCATAGATAAACGGTAAAGCCTTTCTCATTATCAAATGTATTAAATGTAATAACAGCAAAATGATATCCATTCTAGGAAGAGAGAAAATGAAATCTAAAGACCACTGCTCTGTTTTCATTTGGTGACAGTGGAATTTATTTGTATGTGACCTCTGCAGAATGTTATTATCTCCGCTACTAAATATTGTATACTTAGCTTTAATGAGGAAGCGTCATCTGCTGTATGATCCTAGAATCTCTGCTACAACTTCAGCCATATGAGTATAAAAATATACAAATCATCTCTTTCATTACATATATTTTTTTGGATTTATGTGCATGGACTTGTACAGGGTAAAAAACAAGAGTGTTGTGTCACCTATGAGTCCCTAACCCAGTGGTTCTCAACCTGGGGGTCGGGACCCCCTCGGGGGTCAAATGATGATTTGCCAGGAGTCACCGAATCCTGGGCTGTTCCTGAAGCCTGTACAGCTCTCCCAGCCTTTTTGTGGCTGCCCAACAGGACTGTTCCTGGAGACCGCGGCTGCCCACTCGGCCTCTTCGCAGCCGCCCATTCAGTTCACGGCATGGCTGGAGGGCAGAGACTAGAGGTCAGCTGACTGGTGAGAAAAAGTGGGAGGGGCTGGAGAATGCCTGATCTCATGATTTTGGCATAGGTGTCACTGTCACCACAAAGTCGGAGACACAGTGAAGCCGGACCCGGAGACACAGTGAGTAACAATAGCTGTGATTATAGTTGCCATTAAAAGTCCCCACTACAGTTCTCAGATCAGCAGATGACCTTTATCAAGAGCACCTAAGTTGGCTCATCAGAACTCCTCCCAGCACTGCCACTCATCCCAACTCCCCGCCAGCACTGCCACTCATCGTATACCCCCACCAAGGAGTAAGAGAAGAGTACAAATAGAGAATATATGGAAGGGAGAGGAAAATAGGGAGAGGAACAAAGAAAAAGGGAGAGAAAGAACAAGAAAGACAGATAGAGCGAGGGATGGGGGAAAAACAAGAAACTAGGATAGAGGGAGATAAAAGGGAAAGAAAGTAAAACAAAGAGAAAGAATGGTACATCCTAAAACGAGTGGAAGGGACTCTAAATGTCCGCGGTTAGGGGCACAAAATGACTTGTTTAGCCTTGGGTGCTGACAACCCACGCTACAATTTTTCTTTACTGTTAGGGGTCCCCATAACTTGGGGAATTTTATCAAGGGGTCACGGCACTAGAAGATGAAGAACAACTGCCCTTACCAGAAGCCAGTCAAATCAAAGACAGGCTAAAATACACTATGGGCCAGATTCTTGTATATTGGCGTAAATGCCAGCAGGGCGTAGCGTATCGTATTTACGCTACACCTTCACAAGTTTGGACGCAAGTGCCGTATTCTCAAAGCACTTGCGTCCTAAGTTACGTTGGCGTAGCGTAAATGGCCCGGCGTAAGCCCGGGTAATTCAAATGTGGATGAGGTGGGCGTGTTTTATTGAAATGAATTGTGACCCCGTGTTTTTGACGCTTTTTTGAACTGCGCATGCGCCGTCCGTGGAAATATCCCAGTGCGCATGCACCAAATTACGCTGCAAATAATCATTGGTTTCGATGTGAACGTAACTTACGCAAAGCCCTATTCGCGAACGATTTACGCAAACAACGTCAATGACGGAAAATTTGACGCTGTCTCAACGTCCATACTTAACATTGCGTACGCCTTACCTACGCAAAGTTACCCCTCATAAAGCAGGGGTAATTTTTTGCTTACGCAAACGACACAATTATACGCCAGCATAGGCAAGTTACGTCAGCGGAAGAAGCTTATTTTTTTAATGTATCTGCCTGTGAGAATCGGCGTAAGCATACGCCGGCGCAGATTTAAAATGATGTAGATACGCCGCCGTAACAGCTTTGAGAATCTGGCCCTATATGCGCATCCGAACAGTAAGTACAGGCATGCATATTTCAGCCTATCATTGATTTTGACAGGCTGCTGACAACAGGTTGTCTGCACTGTATGTACAAAATACACTCTTTTTTTGTATGGTCTATGGACAAATGCTTTCATGTACGTGAGCCCTTTTGCTAAGAAAGTGATCATTCGTTAAAAATGAAGAGCAAAGTTTCATTAGTGTCATTTTTACAAAGAGGCTTCAAAAAGTTTCCGTGCTTTTATAGTTTCGTTGGAAATGGTGAGGGCAGGAGGAGTAGTCATTGGTCGTGTCTGAGAGTTGGTACAACGCTGAGAAAAATGCATCGCAAAGGAAGGTGGCGGTGTAGAAAAGTGATGTCATTTGTTTCGGAATAATAATAAAATAAAAAAAGGAAAGTTAAAAAAAAAGTGCGAAAACTTTTTGAAGAACCCTTGTATCATTTATTACAGGTGTTTATATAGTGCTGGCAATTTATGCAGCACTTTTTATACTTTACATTTACATTAGTCCCTGCCCTCAAATAGCTTACAATCTATCTCATATGTATACACACATACTAGGACCAATTTGGATAGAAGCAAATAAACTTGCCAGCATGGAGCATGAGAAGAAACTAGAGTACCTACAGCTTTCAGCATGAAGACCAGTCAGTATCTGCCCCCTTCTATAGCTTTCTGCACGCAGCCTGCAATTGGTCGGTCTGCCGGGGGCCCTTCCACAGCTCTGACCTTTGTGCAGGCAATGTATGGCACAGTGATGATGTCAATGCACCTGACAATTAGTTAAAGTGGTCATGCAATGCTTTATCCAAACAAAATGTACGTCCTTTCTTTCCCACAAATAGAGTTTTCTTTTGGTGGTATTTTATCACCTCTGCAATTAAATTTTTTTGTGATATAAACAAAAAAAGAGCATAAATTTTGAGAAAAAATATATATATCTTACTTTGCTATAATAAACATCCCCCAAAATTAAAAAAAAATAAACAATTCTTCATAAGTTTAGGCCAATATGATTTTTTTGCGCAAAAGTTATAGCGTCTGGGAAAGATTTATTGCATTTTTTTTATGGCATTTTTATTTTATTTTATTTTTTTTTACTAGCAATAGTATCTGCGATTTGTAGCATTGCTGTGACATTGTGACGGACAGATCGGACACTTTTGACAAATTTTTGGGACCATTGGGGTTAACACTAGGGGGCGACCAAGGGGTTAAATGTGTGTTCCCTAGCTGTGTTCTAACTGCATGGGGATAGGACTGACTGGGGGGGAGACATATCGTTCCCTGAGGCCACGTACACACGATCAGACCAAACCGATGAGACTGGTCCAACTGACCGTTGTCATCGGACCACTGCTGAAGTGGTCTGATGGTCTGATGTGCGTACACACCATCAGTCCAAAATCCCATCGGGCCAGAACGCGGTGACGTAGAACACAGCGACATGCTGAAAAAACAAAGTTCAATGCTTCCAAGCATGCGTCGACTTGATTCTGAGCATGCGCGGGTTTTTGGTCCGATGCTTTTGTGTACTAACCATCGTTTTGGTCCGACGGACAGGTGCCCATCGAACAGATTTTAAAGCATGTTTTAAAACCTTGGTCCGATGGACAACGGTCCGATGGGCTGTACACACGATCAATTTGGTCCGATGAAACTGGTCATCAGGCCAGTTTCATCGGACCGGTCTGATCGTGTGTACGCGGCCTGACAGAACAGTGATTTGTGTGTTTACACACACAAATCCCCATGCTGGCTCTCGTGCACGCAATTGCACGTGGCAGGCGGTGATCGCGACCGCCGGCCACGCGCATCAGGTCCCCCACCATGCAGTGGGTGCACGCGCGCACCTCCAGCAGCACACGCGTGCCCTCTGGCGGCTATTAAAGGGAACCCCATACCCGTACAGGGTTTCGCCCATGAGAGCCACTGTGCCGCAGAATATCTGTTTGAGCCGGTCAGGAACTGATTAAAAAATGCTGAATATATAAGTCGTTCTAAAGGCAAAGTTTTTTTTACCTTTAACAAATACTACAGAGCCCATCATCCTAGGTCCCTACATGCCGATAACTAATAAACAAAGTGTAATTTGAGATTTAGAAATTGTGTAGTGCTTGAGGCTGCATTCACACATGATCACGGAAGGAATTGCCGCAATTCTGCCCCACGATTTCAAATGGCAAAACACAGGATGCGATTATGTCTAAATGCAGCCTTAGATTTGGCTGTTCTGGCTTACACTTAGAATAAAAAAAGGACAATTAAAAACACACATTGCTGACCAGGGAGGAGGCAGTTACAATTTAGGGCAGTGAGAGTTCCTAAAGAGTGGAATAAAGCAGTAAAAGCCCCTGAGGGTCATGATTTTGGGTCTGGTAAGACATGTCATTCTGAAAAGATTGTTGGGCCAATAAAAGCCCTACTGTGAAATCTTCTTAAAAATGTAATGTAGATGACAAAGGATAGTGGTGTGCATGTTAGTACAATAGAATGATTTCAAGCACTGTATGCAGTTATTGTATGCTGGAAGGATTTGTATCTCCCCTTGTAATTCCGATTTTTGCATCTGCTATACCATCTGCTCTGTCATATCTAGCCCATACTATTGATGTGAAATCTTGAAAAAGCCACACGAGTCATACTACGGCTTCCCTTGCTGGGGACCAGAATGTAGTTTGAAGTCTATCTTCTTCTGCAAATACTTTGTTCACATACAAACTTAACAGTAATACTGTAGTTGAAATGATAAAAAAAAATAACAGCTTGTGCAACTTGCTTATTCTATCTTGCAATAATTAGACTAATGCCGCATACACATGACCATTTTTATTGTTCTAAAAACACGCTTGTATGCTGCACTTTGTGGGGCCCGATGCGCGTGGCCGCTGCCCGTGATTGTGGCCACGAGAGTCAGAACAGGGATCTGTGTATGTAAACACACAAATCCCTGTTCTAACAGGGGAGGAGAGATAGATTTGCTGTTCCTAGTAATTAGGAACAGCGATCTGTCTCGTTCTCCAGTCAGTCCCATCCCCCCAAAGTTAGAAACACACTTTAGGGAATACAGTTAACCACTTGATCGCCCCCTAGTGTCAACCCCTTCCCTGCCCATGACATTTACACAGTAATGGGTGCATTTTTATAGCACTGATCGCTGTATAAATTTTGATGGGCCCAAAAAAGTGTCAAAAGTGTCAGATCTGTCCGTTGCAATGCTGCAGTCCCACTAAAAATCGCAGATCACCGCCATTACTAGTAAAAAAAAAGAATAATAATAAAAATGCCATAAATCTATCCCCTATTTTGTAGACGCTCTAACTTTGGCGCAAACCTACAGTGGTTGTCCGCGATATTTTGTCAATCTCGCTCCCTTTCTCGGCGAGATTGAGCACTTGCGAGCCCCATCGTGGGAGCCAGCGCCGAGCTGGCTTGCCGCGATGGAGACAAAGCCGTCATAGAAGCGACGGGGATCCAACGCGGATTCCCGCCAATTCTACACGTGGGCGGAGTTTGTTATGAATCCTGAGAAGGAAGTCCCCGCCGGATTTTAAATAAAAATCCGGCATGGGTTCCCCCCTCAGGAGCATAACGGGCCCTTAGGTCTGGTATGGGTTGTAAGGAAACCCCCTACGCCGAAAAAACGGCGTGGCGGTCCCCCCACAATCCATACCAGACCCGTATCCAAAGCACGCCGGCCGGCCGGTCAGGAGGGGAGTGGGGGCGAGCGAGCGCCCCCCCCCCCTCCTGAGCCGTACCGGGCAGCATGCCCTCAACATGGGGGGGTCAGGTGCTCTGGGGCAGGGGGCGCACTGCGGCCCCCCACCCCAGAGCTCCCTGTCCCCATGTTGATGAGGACAGGGCCCCTTCACGACAACCCTGGCCGTTGGTTGTCGGGGTATGCGGGCGGGAGGCTTATCGGAATCTGGAAGCCCCCTTTAATAAGGGGGCCCCCAGATACCGGCCCCCCACCCTAAGTGAATGAGTATGGGGTACATTGTACCCCTACCCATTCACCTGCAAGAAAAGTGTAAACACAAATAAACCACACAGTGTATTGAAATATTTTATTAGTTGGCCGCCGGGGGGGGGGGGGGTGTGTATGATCGCTTTTATAAAAGCGGCCCCCCCACTGGCGGGCTTCTGCGGGGGGGGTGGGTGCCGCTGTTCTTCGCCACCGTCTGGTTCTCTTCCGCTGCCGGGGGGGCACTTTGATAAAAGCGCCCACCACCCGGCGGGCTTCCTCTGACATCTTCGGCGGCGGGGGGGGTCTTCTCCCACTCTCCGGGGTCTTCTCCCACTCTCCGGGGTCTTCTCCGGCTCTCCGGGGGTCTTCTCCGCTCTCCGGGGGTCTTCTTCTTCTTCAGGACTCGCCGCCGCTATCTTCGTGTGTTAGCTCAATTACTAGCGGCGGCGAGTCCCCTCTTGTGTGACGTCTTCTTCTTCTTCTCTTCTCCAGATGTTGACGCGACGCTTCCTTCCGCTGTTATGGCTGGCGCGCGGCTCGCAGCGAGTTATATAGGCCTGTCTTGTGACGTCGCAGTCCCATCATGCTCCGGTAGGTACCACGTGCTACCTACCGGAGCATGATGGGACTGCGACGTCACAAGACAGGCCTATATAACTTGCTGCGAGCCGCGCGCCAGCCATAACAGTGGAAGGAAGCGTCGCGTCAACATCTGGAGAAGAGAAGAAGAAGACGACGTCACAGAAGAGGGGACACGCCGCCGCTAGTAATTGAGCTAACACACGAAGATAGCGGCGGCGAGTCCTGAAGAAGAAGAAGACCCCCGGAGAGCGGAGAAGACCCCCGGAGAGCCGGAGAGTGGGAGAAGACCCCGGAGAGTGGGAGAAGACCCCGGAGAGTGGGAGAAGACCCCCCCGCCGCCGAAGATGTCGGAGGAAGCCCGCCGGGTGGTGAACCAGACGGCGGCGAAGAACCGCGGCACCCACCCCCCCGCAGAAGCCCGCCGGAGGGGGGCGCTTTTATAAAAGCGATCATACACACCCCCCCCCCCCCGGCGGCCAACTAATAAAATATTTCAATACACTGTGTGGTTTATTTGTGTTTACACTTTTCTTGCAGGTGAATGGGTAGGGGTACAATGTACCCCATACTCATTCACTTAGGGTGGGGGGCCGGTATCTGGGGGCCCCCTTATTAAAGGGGGCTTCCAGATTCCGATAAGCCTCCCGCCCGCATACCCCGACAACCAACGGCCAGGGTTGTCGGGAAGGGGCCCTGTCCTCATCAACATGGGGACAGGGAGCTCTGGGGTGGGGGGCCGCAGTGCGCCCCCTGCCCCAGAGCACCTGACCCCCCCATGTTGAGGGCATGCTGCCCGGTACGGCTCAGGGGGGGGGGGGGGGGGCGCTCGCTCGCCCCCACTCCCCTCCTGACCGGCCGGCCGGCGTGCTTTGGATACGGGTCTGGTATGGATTGTGGGGGGACCCCCACGCCGTTTTTTCGGCGTAGGGGGGGTCTCCTTACAACCCATACCAGACCTAAGGGCCCGTTATGCTCCTGAGGGGGAAACCCATGCCGGATTTTTATTTAAAATCCGGCGGGGACTTCCTTCTCAGGATTCATAACAAACTCCGCCCACGTGTAGAATTGGCGGGAATCCGCGTCGGATCCCCGTCGCTTCTATGACGCACTCGCTGGAATGTGCTTTTACTATTCCAGCGAGTGCGAGATGTTGGCAGCCTGTCGCCAAGAATCAGCGCGATGCTGTCGTGCTAAATAGACATTCTCGGCGGCAGGCACTGTATCAATATATGTTTATTGCGATTTTATTTACTAAAAATATGTATAAGAATACATGTTGGCCTTAACTGACGAAGATTTTTTATTTTTTTTATATTTGTTGGATATTTATTATAACAAAAAGTAAAAAAAATATTTTTTCAAAATCGTTGCTCTTATTTTGTTTATAGCGCAAAAAAGTGGTTAAACTGCGGTGTTAAGACTGCGGCAACACTCGTAAAAGAGACACTCGGGAAAGAGTTAAGAATTAAGAATGCATACTTGAATAGAGGTTTTTTGAACCTACGTTTAGTGTCACTTTAACTCTTTTTTGGAAAATTCCTTTTAGAGAACCACTAATTCCATAACACAGTATGAATCCGAGCCATTTAGTTGCCTTAAAGTGACTCATGGTCCAGAATACTCCATCCATTGTGAATGCTATCTTGTGGTTATACACTCATAATTCATGTAACCTTTGTTGAGTGTGAAAATCCTAAGTTATAGCAGCTGTATTGCTTTAAATATGTTTAAACATGCCATCTACAAACTAGTATCATGTGACTGAAGATTAGCCAACTTTCTATTTTAAACAGACATAGCCATCCTGTGGTAAATAACACGAGAAAAGACACTGTAAAAAGAACCACAACATAATTGAGGCTTGTGTACAGCATGTTGTACTTTGACATGTTTCTGCGATCCTTAAAGTAGTTGTAAACCCTCACATATACCCAGTGAAGTGACTGGCCTCAGGTAATACACAGATAAATTGTACCTGTTTATCTGCAGCTTTCTTATCTCTACAGCCGTTCAAAGTGCAAAATGTATACAGCTTGTCTGAGCTTCCAGAAAGAAGGGGGTGGAGAGCTGACATTGCACACTGCAGAGCTCAGTAAAGAGAGCACTGAGAAAGATTGGAGGGAAGAAACACACTCCCACACCTCATTCACACAACACAGTGCCTTGAAAAAGTATTCATACCCCTTGAAATTGTACACATTTTGTCATATTACAACCAAAAACTTAAATGTAATTTATGGGTATTTTATGTGATAGACCAGTACAAAGTGGCACATAATTGTGAAGTGAAAGGAAAATTATAAATGTTTTTCATTTTTTTTTTTTACAAATAAATATGTGAAAAGTGTGGTATGCGTTTGTATTCAGCCCCCTTAGGTTCAATCTTATTTTATTGAGGAACCAAGGATAGTTAACATAATACATTATTACATTATTATCAAATAGAGAAACATATAACTGATATATCCATTGAGTGTGATTTGGCCATTTTTCAATATCTTTATCGTCATGAGGCACATCAGTGAGAAAAATACAAACTTAGAAAAACATATTGCAGGAAAGCCACATTATTGTAGACAGTAGCGGGTCATAGTATTGATTGATATAGCAAAATGCTACCTAAAGAAAAACGTCTCTTGCAGATAGTTTATGCCTTATGGGTCATGTGGTGTTCCGTAGAAAAGGGAAGTATTATGCCCCGTACACACGATCAGGCTTTTGCCCAGCCAAATCACATAGAAATTCCATCGGAGTAAAGTAGAACATGTTCTATATCTAAACTTCGACGGAATTCATCAAAATATCCGATGAAAAAACTCAGATGGGACTACACACGATCGGAATATCCAATGGAAAAAGTCCGTCTGACTTGAGCAGAACATTGAAGGGTGAGGAAAAGGGGTAAGGGAAGAATAAAACACGAAAGAGGAGAGGAAACCCACACCACAAAGGTGTGGTGGCATCTTGTTTCGCCCTCCACCCATGGGACAAACTCTGTGGAGTACCGGAACATGGACCAAGAAGTCCACATAACAGAAAACTGTTCCTCTTTATCACTTTCCTGAGCCAGCAAATGTTCCAGGTCGCTAATATGATCTACTTTAATAGCCCAATCACCAAGTGAAGGCACGTCAGTCAATCTCCAGTGTTGGGGAATCACTGTCCATGCTTGTCTTTCAAAACGCTTGTTAACCACGTTACTCGTAAACCAAGGTTCCACTGTAGAAATAAATTGAAACAAAGATAATTTGTTCCACATTGACTTCTATGGCATGCAATACTGCATGTGGCCAGAGGTGGGGGGCGCTGCAAGTTTCACAAGTTGCACACAAATAACCTTTACTCTAAGCATTCTAACAAAGGCAAAAAAAACTCTGCAAGTGTAGCAGATCTTGTCGTAGTGGGCGTCACGATTATGTCAGTATTAGCGGCTAAAGAGACCAGACACGTAGCTGCACAAGGGAACTGAGACCAAACAAAGGATATATCATTAAAGTGATATTTATTTACAATGAAACACACTAATACACATACACGGCAACCAGTGAGAACATAAACCACTATAGCAAACAAAATAACAAATTAACTACTGTCTATGTACTAAAGAACTAAACTAAAGACTAAATACACCCTTTGAGGAAGTCCGAGTTGGACGAAACGTCAGGGCTGTGACTCATCGCGTTATCCAGAAGTGTTGTGCGCTCTTGTCTGAGGTTTACCCGGTAGTGTTCGTTACGGACGGATAGCTGGTGGTAACTACATCCCTCGCATTAGCACTTTTATTTGCACTTCTGCTCATTTTTACTGTGTACGTATATATGAAGAAGGGGGACACTGGGAACATTATTGTCATTAAAAGATAAACAGTATTACGCTATGTAGTGTTCTATGTTTTGCTTTTATGAACACGAGTGGATCCCAGGTCTATATGCTCTGTAAGGAGACTCTAATGCCGCGTACACATGGTCGTTTTTTGCGATGAAAAAAACCGACGTTTTTTAAAACGTCATTTAAATTGATCGTGTGTGGGCAAAACGTCGTTTTTTGTCTTAAAAAAAAACGACCAAAAAAAAATTCCAACATGCTTGAATTTTTTGTGTCGTTTTTCAAAACGTCGTTTTTTGTTTCACAAAAAGTCACCGTGTGTAGCAAAAACGTCTTTTACATCGCAAAAAACGACCGTGTGTACGCGGCATAAGGCCGCATACACACGATCGAACATGTCCGCTGAAACTGGTCCGCAGACCAGTTTCAGCAGACATGTTCGATCGTGTGTACGGCCGATCTCACAGTTTTCCAGCGGACAAAAGTTTCTAAACATGCTTAAAAACTTGTCCGCTGGAAACCTGTCCGTCGGACAGGTTTGATGCTTAGTACGCCCAACCATCGGACCAAAATCCCGTGCATGCGTCGAATTGATTTGACGCATGCTTGGAAGCATTGAACTTCCTTTTTTGAGCACGTTGGTGTGTTCTACATCACCGTGTTCTGGTCCAAGGGGATTTTGGTCAGATGGTGTGTACGCACATCAGACCAAAAGACCACTTCAGACATGTCCGATGAAAACGGTCCATCGGACCTGTTTCATCGGACATGTCTGGTCGTGTGTACGCGGCCTTAGAAGGTGAAAAGGATATCTGCTGGTGTTGAAGGATATCTGTACTTATCATTGTGGTAAGTGCATTCCCAAGAGGGGTCTTCTGTTGTCACTGGGTGTCACGTTGGTGGACTGCTGAGAGGATCCATTTCATCTTTGTGATCTACAGGGCACAACCTTCCCCCCTTTTGAACACTCTCTTTGATTAGATTGGCATGACCGTTCCTTTATGACCTAATTTCTTAAAGAAGTTTGTTCCCTTCATTGAGAACGAAAAGCGCTGCTGCAATTTATATTTGGACTATTTTTGTTCTTTTATTTCTTGTTTATCATTCCGAAAGACTAAATACAACCATATACAAGGTTCAATGAATGTAGGGATACAAGGAAGGGAATCACGACTGGGTACAAGAGCAGGGAGCAAGACGGGAACAAGGCAGAGGGGAGTAGACTGGATCAGGTTAAGCAAGGAAGGGACCAGAATTTTGACGGGAGCTGAACACCAATTTTCCTGATTACCCCAGCCTGTTGGCTCCTGGGAGACAATTGCTGGTGGACACTGGAGCTGCTGAAAACAGCCCAAAACAGGATAGTGCCACCAGTAGGTGAACTTAATCCTAACACCCGCTATTCAATATAAGGGTAACAGTAAATGGACAATCTTGTAACAGCCATCCAAGCCGCTTTCGCCACATACAGCTTCCTTCCAGTCTGAATATAGATATCAGATCTTCCAACCACGCGCAACCACAAACTAGGCAGTACTAGTTTTGGCTGCTGAACATGAACTGTTTATTGAAACACATGTACACAGAGATACACTGAGGGGACAAGCCCCCCTGCTTTGAATAATGAAACAGGGCGGGGTAGACTTTACCTCCACCAGTAGCATGTCACAGGTGTAGTCAAACTTCTCATCTTTGGTAGGGACTGTTGGAGAAACCCCCCCCCCCCTCACAGCTGATCCACAGAGACATATACATCCCATTATAGGTTGCTCCCAAGGCAGAAATAAACAATAGAACAATGGAATACAGCCACACCCCAAATGACCCAACAGAGAGCACACCATAGTATGAGACAATATACAATATACCTACTGTGTATATATACAACATTCAAGTGTGGTTGTACAGTGATTAGTACAGATAAGACTGGGGTTCTCATTTACCCTGTGCCCCTAATAGACACAGGGTCACTTAGACATAGGAGGTTGCATGGGGAGCTGAAACAAGGGATTCCCAACCTCTCCAAGGGATTCTGGTTTCCACGGGCCCCCCACCCAAAGTGACTCCCGTCACAAGGATCAATCAGGTTTTTTGAAGAATACAGAAAATGAATATTATAGTGATTAAGTGAGTATGGACAGCATGTAATACAGCAGATAAATGGTGCATAGTGGTGCACCAAAATTTAAATTAGAGACCGAAACCGAAAATTCAGGATGCACTTGGTCGAAAACTGAAACCAAAACTGAAATGGACAATTAAAAAAAAAAAAATATATATATATATATATATATATATATATATATATATATAAATAATTGTACTATATTTGACCTTTAATTATTATAATGAATTTAAATGAGTATGAATTTATTTTCAGCCATTATCCACACCTTTTTTTTCTATTTTCAAAACAATGATAACCCTATTTTCGCCCGATAATTTTCAGTGGCCAATATATCGCTGCATTCTACCATTTATTGATAGTTTTTTATGATTTGGGTTTAAGTATGTCGATGTGAACAAGGCCCTAGAAGTGTCTCTGATCTGAGTCTGACCCACATCTGACCACTTTCCAAGCTGCATAAAGCTGTTTCAAACTGCTTTTACATTTCCATTGACTTTTCTAGGGGTGAGAAATAGTTTTGACAAGAACAAAAGTTTTGACTGCTGAACATGAACTGTTTATCGAAACACGTGTACAAAGAGATACACTCAGGGAACAAGCCCCCCTCCTTTGCATAATGTAATAGGGCAGAGTAGACTTACCACCACCAGTAGCATGTCACAGGTGTAGTCAAACTTCTCATTAGTAGACTGATTTTTTTAAGGATTGCTGGAGAAATTACCCCCCCCCCCCTCACAGCTAATCCACAGAGACAGATACTTTCCATAATACAGGGGTGTCAAACTCAAATTCATTGGGGGCCACATCAGCAGTTTGGTTGCCCTCAAAGGGGCCGGTTGTATCTGCACTCCAGTTTTCTTGTGCTGCATAGGGAGCGCAGGGTTCAGAAGTGCGCTGCGTAGGGAGCGCAGGGTTCAGGAGTGCGCTGCCTCCTCCTCTCTGGTGTCACTGGTGTCACTGGTGTCCCCCCTCCTCTCTGATGTCACTGGTGTCCCCCCTCCTCTCTATTGTCACTGGTGTCCCCCCCCTCCTCTCTGGTGTCACTGGTGTCCCCCCTCCTCTCTGGTGTCACTGGGGTCCCCCTCCTCTCCTCTCTGGTGTCACTGGGGTCCCCCTACTCTCCTCTCTGGTGTCACTGGGGTCCCCCTCCTCTCCTCTCTGGTGTCCCCCTCCTTTCCTCTCTAGTGTCACCCTCCTCTCCTCTCTGGTGTCACCCTCCTCTCCTCTCTGGTGTCACCCTCCTCTCCTCTCTGGTGTCACCCTCCTCTCCTCTCTGGTGTCACCCTCCTCTCCTCTCTGGTGTCACCCTCCTCTCCTCTCTGGTGTCATCCTCCTCTCCTCTCTGGTGTCATTGGGGTCCCCCTCCTCTCCTCAGTGACACCAGAGAGGAGAGGGACCCCAGTGACACCAGAGAGGAGAGGGACCCCAGTGACACCAGAGAGGAGAGGGACCCCAGTGACACCAGAGAGGAGAGGCGGTGGACCCCAGTGACACCAGAGAGGAGAGGAGGGGGACCCCAGTGACACCAGAGAGGAGAGGAGGGGGACCCCAGGGACACTAGAGAGGAGAGGAGGGGGACCCCAGTGACACCAGAAAGGAGAGGAGGGGGACCTCAGTGACACCAGAGAGGAGATAAGGGGGACCCTAGTGACACTGGTCCCCCTCCTCTCCTCTCGGGTGTCACAGGTGTCGTCCTCCTCCGCCCAGTACAGACAGCCATGCTCCCCGGGTGATGGTGTCTCTCCTACCCGCAGGTGCAGATCTCAGATACTTTCTCATGTCTGCGGTTGTGGTCCCGAGTCTGTAATCAGCGAGCTGAGGTGGTGCAGAGTGTCACGCCGTGCACTGGTTACTAGGCAAGCTGACTGTCTCTACTGGGGTGGAGCAAGATGGCGGCGGCGAAACGTCACTTCTTGACGAGACAGCCACCGGCAGATGTGCCAAGATGGCCGCCGCTCCAGAGCTAGGCCGAAGCCAGGGACTTTCCTATGGCCGAGGCTGCGGAGCGGATCGTGTGGTGTGCCGATCCGAACGGGGTGACCCGTTCGGATCACGGATTGGTGACAATCCGTTGCACCTGCTGCACGGGCCACATGGCAAGGCCTAGCGGGCTGGATTCGGCCCATGGGCCTTGTGTTTGCCACCCCTGCCTTAATAGGTTGCTCCCAAGGCAGAAACAAACAAAAGAACAATGGAATACAGCCACACCCCAAATGACCCAACAGAGAGCACACCATAGTATGAGACAATATACAATATATATACATATATATATATATATATACTGCATATATACAACATTCCAGCGTGATGGTACAATGAGTCAGATTAGTACAGATCAGACTGGCGTTCTCGGTCACCCTTTGCCCCTAATAGACACAGGGTAACTTAGACATAGGACAACTTCTACCATTTATTGATAGTTTTTTATGATTTGGGTTTAATATGTCGATGTGAACAAGGCCCTAGAAGTGTCTCTGATCTGAGTCTGACCCACATCTGACCACTTTCCAAGCTGCATCAAGCTGTTTCAAACTGCTTTTACATTTCCATTGACTTTTCTAGGGGTGAGAAATAGTTTTGACAAGAACAAAAGTCAGTGTACTCAAGTTCCAGTCAAATGTAGTAAAGCATGCTTTGTTATTTTTACCTACAGATAAGCCTATAATAAAGCTTACCTGTAGGTAAAATAAATATCTCCTAAACGTGCACTAGGATATATTTACCCTGTATGGCATCACCAGTGCATGCGTCTGGTATGCCGGACCTTCAGATCTTCTTGCCGGAACCTGGGGCTCCAGAGCGCATATGCGGGAGTGACGTCAGAATGGCTCTGGCCACGTACAGAACCGTAGCCCCGCAAAACCCAGAAGAAAGCCCGGGGACGATGTCAGCCCTCTCAGTAGTGACTGCGTTCTTAGGCTTCGTTCAAAGGCAAGTATTTTATAATGTGCTAGTATGTCATTGTCTTACAGGTGTTTTTTATTTTTTTTATTCCACAGTGGTTTACTCAGCAGGCCATACACATACATATAGTAGAATTTTGTGAGAAAATTTTCATTTAAGGAATGTTCACTGGATTTTCTAATTGTTACTGTAGACATTACCTTTTAACCACAGTGATGAGCGACTTGGAAGGAGCAGGTTGGAAATTGTTTGTTGAACTAACACATTTTTAACAGCAAGTTTTTGTTTGGAAGAGTCCATTTATTCAAATATGTTATGTTAAAGACCAATATTTTTTTTAAATAAAATCAGAAGTATCATACGGATGTTGGAAGCAATGGCAATGTAGTAGTACCGTGTTTCCCGAAAATAAGACGTACTCCGAAAATAAGCCGTAGCAGGATTTCGACACAAGATCGAAATATAAGACACCCCTCCGAAAATAAGACGGCATGTCGAATCCCCGACAATAAGACGTAGCGATGGGCGTGTCGTATGCGGAGCGGTAAACAACACGTGATAGGCGTACTGTACTGGTGCGGAGCTCAGGAGCTGTAAAGAAGTGAGGAGAAGGAGGCTCTGTAAAGCTGTAAAGCTTCTCCCCAGCACTGACCAGCAACAGTCTCTCACCCCACACAAACACCAGGGGATAGGGGGAAAAGCTGCTACCGTACTGAGCCCAAAGAGATCACCCCAGCTCCACTGTGCTCCACATCAGCTTTGCTGGCCTATCTTTCTGTACAGCCAGAGAAGATGAGTGGAAAGAGAAGAAGTTGGATATCCGAATGGTCCAAAAATGGCGTGCAGAATACGATAATCTCAGTCTACAGGTGGACTCTACGCAAGTGTGGTTCAGGTAGGCAACCTTTATTTTCTGTAATAAAAATAAGACACCCCCCGAAAATAAGCCATAGTGTGATTTCTTGAGAAAAAGAAAATATAAGACGATGTCTTATTTTCGGGGAAACACGGTATGCCTCGTAAAAATACAAACTTACACTTCCCCAATTTTTCAACCACGGTGCCATTACTCATGAGACAATTTTTTAAGCAGAATTATTTATCTTTTAGAAAGAAATTCATGAGATTCATATTAATAATCTTCTTCCATCCAATTATTTCAGACAAGTTCACCTACTCAGCCTGAAAACTCCTGAAGTCAGCAGCTAGGTTCATTTAATCTAAAAATGACAAAACTGGTTTGCAATTTCGTGATTACAGCTATGAATTCGAGTAAGATTGAGGTATTCTATGCTGCCTGTTAAAGCAGTTTTTGCATTACAGAAATAGCCCATACAGGCCTGATTTATACAGATACAATACCACGTATTGCATACTAATGCCGCGTACACACGATCAGAATTTCCGACAAGAAAAGTGTGAGCTTTTGGTCGGAAATTCTGACCGTGTGTAGGCCCTATCGGACTTTTTCTGTCTGAATTTCTGACAGCAAAAAAATTCTGATGGGAAAAGTTCAGAAATTCAGATCCTCTGTATGCAATTCCGACACGCAAAAAAACATGCATGTTCGCAATCAATTAGACGCATGCTTGGAATCCTTGAACTTCATTTTTCTCAGCTCGTCTTAGTGTTGTACGTCACCGCGTTCTTGATGATCGGAATTTTGTGTAACCGTGTGTATGCAACTCAAGTTTAAACCAAAGTTCAGTCGGAAAAAAATCCACGGTTTTCTTGTCGGAATTTCCGATCGTGTGTACATGGCATAATAGTGCTAAGCACAGAACCTACCACTCCTTATTTTTTTAAACTGATATTTGCTTAAAATGAGTGGTAACCAATATTTGATGGTTCATTGGTATACAAGAAAAACATTTGCATGTAAAAAATGCATCATTTAATGATAAGTTGTTGGAAAGCTGCTGCGATATCAAGGTAGTGCTGCACACATGACTGAGCTCTTCTTGTTTTATTGGAAACAACAGGAAAACAGAGACAGGAAATGACATCATAACTATGCAGCTCCCCCAGGAAGATGCTTGCATTGTTCCAAAATGTAATATAATACTACCACCTTGTGGAAGAACTACTAATCACAATATAATACAGTATATGACAACGATTGTTGCACCTATGTCTGTATAAACAGCACGCTAACACAAAAAATAACATTGAAGGGATTCTGCAAAATCACAGAACACTGTGCTTTATTTTATTTTTTAGTTTTGGATAGAGTTATAAATACAAAAAAAAAACCTTTGGGAGATGCAAAGCAACATGAAATGAGATTAAATTCTGTCAAAGGGAAAATCTTTTCTTACACAGCTGTCATTGGAAGATATTTTCCATTTGAAAGATTTCCCCTCACCTGTTATTCCAGTGACTGTAAAATTATGAAGAGTAATAATGGTCACCAGGACAAGTAGAGAGGGTGAATGCCACCAGTGGGTGTATATACAGCAACAAACACCTGTATATAGGAGGTAATATCTCTGTACCTGGGATGATATCTACCTTTACCATAAAAAATTATAGATCATAAAAATATAACCTCTTTTAACCACTTGCCCACCAGTGCCCATACTTTTACATCAGCATAATGGCACGGACAGGCAAATGGGCATACAGGTATGGCCCCTGCCACAAGCTTTGTGACCGTGTTCACGGGACCCACCGACTCGATAACTGCTGGTGTCCCGTGATCGTGTCACAGAGCTGCAGAATAGGGGGATGCCTGTGTAAACAAGGTTTCTCCCTGTTCTGCCTAGTGACAGGACACTGATTGTCTGCTCCCTGTCATAAGGAGCACTGATCACTGTTGTGTCACAGTAAGCCCGGCCCCCATACAGTTAAAATCACTCCATAGGACACACTTAACCCCTTCCCTGCCAGTGTCATTACACAGTAATCAGTGCATTTTTATGATCTGTGTCTGCCATATTATCGCAAGCACGAAAAAATTATTAATAAAAATTCCAAAAAACTATCCCCTATTTTGTAGACGCTTTTGCGCAAATCAATCAATAAACACTTATTTGTGAAAAAATGTGTTACTGCTCCAATCCTAAAACCTTATTATCGTGATGGTGAACCCAATATAGTTATTATACATGCTATGTGCACAAAGAAATTCAACCCATAAATATAGTAGTATCAATAATACCATAAACCAAATACCCGTGAGGTTAAATATTAAATTAAATTGTAACTATAAAGAAAGTCCAGTAATATGAAGAAAATCCAATAATGTAAAGAAATTCCAATAGTGTAGCGCTCCTTGTTGTACAAATAAGTGACTACTGTTCCACCAAAATGTGCCACCTTCACCAACTTCTGAAGTGGGCACTCACCAGAACTAGGTTTAAAGTACGCCTGTAGTTTTATCATAGGCAAGTCTCTCCTCTCCTCGCAGCCAATGCTCAATCCACCTCCACCAATACACTCCAAACAATCCTCTCATAAGGTTCCTGGTGATTACTATTTCTTATAAAACAAGGGACTAATCATACCGTAGTATGTCCAAACAATTTTATTATAAAATATAAAAATATTTAAGGTCTCACTCACAAGGTTTGGTGCCCCCAGACAGGCACCAAGTCCTTCCAGCAGTGCTGAGCGAAAGACGCTCACCAGTGTGTGGATCCTTTTCGGCCGGGGTGCGTTCCACGCCTCCGTAGCCGTGCGGGTCAACGGCAGGAGGTGACGTATGACGTGTGACGTCCAACATGTTACCCAGAAGCCTGTACGCATTTCACAATCCACTGTGCATCGTCAGGGTTTCCTGATGACCCCTGCAGTCTATGTGCCTCTAGTAAATCATCCCCACTCTCTGCACAGTTAAAGCCCTAAAAAGCAAGTTTCTGCAAGGTTAGGAATCTTCATAACTTAAAGTAGGGTTTACATTAAAATTACAAAGTATACATAAATGATTTGTATATACATACAGATAATTTTTAAATCTTGTCAAAACTTTAAACAACTTGCGTAGTTTGTGCCAATATATCCTTGGCAGGGAATTCAGATTCCTGATGTTATCTGCTGAACGTTAAGGCATTTGGAATTAATGAGTACAGACAGTAATGATTGATGGGACAGGTAAGCAGTAAAGTGAAGTTTAAAGAACTCGAAATGTAAGTAAACATCCATCATACATATTATGTGAATGATGTGCAACAGAAATAATAATGAATGTAGAAATAGAGCTTTTTACATATTCAAACTGGATGTTTAGGTAAAGTCTGATACAATATAACATATTTACTTTTCACCCAGCGCTGTTTCTACTCCATATTGGGATAGGATGGATCATCAGTATACTTAAAGAAAAAGTACGGCAAAACTTGGTTTTCATTTTGGATAGAGTAAGGGTTAGTTTACACTTGCTTCAAAACAAAGCTTCAGATAGGCTTTGTTAAAGCTCTCTGAACGCTGGTCAAAGCTCCTGTCACAAAAAAAAAAAGGTTAGCTTACAGTCCTGTTTACACCTTGCTTTTGCTTTGCTTTGCTGTGCTTTGCTTCACTTCAAAAAAGATACCCCATGTAGCTTTAGTGGTGCCTCCAAGGGTCTTCAAAGCCTCCATAGAAGTCTAAGAAAAAGCTCGCTTGAAGCCCCACCAAAGGCTCATCAAAGCACAAAGCAAAAGCAAGGTGTAAACAGGACTGTAAGCTAACCATTTTATTTACTGACAGGAGCTTTGACTGGCATTCAGAGAGCTTTAACAAAGCATGTCCGAAGCCATGTTTTGAAGCATGTGTAAACTAGCCCTAAATAATGGTTAGCTTACAGTCCTGTTTACCCCTTGCTTTTGATTGGTGCTTCGGTGGGGTTTCGATGAGGCTTTGGTGGGGCTTTGATGTGCCTTTGATGAAGCTTTGGTGAGGTGTTTTCTAGAAGGCTATGATCAAAATTCCCCAGTTTCCAAACTTCTTAAAATTTAGACATAATGCCCTGTACTTTAGCCGTAGGCTTCTTAATAATAATTTCCCATTGTATCTGGGCTCTAACCTCTGAGATATATATATATATATATATATATATAGTAGCAGTTAACAAAACTTTCAATATCTTCTGTTTCTTGACAGTCAAGGCATGGGTCACAATGGTACATTGTTGCTTAGTGATCTGATTTCTGATTAAGAAGTGTTTCTTGTTGTATCATTGGTAAGGGTTTCTGTTCAAGAGGGAATATACCTGTGACTATAGGTTGTGTACTAATGGACAGGACCACCGAATATGGAGGAACATGCCAAGGTCTGAACAAAGAAGCAGGTCGGCTGGGCATCATTGTTAGCGTGAGCTAACCTGACAGACACCATGTACCTCCTAAGTAATACTTTATGTCTGGTCTCAACTGCTTCTTTGTCCCAAGAGCCTCTTCCAACTCTTGAGCTTATGAAAATACAATAGAGAGGCTCATGATGTGAAATATACATCAAGACTTGCATACACGCATACAGCTTCAGCAACCTTAATCCAGATAGTGTCAGAAATCCTTCAAACTTTGAAACCAATCTTTGAAACGTTTAAGGCCTCGTACACACGAGGCAATAGATTTGTTCAAATCGGTCGGACCGACTTGAACAAATCTGTCTGATAGGATTTTGGTTTGCTCGCGTGTACACACGAGCAAACCAAAATCCCCGCCAGCAGACGGCTCGCTGACGTGTCGGTGACGTGGCGTTGATGTTGACGCCGCCACGTCACCGCACCAGGAAGTAAAACACTTTGGCGCATGCGCCGAATCCATTCGGCGGCGGTGCGGGACGACATGTCTGCTGGTAAGTGTACTAACCAGCAGACATGTCGGGCGGACGGATTGCCACCCGATAGATTTCAAAGCATGCTTTGAAATCTGTCGGGTGGCCAAATCCGTCGGCTCGGCCGTACACACGATCGAATCTGTCTGCTGGGACGGTCTAGCAGACCGTTTCCAGCACCAGCAGACAGATTTGATCGTGTGTACGAGGCCTAAGACTCCTTTGTAGTTTAGTTCTTTCCTGACCTTCAAAATCAAATTTGTCCTCACTTTTTCTTTGTGATGTACAACATTTTTATACTCTGTCTCTAAATAACGATTTTGACAGATGAACACCCATTTACTTATGAATACGCAATTGATAAAAAAAGGGAACAAATATAAAATCTTAGCTCAGCTGGGATTTTTTGAGTTTGCAGTTTATCTGTTACCTTTAGATTGTTATTGTCGAAAGACGTATTAGAATAGTGTGTATCACATGAAACACTGTATAAAATAATATTAATACAGCATAGATTGATGCAGTGTAAAGAAATATTTAAACTCTTATGCCACGTACACACGATCGGTTCATCTGATGAAAACGGACCGATGGATTTTTTTCATCAGATATCCGATGAAGCTGACTTTCATCAGTTTTGCCTCCACACCATCAGTTAAAAATCCTATCATGTCCAACGCGGTGATGTAAAACACAACGACGTGCAGAGAAAAATGAAGTTCAATGCATTCCGACCATGCGTCAACTTGATTCTGAGCATGCATGGATTTTTGACCGATGTATTTCCCCACAGACGATCGTTTTTTTAAATCGTTTTTTTAACCATCAGAAAATTTAAAAACAGGTTCTATTTTTTTCTCCGATGGGAAAAAAAACAATGGGGCCCACACACGATCGGTTCGTCTGATTAAAAACGGTCCACCGGACCATTATCATTAGTCGAACCGATCATGTGTACAGGGCATTAGTCTTAATATAACAATAGTCAATCCACTGTTGCCCCCGTACACACGACCGGGTTTCCCGATGGGCAGTTTTTCAGACGGGAAAACTGCCCAAAAAACACCAGAACCTGCACTTTTTTCCCGCCGGGATCCCCGGCGCCTTTTTCCCAGTGAAAAAACTCAGATGGAGCATCCACACGGCCGGGATCACTGGCCTAAAGCTCTCATCTGAGTTTTCCTGTCGGAAAACCCGCTTGTGTGTACGGGAGAGCAGGTTCTCGATTTTCCCGTCTGGATTTCCGACGGACCTTGACCTTTCGGGAATCACGACCGTGTGTTCAGGGCATTAAAGTCTGCAGTGCAGGCTAGTTGTGCAGTTTATGTTGGTTTGTAATATCAAATCAATACTTTAAATATACATTATATATCAGGCACTCTAAAGAACTGTACTCTGCAAACAGCCAATTCATAAAAAAAATCCATTATCAATACATCAGGAGGCTTCTTGCGATGAGAGAGAAATGCTCTTGCTTGTTCCTGCCAAAGATTTAAAGGAGTAATGACGATCTGTATATTGGATGGAGATAAAAATAAACAGAGTGTAGGACTGCTCTGGTTAAAGCTGTTTGAGCTTCTTCTCTATGCAGTATTATGTGGATTGGTGCTCAGCTACTGGAGTTACTTTATTTCACATAATCCATAACAACCCAGGCACTCAGCTGTCAGACAGAACTCGCAAAGCGAGAAAACGCCAAGAGATGAGCAGCATTCCAAGCCTTTTTTGTGCATGTGCGCTGAAGGGGACAAATTGAAACTGATAACTTGTGTCATCCTCCCCAAATGCTTACACTTTAATCTTTTGGCTGTAAGGACGACAGATGATTGCATTAGTATTCTGAAATGCTGTATGACCATGCTGCCAGAGGATGCTAAATGAGGACTTTCCTTTTTCTGTTTCTTTAGGAACAAATAAATAAAATGATCATGACATGGACTCTCAGGTTTAAACTTTCATTTGAGAGCTGCATTTACAAAGGGAAGTTCTAATGCAGTTCTGTTCTGCTGACTGTTTGCAGGAAAAGACTGCAGCAGACACCAAGACTTGGCCTATTTCAAATATAGCAAAAAAAGAGCAGAGATAATGTACAATGTATTAGGGCCCTTTCACACGGGCAGACCGTATGTCCGCTTTTCTTTTTTTTTACCTCAATCTTCTTTTATTTGTTTTCAAGCAAGCAAAGTAACATACAACAGGAAGGCCATTCCTCTGGCCTTGAAACCATCACATCATACAACAAAGAAATCCACAAATATACCCAAATAATACACAATGACATCTCCAGAAAGAAAAACAGTTTGTATGTTCATAACTCATCATGTCTCTTCTATCTCTAAGGCCGCATACACACGATCGAATTTATCTGCTGAAACCGGTCCGACGGACCGTTTCAGCATACAAATCCGATCGTGTGTACGGGCGAGCAGATAGGTTTTTCCAGCAGACAAGTTTTAAAGCATGCTTTAAAACTTGTCTGCTAGAAACCCGTCCGCCCGACATGTCCACTGGTTAGTACATTCGATGCATGCGTGGAAGTATTTTACTTCCTGGTTCGGTGACGTGGCGGCGTCAATGTCACCACCACGTCACCGTGCTGTCTGCCGGCGGGGATTTTGGTTTGATGGTGTGTACAACCATCAGACCAAAACAGCCCAGCAGACATATCCCGATGAAAACGGTCCGTCGGACCGTTTTTAATCGGATAAGTTTGAGCGTGTGTACGCGGCCTAACACACTAACCCAGTGTCTGCTCCTCTAAT
The DNA here is from genome assembly GCA_029574335.1 of Rana kukunoris. Taxonomy (NCBI): domain Eukaryota; kingdom Metazoa; phylum Chordata; class Amphibia; order Anura; family Ranidae; genus Rana; species Rana kukunoris. Next base: position 174,221,959 of record CM056052.1, read on the forward strand.
GTCCCCTTTAAATCTTTGGGTTCCATATCTCCACTCCTTCAAACCAATAAACCCCCATCCCCAAAGGTATCCTATGTCCCCTTTAGGGTTGGGGCAATTAAACCTATCCTTGTTGTGTCACTCTCTGCTTTACCATCCTTAACCGACCCCTCCCTTCCCAAAAAATAAAAATAAATGTTCATCCATCCGTTAATGGATAAAAAAGGGACATACATTGGTCCCTATGAGATTGTGGGTCCGCTGACATCCGATCTCACCCAGTTCCGCATTCCTTCGATTCTGCAGATAGAGGAACACCCTATTTTTTCACGCGTCTTGCGGATCTGATCGGGTGAACACGGACAGACGGTCTGGGTTTATCCGATCCCCCCATGGAGGAGAGCAGAGAAAAGACAGGGTGGTCCCTGCACAGTGTGCGAGGACCGCCCTGTCATCCGCCGGCTTAGCGGGGATCAACGGATTACTGATCCGCCCCGTGTGAAAGGGCCCTTAATCATCAGAATCCTCCTCCTATATGATTTGTCTAGAGCAGGCATGTCCAAAGTCCGGCCCGTGGGCCAAATTCGGCCCTTGTTCCGGTTTAATGTGGCCCCCCTGGTAATTTTGATATATATATCTTTTGCGGCCCCTGGGCTACTAAAGATATATACTGTATTTATTGCCGCTACCTCAGAGGGGACAGGGAGGGGGCATAACAAGCGCTTACTCAGCGGCATCTGTATTAGGAAGTTCTGTCTCCTGGGCTGCCATTGGACAACTGTTCTGTCTATCATACAAGGCCCGCCCCCTCCCTGTCCCCTCTGAGGCTGCAAATGGGCAAGGATCAGGCTGCAATTATGACAATGGGGAGGCTGCATTCATGGGCACTGACCCTTTATTTAAAATCGTTTTTTTTCCCCCTGAAACTTCCCTCTTAGGCCGCGTACACACGATCAAATTTGTCTGCTGAAACTGGTCCGTGGAACCGTTTCAGCAGACATCTCCGATCGTGTGTACGGGCTAGCGAACATATTTGGCCAGCGGACAAATTTTATAACATGCTTTAAAATTTGTCCGCCGGAGACATGTCCGTCGGATATGTCCGCTGGTTAGTACACTCACCAGCGGACATATCTTCCCGGCCATGCGTCGAATGGATTCGACGCATGCGCGGAAGTATTTTTCTTCCTGATTCGGTGACGTGGCGGCGTCAACGTCACCGCCACATCACCACGCTGTCTGCCGGCAGGGATTTTGATCTGATGGTGTGTACACACCGCCGGACGAAAATCCCGAAGAGACATGTCTGATGAAAACGGCCTGCGGACCGTTTCCATTGGACATGATTCTCCGTGTGTACGCGGCCTTAAAGTGAAGGTGCGTGTTATACGCCGATAAAAAAAGGTATACATAAAATAACACTCCCGAGCTCATCCTTAGTGTTAAGCGGCGCTCGGGGATTCACTGGGGCCACAAAATATATATATATCTATATAGACAGAAACAAATAACACGCCCAAGCTCAACTCTTCACCACACACAGTCACAAAGGCAGGAGAATTCTTGTTGGTCAGTGTATTAGTCGCTCGGACAAAACACACTTAGACCAAATTTTAATGGTTCAAAGAATGTCAGGCAAAAATGGTCGGCCCTCACGCATGTTCACTTTATCAAATCTGGCCCTCTTTGAAAAAAGTTTGGACACCCCTGGTCTAGAGGGAACTGAAATTTGATTGGCTGCTAGGAGCTACAGTACGGTACTGATTGAGTCTGCAGACATGTTTTTTCTTGTATCAGTACAGCACTTAGAGCCCTTTCACACGCCCTTTCAGCACCTGAAAAGCTCAAGAAAAATGCTTCCCATTAAAATCAATGCTTTCACATTGGGGCTGATGGTGCGTTGAAAAAAAATCCTGCATGCAGTATCTTTGGAGCATGTTTGGAGAGCTAGTCAACTGAATTCAATGCCTATTGCTAGCAGTTCGGTAGCTTTTGGCACAGTTAATAGACACAAAATCTATAATCGTTCTGATGTTTTTTAGCTGGAAAAACAAAGGAAAAGTTTGGAAATTTTCTGCTGAACGAATGATAAATTTAAAGGTTAAAGGGGTTGTAAAGAAAATATTTTTTTCCCTAAATAGCTTCCTTTACCTAAGGCCCCTTTCACATTGCTGTTCGTCTGATGGACCGTTTTCATCGGACGAACTGATCGTGTGTGAGCCCCATCGTGAAAAAACGTAGAACCTGTTTTAAAATGATCTGATGGTTAAAAAACAGATAGAAAAAAACGATCGTCTGTGGGCATGTCCATCGGTTAAAAATCCACGCATGCACAGAATCAAGTCGACGCATGCTTGGAAGCATTGAACTTAATTTTTCTCAGCACGTCGTAGTGTTTTATGTCACCGCGTTCTGACACGAACGGATTTTTAGGCAAGACTGATGAAAGTCAGCTTCATCGGATATCTGATGAAAAAATCCATCGGTCTGTTTTCATCGGATGAACCAATCGTGTGTACGTGGCATAAGGGTGTATATAAGAGAACGCATCTTTATGGAGATGTCTTTTGATTAACTGGTTGCCGACCGCCCGCCGTCATATTACAGCGAGAAGTCGGCACGCCTGGGCGAGAGCCCGTAGCTATACGTCCGCTACTTTGCGGCCGCGTCCCGGCTCGCCAACGAGTCCCGCCAGGCACACGCGGCACACAGCTCCCGGTCCTGTCAGCGGGGGAAACGCTGATTTTCTGTTCATACAATGTATGAACAGAAGATCAGTGATTTCCCCTAGTGAGGCCACCCCCCCATACAGTTAGAACACACCCAGGAACACACTTAACCCCTTCCCCGCCCCCTAGTGTTAACTCCTTCACTGCCAATGGCATTTTTATAGTAATCCAATGCATTTTTATAGCACTGATCGCTATAAAAATGCCAATGGTCCCAAAAATGTGTCAAAAGTGTCCGAAGTGTCCGCCATAATGTCGCAGTACTGAAAAAAACGCTGATCGCCGCCATTACTTGTAAAAAAAAATATAAATAAAAATGCCATAAAACTACCCCCTATTTTGTAAACGCTATAATGTTTTTTTTATATATTTTTTATATATTTTTGGGGATATTTATTATAGCAAAATGTAAATAATATTGAATTTTTTTCAAAATTGTCACTCTATTTTTGTTTATAGCGCAAAAAATAAAAACCGCAGAGATGATCAAATACCACCAAAAGAAAGCTCTATTTGTGGGAAAAAAAGGACGCCAATTTTGTTTGGGAGCCACGTCGCACGACTGCGCAATTGTTAAAGCGACGCAGTGCCGAATCACAAAAAGTGCTCTGGTCATTGGGCAGCAATATGGTCCGGGGGTTAAGTGGTTAAAGTTTTGATAGAATAAGGGATTTCCCTTCACTTCCTGTCCCATAGCCAAACTAGAAGTGAGAAAAAATCCCTGCAAATTAAGGGAATTTCTTTGGGACCTCCAGGTCACCAGAACTATTGTGCCCATTGGAAGATTGTTCCTCTATTACTTTTCTTGGGACAACCCAAAATATAAGATTTTCTTTTACTTTCACTTTCAATGATAATGGTAAACAGTACAAATAGAGAGGGTGAATCTCCCTAATGATGGCACAGACAGCAATCAAAATAATATAAATATACATAAATAGGGAAAATCTTTATATAATTATTTTTGCCACTACAGGGTCTATTCCTGGTCGTTGCTTGGTAAATGGAACATTACACCACTAATAGTGATCATGTGATGACTTGCGTCAGTCAAGTACAAAGACCGTATGACTTTCTGTCATCTTTGTGTCGCGTAGAATTATTTTGATCATCGTGTGTTGTAGAAGTGCTGAACTGTGCTTTGTCAGTACAGTTATGGATGGCTGGAGATCTCTACGAATGAGCGTTCAGAGGAAGCTGTAATGTGATAATATGAATAGACATGATAACAGGAATGGCCAGAACAATCAATTGGCTAGGGCTCCAGCACAGGATTTATTACGCTGTGCAGCTTCTCAGCTCACAGCTCCAAGCAATGCATGAGTGACAGGTGCATAAACCGGCTCCCACAAGGACATCTTAACTCCTCTCCTGTGCAAGCTGAACCTGTAACAGCTCCTTTGTTATTCTGTCTAATATCTGCAGGAAGTGCACAGAGGTCAGGAAATAGCAACAGTGGGAAAATGTACAATATCTTATGGTAACAAGAGTCTGATTTTTAACAAGGGTCAGTTGAGGACCCTTACATATTTCACTATATGCTGGAACAGGATACATTTATGTGAAATGTTTGTTTAATCTTCATTATTTGCAGATCTGAGCAGAACAGTTTATATGAGATGTAATGCATTTTATATAGAAGTGCTATGTTTATTAGTAATTATTTTATTATTTGTAATGCTAATGCCGCGTACACACGGTCGTTTTTTGCGATGAAAAAAAACGTCGTTTTTTAAAACGTCATTTAAATTGATCGTGTGTGGGCAAAACGTTGTTTTTTGTCTTAAAAGACACGACCAAAAAAAAATTCCAACATGCTTGAATTTTTTGTGTCGTTTTTCAAAACGTCGTTTTTTGTTTCACAAAAAGTCACCGTGTGTAGCAAAAATGTCGTTTAAAATGACGTTTTTCAACCCGCGCATGCCCAGAAGCTAGTTATGAAGCGAGATTCAATGGAAAAAAGTGGTGAACGTAACCTCGCTTTTTGTGAAAAAAACGATGGTGTGTATGCAACATCGTCTTTGAAAAGTGAGGTTTCAAAAACGTCGTTTTTTACTTCACAGAAAACGTCGTTTTTTTCATCACAAAAAATGATCGTGTGTACGCGGCATTAGTCTCTAGGTATTCATTTTAATTTCAAAATAATAATAAAAAAAATTACTAGCACATTATTCATAAAAAAAAAAATACAGTATGCTTTATGTTCTTAATTTTTAAACAGCCCACTGTTGTCTATGGGGAAGTCGGACGGACCGCCTGTCCGTTTCCATCTGACTCTCATCTGATCTGCCAGATGGATGGGGAAGAGATCACCATCTGTCTGTTTTTTAGCATCCAGCATCAGATCGGATGTCGGCAGGTGTCAACAGACACATAGCCGTTAACATCCGCTACTCCATAGAGAGCAATGGATGGTCTAATTGGGTCAGCCTGTAAAACTGACATGCAAATGAGAAGAAAACTGATCACACACCACAATTGTAATCCAATAAAACGTTCTTTATTTTTTCAAGCATGAGAAAATAGCACAGGATAGGTTACAGTTGACATGTTTCACACGTAGGAGTGCTTAATCATAACCCAAAAACGGACAGGCGGACCCGATCAGTCCACCAGTGTGAAAGGGGACTAAAGCTAACACTTTTTAAGCAGTTACAGCAGCAGTTTTTTTTTTTTTTTCCTTTTGAGATAAAGGTTTTAGATAAATTTAATAAAAGCTGACCATTGTAAGGGATTTTCCAAAACTATATAATATGAGGTCAAACCTAATCACATTTAATTTGTATGCAATCAGGCAGGTCCTTGCACTACATAGTTGAAGGTAAATCTAAAGGAGAGTTCTGTGTTTGCTTGCACTTGAATGAACTCGAAAACTTGACCAAAGCCCATTGTACACACAATCACTAAGACCTCTTTCACATTGAGGAGTTTTTCAGGCGGTACAGCGCTAAAAATAGCGCTGCTATACCGCCTGAAAAACCCCTTCACTGCATTCTCAATGTGAAAGCTCGAGGGCTTTCACCCGATCGTGTGTAGGCGATGCACTGGCTAGCGAGCCTGAGCATTCTCAATGTGAAAATTTCACACTGAGGCGATGCTGGCATCTCCTATCAGCAGCATCTTTGGAGCGGTGAGAGGAGCGGCATGCTCCTTCACATTGAAAACAATGGGAAACCGCGGCAATACCGCCCACAATGTGCCTCTATAGAAGCGCATTGCGGGCGGTATTTACCCTTTCACGGCCGCTAGCGGGGGTTAATACTGCACCGCTAGCGGCCGCAATTTGCGGCAAATCCGACGGTATAGTGCCGCTATTTTTAGCGGGGCTATACCGACATCGTGGCTCCCGCAGCAATGTGAAAGGGCCCTAAAAGTTATTTTTCAGCCAAGTCTTTTTTATTTTGATTTGATGTGCAAAATAGCCTAAATAAGTATTTTTTTTTTAAAAGCCAGCAGCTACAAATACTGCAGCTTAATGCATGCATTAAGGTGCGTCTCCGCAATGCATGGAAATCCTCCTGCTCATCATAAATGGCACCCCAGCGTATTGTACAGTAGAACACAATGCACAGCAGCATACAACAGTACATTTCTACCATGCATGGTGCTTTGTGTTGCTGAATAAAGGGAATGGTCCAGTATGTTTTTGATCCAAAGTGGTGTGTTGCAGTGAACTGTGCTCTGCTGTTCAATGCATTAATATTAGTGGACTTAGTCTAGGATCACACTAGAATGCAGTTTAGAGCCACAATAGGGGGCTTGGCTTTGGGTGTAGCTTGTTTATGCAGTGCTGGAACAAGGTCATCTAGAGACCAGGGCAAGCATGCCAAATTGCACCCCCCCCCCCCATAACCAAGCTTTACAAGCATTATGCATCCCAGTACAAATCCACCCCCTGCTTAAATCCTCCCTTCCAACACAAATCCCCAGCACTCCAAATCCCTTCTCCCACCACAAACTCCCCACCCCCTATCCTCCATCCTAGCATAAATGTCCCCTCCTAGCACAAATAATGCCCCAAACATCCCTCCTAGCAGAAATCCCCCTTCCTCCAAGAAATGTCCCCTCCTAGCACAAATAATGCCCCAAACATCCCTCCTAGCAGAAATCCCCCTTCCTCCAAGAAATGTCCCCTCCTAGCACAAATAATGCCCCAAACATCCCTCCTAGCAGAAATCCCCCTTCCTCCAAGAAATGTCCCCTCCTAGCACAAATAGCCCCCCACCTATTAACTTTCATAGCACAAATCTCCCATCTAGTGCACATCCCCCCAATCTCCTCGTGGTGCCCCCTTACCTCACATGATACCACAGTGCCCAGGGCAGCCATCCCTCCTGCCCACCCCTTGTCCCGGCCCTGTGTTTATGGGTGACATATTCTCTGTCCCTGAGAATGTAAACGATGCCAAGGTTATACACTAAGGGCCAGATTCAGGTAGAGTTAGGCTGGAGTATCTGTGATACTCCAGCCTAACTGTCACTTTAAGCCGGCGTTTCTGTTTTCTGTAACCAGAAAACAAGAAACGCCGGGTTGGTGTTCCGATACGATCGGCGCAATTGAATTCCGCCATCGTATCACAAATTTAATTTAAAAATGGCGCCGGGGGCGTTCCCGCTGATTAACGCTGAAAAAATATGTTAATCAGCGGGAATCGGAAATTCACGATAGTTTTCGGGCGCGACGCAGTGACTTTCCGACGTTTCCGTAAGCGATACGCGACGTAAAGATAAAGCAGCCCCCTAGTGGAGTATCCTATGTTAAGTATAGCCGTCGTCATCGCGTCGGGAAAAAAAAATTTGTGTCGTTTGCGTAAAACGTTCATGAATGGGGATGTGACGTCATTGACGTTCACTGACAGAATTTGGAGCATGCGCACTGGGATGTATTGACACTCGACGCATGCGCAGTACGTTCGCCGCGGGATCGCGCTTATTTTAAATAATACACGCCCCGTACACGCCCAATTTGAAATCCACCGGCTCATTTGCGATGCGCTGCCGCAACTTTAGGAGCAAGTGCTTCATGAATAACAGCACTTGCTCCTAAAATTTCGGTAGAGTAACGTAAATGAGAAGCGTTACTCCAGCTTAAAGATGCTCCCATCTACCTGAATCTGGCCCTAAGAGTGTATACAGTGTACAGTGGTGTTATACCTGTCTTTTTTAGAAATGTTCACTTTACACCATTAGCTAGTGTAAGTACTCTTTCTAAACTACAAAGATTTCATTATCTTTGGGGTAGGTTATTATTTATATTAGTTTTTTACATACCAATTGTAAAAAGCTAAGTGGAAAATATCTGTTCTTTGTCTTCTGGAGATAGTTATTTAAAGAAAGGGCATAAAAATAAACACTGTCATTTACTATGAATTAAACAATGTGTCCCTTGGATGAGTCCCAGGATCTGCTTGTAATTATGAATACAAACCACAAGTTCATGGCAATAGTAGCACCAGTCATTTACCCCTTTGATGTCAGTAATTAGAAAATCATAAGAATGGTTACTGCATATTTAACGGTTTAACATAAAATTAATGCCTTTGTGTTCCATCCATTTATAGATAACCAGTGACAGGATAACTGACATCTGTGAGTCTAATACCCTGGGCAGTGTTAAGGGAAGATTTTGTAATCACGTCCAATGCATACTGTGACGTTTTCAGCTTATGGGGTTTTATACTGGCAGTAAGCTTTTAATTTAAAGCAGAAGATTCCTGTTCTAATATGACTGCTGTAAAAATGGTCTATACCTTAACCGCTTCAGGTCCGCGCTATTAACAAAATACGTGAACAGCGCGGACCTGAGGCGCCGGGGTCACGTCTTTGGACGTGATTTGCTTGTAATTCCCCGCGCGCGCCACAGGGTGGCGCGCGGCGGGAAAAAACAGTCCCGACGCATCACCGAGGATCCGATGCGTGTACTCGGCGGCCGCGATGTCCGTCAGGTACACGCGATCGTCGGTGAGACAGCAGGGACGTGGAGCTCTGAGTGTAAACACAGAGCTTCACGTCCTGTCAGTGAGGTGACAGATGCTGTTTCTCTTGTACATAGGGAGACAGCATTGGTCACCTCCCCCAGTCACCCCCCTCCCCCCATACAGTTAGAACACACCCAGGCAATACATTTAACCCCTTCCTCACACCCTAGTGTTAACCCCTTCAATGCCAGTTACATTTATACAGTAATTAGTGCATTTTTATAGCACTGGTCGCTGTATAAATGTGAATGGCGCCAAAAATGTGTCAAAAGTGTCCGATGTGTCCGCCGCAATATCGCAGTCCCAATAAAAATCGCAGATCGCCGCCATTACTAGTAAAAAAAAAATATAAAAAAAAAATCATAATTATGTCCCCTATTTTGTAGGTGCTAATCCTTTTGCGCAAAGCAGTCACTTATTGTGATTTTTTTTTTTTTACAAAAATACGTAGAAGAATACGTATCGGCCTTAACTGAGAAAAAAATCTATAAAAAAAAAATGGGATATTTATTATAGCAACAAGTAAAAAATATATATATATTTTTAAATTGTCGCTCTTTTTTTCATTATAACGCAAAAAATAAAAACCGCACGGGCGAACAAATACCACCAAAATAAAGCTCTATTTGTGGGGAAAAAAAGGACGCCAATTTTGTTTGGGTGCCACGTCGCATGACCACGCAATTGTCAGTTAAAGCGACGCAGTGCCGGAAGCTGAAATTTCGCCTGGGCACGAAGGGGGTTTATGTGCCCAGTAAGCAAGTGGTTAAAGAAGGGGTAGGCAACCTTCAAGAGATGGAGATCTACCTGAACAACACCGATGAAGTCATAGATCACTGGGCAAAGTGTCCTGGTGTTCGGGACAGTTCACACCAGAATGCTCCATGTTCCATGAGTGTTTCCTGCACCATATTCAAAGTGCACTGCCTTTGTGATCTACTGTGGCAGATAATATATTGTTAACCCCAAACGTGAATTGCAAAAACAGTGTGTTTGTGGACACAGGATCCCATGGTACCACAGTATCATGCAATTTGGCACAGTTCCTTTTTTGAAAGTAGTGCATGCAGTACTTTTTTGTGCTGTCTGATGCGATTTGCAGGCAGGGCCAGATTTACATCTCAGGAGCCTATGGGCATGGAATTCTGAAGCGCCCCCCCCCCCCCCCCCCAAAAAAAACCTGCAAGGTTTAGGAGTGCATTATGCAGCAGAGAATGCAGGGTTAAGAAGTGTATTACGCTCAGAATGCAGGGTTAAGGAGTGAGTTGCACTCAGAATGCAGGGTTAAAGAGTGCATTATGCTCAGAACGCAGGGTTAAGGAGAGCATTGCATTCAGAATGCAGGGTTAAGGTCAGTGCGTTGTGCTCAGAATGCCGGGTTCAGGAGTGTGTTGCTCTCAGAATGCAGGGTTCAGGAGTGTGTTGCGCTCAGAATGCAAGGTTCAGGAGTGTGTTGCACTCAGAAAGCAAGGTTCAGGAGTGTGTTGCGCTCAGAATGCAGGTTTAAAGAGTGAATTGCACTCAGAATGCAGAGTTCAGGAGTGCGATGCGCTCAGAATGCAGGGTTCAGGAGTGCGATGCGCTCAGAATGCAGGGTTCAGGAGTGCGATGCGTTCAGAATACGGGGTTCGGGAGTGCATTGCACTCAGAATGCAGGGTTTGGGAGTGTAGAGCGCTCACAATGCAGGGCTCAGAAATATGTTGCGCTCAGGATGCAGGACTTGAGAGTCTGTTGCGCTCAGGATGTAGGGTTCAGGAGTGTGTTGCACTCAGGATGCTGGGTTCAGGAGTGTGTTGCACTCAGAATGCAAGGTTCAGGAGACTGTTGCGCTCAGAATGCAGGGTTCTAGAGTCTGTTGCTCTCAGAATGCTGGGTTCAGGAGTCTGTGGCGCTCATAATGCAGAGTTCAGGAGTGTGTTGCGCTCAGAAGGCAGGGATCAGGAGTGCATTGCTCTCAGAATGCAGATTGGGCTTCAGAGGAAAGGGAGATTTAGATGTATGTCTAAATCTACTCTTTCAGTGGCTAATGTGTACAGTTTTTTCAGCTTTGAATAGATTAGCAAATAGTTACTAACCACTCATTATATACTGAGTTGTTGCTAATTAAGTTAGGAGGATGGGAGGAATGGATGGTGGGAGGGTGGGGAGTTAAGTTAGCGGATGGAATTTAAAATCCATCAGCTTTTTTTCCCTGTGTTTCCATCAGGGAAATTTCTCTTTAATTCCTGTCACAGAAAGGCAGTAGGAAGATAGAAGAAACCTCTACAAATCCAGGTGAAAGAAAGATGATGCCAGAACAGATTTACCTTCACCTCTTGTTCTCAGGATAACACTTACATTTGGGATGTTCCTTCACTTATTGTCCCAGTGATGGTGGTCAGATAGAAAGGGTGACTCTCCTTAGCAAGAAACCCAACAGGGACTCTAACCCTTCCACATGCTATTCAATACAGAAACAAAAAAGTTGTGGTAGCACATACACTTTTAAGCTGACCTTGCAGTTTAATGCAAGGTCCGCTTATAATGTTTAGATACCCTTCCCCAGTAAAAGTCACTATCTCATACTATGGGGTTGCTTTACGAAAGGCAAACAGACTGTTCACCATTGCAAGAGATTTTGCACTTTGCAAGGGAGTTTTCCTCAGAGCTTAGTGAATAGGGTGAAGCTCTGCTTACTTACAGCAACCAATCGTGTGCAAGCAGAAATGCTGTTTTTTTTTTTTTAAACTTGAATGTGATTGGGTAGTTTTGCCAATTTTACTAAACTCTGGGGAAATTGCCTTGCAAAGAGAACAAACTCTATGTTGATATGGAACCTGTAAAGTTAAATGGTAAAATGACTTTACCCCTGTTTTCCATCAGCAGCTCCTAGGTGGGATTAATGTCATGCTTTTCTTTAGGTAGACATGGGGGGAATACAGAGCAACCCATGTACTAGGAGAAGATGGATTCCACTCTATTCATCTGGCGTTCCAGTCTATCCATATCCTCCAATCATCTGCATGGCACACATAGATTAGAAGAGGAAGGAGCAGTTTTCTAAAAGAGTTGCTTAAACACTGACCCAGAAAAAGTAGGATGATCAATTAATTTAGAGAAAATTGAACCCTTCTCTGGGTGCTTGTTCCAGGCCCAAATGTAAGAAAGCAGTGGTTTCAGAGGAACGGCTTAGCAATGGCAGTTTCTCTCATGATAGGTTTCCTTTGAACAACAATGTGCAATATGCATTATGCTTGTCATTTTATATTCTTTAATCAAACTAGACAGAAACAAATGTGTGCTGAAATAAAAAGATATATGCTGTCGTTATACCGTCTATCATCGAGTGTAATACGAATCATTGAATAGCTGTGTTTGAAACAACACTGCCCCCTTGAGTTCCATATGTCAACTACTGATGTTCTAAGCTGCAAATGAATATTTCATTCCTTATGCAGCCCTGTGAGTGCAAGTCACAAAAATCATCATAATATATATATACAGTGGCGTAACCAGAGTTATGGTCGCCAGGGGCAGAATTTTTTTTTCGCCCCCCCCCCCTTATACATAGCGCTTTATCTATATTTTCACCGCGGCTTCTGGGTAGGTAATCGTGCGGGACTGGGCGTTCCTATTCACATGCTAATTGATTGACATGCTGCCCACCGGTGCATACAGCGCTTCACATCTTGCCGAAAGAAGCCGAACGTCGGTGCGCAGGTGCCGTATAGAGCGGACCCGACGTTCGGCTTCTTTTGGCAAGTCGTGACGCGCTGTATGCGCCGGTGGGCAGCATGTCAATCAATTAGCATGTGAATAGGAATGCCCAGTCCCGCACGATTACCTATATAGATAAAACGCTATGTACGGCAAGAAAATAAAAAAGGTCAGCATAATTTCATTATCACAACTCGGCTAAATGTAATGTTAGACATTTTGTTTTAGGGTAAACCCCAGCTTTAATAAGCCACCCACTACCGTCTGAGCCAAGACTGAGGAATGTATCCACACTACAGAGTGGATTATTGATTCCACACTCCACATGCCCACTGCCAGCCCCAGCCCTAGACTAGGCCGCTCCCCCCCCCCCCCCCCCCAGACACTGCCACACATGTCTCACTGTCACCGTCCGGTCCTCACCTGCTATTATTGCCTGCAGTGCCACGGTCGGTGCTGACTTTGTTTGATCCTGATCTGGACCGGCGGAGCCTCCGCGGGGGAGATGACAGCTGCATCGGCGGCTGAGCTGAGCTCTGCTTTCAGAAAGTGTCAGGCAGGCGGGAGACAAGTCCAGGTGCGCGCATCCTCCACCGCATGCGCCACCCGCCATCACAGACAGGCGATTCGAGCTCAGGCCTGTGGCCACATGATCCGCCGTGACCCAATCACAGGCCAGCTCAGGCCTGTGGTCACATGACCCGCCGTGACCCAATCACAGGCCAGCTCAGGCCTGTGGCCACATGACCTGCCGTGACCCAATCACAGCATGCCGGCGGGCCATGTCGAGACTGAACATGGCGGCCGACAGTGTCACGATCGTGAAAAAAAATTATTAATAGAAGTGTGACACACACTGGTGCGGTGCCCCCCTAAATGAATTTGCCCGGTGCAACGGCCCCCCCTGCCCCCCCTCACGCTAAGCCAGTATATATATATATATATATATATATATATATATATATATATATATATATAAATAAATATAGGCAGACTGCAGAGGCCAACATGAGAGTCTAGTTCTACCATTTAGCTTGAAATGCTTTCATTTGGCACCAGGGATTTACTTTTCACTATTGTTTTTTAATTAATATACCGGATTTATTGGCGTATACCGTGCACTTTTTTGCCGATCCCCGCTTTCCCGCGCCGAGTTTGAATACTGCACCTGCATATACCGAGCGCAGTACACTCGTGTATAGTCGGGCAGGCTCGGCTCCTCTCGCGCTCACGTCCTGGACGTACAGGACGTGAGCGCGAGAGTAGCCGAGCCTGCCCGACTATACACGAGTGTACTGCACCGGCATATACCGAGCGCAGTACACTCGTGTATAGTCGGGCAGGCTCGGCTCCTCTCGCACTCACGTCCTGGACATACAGGACGTGAGCGCGAGAGTAGCCGAGCCTGCCCGACTATACACGAGTGTACTGCGCTTGGTATATGCAGGCGCAGTATTTAAACTCGGCCCGGGAAAGCGAGGATCGAGCGGGGAGGATGCCGCAGAAGGACGCCGAACCCGACGAAGAGGACACCCGAAGCTGCAAACGGAAGCCGGACCCGACGAGGCCGCCGATGGACGCCGCACAAGACACCAAAACTGTAAGTACAAAAATCTTTTTTCCACAGGAATGCAGGTCCACTTTAGGGGTGCGCGCTATACGCCGGAGCGCGCAATACCCCGATAAATATGGTAACTAATGCCTTGCTTGGGTCTGGAGATATAAAAATAAGCTTAATGTGTAATCTAAACTGTGGGGGGAAAAACATGATTTGGTGTAATATGTACGGTATGTGGAATAGATGCAAGAAAATGTGCAAAATCTATTGAAGTAAGAAACCAATATAAATCTGTAAGATATATACTATTGCCTTACAAATTGGTTCACGAGCGCCTTGCCTGCCTTGTTTCCTATAGTATTCTGATAATATTCTAACGGCTAATGTCACTACAACAGACAGCATGCAGACTTTTCTTTTGCTTTTTTATGGGACCCAAGATCATTGCAGCAAGATATCTTTGACAAGCTGGGGATAACCAGCTATCTGCAGGTTAGCTTACGGCTTGGCCCACAGCATCATATTGCAGTAATCTCATAAAATTTGTTGTGTTGAATATATTTACTTTCACATTTGTGTTTTTTTTTTCTAGAAATTGTCAGGGCAATGTCCCATGTAATTAATCAAGGAATGGCAATGTACTGGGGGACATCACGCTGGAGTGCGATGGAAATTATGGTAAAGTATGCCTAGATATTTCCTAATACTAAATTAAAGTAAATAATTACTAAAGTAAATAATTATTTTTTTTATTTTCTAATACAGTGAATGATTATATTTTATTTCATGGTGTATTAAAATTTCCAAACTGTTATTGTTGGTGAAAAAGTAACTAATGTTAAGGAAAATAAGATGTTATGCTTAAAATAACAGAACTGTTGTATAGATTTATTTTATGAATGGCGTATTAATATCTTTGTGAAAGAAAAACTAAAATAAAGAATTTATAAAAAAAATAAAATCCATACGCATAAATAATTCCATTAAGAAACAATGTAAAATAAAATCTACAATCAGCTCCAGCATACAGCATGTATTCCCTTGCAAACTCATGCTATAAATGTATAGAGTATATTAGGAGGAACAAACAGTTAAATACAATATTTAAATACCTATAAAGTGTATAAACCTAGTTTGCTTGCCAATAGACTAGTAATATTTTTCAGCCAAGTCTTCTGATTTACTTGCCTTTTAACACCGAATAGCCAAGCCAAATATATTTTTTTTTCTTGGATCAATAATGCAGCTTCCATACTCATCAACCTGTATCCGGCCTACTTTTGACAATGAATTGCCATAATCACCTCTAAATTATTATCAAAAGAGCAGTAAAGTTAAACCAGTTAGGCTACATTTGCATGGGCAATTTGTCCCAGTGCGAATGACAGTGGCGGTAATCAGCTGATTCTTGCTGCTGTTTTTGCCACCTATGTGCGGCTAGCTGAAGTCACCAAGCCTGTACACATTAATGACAGTTTGGCGGTGGCCGCAGCTATCCATGGCAGTTCGCACAGCCAGCATTTACTTGCGGTGATAACTGGCTGTGCGAACAACCACGGATAGCTGCAGCCACTGACGTCCAGTCATTAAAGTGTGCAGACTCAGTGGCCACAGCTAGCCACCTGTAGCAAAAACAGCATCAAGAATCAGCAGATTACTGCCATTGTTATTCACACTGGGCCAATTCGCCCATGTAAATGTAGTCTAAGTATAATAGTGATCTTCCTGGCTGTTCAATATGGTAGAAATATGTATAGATGTAAAATCTTTTCTAAAGTTAAATAGTAAATATAAATGTATTTCAAATGTGTATTTAGCTGGTTGCCTGGGGTTCTGCTCTATAGATAAATATATATTGAGTACTTACTGTATACAGTAATAATCTAATTGCTTGCTTCTAGGAAGCATATTCAGTAGCCAGACAGTTCAACCTTATACCACCAGTTTGTGAACAAGCAGAATATCATCTATTTCAAAGAGAGAAGGTGGAAGTCCAACTGCCTGAGTTGTATCACAAAATAGGTAAGTCTACAATTGCATGTAAGTCTACAAGTGCATGATCGCCTTTTATTGATTGCCAGCATTTGTTACAAGTAGCGGCCAATGGTGTGTATCAAGAGTGGGTAACCAATAATGCTAGTAGCACAGTGCTCCAAGTTTGTTAAATTTGTCTTTACTACATGCAAGTCACTATTGATTGCTTGGGGGCATAGATGGACAACAAACGCTATTGAAAAAAAAATATTCGACCAAAGCCTGCTTATGTAGAAAAAACAGGATACAGAAGATATTTTCCAAAGCAATAAAAAAAGGTAACCAAAAATATTATAGCTGCCGAGAAAAGAAAACAAGATAACATTTTTTTTTTTAATTTTTCTTTTTTTTTCTAAAAGGATAATTGTTGGATATACATATATAATAAATTAGCTTTGCAAAGTGCCACGTTACATTACCAATTCTGTCACTTAAAACAAATTGCCAATGACAACATCTTTACACACCTTTACCTATATCGATTGCTTGTAGGGCCTGTAGGCTGGACCAGCAAGATGTCACTTCATGAGTACTTCCTTGCTATCGATTTTGATTCTTCAGAATTCTTGCTAATAAGGAAGCAATGTTCTTAGAGTAAAATGGAGTAGTACTTTAGAATCGCCAGTGTGACATCAGGTGAACACAGTCAATACATATTTTGGAATAGGAGCAACGTAGAGTGCATCTTTTTAGTTGCATAACATTCTATCCTGACCAGAGCAGTGGCAGAGATACAATGGCCCAGATTCAGGTAGCTTTGCGCATCTTTAGGCCGACGTAGCGTATCGAATATACACTACGCCAACGTAACTTAGAGAGGCAAGTGCAGTATTCACAAAGCACTTTCTCCGTAAGTTGCGGCGGCGTGGTGTAAATTGGCCGGCATAAGCCCGCCTAATTCAAAGTAGGAAGGAGGTGGGCGTCATCTATTTAAATTAAGCGTGACCCCATGCAAATGAATGGCCGATTAAACGGCGCATGCACGCGCATGCTCAGAATCACATCGCATATACTCCCTAAGATATGTTGGCTCAATGCCTACGACGTGAACATAACCTACGCCATGCCCTATTCATGTAGTACTAAGTAAACGATGTAAAAGACGCCGGCTGTTCCGACGTCCATACCTTTGAATGGGTTGCGCCACCTATATGTAACCTTTACGCAAACCACGTATCCTTTCCGCCTGGCGCATCTACGTTCCTGAATCAGCGTATCTTACTCATTTGCATATTTAACATGGTAACGCCGAATGCGTCTAGCGTAACTATGCGCCCAAGATACGCCTGCGTAGGCAAGTTACGTCGGGCGGCTGAAGCCTTGTTTTACGGCGTATCTAGCTTCGCGAATCGGCGTAAAAGTACGACAGCACACATTTGTACTTACGACGACGTATCTGGAGATACGCCGGCGTAAAGATACCTGAATCTGGCCCAATATGTGCAATTCTCATAATTTATTATACATTTCATAATGTTCTCTTTACCACAGATTCAGTCTCCTCTAAAATCTGATGCCGATTATTTAGCAGAGAAATCTAAAATGGTTCTGTTTTACAGGTGTTGGTGCAATGACGTGGTCACCCCTTGCCTGTGGCATTATCTCTGGAAAATATGAGAATGGGGTACCTGAAAGTACGCGTGCATCACTAAAGGTATTGTTGTGTATGTCGGGGAAAAATAACAGTAATAAAAAGAAAATCTCTGCAATACATGCATTTTACTTAATTTTCTATCCCTTTAAAGACCCTGCAAATACAGAAAAAAAAACTGTCGATCTGCCAGAAATAGTGAGTGGTGTCAGCCTTGCCCAGTTATTTTTTGATAAACTACCCAGACCAACACCTTATGCACAACATAGACTCTAAAGCTGGCCATAGACAATTCCAAACCGTCCAAGATGCGAACCATGTCTGGGTAGGCAGATTGTACCCAAGTTGATCAATCAATTTGGGTACAACCAGCCTGTTGGATTTTACATGTGATTTTTGCTAGCGGCTATTATAGCCACTAGCAGTAATTACTGTGTTCTCCGAGCGTGGACCGTTCCCCCTGCTGGGAGAACACAATGGCTCCACAGGAGGGATTCCCCTAACACTGACTGACTGGGGAAATAGAGCAATTTTCTTTTCTGCAACAATTGGTTGCAGGAAAGAAAAAGCTCAGTTTCTGGCTGGCTTTAAGTGATTGTAAAGGCAGAAGGTTTATCTTAATGCATTCTATGCATTAAGATAAAAAGCCTTCTGTGTGCAGCAGCCCTGCTAATGCTTACCTGAAGTCCCTCTAGATCCAGTGATGTTGTAGGATTGTCTCAGTTGCGTGGTACTCCCTTTCTCATTGGCTGAGTGCGGGCACGGCACCATTGGATTCCACTGCTGTCAATCGAAGCCAGTCAGCCAATGAGGAGAGAAAGGGGGTGGGGTCGGGTCACGACTTTGTGTCTCAATGGACACAGGGAGCTGTGGCGTGGCTCAGGTGCCCCCATAGCAAGCTACTTGCTGTAGGGGTACTCACCAGGAGGGAGGGGCCAGGAGCAGTGACAAGAGACCCAAGAAGGGAAGGATCCGGGCTGCTCCGTGCAAATCCACTGCACATAGCAGGTAAGTATAACATGTTTGTTATTTAAAAAAAAGAGAGACTTTACAATCAGGTTAATGATACCGAAGTCCAAGATAACAAATAGGAAGGCTAATTAGTCTCCTTAGGATAACACAGGAAGTGTGCACAAGACAAGAGAAAGCCCTGAATTTCTGACATGCCAACAGGTATTTTTTATTTATTTATTAAACCAATATAACAAAATGCTTTAAAGGTTGATTTAACAGACTAAAAGGGAGCAAATAAGAGAAGTTAATTGTTAGGCTTTATACTATATCAAAGTACCTCCTATGTCCAGTGAAACTCCTGTAAAACTGTGCTGTTAAAGATGGTTACTTTGAATCCTCGGAAAATGTTTTCATAGTTCTTCTAAATGAAAAGAATCGCCCATTAATCTGTGATCATAACAACATTAGTTCAATTACCATGCAGCATATAGCAACAGCTGTGAAAAATGGAGCAAATGTCTACAGACATTTTATGTAACCTCATAAAACAAAATGTTAATTTAACATTCTCGATGTATCTGCCTGTCCATATGTACTCCGTAAGCAGAGAATCAGCTGGGAACACATGCATTTTAGATGTCTGATGAAAACAAGTGTTCTCTGTAAGACAAACGGCCTTACTATCACTGGCCGCTCTCTGAGGTACATTTTTAAGGGTACAGCTGTTTAACCACTTAAGGACCGCCTCCTGCAGATTTACGTCGGCAGAATGGCACGGCTGGGCACATCAACGTATATATACGTTGGTTATAGTACCCAGCCGTGGGTCGCGGGCGCGCGAAGCTCCAGGATCGGGACCGCGGGATTCGCGGACCCGACCGCCGCTGCAGTGCGGCGATCCGTCCCTGGAGCAGAAGAACGGAGAGAGCCGTGTGTACACATGGCTTCCCCGTGCTTCTCTGTGGCCGGAGCATCGATCGCGTCATCCCTGTAATAGGGGGACGCGATCGATGACGTCACACCTACAGCCACACCCCCCTACAGTTGTAAACACAACACATAGGCACACATCCCCTACAGCGCCACCTGTGGTTAACTCCCAAACTGCAACTGTCATTTCCACAGTAAACAATGCAATTTAAATGCATTTTTTGCTGTGAAAATGACAATTGTCCCAAAAATGTGTAAAAATTGTCCGAAGTGTCCGCCATATTGTCGCAGTCACGAAAAAAAATCGCTGATCGCCGCTATTAGTAGTAAAAAAATAAATAAATAATAAAAATGCAATAAAACTATCCCTTATTTTGTAAACGCTATAAATTTTGCGAAAACCAACCGATAAACGCTTATTGCGATTTTTTTTACCAAAAATATGTAGAAGAATACGTATCGGCCTAAACTGAGGAAAAAAAATGTTTTTTTATATATTTTTGGGGGATATTTATTATAGCAAAAAGTAAAAAATATTGCATTTTTTTTTAAATTGTCGCTCTATTTTTGTTTATAGCGCAAAAAAAAGGGATTTTTAAATACAGCTTACCTGTAAAATCCTTTTCTTGGAGTACATCACGGGACACAGAGCGGCATATTCATTACTATGTGGGTTATATGGAGTACCTTCAGGTGTGGACACTGGCAATCTCAAACAGGAAGTCCCCTCCCTATATAACCCCCTCCCCTAGAGGGAGTCCCTCAGTTTTGTAGCAAGCAGTATGCCTCCCAAAATGGTCACCCAAAAGAGGGGTGGGAGCTCTGTGTCCCGTGATGTACTCCAAGAAAAGGATTTTACAGGTAAGCTGTATTTAAAAATCCCTTTTTCTTTCTCGTACATCACGGGACACAGAGCGGCATATTCATTACTATGTGGGATGTCCGAAAGCAATGCTTTAATGAGGGGAGGGAGACATCTTCCAAAGAAGGATTCAATTTAGAGGTATACTCAAATAATAATAATAATAATTCCAACTTAGTCAAGAAAAAAACTTTTTTTTTTATTTATTTTTTTATTTTTATAACCAAGGGTGTTTCTGATCCCGAGGATTTCAAACTGCAGCCTGTAGTACTGCCTGACCAAAGGCAGCATCCGCATTTCTTCTCACGTCTAGTTGATAAAACCTTGTAAACGTGTGGACTGATGACCACGTTGCCGCCTTGCATATCTAAGCCATAGAGATCTGATGGTGTGCTGCCCAAGAGGCGCCCATGGCCCTGGTAGAATGGGCCTTTACCGACAACGGAGTAGGCAACTTCTTCAACCCGTAGGCTTGAATGATTAATTGTCTAATCCATCTCGAGATGGTGGATTTTGCAGCTGCCTGCCCCTTCTTGGGGCCATCTGGTAGAACGAATAACACATCTGTTTTCCGGATCTTTTCTGTAGCTTTAAGATAGGCCTTCATGGCCCGGACAATATCCAAGGTATGCAGCAACCCCTCCTTTCTAGATGTAGGTTTTGGAAAGAAGGATGGAAGTACCAAATCCTGGTTTAAGTGAAATTTGGATATAACCTTTGGTAGAAAGGAAGGATGGGGCCGGAGAACTGCCCTGTCCTTATGCAGAACGAGATATGGTTCCTTACACGATAAGGCTGCTAATTCTGACACTCTCCTGGCCGAAACTATGGCGACCAAGAAAACCAACTTTCTTGTCAGTAAGACTAAAGGAATCTCAGCCAACGGCTCAAAAGGCTGTTTCTGTAGAGTGGACAGGACAAGATTTAAGTCCCAAGGACAAGTTGGTGACTTGACAGGAGGATTAATACGCAAGACCCCCTGTAAGAAGGTCTTTACCAGCGAGTGGATGGCCAGCGGCCTCTGAAACCACACTGACAGAGCTGAGATCTGTCCCTTGATTGTGCTTAGTGCCAGGCCTTTATCCACTCCTAGCTGGAGAAAACTTAACACCCTATCAATAGTATATTTGCGGCAATTCCATCTTTTGGATTCACACCAGCCTATGTAGTTCCTCCACACCCTGTAATAAATCACCCTGGAGACCGGCTTTCTAGCCCTAATCAGGGTAGGGATTACCTGCCTAGACAGACCTCTACCCCTGAGAATCAGGGATTCAGCCTCCAGGCCGTCAAATTTAGACGCTGTAATGTAGGGTGGAGGATCGGGCCTTGTGAGAGTAGGTCTGGTTGTAGAGGAAGAGTCCAAGGGTCTCCCACTGCCATCTTCAGGACTAGTGAGTACCAAGTCCTCCGGGGCCAAGCCGGAACTACTAGAATGACTGGCTTGTTCTCCACTCTGATCTTGCGCAACAGGCGCGGGAGTAACTGTAGTGGAGGGAATGCATATAGAAGTTTGAATTGATGCCAAGGGCCAACCAACGCATCGGTTCCGCAGGCCATAGGATCCCTCGCTCGCGACACGAACCTGTCTAGTTTCTTGTTGAACCTGGATGCCATTATATCTACGTCCGGCATTCCCCACCTCTGGCAGATTGTCTGAAAGACCTGGGGATGCAGAGACCACTCCCCTGGCAACAGACTCTGGCGACTTAAGAAGTCTGCCTGCAGGTTGTCCACTCCGGGAATGAATATCGCTGAAATGCAGGGTACATGAACCTCTGCCCATTGAAAAATCAAGTTCACCTCCCTCTGAGCGGCCTGGCTCCTGGTTCCCCCTTGGTGGTTTATGTATGCCACCGCCGTGGCATTGTCTGACTGGATTCTCACCGGGAACCCCTTTAATCTGGAGGTCCATGCCAGAAGGGCTAGGCGAGCAGCTCTGATTTCCAAGATATTGATGGGGAGCTGCCTCTCTGCTTTCACCCAAGTTCCCTGGCGGGAGAACCCCTCGAAGACCGCCCCCCAGCCTGCCAGGCTGGCGTCTGTGGTAACTACCTTCCAGACAACAGGGCTGAAGGATTTTCCCTTTAGAAGATTCTGAGGGTTCAACCACCAGGCCAGGCTTTGTCGGACCCTTGATGATAGCGTCAAAGGGGACTCTAAGGCATGCGCCCTCTTGCCCCAGGCTGCTAGAATGGCTGCCTGTAGGACGCGAGTGTGGATCTGAGCGTATGGTACTGCCTCGAATGTGGCCACTAGCTTGCCTAGTAATCGCATACACAGGCGAATAGTTGGTTTTTTCTTGTTTAGAACCAACTGAACCAACCCCTTGATAGCCTCGATCTTTACAAGGGGCAGGAACACCTTTTGATGTTCTGTGTCTAACCTCATGCCGAGGTATTCCAACTGCTTTGTAGGCTGGAACGCTGACTTTCCCCGGTTTAGGACCCAGCCGAATTCTTCGAGGTACCAAACCGTGAGGTTTACTGCCTTTTGCAGACCCGGCCGTGAGTGATCTATGATTAAAAGGTCGTCCAAGTATGCTAGGACTGTGACCCCTTGGATCCTTAAATTGGCCAGAACTGGGGCTAGGATCTTCGTGAATACCCGGGGGGCCGTGGCCAGCCCGAAGGGGAGCGCCCTGAATTGGAAGTGTCGCTGCCCCACCGCGAAGCGTAAAAACCTTTGATGCGACTGAAAGATTGGTACATGAAGGTAAGCATCCTTTATGTCTATGGAGGCCAGAAAATCGTCCTTCTGAAGCGCGGCGGCTGCTGACCGGATGGATTCCATCCGGAAGGAACGAACCCTTAGGTAACCGTTTAACCCCTTTAGGTCCAAGATTGGCCTGACATCGCCGTTGGGCTTTGGTATGACAAAGAGATTGGAATAGAAACCTAGGCCTTGCTCTTGGGCTGGCACTTCTATAATTACGTCCTGGCCAAGCAGGTGATCCAAAGCTGCCAGCATTGAGGCCTTCCTTGCTGGATCCCTTGGTAGCCTTGATTCTTGAAAATGAGGCGGAGGATACCTTCGAAACTCCAGTCTGTAACCTGTGGTTACAGATGCCCGGACCCATTTGTCGGGGATCTTGGCTTCCCAAACTTCTGAGAAGAAACGAAGCCTTCCCCCCACCCGCGAGAGTGGGGGCGCCCCTTCATAAGGCAGACTTAGGGGCTGTCTTTGACGGCTTGCGATACCACGGCCTCTTACCCCCAGGGGTCTGTCCCTGCGATCTACTGTTAACGTTGGATCGTGCAGGCGGCCGTCGATACTGCCTGGAATTAGAGGGCCCCGAGACAGGAAAGAGCTGCCTTTTAAATGTAGGAGCCCGGAATGTCTTTTTGACCGGTAAAAGGGTACTCTTGCCATTTGAAATAGTCTGAATATATTTATCCAGATCCTCTCCGAAGAGTCGTCCTCCATGGAAGGGAAACCCTGCCAGAAGCTTTTTGCATGGGGGCTCCGCCGCCCAGTTCTTCAACCATAAGAGCCTTCTCATGTGCACCAAACATAGTGATAAACGAGAGGCCTGCTGGATGGAATCTTTTATAGCATCTACCGCAAAACACAGAGCTCTGGGAATGTCAGAAAACTCTTCTGCTTGTTGGGTAGGCATGTCCTTTAACATTTCCTTTGTCTGGTCTTTTAATGCCTGACAAACTCCAATTGCAGCCACCACTGGCTGCACCACTGCTCCTGCCGTAGCAAAGGATGCTTTTAAAAGTGTCTCTAATCTTTTATCAACCGGATCTTTAAACATATGTATGTTTTCCACCGGGCAAGTTAGTGATTTATTCACACATGAGATGGCTGCATCCACTACTGGGAGCCTCCACCTCTTGGAGAATTTTTCCTCCATGGGGTAAATGACCGCAAATCTTTTCGGTGGCAGAAAAATCCTGTCCGGCCGTACCCAATCCCGAAAGATCAATTCCTCCAAGAGAGGGTGGACCGGAAAAACTGCGTTGCTTAACGGAGCTTTCAAAGAGCCCAGAGAGGATACCGGAGGAACCTGAGGCTCTGGCAATGGCAAACTAAATGCCGAGCGGACCATGTCCGTCAAAGACTGTACCCACAGTCTTTCTGTCTGGGAATCTGAAAATGGTTCCTCCGAGGCAGACCCCTCAATTCCTGAACCCTCTTGGTTCAGGTCTAGTTGATCCTCCTGTGATTCCAATTCCTCCGGAGAGAGAATCTCAGCATCTGAGGATACACCTCTTGGTGATGGGGATCTAACCCGTTTCTTACCAGGAATAGCTCTAGCGATCAATGCTGCTATTCTCTCTTCTAGCCCCCCTAGGGATACGGCTAGCATCTCCTCTGTGATAAACACAGGGCTGGGCTGATCTGGGCCAGCCTCCGCACCAGATCCCCCTAATGGCTCATCCAAGGCGCTTCTTATGTTAATAAGTTGCGGGGAAAGTATCGGCATATCAGAATCAGAAAGGGAACCCTTTTGTTTTTTGGTCTTTTTTGTACCCTTTGACCCCGAACCTTTGGAAGCCATAATACAAAATCGAGGGACTCCGCCCACACAACAGACTGTAGTGGCCAGGAGTACAAAAATCAGAGTTTAGGGGACAATAGATCACTAATGCCCAAAAACTGATGGGATCCCGTATGTTTTTTTTTTTTTTTTTTTTTTAAATATATTATATATTTTCTTTTGACAACATACAGTGACCCCAAACTAAGTTTGCCAGCCTCCAACCTGCTGCAAAAAAGGGGGATTTCTTGGCTTAACAAAAAGGCATTGGAACAAAGTCCACATGTACTACCCCTCTTCCGCCACCGGGAGTCACTGTTCTGCCGCTCTGCGTCCTCTCCTCTGAAAATCAGCCTCAGACTGAGCACTGACAATGCCTGCTGTCTATAACAGCACAAAGGCGCGCCCCTGTATGACGCCGCAGGCACGCCCCCCCCCGCCCTCCTGTCTGAACGGCGCGAAAAACGTCAATAAGACGTGCGCGCGCGCGCGCGCGTGTATGCCGGAAACAGGAGGAACATGGAGGAGCCGCGCTGCTGGAGATCCAGGAACGCAGAAACAGGCGGCAGATTCAAACCCCCGGCCAGGTAGGACTCTCCAAAGGCCCCTAGGGATCCTTACTAGCCCTAGGAAGAAACAGCAGGTTTAGCTAGCAACACATATTTAGACAGGGGGACCTAGTGATGGGGGAGAAAAGGGTGTCATCCTGTCTCTCTTAGACATAGTGAGCAAGGTTGCCCATGCAGAGCATACTTAGGCTATCCCCCTTTTTAGGTTACCCCGGAGAGCCTGCTGTCGAACCAAGTCCCGCAGGCTCCCCCTTACCTGCTCCATGCTGCAGGATGTTTGTCCAGCAAACTGATCCAATCTTCTCCCATCTCCGTGGGTAGCGTAGTAGACCTTCAGGCCCTGGGGTCCTATGAAGGTACCCACTGTCCTGGACCTATATAGCACCCTGGCAAACAGGAACTTATGGTTTTTACAAACTTCAAGTCCTGGGCCCAGGGTCCAGCCCTCCAAAGAGGAGCATTATAGGCAAAACCCCACGGCTTGGGGCCCGGGTACTGTCCACTTTGGCACTGAGGCTCCTTGGACAGATCCGGTTAGCCCGCCCTTGATCCCAAGGATGTGGAGCAAAGCTATTCCGTGACCAACACCTAAGACACTGGCGAAAAAACTGAGGGACTCCCTCTAGGGGAGGGGGTTATATAGGGAGGGGACTTCCTGTTTGAGATTGCCAGTGTCCACACCTGAAGGTACTCCATATAACCCACATAGTAATGAATATGCCGCTCTGTGTCCCGTGATGTACGAGAAAGAAATAAAAACCGCAGAGGTGATCAAATACCACCAAAAGAAAGCTCTATTTGTGGGAAAAAAAGGACGCAAATTTTGTTTGGGAGCCACGTCGCACGACCGCGCAATTGTCTGTTAAAGCGACGCAGTGCCGAATCGCAAAAACCCCTTGGGTCATTTGCCAGCGTATTGGTCCGGGTCTTAAGTGGTTAATGTAAGACAGGCTGAAAAGTGTGCCTTATTAAAATTCTGGTTTTCTTGCTATTAATGTTTTAGTCATTTTTGTTTATTTAATTTACTTCTCTAAAGGCATCAGAACCACTAGGCTTGGCACATAGATGCCCTTCTCATAAAAAAACATGGCACCCTTCTCCAAACACTAGACCAATGCTAAGGTTTACCAGGCTGTTTTGCAGCTATGGTGCTCAAAAGGAAATATGGGATTCCTGGAGTAGTGGGTATATCTATAACTTACCTATTCCCAGTCAGGGCAAGACATTAAGTAAAAAAAAAAAATTCTCTTTTTATCAGGCAATATAATGAAAAATAACTAATTACATTTTGAGGTGTTCTGGCAATGTTGTCCTTATGTTTTAGAAAAAACGAAGGTGGGTTTGAAAACAGAATTGAAGTAAGTGAAGCTGGGATGTTTTCTGTGCTCCAACTGGTCAATGACATCAGTCAGTCCTTGTTACAATATAGGTTGGCATTAGTACAGCGGGGAACCACAAACCCTCCTTCTGCAAGTCTTTATACATAGTACAGTGATAGTGTGTTTTAGGATTTTTTTTGTAAAAAAGGATAAAAACATGCATTTAAAATAAGAGCAAACCATGTTTAATAGATTGACCATATCTTGTACATATCAACAACTTTATGTAATTTGGCCAAATCCAAATATGATCTGAATTTGGCCAAATGAGTTCACTCATCCCTACTAGTTATGTAACTTTTTCTGCATTCCTTCCATCGCATTTTGATTTCTATTTCTGTCATGTACCAGTGCTACCAGTGGTTGAAGGACAAAATACTGAGTGAGGACGGTCGGAAACAACAATCCAAGCTGAAAGACTTGGTACCGATAGCAGAGCGTCTTGGGTGCACTTTGCCACAGCTTGCAGTAGGTAAGATGATATGTGGTCAGACATTAATTTAAAGTGGATCTCTTTTATTTTAAATATAAAAAGATCTGTTACAATCAAAGATGTCTAAAAAAAAAAACTCCATTTAAACTATAAATTGCTATAAAAACTATAAATTAAGCTTTGAAGAATGCTGGGAGCAGCCCATGCTTAAATATCCATGAAATTCCTTCTGTTATCTACAGCACACATCTCTTATGCCCTGTACACACAATTGGTTCATCTGATGAAAACGGACCGATGGACCGTTTTCATCAGACGAACCAATCATGTGTGGGCCCTATTGTTTTTTTCCCCATCGGTGAAAAAAAATAGAACCTGTTTTAAACTTTTCTTATGGTTAAAAAAACGATAGAAAAAAACGATCGTCTGTGGGGAAATCCATTGGTCAAAAATCCACGCATGCACAGAATCAAGTCAACGCATGCTCGGAAGCATTGAACTTAATTTTTCTCAGCACGACGTGTTTTACATCAGTGCGTTGGACGCGATCGGATTTTTAACCGATGATGTGTAGGCAAGACTGATAAAAGTCAGCTTCATCGGATATCTGATGAAATAATCGATCAGTCCGTTTTCATCGTTTTCATCAGATGAACCTATCGTGTGTACAAGGCCTAAGAGAGAGTCAGTGCCTTACCCCACTTATTCCCCAGCTCATGCTTGGTGTTCATAAAAATACAATGAAAACAAAAACAATGATCTGCAATGATACAAAGTATCCAATCACAGACAAGTCAACTAATTGATTAATGTGAATTAAAGAAAGTGGCGCATTAGTATTTGGCATGATAGAAAGTGCCCTTGAATATTGTATGTGGAGCCAAAAAAAGTAAAAGCAACTTACAAAATATCATAAAAATAGTGACACGATCTAGAAAAGTAAACTAGATAAGTAACCAAAAACATATGTATTTAATTCTTTCAGCTGCTAATAAATATTACCAAACAGATCTTTTGTTATTATAATTTATGACTGCAATTGAAAATGTGATGTCTTTGCTTTGCAGCTTGGTGCCTGCGTAATGAAGGAGTCAGTTCGGTCCTGTTAGGTTCTTCCAATCCAGAACAACTCGTAGAAAATCTAGGAGCTATTCAGGTAGGAGAAGTTATGAATGTTCTGGTATGAGATTAAAGATTGAATGTATAATGATAATAGAGTACATAGTGTTATGCAACCTTAGGGAAAGTGAAGAAATTAATTCAAGAAGCTGTCTGGGACGTGCCAGCACTAGGGATGAGCTGAACACCCCCCTGTTGGGTTCGCACCAGAACTTGCGAACACACCAAATGTTAGTGTGAACTTTAGAACCCATTAAAGTCTATGGGACTCGAACATTTGAAATCTAAAGTGCTAATTTTAAAGGCCAATATGCAGGTTATTGTCCTAAAAAGTGTTTGGGAACCTGGGTCCTGTCCCAGAGGACATGCATCAATGCAAAAAAAGTTTTCAAAACTAGCGTTTTTCCGGGAGCAGTGAATATAATAATGCTAAAAGTGAAACAATAAAAGTGAAATATTCCTTTACATTTCGTAACTAGGGGGGTTGTAAAGTTAGCATGTGAAATAGCGCATGTTTCCCGTACTTAGAACTGTCCCTGCACAAAGTGTCATTTCTGAAAGAAAAAAAGTCATTTAAAACCGGACTTGCGGCTATAATGAATTGTTGGCTCCTGGCAATTCAGAGGGAATTCATTCATAAAAAAAATTAAAAAGCGTGGGGGTCCCCCCAAATTCAATTACCAGTCCCTTCAGGTCTGGTATAGATATTAAGGGGAACCCCACCATCAATTAAAAAAATAAATAAGTGGGTTCACCCCAAATATCCATTCCAGACACTTCAGGTCTAGTGTGGATTTTAGGGGAACTCCACCCCAATTTTTTTTTTTAAATGCGTGGAGTTCCCCCAAAAATCCACACCAGACCCCTTATCCGAGCATGTTAACCTGGCCGGTCGCAGAAAAGAGGGGGGGATAGAGTGTGCCCCCCCTCTCCAGAACCGTACCAGGCCACATTCCCTCAACATGGGGAGGATGTCCCCATGTTGATGGGGACAAGGGCCTCATCCCCACAACCCTGGGCGGTATTTGTGGGGGTCTGCGGGTGGGGGGTTAATCAGAATCTGGAAGACACCTTTAACAACATCCTGCCCCCGTGACCCCGTTCCCCTCTGATGCACCCTCTGCTACGTCACTGGGAAAGCCTGTATCAGAGGGGGCGGGGTCATGTGACGGATGGCCCCGCCTCAACAATAAAAGAAATGTCACAGCTTCAGCCGCGTCATTCACCGTGCTGTGTCCGGCGGAGAGAGAAGGCCGGGGATGCTGCGCTTTGGATCCCGGGTGATCTTCTCATCGCTGGACTGGAGAGGAGATCACCCGTCGCTGGATACAGACAACGTTGGAGCAGGGATCCGGGACCGAGTGGATTACCACCGCTGGATTTCTTTTCTTTTTTTTTTATTAATAAAGGACTTCTTTCTATGGTTTGTGTGTGTGTGTGTTTTTTACAACTATTTACACTTCCTTCGTGAAATGGTAGGGGTACAATGTACCCCATTACCAATTCACATAGGGGGGGCCAGGATCTGGGGATCACCTTTGTTAAAGGGGTCTTCCAGATTCTGATAAGCCCCCCGCCCGCAGACCCCCACAACTACCGGCCAGGGTTGTGGGGATGAGGCCCTTGTCCCCATCAACATGGGGACATCCTCCCCATGTTGAGGGCATGTGGCCTGGTACAGTTCAGGAGAGGGGGGGCCACACTCTGCCCCCCCTCTTTTCTGCGGCCGGCCAGGTTAACGTGCTCAGATAAGGGGTCTGGTGTGGATTTTTGGGGGAACTCCACGCCATTTAAAAAAAAAATTGGGGTGGAGTTCCCCTTAAAATCCACACAAGACCTGAAGGGTCTGGAATGGATATTTGGGGGGAACCCCACATAATTTTTTTTAAATTGACGGCTGGGTTCCACTTAATATCCATACCAGACCTGAAGGGCTTGGTAATTGAATTTGGGGGACCCCCACGCTTTTTTTTTTTTTATGAATGAATTCTCTCTGAATTGCCAAGAGCCGACAATTCATTATAGCCACGAGTCTGGTTTTAAATGACTTTATTTCTTTCAGAAATGACACTTTGTGCAGAGACAGTTCTGAGTTTGGGAAACATGCGCTATTTCACATGCTAACTTTACACTTTGCATTATTAAATTCACTGCTCCCGAAAAAACAACCATTTAAAAAAAAAAATTGCATTAATACATGTCACCTGGGACAGGACCCAGGTCCCCAAACACTTTTTGGGACAATAACTTGAATATTAGCCTTTAAAATTAGCACTTTAGATTTCTCCTATAGACTTTGATGCCACATACACACGATCAGACTGGTCCGATGAAACTGGTCCGATGGACCGTTTTCATCGGACCAGGCTGAAGTGGTGTGATGTGTGTACACACCATCGGACCAAAAATCCTATCAGACCAAAACGCGGTGACGTAGAACACACCGACGTGCTGAAAAAAGGAAGTTCAATGCTTCCAAGCATGCGTCGACTTGATTCTGAGCATGCGCGGGTTTTTGGTCCGATGCTTTGGCGTACTAACCATTGAATCTGTCCGACAGACAGGTGTCCGTCGGACAGATTTTAAAGCAAGTTCTAAAACTTTCGTCCGACAGACAACGGTCCGATGGGCCGTACACACCATCGAATTGGTCCGATCGTGTGTACGCGGCCTAACAGGGTGTTCCGCGGCTTTTAGAATTTTCCACGAACACCCCAAATTACTTGTTGTTCGCTGAACAGGCAATGTTCGAGTCGAACATGAGTTTGGTTCGAACTCGAAGCTCATCCCTAGCCAGCACTTAATGCATACAGTGTTACCTCGAACAGCACATCGGCCCATTTATTACACAAAAAGGCCCACGTGGCCTTAACAAAATTCCTTCTACACAGAAGTTAGAGGCGCCTTGGTGTTGCAGCTCTACCTCTCATATTCTAAGCATAGCCAAGCTATACTATCAATGCAAATCGGAATATTGTCCTTATCCACTGGACAGCCCTATTAGCTCATAAAACCAGCCAGGCTGGGACAAGGCTATACTTTGAGCTGCAGTTCCAAAATCAGAAAATCATCAGCCATTATTACGATTACTAACTTGGTCAACTTCTATTTTTTCTTATTATAGGTACACTATATATTATAGGATCAGTAGACCCAAAAATTATATTTCAGTAGCAGAAAATGTTTGATAATCTGGGTCAGCCACTGGCTTCTTTTATTTTGTGGTGCCTTTACTACATGTTCTCTCTTCCCTGCCAAACTTCCAGCTCTATTTCCACCCACCTTGAGTTAATCTTGCTACAAAATGTGTGTTCTTTATTGTGCCAGCAGGTGTGTAAACCTAAGTATACAACCATAGAGCAAACACACCGCTAGTCTCAGATACGCTGTATAAGAAACCATTAGTCTGTTTTAAGGAAATCTTTTTGTTGCTTTTAAACAATTTGACTGACTCATTAGGAGACTCTTTTGAGTCGCCTAATGACTGAAGCTCAGGCTTGTATTCAAACTGTTTAAAAGCACACCATTAAGAAATAGTACTTCAGAGTTAGTATTATGGCAATGGAACATTATAATGTCTACTTTGAGGGATCACTGATGAATTTCAAAGGACACTGTTTTAATGAAGGGAATTCATTAGCTCCCCAGAGTACCCTCATATTTGTAGGTTTTCATAGGATGAAGTGCTTGATAACTCAGCATTCCCAACTGCCACCTCTAAGGAATAAATTAGACACTTATTTTAACGTTGCTTCTGAAAATGGCAGGTTGCCTTGATTAAAGTTTCTCGCCTTTTCCCCTTACCTGCAAAATTTTGGAGTATAGCCTCAGTTGAAACAAATAAGTTATAAAATACACTTAGTGCCAGAATAAATGATGCAAAAATGGGACCAGATGAACATAGGGTAAGGGCTGCTAGTACCGTCTAACTCGTGAATGAACACCAGTCAAAAGGAGTTGACTGGGTCTTTTCTGGGCACGGATAACACAACAAAGTATTAACATAAAAAATATATTTATTGACATAAAAAAAACTGTACGATATTAAAAACATTTGAGCCAACCCCAACCATAGGAAACAGCGTAATGATAACGGAGAACCGTCATGTGTCTGTTAAAGTGGAGCAGGCCAAGACCTCGACCCGTTTCGCGGTACTACCGCTTCTTCAGGGGGATCTGTATGATATACAATACAATTTACAAAACTAGCAACAATGTATACAAACAAAGTAAATATATAATTACAACATTTTAACAACATGAAAACAGTACATTTTTCCCTTACCTGCATGTTTCTGATTTTTATTTTTCCTAAATTCTTCTAAAACTATTTCTGCACACATCCTGAATACATGTTGCGTTGTCCTGTGTGTGATTGTATAAAACATGTCTACTGATTTTTATTCATTTCATGCTTTTTTTTTATATTTTCTTAGTTGATAACAAAAACTTTTGCTTATTTCCTTAAAATGTACTAAACTGAAATATCTATTCTATATGGATTGTCCCTTTAAACCTTTAAATTGCTTTATACACGTCTTAGGCGGCGTACACACGACCGAGAAACTCGTCGGGCGAAACTCATCGTTCTGCCTGTCGAGTTCCTAGTTCGGCAGTCAAAAAGCTTGTCGAGCCAAATTTTCCCATTGAACAACGAGGAAATAGAGAACGTGCTCTCTTTTTGGTTCGTCGAGTTCCTCAACGGGTTGCTCGGCGAAATGTGTACACACGACCGGTTTCCTCGGCAGAATACGTCTCCCATCGAGGTTCTTGCTGGATTGTGCCAAGAAAATCGGTCGTGTGTACGCCGCCTAAGTGTTTTATGTACCACATATGTTGGATAGAGCAATGATGTGCAGGTATCAGAAATTTGCTTTTCCACTGAGCGATTGCAGGCCAATTAGTTTGCTTTGGTGGCTAAAGGATAGCATCTGCAAAGAGGTTTAGCTGCAGCAAGTTATGTTCTGTATTTATTTTGCACAATTCTATATAGTGTATAAAGTGCCACTCACATTAATCCATTTACCTTCTGCAAGCTCACAATCTAATGATACTACATGCTCACATGTTTTTGGGTACCCATAGCAAAAGTAAAGATTTTGTATAACTTAGAAATTCAAACATTGCCTAGCTGGTTGTCCCCAGTCTAGAGAACAAGTGGCAAACATGATAATATTTCAATATTTTGAATGGTAGAAGAGAAGCACTGTGGAGATAAGCATAAGAATAATGTATTTATATAATTTAAAGTGATATAAAAGTTAAAAAATATTTTTGCTTAACCACTTGCTTACTGGGCACGTATACCCCCTTCCTGATCAGGTCAAATTTCAGCTTCTGGCACTGCGTCGCTTTAACTGACAATGTGCGACGTGGCTCCCAAACAAATTTGGCGTCCTTTTTTCCCCACAAATAGAGCTTTCTTTTGGTGGTATTTGATCACCTCTGCGGTTTTTATTTTTTGCGCTCCTGGAGGAGCGGAGGACGTCTAAAGACGTCCTCCCAGAGAATTAGAGCCACCCTGCGGCCGTACAAAGTCGTACGGCTGTCGGAAAGTGGTAAAAAAAAAAAAAGGTATACTTACAGAGTCTTTGAAAAAGTATTCATACCCCTTGAAATTTTTCACATTACAACCAAAAACTTAAATGTATTTTATTGGGATTCTATGTGATAGACCAACAACAATGGCACATAATTCTGAAGTGGAAGGAAAATGTTAAAACAATTTTAATTTTTTTTTACAAATAAATATCTGAAAAGTGTGGGGTGCAATTGTATTTAGCCCCTTGTATTCTGATACCTCTAACTGAAGTCTAATGAAACCAATAGCCTTCAGAAGTCACCTGATTAGTAAATAAAGTCCACCTGTGTGAAATGTATTCTCAGTATAAATACAGCTGTTCTGTGAAGCCCTCTGAGGTTTGTTAGAGAACCTTAGTGAACAAACACCATCATGAAGGCCAAGGAATACACCAGACAGGTCAGGGATGAAGTTGTGGAGAAGTTTAAAGCAGGGTTAGATTATAAAAAAATATCCCAAGCTTTGAACATCTCACAGAGCACTGTTCAATCCATGATCCGAAAATGGAAAGAGTATGGCACAACTGCAAACCTACCAAGAAATGAACGTCCACCTAAACTAGCAGTCTGGACAGGGAGAGCATTAATCAGAGAAGCAGCCAAAAGGTCCATGGTAACTCTGGAGGAGCTGCAGAGATCCACGGCTCAGGTGGGAGAATCTGTCCACAGGACAACTATTAGTCATGCACTCCACAAATCTGGCCTTTATGGAAGAGTGGCAAGAAGAAAGCCATTGTTAAAAGAAGGCCATAAGAAGTCCCATTTGCAGTTTGGGAGAAGCCATGTGGGGGACACGGCAAACATGTAGAAGAAGGTGTTCTGGTCAGATGAAACCAAAATTGAACTTTTTGACCTAAAAACAAAATGCTATGTGTGGCGGAAAACTAACACTGCACATGACCCTGAACACACCATCCCCACCGTAAAACATGGTGGTGGCAGCATCATGTTGTGGGGATGCTTTTCTTCAGCAGGGACAGGGAAGCTGGTCAGAGTTAATGGAAAGATGGATGGACAAAGTAATTGCAGCAGAAAGGTTAAGGGCCATTCCACTAGAGCAGTAAGTAAGTCTTAGGCTTTTCGATATCAGTCTTCTGTGTTTTAGATCTATAAGGCTACAACCTGGTCTTTTGTTTACACATTACCTATGTTTTACAAGGTCGATCTATCTACTTCTGCAGATGCTAGTTTTGGCTGAGATATTCTACAAGCGGGTTTTTATTGCCCTTGTTTTCACCTTGTGTTTTGTTTTCTGGCGTGCCTGCCTCTCGTGTTTGGACTGCTTTTGAATATCCATTGGTAGCCATAAAGCCGTGTCCCTCAATAGAGTAAAAATAAAATAGGATTTTTGGATTCACCATAAAATCATTTTCTCTGAGCCCATTGAGGGACACAACTTTATCCTCTTTGGACTGCTTGTTACTACTGAGTGTGAGGAAGGTAAGAGGAGTTTTAGCCTCCAGGGACTTCTTTGCTTAGTGTTCAATTCATTTCTCCTGTAGGAGGCAATCTAGTATACAGTTGATTATTATCCAAAAATCTGTCTCCCTCAATGGGCCCTGAGAATAAATTAAAATCCTTTTTTTCAACTACTCTGGCCCTGTAATGGAGGTCCCCAGGAAAAAAAAAATATTTGCTGCACCTTGTTAGCCTATTATTTGTACTGTATATGTGTTTCTGCATGAACTGCTTAAAGAAACATGATAAATGTGCAAATTTCAGCTTTTTACCTTCTTCTTCTTCCTGTTTTCCATTCATTAGACAAGGGACATATGCTTGCATACAAACATTCCTTTTGTTGTACCTTACAGTATGCTGCTGTTCACCAGCTGGGCTTAACAAGCTTTTCATTCAAGCCCTTTATTTTCCGATGAAGTCTGCCTCTGAAAACTTGTTAAACAAATCGTGAAATGAGAGCAGGCTACATCGTCAGAACAAGATCACCATGTGTAAACTGACTGTTCCATGACTCCCCCTCTACTGAAGATACAGTTACTCTGTGCAATCATCATGCCTCATTATCAGTGTAACAAACCTGTGGGAGGGGGAGGGGGACTGTCAGAAATACTTTATTGTTCACAAATATATCAGGGAAATTAAACCGCAACACCTACATAAGATTTATAGATGATTTTATTCAACAGTGGAAAACCATTAAATACCATGCTGTATGGTAAATAAATAATTTGGATTAGTTTCTTTCATTACTCAGATGAAAAACAATAACTAGTATGCCTTCTGTTTGTAACAATCCTTATTTGTTATCATAGGCATTGAACTGAAAATATGTTTCATGATCTTTGAGGAAAAGCTATTGCTGGCCTTTATCATTTGGACAGTCAGTTCCTGAATCCTGTTGATATCTCATTGTAATAGTTTTGACAAACATGTGCTTTGGGTCAGAATTTCCAAACATGTTTCATTGGGGTCAGATCAGGTGACCTTGGGTGCTTGGTCATTTTGTGTTATATCTAGCAGTGTCTGCACCTTGAAGTTAATTATTAGCATGGTGCTGAAGCATATTACACGCTACACCCTAAATATGAGGGTAACATGCATTGCTCCCAAAGGTGAACTTAACCTTTAATGCCCTGTACATACGATCGGTTCGTCTGATGAAAACGGTCCATCGGACGAACCGATCGTGTGAACCCCATCATTTATTTTTCCCATGGGTGAAAAAAAATAGAACCTGTTTAAAATTTTCTGATGGTTAAAAAAACGATAAAAAAAAACGATCGTCTGTGGGAAAATCCATCGGTCAAAAATCCATGCAGGCTCAGAATCAAGTCGACGCATGCTCGGAAGGATTGAACTTCATTTTTCTCTGCACGTTGTTGTGTTTTACGTCACCGCATTGAATACAATCAGATTTTTAACTGATGGTGTGTAGGCAAGACTGATGAAAGTCAGCTTCATCGAATATCTGATGAAAAAATCCATCGGTCGAACCAATCGTGTGTACGTGGCATTAAGAGAGCGTCTCAAAGACTTAAACTGGTCATACAGTGTGCAAGTTTCAGCAGGTTCCTGATGAAGTGGTTGTGTCAGCTCCCTCCCGCCTAACTTCCTTTGATTAAAAATTGAAGGAGCCAGGCAGGAAATTGTTACGATATTCTGACAGCTGGCTGTCAGAATTAATATGCTCAGGAAGAGAATTTATCTATCTGTGCTAGATAGGATGATTGGAGGAATCGTGTTTTTTTTTAACCTGCAAGGTAAACAAAAAATATCTAATAGTGCATCGTAAGCTTTAGTCCATGGGGGAGAGTACATTTTAGGCTGAGTTTTAGGCTGCATTCACACCTGAGCATCGGTCGTTTTTTCGGGCGTTTTTTGTCGGCGTTTTGTCACGCGTATTTAAGCTTATTTGCACGTTTGCATACAGCGTCGTCCGACGTTTTTGTACTTCGACGTTTTTTATTTTAGCCAATAGGAAAAATTATTATCTTTTCATCACTTGTTGCTATGTTGGTAGATTTTTTTTTATCTTCTGCCTGGGTGAAAAGTTCTATTGATTAGAGCGACAAAACGCCCGTAGCAAACGCTCGTTGTCGCGCAAGTCACTTGAATCGAGCGTTTCCATTACTTTCTATGGGAAATGGAAACGCTCAAATACGCCCAAACCGCCCGATACGCGCGACAAAAAAAGGTCCGGGACTTGTTTGAGCTTCACGTGACCGGCGTTTCGGCATTAAGATGTGAACAGTCACCATAGACAATAATGTTATTTCATCCCTCTGGCGTATTGTAGCGTCGCGCTTAAGGCGTTAAAACGCCTAGGTGTGAATGCAGCCTTAGACATGCTGCAGCAATTGCTACCCGTCTCAATAGTGATCTATGATGGATTGCTTTGAAAGGCGCTATGTCACCTCCTCACCACCTGTTTTATCTCTGTCATTGCCATGCCAAAACCACATGCATGGTAGTTGCAGTGCAGTCTTGTTCACTTGAATAGGTTGCATTTGGCAGGCAGTACCGAGGATGGGGAGGGTATAATTTTTGCCATGGTTATGGCATATGTACAACTCCATCCAGCTGCCTTTGAAGCTTAAAGTAAAAGTGTGGCTTGCCCGTCTGTTTTTAACGCCCTACCGCTGCAGAGGGGAAATGCAGGAGTAAGCTTCCTGCCTATGTTTATTCATAGCTAAAGCAGAAAATATAAAGGATTAGCCTCACAGGGTTTGAGCTGGCTTCTTGAGACAGGAGCGGTTGGTTAGGGATATAACTGTAAGGTAATGGAGGGTTCGTGGTAGCGAATAATATAGGTTAGTAATTACAAGTGTCTAGGGAGGTTTTCAAGGTTGACAGTCATGCTGGCACATTAGTTGGGTTGCGATAATAATGGGGTGGGATAGAGTGTGATTGAAGAGGGACGAGGAGAGGATGGAGAGAGGAGTAGGAAATGCAGAGGGGCACAGTAGCAGGGGCAGAAAGGGAAACGAGGGAAGAAGGCCGAATCATGGGGGCGGAGGGGAGTTGTGCCTCCTACCTGACCTAGAAGTTGTTTTAGTTAGATGTTTTATTTCAGTTAAAGCCATCAACAACCAACATGTGTTGGCTTTACATAACTTGTCTGATGCTTTTCTCTCTGCACACCAGCAATAAAAAAAATAATGGACAGAGGTTCTGATGCTTATCTACTGTACATAAGAAAAATGTAATAAAAGTTTTTTCTTTAGTTATACTTTAATTCATCCAACGTATTCTACAGTATTTGTATAGTGTCATCTTATTAATAGTACCTGTTAAACAAAAGCTGTGTGGTATATCATAAATTATTGCTACATTTCTTTGTTGTGTTTCATTGTCCTTAGGTTCTTCCAAAGATGACATCACATATTGTGAATGAAGTTGACAACATTTTGGGAAACAAGCCATACAGCAAAAAGGACTACAGATCATAACCCACTGCATGAAGTACGGACTGCATGGTTATACTAGTGCCCAGTATATAGTACTGGAAGCCTATGTTTAATGGATTCCCTTGCTCCAGTACTTGTCATGATCGGATATTGCTACCACTTGACTCCTAAAATTAGAAGCACATATGAGAAACTCTAAAGTTTGACTATTCGTTGTTCCTGTTTCTTAACATTTAACTTCATGCATACTGCTTATGCAGGGATATTACGAAAGCCTTTTTAACATGGCAGGAGAGGTTCTAGGACTTTTTGAATGGAAAGATTTTAAAGAAGACGGTTGTAATATGCAATATGTTTTATTACTAGATCGTTGTCCTTCGAGGTCAGTGGCGGAAATACATTATGTATTATATCAGGAAATAGTTTTACCAAACTATGCATCAGCCTCAGATATGGTTATTATTACTTTTTTTTTTTTTTTCAAATGAAAAGAATAAGTCTTTCAGAATTACTAACACATGAAATGTGATAATTCTGGTATATTTTTAGTTACTTTTAGTCAGTGGTCACATTCACCTCTGATTGGCACAGATACAAAGGGATACTGACCATGTTACATATCTAAAAGTGTTTACCCAGCCTTAAAGGACAACTGTGCCTTTATACAAGTTGACATTTGAGGGATGCAGCCCTCCAGAGGCAATCCACCTGGTCCAATAATCACCTTCGATCCCATGACCTTAAAGGGGTTGTAAAGGTTTGTTTTTATTTTCTAAATAGGTTCCTTTAAGCTAGTGCATTGTTGGTTCACTTACCCTTTCCTTCAATTTCCCTTCTAAATTCTGGCTGGGGGTTAGTCAGCGTGCTTGTCCCCTCCCTTGTGACTACATCCCTGCGGGGAGATGCTGCAAGTTCACAGCATCTCCCGCTACAGTTGTCCTTTATTTCTTAGATGAACTTCTTTAGATATATAAAATGGTCAGCAAGCAGGTCAAGGTTTTTCTTCTATAATTAAGTTTTATTTTGAAATGTATTTTCTAGTATACTTGGCATCATATATAACTATATACATTTTTCTTAGAGGAATCATTTGGTGTGCCTTGTATTGCAAAGTTTATAATGTGGAGATTCTACTTCTTGCAGGCTGGCAATGCTATGTTGCTGCCTCTGTTATCAGCAGTGTGCTCTAGTTGGCTGCTGGGCTGCTTACCAGGTTTAACAGGCAGGCAGGTCAAAAGCCTAGTGAAGCTTGCACAGTGGGCTGCTGATAGTTCAGGGCAGTGATTTATTGTTGTCAGCCACCAACAGGAAGTGCTGTTTTTCCAATAGTGCCGAGTTAACTTTGCAATAGAGTTACAAAAAAGGAAACTTTATACAGTAAGGTAAAATGGCAAACATACTGAAAATTATATTTAGGGTTTATATATACACAATACTTTAGGAAGAGTAATTTATATATTTATTATTGTAACTGTATTTAAAGGATTGTCAGATTTCGATATAATAGAAAAACATAATTGTATATTGTAATCAGGGAAGAATGCACTTAGGCCAGTTCACACCACAAAAACGCACTCCAGATCTGTTCTGGATGCGTTTCCGCATGCGTGTTTTTAATGTGTTCCGGCGCATTTTGATGCGTTTCCGCATGCATTCCAGGTGCTTTTTTTTTCTTCTTTTTTCCCCCCACTATATTAGGGCCCAGTGTGTTTTAATGCGTTCCAGTACAGTTCAATGCAGGAAAAATGCAGCATGTTCTGAAAAGCCCTGGAACTGACTGCACTGGTGTGAACTATGCCATTAAAAAAAGCATACTTTCCATGCGTTTTTGATGTAGAACAAAAACGCACTGGACTGCACTGGTGTGAACTATGCCATTAAAAACCATACTTTACATGCGTTTTTGATGTAGAACAAAAACGCACTGGACTGCATGTGGTGTGAACTGGCCCTTAAAGTGGTTCTAAAGCCCTAAGGTTTTTGACCTTAATGTATTGAGATCAAAAACCTCCCGCGTTGCAGGATCCCCCAAGCAGCCCCCTTTTTCTTACCTGAGCCCGATCTGATCCAGTGATGTCTGCCTCCTCATTGGGCAGATTTATAGCAGTTAATTAATTGCTGTGACGAGTGAGCAGGGCCGAGCTAACCGCCCGCTCTGTGTCAATAATTGAGGACAGGGCGGCTAGGGAGCTAGCATGCATATGTGCCCCCATGGAAAGCAGCTTTCCACTTGGGCACTGGATGGGGGTCTGGAGCACTCAAAAGAGGTTAAGTGTAGCATATTTGTTATTTTAATAAAAAAATAAAAATAAAGCTTTAATGTCACTTTAAAGCAAACAACTGAATTGATTTGCAATTCAAGTGAATACAAGTTTTTTTAAACAGCTTTTAGCTAAACTCTGGGGGAAAACTTTTAATTTAAACACTGTACCAGTCAAGTAAGATAGTCTTGATACTATGTATACTATGAGTGGATGGCTGCTGCAAAGTAAAATATTCAGAATGCAACTTGCAGCAAGGCATGATTTTTATACTATCCAGCAGCTATTCTCACACAGTATACAAAGTGTTAGGACTATCTTATGAAAAACATTTCAACTAAAATAAAACTATAAAGAAAACTATCCTTAATCCTGTAAAAAAAAAAATCGCATTAGTTAGAACTCTTAACCTATAACTGTATTTTACTTTAAGATTATAAAAGGACCTGAAACCTTTGTATTACAAATGCAAATTTCCAATCTGTGACCAGTGAAACCCATTCCATCTTTTAAAAAATGTATTAATCTGAGGTTTTTAAGGCACGGACAAAGATTTGTTATAAAGACATGCAACACTTGAAATCTACTTGAGAAACAACTTATCGAACACAAGACTACGTGAGCTTTGAGAGAAACAATAGGACCCCAAATATACCTTGCATGGTTTTCCCAGCTAGCACATGGCTTGCTACTTGGATAGCTTTGATTTAATGCATATCTATCAATATAGTGCTGTGAAAAACAGAAGATATATTGTCTTTCTGCATTTTTAGTCTTTTATCCATATTAAAGAAAACCTATAGTAAGTATAAACTAAAGGCAAACAATGTATGACTAATCTCCAGTTATCAATCTGGAAGACCGCAACCCTTAACATAGCAGCCAACACATAGTAACGCTAACACTAGTATGTACTTTGAAGACTTTGCATGTGATACATCTAATGATCAATTAAAGGGTCATTCTACACAAAGCATGCATTTGTTAAACCTCCTAACAGTGTAGCAGTCTTTGTCCTTGAATATTCAGTCCTGAATACCTGACACTCGCACTTGGATTTTGAATTTATTTTACATTATGGTGAATGCAACAGGAGCAGTTGGAACAGGTGCGAACATGAACTTCAAGTGGAATGACCAGTTAACCTTACTTCTACATCAAAATAAACCTTATATAGCCAAGTAGAATCTAATTAAAGGGCCAGTCCACCCAATACTGATATTCCTTTTTTTTTAAAAGCGTTGAACCACTTTACAATGTCTTAAATGCTTTGGGAACTCTATCGATGAGAAATCTTTGCTTCTCATCCATCTGTTCTTGGGTATGAACACACGTGGGATTATTCAGGGTGCAAGTACAATCAAGTACAATCAAAAGGTGTGTGGGAACACCCTTAGCTCTTAGATGGACAGGAATAAAGTTGGAAATGATAGCAGGGAGATCTTGCTGTTTGGATATCCAAGACATCTAAGTGGACACGGGCTGACTTAGCTCACCAGGCTATAACTACATTTAAAACATAGTATTTGAGTGGACTGTCACTTTAATGCATGAATTTAAAAAATATGCCTTTATAGACACTAATGCTTATGGATGTGCACTATAGCTACATTAGAACCATAAAAAATCAGTCTCAATTTACATCTTATTTTTGGTTCCAATTACTTTCCTTTTCCTGGATATTTACATTTTCCTGTAATTTGCATTCATCATTGTAATGTAACTCAGGAAAACAAGGTTTTCTTTGGTGTACCTCACTGAAAGCACAGTAGTGTCCTCATCTATGGTTTAAAGATAAAGGCAAGAGTATAACCAGTCAGCATTTGTTTTTTAAATGGAGAAAGCACTTGGCTGGGTCAATGTATGACTCAGAGTACACACAGTTGTTCTTCAGTGTCCTTGTGTCATCCAAAAGCAGAACAGGACTGACTTAGTATGAATAGGTTTCATCAAATCCTGCAAAGAGTGCAGCACTAGTGTAGATGTTAGTCAGTTAATAGAACACATCTGTTGTGTCCAGAGCCAGGCACCCATCTATAGCTGCACATAATCTACCAAACTAACACTGCCAAAGTCAGGTGGCACCTAAGATCAGCACAAAAAAGAATTCCTGTGTACACAAACCCTAAGAGGTAGCTGTAACAGGTTATGTGTTATCCAAATGAATAGCATTGCTTACCATCACCCATCAATATTTCTTTTAATTATGCTAAATGGCAGAATTGTTGCATACGACTGCTGGTTTTATGAAGATACTAGAACTTCACTTTTGATATACCGTATATATTTTTTTCCTAAATGTATCCAATCTGTAAAGTGTAAAATACAAGCAAATTTGGATGTAATGACTAATGTAAAGACTACAGTATGGTATTTTTGATCATGTATATTTTATAAGAGAAGGAAGCTGGTGTAATTTCTAAGTAAAACATGTTTGCTGCAAAGATCACAGGTATTTTTTATTTATTTCATATTCCTGTCATGTATGTAAAGCTTTTCTGTTGTACAGTACACAATTAAATGCACACCCATAAATGTAACCTAAAATACATGCCAAGAACATGCTACTATTTGTAAAATTATTCATGTGAAATATGACGAGTCCTAATTCAGCGTTGGCAGAAAAGAGTATGCACTCCCAGGTGTTTGAACATCAGTTTCTTCCACACTGCTATACAATACACTTACTTCCTTAGTTAATGCGTTGGGAGAACCCCTTCTCATTTTCTAAGCCTTGCTACTGGCCCATTACTGT
Source organism: Rana kukunoris (assembly GCA_029574335.1). NCBI lineage: Eukaryota > Metazoa > Chordata > Amphibia > Anura > Ranidae > Rana > Rana kukunoris. The sequence continues at coordinate 174,265,720 of CM056052.1, forward strand.
AATGGGCATCCTCAATGACCAATAATAAGAAATGGGATAATAGCATTAAAGGTCAACAGGGTACCTACACTGAAGTAGGGCCAAACATTTGGGTAACTGAAGGTGCTGACAATATTGAATTAGGCAAGTATGTGGCAACTGAAGTTTTATTCTTTGGTGGAGTGACCCCTTTCAAAGCACAAACTCACCAAAGTATTAAAGTTCCCATTTACATATGATCCAGTTCTTTCCCAGCCTGTCTGCAGGGAAACATAAGCAGGGGGAGCTTCTAGTCCTATATTGCTGGTCCCATGTTCCAAAAAAAAAAAAAAAAACAGCCTTTGGCATACAGAGTCAAAATAAATAAATAATTTCAAAAAACTGTTTTAAAGTGGCATACAAATATATATTTGAAATTAAATCTTTATTATTTTGTTAAAATAACATTATGTGGGCAGATTTCTGCAAGTTACAGCCTGTGTCTTAGAATAAGAGGGGGGTGAAGCCTCCATGCATTTATATGTAATATCCGCCCCCCCCATTGTGTTTGGCTGGTTAGTAGTCATGGAGGAGGGAGAGTGTGCTGTCATTTACCACTGTGTATACGCCCACGTGTGTAACTCTATAGTCATATGGGCTGTTCAGTAGTGAAAGGGAGGAAATGATCAGCATAGAAACTCACTGAAAACTGAGCATGTGCAAAGTTGGCACCACAGCTGCAAAATCCGAGGGGCAGAGCGAGGGAGAGCATGGCTTTTTGCAGAATACAGAAAATGTATCTCCTAGTGATTGAGCATGAACAGCAAGTAAAGTAGCATTTATCGATAGCTCCTTATGATGTGGGTTTAGTGACACTTTAATCTTTTTTAAAGACCTTGCAAGTACAAAAAGGTACATGTAGATCTGCTGGAAATGTACTCACCAACACACATCATTTTCGTAGAATGAGAGGTGACCAGTTGTCTTTGCTAAACTACTTAAAGCGGAGTTCCACCCAAAAATGGAACTTCCGCTTAATCCACTTCACACCCCCTTACATGCCACATTTGGCATGTAATTTTTTTTTGGGGGGGGGGGGGGGAGTGGGACTTCCTGTCCCACTTCCTCCTCCCGCTGAGGGGCTGGTCAGGCGATTAAGCTTAATCACCTACAGAAGCCCCTCCCTGTAGGCGACCGCCTAGGACACTGACAGGTCCTAGACGATCGCCTGTCCAATCAGCGGCGGGCCGCTCGCGCATGCGCAGTGGGTGCCCGGCGGTGAAGCCCAAGGCTGTCACGGCCGGGTGCCCACAGTTAGAATGAAGACGCCGGGGGGGGGGGGGGGGGGGAAGAGGAGCGGAATCCCGGCCGGCGCATTGCTGGAACGCTGGAGCAGGTAAGTAAATGTTTATTAAAAGCCAGCAGCTACACTTTTTGTAGCTGCTGACTTTTAATAAACATAACATTTGGCTGGAACACCCCTTTAACCAATCCTACTCTTAGATCAGATTAGGGTTGTCCCGATACTGTCGCTAGTATCGGTATCGGGACCGATACCGAGTATTTGCAGGAGTACTTGTACTCCCGCAAATACCCCCGATACCTAAATAGAATACTCCCCCCCCCCCGCCGAATCCGTCCAATCCTGAAAAGGGGAGTGTCTATACATGGCGCTGCAGGCATTACAATACAAACGAATACTTGTAATGCAGGGGGATTAACGCGGCGGCATCATATCAGGTATGGGGGACATACATGGCTGCAATATGTGGGGGACATACATGGCTGCAATATGTGTGGGGGACATACATGGCTGCAATATGTGTGGGGGAGACATGGCTGCAATATGTGTGGGGGAGACATGGCTGCAATATGTGTGGGGGGACATGGCTGCATTTGGGGACACATTTAAAAAAAAGTATTCGGTATCGGCGACTACTTGAAAAAAAGTATCGGTACTTGTACTCAGTCCTAAAAAAGAGGTATCGGGACAACGCTAGATCAGAACAACAAAATATAAAGGCCAATCTTTCTGTGGTCCAAGAAAAGAACTAGGAGGGCTATTTGAGATAACATAAAGGAGTGTGGAGAGGACACATGACAGCTCTGAATTAAAGCGCAAAAAAAATAAAAAATAAAATTTTGCACTTATCAAAACACATAACAAAATGCTTCTAATGGTATATTAAAACTGACCAAATAAGATAAGTTCACTGTAAGGCCTCGTACACACGAGGCAATCTATCTGTTCAAATCGGTCGGACCGACCGATTTGAACAGATCTGTCTGCTTGGATTTTGGTTTGCTCGCGTGTACACACGAGCAAACCAAAATCCCCGCCAGCAGACAGCGCGCTGACGTGTCGGTGACGTGGCGGTGACGTTGACGCTGCCACGTCACCGCACCAGGAAGTAAAACACTTCCGCGCATGCGTCGAAATCATTCGGCGCGTGTGCGAGAAGACATGTCTGCTGGTTAGCATACTAACCAGCAGACATGTCGGGCGGACAGGTTCCCAGCCGACAGATTTCAAAGCATGCTTTGAAATCTGTCGGATGGCCAAATCCGTCGGCTTGCCCGTACACACGGTCAAATCTGTTTGCTGGGACAGTCGGGCCGACCGTTTCCAGCAGACAGATTTGATCGTGTGTACGAGGCCTAAGGGTTTACGTACACTGGACACAACCAGATAAAACTGCCTGTACCATCTAGGTCCAATTAAGCAATGTAAAGAAAAACAAAGCATTTATGAAAACTACATTAGCAGTTTCCAATACTTTTATTCACATTTACTACAATCTTGTTGTGATGTCAATCACGAAAACACCTACTCTGGTTTAAATCAAAGCAATATAGTTCTGCTTAGTGAAGTTACCATCTGTTATCTGTGAATTAAGCACACACCCAATTTAACTGCAAAGGAAAATTACCAGAACAGTTATTAATCCGGAAGCAAATTCTAAACTAGCAGCACTATACACCCCAATCTGTCTCAAAACTACTTTCAGCATTAAGTACTCCTTTTACTTTATATACGAATAGCACATATTTAAAAAAAAAAATACATATTGTTTTATACTTCGTTTCCTTAAGGAACCACTGATTAAACCACCAACTCAATGTATGCACATTTTACTAGGACACAAACGGCACAAATGTGTTGTACTGCATTTTTCAAATAATAAAAGATACATTACGCCTAGAGTGAAAGCTCACAGACAGAAAAGCAATCAAAAGAAATCTGCGCTTGTAGAATTACGTGCTGTCATTGCTGACCTCTCTTTCTAAAAAAAAATGCCAGCTTCCTGGCCTACATGCTCAGGGGGTTCAGTCCTTGACCTGGCACAAGCATGCAAATTGGGTATTCAGGCTTCACTCACTGTATACTTAATCCAAGTTAGCAACTCAAAATGTCTAGTATTCCAGGAGATCAGAAGGCTGCTTGGTAGTTCTCCAATATTTTAAGATGAAACTTTTTTTAGAGGGATTATTTTTATTATTGTAGATTGTAGGGTGGAGCAGAAAACCTAGGTTAAAGAAGAATGCAATTGCCTCTACTAAAAAGGTGGAGGAATCTGCTACTGCACCAAAGCAGTTAATGTACCAGCATTTCCCGGCTAAAGCAAGCATTTCTTGCGAAGTTTCCAAAATATAGCATGGATAATGTTTCTATATGGGGCAACATGTCCGCGCCTGGCAGAGGCAGCCCGTCCAGTAAGGGTGCAATCCCGGCCCCTAATCTAAATGCATGGATTTCAATGTTTTTTTTCCCCTCAATGTATCCCATGGACCTTTAGATGCCATTGTAACAAGGCGATCAGTGTTTTTCCACTTAACCTGCGAGTGGTCATAAAGTTATGGCTGATGGGTGTATATAGCCCTCAAAAATTCCACTCGCATGCTTGCATTTTGAGAGTGGAATTTAGTGTAGGGCAAGTGAGGTGTAGGAGATGGAGCAGGCTAAACCGATCAGCCAGGAAACTGTCATTTGGAGCGGCAGGACTGGACTGCCCTGGAGCCGCTTTGAGCACAGGCTGCAGAGCTCCCCTCTCTCTCCTCTTGTACCACACACAGTGGGCATTGTCACGGAGCTGGCTTGGTCTGTGTTCGGCGGAGCAGTGTAACAAGGTCCCACCCCCTAGACTGGCTCTGTGATAGTAGATTGATTCAGTGTTCCACTTTTGAACTGAGACGGTCTGGGGGGGGGGGCGGGACCTTGTTACACCACGCCGCCGAACACAGACTCGGCTCCGTGACACACATCGGGAGATGTCCGCTTTGTGTGTGTATATACGAGATCCATCATCCAGGCAATGGCAAGTTTGGAGTAATTATATGGCGCAGTGAAGCTGCATTTGATGGGTACTGATATGCTTTATGTTAATATTGTTAAAAGGGGTTGTAAAGGTAAAAAAAACAATTCCCTAAAAAGCTTCCTTTACCTCAGTGCAGTCCTCCTTCACTTACCTCACCATTCGATTTTGCTTTTAAATGTTCTCATTTCTTCTGAGAAATGCTCACTTCCTGTTCTTGTGTCTGTAACTACACTCCCTGGTGTGGAGAAAGCCATATGAGGGGGGGGGGCGAGCAGGAGTGTCAGGACGCCCACTAACACACAGCTCCTTACTCCATCTGCAAAGTAGAGAGTGTCCTGACACTCCTGCTTGCCCCCTCAAGAGGCTTTCTCCACACCAGGGAGAAAGCCTTGCATTACGGTGTGTAGTTACAGACAGAATACCAGGAAGTGAGGATTTCTCCGAAGAAATAAGGACATTTAAAAGCAAAAATCGAAGGATGAAGTAAGTGAAGGAGGACTGCACTAAGGTAAAGGAAGCTTTTCAGGGAAAAAAAAAAAAAAAATTACATTTAAAACCCCTTTAAAGCTGTTAAATTTTTTATGCAGAATTAAGTTCCAAAAATAATTAACAGTGTAATTTCATTAGATAATTTACAAGACCGTGTTTAGGGGCAGACTTAGGGGTGGGGCAACTGGTGGCGAGTAACTCTTAAGGCCCGGCTAGTGGCCCGAGCACACACACATACAGTGCCTTGAAAAAAATATTCATACCCCTTGAAATTTTCCACAATTTGTCAGGTTACAACCAAAAACATTAATGTATTTTGTTGGGACTTTATGTAATATACCAACACAAAATGGCACAGAATTGTTGAAGTGGAAGGAAAATGATAAATGGTTTTCAACATTGTTTAACAAATAAATATTTGAAAAGTGTGGCGAGCATTTGTATTCAGCACCCTTTACTCTGATACCCCCAACTAAAATCCAGTGGAACCCCTTGACTTCAGAAGTAATCTAAATAGTAAAGTCCACATATGTATATAATTTAATCTCAGTATAAATACAGCTGTTCTGTGAAGCCCTCAGGAGGTTTGTTATAAAACCTGAACAATCAGCATCATTAGGGCCAAGGAACACACCGGACAGGCCAGGGATAAAGTTCTGAAGAAGTTTAAAGCAGTTATTTTTTAAACACACTATCCCAAGCTTTGAACATCTCACAGAGCACTGTTCAATCAATCATCTGAAAATGGAAAGAGTATGGCACAACTGCAAACCTACCAAGACATGGCTGTCCACCTAAACTGACAGGTCGGGCAAAGAGATCATTAATCAGAGTAGTCGTCAAGATGCCCATGGCAGCTCTGGAGAAGCTGAAGAGACCCACAGCTCAGATGGGAGAATCTGTCAACATGACAACTATTAGTTAGAACTTCACAAATCTGGCCTTTATGGAAGAGTGGCAAGAAGAAAGCCATATGTTCTGTGTGCAGTTTGCGAGAAGCCATGTGGGGGACACAGCAAACATGTAGAAAAAGGTGCTCTGGTTAAAGCAAAATACTACGTGAGACGGAAAACTAACACTGCGCCTCACCCTGAACACACCATCCCACCATGGAACATGGTGGTGGAAGCATCACGTTGTAGGGGATGCTTTTCTTCAGGCGGGACAGGGAAGCTGATCAGAGTTGATGGGAAGATGGGTAGAGCAAAATACAGGTCAATCTTAGAAGAAAACTTGTTCAGAGTCTGAAAAAGACTTGAGGCAGAGGATCGCCTTCCAGCAGGACAACAACCCTAAATATACAGCCAGAGCTACAAGAGAATAGTTTAGATCAAAGCATATCCACGAGTTAGAATGGTACAGTCAAAGTCCAGACCTAAATCCAATTGAGAATCTGTGGCAATGATTGAAAATTGCTGTTCACAGACACTCTCCATACAATCTGAGCAGAGCTTGAAGAATGGGCAATAATGTCACTCTCTAGATGTGCAAAGCTGGTAGAGACATACCCAAAAAGACCTGCAGCTGTAATTGTAGTGAAAGGTGGTTCTACAAAGTATTGACTCTGGGGCTGAATACAAATGCACGCCATACTTCTCACATATTCGTAAAAAAATTAATAAAAACCATTTATCATTTTCCTTCCACTTCACAATTATGTGCCACTTTGTGTTGGTCTATCGCATACAATTCCAATAAAATACATTTAAGTTGTAACATGACAAGGGGTATAACTATTTTAACCCCCCTGGCGGTATTCCCGAATCTGACTTGGGGTTAAATTTTCATGCTGCGATCGGTAGCCCCGAGTCAGACTCGGGCTCGCCTCGCTGAGTGCACAGACAGGGTTTACTTACCTTGTACCTGGATCCAGCAATGCCAACACGCTGTGTGAGCGAGCAGGTCCTCGCTCGAGTCACACAGCGTCCCTGTGTGCCGATCTTCGTTCCCTGCGACGTTACGACACACGGGGGCGGAGATCTGCGCCATATTCAAAAAAGTAAACAAACACATTACATACAGTACAATGTAATCTTAGATTACAGTACTGTATGTAAAAAAATACACACACCCCTTGCCCCTAGTGGTCTGCCCAGTGCCCTACATGTCCTTTTATATAAAATAAAAAGTGTTCCGTCTCCCTGCAAACTGTAGATTGCCCATAGCAACCAAAAGTGTCCCTTTATGTCAAAAATGGTTTTAGATCAGCTAAAAAACAGCGATAATAAAATTACTTGCAGAATTTAGCGACAGCGATTTGTGTGGAAATTGGTCATAAAAAAAAAATGACAGCGACAATTCTGCAACTCAGCAAATTTTAGTGATTTTGATTTCATTACATTATTGAATAATTTTTACTATAATTATATTTTTTGTTATAATTATTTATTATATTATAATTAAAATATATATTTTTTTTTTTTAAATGTCATACCCGGGATGCCTATTAGACTCTTGTTTGGTCAGATTTAAGTGAGTTATTCCTAAGAATTACAAGCCTACAGTATAAAACGCCAAATTTCCTTGCAAATAATGGTACCGCTTTCAGCACCTAAAATCTGAAAGAATCATACCGCCAGGGAGGTTAAGGCACTATATATCGCAGATGACCCCCCAATTAAAAAAAAGTTTGGGGCACCATGTAAAAATCTACATGAAAACAGAATTCAGTGATTTGCAAATCTCAAACTCATATTTTACTCAGAATCCAAAATAGAAAACTTATCAAATAATTAAACTGAGAAAATGCCATTTTAATAATAAAAAAAAAAAAAGTTAAGGTCATTTTGAAATTAAAAGCAGCAACACATCTCAAGAAAGTTGGGACATGGCCACGTTTACCAGTGTAGAATCCCCCCCCCCCCCCTCTTTTTTTAGCCTTTGCAAAAATATATTTAAACTTCTTAGTATCCAAGCCAATGCTGACTTTCGCTCATACATGCAAAAAAGCTTATTTTGCTAGAAAAAAAAAAAACATAACCCCCAAACTGTATATATATATATATTTTTTTTTATATTATTATTGCAGAGGCCCTATAGAATAAAATAGTGGGTGTTGTGATTATTTTTTTTAATGTCACATGGGGGGTTATTTAAGAAAGGCAAATCCACTTTGCACTGCAAGTGAAAAGTGCACTTGAAATTGCAGTCACTGTAGAACTGAGGGGGTCATGCAAGGAAAATAAAAACAGCATTTTAACTTGCATGTGATTGAATAATAAAAATCAGCAGAGCTTCCCCTCATTTCAGATCTACCCCTCAGATTCACAGCGATTGCACTTCCAAGTGTACTTTCTGTGCAATTTCAAGTGCACTTTGTACTTGTAGTGCAAAGTGGATTTACCTTTTGGAAATAACCCTTCAATGGTTTAAAGATGTGCATTGTAAAGAAGCAAAATGCACCTGCAATATGCAAACTGCACAAGTGTGAACAGCCCTAAACTTCTGCTTACCAGCAGCAGTGTACATGAGACCCAAATGCAAAAAAAAAAAAAAAAAAATCAGCACAAGGGACATCCCTCTGACGTAGCTATGTCCCTTGTGCTAATGCCTCCATTAGGTAAAAACCTCAACTATCCAGTAACTCCTTACCCCACCACCGCTGCTGCAATTTTCCAGTGTGATGGGGGGGGGGGGAATAAACCTAAGGGGTGTTAAAGGCCCTCAGCAAGGGTGCCCAACCATACTCACGCAGAACCTACATTCATAAAAGCCACGCAGCTTCTATGAATGAAACATATCTATGAATAGTGGTGGGTGGACCTTTCAAACATCTGACCACCCCCCATTAAAGAAGCGCTTTTTACTCATAGAAGTTACAGTACAGATGCACAGATGCTATGAATAGCAGAGCTGGATGAGAGAAATGTATAATTATATATACACACCCTCATCAAGCTTTTAGGCCCCGTTCACACTTTTGCAAGTTGATAACGAATGATAACGAAAACAAAGGGGGGGGGGGGGAGATTCACATCATCCAAAAAGTAATTGTTTTCAATGACAGTTATACACATTCCTCTACTAATGTGATGCGATAATAGAAAAGGGTCTTGTATGAGTTTACAGTGTTGCGAAAATTTTGTCTCCATAAACATCAAAGTAAATTGTTCTGGAATTGCATTGTTGGTTCAGATATGTGCGAATTCCACCACACTCTCTCCACAAAAACCAGCAAGTAGACACTTTTTTTACATTAGACATAACGTGATTCCATTGGCTAGATCATCAATTGCAGCTGTGTCCAACTCCTTAAATTCCCAGTAAATTTGCACCTCACAAAGGACAAAAATACAAAAACAAAATCGCAACATATCACAGTGCAGCAGTGTGAACCGAACCTTAACATGTAGAAAACAAAATGAAATTCTGTCATCACTTACACAAAAAACATTGAAGAGATGAGATATAAAAAAGGCAATAAGAGTAGAAATCCAAATTGATGTTTATTGTACATGAGGCAAACTTAAAAAAAAAAAAAGGTAATACATAAAAGGTTTGTTGCCAGTCAGAGACTTCACTTTGATCCTGTCGACAGCAGAGCAATAAGACCAGAAGAAACACTCATTGACAAAATGTAATTTCTGAGAGGGGGAAATTTAAGGAAACCAACTCAATAACAAACATAAAAAGCAAAAAAAAACACGTGGTACACAGTCTCATCTGGTCAGTAGCTCCACCCATGGCTAAAGCTCAAAATATGGGTGTTTCTATAGGGAAAGTAAAGCCTTGGAGCCCCAGCCCCCTTTGCCCTGTGTGCTTCTATTGCAGAGTAGTGTGCTTATGGATTACTTTGCTGGAGGCACAATAAACATCAGGTCAATATATGAGACTAGCAATGCAAATTAGTTCAATGTACTGTGTTATATACTGTACATACAAAACACAATCATGTCTGAAGCTTCAGAACCTTTTCTGGTGTGAAGCAATGAGTTTGAGGTGCGTCTTTTCACAGTTTTTGGCGGCACCAATAATGAATGGCATCGCAAGCATGCTTGCATCATTTCCAATCGCGCATTCTGAAAACCTCGAGTGTGATTGCGGCCTAACTCTTACACTGGAAGGCTCCCTTTCTCTTGCTATGGGGAGTGACAGAGCTGATCTCCAGTGGCTCCCGCTGGCTGAGATGAGAGCCGTCACTCACACATCCACCTCCTTTGATCCATGTAGATTAGATGGGGGTGGAGGTTAGCTGTCAGTTTGCTGCTTTAGGACAGCATGAATTTTAATCGGATCAAGTGTGCTGTGCACTGGGGGTGGATTTGTAATACTTCAACATAGAGTTGTCCCGACACCGAGCATTTGCACGAGTACTTGCGCAAATGCACCAGATACTTTTTTGTGAGCAACGAGCGGGCGCAGAGCAGTCCTCGGGTAGGAAAAATAGAATGTCAATGTGTGAATAATGTCACCAATGGGGAAGCGAGGAGAGCTGCTGGTGCCGCCGCCGTCGTCTAGTTGATTTACACATTCGTTATATAATGTAGTAGGCCGAGGAAATATGTTCTGGCGAAATAATTAACCATGGATAGCTTCAGATTAAAAAAAACAATATCTCACTGGTATTTTGATGCGGTGTACAGTTTACCCCTCTACCAACTCAGCTCACTCCTTCAGTCTCCTCACACATCACTAATTTAATATCCAACATACAAGTCTGGGTGACACACTATTTTCTCAAACTCAATCTATCCAAAGCTGAGCACATAATTCCACCACTACACGCCCCTTCCCCTGACTTCTGTCAATATCAATAACTATCAACCTGTCCCCACATGCCAGGGTGCCAAGTGTAATCCTGGACTCTGAACCATTTTCTGCCTCACACCCAATCGCTGTCCAAAGCTTGCTGCCTCAACCTTCTCCAAAATACGGCCCTTCCTAACCAATGACATCACAAAGATTCTAATCCACTCCCTGGTCATCTCTAACCTTGACTACTGCAACTCCCTCTTCACTGGCCTACCTTTACATAGGCTACCCCCCCCTCCCCCCACCATGAATGCTGCTCCCAGGTTCACCCATCTTACCCAGCTCAGTGTGTTGGAGAGCCTACTCCTTTGTCAATCACTCCACTGGCTTCCGCTCACCCAATGAATTCAGATCAAAATACTGACAATAACTTACAAAGCCACCCACAACATCACTAACCTCATGAAACAAACAAAAAAAAAAAAAAGTACGGTACAGGCAAGCAAGTGTCTAGTTCACAGGTGTCAAACAAGGCTCATGGGCCGAATCTGGCCCTCCAAACCATTGCATGTGGCCCTTGCACCTCTCCTGCGGCTGCAGCAGAGCTCCAGCCCTCCTCTGGTCCTTCAGAGTCTTAATTTCTGCTTTTATGCAATGTATCCAGCCTCTTCCCAGCAGCAGCATAAGGAAAGGGGGGGGGGGGGGGTGCACTGCGATGCAAGGGAGAGTGGAGGGACTCAATACCTGATGGTGGGGTGGCTCTCGACATCTAACGTAAGGGGAGGGTATGCTCTGGACATCTAATCTTACAGATACAAATCGGACCTTTTGAGGGCAATCAATGCTGGTGCAGCCCGCGAGGAAATTTAGTTTGACACCCCCTGCTCTAGTTAATACACACTAGTCAAATGCTAGCCCAGCTCGCAAATCGAGTATCTGTAATTTTTGCTTTATGATGGCTGCACTTTCAATGATCCTTTTTAGTGAAGCTTCATATGACAAGTGGTTAACAGATGGAGCAGGGTACAAAGAAGTAGAGACATTTTTGCATGTTTAGTAAAGACTAACCACTTTTCATATGAAGTTTCAATAAAAACGATTGGAAGTGCAGCCATCTGGAATATTTGCTTCATGATACATATCACTAACCTAGTTAAAAAAAAAAAAAACACACACACACACACACACACACACACACACACACAATACCTCATGCTCTCTAGCGCTCGCCTCCAGGACTTAGAGCCCCTCCCATCCTCTGGAACTTTCTACAATCATCTGACTATATGCTATTCTGTCCACGTTTACGCGATTGCTAAAAAACCCCTCTCTTCAGGGAAGCCCATCCTGTCTCCACCCAATACCTATTTTTATCCTCTGCATCAGCTTATCACCCACGGTTATTACCATTTGGATCACTTTGCCCTCTTTTTTAAATTGTAAGTTGTAACAAGCAATGCCCTCCAATGCCTCAATATTGAACTGTATTGTCTGCCCTCATGTTTTAAATCCTGTAATAGAAATATTAAATCAACATTACACACACACACTTGTAAAAGGATACACTGTAGGGTTTAAGTTTTTCAGTATAAAGAAGGAAGCAACAAGGATCACAACCAGGAAGAGTGTGTTGTTGTAGAAGATGGAGAAGGTGGTGGCTTCATAGTCAGCAACTTCATTTTTCTTCCAAAGAATCCTGAAACAAAACAATTTTATTTATTTTTTTAAAGAAAACACCACACACACGTCCCGATTTGATAGTATTATAAATCATTACCACATTGCAATTGTAGCATTATTGGCAGATTTAAAAAGGAGGGGGAAACAAATAAAAATCATAGGTTTACATGCACACATGTATAAAACACACACACACATTTCGTTTTTTTGCGAGAAAGCTTGTTACTTCTTGGTACGTGATGAAGTCACTAATCCCACCCTATGCATTTCATCACTAGGAGCATCATTCATGACATCCTCATGACAAACACACACACACACACACACACACTTCCAGATTACTAGCGGTAATGCTTGACAATTTTTTTCCCCCTGCATTAGCACAGACATCCCCATGGCAACAACAGTTCTGTTAAATTAGAATCACCCATCATCCAAGCAGCAACGTAAAGAATATTCTCACACAGGTGAACATTTTTGGCGGTTTAGTTCTTTAACAAAATTTAAGCAGAATAACGTACTTTGATGCCTCCAGTTTAGCAGAATACATGAATTGTAAACTAAAACACGGGGGTCAGGACCCCGTCCCTTGATTAGAGACCCTGGAACGGAAAGGTGGTGGGGCACCATTTAGTGGAACCGATGGACTGTATTTTTCTCCTCTCCCTCCAGCATTCAGCGGCTGCAGGGAAGAAAGTACAGCCAATATGTTCTAATACATACCACTCCTCCTCCCCAGGTTATATTCATGCACCCCCAGTCCCCATCCACACAGCATTGCCAGGCTCCCCTCCTTACCTCTCCTGCAGAGGTTGTGTCAGGATGGAGAGCAGGGAAGGGTACCAATCACTGACTGTTGAGTCACAACTGAATCATAGTAAACCGATTACAATGCTTCAGCTTGTGAATGAACAGGAAGCTGCTAGGCACAGAGGACTTCCAATTCATTTGCTGTCCAGTGCAGTGGGGGCTGCAAAACAATTGGACTGTGGAATCTGTTTAGACCCCTGATATTTCACCAAAGCGCCCGCAATGGGTCAAGACCATATAATAATAAAAAATAAATAAAAAATCATGACATGCAAATAAAACTACGGATACCCTCCACTGCCCTACTGACGGACACGGTCCACTTTTTAAAAAGGCAGGCTGTAGTTTATTTTTTACAGTGGCACGCATTTTATTTTTCACATTTTCCATACCATTTAGTTAGGCCAGGCGTGGGCAACCTGTGATCCTTACAAATGTTGTGGAACTACTAGTCCCATGAAGCATTACAATAAGAATGACTACCAAAAGTTAGAGGCATGATGGGACTTGTAGTTTTGCAACAGCTGGAGGGCCAAAGGTAAAGCACCCATGAGTTAGGCCTTGCCAATTAGCTTCTTAAAAAGGTGCCGAACCCCAGTGATCATTGATCTCCTGGGGTGGGTCTGTCACATGATTGACTGCTTTGGTTCTCCAACATGTAGCCTTTCTATAGATAACCCAGATCCATTACCTTATGCCTCAATAAAGCCGAATATAAAATTACGTTTGATGTTCTCTCTTTACCTCTCATCCTTTTCCTTACGAGACATCTTCCTATTGTCAGCCTCAGACAGCTTGCGGGTCACCTCCCTGGAGACAGCATCCTCTCGCTTCTGTGCCACCCTATGCCAAAGGGAAATTTAAAAACAAAATCATTACATGTCAAAAACAGTACAATGGAACTAGATTTTCTCTGATTTGGTGAAAAGTAATCAGAGCAATGTGTACATTTTAAAAACCTTGTTTGTTATGTATAGTTTGTGAATGTATACTGTATGTACAGCCACATTTTCTCATATGTGCAGGCTCCATTGCCTGCAATTTCATTGCTTTACAGTCTGCTCTAGTCTCTATTTAAAAAACAAAAAAAAAAACACCCAAGCAAGCATGTAGCTGTTAGTTCAGTTACTAGAGAAGGAATTTGACCGATTGCAGTGCTCTGGATATGGAAGCGCTACAAAGTGTGAGCATTAATTTGATGTAGCCCTGTGCCCTCCAAATAAAGTCACTGCCAAATGGTACCCACAACTTGTTCAACAATATTGAAACCGCTGGATCAGCAAGGCTGGCAAATGCCATTTTTTCATCATTTTAACAATGGCAGGATACACGATTTTATTAAATTAGCTGCCAACTCTGCATCGTTTGTCATTCTAACTTTACTACACGAGTGGCTGACCTGCAAGATAAGAAATCAGACTTTCAAGACTTTATTGGATGCATGTTTGTTTAGGATCAACTGTACTTCTGTTGATATATATATATATATAAAAATTAACCTCCCCTCTTAACTGGTTCGTCCACAAAACTATGACCACACACCCAGCAAACCTATCATTGTTCCGTTACTGTTCAACAGGTCCAGCTCTGCCATCTTCTCCTCTGACATCAGGAGCAAAGCTCTGTTCCTGGTTTTAATGGCCAACCCCTAGATGACAAGCATGCATGGCATCAAAGGGCTGGCTGCCTGCAAGAATAGACAGACAGCTCTCTGATGAAGCAGTGCACAAGCATTTGCACATAAGTGATCTGAAATCTCCTGGGATGCATGACAAAAGTATCCCAGGTGGCTGTGGACTATGGCATTTCAGCCTAGGCAAGAAATCTGTAAGGGGTGTTGGTGGATATTTAAAATAAAAATACTTACTTGTGTTTGAGAACAAATTTCACATTCTTATAGGCAAAGGCCACAAGGTATGTGCTGACAAGTGTCATGACACTGTACAGGACAGCTGATTGCACCAGATCCATGTGCCAAATTCTCCAGTACAGCCCTGTAATAGAAAAAAAAAAAGAACATTGCTCAGGCAGACATTACACACAATATCAGAACTATAAGCTATAGAAAGATCTGTGACAGATGAGAGTATGTGTTCCTAAAGACAACTCAGTGGTGCCCAGAAGACTGGACATAAACTGACTAATGAGCCATACTTCTCAAAACACAGAAGTCATCGATTTCTAACTTTCTGTACTGTCTATAAATGGCTGCCCTTAGGTAGACAGCTCAAAGGACTCCTAGGGAAACCTCAATACTCACATGTTGCTACAATGGGAGCAATTCACAAGGTTAACACAACCAGATAAGGAACCTTATTTTCATATCAGCAACTGTTATTGTCTACTGACCATACACTGCAATGTGCAGCTCAGAGCGCATCGCTGGCATAACTGACTCCTGTGCTCATGCGCAAATTACATCATCCCCTGCCGGCCAATCAAGAAGACTGGACAGCAGCCAGCAAGGGATGCAACGCTGGAAGGTAGAAGGGAGTATACCACTTTTAGGCTCTATTTACACCTAGGGGTTCTGGGATTGCTGCGATTCGACCCACAATCTCAAATAACGCTGGTTTAGATGCCATCATTTTCAGTGGCATATAAAACGTGGTGTGGCGTTGCCGTAATTTACCGTGCGGCAAATTGCATTGCATAAAGCTTATCGACCAAAAAGCAGCAGGGGCTCCTTCTGGGTGACACACTTCACGCAATGCAATTTGGCAAAACCACACCATGTTTTAGGTGCCATTTAAGATGGCGGCACCTTAACCTGTGTTTTGCAATGGTAGCACTTTTTGAGATTGCGGGCAGAAGTTCTCCTGCGATTCCCAAAATACCCAAGGGGGTGAAAGGAGCCTAAAGGAGAAGTTGACTTTTTGTAACATGCAACACCTATAGTCAGGGTGTAACACATTATAGATGCATCAGCCTCCGCACCCTCCACGAGATCTTCTCTCCCCGCTCGCAATCTAAAAACAGTTCTGTGAATGTAAAAAAAAAAAAAAATACAAAATAGTCAACTTGTAGTTCTCAATGAACTACCAGGGTGCTGTTGATCACTCTAGGTGAGTGATTGTGAACCTTGGCACCCCAGATGTTTTAGAACTACATTTCCCATGATACTAATGCCTTCTGCAATGTAGCTGAGCATCATGGGAAATGTAGTTCCAAAACATCTGGGGTGCCAAGGTCTGCCATCACTGTTCTAGGTAGTTCATGGAGTTTTCTGTCATTCAGTAACTGCCTGTATCAGAGGTACAGGGAGACAGATACACAGACAGTCTACAGGAGTCCTGCATTACACTCACAATCTGATCACTGATGCATTGCTTTACAAGCTTCTATTAGATAAGAACTTTTTTTTACCCTGCAAAAATAAAAAATAAATGACAATTGTTGTTTTCTTTGTAAAGGTGAACTTATCCTTTATCCTTTAAAAATGAAATGCAGAAGCCGATTGGTTGCCATATGCACAACTGCTTCAGCTTTGATAGCTCCCCCTAAGCCCTCATTCACATTGAATGCGGCTTTAAATTTGTGCAACTTCACCTGAAATCGCACAATTTTAAAGTCGGAGTTCAAAGCGACATGGAAGACATCTGTGCCGCTTCATGCGCAGATGACTATGCAAGTCGCACGCAAAAAAAAAAAATCACCAAAAGTGCTGCAGGGAGTAATTTTTTTAACTGATGCAGTACGGCAAAGTTGGCGTTGCACCGATTTCAACATGGCCATTGCTGACAATAGGGTGCGACTTATGCGATTTGACAGGTGCGATGTAAATGAGGGCTCAATGCCTGCAGTCTGTCTTGGTAAAAAGCCCAATTATCAGAACTGCAGCTGTCTGTTGTACATCTAAAGCCATTCCTGGTTTGGATGGAGAGGTAAGGCTCAGACCAATGGCGGTGCGTCCATAGAGGGCGCAGGAGAGCCGCCCCCTCTCGCTCCTGCACCGCCATCGAAGTACAATACATAGATTCATGCATTGCATGAATCTATGTATTGTCGCTGCCGCCCACTATTCAGATGGCCGGCCCCCTGGTGAGCGCTGGTCATCTGAATAAAGGCAGCTGGTTGGCTTTGGAAGTGCCTATCAGAGCCAGCCTGAGGGCTGTAATCAGCTTCCAAATAGTTAACCAGGGGACGCAGGGGGTGTGCATTCCCTGGTTAACACTAAGCGTCTCAGCCAATCAGGTTCACCGGTTATGGTTACAGGTAACCCGATTGGCTGAAGTGACATCGAGGGATCGATTCGAGGATGGCTGACCGAGAAAGTGCCAGGATAGCGGGGGGCAAACTGGCAGCAATTGATGGGCAAAGTGGCGACAATTGATGGGCACAGTGAGGCTGCATTTGGCATGGCACAGTGAGGCTGCAATTGATGTTTCATTTTTCCTTCCTTTGTTTGCACCCCCCAAAAATTGAGCACCAGCCACCACTGGCTCAGACATTATGCCAGGTTTTTGTGGCCCCATTGGGCAGTGACACTCACTGTCAACCCTTGTCCTAGTGGTCATTGTCACAGAGATTACTAGCGATGGGCACATCCAAAGTTTTGTGTTGTCACCAGAACAGGAATAGGAGTGAAAATCCTCCAATGGGGACACCAGTTTCCCTCACTATGGAGAGATTTGCACTTCCTTCCCATTGTGTCGGGAAAAGAAGGTAAATCTCCCCAAGAAGAACAAAACATGACCTGTCCCCTAACACTAGCCATGGCTAGCGGTGGGATCTCTCCTCCAATCACCGCACACACAGAGGGAAGCCGATGACAGAAGTAGCGCACACATATAGAGGAGCGCAGTGCTGCCCCCGCCACGTCTGCAGGATGAATGGGATGTGAGGGAGGCCGGGCACATACTTACAGATAGGGATGGCGGACACGATGAAGGCGTTCCCATAGAAGAGTGCGGAGGATTTGGCGGACAGGTTGCGGCTGAAGTCCTGCAGTAGTAGGTCCTCCTCGGACTGCTGCTTGTTGCTGCCTTTGGGAGCCATGGCCGGAGAGGAAGGAGGTACACAGAGGAAAGAGACACGTCTCACACTGAATGACTCTCCTCGGCCGCCGTCAGCAAATACCTTCTACTGATTCGTCAGCACTAAGACACCGGAACCGGAAGTCCCCCAACAAGGGCGGAGGGAAACATTACTACGTATGCCAACCACAGCCATCTACTTCCGTACACCTGGGCCGGTGCAGGGGGCGTGGTTTGTGCTTGTCATTCACACTGACTTGGCCAATGGCCATAGGATCAGATAGGAGAGTGGTAGACTGTAGTGTGAAATGTGGAGAGGACATTGCTGCTCGCCAATACAATGTGTTAAGCGGCCGGATGGTTACCAGATATTTACAATGAAATAAGGGTACGACCTCCTGGCCATGCCAAGATTCATTTTTAACCACTTAAGGGCCAGAAGGTTTTCCCTATTAATGACCAGGCCATACGGCACTGTATCGCTTTAACTGACATTTGCGCGGTCACACGTTGTACCCAAACAACATTGACGTACTTTGTTCCCCACAAATAGAACTTTCTTTCTGCAGGTTTTAATTTTTTGCGTTATAAACTAAAAATATCCCCCCCAAAAAAATGTAAAAAAACGAATTTCTTTATCAGTTTTTCCCAATAAATATTCTACATATTTTTTGTATATAAAATCGCATTAAGCGTATATTGATTGGTTTGTGCAAAAGTTATAGCGTCTATAAAATAGGAGATATATTTATGGCATTTTTTTTTAATTTTATTTTTTTACTAATAATGGCGGTGATCGGCGATTTTTAGCGGGACTCCGCTTATGAACCCTTTTAAACGTATGGCACCCCTGGAGGATCTGTACCTTTCTCATCCGCTTGCTCAGCGGGGATCGCTCTGATGATCCCTGCTGAGCCGGTAGATGACAGGGCGGTCCCGCTCACTGTGTCTTTTCTCCGCTCTCCTCTATGGGGGGATCGGATGAACATGGACCGTCTGTCCGTGTTCACCCGATCCGATCCGCAGACGGATGGAAAAATAGGATTTTCCTCCGTCTGCAGAATCGGATCAAAGCGTGGACCGATGAGTTTGGGTGTCAGCTGATGTTCCCATAGGGATACATGTATGTCCGTATTTCATCCGAAAACGGATGGATGAAATACAGACATACTGTGAAAGGGGCCTATCTATACCTCATTTGGCCTGAGGTACAGGAGTGCAGGAGCCAAGAAAAGCCGAACATTGGCCTGCAGTACCTTATTTGGCCTGAGGTACGGGGGCGCAGGAGCCAAGAAAAGCCGAACATTGGCCTGCAGTACCTCATTTGGCCTGAGGTACGGGGGCGCAGGAGCCAAGAAAAGCCGAACATTGGCCTGCAGTACCTTATTTGGCCTGAGGTACGGGGGCGCAGGAGCCAAGAAAAGCCGAAGATTGGCCTGCAGTACCTTATTTGGCCTGAGGTACGGGGGCGCAGGAAATGAGCCAAAGTGTCCTTGGGCCTTTTTGGCTGTTTTTGGCACTCTCTGCCCCCCCCCCACCTCTGGCCGCATTCGGTATTGCATCCCATTGAAGTCAATACAGAACATAAATGAAATAATCTATTGACTCCTGGAACGGACTATCCTAGTAATCCGAGGTTCAATTGTATTTTATAACAGAACTAAGACTTTTTTCCCCCAAACATTTCAGTCTTTTTTTGTTTGTTTAGCAGAAAATAAAAAAATCCAGTGGTAATTTAATACCACCAAAAGAAACATCTGTCTGTCTCAATAAAAGTATAATTTTTTATTTGGGTTCAGTGTTGCATGACCACGCACTTATGTCCTTCTCGCCGAGTGTACACACATATATGCATCCTCAGATTTTGGGCGTTATACCAGGATGATGCCCTTAGCTGCAGGCATCATGCAGGCATTCCAGTGATAACAACCGATGCTGCTAAAAGCCGCTCGGTTGTTATCCCCGGAGGAGCATGAGCCGGCATCCCCCTCCCGCCGCCTCCGCCGCTCTTACCGGGCCTCCTGTCCCAAAATGTCCCACTGATTCACCATGCACCATTTCCAGCGCCTAGACACAGACTTCAATGAAGTCGGAAACTGCTTTGTTCCAGTCTCCTGAATGTAAACACAGAAGCAATGTCACTATGTCACTTCCAGTTTACTTGGCTGCCAATGGCGCTGGATTTAAAAAAAATACAGTATATAGTATTTGGCGATCTGAATACTTTGAAGTGCAAAGAAGGGATTGGGGGTCCCCGATCCCTCCATAAAGAGTACCTGTCACCACCTATTACTGTCACAAGGGATGTTTACATTCCTTGTGACAGCAATAAAAGTGATATATATATATTTTTTTTTAAACACAATTTAATAATATAAAAATAAATAAAAGAAGTAAGGAAAAAAAGGAAAATGTTTTAAAGCTCCCCCTTCCCCGCAAGTTTGTGCAGCAAAGAAAAGGCATACAGAAGTCGTGCCCGCATATGTAAATAGTGTTCACATCACACATGTGATGTATCGCCGCGATTGTCAGAGCGAGAGCAATAATTCTAGCACTAGACCTCCTCTGTAACTCTATCCTGGTAACCGTAAAAAAAAAATTAAGCGTCACCAATGGAGATTTTTAGGTACCGTAGTTTGTCGCCATAAAGTGTGACATGTTGGGTATCTATTTACTCGGCGTAACATCATCTTTCACATTATACAAAAAAATTGTTTCGTTTTTTTTAAATTCATGAAAGTGTCTAAAGGTTGCATTAAAAACACTGCTGCACAAATGTGTCAAAAGTGTCCCATGTGTCCGCCGTAATGTCGCAGTCCCAATAAAATTCGCAGATCGCCGCCATTACTAGTAAAAAAAAAAATAGTAAAAAAAAAATCATAATTCTGTCCCCTATTTTGTAGGCGCTATAACTTTTGCGCAAAGCAGTCGCTTATTGCGATTTTTTTTTTTTTGACAAAAATACGTAGAAGAATACGTATCGGCCTTAACTGAGAATTTTTTTTTTTTTTTTAATTTGGGATATTTATTATAGCAACAAGTAAAAAATATATATATATTTTTAAATTGTCGCCCTTTTTTTTGTTTATAGTGCAAAAAATAAAAAACGCACGGGCGATCAAATACCACCAAAATAAAGCTCTATTTGTGGGGAAAAAAGGACGTCAATTTTGTTTGGGAGCCACGTCACACGACCACGCAAATGTCAGTTAAAGCGACGCAGTGCCGGAAGCTGAAATTTCGCCTGGGCACGAAGGGGGTTTATGTGCCCAGTAAGCAAGTGGCTAGATTCTCTGCTAAAAATATATATATAATGTTTGGGGGTTCTAAGAAATTTTCTAGCGAAAAATACGGATTTTAACTTGTAAACACCAAATGTCAGAAATAGGCTTAGTCATGAAAGGGTTATCATTCAAAGCATGAAAGCTGAAAATTGGCCAGGGCAAGAAGGGGGTGTAAGTGCAAAGTATTGAAGTGATTCAACTTTTTTCTATGTCAAAGAGAAAAGTACTGTATGCAATGTATCTTCTTCTCTATTCAAGAGGAGTAAAAAAAAACACGGGGGTGGGCTGTACAATGACTTATCAATGTGATAGCCAATCAGAGGCTCAGGTGATCGGAAACTGGGCCTCCTGGTTCCTGATCATTAGTCTCTACTAAAGATTCATCATAAGGCCGCATATGTACAGTCAAACAAGTAAATAAAACCTGAGACTATAATGTTAAGGGTCAACAGTGAGTTTTAATGTGAAAAGCATTGTTTACTTTTCTTAATAGTATGGCATTTAATTGACTTCTATGCACTACAGCGTGAGGGTGAAGAAGGCACATAGAAAACAATTGTTTTCCTCACGGTTTTTTAATTTGAACAAGCCCTTACTGGTTTGCAAACTTGTTTTGTTTTTTCATTCATTTAGTTTGTGTGCCACTATTTTTGAAAAAAAAAAACTATTTAAATAAAAAAAATAAAAAAAATTTGGTAGCCTCTATAATTATTTCATTACAGTTTGTTTTAACCACTTGCTTACTGGGCACATATACTCCCCTCCTGCCCAGGTGAAATTTCAGCTTCCGGCACTGCGTCGCTTTAATTGACAATTGCGCGGTCGTGCAACTTGGCTCCTAAATAAAATTGACGTCCTTTTTTCCCCACAAGTAGAGCTTTCTTTTAGTGGTATTTGATCGCCTGTGCGGTTTTTATTTTTTGCGCTATAAACAAAAACGAGCGACAATTTTGAAAAAAAATTCAATATTTTTTACTTGTTGCTATAATAAATAGTCCAATTTAAAAAAAAAACACACATTTTTTTTCTCAGTTTAGGCCGATACGTATTCTTCTACATATTTTTGGTAAAAAAAAAAAAAAATCGCAATAAGCGACTGGTTTGCGCAAAAGTTATAGCGCCTACAAAATAGAAGACAGATTTTTTTCTTACTAGAAATGGCGGGGATCTGCGATTTTTATTGGGACTGCGACATTATGGCGGACACATCGGACACTTTTGACACATTTTTGGCGCCATTCACATCTATACTGCGATCAGTGCTATAAATATGCACTAATTACTGTATAAATGTGACTGGCATTGAAGGGGTTAACACTAGGGGGTGAGGAAGGGGTTAAATGTGTATCCTAGGTGTGTTCTAACTGTGGGGGGAGGGGAGTGACTGGGGAGGTGACCGATCTGTGTCCCTATGTACAAGGAACACAGATCGGTCTCCTCCTCTCCAGAGACAGGACGCTTGTCTCTGTGTAAAACGGCAATGATGATCTCATATGTTTACATACGAGATCATCTCTCATTGGCCGTGCAGATCGCATAGCAAACGGCCACTCTGATTGGCCGTTCGCCGCGATCTGTGATTGGCCAAGGGACACGGCCAACACAGAGCTTCCCCGCTGCGCGCTCTGGAGACGGCGGCTTGGCTTTTCAGGTCCGCGCTGTAGCCGTCATTCGGCTATAGCGCAGGCCACAAGTGGTTAAGGGGTCTCCAAGCTATTTATGAACATCACTCTTTCTCTGTGCAATAACTATGGGCCAGATTCACGAACACTTGCGCTGGAGTATTTGGATATGCGCCGCGTAACTGTGCTGATGCGCCGTCGTTTCTATGTGCCCGTACCCACCAAACTAGATGCGCCCAATAACGGGTCATTTGCGACCGGCGGAACGTTCCGACGCCAGAGTATCGTCAGCGCTTATTTTCGCTGGGCGCATCAGTCGCGCCCATTGATTTCCCCTGCAAATATGCAAATGAGGGAGATTTCCCAATTCGCGAACGGATTAGCACCATACGCTGGCTACATGCGCCGCGCGTATCTGGTCCGTCCGGCGCAAAGTTATTTCTACAAAAGGCTGCTTTATCTTTACTCCAGACGGTCACAGGTCAGCAGGAGAGCAGCTACAGCAGCGTTACCGACGATAGGAGCTTGCTGAACAACAACACTTGCAAGGACAACACCTCTGTGTGCCAACATGCCAGGGGCAATTGTGGTCCTAGAACTACTGATGGGTCCCCTGGAACCAAGAAGGCGGCCACGTGAGAGGATATACCGCACTCGTATGAACCTCTTTGGCATGGGTGATGAGGAGGTGTATCGCCTCTTCAGATTCAGCCCAGATGCAATACTTGAACTAACCACAACCCTGCAGGATGACATCACCAGCCTAACACACCGCTCACAAGCAGTGCAGCCACTGGTGAAGGTCCTGGCAACACTTCATTTCCTTGCAAGTGGATCATTCCAGCGTACAAGTGGAGTGGTGGCTGGGATGTCACAATCCTCCGTGAGCAGATGTGTGCACCAGGTTGTCCCTGCAATCCTCAGACGCATGTCCAACCAGTTCATCAGACCCACCACTGAGGAGCTGCGGCAGAAGGCAATGACAGATTTCTACAACATTGCCAGATTCCCACGCACTGTGGGGGCCATTGATTGCACACATGTGGCCCTACAGCCCCCCAGTGCCACAGAGCACATATACCGCAATCGGAAGCATTGGCATTCCATCAACGTACAGGTGATAGCCGATGCCCAACGCCTCATATGGCACGTCCGTGCCAAACACCCCGGGTCCAGCCATGATAGCTACATATACAATCAGAGCCCCATCCCAGCAGAATTTAACCAGAACATGTATGGGGACAGCTGGCTGGTTGGTGAGTGACAAGGGAGTCAGGCATGACTATCCCCTCCCGTGATGCACAACAGAAATCGCACATGCATGACTAACATTATCCTGTCTTTTCCCTTACAGGTGACTCTGCATATGCACTGGGACCCCATCTAATGACTCCTTTCCGGAACCCCCAAACCAGAGGAGAGAGAAAATACAATGAAGCACACATCAAAACCCGTGCAGTGGTGGAGCAAACATTTGGGCTCCTGAAGTCCCGTTTCCGATGCCTGGATAAGTCTGGGGGGACCCTATTGTATTCCCCTACCTTTGTGTGTCAGATCATCGGTGCATGTTGCATACTACATAACTTTACTATGAAAAAAGGCCTGCATATTGACATACGTGATGACCTGACCCCCGACCCACACAGTCCCCACCTGCCAGAGGAGAACCAGTCTGCTGATGGAAGAGCAGTCAGGAGGGTCCTCGCCGTAGGCATCTTTGGACACTAAACCAAAACATTAATAACACAGACAGTGCACGCGTGTACACCACTGATGTCCCTAGATCACACACACCACATGCACATCGCATTGGATTAGCCCAAGTCCAGCATGTAGGAGTTGGGAGCAGTAACGCCAGCGTCAAGGCCCCAATGATGTCACTGTCCATTCACACACCTTTCACACGTCATTCATTCAGCCGTGGGGTTCACTTCACCACCACGGCCGAGGGTGACACCCCTTACTTTCAGGAGTGCCACCCCCTCACATTCACACACCATTCACACTGTCCCCTGCACTCCTGACCGTGTGCAGTACAAAAATAAATTAATAATATCATATCCTGATAAATAAAATAAACAAAATCTCATAACCTGAGAAAAAGAAAAAATAAACTCATGACCTGAGTATGTCCAGACCAAAAATATAAAACCAGAAAAAAAAGGCCTCATCGGGGATGCCGGGGGCTTCTTCTGGGGGCCCCTCTCTGGCTCCGCAGCTGCCTGGATGGAGTGGGTGGGGGTGGGGGGGCATCTGGAGGTGGCTGATCCCCAGGTGGGCCACTCCTGACAGGTGTGGCCTGCATGCCCTCCAAGGCCCTGGCTATCCGTCCAAGGTAGGAGTTCGTCTGGGCCTGCATCCGGAGCTGACGGGTGACCTGGTAGTGCTGGGCCCGCCGATTCAGCCTCCCCTGGTCCCGGATGGCAGCACTGTTGGCCTGGACGGCTGCAGTAAGGTGCAGAATATCCCCCTGCACCTCCCCCAAAGTGGTGACCACTGCAGCGCAGTTGCAGCTTACATCCTGCACTGCGTTGCTGAGGTTGGCAACGGAGCCCAGGCTGTCAGACACTTTCTGTAAGTGCCCAACTATGGCCCCCATCTGTTCCGTCTGCCTGGCATGATCCCTCGCCAACTGGTCCTGGACACCATCAGACACCCCCCTGGTCTTCTGGGTCGCCTTCCTGGGGCCAGAAGATGGTTGTCCTCGGGTGGAAGGAGTCGCCCTTGAGGGGCTTCCAAGGATGGGGGAGGGGACGACAGACGGCCCAGGAGAAGGGGAGGAGACAGACAACACTAAGGTAAAGTCCTGCTCTGCCACAGCAGGATCCTCTACAACCACCTCGGCAGGTGTGGTGTGGCCACTCTCCTCCACAACCTCTTCACCACCCAGTGGCTCGGGCACACGATGGCGTGGGGGGGATGGGGTGGAATGCACGCTGACAGATGATGGCCCAGCTCCGTCATCTGTGGATGACACAAAGCAGACACATGTTGGTGGTCCCACACACTTGGCACATGTACCCTCCCCCCCCCCCAAATGCAAAACAACAAATAGGGGATTATAAAACACTTACCTGTCCTTGTGCCTTCCTCCACGGAGTCATAGCCTGCGACCCCCTCCACCTGCTCCCTCTCCAGGCAGCGAGCAACCACCTCCTCCTCTGCGGTTAGGGTGACAGGACATGGGGGACCACCACCTGTGCCCCTCTCATACCTCCTGATGGAGGCCACCTTGTCCCTCACCTTGCGCCGCAGGTCATTAATTTTTTTTTGTATGTCCCCAGCAGTCCGGGTGGAGTACCCCAGGACATTGACCCTGGCAGCAATGGACTCCAGGATGCCCTGCTTCCTCTCCCGGCTGGTCTTTCGGCTTTTTTTGCCATGGAGAAAAGCATTATCCGTCTCCATTGCCGAAATGATGAGCGAGACCTCCTGTGCATTAAAATTCAGGTTCCTCCTCTCTCTGGGGGTAGCGGGAGCAGCCATCACCAAACAAAAGTATCTTCCCTGGGGTGGGGGGAAGCGGAAATACTTTTGCGCCGGAATGGCGTTTCCGACAAGCGCTTTTAAGCGCCCAGCGGGAAGGCATTGCGCTGACGTTTCCCAGGAAGTGGTGCCGACGGAAGTTGTGAGCATGCGCACAAGGGGGGCGAGTGGAGCCGCACTCACTGCGCATGCTCCGTGGATGATGCGCTGAACGTAAGCCTCTGCGCTGGGATCCGCCCATCATTTACATATGATCACACCCACTTCCACTTGCGTCGGGTTACGCCAGCGCATTATCGTTACTCTGGCGCAAGTTTACGCGCAACTGCTATGTGAATTACAGGACTTGCGCTGAAAGGGTCTTCAGAGTAACGTAAATGAGAAGCGTTACTCCAGAGGAAAGATACTCTCATCTACCTGAATCTGGCCCTATGTGTTTATGTGCAGTTCAACTGACATCTGGTGGCCAAACAGTCTGTGTGCAGTGACTGCAGCTGGCTATTTTGTGAATCATTGCTACATTATTATTATACATGATTTTTATAGCGCCAACAGTTTGCGCAACGCTTTACAACATCGGGAAAGACAGTACAATTACAATACAATTCAATACAGGAAGGATCAGAGGACCCTGCTCATTAGAGCTTATAATATCAAAGTGAGGGGCAAGTGGAACAAAAGATAATAACTGTGGGGGATGATCAGATGCACAAAATGAAAATACAGTTGTTAGGTGTGGGTAGGAAAGGCTTCTCTGAAGAAGAGGGTTTTTAGGGATCGTATAAAAGTTAATAGAGTTGCAGATAGACAGACCGATTGTGGTAAGGAGTTCCATAGGCTTGGAGAGGCTCTGGAGAAGTCCTGGAGACAAGAATGTGAGGAGGTGATGCTAGGGAGCAGGAGGTCTTGAGAAGAACGAAGAGAATGATTTGGTTGGTATTTAGAGACTAGGTTAGTGATGTAGCTGGGGGCAGAGTTGTGGATTGCTTTGTAGGTAATTGTTAGTATTTTTTATTTAATTTGTTGGGTGAGCAGAAGCCAGTGGAGGGATTAACAGAAAAGACAAACCAAAAAAATTCTTCAGAAAAGCGCTAAGGCACAGACAAATGCAGGAAGTCCCATAATCATGCAAATGTAAATTTATTTAAAAAAAAAGGGGGGATAGTCTGATGAACAATATATATGTTTCCGAGAGTCCCAGCTTTGTGATGCAAAATATATAATATGCAGTATGAATGATCCCAATACATATGCTTCACTTGACCATAGTGCACAGCGTGATAGTGGACACAGAAAAACACTCCTATGGAGTGAATGTCTTTCCCTCAGGCATACAGTCTCACTGTGGGAGGAAAGGATCCAATGCTGGATGGCATCAAAGGATGTCTATACGATTGCTCTTACCATGTCCCAGATGGAAGGACGGATTTTCAAGAGAGTGATGGCGATGGAACGGCCAGGGGTGAGGGGGTAATCACCTGTGCTCTGTGAATAGTCTAGACGCGCGCTCCGTTCAAGCCATACAGGACGTCTCACTGACGCTGAACAGGAGGGGTAGAGACACAACACAGGAGGAACTGATGCTGGATTGGATGGAGGCTTAGCAGGCTGGGTCCGTGTGAACGTAGTGGGAGGGATCCCAGAGTTGTAAACAGCAAACGGAATGTCAGTGGATCTGTGAAGATCTGTGGAGTCTGCTGATCTGCGATGCAACAACGAACTGGAACTCAGGGCTTGGGGCAGCTACAAACTTGGACGACATGTATCGGGTCTTAACCCTTCATCAGGTCATAAGGATGTAGCAGTATAGGGACTATTTAAAGGAAACTGATGCGTGTGGGATGAGACATAGCAGGGCAATTATATGCTTAGAAAACTATGCTAACAACAACAGCAGATGCATCCTAATAAAAACATTTTGATAACACACATTAATGAAATAGAGGGGGCAGTGGACAGGGATGGGAAGGATAAGGATATTGGTAAAATGTATTGTGTATATATATATTAAAAAATGTTTGTAAATAAAAACAGTGTTATAACACACAAACTGAATAGTTAATAAAATCACTAGATAGAGAGGAAAATGGATTCTATGAGAATATATTTGTTATACTATATGTCATAAATAAAAATAGATATAAAATATAAATGAATATGTATATATATGTATATATATATATATAAAAACAGAGAGTGGGAACCGGAAAGGAATTCTTATAAAAGATTACTGATTTCAAGCCCCTCGTTGAGGCCATTGGGGGATAAAGATGATAATTTAAATATCCAAAAGGATTCTCGTTTACATAGTCGGACAAATCTCTCATTGTCAGTGAGCGTGCCCTCAGGTATATGTTCTATAGCCAGTACTTTTAGATGTTTAAAATTTTTATCATGGTTGCATTTAAAATGTCTTGGTACGCTATGTTCTTCTGCGCCTTTGTCTATTAGACGACGGTGATCCCCGATGCGTTTCCGTAAGGTTCGTATGGTACGGCCGACATATAGCATCTTGCAGGGACAGATGAGAACATAAATCACGTATTGGGTTGAACATGTAATGAATTGGTTAATTTGATACACTTGGCCTGCTCTGTCAGAGAACGAGGATTTCCCATGTTCTATGAATTGGCAGGTCAAACATCCACGTTTTTTGCATTGAAATATGCCAATACGGTTATCAAAATGTGCCGTGTTATTCAATGGCTGGTCTTTCTTTTTGAGTTTGCTTGGTGCCAGAATATTTTTCAAGGTACGATTTCTTTTAAAAATGATTTGAGGGACAGGTGGTAATATGGGACCTAACCTTGGGTCCATTTTCAGAATGTGCCAGTGCTTTCTGACGATATTTTGTATCATTCTGTATTTATTATTGAAATCTGTGATGAACCTGAAAATGTTTTTTTTGTGTTTTATTGGAATCTATGGGAAGCTTTGTTTTAACAGGCTGTTGGATGAATTTGTCATGGGCTGCCTGTATTAGAGTCGGGGGATAACCCTTCTCCAAGAATTTTTTTGTCATAACTGCACTTTGTAGTTCATAGTCAGTGTTATTTGTGCAATTTCTCCTTAGTCTCTGGAATTGTCCATTGGGTATATTATTAGTCCAAGATGGATGGTGGCAGCTTTTGTAATGTAAATATGCGTTGCCACTGGTGGGTTTACAGAAATTTCTGGTACAGATTCTATCATCTTCATGGTAGAGGACCAGATCCAAAAAGACTAATTCCGAGGGGTCACATACATACGTGAATTTTAGATCTAAATAGTTGGAGTTGCAGTGTGCAACAAAAGAGTCGAAAAGTTCCACAGTGCCACTCCAAATGAGCACTACATCATCAATGTAGCGGCCATAATATACTATGTATCGTGCAAAAGGGTTGTTGGTCCAAATAAAATTGTCTTCCCAATACCCCATGAAAAGGTTGGCGTAGGAGGGCGCAAAATTGGCTCCCATGGCTGTGCCGTTAGTTTGAATGTAGAACCTGTCGCAGAACACAAAATAATTGTGTTCGAGACAGAAGGCTGTAATATCCCCTAGAAATTTTGCTTGATAGGAATTCATATTGTCATCTTTGGAAAGAAAATATTTGAGGGCTTCTAGACCTGCGGAATGGGGGATGGACGTGTATAAAGATACTACGTCCAAAGAAGCCCATATGTAATCATCGTCCCACTTATATTGTTCTAGTGACTCAATCACATGCCCAGAATCTTTAACGTAAGATGGAAGAGCCATCACTATAGGTTGTAAAAAATAATCAATGTAATGTGAGAGACCTGAAGTGAGACTGTCCATACAAGCCACTATGGGTCGACCGGGTGGGCAAGTAGTGGACTTATGTACCTTTGGTAAGTGATAGAAGTAGGGAGTGCTGCACACTGTGGGTAGCAAAAATTGTTTCTCATTTTTGTCTAGAATATCTTCTTTGGCCGCTTGTTCAATAAGGACTTTAAGTTCTGACTGGAAATCCAAAAAAGGATCCCCAGTGAGAATACGATATGTTTTTGCGTCGGCTAATAAACGAAGTGCTTCTGTTTCATAATCAGACAAATCTTGTATAACCAGACTACCGCCCTTGTCAGCTTGTCTGATAACAAGAGCATGGTTCTTTTTTAGTGACTCAACTGCAGCCCTTTCCTCGATTGATAGGTTAGATCGGAAGATGTGTTTAGTGTGACACAGTTCTGAGAGGTCCCTATATGTGGCCTGGTAGTATGTTTCAATATATGGGCCTTTACAGGAAGCAGGATAAAAATTGGATTTTGGTCTCAAGCCCGTGTGGGCAATGTCAGGGGCACTATAATTCTCAAAGGGAGTGTGAGAAGGGAGCCCATCATCCCAGAGGTCAATTAATATCTCTAGAGCCTCTGAATCAGCTTTGTCGGTTTTGCTGTCAGCCTTATTGAAATTGGGATCTGGTTCAGGAATGGTGTATTCCTTAGTATAAAATCTTTTCAAAGTAAGTTGTCTGATAAACCTATTGAGGTCCTTGAACAAACCAAATTTGTTTGGGCCTATAGTAGGAGAAAAACCCAGCCCCTTTTCCAGAAGGGATAATTCAGCAGGATTGAGTGTATGGGTTGAAAGATTAAAAATCTTAATCGTATTGGGTTCTATCTGATTTAATTTTCTTTCCTGTCTTTTTTGTGTTTTAATTTTGCAGATTCTTCCTCCACGTCTACCTCGTCTATTTTTCTTTTTTCTTTGGACGTGGACGTGGGGGGCTGAACTAAAAAATGATCGGGGTTGGTGTGAATGGTGGGAAGTGCACTAAAAGAGGTGCTGGCCTCATTGGTTGAATTACCTTTTGTCATAAGGGAGCTACTAAATGTATTTAATTCTTGGGAGAACAGGTCCAAGTCTCTAGATATAGGACTGTATCTGTTATGAGTAGGAATCCCAGGGAATAATTGACCAGACTCCTGGCCTGTCTGGGTTAAAGTATGTGGAGAGGTTGGGCCGTTTCCGGAGGTATTGGACAAGGCCGTGAATGGGCATGTTTCCATGTCATTGGAAAGGATTGGCTCATTCTGGATGGTATCAGATTGTGGGGTACAAGGTTGTTCATTACTAGGTTGAGATATTTCAAGAGTATAATCCTCATTAATGAGTTTTTTGTTATTAGAGGCAGTGTATGTATTACGTGGACCCCTTAATCGCTGTTGGGGGTGACGAGCCACATGTGGGGGGTTCGGGCCTTTTTTCCCAGGAGGTTTAATTGAAATGTTTTTTTGGGGGAGTGAAGCCCTAACATCACTCCAATCAAACACTCTATTTTGCTTGTAGTCCTCTATGTCCCTATTTAGTTTCCCTGTTTTCTTCTCAATGAGGGTGTCCTCGAATTTTGAGATATTCTTATCTAGAACGGATAGCCATTTTGAAAATAAGCAAGAGGAACTAAATTTCATTAGTTCCTCTGTGGTGGTTAGTTTCTTTTGTTCAGCTATAATTAATTTTCGTTCTCGTTGTATAATTAGAATTTTTATCCATTTTGTTGTGCAAAATTCAGACATCAGACACCACTCCTTGGATAAATCAGGGTCCAGGAAGCTGCATTGCTTCTTGACCCTGAGCCCCCTCGGGGTGATGTATAGTTCAAGATATTTTTTGAGAAAAGAAAGGTCCCACCACTGTGTGCATTCAGACTCTCTAGCATTTTGTGCTGAAAAAAAGGTTTTTCTCATTTGTGCCTCGAATTCAGGAGTATGGGGTGGGTAATTAGCCTGATTGGAGGGTTGAGAATCAACCACAGTGTTTGTTTTATTCTCATGGCGGTAGAGGGAAGCCTTTGCAAATATAGTATTACGTTTTTCAATTCTGTCATGTTCCATGAGAGCGAAGGTAAACGAGTGGGGGGGGGGGACGAGGAAGGAGAGGAAGGGGGGGGGGAAGAGGGGGGGGGGAGGGAGGGAAATGGAATGGGATAAAATGTGTGTTGAAATATAGATAAAAAACCACTATATGGTGGAAATGTGAAATATAATAATATCAAACTAGATGGCTGAGGCAGCTAAACTACTCCAAAAAATAGAAAATGACAAACAAAACAAAGACAGCGCCAAAACCGTAGTAAGACAGTATAAACACACAGAAAGGGGGTATAACCAAATGGTGCTAATACATGAATGTACCCTGAATAGTAAAGGGTTGAGTGAATGAGCTGCTAGAAGAATAGACACATCAGGAGTGATGTGAAATGAGGAAGACAAACCAAAAAAATTCTTCAGAAAAGCGCTAAGGCACAGACAAATGCAGGAAGTCCCATAATCATGCAAATGTAAATTTATTTAAAAAAAAAAAAGGGGGGATAGTCTGATGAACAATATATATGTTTCCGAGAGTCCCAGCTTTGTGATGCAAAATATATAATATGCAGTATGAATGATCCCAATACATATGCTTCACTTGACCATAGTGCACAGCGTGATAGTGGACACAGAAAAACACTCCTATGGAGTGAATGTCTTTCCCTCAGGCATACAGTCTCACTGTGGGAGGAAAGGATCCAATGCTGGATGGCATCAAAGGATGTCTATACGATTGCTCTTACCATGTCCCAGATGGAAGGACGGATTTTCAAGAGAGTGATGGCGATGGAACGGCCAGGGGTGAGGGGGTAATCACCTGTGCTCTGTGAATAGTCTAGACGCGCGCTCCGTTCAAGCCATACAGGACGTCTCACTGACGCTGAACAGGAGGGGTAGAGACACAACACAGGAGGAACTGATGCTGGATTGGATGGAGGCTTAGCAGGCTGGGTCCGTGTGAACGTAGTGGGAGGGATCCCAGAGTTGTAAACAGCAAACGGAATGTCAGTGGATCTGTGAAGATCTGTGGAGTCTGCTGATCTGCGATGCAACAACGAACTGGAACTCAGGGCTTGGGGCAGCTACAAACTTGGACGACATGTATCGGGTCTTAACCCTTCATCAGGTCATAAGGATGTAGCAGTATAGGGACTATTTAAAGGAAACTGATGCGTGTGGGATGAGACATAGCAGGGCAATTATATGCTTAGAAAACTATGCTAACAACAACAGCAGATGCATCCTAATAAAAACATTTTGATAACACACATTAATGAAATAGAGGGGGCAGTGGACAGGGATGGGAAGGATAAGGATATTGGTAAAATGTATTGTGTATATATATATTAAAAAATGTTTGTAAATAAAAACAGTGTTATAACACACAAACTGAATAGTTAATAAAATCACTAGATAGAGAGGAAAATGGATTCTATGAGAATATATTTGTTATACTATATGTCATAAATAAAAATAGATATAAAATATAAATGAATATGTATATATATGTATATATATATATATAAAAACAGAGAGTGGGAACCGGAAAGGAATTCTTATAAAAGATTACTGATTTCAAGCCCCTCGTTGAGGCCATTGGGGGATAAAGATGATAACTCTCTGTTTTTATATATATATATATACATATATATACATATTCATTTATATTTTATATCTATTTTTATTTATGACATATAGTATAACAAATATATTCTCATAGAATCCATTTTCCTCTCTATCTAGTGATTTTATTAACTATTCAGTTTGTGTGTTATAACACTGTTTTTATTTACAAACATTTTTTAATATATATATACACAATACATTTTACCAATATCCTTATCCTTCCCATCCCTGTCCACTGCCCCCTCTATTTCATTAATGTGTGTTATCAAAATGTTTTTATTAGGATGCATCTGCTGTTGTTGTTAGCATAGTTTTCTAAGCATATAATTGCCCTGCTATGTCTCATCCCACACGCATCAGTTTCCTTTAAATAGTCCCTATACTGCTACATCCTTATGACCTGATGAAGGGTTAAGACCCGATACATGTCGTCCAAGTTTGTAGCTGCCCCAAGCCCTGAGTTCCAGTTCGTTGTTGCATCGCAGATCAGCAGACTCCACAGATCTTCACAGATCCACTGACATTCCGTTTGCTGTTTACAACTCTGGGATCCCTCCCACTACGTTCACACGGACCCAGCCTGCTAAGCCTCCATCCAATCCAGCATCAGTTCCTCCTGTGTTGTGTCTCTACCCCTCCTGTTCAGCGTCAGTGAGACGTCCTGTATGGCTTGAACGGAGCGCGCGTCTAGACTATTCACAGAGCACAGGTGATTACCCCCTCACCCCTGGCCGTTCCATCGCCATCACTCTCTTGAAAATCCGTCCTTCCATCTGGGACATGGTAAGAGCAATCGTATAGACATCCTTTGATGCCATCCAGCATTGGATCCTTTCCTCCCACAGTGAGACTGTATGCCTGAGGGAAAGACATTCACTCCATAGGAGTGTTTTTCTGTGTCCACTATCACGCTGTGCACTATGGTCAAGTGAAGCATATGTATTGGGATCATTCATACTGCATATTATATATTTTGCATCACAAAGCTGGGACTCTCGGAAACATATATATTGTTCATCAGACTATCCCCCCTTTTTTTTTAAATAAATTTACATTTGCATGATTATGGGACTTCCTGCATTTGTCTGTGCCTTAGCGCTTTTCTGAAGAATTTTTTTGGTTTGTCTTCCTCATTTCACATCACTCCTGATGTGTCTATTCTTCTAGCAGCTCATTCACTCAACCCTTTACTATTCAGGGTACATTCATGTATTAGCACCATTTGGTTATACCCCCTTTCTGTGTGTTTATACTGTCTTACTACGGTTTTGGCGCTGTCTTTGTTTTGTTTGTCATTTTCTATTTTTTGGAGTAGTTTAGCTGCCTCAGCCATCTAGTTTGATATTATTATATTTCACATTTCCACCATATAGTGGTTTTTTATCTATATTTCAACACACATTTTATCCCATTCCATTTCCCTCCCTCCCCCCCCCCCCTCTTCCCCCCCCCTTCCTCTCCTTCCTCGTCCCCCCCCCCCCACTCGTTTACCTTCGCTCTCATGGAACATGACAGAATTGAAAAACTTAATACTATATTTGCAAAGGCTTCCCTCTACCGCCATGAGAATAAAACAAACACTGTGGTTGATTCTCAACCCTCCAATCAGGCTAATTACCCACCCCATACTCCTGAATTCGAGGCACAAATGAGAAAAACCTTTTTTTCAGCACAAAATGCTAGAGAGTCTGAATGCACACAGTGGTGGGACCTTTCTTTTCTCAAAAAATATCTTGAACTATACATCACCCCGAGGGGGCTCAGGGTCAAGAAGCAATGCAGCTTCCTGGACCCTGATTTATCCAAGGAGTGGTGTCTGATGTCTGAATTTTGCACAACAAAATGGATAAAAATTCTAATTATACAACGAGAACGAAAATTAATTATAGCTGAACAAAAGAAACTAACCACCACAGAGGAACTAATGAAATTTAGTTCCTCTTGCTTATTTTCAAAATGGCTATCCGTTCTAGATAAGAATATCTCAAAATTCGAGGACACCCTCATTGAGAAGAAAACAGGGAAACTAAATAGGGACATAGAGGACTACAAGCAAAATAGAGTGTTTGATTGGAGTGATGTTAGGGCTTCACTCCCCCAAAAAAACATTTCAATTAAACCTCCTGGGAAAAAAGGCCCGAACCCCCCACATGTGGCTCGTCACCCCCAACAGCGATTAAGGGGTCCACGTAATACATACACTGCCTCTAATAACAAAAAACTCATTAATGAGGATTATACTCTTGAAATATCTCAACCTAGTAATGAACAACCTTGTACCCCACAATCTGATACCATCCAGAATGAGCCAATCCTTTCCAATGACATGGAAACATGCCCATTCACGGCCTTGTCCAATACCTCCGGAAACGGCCCAACCTCTCCACATACTTTAACCCAGACAGGCCAGGAGTCTGGTCAATTATTCCCTGGGATTCCTACTCATAACAGATACAGTCCTATATCTAGAGACTTGGACCTGTTCTCCCAAGAATTAAATACATTTAGTAGCTCCCTTATGACAAAAGGTAATTCAACCAATGAGGCCAGCACCTCTTTTAGTGCACTTCCCACCATTCACACCAACCCCGATCATTTTTTAGTTCAGCCCCCCACGTCCACGTCCAAAGAGAAAAGAAAAATAGACGAGGTAGACGTGGAGGAAGAATCTGCAAAATTAAAACACAAAAAAGACAGGAAAGAAAATTAAATCAGATAGAACCCAATACGATTAAGATTTTTAATCTTTCAACCCATACACTCAATCCTGCTGAATTATCCCTTCTGGAAAAGGGGCTGGGTTTTTCTCCTACTATAGGCCCAAACAAATTTGGTTTGTTCAAGGACCTCAATAGGTTTATCAGACAACTTACTTTGAAAAGATTTTATACTAAGGAATACACCATTCCTGAACCAGATCCCAATTTCAATAAGGCTGACAGCAAAACCGACAAAGCTGATTCAGAGGCTCTAGAGATATTAATTGACCTCTGGGATGATGGGCTCCCTTCTCACACTCCCTTTGAGAATTATAGTGCCCCTGACATTGCCCACACGGGCTTGAGACCAAAATCCAATTTTTATCCTGCTTCCTGTAAAGGCCCATATATTGAAACATACTACCAGGCCACATATAGGGACCTCTCAGAACTGTGTCACACTAAACACATCTTCCGATCTAACCTATCAATCGAGGAAAGGGCTGCAGTTGAGTCACTAAAAAAGAACCATGCTCTTGTTATCAGACAAGCTGACAAGGGCGGTAGTCTGGTTATACAAGATTTGTCTGATTATGAAACAGAAGCACTTCGTTTATTAGCCGACGCAAAAACATATCGTATTCTCACTGGGGATCCTTTTTTGGATTTCC
Organism: Rana kukunoris; assembly: GCA_029574335.1. Lineage (NCBI taxonomy): Eukaryota > Metazoa > Chordata > Amphibia > Anura > Ranidae > Rana > Rana kukunoris. Next base: position 174,302,839 of record CM056052.1, read on the forward strand.
AGTCAGAACTTAAAGTCCTTATTGAACAAGCGGCCAAAGAAGATATTCTAGACAAAAATGAGAAACAATTTTTGCTACCCACAGTGTGCAGCACTCCCTACTTCTATCACTTACCAAAGGTACATAAGTCCACTACTTGCCCACCCGGTCGACCCATAGTGGCTTGTATGGACAGTCTCACTTCAGGTCTCTCACATTACATTGATTATTTTTTACAACCTATAGTGATGGCTCTTCCATCTTACGTTAAAGATTCTGGGCATGTGATTGAGTCACTAGAACAATATAAGTGGGACGATGATTACATATGGGCTTCTTTGGACGTAGTATCTTTATACACGTCCATCCCCCATTCCGCAGGTCTAGAAGCCCTCAAATATTTTCTTTCCAAAGATGACAATATGAATTCCTATCAAGCAAAATTTCTAGGGGATATTACAGCCTTCTGTCTCGAACACAATTATTTTGTGTTCTGCGACAGGTTCTACATTCAAACTAACGGCACAGCCATGGGAGCCAATTTTGCGCCCTCCTACGCCAACCTTTTCATGGGGTATTGGGAAGACAATTTTATTTGGACCAACAACCCTTTTGCACGATACATAGTATATTATGGCCGCTACATTGATGATGTAGTGCTCATTTGGAGTGGCACTGTGGAACTTTTCGACTCTTTTGTTGCACACTGCAACTCCAACTATTTAGATCTAAAATTCACGTATGTATGTGACCCCTCGGAATTAGTCTTTTTGGATCTGGTCCTCTACCATGAAGATGATAGAATCTGTACCAGAAATTTCTGTAAACCCACCAGTGGCAACGCATATTTACATTACAAAAGCTGCCACCATCCATCTTGGACTAATAATATACCCAATGGACAATTCCAGAGACTAAGGAGAAATTGCACAAATAACACTGACTATGAACTACAAAGTGCAGTTATGACAAAAAAATTCTTGGAGAAGGGTTATCCCCCGACTCTAATACAGGCAGCCCATGACAAATTCATCCAACAGCCTGTTAAAACAAAGCTTCCCATAGATTCCAATAAAACACAAAAAAACATTTTCAGGTTCATCACAGATTTCAATAATAAATACAGAATGATACAAAATATCGTCAGAAAGCACTGGCACATTCTGAAAATGGACCCAAGGTTAGGTCCCATATTACCACCTGTCCCTCAAATCATTTTTAAAAGAAATCGTACCTTGAAAAATATTCTGGCACCAAGCAAACTCAAAAAGAAAGACCAGCCATTGAATAACACGGCACATTTTGATAACCGTATTGGCATATTTCAATGCAAAAAACGTGGATGTTTGACCTGCCAATTCATAGAACATGGGAAATCCTCGTTCTCTGACAGAGCAGGCCAAGTGTATCAAATTAACCAATTCATTACATGTTCAACCCAATACGTGATTTATGTTCTCATCTGTCCCTGCAAGATGCTATATGTCGGCCGTACCATACGAACCTTACGGAAACGCATCGGGGATCACCGTCGTCTAATAGACAAAGGCGCAGAAGAACATAGCGTACCAAGACATTTTAAATGCAACCATGATAAAAATTTTAAACATCTAAAAGTACTGGCTATAGAACATATACCTGAGGGCACGCTCACTGACAATGAGAGATTTGTCCGACTATGTAAACGAGAATCCTTTTGGATATTTAAATTATCATCTTTATCCCCCAATGGCCTCAACGAGGGGCTTGAAATCAGTAATCTTTTATAAGAATTCCTTTCCGGTTCCCACTCTCTGTTTTTATATATATATATATACATATATATACATATTCATTTATATTTTATATCTATTTTTATTTATGACATATAGTATAACAAATATATTCTCATAGAATCCATTTTCCTCTCTATCTAGTGATTTTATTAACTATTCAGTTTGTGTGTTATAACACTGTTTTTATTTACAAACATTTTTTAATATATATATACACAATACATTTTACCAATATCCTTATCCTTCCCATCCCTGTCCACTGCCCCCTCTATTTTATTAATGTGTGTTATCAAAATGTTTTTATTAGGATGCATCTGCTGTTGTTGTTAGCATAGTTTTCTAAGCATATAATTGCCCTGCTATGTCTCATCCCACACGCATCAGTTTCCTTTAAATAGTCCCTATACTGCTACATCCTTATGACCTGATGAAGGGTTAAGACCCGATACATGTCGTCCAAGTTTGTAGCTGCCCCAAGCCCTGAGTTCCAGTTCGTTGTTGCATCGCAGATCAGCAGACTCCACAGATCTTCACAGATCCACTGACATTCCGTTTGCTGTTTACAACTCTGGGATCCCTCCCACTACGTTCACACGGACCCAGCCTGCTAAGCCTCCATCCAATCCAGCATCAGTTCCTCCTGTGTTGTGTCTCTACCCCTCCTGTTCAGCGTCAGTGAGACGTCCTGTATGGCTTGAACGGAGCGCGCGTCTAGACTATTCACAGAGCACAGGTGATTACCCCCTCACCCCTGGCCGTTCCATCGCCATCACTCTCTTGAAAATCCGTCCTTCCATCTGGGACATGGTAAGAGCAATCGTATAGACATCCTTTGATGCCATCCAGCATTGGATCCTTTCCTCCCACAGTGAGACTGTATGCCTGAGGGAAAGACATTCACTCCATAGGAGTGTTTTTCTGTGTCCACTATCACGCTGTGCACTATGGTCAAGTGAAGCATATGTATTGGGATCATTCATACTGCATATTATATATTTTGCATCACAAAGCTGGGACTCTCGGAAACATATATATTGTTCATCAGACTATCCCCCCTTTTTTTTTTTTAAATAAATTTACATTTGCATGATTATGGGACTTCCTGCATTTGTCTGTGCCTTAGCGCTTTTCTGAAGAATTTTTTTGGTTTGTCTTCCTCATTTCACATCACTCCTGATGTGTCTATTCTTCTAGCAGCTCATTCACTCAACCCTTTACTATTCAGGGTACATTCATGTATTAGCACCATTTGGTTATACCCCCTTTCTGTGTGTTTATACTGTCTTACTACGGTTTTGGCGCTGTCTTTGTTTTGTTTGTCATTAACAGAAAAGAGTAGCAGAGACAGAGCGATTGGTAAGGTGGATGAGTCTGGCAGCAGCATTCATGATGGACTGAAGGGGGGGGGGGGGATAGAGTATGTAGAGGTAAGCCAGTGAGAAGGGAGTTGCAGTAATCGAGGCTAGAGATGACCAGGGAGTGAATTAACTTTAGCCCCGGACCATATTGCTGTCCAATGACCAGAGCACTTTTGTGATTCGGCACTGCGTCGCTTTAACTGACAATTGCGCGGTCGTACGACGTGGCTCCCAAACAAAATTGGCGTCCTTTTTTTCCCACAAATAGAGCTTTCTTTTGGTGGTATTTGATCATCTCTGCAGTTTTTATTTTTTGCGCTATAAACAAAAATAGAGCAACAATTTTGAATTTTTTTTAATATTTTTAACTTTTTGCTATAATAAATATCCCCCAAAAATATATAAAAAAAAATTTTTTTTCCTCAGTTTAGGCCGATACGTATTCTTCTACATATTTTTCGTTAAAAAAATAAGCGTTTATTGATTGGTTTGCGCAAAAGTTATAGCGTTTACAAAATAGGGGGTCTTTTTTGCGCTATAAACAAAAATAGAGCGACATTTTAAAAAAAAAAACAATATTTTTTACTTTTTGTTATAAGAAAAATTGAATAAACTAAATTTTAGTCAAACATTTAGGCCAAAATGTATTCAGCCACATGTCTTTAGTAAAAAAAAAATCGCAATAAAAAAAAATTAGCTACCTAGCGGGAACAGTGACACTAATCCAGCGATCAGAAAAATGATCGCTTAGTGACACTGGCAATAGGGAGTGAAAGGGTTAACTAGGGCGGTGATCAAGGGGTTAAAACTTTATTTGGGGGGGGTACGGGGCTACCCTGAACCTAACACTAACTGCCTGTCACACTGCCTGTCACACTGACACTAAATGCAGTGATCATACATATATGATCACTGCATTCAGTGACAGTGTGACAGGGGGGTGGGGGGGGTGATCGCAAGGGGTTAATGTGCCTATGTGTACTGGTGTCAGTGTAGTGTTTGTTCGGACTTACTGTGCTTCTTCTCTCATCTCGGCGGTTTGAAAATACCGCCGAGAGGAGAGCTGCATCACTTCCTCTGCCTATGTTTACATTTTACAGGCAGAGGAAGTGACACGGCGGCGGCGCACAGGATTGGCTGGGAGCGATCACGAGGGGGTGGACGGATCGCTCCCGGAGGTAAGCCGCCCGCCGCACGCAGCGGAGGGGGTCCCGATCGGACCCCCGAACCGCTAGTAGGCAGGGACGTAAATTTACGTCCATCTGCCTGTCCGTGCCCTTCTGTAGACGTAAATAGGCGTGCGGCAGGCGTTAAGTGGTTAAAGTGGTTCTAAAGGCTCAATGTTTTTTACCTCCATGCATTCAAAAACCTCCTCTGTGCAGCAGCCTCCCCTAATACTTACCTGAGCCCCATCTCAATTCAGTGATGTGCATGAGAGCCTTGGCTCTCTGGGGACTCTCCCTCCTCATTGGGTGAGACAGCAGTGGGAGCCATTTGCTCCCACTGTTGTAAATCACAGCCAGTGAGCCAATGAGCAGAGAGCCAGGTCCGAGCCAAGGCTCTGTGTGTGAATTGACACACAGAGCTACGGATCTGCAAAGAGCTTGCATAGGTGCGCCCATTGCATGCTGCTTGCTCTGGGGGCACTCAGCAGAAGGGAGGGGCCAAGAGCCCCAGAAAGGGATGAGAGAATGGGAGGATCTGGTGCAAAACCAATTTTTTTTCTTAAAAGTATACCGTAGTATTAATTCCAAAAGCAAACATTTATTATATTGCAGCTTTCTAATTCTTATGCCGCGTACACACAACTGTTTTTCCTTTCCTGCAAAAAAACAAAGTTTTTCTCCACGTAATTCATCGTGATTCCCCTCAAGCCTGCCTGGCATACACACGGAAAAAAAACGGTTGAGCAAAGATCGGTGGCATACAACGCATACGACGGGACTATAAAGGGGAAGTTCCTTTCAAACTGCACCACCCTTTGGGCTGCTTTTGGGCTGCATACTTGGTTCTGAGCATGCTCGTTTTTTCCCCCTCGGAAAAATATACAGGACGTGAAAAATGATGAGAAAAAATAAGCAGGTTCTAATTTTTTTTGCGGGCAGTTTTCTCGTCGAGAAAAACATGCACACGACCGTTTTCCTTGCCAAAAAAAGCTCTGCCACCAAGTTTTTTGATGGATTCTGTCGAGGTAAACGGTCGTGTGTACGAGGCCTTCTTGACGTTTCCCTGCAATTGATGGGGCTGTGAATACAGGTCCACTTCAGAACGCCTTACATGTTAGTAAATCAGCTCCATTGCTTCTGACATCTTTTATGAAAACTTCTGAGCACTGTGAATATGTGTTCTCTCCTTTCCCATTCCTACGTTTCTTCATAGAAGCTAAATACAGTCACACTTTAACCGCTTCAGCCCCAGAAGATTTTACCCCCTTCATGACCAGAGCACTTTTTACAATTTGGCACTGTGTCGCTTTAACTGACAATTGTGTGGTCGTGCTACACTGTACTCAAACACAATTTGCGTCCTTTTTCCCCCCACAAATAGAGCTGTGGTGGAGAGGTGGCAGCGGGGATGCACCGATTGCGGCTGGGAGTGTGAGGGAATGAAAGATCTGGCCGTTTCTATGTTGGGCCGGAGCCGTGGCTTATCCTGAAAAGGAGGGCCGCACACTTTCCCAAGGGGAGGTGGATAGGCCTGAGCAACAAGGCCTTACCTTGATGATGTTTCCGGGAGGAAGAGGGAGCCCAAAGGGGAAGGAAAAGCAGTTGTCCTGGATCCTGGGCTGAGGAAAACCCCTGCCTGTCTGATGCTAGGAGCGACACGTCCTACTCCGTCCGACACTGATTACTAGCTAGTACCAATTCTAGCCCTGGGAATGAGAGCTCAATCATTGGTGTCAGTGGAAAGAATAGTGCCCCATTATTGGTATCAGTGGGCTGTAAAATAGCATTTGTGTATCATCATGTATCATTTGTGTTTATAAAACTGGTCACAGTCAAATGATCTGGTGCTAGAAAATATTTAGCACTTGGGATATTTTTTTTTGAGCTGTGAATGCAACATTCACCAAACATTCACTGCAGGTGACTCAATCTCTGTAATTTAAAACACATGGACCAGAAACATATACCAGAATTCACTATATCTGGTCTCCCACAGTACACAGAACATGGAAATGCAATTGTTTTATTAAGTCTTGTGACTTCTATGAGTGTCTGGTTAAAGCTTGTAGGAGGAGTTTTCATTCTTCCACAATTGTCCTATGAGGCTGCAGGACCCCTGATCCTATGTCTGGACAGTGCTGATTGGCCCTCTGCTGATCACATGCACTCCCCCCCCCCCCAAAAAAAAAAAACCTCTCCAGCAATACACACCAAACTGAGCATGTGCAGAGTGCTCTGTAAATATCAGGAGATAGATTAGGGACAGTGGAAGAAGGAGATAATCAGAGAAGACAGGATCGAACAGTCTTTTTACACAATGCAGATGATTAACCCCTTACGTTCCACAGTGTGTATAACAAGCATGCTTTACTGCATATACAGAATTTTACAGAATTTACTGTTGTGGGTTTAGTAACACTTTAAATAAATATACCGTTGTTTACCACTAGATGGAACTCTATTTTATAAATATACCATTGTTTACCACTATAAGGAACTCTATTTTATAAATATACTATCCTTTACCACTAGATCAGGGATGGCAAACACAAGGCCCAAGGGCCAAATCCAGCCCGCCAGACCTTGCCATGTGGCCCACGCAATGGAACAGAACAGAACACGAATCCGCGGAGCGCACCGCTGCCTCGGCCTTAGTAAAGGCCGCGGCTTCTGCCTAGCTCCGGAGTGGTCGGCCATCTTGGTACACACAGTGGCGGCGACTGCCTAAGTCCCGCCTTCTGGAGCCTGCAGCTCCTATGATGGATTTCCTGGAGATCCAATCCCGGGACCGCGGGACGTGTGACATCCATCATAGGCGCCACAGACTCCAAAAGGCGACAATTACAAGCCTTCTCCACACCATGCACTGTAAACATCCCGGCTCGGGCGGGCGGCTCTCCTCTCCTTCCCTCCTTTCTGGCTGGCTGGCTGCCGTGACACATGATGGGTGTATGTCAGTTAGGTGAAGTCATTGTGTATGTCAGGTAGGTCCATGTTACATGTATGTCAGTTAGGTGAAGTCATTGTGTATGTCAGGTAGGTCCATGTTACATGTATGTCAGGTAGGTGAAGTCATTGTGTATGTTAGGTAGGTCCATGTTACATGTATGTCGGGGTCGGTGAAGTCATTGTGTATGTCAAGTAGGTCCATGTATGTCAGGTAGGTGAAGTCATTGTATATGTCAGGTAGGTCCATGTATGTCAGGTAGGTGAAGTCATTGTGTATGTCAGGTAGGTCCATGTTACATGTATGTCAGGTAGGTGAAGTCATTGTGTATGTCTGGTATGTCCATGTATGTCAGGTAGGTGAAGTCATTGTGGATGTCAGGTAGGTAGGTCCATGTATGTCAGGTAGGTGAAGTCATTGTGTATGTCATGTAGGTCCATGTATTTCAGGTAGGTGAAGTCATTGTGTATGTCAGGTAGGTCCATGTTACATGTATAACAGGTAGGTGAAGTCATTGTGTATTTCACGTAGGTCCATGTATGTCAGGTAGGTGAAGTCATTGTGTATGTCAGGTAGGTCCATGCATGTCAGGTAGGTGAAGTCATTGTGTATGTCAGGTAGGTAGGTCCATGTATGTCAGGTAGGTGAAGTCATTGTGGATGTCAGGTAGGTAGGTCCATGTATGTCAGGTAGGTGAAGTCACTGTGGATGTCAGGTAGGTCCATGTTACATGTATGTCAGGTAGGTGAAGTCATTGTGTACGTCAGGTAGGTCCATGCATATCAGGTAGGTGAAGTCATTGTGTGTCAGGTAGGTACTGTAGGTCCATGTATGTCAGGTAGGTGAAGTCATTGTGTATGTCAGGTAGATAGGTCCATGTATGTCAGGTAGGTGAGTTCAGTGTGTATGTCAAGTAGGTGAGGTCAGTGTATGTCAGGTAGGTCTATGTATGTCAGGTAGGTGAAGTCAGTGTATGTCAGGTAGGTCAGTGTGTGTCAGGTAGGTCCATGTATGTCAGATAGCCCATCCCATCCTATCCCACCCCAACATACCCCATCCCATCTCATTCCATCCCATCCTACCCCATCCCACTCCACCCCACCCTACCCCATCCCATCCTATCCCAACCCTATCCCATCCACCTCCATACCATCCCCATCCCATCCTACCTCATCCCATCCTACCCCATCCTTCCCCACTCCATACCACACACCCTATCTCATCCCATCCTACCCTCCATCCACCCCACCCTACCCCATCCCATCCTATCCCAACCCCATCCCATCCACCTCCATACCATCCCCATCACATCCTACCTCATCCCATCCTACCCCATCCTTCCCCACTCCATACCACACACCCTATCTCATCCCATCCTACCCCCATCCACCCCACCCTACCCCATCCCATCCTATCCCAACCCCATCCCATCCACCTCCATCCCATCCCCATCCCATCCTACCTCATCCCATCCTACCCCATCCTTCCCCACTCCATACCACACACCCTATCTCATCCCATCCTACCCCCCATCCACCCCACCCTACCCCATCCCATCCTATCCCAACCCCATCCCATCCACCTCCATACCATCCCCATACCATCCTACCTCATCCCATCCTACCCCATCCTTCCCCACTCCATACCACAGACCCCATCTCATCCCATCCTACCCCCCATCCACCCCGATTCCCGACCCCATCCCATCCTACCCCACTCCACCCCATCCCATCTCATCCTACCCCATCCCAGGGTGGATGGAAGGATGGAAGGAGAGTGCAGGGTGCAGAGGTCAGATATTGCACACGGTCCATAGCATACTCCTGTATCCTGCATTTTGTACGCAGCAAACTCCTGAACCCTGCTCTCCATAAAACCAGTGATAAACAAATGCAGTGACAATTATCTATGATAATAAATAGTGGACACAGTCTTACAGATACAACCGGCCCTTTGAGGGCAACCATACTGCTAATGCGGCCCACGATGAATTTGAGTTTGCCACCCCTGCACTAGATGGAACTTTATTTCATAAATATACCATTGTTTACCACTAGATGGAACTCTATTTTATAAATATACTATCCTTTACCACTAGATGGAACTCTATTTTATAAATATACTATCCTTTACCACTAGATGGAACTCTATTTTATAAATATACTATCCTTTACCACTAGATGGAACTCTATTTCATAAATATACCATTGTTTACCACTAGATGGAACTCTATTTTATAAATATACCATTGTTTACCACTAGATGGAACTCTATTTTATAAATATACCATTGTTTACCACTAGATGGAACTCTATTTTATAAATATACTATCCTTTACCACTAGACGGAACTCTATTTTTATAAATATACTATCCTTTACCACTAGATGGAACTCTATTTTATAAATATACTATTGTTTACCACTAGAAGGAACTCTATTTTATAAATATACTATCCTTTACCACTAGAAGGAACTTTATTTTATAAATATACCATTGTTTACCACTAGATGGAACTCCAGAACCATCATTTTACAGTGTACCATGGTTATCTATTGTGTTAATCTCTTTTTTTTCAGCAGCAACGCAATATTTCTTTACCCAGATATGCTGAAGAAAGGGAAAAGGACTAAACATATGAACTAGAGCTGTCAACAGGAAATCCACTCCTTTTTGTTTGACTATATTAAATTGTAAACATGATTCTTACATCTCTATAAATATATACAGTATATATATATATATATATATATATATATATATATATATATATATATATATATATATATATATATATATATATAGATATATATATATATCTATATATATAGATATATATATATATATATATACCAGTGGACATATTTTATGAGAGTTTAGGCAGACTCTACTCCATGGCACTGTCTGCATACTTCCCATAATGCTGCAGTGTTGCTTCATGTACATTGGCTTTTACTAACGCAGCTGAGAAAGGGTTTAGGCGCATCATGTGCTTGGTGTTTATTTATTTAATTGGCCAGAATATACATTTATTATTATTAATTATTATTAGTGATTATTAATGTATTATTATTTATTCTGTTCATTGGAATGAAAAAAGTGCTTAGATGCGTTTAGAAACATTAATCACTTGCCGACCAGGCCATAGCCAAAAGACAGCTGCAGTGTGGTAGGCTAGATCTGGGAGGGCGTCCAGGGACGTCCTTCCAAAATTCGTGCTATCCATATGCCACCTAGGGTGTGCATACGAAATTGTGGTAAAGGGCCGATGACAGTGGCCCTTTACTACATGATCGCTCTGTTCTGTGACGTAGCGATCACTTGTAAAAAAGCTGCCGGCTGATTGGTACGGTGTGTGAGGAGAAGAGGGAGCTGGGTGCAGCAGCGCTTGTGGACTGGATGAAGTGCCCACAGTGCGCTGATCTGTGCCCAGTCAGCCTCATTTATGCTCATTCATGCCCAGCCATTTTCATCCATGCACAGCCGTGCTCATCCATGCTTACTCATGCCGAGCCATGCTCATCCGTGCCCAGCCATGCTCATTTGTGCCCAGCCATGCTCATCCATGTCCAGCCATGCTCATCCATGCTCATCCATGCCAAGCCATGCTCATCCCTGCTCATCCCTACCCAGCCATGCTCATCCGTGCTCATCCATGCCCAGTCATGCTCATCTGTGCTCAGCCATGCTCATCCGTGCTCAGCCATGCTCATCCGTGCTCATCCATGCTTATCCAAGCTCATCTGTGCTCATCCATGTCCAGTCATGCTCATCCATGCCCAGCTGTGCTCATCCGTGTCCAGCCATGCCACATCAGTACTCATCCGTGCCACGTCCATACCATGCCATATCAGTGCTCATCCGTGCAACATCCATGCCATATCAGTGCTCATCCATGCCACATCAGTACTCATCTGTGCCACATCCATGCCACATCAGTACTTATCTGTGCCACATCCATGCTACATCAGTGCTCATCTGTGCCACATCCATGCCACATCAGTGCTCATCCGTGCCATGTCTATGTCACATGAGTACATAATACAAAAAGTAGCGCTAACAAATGATGAAAAAAATCAAATGACTGATAAAAAAAAGTCCCAATATGTGTAGGGGGACTAATAAACACAATTAATGAAGTGAATAAATCCAAAAACAAAATGTTAAATCTAAAAAAAATTAGAAGAAACACACAGAAAGTCCAAATAAGTCAGGTAAGAAACTTGATTGGTGTAAACACAGTAAATGGTTCCGAACTGGTGATAATCTCTTGATCGTGATGAACGTAAGTGCCAAAGACCCACCACCGTTATAACAGAGGCTTACCAGATATATATAACTAATGCGAGCCTACGCCCAGAGGGTCAATCAAGCTGGAAAAATATGAAGAGCTGTAACAGGATAGGACTTAATCTTCACACGACAATACCGCCAACAATGGAGGAAGATGATCAATGGTGATTGATCCCGAAGGGTTAAACTAGAACAGCGATGTATGGAAAGAGGCAAATAAAAAGGCATATAGCGTAATACCGTATTAACTAGATATTTAATGAAGGTTATAAACACTTACATATAAGTAGAGGTATATTAGCATATCGATCAATATGTCCTGGGCAGCAGTGGAATCATCTGACGCGTTTCACAATAAACCTGCTTCGTCTGGGGTCCATGCCACATCAGTACTCATCCATGCCATATCAGTGCTCATCTGTGCCACATCAATACCTTATAGTGCTCAAAGTGCCATATCCATACCACATCAGTATTCATTCGTGGCACATCCATGCCACATCAGTGCTCATCCATGCCAGATCCGTGCCACATTAGTACTCATCCTTGCCACATCAATACTCATCTGTGCCACATCAGTGCTCATCTTTTCCACATCAGTGCTCATCTGTGCCACATCCATGCCATTATAGTGCTCATCGGTGACCTACAGTACCTCACAAAAGTGTAATTGGTAGGTGCTCCCTGCATGTTGGGCCTCTGTATGTGGCCAGGCTGTGTAAAAGTCTCCCGCATGTGTATAGCCATACTTAGGAGAGTAGTAGAATATATTTTGGGGTATAATTTTTTCTATGTACATGCTATGTGTTAGAAATATCTTAAAAATGGACAACTTTGTGTAAAAAAAAATATATATATATATATGTATATATATAGATATTAATTTTCTTTTCACGTTTCCAAAAACTTGTGGAAAAAAATTACACATTCAAAAGATTCATTATGTCTCATAGATTATACATTGGGGTGTTTGCTCATTTTGTGTGTGTTTCCATTTTCCTGGTTCTGCAGAGCCTTCAAACGTGTAATTTGTAGTCAAGAAATTAAATGTGTAACTTTTGCTCCTAGAACGCCTGATGGTGCCCCTTGTATGTTGGGCCTCTCTATGTTGCCAGGCTGTGTAAAAGTCTCACACAATTGGTATCGCCATACTCAGGAGGAGTAGCAGAGTGTGTTTTTGGCGTGTAATTCGTGGTATGCACAGGCCATGTGAGAGAAATACCATGACAATTTTGTGAAAAATAAAAAAATCAAAAAAATCTTAATTTTGAAAAGAAAAGGGGGCATTTGGGGGGGTATTTGTACTTTCCTGGCTTGTTAGTGTCTCAAGAAATTGGATAGATCGTCAGTACATCAGGTGTGATCAATTTCCAGTGATTGGCACCACAGCTTGTGGACTCTATAACCTTTACAAAGACCAAATAATATACACGAATTGTGGTTATTTTTACCAAAGATATGTAGGAGTACCGTATTTATCGGGGTATTGCGTGCACCCGCGTATAGCGCGCACCCCCAACCTAGAAGAGAAAATCCTGAAAATAAAGTATACTTAGGCCTTGTACACACGACGGGAAATATCCGCTGTAAACGGTCCCCGGACCGTTTACAGCGTATATTTGCGCCGGGATGTTTTGATCCGATGGCTGTACACACCATCGGATCAAATTCCCCGCCGGCGGACAGCGCGGTGACGCGGCGGTGACGTTGACGCCGCCACGTGACCGCCACGTCACCGCACCAGGAAGTAAACACTTCCGCGCGCATGCGTCGGATCCATTCACAGGATACGACGCATGTGCGGCAAGATATGTCCGCTGGTTTGCCGTACTAACCAGCGGACATATCTGACGGCCAGCTATCCGGCGGAATTATTTCAAAGCATGCTTTGAAATTTTTCCGCCGGATGAATCCGGCAAAAAGCGTCCGTTTGCCCCTACAGACGAGGGGATTTTTCGGCTGAAATGGTCCGTCGGACCATGTTCAGCGGAAATATCCCCTCGTGTGTACAAGGCCTTACAGTTTAGATGCCCCTTGTCGGTGTCTTGCCTGGCATCCATCGGCAGCCTTGTCCAGTCCGGCGTCCATCTGTGGCCTCGGTGGTGTCCTCCTCGCTTCTACCGCGCTGTCTCCGAGTCGAATCTCCGCTTCCCGCGCTTAGTTTGAACGCCGCCGCCGACATATACCGAGCGCAGTACACTCGGGCACACTTGGCCATGCTTGGCTTCTCACGCATAGAGGCTAGGAGCGTGACCGTGAGTGAAGCCGAGCCTGGCCGAATGTACTGTGCTCGGTATATGTCGGCGGAGGTATTCAAACTAAGCGCGGGAAGCGGGTATCGGCGTATATCGCGCACCCACAATTTTCCCCTTTATTTTAAGGGGGAAAAAGTGCACGGTATACGCCGATAAATACGGTATACATTTTGGCCAAAATTTATAAAAGAAAAATGACTAATTTGCAAAACAGAAACAAAGAAAAATACAATTTCTTTATAACATTTTTGGTCTTTTTTCATTTATGGCATAAATGGCACCAGAGGTGATTGAATACCACCAAAAAAGCTCTATTTGTGTGAAAAAAAGGACAAAAATGTTATATGGGTTGCAGGGTTGCATGACCGAGTAAGACCCCTTTCACATTGAGGAGTTTTTCAGGCGGTACAGCGCTAAAAATAGCGCTGTTATACCGCCTGAAAAACTCCTTCACTGACTCCTCAATGTGAAAGCCCGAGGGCTTTCACACTGAGGCGATGCGCTGGCGGGAGAGAAAAAAAATCTCCTGTCAGCCGCATCTTTGGAGCAGTGAGAGGAGCGGCGTGTATACCACTCCTTCACCGCTCCTTCCCATTGAAAAGAATGGGAAACCGCGGCAATACCGCCCGCAATGCGCCTCTATAGAGTATTAACCCTTTCACAGCCACTAGCGGGGGTTAATACCGCACCGCTAGCGGCCTCAACTCGCGGCAAATCTAACGGTATAGTGCCGCCATTATTAGTCAGCGCGGCTCTGGCCGCAATGTGAAAAGGGGCCTAATTGTCATTCAAAATGTGAGAGCACCGAAAGCTGAAAATAGGTCTGGTTAGAAAAGTGCCCAGTGGTCAAGTGGTTAAGGTGCGTCAGGTGATTTATGCTCAAAAGCTCTTCTCCTGAACGCAACTTTAATGGGGGGGTTTTCTGTCTCTAAATGACCCTCCCTCTAAAACTCCTGTATTCACCTACAGTGCGCATGGAAACATAGCCTGACACAAAGGGTCAGGAGAAAAAAAAAAAGCTCAAACGCCTGTAAAAGCAGTGTTTTTGAGCTCAAGTATACAGGAGGCCTTACTGTGTCCTGCTTTGCTTGTCATTCCAATGCACAAACATTGCTGAGATTAATTGAACACTTTCATCTGTAGATGATCTTGGTTTATGTTATCTTTCATTTGCATTTCCTTGGTAACATTATTTTTCTAAAGCATCTTGGACTTAATTGGTTTGAAGCCAAAATCTGGGGGAAATGTTTTTGTATGTTTGCGATGTAAAAATGAATTGTTCCTGATGCGGTGTTATCCTTTTGGTGGATGCTGCTGCTGCTCCTGCGTTAGGAACATTTTCTTTCATTCTGATACCGCTGTAATAGCAGAACCTCCGTCTCTGAAAATCACATCCTCAGCTCTCAGCAAGCCTTCCCTGTATGCACTGTACAAGATCCAGGAAGGTCATTTTCAAAGCTAGAAGTTTAGCTTTGAAAATGTTAGAATTAATGAAAGTTTCAGAATTAATGAAAGTTCTTTACCTAACGTATTGACATCCACCAATGGGACACACATAATTAGGGGTAAAACATTTTTACATAGTAAACATGCAATTATTTTTTTTACTAAGGTTCAGCTTTAGTGCTTGTGAACCTCAGACATGAAATATGAACAAAACATATCCCTCTTTCAACCAGGGTGCCCAGACCCCTTGGGATGTCTTGATGCTTCTTCGGGGTGCCTTGGCAAAATGCCTAAAAATGTATCAAAAATTTTATCTGTATTGTATTATACCTGTGCCAGCAGGTGGATGAGAGCCGAGGATGACGCCTGCCTTTTAATTATACAAAGCCAAGGGTTTTCATTATGCACCATTATGACTTTCTAGACATCCTAACAACCAATGTTGTCATCAGTTGGTAAGGAGGGTGCCTGTTGCCTCCACAGCATCCTTGTTTGACTCTCCTCTGTGCCTCTCCCTCAGCACTGGGGTCACATTAGCTGTGTGATGGAGAAAAACTGAGGGAGAAGAGAAACATTGGCATACTAGTCGTAACAGTGTGCAAAAGTGTATTTGCTTCGGAAGAAAAAAATCACCTCTAATGTTGGGTGTCCTACATGTATGGATGTTGCTGTATTATGTAAAAATATTAGAATGTTTTTTTTTACATTTTAGAATGGGGTGCCTTGTACTGTCCATAATTTTATTGGGTGCCTTGAGATTGTCTATAATTTTCTTTTACAAAGAGTTTATTGTCATGGAAACAAACAATACAGGTTCACATACAACATACAGAGTATGAAGTAAGCCTAGGCCCGTGAGCAAACATCAGCATACTGGAAACAAGGTCTTATGCTATACTCTATCAAAAAGAGAAATGAAAAAGTCAAAAGAACAAGATGGTCTAAAGTCCAGGAGATTGTCTATAATTTTAAAAGGTTACTTGAGATTGTCTATACTTTTAAAGGGTGCCTTGGCTAAAAAAAGAGTTGAGAAACACTGCTCCATAGTGTGTCTCAATCAAAAAGCAGTAAGTGTCATTTCTGTCTGCTGCTTCATTCCTATGCTATCAGCACGGGTCACTTCTGCCAAATTTTCCTGACACCAAAAGAAAAAAGGTGACAGGGGAGGGATCTCCAGCAGATTGATAGCCACAGTTTTGTTCCTGCGTGCTAAGTAAATGGGGGCTTGTCCTTCCCTCCAATCGTCTCTTAGAGTTCTCCCCACTGAGCTCTGCAGAGTGTGACTTCAGCTCTCCGCCCCCTTTTTTTCTGACAGCTCAGACAAGCTTTGTAAATTCTGCACTTTGAACAGATGTAGAGAGGAGAAGACTGCAGCTAAACAACTTATGAAGGAGGATCTGTTTTTCATCTCTGTATATCACCTGAGGCAATTCACTTCACTGTGTATTTGTGTTAACCCTCACAAGTAGAAAGACTATTGGGCAACTAAGTACATTCACCATTCTCATTCAAAATTTATTTTGTAGGAAATGGGGCTAACAAGGTCCATGCTCGTGAATACAATTATCACCACAATATCAGTTTAGTCTGGAGATCTACCTTTCCCAGTACAAGCACATCTTTTTTTTAAATGTGTTCTAAGCATAAATTATTGTAAAATATAGTAGTTTTTGGCATTTTTTTTAGGTTTATTTGAGAATAAAGAAAAACTGTCAATGGATTCCCAACCTCTCCCGTTACACCAGGAACTGGTGTTGAAGTCCAAGGTATGACCCCCTACTGGTAAAGTATGGTATTGTAGCCACACTAATTCCGTCAAGCAAATGTTTGTATTGAGTGTGAAGTACCTTGCTTTTCCTTGTGATGGCAGTATTGAATGCTGTATTTTTATACTGATACACAAAAAAAAGTCTGTAGCAACTGTTTTTGTTTATTTCGGTAAAACAAATTCTTTACATATCTGTTAACATTTTGGGGAATATTAAACAGCAGTAAAAAATGGGCCTTGTGTAATTTTTACAAGTCTCTTTTCTATGGTATGATCCTTAGATGATCTCACCCCTGCTCACAAGCAAGTGGAGGTCGACATGGACAGTCATCATGAGAAGTGGTAATATATATTTTTTTTTGGATAAATTGAAAGGCATCTAATCATCCCTGAGGAAGAGATTAAGTAATAAATCTAGAAAAGTATTGGATGTATGATGCTCAAGCAAACTATGTGCTGAATATCAAACCCTCCAAAGAGATATGTAACATTGTCAAAGTATCAACTGCATATTGATGCGTACAATGGATTCTGGGCCAAATATGACCATGTGTGTTTTTAACAAGGCTATGTCTTTTAAGACTTTTGTAATAAAAAGTGGTTTTGTATATAAGTGGTTATGCATTTTGTTTCTTTTTTTTGGTTGCCTCCAAGATCCCATAAGAGGGTCCTTTTCCCATTTCAAGTACAGAAATAGGGATGGTGTCAACCACTTCCCAGAATAAACAGAATAAACATACATTAGAAACAATTCTTTACATATTTGTTAACTTTTTAGGGGAATAATAATTGAATGTTAACAATAGTGTTTATTATAATGGATGGATTTTCAAATGATTGTTTTATATCTGCGAGGGCAAGCCTTCCATGATGCCATTTTTATGTCAGGTGACCGTACTTATCTCCATAAAGCTGTCTGTAATTGTTATTTCAGCTGCGGCCTTAACAAGATAGTGTGAGTGAAAACGAATCTATGAACATACTTTCCAGCTCCAGTCCAGGAATGTTATGTCATTTGTAACCTGATCTTGACACATGACAGTAGAATCAATTCTGTCTTGTCCAATTGGGTGCATTAGGAAATGTTAGCATTTACAACTATGATGTAAGTGCCATAGCATGATCTGTTAGCAACAGGACAGCCTTATAAACATTTTAACGGCCATTTGTTTAGTCTTTCCCCGCTATGGTACCAAATCTAATCACACACTGTGGTCTCCATAATAAACATAAACAGACTTCTCTCATATATCAATAGAGCTAGTAACTAGTCCTGCTTCAATCTGTGCATGAAACATGATTTCCTGGGGTCAGGCTAACAAGCACTGTACTGATTTACCTTCTAAGGAAGACTACAAGAGCTAGAGACATTTTCAAGGAGAAGTAATGCACATCAACAATTATATTTACCTGGTTCTAAAACAGAATAATGTACAGAGAGCAGATATACATGCCATTTACTTTATTATGGAATGCACGATACATGAGAATGATACACCGTATAAGGCTTATTTTAGATAAGGATGCGCGCTATGACGCTACATATATGTCATGTTAGGTACAAAGACTTTCAAAGAATGCTTCCAACTTTAAGGGGATTGCTAAAGGCAGCAAGCATGTAATGGCACTTTGAGCACAAGTTAAGCTTCCCAATGCACTCTGCATGTTTCAGCACTCGCAGGATAATGAGTTGTGGTAATGGTGGTAAAATACAAATGAATGCAATGCATGGCAGCACATGTACCATGGTGCAATGCACCATAAATCATTTTGAATTGCACCAAGGCCAGAGGCGTAACTAGAATCTTCAGGGTCCCGGTGCAAGAAACCATGAAGGCCCCCCCCCATGGGCATTGCTAGGTCTACAAAAGATCTCGGGCTAGAGCCCATAGCAGTGTAGCAAGCAAGTAAAGAAAGTCATATGCTTGGGCGGGTATACACATGTATACAATATACATTTGTGTGTGTGTGTGTGTGTATATATTGTCACATAACTGAGTGCAGATCCTCCTTGCATCAGGGTCCCCAGAGAGACAATTCCTTACATAAGGGTGCCCAAAGAGCCTTCCCCACTTACATCAGGGTCCCTAGAGAGCCCCCCTTACATCAGAGTCCCCAGAGAGTCTCCTCCCATACATCAGGGTCCCCAGAGAGTCTCCCCTTACATCAGGGTCCCCGGAGAGCCAACCCCCCCATACAGAGTCCCCAGAGAGCCCCCCATACTTCATGGTTCACAGAGAGCACCCCCCATACAGAGTACCCCCATACATCAGAGTACCCAGAGAGACCCCCATACATCAGGTAGAGGGAGAGGTGGGAGAGAGAGGTGGTAGAGAGAGAGAGAGGTGGTATAGAGAGAGGTGGTAAAAGAGAGAGAGAGAGAGAGAGAGTGGGTGGAAGAGAGAGAGAGGGTGGAAGAGAGAGAGAGGATGGAAGAGAGAGAGAGGATGGAAGAGAGAGAGAGAGGGGGTGGAAGAGAGAGAGGTGGTAGAGAGAGGGAGGTGGTAGAGAGAGAGAGAGAGAGAGAGAGGTGGTAAAAGAGAGAGAAAGGGGGTGGAAGAGAGAGAGAGGGGGGGTGGAAGAGAGAGAGAGAGAGGGTGGAAGAGAGAGAGAGAGAGGGTGGAAGAGAGAGAGGGGGTGGTAGAGAGAGAGGTGGTAGAGAGAGGGAGGTGGTAGAGAGAGAGAGAGGTGGTAGAGAGAGAGAGAGAGAGGGGTGGTAGAGAGAGAGGTGGCAGAGAGAGGTGGTAGAGAGAGAGAGAGAGAGAGAGGGGGGTAGTAGAGAGAGAGGAGTGGTAGAGAGAGAGAGGGGGGGTGGTAGAGAGAGAGAGAGGTGGTAGAGAGAGAGGGAGAGGTGGTAGAGAGAGAGAGAGAGAGATAGAGGTGGTAGAGAGAGAGAGAGGTGGTAGAGAGAGAGAGGTGGTAGAGAGAGAGAGGTGGTAGAGAGAGGGTGGAAGAGAGAGAGAGAGAGAGGATGGAAGAGAGAGAGAGAGGATGGAAGAGAGAGAGAGAGGGGGAGAGAGAGGGGAGAGAGGGGGGGAGAGAGTGGATGAGATAAAGAGAGGGAGGGTGGATAAGAGAGAGGGAGGGTGGTGAAAGAGAGAGAGAGAGGGTGGTTAGAGAGAGAGAGAGAGAGAGAGAGAGAGAGAGGGGTGGATGAGAGAGAGAGAGGGTGGTAGAGCGAGAGTGGAAGAGAGAGAGGGTGGAAGAGAGAGGGGGTGGAAGAGAGAGAGAGAGAGAGGGGGTGGAAGAGAGAGGGGGAGAGTGGATGAGAGAGAGAGGGTGGATGAGAGAGAGAGAGGGGGATGGTGGATGAGAGATAGGGAGGGTGGTGAGAGAGAGAGAGAGAGTGGTGGATGAGAGATAGAGGGGTGGATGAGAGAGAGAGAGAGGGGTCCATGAGAGAGAGAGAGAGAGGTGGTAGAGAGATAAAGAGGTGGTAGAGAGAGAGAGGGGTGGTAGAGAGAGAGGTGGTAGAGAGAGAGAGGTGGTAGAGAGAGAGAGAGGGAGGTGGGTGAGAGAGAGGGTGGATGAGAGAGAGAGAGAGAGAGAGGGAGGGTGGATGAGAGAGAGAGGGAGGGTGGTTGAGAGGGAGAGGGAGGATGAGAGAGAGAGAGGGGTGGGTGAGAGAGAGAGAGGGGTGGGTGAGAGAGAGGGTGGTGAGAGAGAGAGGGGTGGATGAGAGAGAGAGAGGGGTGGATGAGAGAGAGAGAGAAGGGTCCATGAGAGAGAGGGGAATGGGAGAGAGAGAGGGAGGGGTCAATGAGAGAAAGGAGGGGTGGATGAGAGAGGGGGATGAGGAGAGAGAGAGAGGGGGTGGGTGAGAGAGAGGGGGATGGGAGAGAGAGAGGGGGGGTGGATGAGAGAGGGGGATGGGAGAGAGAGAGAGAGAGAGGGGGCGGTGGATGAGAGAGAGAGAAAGAGGGGTGGATCAGAGAGAGAGAGAGACATAGGAGGGGTGGATGAGAGAGGGGGTTGGGAGAGAGAGAGGGGGGTGGGAGAGAGAGTGGTGAGAGACAGAGCGAGAGGGGGGGTGGATCCGTGGATGAGAGAGATAGGGGTGGGAGAGAGAGGAGGGGTGGATGAGAGGGGGGTGGGAGAGAGAAAGGGGGTGGATGAGAGAAAGAGAGAGAGGGTGGATGAGAGAGAGGGGGGGTGTGTAAGAGAAGGGGGATGGGAGAGAGAGAGAGAGGGGGGATGGGGGGGAGAGAGAGGGGGGGTGGTGAGTGAAATTGACCCCCTAAGCTGGCCTGCAGTCCTTCCTGTACACCCTGTCCCAGCCCCTGTCTGTGGGTAGGTGTGTGTGTTGCACCTACCTCCAGACCATCCTTGTCCTCTGTCAGCCTATGTTTCTTCTTGATGACAGGCACAGCTGGAGCAGACGTTGGGAGAAGGTGTGCAGGCTCTGGGACTGGGAGGTGCTGCCTGGGATGTTGCGTTTACTGCTGCTCAGGTCAGGTCTTCTCTCACTCTCTCTCGCGCTGTTCCTTCCAGCCAGCTTCCTCTCTCTGTTGTTGTTTTCAGATGCTGCTGCTGCTGCTGCTCTCCCTCTAAGATGCTGTGAACCTGTGCCTCTCTGGTATGTCAAGGGGCGGCCTCGGAGCTCAGCTGTGTTGGACCCCAGGAGACAGAGCAGTAGTGCGGAGGTCAGAGGAGGAAGTGAAATCCTCCCGCACTTTCAGCTTTGAACACAGAGGGTGTGCACTGCAGCCGTGATGTCACTGGTTGCTACACGCCAATCGGCTCTAGCAACCGCGGCTCAGACTCCGCCACTGAATTAATCATGATATGACTGTGTTGTCCAATGAAGGCACCCGGGAACTAGGGCCCCCCCACAGTGGCAGAATGGCAGGGCCCAGTCGCAAGGGCGACTGCAGCGACACTGAAAGTTCCGCCACTGACCAAGGCTACTTTCACACTGGGGCAGGGGGGCGTTAGCAGTAAAGTGCAGCTATGACAGCGGCAGCTGCATCATTAGATGTGATTGACAGCAGCAGGAGCCAATGGCTGCGCTGCTATCAATCTATCCAATCAACAGACAGATTCTGTCGAGAAGAGGATGATGGGGAATGTGTACAGCAGGTGAACGGGCTCAGGTAAGTAAAACGGGGGGTTGGGGGGCCCATGACATCCAGGTGTTTTTTCACCTTAATGCATCCTATAAAACATGAATCTTTACAACCCTTTTAAAAAAAATGTCTTATTTTATAGCAGATCATCTACAAGTCACATGAGAGATTATTCAATCGAGGTAGGGGATGGTCAGTTGAAAAGGTGCATGGATAATATGTAGCTTATGACATCATACATATCACAAAGAAGCCTAATGCTGCGTACACACAATTGGTTGTCAAAAACGGTCGTCTGTAGGCTCCAGGGCATTTTTCTTGAAGAGAAAAATGTCCGTTAAAAATGTAGAACCTACTCTATTTTTTGCTCGTCATTTTTCTTGTCGTGAAAAAAACAGTTGTGTGTGGGCTTTAACAAGGGGGAAAAAACATAGGATGTGGTATTTAAACAATGTTCAAAAGAACACCAAAGTGTGCCAAGAAAATATCCCCCGCACCATTACACCACCACTACCAGCCTGAAACGTTGTTACACGACAGGATGGATTCATGCTTTCATGCATTATGCCAAATTCTGACCCTACCATCTAAATGTCGCAGCTGAAAATCAAGACTAATCAGACCAGGCAAAGTTTTCCCGGTCTTCTTTTGTCCAATTTGATGAGCCTGTGCGAGTTGTATCCTCAGTTTCCTGTTCTTAGCTGACGGGAGTGTCACCCTGTGTGTTTTTCTGCTGCTGTACCCCATCTGCTTCAAGGTGCGATATGTCAAGAGATGGTATTCTGCATACCTTGGTTGTAACGAGTGGCTATTTGAGTTACTGTTGCCCTTCTATCATCTCAAAACAGTCTGCCCATTCTCCTCTGACACCAACATGACATTTTCGTCCACACAACTGCTGCTCACTGGATATTTTCTCTTTTTTTGGACCATTCTCTATAAACCCTAGAGGTGGTCGTGCATGAAAATCCCAGTAGATCAGCATTTAAATACTCAGATCAGCCCATCTGGCACCAACAACCATGTCACTTAAAGAGGAGTTCCTCCCAAAAGTGGAAATTCTGCTTAAACCACTCCTTGCCCCCTTACATGCCACATTTGGCATGTATTTTTTTTTTGGGGGGGGGGGGCTTCAGTAGGAGTCCAGGGACCACTTAGGCAACACGTCATATCACCTTTTGGCGGCCCCTCCCTGTAGGCAATCACTCAGGGAGCACTGCGCCATTCGCGATGCGCAGTGAGTGCCCGGCCGTGAAGGCGAAAGCCATCACGGACGGATGCCCACAGTTACAATGGAGGCACCAGCGGAGAGGGGGGGAGAGGAGCAAATCTCTGGGCGGCACATCGCTGGACTGTGGAACAGGTAAGTGCCGGTTTATTAAAAGCCAGCTGCTACACTTTTTGTAGCTACTGACTTGTAATAAACATAAAAAAAGGCTTCCCCTTTAAGTCTGGCACCAATGTCAATTAAGTGACAATCAAAGGAAACCATTTTGATGCTCAGTTTGACATTCAACAAGTTGTCTTCACAATGCATTGATTTGCTGTTGTGTGATTGGTTGATTAGCAATTTGTGTTACCAAGCAATTGAACAGGTGTATTTAATAAAGTGGCAGGTGAGTGTATATTTTTAAGTCTCCTATTGTTATGCCAAATGTATAGCCTATGCTTTCGTTATATGCATTTATTTACTAAAAACAACTAGAGTTGCGAATTAAACACATTGCTGAAGGCAAAACTAGAAACTCTTATTTAATATTAATACATACATATAATATAAATGTATTCCAACAACACCTCCCAACTAAATAGTTCTGCACTAAGTGGACAAAAAGGAGTGGAAGCAGAAACTTTACTTTCTAGATATCATTTCTGAAACTTGGCAATCTCAACATTTCCCATTTTCGAAAATGTTCTAAAAGTAGACAACGCAACTCTTCTTTTTCTCGCTGCATGTGGTTTTGTAAAGGAACCATAATGTTTTAGAACAGAGTGTGCCATTTTAAAGTGTGTGTATATATATTGTAAGTGGGAAAATGCCCAAATAGGAGTGGCAATAGTAAATCATGCACAAGACTAGGACAATCAGGAACAGTCCAAGCAGGTTTTTCCAGCACCTTATTTTCAGCAAGACAGCAAACATATTTTCAGTGAAGGGCTTTGTATAGAAAATCAATACCATAAAACAAAGAAAACAAAAACATCTGCTCATCCGAGCCACTAACTAAAAGGGGTTGTAAAGGTTTGTTTTTAATTTTGTAAATAGGTTCCTTTAAGCTAGTGCATTGTTGGTTCACTTACCTTTTCCTTTGATTTCCCTTCTAAGGCTTCATTTCCACTGGCGTTTTTACAGCCACGTTTTTTACAGCTTAAAAACGCCTGTCCGTGTTTATTTTAGAAAAAAAAAAAAAAAAATTATTTTTTGGAGCTGGAGCTTTAAAAACGCCGCGGCCGCGTTTTTGAGCGTTTGTGCGCGTTTTTGAATGTTTTTTAACCACTTCATACCCGCCCACGGTGAAATGACGGCGGGCGGGATACTCAATTATCCTGACATCACGTCATATGACGTGATGTCAATTTAAGCCACTAGGTGGCGCGTCGCCGGCGCCGCGCGCGCGCACCCATCGGGTAACTAAGAACACTGTGCGCGTGCCCGGCGGCCGCGATGGCCGCCGGGCACCCGTGATTTTCGTGTAACTGAGCTGGGACGTGCAGCTCTCAGGGAGAGAGGAGATCGATTGTGTCCCTTGTACATAGGGACACAATCGGTCACCTCCCCCAGTCACCCCCCTCCCCCCACAGTAAGAACACACCTTAGGATACACATTTAACCCCTGCCCCCTAGTGGTT
Source organism: Rana kukunoris (assembly GCA_029574335.1). Classification (NCBI taxonomy): domain Eukaryota; kingdom Metazoa; phylum Chordata; class Amphibia; order Anura; family Ranidae; genus Rana; species Rana kukunoris. The sequence continues at coordinate 174,327,741 of CM056052.1, forward strand.
AATCCCTTCCCTGCCAGTCACATTTATACAGTAATCAATGCATATTTATAGCATTGTTCACTGCATAAATGTGAATGGTCCCAAAAATGTGTCAAAAGTGTCCGATGTGTCGGCTATAATGTTGCAATCCCGAAAAAAAAACGCAGATCGCCGCCATTCCTAGTAAAAAAAAAAAATAAAAAAAAATCATAATTATGTCCCCTATTTTGTAGGCAATATAACTTTTGCGTAAACCAGTCACTATACGGTTATTGCGATTTTATTTTAAATTTTTTTTTACCAAAAATATGTAGAAGAATACGTATCGGCTTAAACTGAGATCAATTTTTTTTTTTTTAATGGGATATTTATTATAGCAAAAAGCAAAAAATGTTGTGTCTTTTTTCAAAATTGTCGCTCTTTTTTTGTTTATAGCCTAAAAAATAAAAACCGCACGGGCGATCAAATAGCACCAATAGAAAGCTCTATTTGTGGGAAAAAAAGGACGCCAATTTTGTTTGGGAACCACATCGCACGACCGCGCAATTGTCAGTTAAAGCGACGCAGTGCCGGAAGCTAAAATTTTGTCTGGGCAGGAAGGTAGGTGCACAGTAGGCAAGTGGTTAATGTCTGGCGTTTTTACAGCTCTATTGCTGGAGCTTCAGAACGCACTGGTCCCGCGTTTTTTTTGCAGCTTAGCCATCTACAGCTCAAAAACGTCATGGTGGGCATGAGGCCATAGACTAACATGGACAGGCGTTTTTAAGCTCCAAAAAACGCTCAGAAAAGTGGCTGTAAAAACGCCAGTGGAAATGAGGCCTAAATGTTTTTTTTTTCTTTTGTCTGAATTTCTCACTTCCTGTTTCTCCACAGTAAGCTTCCCCCCATCATTCGAGCCGTTCTGGCTGGGAGTTAGTCAGCCAGAACAGCTTACTGAGGAGTAACAGGAAGTGAGAAATTCAGACGTTTGCCATTCTCCATTATCTCTTTGCAATAAGATAAAGACCAAAGTGTAGTAGTGTACAACAACCATCCAAAACTAAAATCTGACTGATTGCCCTAGATTACTGCAAGTCACAAGTCATCCTTGCTCATCGTACACTATTTGAATGCAGAAAGAAGACAAGGACGTATTATAATCTACAAGCTCTGCAAGTTCGTAGAACAAATAAGGACAATGATTCTGTTCTGATATAATTCATGTGCAATTAAACTCACAGGCTTGTTGGCTATGTGTTCAGTGTTTACTTACCTTACAAGTACAACTAAAGGCAAACCTTTTTTTAGTTTTGGATAGAGTGGAGATGGATTAGAGAACCTGTCAGTTTTTTTTTGCTGTCTGTGCTCCTGTTGGGGAGATTCACCCTATTTGTCTTGTTCACCATGATCATTGAAAGTGAACATAAAAGAAAATCTCAAATTTTGGGTTGTCCCCAGAAAAGTAATAGAGGGGAAATCTTCCAATGGGGACACACGTTCTGGTGACCTGGGGGTCCCCAAGGAATTCCCTTTAATTTGCAGGAATTTCCTTTTACTTCCTGTTTGGTTATGGGACAGGATGTGAAGGGAAATCTCCACAATGGGACACAGACGGCAAAAGGACAATTTAATAAGAGTTATATCCTTCCTTGCTCTGTCCAAAATGAAAAAAAAAAGTTTTGTCTATAGTTCTACTTTAACACATGCTCTCTCCCCAGGCACTCTGTCCAAAGTCAAGCCGAGTCTATAGTTCAACTTTCGAGCCCTGTACACACGACCGGGATTCCCAACCGTATAAAGTCCACTGGGAATCCCGACAGGAAAACCGAGAACCTGCTCGGTACATTTCCCTGTGTACACACGGCCAGGTTTCCCATCGGGAGAACTGCGGGAAAAGCTTTGGCCGGGAATCCCGGCCGTGTGTATGCTCCCTCGCAGTGTTTCTCAGGTAAACTGCTGGGTTTAAAACCGCCAGGAATCCCGGCGGGAATATAGAGAGCAGATTCTCTATTTTCTCACCAGGATTCCCAGCAGTTTTCCTGTTGGGAAAGCTGCAAGGAAGCAGACACACGGACGGTTTTCCCAGCCAAAAGCTCTCCCCGCAGTTTTCCTGGCAGAAAAAACGGTCTTGTGTGTACGAGGATTCAGGCAGCAATCACACTTCCAGTGCTGCAGAGAAGTTCCAGCATCTGGCACAATGCTGCCACTCTGTGTATTGCCAGCATCAGGACCCCCCAAGTTGTTGTGCCTGGCTTGGACCTTTCTCTATTCCCCCCAAGTATTTAACTGCCACTAGAGACAGGGCCACCATCATGGGGCCCTGTACACAACATTATATTTGGTTAAAATCCATGGGCGTGTTTATTTTTTCAAACTATCTATGCATACATTGTCCCCATACCTCCATGATCACTTTTGTACAATCAGGCTGGTAACCCAGGAAAGTGTTAAACTAAACCAGAAAATAGTAGAATGATTTTCCTGACTATGCATTGGGGCAAACCTATGTGAATCATGAGACTGAAAAACTGTAAAACTGTTTACATGTACAGTACTGTTCAAAAGTTTTATTTTTAGGCATGTGTGAAAAAATTGTGAAAAAATTGTAAATTAGGAAAGTTTTCAGAAATATCAGTGTTAATTTATTTTATCAATTAAAAAAGCGAATGTCCAAGCGAATGACGTTCACGTGGACCACCAGCTGTAGCCTCCTGGGACATGTCACATGTGAAAGCGATAGCAAGCTAAAGTTCCTTTTTAACCTTTACTAAATCAGAGTTATTACCTTGATACAAATAACAGTTGAAAGGTAATTATTTTCCTCTCTTTTGAAATATTCGATTAATTATGCCATTAAACAGGATTCATGGTTGAGCTATTTAGATTTTTTTTGTTTATGCTTCACTAAAACAAACAAGTATTGATTACACTAAATATAAAAAATGTCATACTCTTCCCTTCATCTTTAGTTATTTCCGTTTTACTCCCAGCTTATTTTTGGGACTTGACCTTCTCTTTAGTATCCTCACCCATTTTTTTCTTCTGTTTCTTACCATCTTTATATGACTGTTATATCCTTCATTGGTGGTTACCTACATTGAAATTTAACTAGTGCATTGTGTTTTGGAAATCAAAGCTTGCCTTTCAACGCACACATACAGTATACAGCATGGGTCCTCAAACTACGGCCCTCCAGATGTTCAGGAACTACAATTCCGATCATGCCCTAGTCATGTCTGTGAATGTCAGAGTTTTACAATGCCTCATGGGACTTGTAGTTCCGACACAGCTGGAGGGCCGTAGTTTGAGGATCCCTGGTATACAGGTTGGTTGACTATATTGTTGTTGATTTAATTTCTTAATTTCAAAGAGGATCTTGCTTTATAATTGACTTTTTTATTTATTTTATTTCAACTCTACATATCAGAGATACTTATGCTTCAGTCTGATCCATAACATATTCACCATGGCTTGCAATTGGTATATTGGTAAGATGTCATATCTAAGCATTCTTTTTTTCAAGTCTTGCAAGATTTTAAACTCCCTGTGAGAACTCTGTGCTCAGGTAAAAAAAAAAAATGCTGATTTCACGTGACCAGCTTACCAGGGACAATGCAGGGCTGCTTTCCTGACATATTAAATATGGTTGAGGATGGGCTTGCTACAGAAGCAACATAATGGCCTTTGTCGACCGGCTTTTGTTTGCTACAAACAGGTTTGCATTGCCATACAAGTCTAATGCCGCGTACACACGGTCGTTTTTTGCGATGAAAAAAAACGACGTTTTTTAAAACGTCATTTAAATTGATCGTGTGTGGGCAAAACGTCGTTTTTTGTCTTAAAAAAAACGACCAAAAAAAAATTCCAACATGCTTGAATTTTTTGTGTCGTTTTTCAAAACGTTGTTTTTTGTTTCACAAAAAGTCACCGTGTGTAGCAAAAACGTCTTTCAAAACGACGTTTTTCAACCCGCGCATGCCCAGAAGCTAGTTATAAAGCGAGCTTCAATGGAAAAGAGTGGTGAACGTAACCTTGCTTTTTGTGAAAAAACGATGGTGTGTATGCAAAATTGTCTTTGAAAAGTGACGTTTCAAAAACGTCGTTTTTTACTTCACAGAAAACGTCGTTTTTTTTCATCACAAAAAATGATCGTGTGTACGCGGCATAATGCCTCGTACACACAGTCGGACTTTCCGAGAAAAAAAGTCAGACATGCTTTTTTTTCTCAGAAAGTCTGGCAGTGTGTGGTCTTCATCAGACTTTTTTGGTCGGAAGTCTAACGGACTTTAGATAGAGAATCTGTTCCCTATATTTCCGTCTGACTCACGGCCGACTTTTGCATGGTCAAACGGCAGACCGTGTGTACAAAGCATAAGAGAGCGCACAACTCATTAGCCTCTGAGTATTCTGTTCTAATATTTATGAATTAGAAATATCCAGAACTTACATCACAATAAAAAATGGTGTAGTCCGGGGCGCTGGTGTAGACCTTTCTGACAGTCAGTGGAGCCAGGAACGGGAGATGTAAACATCTACGTCAGACCTCTGTAGCCGCTCGGAGCCGGGGGAGGCCGACTGTATCCATGGTGGTGGTGACGCGCTGCTGGGCTGAGATCTCGTGTGCTGGCGTGTGACGTCAGGTGAATAGGAGTCGAGGAGGACCATGACGCGTTTTAGAGCATGCGCGAGTCAGGGGATGGAATCTGAAGGTCAAATGTACCTGTCAATAAATTCTGGATGATCTCAGAAGCATCCCAAACTGATTTCAAAGCCCAATGACATAGGCCCTTTACACAGGGATGATTTATTTTAGTTTTAGCTCTTACTTTCTAGCGTGCAGAACAAATAATAAAAAATAAAAAAAACGAATTGGATTTAAAAAAATATTGCTGTAAATCTCAACATTAGCGCTTACCATCATTAAAGATAATATAAAGAATACATCAAGTTATGGAAAGGTTCGTAGGAGCTGGACAGATGTGTGTCACATTCATTCAGCAAACTTTTTATACATAGACCCCATAGTTATATCACAAATGTAATATCAGGTGTATGAATGTGAACATATGTAATATCTTACATACGGTATGATGTTGTGTTTTCATACCTGTCTTCAGGCCATCAGTTACATACAGGCAAATATTGTAGTGCAATTGAACATACTCCCACACCATATGTATATTATGGGATTTCTCAGTAACTTACTGTAACATGCAAGTTAAATTAGATATGAGTAGGCAGAGCTTCATCTAAGTTTTTAATTAGTATAAAGATGTGTTAGTGCTCGTGATTACCAGCACTCTAAAAAGATTAGCTTCTCACACTGGGACCAATTAAGAAGTTCACCATTATTGCAGTTTTCTGAGAAGTGCTATTAATACATTCACTCCGATATACAAGTGTGTGGTTCAAGACTAGTTTATGACTCCTAGAGGTAATTTATGACAGCGAGCGTGTGGGCAGCAGGAAGTCTGTCAAAATGTTCTATGCTTTCATCTACACGAAAGTGTGTTTGCAATATTAGCTTGTATCATAGAAACATCTGTATTTCTACTTCACTATGGTTACCAGCGAGAAAACTTGACTCTGTCCCATGTTGAATTTCAACTACCAATGAACTCCTGATCTGGAAAATAGTGTTGAAGAAACACACGTTACAAGGATAATACCCACCCCCCAGCATCTGAGGGTTTTTGGGGTGGGGTGAGGGGGATCATTAAGGGTTGGACCCAGTGGCGGCTGGTGCTCAAAATTTTTGGGGGGCGCAAATGAAAAAAAAAAATTGCAGCCTCACTGTGCCTATCAAACGCAGTCACTGTGCCATCAATTTTCACCACTGTGCCATGCCATTAAATGCAGCCGCTGTGCCATCAATTGTCACCACTGTGCCATGCCATTAAACGCAGCTGTTGTGCCATGAATTGTCACCACTGTGCCATGCCATCAAATGCAGCCACTGTGCCTTGCCATCAAATGCAGTCACTGTGCCATCAATTGTCACCACTGTGCCATGCCATTAAATGCAGCCGCTGTGCCATCAATTGTCACCACTGTGCCATGCCATTAAACGCAGCTGTTGTGCCATGAATTGTCACCACTGTGCCATGCCATCAAATGCAGCCACTGTGCCTTGCCATCAAATGCAGTCACTGTGCCATCAATTGTCACCACTGTGCCATGCCATTAAATGCAGCCGCTGTGCCATCAATTGTCACCACTGTGCCATGCCATTAAACGCAGCTGCTGTGCCATCAATTGTCACCACTGTGCCATGCCATCAAATGCAGCCACTGTGCCTTGCCATCAAATGCAGTCACTGTGCCATCAATTGTCACCACTGTGCCATGCCATCAAACGCAGCCACTGTGCCATGCCATCAAATGCAGCCACTGTGCATGTCACTGTGCTGTGCCCTTTAACTGTTGCCACTGTGCCCATTGTTGTCACTGTGCTGTGCCCTTTAATTGTTGCCACTGTGCCCATTGTTGTCACTGTGCTGTGCCCTTTGTAGCCTCTGTGCCCATTGTTGTCACTGTGCTGTGCCCTTTGTCGCCTCTGTGCCCATTGTTGTCACTGTGCTGTGCCCTTTGCCGCTCTCTGTCCCCTTTGCCGCTCTCTGTGCCCATTGTCGCCCCTTTCCCTGTAAAATGAACTTACCTGAAGCTTCCATGTCCTCCCTCGATGTCTTGTCCCGCTTGGTGACGCTTCAGCCAATCAGGTTCCTGATAACCAGAATCCTGGAACCTGATTGGCTGAAACGGCCGTCAGTCTTTTTCAAGGAACGCATGCTGTCTGCGCAATAGACTTCCGAGAGCCGGAGGGCGGTCCGGGAAAAGCCTATCAGAGCCGCTGGCTTTGATAGGCAGTTCCCCTCAGCCAAGCAGCTGCCGCTATTCTGGTAACCGGCGACCAATGTCCGGTTATATGAATAGACTAGGCAGCTGGCAATCAACAATAACATACATTTGTGCATTTATGAGGGGGTGGCACTGCAGCGCCCTCTATAGACGGCCGCCAGAACTGCGGTTAAATGGTCAAAATGACATTTTAGCCAAATAAAAGTTCTTAAAGGGCCCATTTTTTTGTGTGTGACTGCGGGAGGGGGGGCAGCGCCCGTGCGTCCCTATGGACGGGCCGCCACTGGTTGGACCCCAAACATGCTGCTGCCTATTATAGGAAGGTTGAGCCAGCTTGCATGTATCGGTATGAGCACCTATGCATAGGTTGCCCAAACACCAACTTATAAAGGAAATAAGTTAGTAAAATAAACGAGACAGGAAACATTACCAATTATTAGGTTGAGGCCCTTTATATGTTAAAAACAAATGAATTGAACAAATTTAACTTTACCAAAACTTTAATACTTAATAACTATAAACATTTAAAGCCTGACTCCACATTTTATGCGCCTTTAAATAGCTAGTTATGGCCAGGCAGGCCCTAACAAACAATTTACTGCATTAACAGGTACAGTTGCTGGGCACACAACTATGTATGGGCTTAGCTACTTTCAGTATACAGTGCTGTGTTCTGGTAGTGGGACGGAGACTTCCTGTCCCACTCCTGGAACAAAATAGTCAGGCTGAGCGCTGCTCAACCATTCACAGGAATTAATTCCAAAGCTTCCTCTGATTGACTAAGGTGGATAAGCAGGTGGATTAGGTCATGATCTCCATGTCAACCAATCAGAGGAAGCTTTGTACTCATTCATAGAACACAAAGCTTTCCATAAATAGTTGAACAGCGCTCAGCTGAACTCTATTTTGTTTTAGGGGTGGCCGTCCCACTGCTGGAACACAGCACTGTATATTGTTTTTTTTTTATCATTCAAGTTTAAGTTTATTTTCAAAACAAAAAAATATAAAATATACAGCTATGCGCCAAATAACACAGTAAATATTACAGCTGAACATACATTTGAGAATAAACAGGTACATTCAGTGTTTATCGTTTCCAACATTTTTAACCCCAGAGGGTAGTACTTATTGAACTGCAAAGAGAAATGAGAACTATTAAGATAAATCAGAACCCCATAGGTAATATAGTTTGTCCCAAATCACCTCCCTAATCCCCCGAGATCTCATATATCCTATGGTCTGATCCAGAATATTAAAGCAATGAGGGATGTAGTAGACCAATCTTTCATAGACCCCAGGGAGGTGGGTATCCAGGACAATCTCTGCCTCTCCGACACCCCTCTTGGGATCACTCTGTATCCTAGAGGTGGACCTGTCCCCTCCACCCAACCTCCCCAAAAGCAACTTGATCTAACATTTGTCTAAAGAACCAAGACAACATCCTACCCAGGGTTAACTATAATAGAAAAACCCGATATATAATGAGTATTTCCGAACCCATTATCCCCAAAGTGAGAATATCACATTATGAGAAGTAATGTACTATGTTTAGTTTTCTCGAATCTAAAAATAAGAGAAAAAAAGAAAAGAAAAGGAGAGAAAAAAAAAGGGGAAAAGGGGAGGAAGAGAAGGGGGGGGAGATAGAGATGAGATAGAGAGTAAAGAGTTCAGAGGAAAGAGTAAGCCCACCTGCCAAGATTATGCATCAGTCCGGAGCAACAGCCACTACTGTATCCCCGGAGTATAGGGGATTCCCATGTACTTAAGCCACGGTTCCCAAGTTTCAGTAAACAAAATAGTTTTATCTAACATTAAACTAATTCTCTTTTCCTGCTCCATGATCCATGTGACTTTTCTCTTCATGTGTAGAATAGAGACCGACTGTTTCTTCCATGCGGCTGCAATAGTAATTCTGGCGCCTGTCAGGATAAATAGAATCAGTTTTCTGGTAACCTTCGAGATTTGTGGGATTAGACGATTCAATAGAGCGATTGCTGGAGACTGATGCACATTACACCCTGTTACTCTTCTGACAATGTGAAACACCTTATTCCAATAACCCCGAATCTTTGGACATTCCCACCAAGTGTGAAACATGGACCCTATTTCCTGGCAACCTCTAAAGCATAAGGGTGAGTATGAAGGATACATCGAGGCCAGTTTAAGAGGGACCATGTACCATCTAGTAAAGATTTTCGCATTGGCTTCCGCCAGAGATACACTTAGCAAACCCTTGATAGATCTAGCAAAATTTCCATACCAATCCTCTAAGTCCCATTCATCTCCAAGTTCTCTTTCCCAAGCGAGCATGTGGGGTAATTTTGTATCATTTGTCGCAAGAGATTTATAAATAACTGAGATATTACCCCGTCTCGCCGAGGCTTGGTCGCATCTATGTTCAAATGGAGATAGGGAGCCAGAAATTAGATTATCAGACCAAAGATTTTGGGCGAAATCATGTAATAGAGAGAATCTCAATCTCTCGGAGGAGGGGAGATCAAAATTATCAACAAAAAATTGTTCGGGTAAAGGGCCCAATCTTGAGAAGAGCTGTCCAATGCGGTACACCCCCTTGTCATGCCACCATTTGAGGGAGTCGACGTCGACTCTAGATGCAAAGATCGGATCCAGGAAAACCTCCGCTAAGGGTTGACCTTTCGAGACCAGAGAAGGATTTTTCCTAAGTGAATCCCAAATTACTAAGGCTTGAGAAAGGGTTGGGGACATAATAGCGGGTCTGTGTTTGGGGGTACACCACATCAAATTTTCTATAGTAAACGCAGAAGATGCTTGTTCTTTTATATTAATCCAATCAGGACGGTCCTTTTTAAGATATACTTCAGATAGTTGGGCCAACCTAGCAGACTGGTAGTACCACCACAAATTCGGGACTCCTAAACCCCCCTGTTCAGTTAGATTGAAGAGGCTTCGAGAAGGAACACGCGGACCCTTCTTGTTCCAAACGAATCTGGTGATTTTGCCCTGAAATGATTTTAGGTGACTTTTAATTATTGGGATGGGCAATGAGCGGAAGAGATATAAAAGTCTGGGGAGCAGAGTCATCTTAACCGAATTAATCCTACCAATCCATCCTATTTTCTGGGAACCCCATTCATTTAAATCTTTCTCGAGTTTTTTAAACGTAGGAGGATAGTTGGCAGAATAGAGATTCTCAAACTTCGAAGTCAGGTTGATTCCTAAATATTTGATAGATGAAATTTCCCATTTGAATTCATATTTGTTTTTTAACATTAAAACTGTGGGTTCAGGGAGTGACACATTAAGCGCTCTGGATTTAGCCCAATTTACTTTGAGGCCCGACACTCTAGCAAAGTCAGTCAATAGGTAAATAATTTCAGGAAGAGAGGATGGAGGTGAGGTTATGAAAAGTAATAGATCATCTGCAAATAATGCACATTTATGTTCCTTTTGAGAGCATTTAATTCCCTTGATATCCGGGTCATCACGAATAGCTATAGCCAAAGATTCGATCATGACTGCGAATAGCATAGGAGACAAGGGGCATCCTTGTCGTGTGCCCCTCCTGATCTTAATAGGTTCTGAGAATAGGCCCTGTACATGGAATTTAGCTTCCGGACATGAATAGAGCGCAGATAAGATTCCCATGAATTTAGAGCCGAAACCCCATCGCTTCAGTACCCTAAACATATATGGCCAGTACACTGAGTCGAAGGCTTTCTGGAGATCTAGGGAAAGGAGCATCCCTTCTTGTCCACGATCCCCAATCCACCCAGATTGTAGAATGGAAATCAGATCAACTGCCCTTCTTATCTGGTCCGGTCCCTGCCTCCCTGAAATGAATCCTACCTGATCCCCATTAATATATTGGTTCATGAAAGGGGACATTCTATTGGCCATAATTTTGGTTAATATTTTGAGGTCGTTATTAATAAGAGATATTGGCCTGTAATTTTCAACTAGACTAAGGTCTTTATCAGGTTTCGGGATCACTGAGATATAAGCCATATTAAGTTGTTTATTAATAGAAATACCATCTGTCAAGGAATTATAAAAGCGAGTTAAGTAGGGCGTAAGGATAACTGAGAATGTTTTATAATATGGGGAGGAAAAACCATCGGGTCCCGGTGCCTTATCCGTCTTTAGATTTTGAATTACTGATAGAACTTCCTCAGTTGATATGGGAGCCTCCAATATCTCCATATGTTCCTTTTTCAAAGTAGGAAGACTTATTTTATCCAAGAATTTCTCTATTTTATCTGAAGTAGATTTATCGTCAAAAGCGTAAAGTCTAGAATAGAAATCATGGAAGGTTTCCATCATCCGCTGAGGATTTAAAGTAAGGGATCCATCTGCTTGTCTAATCTTGGGGAGTGTCTTTGATTTAAATCTAGGTGACAATTTATTTGCCAACATCGGCCCTATTTTATCCTTCAATTGGTAAAATCTGGCACCTGTCCATTTCATATCTTCTCCTGCCCGTGCTGTTAGTGCTAAGTTCAGGGCCGATCTAGCGGCATCAAGTGAAGAGGTGGGAAATCCAGAAGGATCTGACTTATGTTTTCTGCGCAAGTCTAGATATTTCTCTTCTAGCTCTCTCACCTCCACCCTCTTTTGTTTTTAAAGTCTGGACGCAATTTGTATTATTTTTCCTCTAACTGTTACCTTGTAACAGTTAGTGTATCATTAAATTCAAAATATTCCTTTATAGCTTGTTCAATTTCCGTCACAAGGGCTGGATTTTTTAAAATAGATTGATTAAGAGTCCAATGAGACACTCTATGGGCTGTATTCTCCCGTCTTAGAGATACCAGAACCATAGAGTGGTCCGACCATGGAACATCTGCAATAGTTGACTCAACAGCTGCCGGGACATGATGATTCGAAATCAATATGTGGTCTATTCGTGAATAAGATAGGTGGGGATTAGAGAAATGTGTATAGTCTTTAGCGTTTGGGTTCAATTCTCTCCAAATATCAATCAACCTAGATTGGTGTAGCATACGTGCCACTTGAGTACTAGCTTTAGTCGGCCTAATTATTTTAGTCTTATTTGGTTTAGATTTATCCAAACCCGAATCAAAGGCCAAGTTGGAGTCCCCCCCCCATAACTATGATACCCTCCAGCACTGTATATTGTATGTAGCTGAGGCTGAATATAGTTAATACTGGCTGCTATGTTCACATCTTCCCCACATCAGCTGCCAAGTCCTATTGCACTCAATTTGTGTATCCTAGACATAAATTGTCAGGACCATACATTCTAAAGTCTGCCAAAGATTGATAAAAATCCATTGTGTCCTACAGGTAGACTTATTGTCTTTGGGAATTGTAATATAGCAGAAAATATGAGTAGAGTGATTGATGCACACCTATAACCGCATGTGTTGGCACTAACTTCATTTATTACCGATACAATTAATGAATTAGCTGTCCCCCCCAAAAAAAGGTCTTGTCAGCATTGATGTAGAATCTCTGTACAGCTCCATACATTACTCAAAACAACATGCACAGATAATGAACATCCTAAACAAGCATTGGTCAATACTAAACGATGAAGGTCAGACAATTTGTAAGCTCCACTCCATCGATCACTTTTAAAAGGGCCAGTCCTCTTAGGCCGTGTACACACGATCAAATTTGTCCACTGAAACTGGTCTGACGGACCATTTTAGCAGACAAATCTGATCGTGTGTATAGGCTAGCGGACATGTCTGACCGGCGGACACATTTTAAAGCATGCTTTAAAATTTGTCCGCCGGAAACATGTTCGTCGGATATGTTCGCTGGTTAGTACACTAACCAGCGGACATATATGCCCGCACAAGCGTCGAATGGATGCGACTCATGCGTGGAAGTTTTTTACTTCCCGGTGCGGTGACGTGGCGGCGTCAACGTCACCGCCACGTCACCGCGCTGTCTGCTGGCGGGGATTTTGATCCGATGGTGTGTACACGCCGTCGGATGAAAATCCGGAGGAGACATGTCCCGCTGGAAACGGTCCGTCGGACAGTTTCAGCGGACGTGTCCCTCCGTGTGTACGTGGCCTTAAAGACAAGTTGGTCCAGAGTGAATTTAAAGGATGGGACAGCAGGCAGCACTGCTTACTTACAGGATCCTTTCCCTGTGACTGCTACTACTGTCACATTGTATACTCACTGACATTGCCATACATCGAGAGTATACAATGTTTTGCCATGATAATATATGGTTCACCTCTAATGATACTAATTGTTTACTCTGCAGTCTGTGCATATACTCAAATGTTTGTTATTGCATTTTCAGACCATTGTACCATGCTCTCACCCTCCCCTAAAGAATGAATTTCTTTATATTCCAAAACATGTTGGGAATCTTCTTGTGAACTCCATTTCTGGTCTGGCCTCCGCATGAGCCATGAGGCCAACCTTGCATTCCAAACATGAGCTATAAGGTACTTCTATATCTGTATGCTGATTTCCATTTGTTCTTAATTTTGTACCTGCGATTGTTATCACTATTTTATCATATTTGAAAAAAAAATATTGATTTTATATATTGTACTCTTGCTACCTCTGTCACCAACTGCCTTTAATGTCTTTTTTTTTCACTACTGTCCTCTCATAAACAAGAGCAAAAGCTTTTCCCTTCCCAATGGTGAGATATTCACACTATCCTGTGTATACACACATTTCTATATTGCTACTTGCGTGTTGGGCCTCTCTATGTGGCCAGGCTGTGTAAAAGTCTCATACATGTGGTATTGCCATACAAAGGAGAAATAGCAGAATGTGTTTTGGGGTGTAGTTGCAAATATGTCTATACAGTGTGTCAGAAATAACTTTGAAAATTGAAAACAATCTTCATTTTGCAAAGAAGTACCGTTTCGAAACTCACCATGCCTCTTATTAAATACCTCGGAATATCTACTTTCCAAAAATAGGTCATTTGGGGGGTAGTCATACTTTCCTGGCTTGTTAGTGTCTCAAGAAATGAGATAGGTCATCAGTATATGAGGTGTGATCAATTTTCAATAGCTTGTAGACATTTTTTTACCAAAGATATGTAGCTGTATAACTTTTGGTAACAATTTATAAACAAAAAGTACTAAAAAAAGTACTAATTTGCAAAATGTTATAATGGAAACAAAGAAAAATGCAAATTTTTTTACAACGATTTCAGTATTTTTTCATTTATAGTGAAAAAAAATAAAAACCCAGTGGTGATTAAATACCACCAAAATAAGGCTTTATTTGTGTGGGAAAAAAAGGACACAAATTTTATATGAGTACAGTGTTGCATTACTGAGTATTTGTCATTCAAAATGTGAGAAAATTGGCCTGGTTAGGAAGGGGATTTAGGTGCCAATGGCCAAGTGGTTACAGAAGTTTTGTACTTTATTCATAGAATCTTCTGACTCACACATATGTATTTGTTAGTTTACTTTCTGTCAGTGGGGAGCACAATTTATTCACTTTCCTCACATCCATCTTTCTTCATGTACTACAACACATCAGAATGAAGGTTGAGGCTTTGTGATCATGAAAGTTCATGGGGGAACATGTGTGAAAGTGATGTTTTTATCTTCAAAGCGTAGTAGTGTGCATTCCATCTGGGTGCAGCACAAAGACCTCACTCCATCATCTCAGTTACATAAAAGCCCACTTTACCAGTTATTTAATATCTGTCAGAAGGGAGATAGTGTAACATGTCCATCTCATGGATGTAAACCTATGAAAGTGATGTAATGTCTGTGATCCCCCATGTGTAGTGTGTGTAATTGGTTGCCTATGTGGCATGTTAAATATTGTTCAGATGATTACACTGGTTGAGGACACAAGGCTGTTGTAAGGTTCGGATAAACTGAATTACCTATTCTGGCAGACTTGTGAACCAGTTGTGGTCAGATGACCAGTGGGGTGCCCCTCTATGTTGGGACAGGGACTAATGTGTATAATAGTGAATTAACCTGGATAAAAAATAAACTTCCTAATAGACCAGGGGTGGCAAACTCAAATTCATCGGGGGCCGCATCAGCAGTATGGTTACCCTCAAAGGGCCGGGTGCACGGTAAGGGGTGCAGAGTTCTGTGGGGTGGCTGCAGAGTGCATATTGAGGGGTGCAGGGTGCTGTGGGGTGGGTGCAGGTTGCATAGTGAGGGGTGCAGGGTGCTGTGGGGTGGATGCAGGGTGCACAGTGAGGGGTGCATAGTTCTGTGGGGTGGGTGCAGGGTGCATAGTGAGGGGTGTAGGGTGCACAGTGAGGGGTGCAGGGTGCTGTGGGGTGGGTGCAGGGTGCATGGTGAGGGGTTCAGGGTGCACAGTGAGGGGTGCTGTGGGGTGGGGGCAGGGTGCTGTAGGGTGGCTGCAGGGTGCATAGTGAGGGGTGCAGGGTGCACAGTGAGGGGTGCTGTTATGTGCATAGTTATGTGGGGTGGGTGCATAGTGAGGGGTGCAGGGTGCTGTGGGGTGGGTGCAGGGTGCATAGTGAGGGGTGCAGGGTGCACAGTAAGGGGTGCAGGGTGCTGTTGGGGCAGGGTGCACAGTGAGAGGCAGGGTGCACAGTGAGGGGTGGCTGCAGGGTGCATAGTGAGGGGTGCAGGGGGGTGTAGGGTGGCTGCAGGGTGCATAGTGAGGGGTGCAGGGTGCTGTGGGGTGGCTGCAGGGTGCATCGTGAGGGGTCCAGGGGGTGTAGGGTGGCTGCAGGGTGCATAGTGAGGGGTGCAGGGTGGCTGCAGGGTGCATAGTGAGGGGTGCAGGGTGCTGTGGCTGCAGGGTGCATAGTGAGGGGTGCAGGGTGGCTGCAGGGTGCATAGTGAGGGGTGCTGTGGGGTGGGTGCAGGGTGCATGGTGAGGGGTTCAGGGTGCACAGTGAGGGGTGCTGTGGGGTGGGGGCAGGGTGCTGTAGGGTGGCTGCAGGGTTCATAGTGAGGGGTGCAGGGTGCACAGTGAGGGGTGCTGTGGGGTGGGGGCAGGGTGCTGTAGGGTGGCTGCAGGGTGCATAGTGAGGGGTGCAGGGGGTGTAGGGTTGCTGCAGGGTGCATAGTGAGGGGTGCAGGGTGCTGTGGGGTGGCTGCAGGGTACATAGTGAGGGGTGCAGGGGGGGTGTAGGGTTGCTGCAGGGTGCATAGTGAGGGGTACAGGGTGCTGTGGGGTGGCTGCAGGGTGCATAGTGAGGGGTGCAGGGGGGTGTAGGGTGGCTGCAGGGTGCATAGTGAGGGATGCAGGGTGCTGTGGGGTGGCTGCAGGGTGCATAGTGAGGGGTGTAGGGTGGCTGCAGGGTGCACAGTGAAGGGTGCAGGGTGCATAGTGAGGGGTGCAGGGTGAGGTGGAGTAGGTCAGTATAGGCTGAGGGGTGCAGGGCAGATGGAAGGCACAGGTTCAGGAGAGGAGCAGAGGACAGTGTCAGAGAACCCATACAGCCTGGCAGGGTTAGAGGGACCGAGCAGGGAGGGGGAAGCTGGTACTCACAATTTGGGCAGCCAATCTCTTCCTGCAGCACATCCACTTGAGGGGGGAGAGGGGGGGTGAGATGGCATTGCGAGGGAAGGACCCGGGACACACCGGAGGGATTCACAAAGCTAGCCATCCTCTGCACTTGCGGCTGCTGCGAGATCCACTGCGCTGAGCTGGGCACCGGAGCCACAGGACGCAGCCCGCTGGATGGGGGAAAAAAAACTTTCCCAAAAACTGCAATTTCTGCCACCAAAAAGCCAGCATCGCTGGCTGGAAAACACTGGGGAGGCGGGGTGGAGACTGGGCGGTGGTGGAGGCGGAGACAGGGTGGAGGAGGAGGCGGGCACTAGAGCGGCATTGTGGCTGCAGAAAGAGTGGAGGCGGAGACGGGGTGGAGTAGGAGGCGGGCACCAGAGCGGCAGCCGGAACCATAATATAGGTACACCTAATAGCTTTAGTGTAGAGCGCCGGTGGAGGCGGAGCCTAAGACGCAGCAATGGAGGCGGGACGGAGGCGGAGACAGAGTGGCACGGAGTAAGGGGAATATGTGCCGCGCCGCTCGCTCGCTAAAATCCTGGCAAAATGAGGTGGCTGCTGTGCGGGCCACATTACAAGGTCCGGCGGGCCGGATTCGGCCCGCGGGCCTTGTGTTTGCCACCCCTGTAATAGACACTAAAATGCAAGAAAATAACTACAAATTATTGAAAAGGTTCTATTGCGTTCCCATGGCTCTGGCCCAGTTATACCCCTCTGCTACTGATCTCTGTTAGGGAGGCTGCAGCCTGAGAGGTACGCCCTTGCATATATGTTGAGAATATCCCCAGATTAGACTATTCTGGGAGGATGTCAGGGATTGCATAGCTGAGATCCTGATTGACCTTCACCTCTAACTGGCCCACTTCTTGCTCCATGTCCCCACTGTCCCCCTAGTACGCTATAAAAGAAGCGCGCTCCCTCATTTACCTAATGCAGCTAAAGGCTCACACCGATTCATTGGAAGAGCGTCCATGTTCCTACCCGTGAGGACTGGATCAAGAAGGTAACAGAGATTATGGAGGCCAAGGAGTGGATTGCTACATTTTACAGTTTTGATTCTATTTGGGCACCCTGGAAGCGATATACATCCGGGTCAAATATGGTCTCCTCTAGTTTGAATGTTGCTTTAGCTGACCCCTCATTTCTGAAACTTGTCCAAGTGAACCAACAAACCTAATCAATGAACTCTTCCTTTATCGTTTTTTCTTTGGCCTCTGATTCCATCATTCTAGACATGGACGAGGTAGAAACATATAGGACATTCAGTTATACCAGCGTCCCCTTTTTCACCTGTTTTTCTTGCACCCCCTGTTTTTTTTTAGGGTTTTATTTTTATTTATTTTGGCACGTTGTCTGACTTTTGGTGTGTTCTTATATATTTATCAGCTTTTCCCCTGCTGTGACTTAATTGGTACATTTTAATGGCCATTCACTTTGGGGAGGTACCTGCAGCTCTGCTGCCTACTAGTGTTGCTCACGAATATTCGAATTGCGAATATTCGGCTCGAATATTGCATATTCGAGAAATCGCGCAATATCTCGAATATTGTGCCGAATATTCGCAATGTCGAATATTCGGATTTTTCTTAAATTTTTTTTATCACAGATCACATGCTAGTGATCTCCATCGACGTGTAAAAGCAATGGTGGTATGATTAGAGGGACCCTGGGCAGAGTAGCGCATGTGATCCTTTTATGCTGCCGAATATTCGCAATGCGAATATTCGGCAATAGCAATATCGCGCGATTTTTTTCCCCGCCCTTCATTCACATCAGAGCCAATCAGAGTTCCATTTCCACAGGTGTCAGAGGTTAGCAACCTCCACATCAACCAATAGGAACCTGCCTCACGACCATTATATAAACTAAGCCCCTGCATGTGCTCATTGCAGATTCACAAGGTGGATATAGAGGGAGAAGTGTTTCTGTGCTCTGTGTTATATTGCATCAGCATTGCAGTGCCTTTCAGTTCTGTGCTCCTGTTCTGTTCATTTCAGTATTAGCAGCTGCTAGTGCATATATTTCTAAACTGCTTTTTTAAAAGCAAGAAGAAACCAAACAGCTTTTTTTAAAGCTACTATTTGTGTGTTTGTGTTCCACTTTCATTTAGTGTTAGATAGATAGGTTTGAGTGTACTTGTACACCTCTGTAAGCTAGCTAGCTTAGTTTAGTGTGTTTATTTAGTTAGTTATCTGTTTTATAAAAAAAAAAAAAAAAAAAAAAAGTTATTTTTAGTTTATTCAGATCTCTGGCTCTGCTGTGTTAGCAGAGTCACTGTTCTATCTATATTAGTTTCTTTATTGCTCTTATTCGTTGCCCAGTCAGTTTTTGTCTGTTGTCTGTCAGTCAGTTAGTTAGTTAGTTTAAAAAAAAAAAAAAATTTAAAAAAATTTACCTTTCGTTTAATTGTTGTTTAGTGGCATAGCTACTAGTTGTTTGTCTGCGCGCCTGTTTTTTCTATTATCACATTTACCCCCCCCCCCAATAAAGTTTACCCACCCCCCCATATCAGCATGAGCAGCATCCGTGGTCGTGGCAGCAGGGGTAGGGGAGTTACTCCCAGTGCTGGGTCGCTGCCAGCACGGGGTACCTCTCGTGCCCCTACTACTGGTAGAGGATCGGGTGTAAGGGGAGTCCGCCTCATCCGGGAGTTTTTCACTTCGGGCAGCCGCCCGATATTGCCTTCCCAGGCTCCAGCAGTGGTGGAGTACATGGGGCACAGCAGTGCCACTCAGTCATCACCAAGTAGCACCACCACCATCAGTACACCGGTGCCTTTAGTACCCAGCCCCAGCGAGTCCAGCCTCATGCTGTTTGATGGTGAAAGTGACATGGATATCTTGGGGGAGGCCCTCGATCATGCAGACATTGATTTATGTGCTGATGGTCAGGACCTTTTTGAAGGGTTAATGGAGGAGGAGGATGGGGTACTGGCTGTCAGTAGCCCAGAGGCCTCCCTTCATGGTGGTGCTGGTGGTTTTCTGCAGGAAACACCAGCACCTAGTCAGACCCATGCGTCTGTGAGGGGACATCGGAGCCAGGCTAGCGGCTCCATGTCAGATGTCTCCTTCAGACCACCACATGTCAGCCCTGGGTCTGACATATCTGGGGGCGAAGAGGAGGGTGACCCAACATGGGTGCCACCTGCCTCGTCGGTTCACAGCATCAGTGACGACGAGGAAGGTAGGCACCCTGGGGAAACGGTGCGCCAGGTCACCAGGGAGACCAACGTCAGGGTCTCCACTGGTGATGGCAGCAGGAGGTGTCAGCAGCAGCAGCAGCAGCAGCAGCAGCAGCAGCAGCAGGCAGCTCCACCTGTGCGCACCGAGTCCCAGCAGGTGGAAGTCAGCGTCACCCCATCTGACAGGAGGGCGATGCTGAAGTCACCTCTCTGGGCCTACTTCACCTTGGTAGCAGATAACCCGACAGTAGCCATCTGCCAGCTCTGTCGTGCCAAGGTGAAGAGAGGGAAGTGTTTGGCTCGGGTGGGTACCACGGCACTCAACCAGCACCTGCGGATTAATCACTGGCAGGAGCATGACCAGATGAAGCGTGCTGGTGGTAGCAGCGCCACCACCACAAGTGTGCAGGGTACAGCAGCCCCTGCCACTGCTTCATCGGCTACCAGCAGGTCATGCCCCCCCGCTCCCTCTAGTAGAGGTACTGCTACCGACAGCCAGACCTCCACATCATCACCCTCCTCTTCGGTGTCCCGCACTGCCGTCCGGCGCCAGGCGTCTCTTTCTGACGCCTTTGAACGCAACACTCCCTTCCCCCCTTCAGACCGACGTGTGCGTTCCCTCAATGGGCTCCTGGCAAGGGTTATTGCCCAACATCTGCTTCCCTTTAACATAGTGGACTGCAACCCCTTCAGGCAGATGTTGGAGCAGGCCCAACCCCAATGGCGTGTCCCCAGCCGCCATTTCTTTGCCAGGACTGGTGTCCCTGCCCTACACCAGCACATTGTGCAGAATGTAACCCTGTCGCTGGATCATGCTGTCAGCAACAGGGTGCATCTGACAATGGATGGCTGGACCAGCAGGCATGGGCAGGGGCGCTACATAAGCTTCACGGCCCATTGGGTTTCCCTCCGAGGCGCCGGGGAGGGATTGGCGGCATCTGATTTTGTGGTGCCGCCCCGGGGTGTCCAGGGGAGAAGTGCTGGTCTCCCTCAAGCCACTGTCTCCGCAGCTGCTGAGCCTCCCAGCAAGCGCCCCCGTAGCTATTCAAGTGTGGGGCACGTGCGCTGTCAGGCCGTGCTCCAGCTTGTTAGTTTAGGGGAACGGAGACACACTGGACGAGAAGTGCTGAGCGCACTTCAGGCTCAGGTCCAGAAGTGGCTGACACCCCGAAGGCTCCAAGCAGGTCTGGTTGTCTGTGACAATGGCAGCAACCTCCTCTCCGCCCTCCAGGCTGGCAGTCTGACACACGTGCCCTGTCTGGCACATGTCCTCAACCTAGTGGTGCAGAAGTTCCTGCGCACCTATCCCGGGTTGAGTGACATTGTGCTAAGGGTACGCAGGATTGCCAGCCACTTCAGGCGCTCCCCAACCGCTACCGCGTCCCTGTCAAAGTTGCAGCGGGACAACAGCCTGCCCCTTCACAGGCTGATTGTGGACAGTGTGACGCGGTGGAACTCCAGCCTCTACATGCTGGAGAGGTTGTGGGAGCAGCGAAGGGCGGTGAAGGAGTACCTGCTGGAGCAAGGCACTGGCGGGCCATCACAACACACACTCCCGTACATCACCAGTCTGGAGTGGGGGCAGATACACCAGGTCTGCCATGTGTTGGCCCCTTTTGAGCAGGCGACCAAGATGGTGAGCAGGGAGCATGTCGGCCTCAACGACGTGCTCCCTATAGTGTTCCTGCTGGACAGGGCACTAGATCGCCTGCTTGGAGCTGGGGAGAGTGCCTTGGTGGAGCAGGAGGAGGCAACACTGCTCCACCAAGACCAGGCCCAGGACGAGGAGGAGGAGGAGGATCATGATGATGATCAGGAGGTGACTGGTGGCGTCCTGGAGTCAGGGCCTGGTCAGGAGGGAGAGCCGGTGTTGGGGGCACCGATAGTCCGGGGGTTTGGCATGACTGACCGCGAACAGCAGCGCCTCCATGACGAGGAAGCGGACGTCATGGACCCAGGCAGCCATGAGGAGTCACAGCGGGCTGTGCTCTTCCCCATGGCTGCCCACATGCTGAGATGCCTCAGGAGGGACCCCCGGGTTAAAGCCATCAAGGAGAGGGACGAGTTTTGGCTGGCCACCCTTGTAGATCCCAGATTTAAGGGGAAACTGGAGCAGTTCCTCCCAGCCAGACGGAGGCAGCCCCGGATGGAGGAACTGCAGGCATGCCTAGTCAGCCGTTTGGAGCAGGCAACTCCCCGGCCTCCAGTTGTCCCCCCTCATCTCACCCAGCAGGTGGCTGCACCCAGCAGCAACATCAGCAGCCGAGCAGGGGACCTAATGGGTGAGATGAGGATGTTCATGCAAACTGAGCGACCTAGTACCAGCAGCAGCAGCAGCAGCAGCAGCCATCACCACCAGCGGCTGGCCCACATGGTGGCAGACTACATGGGGTCCGTCAGTGCTTCTGACAGTATGAGCACCGACGACCCCATGGAGTACTGGGTTGCCAGATTGGACACCTGCCGCGAGCTCGCTCAGTATGCGCTGGAGTTATTGTCTTGCCCCCCCTCCAGCGTACTATCTGAGCGGACATTCAGCGCGGCAGGTGGGGTGGTCACGGACAAGAGGACCCGTCTGTCCACAGATTCCGTGGACAGACTCACATTCATCAAAATGAATGAGTCCTGGATCGGCGGTGACTTTCTGGCACCCGCCGTCGGTTCAGGGCGCTGAATGGTCCCTTGTCAGTTACCAATACCTCTCCTATCTCTTTATACCAGGGGTGTCAAACTCAATTTCATCGTGGTCCGCATCAGCATTATGGTTGCCCTCAAAAGGGCCGGTTATATCTGTAATATTATATGTCCAGCGCATCCCCTCCCCTTACATTCGATGTCAAAGGCCACCCCACCATCCTACCCCAACATCAGAAGTGGAGTTCCCCCTCTCCCTTACATCACAGTGCATCTCCCTTTCCTTATGCTGCTCCTGGGAAGAAGGTGGATATTTTTTTGTTATTTTGAAAAGCCTGTGGCGTGCAAAACACAACCCAAAAACTACACCCGGTGCCACAGCTACTTAAGGCCTGTGTCATTCTGCTTTTCAAATGTAATCACCGTGCTACAGCAATTTCAAGCTTTTGTAATTTTGACACTATATGGGCTCCTACTGCTAATGGCAAAAGGCTGAGTGATTATGTACCGATATATTACTCATACTGGTGCTGTCACCTTTTGTCTGTGAGATTTGCCACTTTCTTACTACTGCTGGTGCTGCTGCCACCTCTTCCACGACCACGAGTGAAAAAAACACTTAATTGTGTACTGGTACTACTATGCTGCTGCTGCTGCCAGTGCTCAGATACTTATGTGTCAAGTTATTTGGCACTACATGCTACAATCATCAATGCTGCTGCTGCTGTGCTGCTGCCACCTCTTCCACGACCACGAGTGAAAAAAACACTTAATTGTGTACTGCTACGACTATGCTGCTGCTGCTGCCAGTGCTCACTTACCTATGTGACAAGTTCTTTGGCACTATATGCTACAATTATCAATGCTGCTGCTGCTGTGCTGCTGCCACCTCTTCCACGACCACGAGTGAAAAAAACACTTAATTGTGTACTGCTGCTACTATGCTGCTGCTGCTGCCAGTGCTCACTTACCTATGTGACAAGTTCTTTGGCACTATATGCTACAAATATCAATGCTGCTGCTCCTATGCTGCTGCCACCTCTTCCACGACCACGAGTGAAAGAAACACTTAATTGTGTACTGTTACTACTACTATACTGCTGATGCTGCCAGTGCTCACTTACCTATGTGACAAGTTCTTTGCCACTATATGTTACAAATATCAATGCTGCTGCTCCTATGCTGCTGCCACCTCTTCCACGACCACGAGTGAAAAAAACACTTAATTGTGTACTGCTGCTACTATGCTGCTGCTGTTGCCAGTGCTCACTTACCTATGTGACAAGTTCTTTGGCACTATATGCTCCAATCATCAATGCTGCTGCTGCTGTGCTGCTGCCACCTCTTCCACAACCACGAGTGAAAAAAACACTTAATTTTATACCGGTACTACTATACTGCTGATGCTGCCAGTGCTCACTTACCTATGTGACAAGTTCTTTGCCACTATATGCTACAATTATCAATGCTGCTGCTCCTATGCTGCTGCCACCTCTTCCACGACCACGAGTGAAAAAAACACTTAATTGTGTACTGCTGCTACTATGCTGCTGCTGCTGCCAGTGCTCACTTACCTATGTGACAAGTTCTTTGGCACTATATGCTACAATCATCAATGCTGCTGCTCCTATGCTGCTGCCACCTCTTCCACGACCACGAGTGAAAGAAACACTTAATTGTGTACTGGTACTACTGTGCTGCTGCTGCTGCCAGTGCTCAGATACTTATGTGTCAAGTTATTTGGCACTACATGCTACAATCATCAATGCTGCTGCTGCTGTGCTGCTGCCACCTCTTCCACGACCACGAGTGAAAAAAACACTTAATTGTGTACTGGTACTACTGTGCTGCTGCTGCTGCCAGTGCTCAGATACTTATGTGACAAGTTCTTTGCCACTATATGCTACAATTATCAATGCTGCTGCTCCTATGCTGCTGCCACCTCTTCCACGACCACGAGTGAAAAAAACACTTAATTGTGTACTGTTACTACTACTATACTGCTGATGCTGCCATTGCTCACTTACCTATGTGACAAGTTCTTTGCCACTATATGCTACATATATCAATGCTGCTGCTCCTATGCTGCTGCCACCTCTTCCACGACCACGAGTGAAAAAAACACTTAATTGTGTACTGTTACTACTACTATACTGCTGATGCTGCCAGTGCTCACTTACCTATGTGACAAGTTCTTTGCCACTATATGCTACAAATATCAATGCTGCTGCTCCTATGCTGCTGCCACCTCTTCCACGACCACGAGTGAAAAAAACACTTTATTGTGTACTGGTACTACTATGCTGCTGCCTCTGCCAGTGCTCAGATACTTATGTGTCAACTTCTTTGGCACTATATGCTACAATTATCAATGCTGCTGCTGTCCTGCTGCCACCTCTTCCACGACCACGAGTGAAAAAAACACTTTATTGTGTACTGTTACTACTACTATACTGCTGATGCTGCCAGTGCTCACTTACCTATGTGACAAGTTCTTCGGCACTATGTGCTACAATTATCAATGCTGCTGCTGTCCTGCTGCCACCTCTTCCACGACCACGAGTGAAAAAAACACTTTATTGTGTACTGTTACTACTACTATACTGCTGATGCTGCCAGTGCTCACTTACCTATGTGACAAGTTCTTCGGCACTATGTGCTACAATTATCAATGCTGCTGCTGTCCTGCTGCCACCTCTTCCACGACCACGAGTGAAAAAAACACTTAATTGTGTACTGTTACTACTACTATACTGCTGATGCTGCCAGTGCTCACTTACCTATGTGACAAGTTCTTTGCCACTATATGCTACAATTATCAATGCTGCTGCTCCTATGCTGCTGCCACCTCTTCCACGACCACGAGTGAAAAAAACACTTAATTGTGTACTGCTGCTACTATGCTGCTGCTGCTGCCAGTGCTCACTTACCTATGTGACAAGTTCTTTTGGCACTATATGCTACAATCATCAATGCTGCTGCTCCTATGCTGCTGCCACCTCTTCCACGACCACGAGTGAAAAAAACACTTAATTGTGTACTGCTGCTACTATGCTGCTGCTGCTGCCAGTGCTCACTTACCTATGTGACAAGTTCTTTGGCACTATATGCTACAATTACCAATGCTGCTGCCAGTGCTCACTTACCTATGTGACAAGTTCTTTGGCACTATATGCTACAATCATCAATGCTGCTGCTCCTATGCTGCTGCCACCTCTTCCACGACCACGAGTGAAAAAAACACTTTATTGTGTACTGTTACTACTACTATACTGCTGATGCTGCCAGTGCTCACTTACCTATGTGACAAGTTCTTCGGCACTATGTGCTACAATTATCAATGCTGCTGCTGTCCTGCTGCCACCTCTTCCACGACCACGAGTGAAAAAAACACTTTATTGTGTACTGTTACTACTACTATACTGCTGATGCTGCCATTGCTCACTTACCTATGTGACAAGTTCTTTGCCACTATATGCTACATATATCAATGCTGCTGCTCCTATGCTGCTGCCACCTCTTCCACGACCACGAGTGAAAAAAACACTTAATTGTGTACTGTTACTACTACTATACTGCTGATGCTGCCAGTGCTCACTTACCTATGTGACAAGTTCTTTGCCACTATATGCTACAAATATCAATGCTGCTGCTCCTATGCTGCTGCCACCTCTTCCACGACCACGAGTGAAAAAAACACTTTATTGTGTACTGGTACTACTATGCTGCTGCCTCTGCCAGTGCTCAGATACTTATGTGTCAACTTCTTTGGCACTATATGCTACAATTATCAATGCTGCTGCTGTCCTGCTGCCACCTCTTCCACGACCACGAGTGAAAAAAACACTTTATTGTGTACTGTTACTACTACTATACTGCTGATGCTGCCAGTGCTCACTTACCTATGTGACAAGTTCTTCGGCACTATGTGCTACAATTATCAATGCTGCTGCTGTCCTGCTGCCACCTCTTCCACGACCACGAGTGAAAAAAACACTTTATTGTGTACTGTTACTACTACTATACTGCTGATGCTGCCATTGCTCACTTACCTATGTGACAAGTTCTTTGCCACTATATGCTACATATATCAATGCTGCTGCTCCTATGCTGCTGCCACCTCTTCCACGACCACGAGTGAAAAAAACACTTAATTGTGTACTGTTACTACTACTATACTGCTGATGCTGCCAGTGCTCACTTACCTATGTGACAAGTTCTTTGCCACTATATGCTACAAATATCAATGCTGCTGCTCCTATGCTGCTGCCACCTCTTCCACGACCACGAGTGAAAAAAACACTTTATTGTGTACTGGTACTACTATGCTGCTGCCTCTGCCAGTGCTCAGATACTTATGTGTCAACTTCTTTGGCACTATATGCTACAATTATCAATGCTGCTGCTGTCCTGCTGCCACCTCTTCCACGACCACGAGTGAAAAAAACACTTTATTGTGTACTGTTACTACTACTATACTGCTGATGCTGCCAGTGCTCACTTACCTATGTGACAAGTTCTTCGGCACTATGTGCTACAATTATCAATGCTGCTGCTGTCCTGCTGCCACCTCTTCCACGACCACGAGTGAAAAAAACACTTTATTGTGTACTGTTACTACTACTATACTGCTAATGCTGCCAGTGCTCACTTACCTATGTGACAAGTTCTTCGGCACTATGTGCTACAATTATCAATGCTGCTGCTGTCCTGCTGCCACCTCTTCCACGACCACGAGTGAAAAAAACACTTTATTGTGTACTGTTACTACTACTATACTGCTGATGCTGCCAGTGCTCACTTACCTATGTGACAAGTTCTTTGGCACTGTATGCTACAGTTATCAAAGCTGCTGCTGTGCTGCTGCCACCTCTTCCACGACCACGAGTGAAAAAAACACTTTATTGTGTACTGTTACTACTATACTGCTGCTCAGATACCTATGTGACAGGTTCTTTGCCACTATATACTACTATTACCACTACTGCTGGTGTCAAGTCTTGGCCAACTGTTTAGATAATGTTGTGTGTGTGATTATTAGTTTATATTTGAATACTAATGCTGCTGCCTTCATGCTGGTTAATGCTTCATGACCTCTCTGGCACAGCGGATCCACCAACAGCCTCCGCTACAAGCTACCAGACCGGATCGTAACAGCAAGTGTGACTAAAACAATGAACTTTATGTTAAACCCTGGTTTGCGGCCTGTTGATGTTGATGTGGATGTTGATGTGTGAAGTTAGATGTGTTGAAAAACCTAACAATCTAAGTAAGAAAGGAAACATTTGAAAAAAAAACTTTTTTTATTAAAATAAAACAAATAATCAAACATGATTCTTAATTTTCTTGTGGTCTTCTCCCATCAGAGCCAAAATGTCTCCTTGGCGTTGAATCAGCTGCTCATTTTGAGAAATTAAAAATTGCATCTTCCGTTGGTTTGATAGTATTTTGGCTGCAATTTTTTCAAGTTCGGTTTTTCTGTCAACCATCTTTTTTAAAACTGTTAGGATAAAAGAAAAAAACATTTGGATTTCAAAGAGCGTTACAAAATCAATATAATATTTATGTTGCTTATTAAACAATCATTATCATGTCTATACAATTGTTATGTGTCTAGCACATATACTTGTATCATAAATACCATATTATTGTTGTGAAATCTGACGGGTAAGCTTTAAATGCTGTCCTTTTTTTTTCTACATCTTATTAGGTGGTCTTGCATAGCAAGATCACTTACTATTCTCTCACATATATATTATTATTATTATTATTATCGCCAAATTTACCACCCTAACTTCTCCCACAGTTTTTACGCTACATAGACGAGTCATATATCAAAATGAGCAGATTGTTCCCGAATAGTGGACCATTACTTTGTGGAACGTTTCGTCAAATCGTTTGCGAAATATCGTTGTTATTATGGCAAAATTTTCCCATAGAAATGAATGGTGAAGCTTAGAGTGTGAGATTTTTAAAACTGAAAAATCATTACAAGATTTCAAAACTGCGACCACTCCCTCATTTTCAGGCCGACCTACACAAATCTTATATCAAAATGTTCAGCTGTCCCTGCTGCTACTGCACGTGTCGACGGCTAAGTGATCGGTAAAATGGTTTTCAGGATACAGACATTTGATTGCAAAACACGCCAGTCCATAGCAACCAGTCCATTGCAAACAGTTTTTGAAGGGGCTAATAGGATGTTGCAGTTTTGATGGGATAGGTTTTGATGGAGCAGTTTTTAATGGATCAATGGATAGACACATTGTTGCATCACATTTACATCTGCAGGGGCACAGTCTCCCGTCTGGAGTATTGGTGAAGGCAAGAACACGTCACGCAATTTCCTTAGAAATATTACCATTTCTAGTTTTTGAAATGTTATTAATCTTTGTGCACATATTTACCCTCCTGACCGTAGGTCACAGGAAGAGTGTCATTCTCCTGCTCCTCTTCTCCTACTCCACCAGAAGTTTGGGGGGGGGCGGGTTGCAGCTCCTCATCTTCCTCCTCCACAAGAGCTGTGGCTGACGAGTTGGAGGGCCCTGGATGCTCCTCATTACTCTCCTCCTCTGCATCCTCCTCCTGCTCCTCCTCCTCTACATCCTCCTCTGCGGCCTGTCGCCTTTTGCGTTTATGGCGCACAGATGGTAGAGCAACATCTATAATAACACAATGTCCATATATGTGAAAATGTTTTATAATAACATATGCAAATTCTGTGAACTCTGCTGTATTGTATATGAATACAAATAAATTTATATAGACAGTTAACCAATGGGACAATGTTATATTAAAGGGTCTTGCGGGCACTACAGGGGACTGAGTGTGAGCTGGGCTGCCACCATGGTAAAATGAACTGTTTTTGTCTCCTTTATTTTGTTCAGACGATCTCATGTTAAAAAAAGGGCCTGATGGATCACACGGGATTACTATGACAACCCCACGCCTAACACAGGAATTTAGTGGGAATCTATATATATAAAACTCAACGTGTGTGTGTGTGTGTGTGTGTGTACAGTATGTATGTATGTACCAGCATCGTGTCCAAATGACTAAAGATATTTACATGAAACTTGGCACACAGTCAGCCACAAACATAGGATAGGTGGTTTAACCCTTAGCCACCCCCATTTGCCATGGTCAGGGTTTTTCTTTAAAGTCCCATTCTACTCTATGGAAAATACATGTTACTTCATAACAGCTGTAGATATTTCGATAACACTTGGTCATATGTTACTTTTACGTCCACTTAAAGTATAGGATCGTTAATTTATCCCTTAACTATCCCCATTTGTGAGGGTTGGGGTTTTTGTTTAAAGTCCCATGCAAAGCAATGGGAAAAGTATGTTCCCACATAACTTCTGCGTTCCTGTCTGCTGTCCCATGTCTTTTTTCAACAGTACTATAAATACCTTGGCTGGTGGTGGTGATATATGTTACCACAACATGGCGTCTGGGTTAACAACATCTGCCCTTACATTAATTACATATGACCTTACATAACTGTCACCAAAGGAGCTGCGGTGGCTCAATGCGATTGGCACTGCGCTGACAAGCCATTCACCTCTGCAGCTAGGGGTTCGGATCCCGCTCTCGGCTACATGTGAATTGAGTTTGGTGGTCTCAGCCCGGCCTCAGGTGGGAGTGCTATGCGAGGTAAGCCTGCGCTTAGTACGCCTACCCCCCTCCCACAAAAACCACCACACTTACACACGCACTCGAAATTGGTTTAACATGCACGCACTCTGACCACGCGGTCTCTAAAAAGAGAGGCGAAGGACTAACGTGGCTGGTTGAGCGGGCAAATACTCTCACTCCCTTATAGGGAGTCCCTCTGCCCCGTTGAGGTTCAAAGCCACCCGGGGCATGGAGAAAGGTGGCAGATTGCCTCTGGGGGAGGCCTGCCTACTCCCAACTCCTGCAGTCCGGCTCCTCTCTCGAGTACATGCACAAAATACACTTTAGAAAAAAAAAATACATAACTCTCACCAATAACTTACCTGGATGATATTGCTCCCTTATACGCTTTACCTGGTCCATGTGGCGCCTCTTCAGGTCGGACCATTTTTTTAATACGGCTGAGCGTTCATGTGTGCGGCCATATTGCTCGTGTAACTCCTGAATGATGGAGCTGATCATTTTATTTTTTTCTGCATGCGTCCGCTCCTCATCATAGCCCTTTTGCAGGAAACTCTGCGAGATGAAGAACAAAGTATATTACAATACTTTTGTTTAAACCCTTATGGATATATGACGGAAATCTATGGTATTCAACAATTGGAAGCATTCTCGCCTTATTAATCAATGACAGTTAATGGCTGTCCGGTAATACTGGGGAGTTGTTTTGCAACAGCTGTAGGCTCCGTTTAGTAAACAGTGCCGTACCAGATGTTTTTTTTTGTTGTGGAGGGTGGCTATGTAGGGGTACGTGTATATGTTTTGTTTTTTAATTTATATTTAGTGTGGTGGCGTGTTTGTAAGGTACAGTCAGAGGGGCTTGGGGTTCATAGTAGTTTCCCGCTGAGGGTTTGAGCTGCAGCGCCAAATTTGCTTCAGCTAGAAGCACACTGTAAGTCCCAGCCCATGTGAATGTACCCTGTACATTCACATTGGGGAAGAGGGGGGGGGGGTTATTGCAGCCAGTTGCATGCAGGTAGTTATACTTTTGCAACAGCTGGAGGCAGAATGGTTGCAAAACACTGCGTGTTTGTTACCTAACTCAGGGTTTCAAGACCAGTCCACCTCCAGCTGTTGCAAAACTACTACTACCATCAGCCATGGTCTGTCAGTGCATGGTAAGAATTTTACTTTTGCTGCATCTAGGGTGCCACAGTTTAGAGACCGGTGTATAGTGGTCTGAAAAATGTGGGCCTGCAGAACTTGCAAAACTAGAAGTGCCAGCATGCCCATTAGGGTTGCCACCTGTCCGGTTTTCACCCGGACAGTCCGGGTTTGGACACATGTGCACGAATTTGAAGCCATCTGAAACCCGGGCACATTTAAAAATGGGGAGGTCGAGTTGTATGCTAATAAAAGGGGGGCCCTGGGGGAGGTCGATGCATGCTGATATAAAGGGGGGCCCTGGAGGAGGTCTGGTCTACGCATGCTGCCAGTGGCGGCTGGTGCCATGCCATGAAACCGCAGCCACCGTGCCATCAAAACGCAGCCACTGTGCCATGCCATCAAAACTCAGCAACCGTGCCATCAAAACGCAACCACTGTGCCATCCCATAAAACGCAGCCACCATGCCATAAAAATTCAGCCACTGTGCCATCCCATCAAACGCAGTCACTGTGCCATCAAACGCAACCACTGTGCTATGCCATCAAAACGCAGCTACCATGCCATCACAACGCAGCCACTGTGCCATGCCATCAAAACTCAGCAGCCGTGCCATCAAAATGCAACCACTGTGCCATTCCATAAAACGCAGCCACCATGCTATCAAAACGCAGCCACCATGCCATAAAAATTCAGCCACTGTGCCATCCCATCTAACGCAGTCACTGTGCCATCAAACGCAACCACTGTGCCATGCCATCAAAACGCAGCCACCATGCCATCACAACGCAGCAACCATGCCATCAAAATGCAGCCACTGTGCCATGCCATCAAAACGCAGCCACCATGCCATCACAACGCAGCAACCATGCCATCAAAACGCAGCCACTGTGCCATGTCATCAAAACGCAGCAACCATGCCATCACAACGCAGCAACCATGCCATCAAAACGCAGCCACTGTGCCATGTCATCAAAACGCAGCCACCATGCCATCACAACGCAGCAACCATGCCATCAAAATGCAGCCACTGTGCCATGCCATCAAAACGCAGCCACCATGCCATCACAACGCAGCAACCATGCCATCAAAACGCAGCCACTGTGCCATGCCATCAAAACGCAGCCACCATGCCATCACAACGCAGCAACCATGCCATCAAAATGCAGCCACTGTGCCATGCCATCAAAACGCAGCCACCGTGCCATCAAAACACAGCCACCGTGCCATCAAAACGCAGCCACTGTGCCATGCCATCAAAACGCAGCCACCGTGCCATCAAAACACAGCCACTGTGCCATGCCATCAATTTTCAACACTATGCCATCAAATGCAGCCACTGTGCCCCCAATTGTCGACACTGTGCCCAGTACCCCCCTGGCACTTACCTTTCTGGCTTCTATGTCCCTCGATGTCCCTCGTCCTGCCCTCGATGACGCTTCAGCCAATCAGGTTACCTGATTGGCTGAGACGCCTGTCAGTCTTATCCTCAGAACGCACGGTTGGTACCTCCCGAGGATAAGCTACAAAAAAATTGACGTGCGTCGCTAAAGTGTTCGGGTTTGGCTTGACGAAAACGTGGCAACCCTAATGCCCAGGCATGCTGGAAGTTGTAGTTCTGCAACATCTAAAGGGCAATATGTATTCGAACGTCCTTGGGCCTTAAGGACCCTGAAGTCAGGACGTTCGCATACATACTATGTCCACAACCTGTTAAATTAATTATGCTAAATAGCAAGGAAAGTGCATAAATACACATTTACCAACCAGGGTTTCTTCAGCTGTGCAGGCATGCTGGTAGTTGTAGTTTTGCAACAGCAGAAGACACAATGTTTGGGAAATACTAATATCTGAACTTATATACTAACTTTTAAACTAGTCTAAAATGCAGTTAAAGCTAAGGAAATAACAGTGGTGAAAATACTTACATTAATCATCATATTTTCCTCACTGGGTGTAAAATTGCTTCCCACCATATTCACTCCCAAGGATTAGGCACAAAATTGCGATAAAGAGCTGTCAGGTAACTGGCACGGATCCAGGAAATGGTCGCGTGTTGGTCGCGTGTTGTTCTCGCGATTGCGCATGCGCGAACGAGAATCGCAATAACCGCAATATCAATCGCAACATGAAATCGCAACCCCAATCGCAATCGAATTAGCGAAAAATCGCAATAATGTTTATTCGCTAAAATATCACGAATATTCGATTTTAGCGAATATTTCTCGAATATTCTACTATATATTCGTGATATATCGCGAAATCGAATATGGGGTATTCTGCTCAACACTGCTGCCTACTCACAGAAATGGCTGTAGCGTAAAGGTTGTACAGACAATGCACAGTTTGATACCACTCATATTAGTCTATCTATTTTTGCTGTGGAATACCAATGGACTTACATTTGTGTTATCTTCAGGCGGCGTACACACGACCGAGGTTCTCGCTAGAAACCAGCGAGAACCTCGCTGGGAGCTGCATTCCAGCGAGAACCTCGGCCGTGTGTACGCTCCTGGCTCGCCCCGCCCGTCGGGAATCCCGTCGAGCGAATAGAGAGCAGGCTCTCTATTTGCTCGACGGCCCGCCTGGATGAATGGCTGGTTGCCATTCCCGACGGGCAGGTCGCCGATTTCGACGGCCGGCCAAAAGCCTCGACGGGCGGAACGATGTGTTCCGCCCGTCGAGGTTCTCGTACGTGTGTACGCCGCCTTAGGAATTGTTTTGTTTCTTTTTATATACATTCCTGGGACATGGAGTATAGCACTTTTTGTTTACATGTATTAAGACTGTGAACCTTGTAGTTACTGTAATGAGTATTTCTTCTAACCGCACTGCAAAAACGCTGTTTTCTATGTGATTTAAAGTTTTTTTTTATGTAAAGTTAAAATAAAGAATATGGGCCAGATTCAGGTACAATTGCCCTGGCACAGAGTATCAGAGATACACTACCCCGCCGTATTTTACCTGGCTCTAAGACGAATTCTGGTAGATTTCGGCCCGTAAGGTACGGCGGCGTAGTGTATTTCTCGCAGGGGAATCGAAATACGCGATTAGGGGGCGTGAAGCATTTAAATTAGGCGCGTCCCCGCGGCCATCGAACTGCGCATGCTCCGTTCAGAAATTTCCCGCCATGCATTGCGCGAAATTACGTCGTTACGTCAGGTTTTTTTTGAGTAGTGTCGTTTACGTACATTTCTATTCCCGGACAACTTACGCAAAAAAAAATAAATAAATTGAAATTCGACACGGGAACGACGGCCATACTTAACATGGGCTGTCTAACTATAGACCAGATTTTTGCTTCCCTAACTTTACGCAGCAAAAAGATGACTACAGATGCCGTAAGAGAAAGCGACGGACGATCCTAACTTTGTGGATCGCCGGAAAAAGCTAATTTGCATACCCCAACGCTGAAAACGACGCGAACTCCACCCAGCGGGCGGAAAAAGATTGCAGCGTAGATCCGACGGCGTACAAAGACGTAAACCTGTCGGATCGAAGCCCGAAGCCGCCGTATCATGGTTTGAGGATTCAAACTAATGATACGACGCGGGTAATTTGAAATTACTCCGGTCTAACAGGAGATAGACCGGAGTAATGGCTCTGTGAATCTGGCCCGATATATATATATATATATATATATATATATATAAAAATAAAAAGAAAATCTCCTTGAGTAAGCAATTAAAAGAACAAGAGTATAGGTACCTTTAACTTAACCCGGCTGTAAATTAGCATCAGAAAATAGGCACAAGGGGCCAGATTCAGCAATAGTTACGACGGCGTATCTCGAGATATGCCGCGTAACTTCTTGAGCTAAGATAATTGTATTACGCCGTTGTATCTTAACTGCATATTTACGCTGGTGCCAGGGGCGTGTACGCTGATTTTCGCCTTAAATGTGTAATACAGCGAGATACGCCTATTCATGAATGTACGCCCGGCCGTCGTAGTACAGATACGCCGTTTATGTAAGGCGTTTTCAGGCGTAAAGTTTTTCCAACAAAAAGATGGCGCAGCCAATGTTAAGTATGGACGTCGGGACCGCGTCAAATTTTAAAAAATTTACGTCGTTTGCGTAACTCGTCCATGAATGGGGCTGGACGTAAATTACGTTCACGTCGCTTTCAATTACTCTTTTCGACGTCATTTGGAGCATGCGCACTGGGATACGTTCACGGCCGGCGTATGCGCAGTTTAAAAAAAAGTCATTTACGTGGGGTCACACTTCATTTAACTAAAACACGCCCACATGAGAAACATTTGAATTAGGCGGGCTTACGCCAGCCCATTTACGCTACGCCGCCGTAACTTAAGGAGCAAGTGCTTTGTGAATACAGCACTTGCCTCTCTAATTTACGGTGACGTAGCGTATCTGAGATACGCTACGCCAGCACAACTTTACGCCGCACTACGTGAATCTGGCCCATGGTTGCTTAGTGGCAAGTTAACTCAATGGATTGGTACGGGTTCGAATAAATGGTGGTTTGAGAATAAATGAACACAGATTAAAAGCTTCTTCTGTGAGCTTCTTGGGGCAGAATCGTGTGTTTTTGGCCCCCATAGAATTTAGTGGGAGCAACTGAAAAACATCTGTTTCATCTGGTTCCCACAAATCTGTTACTTTACTAGAAGTCATGTGTAAAAAAATGTGAAAAAAGCCTGGCTATAGTCACACTTGAGTCTGAGCTTCATGTGATAGGCAGAAAAGGGTGATGAGTAGGGTTGTCCCGATACCACTTTTTTAGGACCGAGTACAAGTACCGATACTTTTTTTCCATGTACTCGCCGATACCGAATACCGATACTTTTTTTAAATGTCATGTGACAGTTTTCAAACCACAATACAGACTAAGGATATTTTCTTTAGAATTATGAAGAACTCTAACTCAAGACATTATAAAAGAATAAAAATGAGTAAAAATTAATAAAAATGTTTTATTTTCTTGTCACGCAGTAGTAAAAAACTCAAAGAATTTTCACAGAACATGTTGATAAATACAAAAAAAGTATTCTATTTAGGTATCGGGAGCATTTGCGCGAGTACAAGTATTCCCGCAAATACTCAGTATCGGTCCCGAAACCGATACTAGTATCGGTATCTGGACAACCCTAGTGATGAGTATACCATAATTGTGGAAAAGTTTAGGGGTTCTAAATTTACCCTTGTGCACAGATAGGATATACATGAGGGTGAGTATTCTTACCTTGCCACATGACAATTATGCTCTTGTTCATGGGACTCATACTCAAGGTGAGTATTTATATTAAATACTTTAAAGAAGTTGAAAGTAGAATTCTGATTGGCTTCCATGGACCAAATGTACAGTAAATTATTCCTTTTTCTAGCTCTCCCTCTTGCCAGCGACAGTTTTTTTTTTTTTCGTGGTTTCTTTTTATAGCACATGTTCTGTAGCCCACACAGTTTAGGATCTTGAATAAGCATCACACTAAGTGAATGGACCTTGAGTAAACTTTCTATCATGTTTTAAAAATAGGACAGACAGAGCGGGTGTCAAGGTTCTGTTGTCTACAGCTGGCCCCCAGTGATCCAGTGTGATGAATACAAAACACACAGCTCTCAACATTGTAAAAATTCTCCATGTGCACTAATACAACGGCCTCCCTGTTCTACATTGAGAAAAAAGTCAAAGATGAAAGGTTATATGCGCAAATGACTTTATACGGTATATGATCGATTTAGGAAAAATAAAATGGATGATACAGACCATATAACGTAAAGGGGTTGTAAAGGTTTGTTTTTTATTTTATAAATAGGTTCCTTTAAGCTAGTGCATTGTTTGATTCACTTACATTTTCCTTCCATTTCCCTTCTAAATGTTTTTTTTTCTTTGTTTTCTTTGTCTGAATTTCTCACTTCCTGTTCCCCCTCAGTAAGGTGTTCAGTAAGTGTTCTGACAAAAACACCGCTCAGATGATGGTGGAAAGCTTACTGAGGAGAAACAGGAAGTAAGAAATTCAGATAAAGAAAATAAACATTTAGAAGGGAAATGGAAGGAAAAGGTAAGTGAACCAAGAATACACTAGCTTAAAGCAACCTATTTAGAAAATAAAAAATGAACCTTTACAACCCCTTTTAATCTTTGTTGTTCTATATAAATTACAGTGCTCTTTTGAGGTATAGTGTGGAGTTTGGATACCAATGCCAACTCCAACTGAGAGTTATGCTGGACATTCAGGGCTTGAATTTCCAGCCACTAAAAAAAAAAAAAAATTGAAAAAATTCTTTCCAAACTGGCAGCGTAACAATCTTACACCCCTGACATCGGCGCACGGCCATATTTTAAATATCTCCTAAACCGTGGAGGTTTAGGAGATATTTCCAGCACCTACAGGTAATATAGGCTTACCTGTAGGTAAAAGTGATTATGCAGGGTGTACAACCACTTTAAAGACTCATTGTAATCATTTCATGAAGATTTTTCTTTTGTTTGTTTACTTTGCCACATTCGAATTGAAAAAAAAAAAAGTTTTCGATTCAACCGATTCCATATTTATCGATTTGAATGTTTTGAATCAAAAAAAAATCGTTAAATTCACAGAAAATTTCAAAAAGACACAAAATGAATTCCAAATACGAATTTAACGAATCAAGTGAATTTAACTAAATTAAATAACTAGGTTAAGGTATCAAAACAAAACAATTTTTTTCGCAATGCCTGATGGGTTTTACTTCTTCTTTGTTCCCTGCAAAGTAAAAGCATTGCATACTAGCCCATTATGTGCCACTTACCTGCAGCATAAGCCCGTAGAGATTTAGGAGAGATTTCTAGTACCTACAGGTAAGCCTTATTATAGGCTTACCTGTAGGGAAAAGTGGTTGCACAGGGTGTACAGTGTATGGCAGTGATTGAATTCAAAATCAACTATTTGACAGTAGCTGTCAATCAAAAGCAGGGGCGGACTGACCATTGGAAACTCGGGCACTGCCCGAGGGCCCCATGCCACTAGGGGGCCCCATCAGGGTTGCCAGGCTCATTAAAACCAGGGACAGTATGTAAAAATCTGTGTTTTTTTTTACATCTGTCCCTGATATGTCCAAAACCTACATGCTTTTGATGTGAAAATCCAGAGATTTTAGCTGCCCCGCCTCTGTACTGCCACCTGGCTTGGTGGCCATCTGTAAGCCTGGGGGCCCCATAATCTTCTATTGCCCGGGGGCCCCATGAGTTGTCAGTTCGCCCCTGATCAAAAGTAAGCCGATCAGATGGTCATGCATCTGTCAATGTGATGGCAGCAGTGACTAGGGGGAAGTGAATTGAGGTAGGCGTGTCCAGTACGGACATTATGACTGTTACCAGTCTCTGACCAATTTATGTACCCGTTTCTCTGACAGGTACATAAATCAGGTGTGGGCCTCAACTTTTTCAGTGGGGCAGAACAACAAAATTCTAGAGGATGTCGGCCCCACCTCCCAAGTGTGTTTTCAGTGAGTGCATATTTTGAACTATTGTACACACCATACAGTACATAAAGTTGTAAATTCTTCCACTAGTGGCTGTCTGTTCTTCAGGCAGTGTAGTCAGCACCCTTGCAAAAGCCAAGGAAAAATATTATACATATAAGTTACATAATTATATAGTTACATAGTTGGTAAGATTGAAAAAAGACACAAGTCCTTC
Organism: Rana kukunoris; assembly: GCA_029574335.1. NCBI lineage: Eukaryota > Metazoa > Chordata > Amphibia > Anura > Ranidae > Rana > Rana kukunoris. Next base: position 174,366,248 of record CM056052.1, read on the forward strand.
AAGTCCAACCTGTGTGTGTGCTTTTATGTCAATATTACATTGTATATCCCTGTATGTTGTGATCGTTCAGGTGCTTATCTATTAGTTTTTTTTTTATTATTTATGCTCCCTGCTGAAACTACAACAGAATTCCACATCCCTACTGCTCTTACAGTAAAGAACCCTCTAAAAGGTTAAACCGCTTTTCTTCTAGTTTTAGTGAATGACAGCTTGTCTTTTTAAATTCCATTTTGCAGACAACTTTTATACCTATTGTGGGGTCATCGGTGCTTTAATCTTTCCTTGTAACTAAGGTCTTCCTGTCCCTTTATTAGCTTTGTTGCCCTTCTCTGGACTCTCTCCAGTTCCAGCACATCCTTCTTGAGGACTGGCGACCAAATACTCCAGGTGAGGCCAGACCAGAGTCTTGTAGAGTGGGAGAATTATCGCCTGGCATTGCATGTCATTGCATGTCATTGCTGAGCCTGTCATCTACTAGGACCCCCAGGTCCTTTTCCATCCTAGATTCCCCCAGAGGTTCTTCCCCTAGTGAGTAGATTGCATTCATGTTGTTGTCACCTAAATTCATTATTTAAAATTTTTCTACATTTAACCTCATTTGCCATGTAGTTGCTCACCGCATTCACTTGCAAGGTTTACACATCCTACGGAGAAGTTATTGCCCTGCTTAGCTTAGTATTATCTGCAAATACTGAGATTGAGCTGTCATGTAATGTTGTTTAGTGAACTGTTATGGGTATGACAGGGGCGATCCTAGGGTCACAGGCGCATGGGTGCAGAAATATTTCTGGCGTCCCCACATGGGCGTGGTCATTTTACGAACTCCTCCCCTTTACAAATGTTTCTATGGCAATGACTCAACCACAGAGATGCTCCCCCACAAAGTCTTCATTACCCTGGGATCCTAATGTAGCGGCCTGCTACTTTCTAGCCAGCACTGCTTTAAATTTAGAGGGTAGTCTGAAAATTAGTTGACTCAGACTGTGTTATTTTTCACTAAATTTGGGCCTCTGTTCCAGCCATGGCTGTACTGTGAGTGACCACTATTGTTATCTGGGGTGCTGTTTCCCGCCCCAGGCCAAGGGTGTCAGCAGTCAGGTCAAGGTCAAGGTGTTTTGGGTGTTCCCCTTCAGCAGCCAATCAGAGGGAGTTGATCGTCCCACTGTGCATGCTGGGAGGAGAACTTAAGGGACAGATATCACTAGTCCTGGATCTGTCATCCCACCGACCCCCCCCCCCCGTATGTGGCTCTCATGGCCAGGGGTGCGTGTTCAAGTGTTCCTGGCTCCGGGACCACGTTGGCCCACTGTTGTGATCTATTAAGTGGGCCCAGTAGTCAGACTGAGTCTTCGCTTGTAGAGTGGTCCTGAGCTGTCCGTCCTGAGGGAGGAAGCCACCCGATAAAGGACCTGTCTTGGTTGAGCACCGAGTGAGAGGCTGGTATCTCAGGAGAGGCCTTGAACTTCATTGAAGGACGCACCATTACTCAAAGTCTGAATGATGGTCGCCTGTCAAGTCCACATGAAGTTATTCGGGAGAGATCTGGGTGCTTAATCCTGTGCTGAGAGGATTTTGGACCGAATGTGTCTCCATCTTTGGGAAGGTCTGTGGCAGAGACTTTACCAAAATGTTGTGTGACATCCTGGCTGCTAGGTTATGGAGAGAAGCCGGAGTGTTTATGAACAAAGTTATACACCTGAACCTATTCTCTATTACCCTTCCACCTCTTCAACTACTACTTTTATCCTTTTACCAAGTTGGGCAAATAAAGCAAAGAAAAAGAAGTCTAAAGTGTGGAAATTTTTCTCAACTCTCATCTGATACCCAAGGAAATAGAGGTAACATGCCACCCAAAACAAACCAGCAGCTCATTCGGGGGTAGTGCTACACTTACATGATCTCTTAACAATAAACAAAATACAGGAAGAGAAGCAGAGTACTTTATTGGGACCTGGAGGGGGGCCTCTCTGATGGACACAGAGTCTGTTAGAAAGACCCCCAGACATACTACATACATGGTACAGGAGATGGTTAGAGACTGCAGATATAGTACAGGAGACGGGCAGAGACTGCAGACATTGTACAGGAGATGGTCAGAGACTGCAGACTTAGTACAGGAGATGGTCAGAGTCTGCAGACATAATACAGGAGATGATCAGAGACTGCAGACACAATACAGGAGATGATCAGAGACTGCAGACACAGTACAGGAGATGATCAGAGACTGCAGACATAGTACAGGAGATGGTCAGAGATTACAGACATAGTACAGGAGATGATCAGAGACACATCAGTTCTGGACAGACACACACCTATGCTCAGAACACTAGTTCTGGACGGAGACAAACAAGGACAGAAGGAGGGAGTGAAGAACTCTGCCACTTCGGCGCCCCCACCTCTGCAGGCGCCTGGGTGTTTTTCCTGGATTTGGCAGAGATCCAGGGAGAGCTGGATGACTCACAGGCAGCATCACTGAGACCTCCCCCCTACTTTTAGAATCTACTGAAACCTTCTAGAAGAATTGGAGGGGAAATAAGGTGGAGTTTCCTTGAGTATTTTGAGGGCCCTAACCCATCCACAACAGAATTGTTGGCATGGGGCAGGTCCCTTGCAATACTCTGGGTCAGCCCAGCTGGGGCAGTGTGGAGTTTGGTTGGAAAGATGGAGTTGGAGTGTTTGGCTGTTGGGGCCTTTAAGTGTAGCTCCCCAGTCTGGGGGGGGGGGGGGGTGAACTTACGCCTTGGTTTGGGTGCAGAAGGGACCCCTCTTCATGACACACAGGGGGATCCTGACCAGGAAGCACGGGAGCAAGGAGAGGACAGTGGGAGAACACAATCCCCAGAGAGGAAGACACGTGGGCTGGTTAGTGATACTGTCAGAGGACTGAGAGACATGCCTGAAAGGACTGGGTGCAAGCAGTCTGGGATCGATGCAAAGTCAGTCTGGGAGGACTGTGGAGAAGTTGCCTTGAGGACTATTGAAAGGGGCAGCTGCAGCAAGGTGGGCTGGCAGTGCCTGAAGAGGTGGTACTGGGAGCAGTAGCCACAGAGAAGGACAGCTAGCACCAAGTACCTAATTTTTGTTAGACCAAATGAGCATGTGGTCCCTGCCTGCAAAGGGCATTTTATATGGTCTAAATGTGCTCTTGTCAGACCATCCACAAAGTACTAGCTGGTCCTTTCTACAAGCAAGTTTGTGCTGGAGGTAGAAAGGAACGTGTATATAACGGATGTATAAAAGTTGAGTCCCTGAAGTGTTCTGCTAATCGAGTGGGCATTCAATATTAACCCTTCCCAATCCAAGTTCAAATCCCCTAATAAAAAAACAAAATCAAAGAGAGCATGGAAAATTTGTGTGCCTGGCTGTGCAGGGTGGGAGATAACCATCATTCACCAGCAGCTCCTACGGGGGTAGCGCTACACATATAATCAACAACTTTGGACTCCCCCATGGACACATATAATACCAAACACTATAGAGAAACAAGATTTTTAAAACACTAAAGCCTGCACTACCCATGATATTTTTAATCATTCAATAGCTTTACATTGACCCCTTGCTGTGCCAACCACCTAATTTGCAAGGAAGGCATTGATGCTGGCTTCTCTCTGATGTTTATGACCAGTTAAAGGAGTAAGATAATGTGATTGCTGTTAAGTATATAAGCACTTATTTCAACAAATTGCATTGAACTCAAGTGTACCTCATAATGTGCCCACTGAAGCAAATGAACACATAGATAGGATTAAAGCAGACTACAGTCCAGCTGATAATTATAACTTCTAATAGCATTTCACACACTGCACGCTCGTCCTTTGATCCCCTAAGGCTTGGAATCATTACTTTATTTTCAAAATACTGTCAGATCATTTTTCCCTTATACACAATGTACTCATTACTGGAGAAAACTTGCACGAAAGACCCAACTGTGGACAATTTCTAATAATTACATAATATAAATCTACCTTTTAAGACATGCAATATTTGTTAAAGGAAAAGGGAATACTGTATCTTTCAAATTACTTTCTGAATGGGATTGGTGAGGTACTGTAATGCAGTATGGAACAGTTATTTTTTGACTCATAAAAATGTAAGGTACATGAAAAGCAGTGTTGCTCATCTTACTTTAAAAAAGTAATTAGTTACAGTTACAAATTACTTCTCCGAAAAAGTAATTGAATTAGTGACTCAGTTACTACATTGAAAAAGTAATTAGTTACTCAGCAAAGTAACTGCATTTTTTTTTAATATTCTACAATGCTTTGTTGAGAAGCAGATGACGGGCGCTTGCCAGGGAGCAGTGAGTTAATACTCCAAGACAAAGGAATGCCGGATCCTTGAGAAAAGAAAACCGGAAACAAATGGTGATCTCGTGTATATCCCAGCCTAGGTGCATCCGTCCCACCATGTATGTGCAGCTAATAGGACTTAAAACCCTTATCCATCTGCTACATATTACATCCAAATTAAAAGCTGGATTAAAATGTATGTTTATAATATACATTCGTTTGACGTTAACAGAGTCTGTAATTTAAAATCTTATATTAGGCTTGCAAGGGATCTGGAATGGGGATGTCAGATTTTCTTTGTTGTCTGATGAAGAGATCAATCACTGACCAAAAATAACCTTCTGATCATTGGTCTGTATAGGTTTCCTGCACTTACCATGTTGACCACTAGATGTCGCTGTGTACACTGTGTTGTATAGGGAATGTTTGTTCTGTGGAACATTTTGTTCTGGCCATTTGTTCCCCCGGATCATAGGTCAGTCAGTGTGAGGTGGGTGGGGCTCATTGTATCCAGGGCTCCCTGCGATTGGGAGTTTTCAGACCGCTGTGACAGGCCATCACAGCGGTCACATGATTCTAAGCGGAGTTCCACCCATATTTATGTTCACAGCTCCGGCAGAAGCAATTACTCTGCTGCCATCTAGTGGCGGTAGATGTAATTGTGGTAATGCTGCCCAAGTAATGGGAACTGCGTTACCGTGAGGGGAAGAGTAATCAGGTAGATTACTCGTTACCCTCAAAAGGGGCTGCGTTAGGTAACTGCGTTTATTGTAACTCCGTTACTTACAACACTGATGAAAAGACATGGACTCAAATTTAAGACGTGTATGTCATCTATAGCTTTTAAGTGCAAAGTTCAATAAAAGCAACCAATCAAAATAAGCTTTCGGATGTGTTTATTAGAAAAAAATTAAATTATATTAATTACAGTACTGCATATGCTCTTTGCATTGCTTTTCTGAAAAAGTCAAACAATATAACACATACAGTTAAAAATAGTGGCAGAAAATAAAAAGGTCACAACTGCCAAGCCTTGGTTTGCGTACAATACTCAGGGATGCATAGGTCTGTAATTAAATCCAAAATGCTTTTTCTGCTGAACCACTTTCTTATCTTTTTTAGCACTTAAGCCCTCTAGACTCCATAAAAAGGTAGAAGGAGGGAAGGAGCTTATTAGATAAAATGAATAACTTGTACTGTATAAAAATAACTTGTACTTTCCACCCCTTTCCCCTTCCTGTTGTATGAAATCTGCTGTAAATATAAAAGGATGGCCATTAGAAATCAGTGAGTAATGAAAGATTAACGTTGGGTGTGATGAAATAGAAATAAAGAAGGATTGGAAAAGGCAGGACCTTAATAAAGCAGATTTATTGATAAAAAGCTTTGACAGGGAAAAGCATCTTCAGAGACATACGGGCTCGTAGGCCTTTTTTATATCAAATTTTACAATATAGCGTATTTATCGGCGTATAAGACGCGTCGGCGTATAACACGCACCCCAATTTAAGAGGGAAGTTTCAGGGGAAAAAAGTTTTCGTTTTTTTAACCACTTCCTTACTGGGCACGTATACCCCTTCCTGACCAGGTGAAATTTCAGCTTCTGGCACTGCGTCGCTCCCAAACAAAATTGGCATCCTTTTTTCCCCACAAATAGAGCTTTCTTTTGGTGGTATTTGATCATCTCTGCGGTTTTTATTTTTTGCGCATAAACAAAAAAAGAGCGTCAATTTTGAAATATTTTTTACTTGTTACTATAATAAATAGCCTATTTTTTTTAAAAAAAATTTTTTTCTCAGTCTAGGCGATACGTATTTTTCTACATTTTTTTGGTAAAAAAAAAAAAAAAAAATCGCAATAAGCGACTGGTTTGCGCAAAAGTTATCGCGCTTACAAAATAGGGGACAGAATTATTATTCATTTTTATTATTATTTTTTTTTACTAGTAATGGCGGCGATCTGCGATTTTTATTGGGACTGCGACGTTATGGCGGACACATCGGACACTTTTGACACATTTTTGGCGCCATTCACATTTATACTGCGATCAGTGCTATAAAAATGCACCGATTACTGTATAAATGTGACTGGCAGTGAAGGGGTTAACACTAGGGGGGCATGGAAGGGGTTAAATGTATTCCCTGGGTGTGTTCTAACTGTAGGGGGAGGGGGGTGACTGGGGGAGGCGACCGATGCTGTGTCCCTATGTACAAGGGACACAGATCGGTCTCCTCTCTCCCCTGACAGGACATGGATCTCTGTGCTTACACACAGAGATCCATGTCCTTGTCCCTGTAACCGCCGATTACGAGTGCCTGGCGGACATCGCGGCTGCCAGGCACACGCATCGGTATCTCAGAAATGCGGCAGGCACGCTCGCGCCGGCGGCGACGCTCGCCCACCCTCTAGTGGCCTGGAAGAGCGGAGGAAGCATATATGCGTCCAGTCAGAGATTTAGAACCACCCCGTGGCCGCACATATTCGTACGACCATCGGGAAGTGGTTAAAAAACCATTTAGAAGCAAAATAATGGTATCTGAGCATCAATGCAGCCAGATCTGTGCCCATCTTTAGCCTCAATGCAGCCAGATCTGTGTCCATCTGCAGCTTCAGTGCAGCCTGATCTGTGCTCATCTGCAGAATTGATCTTCAATGCAGTTTGATTAGTACCCATCTGCAGCCTATAAATTTATCAAACTGCTCTGCCTGTTCAGTGCCGATGTGCAGTTTTTACCTTTAAATGTCAGATCATCTTTGTTGTCTCAGAGGGAAGAGGGGGAGCGAGAGCGCCACTAAATTACATAGTGCCGCAATCGCCTTCCTGTGTACCCGGCGCTCCATCACTCACAGCCACGCCTCCTGCCCCTGCTAATATGATAGACAGTACAGTAGTCCAATGTGGGGCCAGGAGGCGTGGCTGTGCGTGACGGAGTGCCAGATACACAGAAAGGAGATCACGGCTCTTTGTAATTCAGCGGCACTCGCTCTTCTTCCCTCAGACAGCAGGGATCGACATGCACACACGATTTTCCCCTGATTTTAACCACTTCCGGTCCGCGCTATTGACATAATACGTCAGCAGCGCAGACCTGAGGCGCCAGGGTCACGACTTTTGACGTGATTTGCTTGTAATTCCCTGTGGCGCGCGGCGGGGAAAAACAGTCCCGACGCATCACCGAGGATTCGATGCGTGTACCCGGCGGCCGCGATGTCCGTCAGGTACACGCGATCGTCGGTGACAGAGCAGGGACGTGGAGCTCTGAGTGTAAACACAGAGCTCCACGTCCTGTCAGGGAGAGGTGACAGATGCTGTTTCCCTTGTACATAGGGAGACAGCATCGATCACCTCCCCCAGTCACCCCCCTCCCCCCACACAGTTAGAACACACCCAGGCAATACATTTAACCCCTTCCTCACCCCCCTAGTGTTAACCCCTTCAATGCCAGTCACATTTATACAGTAATTGGTGCATATTTATAGCACTGGTCGCTGTATAAATGTGAATGGCGCCAAAATTGTGTCAAAAGTGTCCGATGTGTCCGCCACAATATCGCAGTCAAAATAAAAATCGCAGATCGCCGCCATTACTAGTAAAAAAAAAAATATAAAAAAAAAATCATAATTCTGTCCCTTATTTTGTAGGTGCTATAACTTTTGCGCAAACAGTCACTTATTGTGATTTTTTTTTTTTTTTACAAAAATACGTAGAAGAATACGTTTCGGCCTTAACTGAGAAAAAAAAAAAATTATTTTTTTAAAAAAATTGGGATATTTATTATAGCAACAAGTAAAAAATATATATATATTTTTAAATTGTCGCTCTTTTTTTGTTTATAACGCAAAAAATAAAAACCGCACGGGCGATCAAATACCACCAAAAGAAAGCTCTATTTGTGGGGAAAAAAAGGACGCCAATTTTGTTTGGGTGCCACGTCGCACGACCGCGCAATTGTCAGTCAAAGCGACGCAGTGCCGCAAGCTGATATTTTGCCTGGGCACGAAGGGGGTTTATGTGCCCAGTAAGCAAGTGGTTAAGGGGGAAAAAAGTGCGTGTTATACGCCGATAAATACGGTAACTACATTGGCTACAATATGATTAATTGCTAAGTCCCATGTCATTGCCATAACTTATCATAATGCTTACACCTGCTATACAATCAGACAAACCTACTCATTCATTTCTATATATTTATTAAAAATGATTTGTAAAAGTCAATGTTCCTTTCTTCCACCATTACAATTACTTTTTTTTTTTTTTTTTTTTTTTACCATTACAATTACTATCAAATAATATCTGCAGACAGTACGACACCATCATATGCCTTTGGACCCTGAATCCAGGGGAGATCACTGTAATAGCGTGGCTTACCACATTAATTTCCAGATGCCACAGGGTCCCACAAGTATGGCAAATATATACAGGTGATACTCGAAAATGTTTAATATTGTGCAAAAGTTCATCTATTTCACTAATGCAACCTAAAAGGTGAAACTAATATATGAGATAGACTAATTACATGCAAAGCAAGATAGTTCAAGCCGTGATTTGTCATAATTGTGATGATTATGGCTTACAGCTCATGAAAACCCCAAATCCACAATCTTGAGCCAAACCATTTACCACTGACAGTGGTAATTCAATTATTAGCTTTAATTAAATAATCAATAATGTAAAACCTGTATCCCAAAAGGAACAAAACTGTTACTCTAACTGCAGTGTAAGCTGGAGTTTGACCTTAATTTGTTATTGTATCTGCTAGTCCATCTAATAATCCTCTCCCCTCAGATTTACAATGCCGTTGTACAAAGGTGTCCCCTGTGCTCCTTCGCTCACAGTGGGGGCGCTCTAATACAGGAGGTGTGTTGCTGGCCAGATCACTAGGTGAAAACAGAGAGGAAAAGCCTAAAAAAAAACACACAAATGCAGCCACCAAATCTAAGGACTAGTAGGCTGCAATATATGACATTTTCATTTTTAGATTTAATACCGCTTTGATTAAAAAAATAAAGGGCACAGGTACGGTAAATCAAAAAAATTATTAGAAAGGTTTTAGTGTTTTTTGGGGATTACAACCAGCTGAACTCATACGATTTCAAACTGGCTTTTCCGACTTCAGGGGCGATTTGACAGACATCTGTGCGGGTTCATATTGAAATCGGCACCACAAAGTAGGCATTGCACCGATTCAGACGGTGCAGTTGCCAGCAATAGGCTCTGATTTGGCATGCAATTTGCCAAATCGGCCTGGTGTGAACGAGGGCTCAAGCGTGTTTATGTGTATCATACATTTTTTCTGCCCAAAAGCTCCTCTCAAAAACGTACTTGTGATGGATTTTTTTTCCAGCCCGAAAATAATCCTCTGCAAATATGCCAGTAAACACCCAAATGTGCATGGACAAAAAGGGTAACTAATGCTGCGTACACGTAATCGGAAATTCCAACAAGAAAACTTTTGGCTCAAACTTGTGTTGCATGCACAGCGAGCCGAGAAAAATGTAATTCAATGATTCCGAGCATGCCTCGAATTGATTCCAATCATTTTTTTTTAAGAAAAGCATCCGCCCCTTGCTGTATAGAGGGAGCGGTGTGTCTAACCAGTCTCGAGCATTGGGAGCGAGCGTCGTGCTGATTAAGCATGCTCCGTCTACAGCTACTGTATCCAATAGGGGAACCATAACATTATCCGCCGGATAGACACTCCTCGACAGAACACCGGCAGCAAGTCCCCACATTCCGACCCGGTGTCCCGACAAGCGACTACAATCAACAAGTCCCCATGTTCCGTCACGGTGTCAAGCAAATGGGAGGGGTCTTTTACTTTTCCTGCTCATGGGCAAGAAAGAAATCCTCGAGTGAACCTATAAGAAAACTGGCAGCCCGAGATGTCCCAGCCCTCTCCTCCTGACTGAGGACCCTTACATCCAGTCCAGTGTTCATCTGTCTCCACATCTTCCTGGCAGCTATGACTCTCCCATCACCACTGCTCTGCCTCTGGGCCCCCTCCAGGACTCAACGGTATTTAATTCCTTGCTGGGTATGCTGCATAATGCATATATTTGCAGTTATTATTGTACAAAAACAGTGCACACATACACTAGGTATGTCTTCAATAACACAATATGCAAATCGCAAGTACTTTCAGTTTTTTTTTGGCGGGGGGGATTTTTAATGTAATTAAAAAATTTTTTTCTACCAAATTTCTATCACATGGGGGGGGGACTCAGAAGCCCCCTATGTGATTGTGTGTGTGTGGGGGGGAGGGGGCCACATTAAAGGACCCAGCCTTGGGAGTAAATCCAGGCCTGATTACATCCTGTCTGGTTAAACATTGTCAGCAGTGTAGGGATTCAGAGAAAACTTCTCCAGTAGAGCAACATCGCCATTGACTTCTATTGGGCCTGTGTTCCAAGACCAGAGATGCTTGGGGGGTCTTTACCAGCTTCCTGCCCAATGTATTGTACAATGACGGTCGGCTGGACCACTCTTGTTCTGGTAGGACGTCATATGACGTCCTTAACATTCCTGTTGCGCATGTGCGTTCGCAGGGACATGCAGTGCGGCAATCAGTGACGTAGGCGCTTTACCATGTGATCAACTGTGTCCAATCGCAGCTTATCACATGTAAAAAAATACCGGTTATAGGCATTTCCTTTCCTCAGCTCTGAAAGCTGAAAATTGGCCTGGGCAGGAAAGGGGTGAAAGTGCCGGTATTGAAGTGATTAATTATAGTCTATGAGGATGGGAGCTACACAGATTAATCTACTGTAGATGGAGTCCACAGCTCCAAGATACAGATGCATATGGATTTGGGGAGGAGGGTGGGTAGGGGTTAATTTAGAACTGATAGAGGGGTTTAAAAGGGATAAGCACACTTTGTTTGAAAGTGCACTTATGCTTTAAATAACATCCCTGAGCCGGCTTTGTTTTTTTTTTGTTTTTTTCTCTTTTTGCAGAAATACATATATTTCAGAAAACATGAAGAAAAAAGCATAAAGCACGTGCTGCATTTTGTTAAAAGCCATGCATGCTGAGATAATCACCAGGTATTTCCCCCCCAGAAAGTTTGTTCATAACATGGAAAACTTGAACATAAGATGTCAGGCAAGGGAAATCTTTAATAATATACACTATACTTCCATAGGTTTGAAATATGTTGCTTTGAATTATAAAAACATGCCTGTTCTGAAATCCCAGTATCCCAAATGTAATAAATAGTTCTGTAAATGTTTATTGATTTTTGGCTTTTATATGTATTCATTTCTCTCTGATATCTATTACTATGCCTATCATTGTAATTGACATAAACATTATTTTCTTACCTTTTGACAATATCTGTTCCAGATATAAATGTAAAGCTTGGAAACCAAATACTTTATTTGTCCATTTGAAATCAGCCTTTGCATGCATTGTTTGGCGGAGATACTTAAGCCTGATTGCATTCAGCTCATTGTATTAGAGAGCAATGAATGTGGACAGTTTTCAGCGTCCGTGCTTCTGCTGTCAGGCACATCATCTCAGCATGGGGTTGCCTGCCCTGGAGACACTACCATACACAAGGATTACCGTTTTCTGCCAGCAAACCATTGCTATTAATCCTAAAGCATGCCTGACCCTGGTAAGAGTAAAACATTAAAACATAATAACCTAATATATTATACATAGTTAATTATATTAAATATATGACAACACATTTCATCAATTTGAGTGTTTTTTTTTATTGTTTATTTTATTGTGTTTATTTTATTTATTTATGATTTCCCATTGTTTCATTTTGTAAACACATATACCAAAGGTTTTCTGTAGGGTTATGTTAAACCCTCCATCATTTTCATGTGTAGGACCAACACTTTCTATAGTGTATATAATGTATAGCTATGTACCATTATGTACAAAAAAAAATTCTTGCTAAATGTTGTGTAGTGCCTGGTTACTTTTCAGAACCAGGGCTAGTGTAAATTTAGAGGGGGTCAGAGAGTTAAGTGACTCTGACCAGGATAATCTGTTCAAATTTGATGCCTCTGTCCCAGCTTTGGCTGTGCTGTGGGCTCATGCTGTCGTTTCTGGGGTGCTGATCACACCCCAGGCCGACAGGTGGCAGCAGCGGAGTCAAGGGTTTGGATGCTTTTTACCGGCAGCCTATCAGGAGGAAGTTTTCCTCACTGTGCATGCTGTGCGTGTGGGGCACACCTTCAGGGTAGCCATTCCACGGCACCCTGGCAAATGGCCTTCCAGGCCGGGGTGTGTGTGCTATGCAGTGATCCTGGTTCCGGGAGCACGTTGGCCCAGAGGATCTGATCTACCGCTGGGGCCCAGTGAACGACTGGATCCCCAATCTGATGAGGTCCTGAGCTGTGCGTCCTGTTGGAGGAAGCTGTCCGGTGGAGAGTCTGCTTGAGGAGTGGCAAGAGAGGCTGGTGTTCCAAGAGGGGCCTGACTATCCACGGGGGACCAGGGAAACCGGGTACCGAGAGGCTGGACATTGGTCGCCTACCGGTCGGTAAACTAACCAAAACTACCTGAAGGATATCCGAGTGTTGAATCTGCTAAGGAGGATTCTGGACCACTATTATCTCCATTATTTTCAACCATTGGGAGGGTGTGTGGCAGAGACTTAATCCCACAATTGAGTGACATTCTGGCTGCCAGGCTTGTGAGAGAGGCCTGTCCAGATGCGCTGTTCCCACTCTGGCTGGACAGTTGAGGTAGAAGTTGTTGTTGGAAGCCCAGAGGCGATTTATTTCGCATGTGCTGCGCTATACAAGTTCTTCATTCATTCATTCATTCAGGACTGTTTCCTATCTACATACACCTGAATCTGTTCTCCATTTCTACTATTTTTTTCACTCTTCTACCGGCTGGGTAAAAAAAGCACAGAAAAGACACTTGTTGTGTGGACATTCCATTTACTACAACTCTCATCAAGTACCCTATACGGCGGAGACACAGAGGTAACGTGCCACCCAAAACAAACCAGCAGCTCCTTTGGGGGTAGTGCTACAGTTGTTTGCAGGAACAAAATTGCCATTTGTTTTCTTTTCAAAAATACTGGGGAAATTCTTAAAGGTGTGTAAAGGTTCATTTTTATTTTCTAAATAGGTTCCTTTAAGCTAATGCATTGTTGGTTCACTTACCTTTTCCTTTTATTTCCCTTCTAAATGTTTTTTTTCTTTGTATGAGCTTGCCCCCGAGCTGTTCTGGCTGGGGGTTAGTCAACCTGCTTGCCCCCTCCCTTGGGACTACATCCCTGCGGGGAGACGCTGTGAAAAGCATGGATGATGGGGGCAAGCTTACTGAGAAAAAAGAGGAAGTGAGAAATTCAGACAAAGAAAAAAAAAACATTTAGAAGGGAAATTGAAGGAAAAGGTAAGTGAACCAACAATGCACTAGCTTAAAGGAACTTCTTTAGAAAATAAAAACAAAGCTTTACAACCCCTTTAAACGGGGCTGTAAACCCCCCTTTAGAATTCTGTTGGCAGTCACAGCAAAAATTTCAGATCATTTTTGCTGAACCAACAGAATTTCATACCATGGTTGGCTCTGTTGACACCACCAGGCTCAACAAAATTCAGTTTGAAAAATAGACTGAGCCACATGGAAAATGATCAGGTGGACAGTCACTGCATCCTTTTTAGGGGCTGTCAGAACAAGTTAGTCAGCAGAGGAGATTCTTCCATACGTGCTGCAAGCCGTTGGCACCTGCGACTGTCAACCACAATCGCATGCTTTATTATCACTTTTATTAGGGATAAGCAAAATTATATTTTTTTCATTACTCTAAAATTTCATTAACAATTGGAGATTTCGTTTGAAATTTCACCATATTGGCGAAATATATTGGAGTTCATGGGGAAGGTAACATTAAGATAGTTTTTAAAGATGCTCTAAGCTTTAACCGTGACCTTAAAGGGGTTGTAAAGGATTTTTTTCCTCTAAATAGCTTCCTTTGCCTTAGTGCAGTGCCCCTTCACTTACCTCATCCTTCAATTTTGCTTTTAAATGTCCTTATTTCGTCTGAGAAATGCTCACTTCCTGTTCTTCTGTCTGTAACTCACCACCGTAATGCAAGGCTTTCTTCCTGGTGTGGAGAAAGCATCTTGAGGGGGGAGGGGGCGAGCAGGCAAGTCAGGACACTCTCTACTTTGCAGATAGAGAAAGGAGCTGTGTGTTAGTGGGTGTCCTGACACTCCTGCTCGCCCCCTCCCCCCTCAAGAGGCTTTCTCCACACCAAGAAAGAAAGCCTCGCATTACTGTGTGGAGTTACAGACAGAAGAACAGGAAGTGAGCATTTCTCAAAAGAAATAATGACATTTAAAAACAAAATTGAAGGATGCGGTAAGTGAAGGAGGACTGCACTAAGATAAAGGAAGCTATTTAGGGAAAAAAATATTTTCCTTTACAACTCCTTTAATTCATATTATTCTAACTGTGTTTGTCTGCCTCCTTGTAATGTCCTCTGTGAGCTCCCGAACATCTCCTTTGCTCCATCACTATTTGTTTGAAACAAGCAGTGCATGTTAGTTGCGGTCATGTGCACTGCTCCATGCACATTACACCTCCCATAGTCCCATAGTCCCTAGCTCAGGGAGAACGAACAAACATAGCCATCTCCTAATAGAAAATTGGATCAAAGTAGCAATAAAAAGAGAATTAGAAAATTTTAAAAAATTTAAAGAGAAGTTTGAGAGCAACAGAAGATACTTTTTTTTTTAAGTCAGAAATTCATATTTAAATATAATTTTCTGTTTTTAAGTTTAGTGTCACTATAAGGGCACATAAGCTTCTTAAACTACCCTAGACCAAAGGTTGCCCCCCCCCCCCCCAATCATCTTAATTTTAAAATGTTTTTTCTATGAAAATAAAAAAATAAAAAACAGTAAAAAATAAAGCAAAATTAATTTTGAAAGCACCGTATATAATGTATAATAATCTAATACGTACAAAAATGGAAAAACACAAGTGCAAAGAACACAATTATTATAATAATTTGCTTATTATACATTTATAATAACTTTGCTTTGCCTGTCTGTGCCATGAAAACTGCATGTAATTTTGCTCAGTAAAAAAGGGGTATATTAAATGTTTTCAGGCTGTATTCTCAAATATCCCTCTTTGAAAAAAATACCCCATTATGGTCACTAGCTGATCCTGAGTGTCATTAGAAACTAATATGCTCCTCAACTCCATCTAGTGGTCTTAGTGTGGTATTTTTCCAATTTACACAATTGTTTCCATTAATACCATTCCAACTTCAGAGAATATAGCTTAAGAACATTCTATTTTTCCCAATTGGCACAGAATGATTTTACATGCATTTTAGATGGACAGCTATGAAAAAAAATTCACTTCTGAACTATTTAAATTCTCAATGCACCAAAAACAAATCTCTAAATAAAGAAATTTTTTTTATCAAGCAAATTTGCTTAAGCAGCTTAGTTAGCACAATTAGGTTTCCAGCTCTGCAAAAAAATCACTTCACTTATTCCCTTCGGAATAAAGATTAAAACTTGGTAAAGTTGCTTTAGTATGAAGTGCAAGTGCCATATTCTTTGATCTCACAGTGCTGTGCATGTGCATAGTTGTTATTACTATGTTGTATTATTATTGTCAGCAAAAAAGTGTGCTTGTTTCGAAACATTGTGCAACAAAGCTGATGGTTACAGAGGAGTGGGTGGTAGAGGTGGAAGTTCTGTGAGTGTAGGATGAGATGGATGTGAAGGTCTTTAAAGCAGGAGTCACAGAGGGTGGTAGAGACGCGTTGTCAGCCAGGAACAGGCTTGGTGGGAGGTGCCCTGACCAGGGGGTGTTGTGGATTCATTGCTGCATATTTTGTAATGGCTAGTTGGGGTTATGGTTACCAAGGAACATCATTATGTAACAAAGTCTTCCTGTTTCATTCAAACCATCCAACAATGGATATAGTTGAGCAGCTTTGTATTTATTATCTATAGTTCTCATTTAGGCCTGAGAATGTTGCTTATACAAATATAAATTACAGATTTCATACAAGAAATTATAGCATAACTATATGGAGGTTGCTGAATGCATTATATCATTGTCTGCTAACAGGGGCGGGCTGGCCATTGAGGAACTCGGGCACCGCCCAAGGGCCCCATGCCACTAGGGGGTCCCATCAGGTTTGCCAGGCTCAGTAAAACCAGGGACAGTATGTATTTTTTTTTTTACATCTGTCCCTAATATGTCCGAAACTGACATGCTTTTGATGTGAAAATCCTGAGATTTTAGTTGCCCCGCCTCTGCACTGCCTCCTGGTGTGGTGGCCATCAGTAAGCTCAGGGGCCCCATAATCTTCTATTGCCCAGGGGCCCCATGAGTTGTCAGTCCAAACACACAGAATCTCCCATGTATTTAACTGCCTGGAACACATTCTTTGCAAAAAACATATAATATTGCCAAAAGCAAAGCAGTGCCCATAAGTTAAATATTGATGCATGGGTACATATACATTATGACACAGTGTTCTGTTCTAAAACTGGGTGTCCTGTACACTGGGTGTCCTGTACACTGGGTGACTAATTTAATTTAAACAAAATTGTTTTAATGCTTCAGAACATAAATCAAACCAATATAATTGCTCACAGGAAAGGACAACATTAGTAAAGGACAATTGGCACTTTACCGGAAATAAATGCTATAGAGAGTATCATGTCTAAAGATAGCAGGGTAAGAGGCAACTTTTCTCTGTATATTTATTACCTGCAAATTTTTTCCCAAATTTTCAGAAATACAGTCTTGTCATACACTATGGGCCAGATTCAGGTAGATGGGAGTTTCTTTACTCCAGAGTAACGCATCTCATTTACGTTACTCTGCTGAAATTTTAGGAGCAAGTGTTGTTATTCATGAAGCACTTGCTCCTAAAGTTGCGGCAGCGTATCGAAAATGAGCCGGCGGAATTCAAATTGGGCGGGTACGGGGCGTGTATTATTTAAACTAAGCGCGATCCCGGTGCGCATGCTCCAAATTCTGTCAGTGAACGTCAATGACGTCACATCCCCATTCATGAACTTTTTACGCAAGCGACGCGATTTTTTTTTTTTCGACGCGATGACGACGGCTATACCTAACATAGGATACTCCACTAGGGGGCTGCTTTATCTATACGCCGCGTATCGCTTCCGGAAACGTCGTAAAGTCACTGCGTCGCGCCCGAAAAAGATCGTGAATTGCCGATTCCCGCTCATTAACATATTTTTTGAGCGTAAATCGGCGGGAACGCCCCCGGCGCCATTTTTAAGTTGAAGTAACGATACGATGGCGAAATTCATTTACGCTGCTCGCATCGGAACTCCAACCCGGCGTTTCTTGTTTTCTAGTTACAGAAAACAAAAATGCCGGCTTAAAGTGACAGTTAGGCTGGCGGATAAATGGATACTCCAGCTTAACTCTACCTGAATCTGGCCCTATAAGCTTATTAACCCATTGGGGTTGATTAACTAAAGACAAATTTACTGTGCATTTGCTCCAGAGCTTAGTAAATGAGGGAAGGCTCAGCTGGCTTCCATCAGCCAATCATGTGCAAGCAAAAATGCTGTTTTTTTTATTTTCCTTGCATGTGATTGGTTGTTCTTTGTAAAGTGAAGCTTTACCTCATTTACTAAGCTCTAGAGCAGGGATATGCAATTAGCGGACCTCCATTTGTTGCAGAAGTCTCATGAGGCACTCTGACAGCCACAAGCATGACACCCAGAGGCAGAGGCATGATGGGACACTAATTTCATATCCCTACTCTAGAGCAACTGCATTTGCAGAGTGCAACTGCACTTTTAAAAGTGCACAGTCTATTTGCCTATAGTAAATCAACCCCATTGTCACAATATACTATTGAGTGAGGTTAGGACCAGTAAAACAAGCCAACCGCCAAGGTATAAGAGAAAGATAGTCTCACAGGGGCAAGTGACAGTCCGATGCTTGCCACAGATGCAGACAACACAGTGCCAGGTGGGAGACTGCTTTAACTAGTAGGTGACATACCAGTACTTAGCAGAGCTTGAGTCCTACGGGAACGCATGGGATTGGCTTTCCTGTACTGTACTTTTTCCTGTACTTTGCGCTGTGGCTGCAACGATGCTCAGGGCCAATCCTGGGAGGCTAAGGTGCAGAGTCCTTCCCTCCCTCCTTCGTTCCTCGTGAGAACCTAACTGCAATGTTCGGCGGCCAGCCACTGTAACAAAGTCCTGCCTCCTAGACCAGCTTCTGTCATAGGCGGAACACTGATTACATTTCCCGGCATTGAATCAGTGCTTCGCCTATCAAAGATGCCAAACATTGCAGACCTAAGCTCCGTGACACAGCAGGAGATCCACGCTGTGTATAATCCAGGCACACGTGAGGATGCAATGATGGGCATCAGTGAGGCTGCAATCATGGGCACATGAGGCTGCAATGATGGGCATAGTGAGGCTGCAATGATGGGCACAGCAAGTCTGCAATAATTGGGCACAGTGAGTCTACAATGATGGGCACAGTTAGGCTGCATTGATGCGCAAAGTGAGGCTGTATTGATGGGCACAGTAAAGCTGCATTGATGAGCACAGTGAGTCTGCAATGATGGGCACAGCGAGTCTGCAATAAATGGGAACAGTGAGGCTGCAATGATGGGCACCAGTGAGTCTACATTTAAACATTATCGCACATTGTGGTGTTTTTTTTGTCAGTATAGCATACAGGTTAAATTATTTTGTTGTTACATCTGTTCTATATTTATTTGTTTAATTTATGCAAATGTATGTGTATATGTGTGTATATATATATATATATATATATATATATATACACACACACATATACATATATACACGTTTGTTTTTTTGAGGTTGGGGGGGGGGGGGGTCTTGGGTGAGTACCCACACAGTGCTGATGTCAACACTATTTTTAGAAGATTTGTAAAGGCGCACAAAATGGATTCAAAGTTTTAAGGCTTGGAGTTTGGCCTAAACTACTACCCTCCCCAATAGCACATACTTTTCCTTTGTTCTCTGCTATTCTGCTCCTCTCCTAGGGGCAAAGGGTGTTTGGTACTTTTGAGTATGGCAAGCATCCCCTTACTGTACGTGACAGCACTATCATTGGTGATTGGTAGCTCACTTGCCCAGTGATGTCACATGGGGGCGAGGAGTGTCCTCAGTCTTGTGTGACCTTTAGTTTGTAAATCTGAGCTTACACAGGGCTTCCTTACATTACTCTGTTGACAAAACAGTAGGGGTGCAAAAGAAGGTTGAAACACCCACTTAGGTTAGACTTGGTATTGCTCATTCATGCAGGTTCATGTTCTGTAGAGTTGAGCGGAATGGACTTTACTCCATTAAACAATATATATACCCCCATTTCCTGATGATGGGGCTGAACTAAAAGGTAGTATCGGGACACAGCTGAAACCCATCAAGGGGTAAGAAGCAAACTGTGAGTACATATATTTATTGTTCTGCACAAAATAAATATTCTGAGGAAGTGAATTGCCAGCAACAGAAATGCTGTACAGTTTACTTCTTCACTTCCTTCTATTTAAGACTGTTTCTATATTTGTACTAGCACGATACTGGGCAAATCCATTTAAAGGAAACCCAGAGGCGAGCGTGGCTGACATCCTTCTGAAAACGTTCCTTCCTTTGCTGTCTCTAGCTTAAAGCAGTTTTAAACCCAAAAGCAAACATTTTATTATATTGCATCTTACCAATTCTTAGATGTGATGACTCTATTAGTTTTCTTTCTTCTGGTTATCCAGTAAGTCTGTTGTTTTTCACAAGAAAAGCTGTCTTGCACTTACAGGGTTGAGACAGATCATTTAACACTGACAGGGGTGCTTGCAGGGCCAGATTAAGAACATCATGGGCCTGGTGCTGAGGATTTTGGTGGGGCCTTTTATAAATAATAAATGCGTGGGAATCACAGCGCAGCAATGGAGGGCCCAGTCTGAAAATGTAAGTGTACCCTAATGTGCTAATATGCTGTACATATTTGTACATTGTGGCATAACCTACCTCAGGGCCTCTAAAAAGTAATAATGTCAGGAAAGTAGCTGAGATCCCCGATGTTCCTCTGTACATCACCGTAGTAATCACAACATTAAATAAGTTCTAATAATGGGACAGAACAAATATGAGAACTGAGATTTCCTTTAGTTGAACTAACAAGTGTGTCCATTCTAGAGCTGGTAACATTGAGGGTATTCAGTATCATTTTAAAGAACTGTTTTTGTGGGTAAGCGACATAGGGGAGGAGTACGGACGGTATATAAGTGGGAAACATGTGCAGGTGAGTGAGAGGAATGTGGAGGGTCTAACATTGGGCACTATGTACAGGAGAAGAGTGCAAAGGGTACGGCAAAAGGCACAATGTACAGGAGAGGAGTGTGGAGGGTATGACAGTGGGCATCATGTACAGGAGAGGAGTGTATGACAGCAGGCACCATGTACAGGAGAGGAGTGTGGAGGGTATGACAGTGGGCACTATGTATAGGAGAGGAGTGTGGATGGTATGATAGTGGGCACTATGTATAGGAGAGGAGTGTGGAGGGTATGACAGTGGGCAGTATGTACAGGAGAGTAGTGTGGACGGTATGATAGTGGGCACTATGTATAGGAGAGGAGTGTGGAGGGTATAACAGTGGGCAGTATGTACAGGAGAGGAATGTGGAGGGTATGACAGTGGGCAGTATGTACAGGAGAGAAGTGTATGACAGCAGGTACTATGTACAGGAGAGGAGTGTGAAGGGTATGACAGTGGGCAGTTTGTACAGGAGAGGAGTGTGAAGAGTATGACAGTGGGTATTATGTACAGGAGGAGTGTGGGGGTATGACAGAGGGTAGTATGTACCAGAGAGAAGTGTGGAGGGTATGATGGGGCAGTATGTACAGGAGAGAAGTGTGGAGGGTATGACAGTGGGCAGTATGTACAGGAGGGGAGTGTGGATGGTATGATAGTGGGCACTATGTATAGGAGAGGAGTGTGGAGGGTGCGACAGTGGGAAGTATGTACAGAAGAGGAGTCTATGACAGCAGGCAGTATGTACAGGAGAGGAGTGTGGAGGGTATGATAGTGGGCACTATGTACAGGAGAGGAGTGTGGAGAGTATGACAGTGGGCACTATATATAGGAGAGGAGTGTGGAGGGTATGACAGTGGGCACTATGTACAGGAGAGGAGTGTGGAGGGTATGACAGTGGGCACAATGTATAGGAGTGGAAGGATGTTTAGGGACTGCGTGGTGGTTAAGCGGGTCATACATGAATTGAAATTACACCAATTATGCCGAGACAAGCCATAGTCGATCTATGTATGGGCTAGCTGGTTTTACACAAGTCAATCTATTAATCGACTTGAGTACAACCAGCCTGTTTTTCCAAAAACAATCAGTGCTGCCAGCTATAGATAGCAACACTGATCATTGTACTCACTGGCAGGACACAATAACACTACAGGAGTGATTCCCCCATCCACAGGTCAGCAGGTGAGAGGGTGTGTGGGGACAGGCTAGGGAGAGATACCAGTCAGTGGCTGGGTAGGCACTGACTAGTATCAGAGCCAGATACACACAGGTTACATACGTCGCGATCATTCGAGCGAGAGCAATAATTCTAGCACTAGACTTCCTCTGTAACTCTAAACATCTAACCTAAAAAATGTTTAAAGCATCGCTTAGGATACCAAAAAAAAAAAAAAAAAATCGTGCTAACTTTAGTGTTTTTTTAATGTATGAAACAGTTTATTTCCAAAAAAAACATGTTTGAAAAATTGCTGCGCAAATACAGTACCGTGCTAGAGCTGCACAATTAATCGTTAAAATTGTGATCTTGATTCAACCCCCCAACATCTCCAATGCAGAGTTTGCTGATTCTTTCATATAACAAATGGAGAGACTTTCAGCTGTCAAAAGAAAATATCTGGACAGTCTGCCAAGTTCTTAGCAGGAAACATTGTAACTAACGCATTCTTCTTATATCAAAGGCATACACTTCTGTGTGTAAAGAAAATATCCGGGCAGTCTGCCAAGTTTGTAAACAACATGAAACATTGTAACCAACTTCCTTTTTAGATCAAACTTCTGTGTGTAAATGCAAGAAATGTAACCACTTAAAGTCCAACACTTGTTTAAGTTAAAAACCAATATTTTTTGCTAGAAAATTACTTGGATCCGCCAAACATTATATATATTTTAGCAGAGACAAAAATGGCAATTGCTGCAATATTTTATGTCACACTGCATTTGCCCACTTCATTGAATAATAAAAACCATAAAAACAAAACAGTAAAGTTAGCCCATTTTTTTTTTCATTTTAATGTGAAAGATGATGTTATTCTGTACGAAACGTGAGAGAATCGTGATCTATCTTCTAGGCAAAAAAATTGCAGTTGTCGTTTTAGCCAGAATCGTGCAGCTCTATACCGTGCAACATAAAAAGTTGCAAAGACCACCATGCAGTGTGTCAGCTTGTATTTATAATGGCCGCTCTGTATGTAGCTTCTGACAGGCTGTGCAAGCAGGCCCGTATCTCCGGAACCATAAATGATAGCCATCCCATATTTTGACCGGTTGTGGGGTAGGTCTTCAACTGACTATCCCCCAAATGTGGGGTTTCTGTGACCTCTGGTCATCAAGCTACAACCCCTGAAGTCGATCTAAAAAAAAAAAAAAAAAAACTTTTTTTTTTTTTTTTGGGGCAAATGGGCCTATCTTGAGAAAGGGGCCTGGAGCTGCAGCTCCATCAGCCCCTCTGTTAATCCGGCCCTGGGTGCTTGAAATGATCAGATTTTATTTCTTTATGTAAAAACTTCATCCCAAAAGGAAAAATACTGTTTGCTGTAACTGAATATAAAGTATGGGCTGAAGGTCAGCTTCAACTTGTTAAATCTGATAGTTTTTTTAATACTCCCCTTCCTCCAGACTGACGATGCTGCTATCTAAATGTGCCCCCTGTGCTCCATCATCCAGAGTGGAGCCTTTCTAATACAAGAGGTGTATTACTGGCCAGATCACGTGGTAAAAACAGAAGAACAAAAGCATAAAAAAGAAAACGAATGCAGTCACCACATCTAATGATTGATAAGCTGCAATATATTTTATTTTTGGTTTTGAGTTTAATACCACTTTAAATTTAAGTGCTCAGATTTTCAAACTGATTACTGATTTGTTCTGGCTTATGAATTATTTTTCGTGAGTAGGAATTTGGTACAAATATTATTATTATTATTATATAGGATTTATATAGCGCCAACAGTTTGTGCAGCGCTTTCCAACGTGAGATAGTTTAATGATCATTGAATATCAGCATCTTTTATCGATATTATCTGTAGAGCTATCCCCAAAGGATCTGCTGGTTGAGATGGGTCCTCTGACACTGGCCTTGCTCTGTCCAGTAACCTCAGCCTCTCTGACACACCCAGCTGAATACCCAAACACTAATGTAGCACCCTCTAGTTAGGTAGGTGCTAGAGTAAGGATTTTTGTTGGCAGAGTAGGTAAATTTACTTGGCCTGTTTGTTTTCATTCTGGGCTGGGAGTGGTTCAGGGTAGCAGTTGGTGACTCACAGGCCGCATCACTTCACTGTCACCTCCCTCTTCCTTCTAGAAATTGCTAGAAGGAAAATAATGGGAAGAGAGGTGGGGTTACCTGGGGTATCTTAAGGAGCCTTGACCAATCCCCCAACTTGGATTGGCAAGGGGCAGGCCTCCTTAAATGCCTGGGGTCAGCCCAGCTGGGGAGGAGTTGTTGGGTGGAAGAGCTGGAGTGAGAGAGTGTGGAGGCTGTTGGGGCCCACAGGGAGCTGACCCTGGGCACATGAGAGAGCAAGCAGAGAACAGCGGGAGAGAACACTTATAAGAGTCTCCAGGGAGGACTACTGGTCTCAGTTGGGAGGACTGGTGAGTGAGCACAGTCAGGAAGACTGGGACTGGGAGATTGCAGTTAGGATTTGTGCAGAACCAGAAGAGAGGACTGTGGCAAGGGCAATGGAAAGAGGCCATTGCAGCCAGGCTGGCTGGCAGGGCCTAAAGAGAGCTATTTGGGAGTGGTAGCTGAATAGAGGATAGTTAGCATCTGAACTATTTTTACACCACAGGGGCCTGGGGTCCCTGCCCACAAAAGGCAGTTTATCAAGGCCTGGCTGAAGCAGTGTCAGGCCTACCCATGCTTTGCTAGCTAGCCTGGAGGAGTAACGCTCTGCAGCAAGGGAAGTGCTGGTGGAGTAACAGTCTGCACCATGTATCACAAACACTGGGCATCACAAACAAAATCACTGATAAAAAAAAAAACACCCAGCGATAACTCTATTTTAAAGAATGAATACCAGATCATATAATAAGAGCAAGCTTTCTATATTGCGGCCTTTTGAAGTTTAAATGATGTAACAAGAAAGTGATGATGTAAAGAAAATCCAAATTACAGAGATAATAGTACACTTGCATAACAGAGCAATTGGCCAATCCACAGAGCTCAAAATTACATTTTATCAGCCTCTCAGTTTAGCTTAAAGAGTTGCATCAAAATATTAGAACAGCAAAGAGGTGACTCACCCTTGTAAAGGGGAATCACTATGCAACTTATTAGGCATCCATAATTTCCTCTATTGCAGGGTGGGTGTACATACCAGACAAAGGAGCTGTATTAAATAGTGTGAGACCTCGTACACACGACCGACGAACTCATCGGAAAAGACACATCGTTTTCCTTGAGTTCCTTGTTAGGCTTGTCGAGAAACTTGACAAGCTGTCTTTGCGTACACACTGTCAAGACCAAATCTCCTCGTTCTCAAACTCGGTGACTTCAACACATACAACGGCAGGGGAAGTTCGATTCCACTGGCACAACCCTTGGGGCTGCTTTTGCTAATCTCATGTTACTGCGTGTTAGGTAAAAGTTTGGTAAGAGACATTTGCAATTTTCAGTCTGTTACAGCGTGACAAATGTGCTATTTCCATTACAAACGCTACTTTTACCGAAGGTGCGTGGGTTTCTAAGCATACACACCAACGTGTTTCTCGTTGGAAAACCAGCCCGACGAGGAACACCATGACCCCTGTCGAGGAAAAAGAGAACTTGCTCTCTTTTTTCCTAGTCGAGTTCCTCGACAGTTTACTCGATGAAAAGCATACACACGACCATTTTCCTCTGCAAAAAAGCTCTGCCACCAAGTTTCTTGATGGATTCTGTAGAGGAAACCGGTGATGTGTACGCGGCCTGAGAGTTTTCACAGGACAAAGGGTGTAAAATGACCACAGACTTTTATGCAGTAACAAAATTGTAACCGTTTATTGGACTCAAAACATGATTAGAAACAAACATATCAAATGTATCAACCCTCAACCTGTCACCGAATAACAACATTGTTATTAGCTACAAAGAAACACACACTTGACCAATTTAATATAGCTTAAACTGTTACCTTTAACTCAGCATGCAATAATGAGCAGTAACAAAAGCAGATATATAGTCTTTCACAAAAGTGAGTACACCCCTCAAGTTTTTGTAAAAAATGTATTATATCTTTTCATGTGACTACACTGAAGAAATTACACTTTGCTACGATGTAAAGTAGAGAGTGTACTTGTATAACAGTGTAAATTTGCTGTCCGCTCAAAATAACTCAACACACAGCCATTAATGTCTAAACCGTTGACAACAAAAGAGAGTAGTGAAAATGTCCAAATTGGGCCCAAAGTGTCAATATTGTGTGGCCACCATTGTTTTCCAGCACTGCCTCAACCCTTTTTAGCATGGAGTTCACCAGAACTTCACAGGTTGCCACTGGAGTCCTCTTCCACTTCTCTTTGGTTGGGAATGCTTGACCGGAACCGGGTGAAATGATCAGTCACTACCTTTGGAGTTTAAGCACAGGAATCAATGCACACCATTTCCATTGGCCTTGACTTTGCAGGTGTCCCATGGGGGCAGCTCTAATTAGTAAAGTCTATTGCTGGATGCATCCTAGACATGAGTGATAGTAACCCTCAACTTCAACCCTCATCCAGGGCCAATAGAAGTGGTCCCGGACTAGATTGAAGGTTCTTTCTGGGTTTTGATGACCATGTTCATCATGTAAATCTGATAATACAGTCTCTCTCAAGCACAGCTGTTATGTATTATCTGGACTGTCCAAGGGGCCCTGTCGGTAGATCTCGAAAAATGTGTATATCCAGGGCGCTCCAAGAATTTGAATTCTGACAGATAAAGTCTGTGTTAGAGAGGGTATGTCCTTCTTCTTTCCATTTTAGTACTTATTATTAATTTTTATTGTTAGCATTCTGCTGCCAAAACACTGTGTTGCTTTCTATTTGATTGCTGTCCACAAGTCCCGCCTCCATTACAACACATAGGCTATAAGAAGTCTAGCTTGTATGGAACCATTGTCACTGGCTCAAGAAGGAACCAATGAGCTGTTCCGAAACACGCCTCTATGAAACACTTCCTGTCCTTTTCCTGTTTGTGTTCCATGCTGGTTTTTGTCTCGCTTCCTCTGACATCATCCCCAGGCTCCAGCACCATTGTGTTCCCTGAACACTCACAGCACAAGTTGGCTGTTATCTTGTGGACTTCCCTGGAAGCTTCATCATCAGCCTGGGACTGCCCTGCCAATGGAACATCTTCTGGACACACTTACCTGCTACATGCCTATTTTATCCACCACCTTGTAAGTGTTTTTAACCCCTTTAGGGGATATTAAAAGTTTTATACTTCTGCACTTTGTAGCCAATCTCACTCCCCGTTACTAGGCACACTTTCTATTGGATGTCTGTTAGGCCGCATACACACGAGGGGATATGTCCGCTGAAAACGGTCCGATGGACCGTTTCAGCAGACATCTCCGCTCGTGTGTATGGGCTAGCGGACAGATTTCTCCACCCGACAGATTTCAAAGCAAGCTTTGAAATCTATCCGGTGGGAATCTGTCCGCCCGACATGTCTGCTGGTTAGTACACTTACCAGCAGACATGTCGGCTCCCACCACCGCCGCGCCGCTGCCGAATGGATTCGGCGCATGCGCGGAAGTGTTTTACTTCCTGGTGCGGTGACGTGGCGGTGACGCGGCGGCGTCAACGTCACCGCCGCGTCACCACTACGTCACCGCGTCGTCCGGCGGCGGGGAATTTGATCCGATGGTGTGTACACGCCATCGGATCAAACTCCCGATCGGACATATCCGATGGAAATGGTCCGCGGACCGTTTTCATCGGATATATCCGATCGTGTGTACGCGGCCTTAGTAGTAAGTCCTGTTTTTTTTTTTGTTTTTTTTGCTTTCTAGTGCTTTCAGCTGACAAAGCACTAGAACAATAGGGCTTATAACCCTTTATAACATTTTAGTTTTACTTTATTCTTCTGTGCAGATACTCATTAAGCTCCAGTAATGTTCCTGATGATGTTTTTATTGATTTACTCTCTTCTTTCAATGTCAACCCTCCTAAGATTTTTTAAAATGCTGTAACCATTAGATGGAGCCAAATAACTCCTATTGACTATGACAGCCTCTACAAGTTTCTCCATAGCCTCAAACGTGTTATTTCAAGTGATTTATTAGGATACGCTATATTACTACTGTATGAATAGCATGCAGGTCACAACTAATATTACTGCTAATATTACTGCTAGAGCTTGGCTGAACTGTAGTTGTCACTTTGGCTCAGCGCAAGAGGGATATTACCATGTTGCTACAGCTTCATAAAACTGATTATTTCAGCTATGATGCTAATCCAGCTTGAGATCTGCTTGGGTTCTAGGCAGTGTATTAGTATCTAGATAAAATGTTTGTTTTCATGTCAAACAGATATCATTAGAGTATGGAGTATGTAAGTAATGGAGCATTGTGTCATAACAGAAGAGCGAACTTGCCATGTGAAGCAGTATCACAGTTGTTGCAGAGCAAATTGAAACAATGTAGAAATAAAATTTGATTTTGCTTCAATTTCTCTTGTGAAATTTTCTAAATGGAAAATCAGTGGTTTGGGTGTAGCTGTAGATAATCAGAAATTACTTCAGCTTTAGACCCCTTTCACACTGTGGCGTTTTTCAGGCGCTAAAGTGCTAAAAATAGCGCCTGATATGTGCCTCCCTGCCACCCGAATGTGAAAGCCCAAGTGGAGGAGTGGTGTATACACCGCTCCTCCAAGGCTCTTGCCAATTGAAATGAATGAGCACCGCTGCTAAAGTGCCTGCAAAGCGATTCGGCAGCGACGATACACAGGCGCATTTAACTCTTCCTTTGACCGAATAGCACCGCTAAAACAGCGGTAAAGCGACAGTAAAACTAGTGCCGCTTTATCGCTAATGCTGCCCGCGGGACAGTGTGGGAAGTTTTGTTTACACTCACCTTTCCCCATTCTTCAGCTCCTGTGACCCGATTGCGGGACACCGGCGGCGATCGGGTCCACGGGTCCTGCTTGCACGGTCACGGAGCTTCGGACCAGGTTGCGAGCGCACTGCCGGCGGCCTGCTCGCAACTCACGGCTGGGTTCTTAACCACTTCAGCCCCTAACCATTTTGCTGGTCAATGACCGGGCCACTTTTTGCGATTTTGCACTGTGTCGCTTTAACTGACAATTGCGCGGTCATGCGACATGGCTCCCAAACAAAACTGGCAGACTTTTTTTCCCCACAAATAGAGCTTTCTTTTGGTGGTATTTGATCACCTCTGCGGTTTTTATTTTTTGCGCTTTAAACAAAAATAGAGCTACAATTTTGATTTTTTTTTCCTGTAATAAATATCCCCAAAAATATTTAAAAAAAAATGTTTTTCCTCAGTTTAGGCTGATACGTATTCTTCTACATATTTTTTAAAGAAAATCGCAATAAGTGCTTATTAATTGGTTTGCGCCAAAATTATAGCGTCTACAAAATAGGGGATAGATTTATGGCATTTTTATTAATAATTTTTTTTTTACTAGTAATGGCGGCGATCAGAGATGTTTATCGGTACTGCAACCTTATGGCGGACACTTTTGACACGTTTGTGGGACCATTGGCATTTTTATGGCGATCAGTGCTATAAAAATGCATTGATTACTGTAAAAATGGCACTGGCAGGGAAGGGGTTAACACTAGGGGGCGAGGAAGGGTGTGGGACTGACTTGGGGAAATTACAGATCGCTGTTCATACATTGTATGAACAGACGAACAGTCATTTCTCCCCCTGACAGGACCGGGAGCTGTGTGTTTACACACAACTCCTGGTTCTCGCTCTGTAACGAGCGATCGCGGGTGCCCGTGCCCCTAATGGCTGGAATGCGAAATGACGTATAGCTACGTGATTTCGCGCAGCCGAGTGAGCTGATCGCTCTGTGACCAGATTGATCCCTTCTGTATGTGCCCATATGATCTCCGTAACAGACACCCTACAGTTCTGGTAAGCGGCCTGTGCGGCTACTTTTATTATTGCCTATTATTACCTGGCTGTCGTGTGAAAAACAGCATTATCACCTGCGTTTTTTACCTAAGGATCCATCCATCATCCATCCACAGTGAATGTCATTTGCTATGGACATTTAATTCAGTCGGTTTGTTTCAGTGTTTGTTTTACATTTTTTCTTGGGAAGGATTTATATAATACATTCCCAGTGCTTTCAATTTTATTATGTGAAGGACGCACATCTGATATATTTGGTTGCACAGTTTGTTTTTTGGGTTGCGTAATTGTTACTATTTTTTGCACACTAAATTATATCTATATGTACAGTGCCTTAAAAAAGTAGTTATACCCCTTGAAATTTTCCACATTTTGTTATGTTACAACCAAAAACGTGATTTCATTGGGATTTTATGTGATAGACCAACACAAAGTTGTACACAATTGTGAAGTGAAAGAAAAATGATAAATGGTTTTTATTTTTAAATAAATATGTGAAAAGTGTGGCGTGCATTTGTATTCAGCCCCTCCGAGTCAATACTTTGTAGAAATACCTTTTGCTGCAATTACAGCTGAAAGCTGTTTTGGGGATGTCTCTATCAGCTTTGCACATCTAGAGGGTGACATTTTTGCCCATTCTTCTTTGGAAAATAGCTCGAACTCTGTCAGATTAGATGGAGAACATCTGTGAGCAGCAATTTTCAAGTCTTGCCACAGATTCTCAATTGGATTTAGGTCTGGACTTTGACTGGGCCATTCTAACACATGAATATGCTTTGATCTAAACCAGTGTTTTTCAACTCCAGTCCTCAAGGCACACCAACAGGTCATGTTTTCAGTCTTTCCATTTTTTTGCACAGGTGATTTGATAAGTTTCACTGCCTTAGTAATCACCACAGCCATTTCATCTGAGGGAAATCTGGAAAACGTGACCTGTTGGTGTGCCTTGAGGACTGGAGTTGAAAAACACTGATCTAAACCATTCCATTGTAGCTCTGGCTGAAGAAAAGCATCCCCACAACATGATTCTGCCACCACCATGTTTCGCGGTTGGGATGGTGTGTTCAGGGTGATGTACAGTGTTCGTTTTTCCCCACACGTAGGGTTTTGCTTTTAGGCAAAAAAGTGAAATTTGGTTTCATCTGACCAGAGCACCTTCTTCCACATGCTTGCTGTGTCCTCCATATGGCTTCCCGCAAACTACATACAGGACTTCTTATGGGTTTTTTTTTTCAACAATGGCTGCTTCTTTGATTAATGCTCTCCTTGTCTGGCCTGTCAGTTTAGGTGGATGCAGGGGCGGACTGACCATTGACGCACTCTGGCACTGCATGGGGCCCCATCAGGGTTGCCAGGCTCAGTAAAACCAGGGACAGTATGTAAACATTTGTGTTTTTTTAACATCTGTCCCTGATATGCCTGAAACCAACATGCTTTTGATGTGAAAATCCTGAGATTTTAGCTGCCTCCTGGCGTGGTGGCCATCTGTAAGCCCAGGGGCCCCATAATCTTCTATTGCCTGGGGGCCCCATGAGTTGTCAGTCCACCCCTGGGTGGATGGCCATGTCTTGGTAGGTTTGCAGTTGTACCATACTCTTTCCATTTGTCTCTTTCTATTTGCTGTCTAATCAAGTCCTTGATTACTGTTGTGATGCTAGTGTAGTTCACTTCCTTAGGAGCCACTAACATTTGTTCTGTAACTAAAATTTTTAAATAGTGGGGTATCTTTACCACTCTGACACACCCTTAAGACAAATAAACCGCACAAATTGTCATTAAATATACTGTACAATGTTTTGGACATTAAATTGTATAAGTATACAATAAAAAATATATATAAAGATAAAATTCGGCCGAATATGAAAAATGTGTTATAATAGCTGCTAAACACCACAATCTGACAACAAGCAGTAAATTATACAGTGTAGCGCTGAAGAAAAAAGATGAAATAAATCATCAAATAACACAAAATGTCAATGTGATACTCAGAGTGAACTAATAAATTTACAAAAATGTGTATGTACACAAAACAGTGTAATAAATATAACTGCACATAAGCTGTGAACACTGTGTAGAGTGAATCCACACAAAATGAACAATGAAAAATATTATTTAAATAAGGTGATAAACCAAAATAAATAAATAAAATGCCCTAAACAGCTGGAGCAAATAAAACAATCAGTCCTCATATATACTGAAATCCAAAGCTTGTAAGCATCAAGCAGTTCTTCGGATAAATCGCCCAATGGAGGAGGTCTGGTCCACAAGATACACAGGACTTGTATATGATCTTAATAGATATGGTGTGATATTAAAGACGTCTTCACCAATGGGCAGGGGGAGAAATTAATACTCTTACCCTCCAGGGTGGACCCAACTGACCGTACGGCGGTAGATCTATAATGCTTAGTCACACCAAAAACGATCAAAGCTGGAACTACGGGACACCTCCTTTCCTTGGCAAGCAAGCTTGTATGTCCGAGCACTCCAACAGCATTAGAATCAGGTGTTGGTCCAGCAGAATTATATCAAGCACGGATTCAGCCGGACTTAACCACTTAAGACCTGGACCAAAATGCAGGTAAATGACCAGGCCCCTTTTTACAATTCGGCACTGCGTCGCTTTAACAGACAATTGCGCGGTCGTGCGACGTGGCTCCCAAACAAAATTTGCGTCCTTTTCTTCCCACAAATAG
Organism: Rana kukunoris; assembly: GCA_029574335.1. Classification (NCBI taxonomy): domain Eukaryota; kingdom Metazoa; phylum Chordata; class Amphibia; order Anura; family Ranidae; genus Rana; species Rana kukunoris. Next base: position 174,398,586 of record CM056052.1, read on the forward strand.
AGCTTTCTTTTAGTGGTATTTGATCGCCTCTGCAATTTTAATTTTTTGCGCTATATACAAAAATAGAGCGACATTTTTGAAAAAAATCTATATTTTTTACTTTTTGTTATAAGAAAAATCAAATAAACGAAATTTTAGTCAAACATTTAGGCCAAAATTTATTTACCCACATGTCTTTAGTAAAAAAAAAATCGCAATAAAAAAAAATAGCTACCTAGCGGGAACAGCGACACTAATACAGCGATCAGAAAAATGATCGCTTAGTGACGCTGGCAATAGGGAGTGAAAGGGTTAACTTGGGCGGTGATCAAGGGGTTAAAACTTTATTAGGGGGGTACGGGGGCTACCCTGAACCTGACACTAACTGCCTGTCCCACTGACACTAACTGCAGTGATCATACATATAATCACTGCATTCAGTGACACTGTGACGGGGGGGGGGGCGATCTGGGGGGTTAAATGTGCCTATGTGTACTGGTGTCAGTGTAGTGTTGTGCAGACTTACTGTGCGTGTGATCTCTCCTCAGCGGTGGTCAAAAAAAACACAGAGGGAGCGATCACATCACTTCCTTCTTCCTGTGTTTACACAAAAGGAGGAAGTGCAGAGCGGGAGGAGCGCGCGCATTGGCTGAGAGCGATCCGGAGGGGGCGGACAAAAACAAACCGCCGCCCCCTCTGCACGGATCGCTCGGCCAGGTAACCGGACCGCCGCATGTACTGGGGGGGGGGTCCCGATCGGACCCCCGAACCCCCTCAAGGCACCAACGTATATATACATTGATATGCCTGTCGGTGCCATTCTGCCGACGTAAATGTACATGCGGCGGTCCGCAAGCAGTTAATAGGGCATGCCAGACAACAAACTTCAATGCAAAAACCGCAATCAAAAAGTGTAATAATGGTAATGTTAAAAAACGTATACAAAAGTAAAAAATGAAGTGAATAAAAATGTTAAAAATGGCTGGTAAGTAAAAGAGAGCAGAGAGGATAAATATAGCGTGGTAGGGCAGCTGGTGCTGGCAGACAAACCCAACGCATTTCGTCTAAAAAGGCATCAACTGGGGTGTCTTTAACCACTTCAATACCCAGCCATATACAATTGACGGCCTGGGATGGGATTTACCATCCTAAGTGGCCGTCAATTGACGGCCTGGGCATTGCAGGCGAATATCTGGATGATGCCTGCAGCCAGAGGCATCATCCAGATATCCTCTTCTTCAGCCGGCGATTCTGCACAATGCAAGAACGATCATAGCGGCGGTTCCGCCGCTTGATCGTTCTTACAGGCCGCGGGAGGGGACATCCCCCCCCTCCCGCCGCCATCCGGTGCTTCTCCGGGCTTACCTGTACCTTCGGGGGCCCGGAGAACGAATCGTCAGCGGCGGCAGGAAGCATAGAGATGACTGGTGACCAGATGGTCACCAGTCATCTCTATGACCGTCGGAGGACCCGGGCGCGATCTGATGACGTCACGCCCGGGTCCCCGTATGTAAACAAAGCCGCAATTGCGGCTGTAAGTCACCATTCATGAGATCGGTGAATTTTTTTTCACCGATCTCATGGTTTCCAGCCTGGAGGTGAGATGTGAGGTCTTATTGACCCCGCATCTCTCCTTAAAGAGGACCTGTCACACACATTTCCTATTACAAGGGATGTTTACATTCCTTGTAATAGGAATAAAAGTGGAAAAAAAAATGAAAAAAAGTGTAAAAAAAAATAATAAAAGATAAAAAAATAATTAAAACGCCCCTGTCCCTGATAGCTCGTGTGCAGAAGCGAACGCACACGCAAGGCCCTGCCGACATATGTAAACGCCGTTTAAACCACACATGTGAGGTATCGCCGCGTGCGTTAGAGTGCCAGCAACTAATCTAGCACTAGATCTCCTCTGTAAATCTAAACTGTAACCTGTAAAAAATAAATAAAGCGTTGCCTATGGAGATTTTTAAGTACCGAAGTTTGGCGCCATTCCATGAGTGTGCGCATAATTAAAGCGTGACATGTTGGGTCTCTATTTACTTGGTGTAACATAATCTTTCACATAATAAAAAAAAATTGGGCTAACTGTTTTGTTATTTTTTTAATTCATAAAACATTTTTTTTTACAAAAAAAAGGCGTTTGAAAAATAATTGCGTAAATACCGTGCAAGATAAAACTTTGGAATGACCGCCATTTTATTCCCTAGGGTGTCTGCTAAAAAAAACATATATAATGTTTGGGGGTACTGTGTAATTTTCTAGCAAAAGAATGATGATTATTACATGTAGGAGAGAAGTGTCAGAATAGGCCTGGTATGGAGGTGGTATAAAAGCCTAGTATTGAAGCGGTTAATATCACACCATATCTATTAAGATCATATACAAGTCCTGTGTATATTGTGGACCAGACCTCCTCCATTGGGCGATTTATCTGAAGAACTGCTTGATGCTTACAAGCTTTGGATTTCAGTATATATGAGGACTGATTGTTTTATTTGCTCCAGCTGTTTAGGGCATTATATTTATTTATTTTGGTTCATCACCTTATTTAAATAATATTTTTCATTATTCATTTTGTGTGGATTCACTCTACACAGTGTTCACAGCTTATGTGCAGTTATATTTTTGCAAATGTATTAGTTCTCTCTGAGTATCACATTGACATTTTGTGTTATTTGATGATTTATTTCATCTTTTTCATTTCTTCAGCACTACACTTTATAATTTATTATAGGTATACAATGTTTATATTTCTTAATTCACAATACAATAAAACAAGACATACTGTAGGTCTGGTCACAGATGTACAATGTAAAACAAACCTATTACAAAACCACCAAGTATTACAAAGAAACTTTACTTTAACTTTATAATAAAGTTAAAAGAAATAGCTGAATTTCAACTTTTAAGAAGTAACTTCATAAGAATTATAGAGAGAGAACAACTATAAATTCTGAACTGATGTAATATTAAGTAAGCTAAAGAAGGGGTTAATATACAGTATACAGTATACAGATAAGTGGCTGATTGCTTGCCTATGGTAACTGGTGAAGAGTGTCTCTGAGGTAACTAGCTATCATGTACCTGGTAGCAGAGCCTGAAATGATACACCTCTAACTCGGGACCCCTGATGGTGTGAACAGAAGGAGCAGGAGTGTAGAGTGGCATAAGTGCCTGTAGGTATTGCCAGTAGCAGAGTGGGTATCCACACCAAGCAGTAGAGATCCTCAGTAGTCTTCAGTTGGGCACATGGGCTGATAGGCAGCTGGTGGATGTTAGACTAAAGCAGGCTGGTACTGGCGACAGCGGTCAGGTGAGGCATGCACTGGCAGCAGACTATAGAACAGCAGGCACAGCAGGATGTGTCAGGAAGCAGAGTCAGGCAAGCTGGGTCATATACTGGCAGGACGGATCAAGTACAGAGGAGCAGGCAAGAGCATGGTCAGGGTACAAGCCAGGTCAGGAGCCAATCTGTGGAAGAGAAGCAAATGGAGCAGACAGAAGTGGAGGTCAAGGACAAGCCGGGGTCCATGCAAGCAAATTTTAGTAGTCAGACAAGCCGGGTCAGCAACTGGAATCAGGATACAGAATAACAGCATATAGGGAAGGCTGAAAGACAAAGCAGAACCAATCCTGAGCACAAGCCAAGTTTAAATAGCCTGTTTGGAGCCAACATCTGTCACAGGTGCATGCAAATTGTCGATGAGAATGTGTTAAATCCAAGCTCTGTGTCACACCGTGAGATCCCTGCTCTGTGTGATCCGGGCACTGATGAGGCTGCATTATTGGGGCACTGGTAGGCTGAAATGATGGGCACTGATAGGCTGTATTTATGGGCACTAGTAGGCTGCATTGATGGGCACTAGTGAGGCTGCATTGATGGGCACTTATAAGCTGCATTGATGGGCACTGATGAGGCTGTATTGATTGGCACTGATAGGCTGCATTCATGGGCACTGATAGGCTGCATTCATGGGCACTGATAGGCTGCATTCATGGGCAGTGATGAGGCCGCATTGATGGGCACTGATGAGGCTGCATTAATGGGCACTCGTGAGGCTGTATTAATGGGTACTGATAGGCTGCATTGATGAGCACTGATAGGCTGCATTGATGAGCACTGATAGGCTTCATTGATGGACATTGATGAGGCTGCATTGATGGGCACTGATGAGTCTGCATTGATGGACACTGGTAGGCTGCAATGATGGGCAATGTTGAGGCTGCATTAATTGGCACTGGTGAGGTTTCATTAATGGACACTGGTAGGCTGCATTGTTGGTTACTGATGAGGCTGCATTGATGGGCACTGATGAGGCTGCATTGATGGGCATTAATTAGGCTGCATTGATGGGCACTGATTAGGCTGCATTGATGGACACTGATAGCCTGCATTGATGGGCAATGATGAGGCTGCATTGATGGACACTGGTAGTCTACATTGATGGGTACTGATAGCATTTGTGCAAGTGCTGATACTCGTGCAAATGCTTAGTATTGGCACTGATACCAAACACATACTTAAAGTCTTTACTTTGAAGAATATGACACACCTCCAGCTCTGAAGCCCTGCAGCTCTGATTGGCCCTCTTATAACTCCTCCCCTTGCCTTCTTGGCAAACTCTCACGAGAGAGAGAGAGAGAGCTGTGAATGATGTCCTAAGCCTAGGTTAATGACCAGACAAGAAACAAGAAGTGGGCTGTATAAGGTATTTACTGGCAGAAAAAAACATGATTTACTATACAAATTTAAAACAAGGGCAGAAGATTTAATGAATGGAAAGAATTTTCTTTAAAAAATTTGAGTCACCCTCAAACTCACCATTAAAATGACCCTCTTTCTGATGCATGGTACTGTTTTTGCTTAGCTTTGGTAAGCCTGTTAGTTAGTTCCTACTCCCCATCCTCTTTTTATTGACAATATCTTGCCTATGAACCTTAAACAGGGGCATAACTAAGAATGAATGTTCACCCCACTTAAGTGAGGTTTCAGCTAGATATAGATTTTGTAGATTTGAAGCAGGATTCAACGACCCCCCTGTGAATTGAACCCGTGCCGACTCACTCATCCCTATTAGTAAACTGTTGTATGCCTAGGCTAGTTATTCTTTCTTGTTAAAGCAAAATTCCAATCTTGTACATAGTTACAGGCATCTCAACTGTGATACAATTGTGCACTCTGGGCCAGATTCAGAAAGAATTATATTCCCGCAGAGTATCAGAGATACTCTACGCCGCCGTACTTTACCTGGCTCTAGGAGGAATTCAGAGAGATTTTGGCCCATAAAGTACGGCGGCGTAGTGTATTTCTCCCGGCGGAATCAAACTACGCGAATAGGGGGCGTGAGGCATTTAAATTAAGCGCGTCCCCGCGGCGATCAAACTGCGCATGCTCCATTCAGAAATTTCCCGCCGTGCATTGCGCGAAATCACGTCGTTATGTAATTTTTTTTTTGAGTAGCGTCGTTTACGGACATTCCTATTCCCGGACGACTTACGCAAAAAAAAAATTCGAAGCGGGAACGACGGCCATACTTAACATGGGCCGCGTAACGTTAGACCAGCTAAAAGCTGGTTTAACTTTACGTAACGGAAAAATGACGTACGCGATTGCGAACGATGCTCGTAACTTCGTGGATCTCCGTAAAAAGCTCATTTGCATACCCCGACGCTGAAAACGACGCAAACTCCACCCAGCGGCCGCAAAAAGATCGCAGCGTAGATCCGAAGGCGTACGAAGACGTAAGCCTGTCAGATCGAAGCCCAACGCCGCCGTATCATGGTTTGAGGATTCAAACTAGTGATACGGCGCGCGAAATTTGAAATTACTCCTGTCTAACTCCAGTTAGACAGGAGTAATCGCTCTGTGAATCTGGGCCTCTGTTTTTACTGCACACAGTAAGCTTCAGGAGCTGCAGCAAATCAGCAAAGCAAATAGAGCCTACCTCATTTCCTAGCCAGAGGACATTCAGCATCATCTAATCCTTTTCTCCTTTTCTGTCCCTGACCTGTACTTTTAATGCATTAAATGCACATTTAGTAATAAACCAAATGTTTGATCCTGTCTATCAATAAATTAAAGTGTATACTGTATGTCGTGAGAACAATTGGCTGCTGTAGCTGCTCAGTGTTGACTTTGATGTTGTAGTACCAGTGTTGGCTTTGCTGTAGTTGAATTATGCAGCGGTGGCCCGTCAATACAGGGTGCAGGGGCGCCGCACCCCTAATCTATTTGCCCTTCCCCTATTCTTGATGCATGGCACCGAACGCATGGATTTCAATTTATTTATTTTTTTAAGCATGTGATTAGCCGCTTCAGCCCGGACCATTTTGGTGGTTAAAGACCGGGCCACTTTGCGATTCTGCACTGCGTCTCTTTAACTGACAATTGCGTGGCCGTGCGACGTGGCTCCCAAACTAAATTAACGTCCTTTTTTTCCCACAAATAGAGCTTTCTTTTGGTGGTATTTGATCACCTCTGTGATTTTTATTTTTTGCGCTTTAAACAAAAAAAGAGCATCAATTTTGAAAAAAATGCAATATTTTTTACTATTTACTATAATAAATATCCCCCAAAAATATATAAAAAAAAACATGTTTTCCACAGTTTAGGCTGATACATATTCTTCTATATATTTTTGGTAAAAAAAATCGGAATAAGCATTTATTGATTGGTTTGCGCAAAAGTTATAGCTTTTACAAAATAGGGGACTGTTTTAGAGAACGTTCTAGAGAACGAAACGCGTCGGGAGGACATATTGACCCTACTGCTTGATTGATTTTAACATTCATTATGTTCACCAAAAATGTGAATGTAATAATTTTATTTATGTATTGCTAAGTAAACCTTTTATACGGATTCACGCTATGTGCACCCCCGTCTCTCCTTCTTTTTGCTCCATATAATCTGAGTTTTCTGGATTATCCATTATTGGAAGTGGTTATTTGATATCATCTGGCTGGTTTTTCCACTGATTGGTTCCATATTGAATATGCATCAGAGTACCTAGGGGTTTCACTATCCTGTGTAATACTGGAGCCGAGTTGAAGTCTGGACATCGATATCATATAAGCCTGTTTTGACCTGATAAGTGTATACTTATTCTGGTCTGAACTGTCTGGTAAGCCTCTCATTATTTCCATTTGGTGGTGGGTCTACTATCAGGAATTCATTTCTTCATCACACAGGCCTTTTTAGCTGGAATTGTTTGAATTTTTTCATAGACTTTTATCAACCACTTTCTCACTGCAATTTATGGACTGTTTGAGCACTTGTGGTGTTTTTTCTTTCTACCACTTTTGCAAATAAGACTTATTCAAATAGTCTTTCTTATATTTTGTATACATATTTTTTTAGCGCCACACCTATTTTTCTTTTTACTTTTGCTTGTTTTACAAAATTAATCTAATTTTGTTGTGTTGGCTGCCATTAATATATTTTATTTCTGGTAGCGCGGTGAATGTGTATATATTAGTATATACATCCTAATGTAACGGAAACTTTTGACACCATTTTGTGACCATTGTCATTTTTACAGCGATCAGTGCTATAAAAGTTCACTGATTACTGTAAAAATTACACTGGCAGTGAAGGGGTTAACCACTAGGTGGCACTGCAAGGGTTAAGTGTTCCCTAGGAAGTGATTCTTACTGTTAGGGGGCATGGCTGCACGTGACACATCACTGATGACCATTCCCGTCACGGGGAACGGTCAACAGTGACAGTGTCAATAGGCAGAATAGGGGAATGTCTTATTTACAAAGGCATTTCCCTGTTCTGCCATTGCCGACCGCAATCGCGGTACTCATCGGGAACATCGAGTTCCCGGGACCCGCGGCCGCACGCGGTGGGGTTGTGCGTATCCGCTGGGTGGCAGATTCAAATGGACGTACCTGTACACCAATCTACCTTTCCGTGCCATTCTGTCGACGTAAATAGGCGTACAGCGGTCAGCAAGTGGTTAGAGTCTGCGTCCTGAACCCACCCAGTTGTGTGACAATAGCAAGTTAATATTCACTATTGTCTTTCCTATTCTCCTCCCGTCCAGTCCTGAGACCTGATTGGGGGGTGGGATCCCTGCCTCCCCATCTTCCTATCTTTCCACCCATCTCCTGCGGAGGGGGGGTGTTGTTGGTTTGTTTCCCCCCCCCCCCCAAATATTGAGCACCAGCCGCTGGTAGTATGCCTAATATAATAAACAATTTGTTTTCTAGTCATTGTTTTTAGATCATCCACAAAAACTGTGTGTGTGTTTTCACTTCAAATAGTGCTAAATCAGCACAATCAAAGCAATATTATCAAAATGAGTCTTCATTTTATGCATGACATAAAAATTCCGCTGTATTCTTCCTGGTCTGTTCTATTTATGTATACTACATGACTAAATGAGCTATACCGCATTAGCAGATGTGATCTTATAATATTAAAAGACAGGCTTGAGCATGGTTATTCATATCCCTTACTGCAGAGTCTGCAATATATATCCTTGGATATTCATGCAATACACTCAACAACCACAAAGTCTTTCCTGCTTAACAATTTCATTTCTAAATATAGTTAGCTCTTACAATGCCAAATAAGGGATGAGTAACAAAAAAAAAATTGATTGAATCTTTTAAACGTAGAATTTGTTTGTACTAATAGATTACAAATTGGTAGTAGGCATAGAGGCATAGGGCCCAGTGCAGGACTTTTTTGCCCCCATTCCTTGCTGCCTCCTTCTACATGTACTTATTAATACAGAGTGTGCCAAGCAGAGGGGTACTAGTGGAGTCATACAGAGCAAGTGCTGTACAATGTGGTATCGGAATGGCTTATAGTGCAGGAATACTTTCATATGTCCCCTGCACTTTTGCAGGAGACATCACAATATCAATCTAAATATTGCTACAACCTTCTCTTTAGATATAAGATACAGGGGGTCTGACTAAAATGTAAAAGATATATATTGAGAGAGAACCGCTTTCACACTTGTATGTTAGTGGTAGCACCTTTTATATGCCACTGTGACTTGGTTTCCAAATCTATACTTTATGGTTTTACTTCTGCAACGTTATGAGAAATAGCGCCAAGCAAACAAATTACACATTCAAATCCCAGCACTGAGGAAACTGGCACAAAAAGGCTCCTCCATTTGCCATCACCTCACTAGTCTACTTCAATGTCATGACTAAATCTAGAAATATGCACCGGATCTGTCTGCTATACAATTTTATCATCTTTCCTACTGTCCCTAAAAATCATTCTCAATAGTGGTGTGCTGAGTTTTCAGATGAAGAGAAATAAATGACAGGCTTGTTCTGCACTGCGTGTCCCCTGGCATAATGTTCCTGTGATCTTATCAGAACAGCCTGGACTCAGGGTTTCGGACTGGAAGTGATCGAAATTGTTTGTTTAGCATGCACAGGGCTCAAAAGACCAAATGATCAAAAATAACAAGCTTTGAAATATGCATCTGTGGTCTGTTGTAGAACTATAAGTAGCTTCAAATTTCAACACATATCACGGTCGGTCTTCTAGCTCTACAAAATGACTGGACAAAGGATACTGAGACTATTTTAGGCAGGGTTTACACTGGTGCGACGTGCACTCCAACTTTGAGAGCACTTGTCGCATTACAAGTTGCACCCCATTAAGTGCAATGGAACCGTTCTAATAGGAGCGACTTGAGTCGCTCTGACTTAGAAAAAGGTTCCTTCACTACTTTTGGTGCAATTTCAGCACGACATGCATTGACTTCTGTGCCAAAGTCGGTCTGGGATATTGGCTTCAAAGTTATGTAGTCGTGGCAGTGTGAACTGGGCCTTACACTGTGCACAATATGACATTGTGACAAACAGCTGAATACCTAGGACACAAACTTTAACTGTTTGGTTAAGGCAAGAAGGCCTATTAGTACTTGGCTGGCCCCAGATCTTAGAACACTATGCTATAATGTCTGGTCATTTGGCACTGGGACTAAACAAATGGGGCAAGGAAGGGCACCTGAAATTTCGAGGCTGATCTCTGACAGAAAACAATGTCTGATTTGGGACTGTCAAGTTCAGATGGCAGTCCAAATAATTAATCTTGGTACATAGCAGGGGTTAGCAATAGGGAATCCAACTGACAAGCAACACCCCCCCACGGAAAACGCTTTTTGGAATAATGCCTTTTCTATCCTTTTTTATTTTAAAAATTGTTGGATTATAACATATTCTCTATGTATTTTACACTGTGAAGGATCTGCATCTATTGTCATATCTTTTGTATTCTCTTTTGTGAAAATACTTCAATAAAAACATTGAAACAGAAAACTGGAGCAGGCAGAATGTGTAGCAGCAGTGCATAGTAACCAATCAGCTTTTAACTTCAGCTTGTTTAGTTAAACTTTGAAAATGAAAGCTAAACGCTGATTGCCATGCACATCTACATCCGTTTCTGTGTGTTCCAATCTTAGTAAATTACCCTCATTGTGATTACAACTCATGAATCCACTACTTTTGTGTCTTGACTGAGGCTATTTTCACACTGCTGCAAATTAAAAATTGCGCTATTTTACCACAATTACGCGGCTGTGTTTTTTGCCGCAAATTTGCCACGATTCGTGGCCGCGATTTCAGGGAATAGCAGTCTACAGAGCTGAATTCGCATCACACACAGATCAAACTCACACAGGACCCTTTTTTTCAGTGGTCCGATGAAAACGGTCCGCAGGACCAGTCTCATCGGACCGGTCTGATCGTGTGTACGTGGCCTTAGAGATAATATGGTCTGACAGTTGAGTTTACAGATGTATGCAGAGCTGCTTCTGCAGTAGAGACAGGATCCGGGACTACCGGTCTAAGGGCCTACCAGTGCTACCATTTTTTTGTTTTTTAGTCCATAGACTAAAGCCACCCCCACTCACCATGCCAGCTTATTTATTAGTGACTAACATTGGCATGGAACCAAACTTGCTAATTTTCCTAGATGTCTCATAGTCACTGAGTATTGCCTGATGCTTCTTATTCACTGATTACCAACAGACTGTTTTGCTTTGCAATCTAAAGCCCCATACACACTATCAGTTTTCCTGATGGTTTTCTCTTCAGGTTTACCAAAACCATCTAATTTGAGGTCAAACCTCAAGAGTTTCAATTTGCATGCAATCAGGCAGGCCCTTGTACTACATGTTTTTGGTAAACCTGAAGAGAAATCCATCAGGAAAATTGATAGTGTGTATGGGGCTTTAGGCCGCGTACACACGATCAGACCGGTCTGATGAAACTGGTCTGCAGACCAGTTTCATCGGACCAATTCGATGGTGTGTACGGCCTATCGGACCGTTGTCCGTCGGACCAAAGTTTTAAAACTTGCTTTAAAATCTTCGATGGTTAGTACGCAGATTCGATGGTTAGTACGCAGATTCGATGGTTAGTACGCAAAAGCATCGGACCAAAAACCCGTGCATGCTCAGAATCAAGTCGACGCATGCTTGGAAACATTGAACTTCGTTTTTTCAGCACGTTGTTGTGTTCTAAGTCACTGCGTTCTGGTCTGATCTGAATTTTGGTCGATGATGTGTCCACACATCAGACCATCAGATCACTTCAGCCTGGTCCGATGAAAACGGTCCGTCTGACCATTCTCATCGGACCGGTCTGATCGTGTGTACGTGGCCTTAGTCTCTACAGGCAGTTTAATTGTCTGTTGAATAGGAAAGCAGCTCAAATTTTGTGATACTAAGGTTGCACAGAGAATGTATGATTATGCATATTTTCAGTAGACTATTAAAGATTATGTAAACCCAACATTTCATATTCCTAATATGTGATTTCTATGCCATGTACTTGGACAAAAAAAAGTATCCTGTTCTCTTTGTATTGCGTCCTTTGAGTGAAACACCTGGTGTTCCTGCCAGTCATTCTGCTTAGCTATTAAAGACTCACCATACTAGGCCCTGGTTCACACTGGGTACGATTTGAGATGCGATTTCACATGTCAAATCCCATCTGAAATCGGGGGGATTTGCCAGCAATTGTCGGCAATGGCACCGCATTTGCGGCGCTGCACCGATTTTAAAAAGTAGTTCCTGTACTACTTTTTGCGATTTGGGGCCGCAATTTACATTGACATCTGTGCAGAAACCTGCACAGATGTCTCTGAAATCACGGCCGAAGTCGGGACTGCCGGGCGGGAGTGAAGCTGTGCGAGTTCAGCTGAACTTGCACGGCTTCACTCCCGCAGCCCAGTGTGAACCTGGACTTAGCGTGAGAGCACAGCATGGTCTTTTTTTCCGACTGTGCTGGGAACTCAGTCTGCTCTCCTCTAATGATGAGACTTTTGCTGACATAGCCTCTGCATAGCTTTTCACTGGGAAGACCAGTGTGCTGCTATTTCTCAATCTTGAGCTCCTTATGCAGATGAGAACAGAGGGTATGTGATCACTTATAAAAAGAAGAAAAAGGGTATTTATATTTTTCAAATATGTACATAAATATTTTGCATTCATTTATATTTCAAACTGAATGGATTGCTTTACAAGGTGAGGGTTTATATACTCAGCCATGCCCAGAATTCATTGGCTCATACACTACCATTTGTTTTTCATGTAGGATACCCCAGGTTTCCCAAGATTCGCATGCTTTTGAGCACTCTGTTTTGACATTTTATCAAACTTTTAGGACAATGTAGTGTTGCACCCACCCTTCCTTTTTGACCCCTCCAACGTCTCATAAGCCTCACCCCTTATAAAAATCGAGCCACTCCGTCCCCTGTATTTCACTTGTCTCCACCCATAGCTCAGCCTCACAGATCAGGGTATACAGCCCAGCATTACAGATCAGGGAATACAGCTCAGCATTACAGATCAGCATGTCAGGGAACTGCTGGTATGGAAAGAAGGCTCTTGCATGCGCACATGTGCAGAATAGGCAACACAATCCATCCGTGCCTGTGCGCCGGCACACGTCGGGTGCGTGCGCATGCACGCTGGCGCTACTTGGCGCCATTATGCCTTTAAAAAGTAAACAACTGCAATGATGCATTGCTGTTTGATCTGCAGCTCAGTACCAGCAATCTGCATACCTGTTTATCTGTTACCTGTATCTGCTTGACCACCCGATATCTCCAATCCTGGCCTTGGCTTGCTTTGACCCTGCTCAGTCTTCTATCTGCCTACCTGCTGCCAGACCTTGCCTGTACCTCTGACCACGCTTAGTCTCCTGTATCCAACCGTCTGATTACCTGCTCCGACCCGGCTTGTCTCACCCTGCTCCAGCTTCCTTCTGTTCCTGTACCTGCCAGCTCCTGGGTCGCTGACCTACAACCATCCCTACTGCTGCACACAGTTTCAGCCATCCCTGGAGGATCATCCCACTGCCACTGTGCCAGGCTATTACAACTACCCCAAGCACTCCTATCTCGCTGCGCTCTCAAGCTCACTGTCCCCACTCCAGTGACTCTTGAACCAGGGCTGTAAGAGAGGTCTCTTCCTACAAGTCAGGCTCTACTACCAGGTACTTAACACAGGGTATATAGCTCAGCCTCACAGATCAGGGTATGCATGCATACATCATATGTCCTGTATACAGCTAGTGATATACACCCACCTTCCTTCCTGTATATAGAGGTCTTACTCCATCATCACTGACTGCAGATATACATCATCTGTCCTGTATACAGATATATACAGTAACAGGACAGCTGATGTATATCTGCAGTCAATGATGATGGGAAGAAGGTCTCTATATACAGGAAGGAAGGTGGATGTATATAGCTAGCTGTATACAATACATACCCGGATCTGTGAGGCTGCATACTCGGATCTGTGTGGCTGAGCTATATACCCTGATCTGTAATGCTGAGCTGTATTGCCTGATTAGGGTAGGCAGCAAGCATATGAAGTGGAGGTATGAGGCAGAAGGCCAAGGGAAAATGTTAGATGGGTAATAGAATACAGGGTCTATCTGAATGGATACAAGAGCAACTGGAATGGAGAAATATCAGAAGACAGGACAAATATTAACTAGGAGCAAGTGTCCAGTTGTGAAAACCAAAACCAGAATAAAAATAATATTACTTACCAAATTAACAAGCACATACTTCACAAGGTGACTCCCCCAAGAACTGACAAGTTCGCTCCCCACTTTCCTGGCCTGCTGTGTTGCATGCTCGGATAAGGGTCTGGTATAGATTTTGGGGGGGCCCCACATCTTTTTTTATTTTGCTGTGGGGTTCCCCTTAAAATCCATACCAGGCCCGAAAGTGCCTGATTTGGTTTGAGGGTTGGGCCCCCAAGCTGTTTTTTCTACATTCTTTCATTCCTGGCATTCTTTTGTTTGCATTTCAGCCCGCTGACAGCTGATGAGTCATCGGTTGTTAAGGATGCTGCGGTCAGCTTCTCTGCCTGCTTCTTAACAACCAGCTATTCTTCATACAGAATTTGATTTGGTCAATTATTTTTTAATCAAACCAAATTCAAATTTTTCCAGAAAATTTGGAATTAATTTTAATATTAATAAACAAAACAAAATTGAATGAAAACTAATTCCAAAACGAATCTACGAAACAAAATTAGTAATGTAAAAATCTATCCAAAACAAAATGAATTATTCCATTCTGCACATATCTAGATTCGTTCACAATAGTGTAATTTCAGATGCGATTTGAGTTGCACAGAAGTGAATGACAAGGGAAATCTCATTATTTTCATTTGGTTTTTGTTTTTATTCTAAAGCTCACAATAGACAGTACAGTATTCAAAGTACAATATGTTGTAGGGAATGCACCCACATCAAGTTTGCATATCTTACAAGTTTCAAGTAACAACACAAAGCTGAAGAAACTAGGTCTTGGCAAATACAGTAGTAGATGAGTAGACTCATAACAGAGGTGCAATCAAATGATATAGGCAAAAGTTGTAGAATGCAGTATGAGAAGGATAAAAAATAAAGAGGGAAGAGAAGGCAATAGAGAAAGGGAGGTCTACTAATGGGCCTCCAGCAGGGGTGATGGATGCTACTCTGTGCAGCTCGTTTTGCACAGAGTGTCCCCGAACCCTGTCTTCTGGGGTCCCTCAGCGGCTGTCCTAGACTCAAGCCCGTAACCGTGCACTTAGAAGTGGAGCTGGAGTGTAGTCTCCTTTGACCTCTCCTCCTCGGCTTTGACCCATGGATGTTTGATTTGCTTTGGCCCCCATAGACATAAACATGTATCTGGATCTGAATTTACACTTGGGTTTGGACTTAACTATAAATCTAAGCTCAGTCTCTTATTTGTTTTAGACTTTCAGAGATTGTATACCCTAGGCGGGAATTGAGCACACCGTCTCCCCAACCCCCCCCCCCCCAATGTCCCTTCTCCCCCATCTCCCCCCACCCTTGTTCTTACTATACCTCCCTCTTTCTCTCTACTGGTCTTTTTGGCCTCTTTTTGTGCCGCTCTAGACGGCCGACTAGTTACTCACAGGCACTCTGTTAGTTCACTGAGATAAACTCATTTTATGGAAGTGGTACTGTTCTTTTGCTGTTCGGTAGTTATCAGCACTCCTGCCCGGTTTTTCTGTTTGAGCTACTCAAACTTTCACTTCCTTGGATCTCGGGCGCAGCAGGATCCCGAAGGGGCGCCCGGATCGAGATCGAAAAGTAGTTCCTTTTTTTTTTTCAGTTTAGTTTTTTTATATGCAGGTTTGCTTTATTAGTCCATCAATATATGTCCACACACTATATCCATGATGTGAATATTTGTGCAAGTTTGTATATGTACTATGGAGTGTCTATGTTTATTCTTTTTGTGGATCTGGCTGCCCTTTGTCGGGGTCGGATCCGGTATGTTTATTTTGTTTATTTTCTCTGTCTAAAAACCTTTAATAAATACTTATTGAACCTAAATCTCCGACAAGAACTTTTTCCGTCGGAAAATTTGAGAACCAGCTCTCAAATTTTTGCTGTCGGAAATTCCGACAGAATAAGTCAGATTAAAGCTCACATTAAACTTTTCTTGTGGGAAATTCCCACTGTGTGTACGCGGCATAACAGTATGAGAAATATACTTGCTTCCTTACCTATCTTACATATTTTAATTTGATGTATTTATAAAGTGCTGACATGTTCCATTGTGCTGAATTAAGAACTCACAATCACGCCACGGGCTGATTCAAACAAAAAGGAATAACCAAGCTACATGTTTTGGAAACATGGGGAAATTGGTTGATAGTGAGATCTAAAACCTCAGCTTTTATTGTTCTTTGCATCCAGGACAGAACTTGTCTTGTATCCAGTGCAGGCACAAAGACAGAAAGTGAAGGAAAATATCTCCAACACGGGCATGGGTAGCAATGAAGACCTGAGAAAGGTTCAAACTCTTTCCCACTCTATCTATATAAAAAAAAAAAAAATCTTTACATTTAGGTTTCCTTTAAAATTTACAGGTAGCATGTACATGTACACGGTGACGCTGCTAAACGTACGTTCAGAGGCAGTTGGACGCTTTTTTCAAATGCCCCTGAACTCATTCAATGTTATTCTATGTGACCATGTGCACAATTTCATTTAGATGCAGAAGATTTCCACGTTTCAGATGCCAACCGCGACTAAACGCGGCTAAACGCAGCAATCCGCTTTTTCGTTTTTATAGGCGTTTTTCGTTTTTGCCCATTTAAAAAAAAAAAAATATATATTTTTTTCTTTGAAATGCTTCTACACTCAAACGCGGCAAAACGCTACTAAATGCGGCATGTAAACGTGACGTTTTAAACGTGGGTTACGATCTGTCAAGTTTAATTATTTAGGAGCAGTTGTAAAAACGTCCCAAGTAAATAGAGTCTTAGTGAACAACTTGTTTTTCTTCCTTTTAAATATGAGGTTTTCCTGTTGGTTACTTTGTGGTGTGTCGGTGGTTTTAAGATGTTCGTCAAGACGTTGTATGAGTTTTGCTGGCATTACATTGCTTACAGTTAATAATGTCCCAGTGACCAACAGTGGTCAGAGTAACAAGACGTATAGGAACAACTTCTCTACTTTTAGTTTATAAAAACACTGCATTGCAAAATATCAACATGAAAAAGACTAAACATTAAGCAGAACAAAGTTATAATAATAAACTAATAATAAGAGCTTTAAAGATTCAGTACTAGTAGTTTACCTCAATTCAGTAATTTCAAGTACTTTAAAGCGGATCTCCACCCTAAAGTGAAGATCCGCTGATCGGAACCCTCCCCCCCTCCGGTGTCACATTTGACACCTTTCAGGGGGGAGGGGGGTGCAGATACCTGTCTAAAGACAGGTATCCGCACCCACTTCCGGCCCGCAGTCTCGGGCAAAAGACGGGCTTTTCCCGTTGTATGCTGGGAACTCTCGGCTCCCAGCACACAGCGGGAGCCAATCGCGGGCGCAGCGCGACTCGCGCATGCGCCGTAGGGAACCGGGCAGTGAAGCCGGAGCGCTTCACTTCCTGGTTCCCTCGCCGTGGATGGAGGGGGGAGCAGCAGGGTGATGAGCGATCGCTCATCCTCTGCTGCGGACGCCGCTGGACTCCAGGACAGGTAAGTGTCCTAATATTAAAAGTCAGCAGCTGCAGTATTTGTTGCTGCTGGCTTTTAATATTTGCTTTTTGGTGAACCATCCGCTTTAAGCTGATCTTAACACGAGCACTGAACATTAAACACCAAGGGCCAGATTCAGATACACTTAATATTGCACTGCGTAATCGAAATACTCTATGCTGCCGTATTTTTCCAGGCTCTACACCGAATCCTGGTAGATTTTTCCCCCGTACGCTACGGCGGCGTAGTCTATTTCTCGCCGCGTAATCGAAATACGCGATTAGGGGGCGTGAAGCATTTAAATTAAGCGCGTCCCTGCGGCGATCGAACTGCGCATGCTCCGTAATTTCGGGGATCGCCGGCAAAAGCTCATTTGCATACCCCGACGCGGAAAACAGCGGGAAGTCCACCCAGTGGCCGCAATTTTATTGCAGCATAGATCCGAAGGCGTATTAACACGTAATCCAGTCGAATTGAAGCCCGCAGCCGTCTATTCATGGTTTGAGGTTTCCGACTAGCTAGAAAACGCGCGTAATTTGAAATTACTCCAGTCTAACACCAGTTAGACAGGCGTAATGGCTCTGTGAATCTGGCCCCAAATTTGGGAGGAGGAGTAACTAACCCACATCATCAGCAACACCAGCAATGATCCACACTGCTCTAAAAACACTCTGCTCCTTGTTTTTCCAGCTGTTAATGGGTGTCCACCCAAAAGTCTGTCCCCATGCTACAAGAAACTGTCACAGAAATAAATGGGATGCACATTGGTGGCATCACAGAAAGTTAAAAGCAATATATTTCAATGGCATAAGTACACAGAGTGACATTTCTGCACTTTCAGTGCATTTGTAGTGTAAGGCCCCTTTCAGATGAGCGGACCGTTCGTCTGCTTATTACAAGTCCCTTTACGGACTTGTAATGGGCCCCTATGGGATCGCGTCCGTTAGCAGGTGATGCATCCGCTAACGTCCGCAAGATCCGCATCCGTTTTTTCGGATGGAAGAAAACCCTATTTTTCTTCTGTCCGGCGGATCGGATCGGATGCAAACGGACAGACGGTCCGTTTTCATTCGATTCCCCATAGGGGATAGCGGAGGAGAGACAGGGCGGTCCCTGCACAGTGTGTGGGGACCGCCCTGTCCACCGACAGCTCAGCTGGACCCCCCGCAGAGCCGACGGACACACACGGAGCGGACCAAAAAACGGACCGCTCCGTGTGAAAGAGGCCTAAAGTGAATTTGCCTTTCGCAAATAACCCCCATTGAGTCTCCATGTTTAAACACACTTTTTTTCAGAGAGCTTTCAATATGGATAAAAACTCTTGGAATAAAACAGGTTTTGACTGGAGTTGGGCCTTCAATTCAGCCAAAATAATTGGTTAAATATTATATGATTTAGGAAACTGAAACCTCAAGTTTAGTTGTTTTCTGTTTCTCCACTGGCAAGATTTCCCCTCACTTCATGTCCTGGTGCTCATCCAGAACTAAAAGAAGAAGTGAGTGAAACATTTCTTAATGGGAATACAAAGGATTAGAACAGGGGTCAGCAACCTTTTTCCACTTAAAGGGGTGTTCCACCCAAAAAAATGACCCCTTCTCAATCCACTCCTCACCCCCATACATGCCACATTTGGCATGTAATTTTTTTGGGGGGGGAGTGGGGGCTTCAGTAGGAGTGGGACTTCCTGTCCCACTTCCTGCTTCCGCCGAGGGGCTGGTTAGGCGATTAAGCTTAATCGCTTACACCAGCCCCCTCCCTGTAGGCGATCACATGGGACACTGACAGGTCCCATGCGATCGCCTCTCCAATCAGCGGCGAGCCGCGCCGCGCACGCATGCGCAGTACGGCTCGCGCATGCGCAGTGGGTGCCCGGCCGTGAAGCCGAAGGCTGTCACGGCTGGGTGCCCACAGTCAGGATGGAGACGCCGGCCGGGGAGGGGGGCAGAGGAGCGGAGCCCCGGTCGGCGCGTCGCTGGAACGCAGGAGCAGGTAAGTGAGTGTTTATTAAAAGCCAGCAGCTACACTTTTTGTAGCTGCTGACTTTTAATAAACACAACTTAGGGCTGGAACACCCCTTTAAGGGCCATATTTAATGTATGCGAATACATGGAGGGCCTGCATTCAGCTGCTAATAAATTAAGATAATAATAATTCTAACATAGTAATTATAACAGTACAGGTTTACCTCACTTTGAGGTGCTTCACTAATACAAAGCCAGTTCACCCTCTTTACATTACACAGCCTCCTGCACCTCTGGACCCCTTTACATTACACAGCCCCCTGCACCTCTGGACCCCTTTACATTACACAGCCCCTGTACCTCTGGACCCCTTTACATTACACAACCCCACACCTCTGAACCCCTTTACATTACACAGCCCATGTACTTCTGGACCCCTTTACATTACACAGCCCCTGTACCTCTGGACCCCTTGACATTACACAACCCCACACCTCTGAACCCCTTTACATTACACAGCCCATGTACTTCTGGACCCCTTTACATTACACAGCCCCTGTACCTCTGGACCCCTTTACATTACACAACCCCACACCTCTGAACCCCTTTACATTACACAGCCCATGTACCTCTGGACCCCTTTACATTACACAGCCCCTGTACATCACACTGCCCCCCTACCCAGCCCCCCTGCACATTACACAGCCCCCCACATATTACACAGCCTCCCCTACACACACACCCTGCATATTACGTAGCCCTTTCCTACCTTTCCCTATGCAGAGAGGAAGACTGAGCAGAGCGGAGCAGGGAGCAGGAAGCTGAATGAGAACATGGGAGAGACACACACAGCAGCGCTGATAAGACAGCAGGAGCATCCGAGGGTTAATTTTTCATATTAACAAGCTGGTAATTGGTTGCTAGGACTACCTAGCATCCAATCACCTGGGAAGTTAAAGCAGAGTTCCACCCAGGAAAACAACATTTGCCCATATATCTTAAAAAAATTAAATTAAAAAAAACCTGAAAAAAAAAAATACTCACCCGAAATACCTGTTGCTATGCGGAAGTCCGTAATCTGCCTCTTCCACACCGCGGTGTCTTTTCTTCTGCTTCTTCTGCTTGTGAATGGGGCGCGCTGCTTTCTGGGAACTGTGTGTGTTCTCAGAGAGCAGCCGCCCATTCACAAGCCAGCGTGAGACTCACGCAGGCGCAGTAGGAAATGGGCAGTGAAGCCGTACGTGTGAATGGCGGCGCGGGACCCGGAGTGATCGTGGGATCGGCATCGGGGGGGCCATCAGCGCGGGCAAGTAGGACAAGGTAAGTGTCCTTATTTAAAGTCAGCAGCTACACTGTTAATAGCTGCTGACTTTGACATGAATTCATCACGTGCACTGATGGGCCAGACATTTAGCAGCGGTGGGCCGGTTGCGGCCTGGTCCTTGTAGGTTGCTGACCCCTGGATTATAAGAGCCACTATTTCCATAAAGCAGTGGTCTCCAAAATGTGGCCCAAGGGCCAGATGCGGCCTTTTTCGTGTCTCTATATGGTCCTTGGGGTATTATTTTCACCCACTAATACCAACAATGGGGAATAATTTCTCCCCCCACCACCACAATAACACCAATGAATGGGGAATAATTCCTCCCAGTGACACCAACAATGGGGCATTGTTTATTCTCATTGACATCTAGACATGTTCTAGTCCCAATGCCCAAAGTCTGGTCCCCCTCAAGTCTGAAGGACAGTAAACTGACCCTTTGTTTAGAAAGTTTGGAGACCCCTGCTATAAAGGATCGGTGTTATCTCACCAGGACACATTTCTAATGTGCTAGACAATCTCAAGAATATAGTATATGATATCTTTCTATTAAGGGGGAGAAAAAAGGGTGTTTTTTTTTAGTGTTAAAGAAGTATTAAACCCTCAGTATTTTCATTTAGCCTATCACAATGAGCACACAAAAAATAACACCCCCAGCAAAGTAGGTATTAAAATTCTTCGCCCAGCACTTGCAGTTTGCAACTTTCAGTGTTGCTGGCTTCTGCTCACTCAGTGCTATCTCCCTGAACTTTCAGTGTTTACAGGAAAGAATTACGATTTGACAAAGCAGCCTGGAGTCAGACTGTTAGTTTGAAGAAGGGAGGGAGTGGAAGAAGGAGCAGGGGAGTGTCTTTGCCACCCAAAGCTACAGAGCTGTGTGTTTCTATTGACGCACGCAGTGTAGAGAGACACAACCCTAGTCCATGCATGCAAGAGGGACTCCATAGGATGCTGCAGGAGGAAGTAGCCACCCAAACAGGAGCATAGGGAAGGATCATAAGAAACCGCATACTCAGCTAGTAATTTTAACAGCTGCTGAAAGTGCTTTAAAAATTGAGGATTTAATATCACTTTAATTAATTTACATGTAATTATAAGGCATTTGCACATTCAATAGATGCTGATTAAAAGTTATGTAAGTTTTCCCATAGTGAAAGTGCTCCTGTTTTAATAACGTACTGGACCACATGATTGCTTTACTTGTCTTTGAGTTGAGTCTTTATATGAAGGAATAGTCTTCAAACAAGCATATACATAAATCACAAAACGTAGCAGTGGAAGCAGCATCTGTTAAATGAGAAGAGAAAATGTGTTGAAATTAAGAGACAGACCCCTTGGTGTATCCTTGTAATATTGTCTCATTCAGTATAATCCCCTTCCGGGTTCTCAATATAAAAACCTCCTACATAATTGCAATTTGCAATAATAACATAACAAATCCCAGGGCAGACAGCTGTCTTCTCTCCAGCACTGTTGGTTTACACTTATGTTCACTTTATTACCTTTTGCAACTCCATCTTTCAGAGATGTTTTGACAGTGACCTATAAAAATCATGAAATGTTTTATAAGCCGTGTTCTAGTAAGGGCTCTGGGTATAAAATGTCAGTTTGAACCGGCTAAAAGAGCAGATTTGACCTGAAACCAAAAGAATGCATTGTAAAACGCAGCCAAGGGACCGCTTTCATTTGACAAGGCTTTAACCCTTCCTACACAGCACTACAATGGCACATTTCTGTGCAATGAATGTCTTCATAAGGCTTTGTATACAGAAAACAGAAACTACCGTAGAATTATATTTGCATTATGTTCTTTTATATTGACTACCAAAGATCTGTTTGTTGATCCACAGACATCTAAAAGGCCATTCAAAAAATGGTTTTAAAGTAAAATCAGAAATTCTGTCCTAAAATATGTCCTTTTTCACCATGGACGAGAAAAGCGTAGCGCTCTGGTGGTCACATAGGTGAATGTGAGTATATACTGTACCTACTGCAATCCCATTTATGGATACACCCCTGAAGAAAAGAGAAACTAAAACGTGTCGGGTGTTTGTTCCATTATATAATTTCCAAATTGCCTGTATTCGCCATATATAGATGCCATATGTTATCTTAGTTGTATGCACATGTTTTGCCGCAAGATATATACAGATCTGATTACATATTAACAAAACATGTTTTTCTATTGTCCTAAATAAAACTACAAATGTTTTCAACTTTTTTTTTTTTTAGAAAAAAAGTTTTATTAACCACTTCAGCCCCGGAAGGATTTACCCCCTTCCTGACCAGAGCACTTTTTGTGATTCGGCACTGCGTTGCTTTAACTGACAATTGCGCGGTCGTGCGACGTGACTCCCAAACAAAATTGGCGTCCTTTTTTTCCTACAAATAGAGCTTTCTTTTCGTGGTATTTGATCACCTCTGCGGTTTTTATTTTTTGCGCTATAAACAAAAATAGAGCGACAATTCTGAAAAAAATGCAATATTTTTTACTTTTTGCTATAATAAATATCCCCCAAAAATATATAAAAACATTTTTTTTTTCCTCAGTTTAGGCCGATACGTATTCTTCTACGTATTTTTCGTAAACAAAATTCGCAATTAGCGTTTATTGATTGGTTTGCGCAAAAGTTATAGCGTTTACAAAATAGGGGGTAGTTTTATGGCATTTTTATTAATATTTTTTTTTTACTAGTAATGACGGCGATCAGCGTTTTTTTTTCAGTACTGCGATCTTATGGCGGACACTTCGGACACCTTTGACAAATTTTTGGGACCATTGGCATTTTTTTAGCGATCAATACTATAAAAATGCATTGTATTACTATAAAAATGCCATTGGCAGTGAAGGGGTTAACACTAGGGGGCGGGGAAGGGGTTAAGTGTGTTCCTATTTGTGTTCTAACTGTATGGGGGGGATGACCTCACTAGGGGAAATCACTGATCTTCTGTTCATACAGAACGCGCGCCCCCTAGTGGCCGTCGAAAGTGCGACGTAGGATGACGGGCTCTCGCCCAGGAGACCCGACCTGCCGCCGTAGAACGACGGCGGCTGGTCGGCATGTGGTTAAAGCGGAGGTTCAGGCAACAATCAACTTTCTGACATTAGATCCAGCATACTGCTGGACTAACATCTGCAGTATGCTGTTTTTTTTTTTTTTTTGTACTTATCGTTGTGTCACTTCGGGTATTTTCGGAAGGCGTGACACGCCTTAGCAGCCCGTCAATCAACTTCTCTTGGCTTAGGAACGCCCATTCCCCGCAGGATTCCCCACTCGGAGCCGGATAACAATGGCTCATAAAACGATAAGTACAAAAAAAAAACCCAGCATACTACAGATGTTAGCAGTATGCTGGATCTAATGTCAGAAAGTTGATTTTTGGGTGAACCTCCGCTTTAAGTAAAAACCAACATATACATCATAAACAGTACACTGTTCCAAATAAATATAATCCTCATTAAACGATAAGATGTCAGCAGTAAAATAATTATACAGTGCACCATATCGTATATTGGAAACAGGAAAAAAAAAAAGGAAAAAAAAAAGACCAATCTTAAAGAAATAAACAGAAATAGGAGAATAAAAGAAAAATAGCAGACTAGCCTCATATATCTAATCAATGACTGATCGGCTTTCTTTCCCAATAAACCCCAATACTCAAGTAGTCTATTCATTACCAGTTGATGCGGTGCAAGTTCTGAAACATTCAACCAGGGTTGCCACAAAGAATAGAACATTTTGGAGACATTTCTGGGTTGGTACGTCAACTTCTCACGGATAAGGATAGTATTCACTTGCTCAATCCATTGTTTCTTAGTTGGGATTCGAGGAGACATCCAGTAACGAGCAATACAATAGGCGTAGAATTGCCACATGTGCATGTGGAGTCAAAGTCTCCTCCTCAAGAGCCCCCAGCAAACAAACAATAGGATCTCTAGTAAGTTGGAAACGAAATACCCTTAAAATAACTTGAATAACATCTGTCCAATAACGGAAGAGCTTGGGGCATTCCCAGATCATGTGGAGGAGATCCCCATGGTCTCTCTTGCACGTTGGACATAAAGGAGAGTCCCTGAATCCCTATTGATGTAGTTGAATGGGTGTTCTATGATGTTTTAAACTTTACCTTTAGTGGTCACCTTTAAAGTCCCAAGGGGGTAACTCTCGAATTGTTCGATACTGCAAGTGAAATGTCATCTCCAGCATAGCAACTAAACACAAAGGTAAAGTGTGTATACTGTATAAGAACTGTTTTACCTGGTCAAAAATGTGTGAAATAACGCACCCATCCCGACTGTGCTTTGGTGCCATAGTAATACTGTATGATGGCGACAATATTTTTCACCATCAGCATTATTGTTTAAGGCCGGGTTCACATGTGGGCGAATTGGATGAGGTTGGTGTGACCAGCTCTCAATGGAGCTGGTTGACACAGGTCCAGGGGGGCCGCAGTGTGAATTCAAAAAGGGTCCTGCGCGTTTTTGGGTCTGGTTCAGGTACAAATTCAAGCAAAAATTCGGACCTGAATCGCTCCTGAATCCGTGGATAGAAACGCACTGCATATGTGAATCCAGTTTGAAAAAAGAGCTGGATACACTCCTACATGCACATAATATAACTGGATACATATTAACATTTAAAGGTAATAATACATGAGATTGCTGATCCAGGAATTATTTGAGGGCCTTCAGGGGATCAGGAAGGAACTTTTTCCACCGCTAAAGAAAATTGGACCAAACGTCATTGGGTTTTATAATCTGTTGGGTTTAGGGTTTTGTATATAGAGGTTTTATATTTAATTTTCTGTTGGTTAAACTGGATGGACTTGTAACTTTTTTCAACCTGACTAACTATTGGCCTAAACTGGGGGAAAAAAATAATTTTTAAAGAAAAATTGGGGATATTTATTATAGAAAAATTTTAAAGTTGTGTTTTTTTCAAAATTGAAGCTCTTTTTTTGTTTATAGCGCAAAAAAATAAACGCAAAAGGTGATCAAATACCACCAAAAGAAAGCTCTAGTTGTGGGAATTGTGTTTGGGTGCAACGTCGCACAACTGTGCAATTGTCAGTTAAAGTGCCATATCGCAAAAAGTGCTCTGGTCAGAAAGGGGGTACATTTTTCCGAGGCTGAAGTGGATAGAGTAAGCACACCACATAGACAAACTGTTGTTACTATTAATTTTGTATTAGGCATATATATACAATTATACAACAGGTACAGATAACCAAATATGTCATCTAACATCAAGCATAATAGAACAAAGATTACTCCAAGGTTGAATATTAGCAACAAACATGCATGCTATGAGATGGGTGTAATGAGCCACACTTAAAACATAAAAGAGCCGATGTTCAGAAATACATACAGGAATTGATAGTGTAATGAAAAGGAAAGCTGAGCCAGATTCTGGTGAAAAGAGAGAGAAAGAGGAAAAAACAATGTTTCGGGCATTTAAGAACGGCAGAGCTACTTGATAAGGGAGGTGGGAGGTTCTTGAGAAAGGGGGGTTCCTAAATGCGCATGTAGCGCTGACCCCCGAAGGAGCGGCTGATTGTAAATTTGGGCCTGTACTCTGCCTTGACACCCCCGAGTATTTTTGGTCTCACTCCCCTTGACACAGCTGTGGTGCAATACAGATATAAAGCTTTGGTGTTGAAGGGGAAAGTAATCATACACAGGCTGTGCTGAAACAACAGTTAGTTTTACTGAAATAGATTCTGTACTTAACCACGAGAACACATTTGGTGGGCAACAAATATTACAGGAAATTATAGGCAGCAATCCCCTAATGTCCTCCCCTATCAGCAGGACTTTGGCGTCTCCAAGTGGGACTAGTGCGCAGGCCACAACTCAACACTGCGCACCTTCCCACTTCCAGCACACCATACAAAAAATCAGTAAACACGCTATGCAACGTACAACATCTAACAAGAATAAGATCACAGCGTGTAATGGACTTAATGTTCCCACCTCAGACAGTGTCTGGTGAATGGTAGCAGTACTGCAAGGCTTTGCAATGAAAACAGTCTAGTCTCTGATCTTCTTTTCTTCTGCTAGCAATTTAAGAGAAAGATTTGTAATCCAAGGGCTCTCTGGTTAATGAGTGGTGTGAAATAAACTGAAACTGTAGTCTAACTGTGAGAGGTACCTGTACACTCTCTCCTGGGAGCACAACTCCAATGAACGGCACCAACAGTTGGTTTAGGCTTGAGGCCTTTGCACGTGTGGCTTTATGGCCCACCGCGACAGCGTGGAACTATCAGTCCCAGCAACACTACCAAGGCAGCCTAGATGTGTGTCAAACAGTATAAGACTTTGGGCATGAGCCCTCTCACCACACGAGGTCCAGGCGGATGGATGCCTTCACTCCTCACGGTCTCAGTCCGGTCTCTAGCAATCATCCGGTTGTCTGATTCTCCTCCAGAGCCGATCGGAAGGCCTCCGTCACCCTTCTTGAGATCGATGGCTTGCTTCTGCCGAAAGTAGGCCGGAATTCCGTAGATCGCACCGAAAGAGGGAGAGAGAGGGAGCTCCTCCAAGGCGTATGTCCCAGGGACCAGAGAGAGCTAAAATGGCCACCACCCAACCTTTTATCCCCTTCCCAGCATGCCTTGCAGCCCCGAGTGTTCATGGGTAAGTCCTTCACATCACTCCTCACATGCTTCTTGGAAAAACAAAAAAATGGTGCAGTCCATTCCACATTTTCACCACTAGATGGTGCCAAACACCTATTTAGTACACCAGTCCATAGAATAACATTGTAAAACATCAATATGTCTTTGGAGAGGCAAAAAACTGTCCCCGCTACACGCAAAACATTGGTTTTACCAGGGTCTGGCTTTCTTTTCATTACACTATCAAGGGTACTGCATTCCTGTATGCATTTCTGAACATCAGCTCTACGTTTTAAGTGCAGCTCATAGCACCCATATGCATGCATATTTCTTTCTATAATTCAACATTGGAGTGTATATCTTTGTTGTATTATGCTTGATGTTAAATGACATACTTAGTTATTTGTACCTGTTGTATAATTGTATGTACTATATGCAGCGCTACCCCCCGAAGGAGCCGCTGGTTTGTTTTGGGATCGGCGTGTTACCTTTTGTAGCATGTCTAGGGGTATGATGAAAGTAGATGATGTGAGCAGTAATAGAATGTCCAAACAGTGAGATGTCATTTTCTGTGCTTTTATTCTTGGCCCAACATGGCCAACAGTCAGCTTCAGGTGGATAGAGGAAAATGGTGAAAGAAGAAGGAAGTTGCAGACACAGACCTTAACTCTTTATAGAAGCAGTCCTGCTTCCAACAGTACCTTTTGATTCGTCGCAACTCCAGCCGGAGTGGGTATAGCGCACCTGGACAGTCTTTTTCAAAGAACTGGCAGCTGGGGTGACGCTCGGACCCCTGAGAAAGAAAACAAGCCTCTACCACAGGCTTGACTCAATGGAAATAGGAGTGGTACCTCTGCCACAGACCCTTTCTCTGAAACACGACTTGACGGAGCAATTCCCTCTCAGTGAAGCATTTGTCTGAAGTATCTTCAGACTATTAGGTCACCGACTGACAGGTTGCTGTATAACAAACTCCCAGTGTCCAGTCACCTTGATCCCCGATGGTTTGTCTGGGCATTATTGGTTCGCCTGCCTCCGGGCTCTCCTCAGACTGACTCCCCACTGAACAGCACAACTTGCTGGGGATCTTCTCATAGAAGCGAGGACCCAGTAAGTCACTGGGGCCTCTCTGCAGCTTTAATTGCTCCGGGCCATGAGGGCCCAGAGTCAGGAACTCCACGTAGCACATGCGCCCTGGCCTGGTAGGCCATAACGCCAGGGCCCGTGATGTGTGCGCACCCCAAAGGTGGGTGCTGAACCCGGATCCAACCTCGAAACTCCCAATGCCAAGATGGCGTCCTCCAGACGTACCCTCTCCCAGCATGCCCCGCAAAAGGAAAAACCTCCTGGTTGCTGGCGGGAAGACGCTTTCGCTGGTCTCCACTGCTGCCACCTGTCGTTCCAAGATGGAAATGTATCTTTGGAACACAGAATGCAAGAACAGCACAGCACTAAACTAACATAAATCACATGGATGAGAGCTGTGTAACTCTCTCATCCCCCTCTAAATTTGAACTGTGTCTGTACATAGAAGTACAAGGGCGCTACATATCTATGCCTAATGCAACCGTATTGCTAAAGCAGTTTGGCTATGTGGTGTGCTTACTAACAGATTGATACACTGTGGAGAGGTTTACGCACCCTAAATAATAATATATTGTCGGTTGCTGAATGGTGTAGTTAAAGCCGAGTTCCACCCAAAAGTGGAACTTCTACTTTAAGCACTCCTCGCCCCTAACATGTGACATGATGTAATTTTTTTTGGGGGGTGGGGGGATAGGTAACATCTTTTTAGTGGGACTTCCTGTCCCACTTCCTCCTTCTTATCTTCAACCACCTAGACGACTCCCTCTCTCGCCCTAGGTGGCCCCTTCCTGCCAGCGATCTTCTGAGACACAACTCCCAGAAGAACGGCTGGCCAATAGGAGAGATCAGCGCGACTCGCGCATGCACAGTGCGCACCCGGCTGTGAAGCCGTAAGCTGTCATGCCAGGTGCCCACAGTTACGATGACAGCACCGAGGAGAAGAGGGGAAGAGGAGCGGCGGCCGAATCGCTGGACCGTGGGGCAGGTAAGTGTCAGTTTATTAAAAGTCAGCAGCTATGCTTTTTGTAGCTGCTGACTTTTAATAAACAAAAACATGGGTGGAACTCTGCTTTAAGAGCAGTGTGCAGACCTTTATTGCAAATGAAAAATTATCCACTGTGCCCAGTAGTGGCTGCTGTAGGTGCCATGTGAGTTTGTCATGGGGAACAAACAATGGCTGGGTGGTCTCACTTTTAATTATATTTGTAAAGCAAAGTGGCCAAGCATCCAAGATGGGGCCAAACTTTTGCTTTGCACAGTGCGTTCCTCAGTCTACATCAGCCCCTGGTTCACAGTGATCCATTTTGCACTGTAATATCAGAAAGGCCCCTCATCTTAGAAAATTTCCATGATGTGTTGCAAAACCCATGGGAGATAATCCTGCTATGATTTAAGCACAGAATGTCCTTATGTGACCAGCGAAAGGATACATTACATATCAGTTTCTCTACATACGCCCAGATTTTTTTTATTTTTTTTCAACCTGGCTTAAAACGTTTCTAATACAGAAAGTAAATAATTCAGACACAAGAGACATAATATTCAAAAAGCCCTTCCCTGACAGAACCTAAATCAAGGAATGTTGTATTGCCTGCGTGGAGCAAGCATTTCCTTTGTTCAGCGAGCTCAGCAAACCTAATATTATTACAAATGAGTACAAAGAGAATGCTCAGTGAGTAGCATATTTATTTATTTTATGCATTAATGTGTTCCACAGAGCTCCATGGTGAAAGCTGAACTATTCTCCGCCATTCCTGTCCCCAAAATGTTTTTACATCTCTGGGACAGTCATACAAATACAATGATTCTCGGTGGAGACCTGTGTACATACTTATGTAAAAGAACAAAACAGCACCTGACCTGACAAACAAATCTATGTACAATGTCTCATATAAGAATGACTGAACATATAATGTCATAGCTCTAACCACTGAGTCATGTTTCTGCCTCTGGTTACGTTTAAAGTGTTTCTGTTACACGTAAACAAAAGATTCCACAATTTAAAGATGAATTCCAGCCTTACCTTGCATCTTGCACGGTTGTACAGACTCCTCTCCTGTGCTGAAATTGCTTACTTTGATTTCACTGCGCACACTAAGCTTCTCACAGTGTGCAATAGAAGCTGCAGCATGTCAGATATAGCCTGTAGGCAGGTTGACCTCACTACATGGGTGGTGCTGTTGGGTCCGCCTTGCAGGCAGAGTGGGGAACAAGAGAAATATCTATTCCGCTTAGGGCTCCGCACGGTCATTGGGTGGGCTGCTGTCCAATTGGATGCTGCCACCAAGGTGACCCCTCCAGCCATCTTTGGTGAGGGCAGAGCAAAAAGCCCTTGATCACTGTTGTTGGCATGCTTGCTGCATGTGGTTAGGTGAGGGACAGGAACCCGCTTGGCAGGGAGAGTGAACTTAGCTTAGGGAAAGGTTCCAAAGGAGGAGGGACAGCTTAGGGATTGCCACAGAGCTCAGTTAATGCTTTTTGCTAGGGATGAGCCGAACATACCTGCGTTCGGTTCGCACCAGAACCGTCGAACAGACAGACCGTTCGCGTGAACATTTAGAACCCCATTGAAGTCTATGGGACTCGAACGTTCGAATTCAAAAACGCTAATTTTAAAGACCAATATTCAAGTTATTGTTGGAAAACGTCTTTGAGAACCCGGGTCTTGCCCCAGGGAACATGTATCAATGGAAAAAAGTTTAAAAAAACGGTTGTTTTTTCAGGAACAGGACTCCTGAAAAAGTGACCGTTTTTAAAACTTTTTTCCATGGATACATGTTCCCTGGGGCAAGACCCGGGTTCTCAAAGACGTTTTCACAGGCAAACTATAGACACCCATAGTGTTGCTCACGAATATTCGCATTGCGAATATTCGCTACGAATATTGCATATTCGAGTATTCGCGAATAACTCGAATATCGCGGCGAATATTCGCTATTTCGAATATTCGTATTTTTCAAAATTCGCAATTTCGCATTTTTTTTTTTTGTTTTATAAAATATAGCGAATATTCGTAAATATCGAATATTCGTGATATTTTATCAAAAAAAAATAGCGAAATTTCGCAATCATTTTCGCTTTCGCATATGCGAAATTTCGCTATTTTTTTTTTAAATAAAATATAGCGAATATTCATAAATTTCGCATTGGCAAAAATTCGCAATTTTTTTTTTGTTTATAAAATATCACGAATATTCGATATTAACCACTTCCCGCCCGGGCCAATAGCCGATTTACGGCCGGGAAGTGGTTATGAAATCGTGACTAGCCGTTCTCAAACGGCTTAGCACGATTTCAATGCCGCGCGCGCCCGTAGGGGCGCGCAGCGCGGCGATCGGTGATGCGGGGTGTCAGTCTGACACCCTGCACCTCCGATCTCGGTAACGAGTCTCCGGCGGAGCCTCGTTACCACGTGATCAGCCGTGTCCAATCACGGCTGATCACGATGTAAACAGGAAGAGCCGCCGACGGCTCTTCCTCACTCGCGTCTGACAGACGCGAGTACAGGAGAGCCGATCAGCGGCTCTCCTGACAGGGGGGGTTCGCGCTGATTGTTTATCAGCGCAGCCCCCCCCTTGGATCGCCACACGGACCACCAGGGAGTGCCCACACTAGACCACCAGGGTACTTACAAAAAAAAAAAAAGGACAAAAAAAGGACAAAAAAAAAAAGGGCAGTAAAAAAAAAATGCCAATCAGTGCCCACACATGGGCACTGATTGGCAACAGGTGATCCATCAGTGCCACCCCTCAGTGATCATCAGTGCCACCCCAGTGTCTGTCAGTGCCAATCCATGTCCAGTGCCCACCTATCAGTGCCCACCTGTGCCACCTATCAGTGCCCACCTGTGCCACCTATCAGTGCCCACCTGTGCCGCCTATGAGTGCCCACCTGTGCCGCCTATGAGTGCCCACCTGTGCCGCCTATGAGTGCCCTGTGCCGCCCATGAGTGCCCATCAGTGCCGCCCATGAGTGCCCATCAGTGCCGCCTATGAGTGCCCATCAGTGCCCCATACCAGCGCCGCCTATCAGTGCCCATCAGTGCTACCTAATCGGTGCCCATCAGAACTACCTCATCGGTGCCCATCAGTGCCACCATATCAGTGCCCGTAATTGAAAGAGAAAACATACTCATTTACAAAAAAATTAACAGAAAAAAATAAAAACATATTTTTTTTTCAAAATCTTCGCTCTATTTTTAGTTGTTGATCAAATACCACCAAAAGAAAGCTCTATTTGTGGGGAAAAAAGGACGCCAATTTTGTTTGGGTGCAGTGTAGCATGACCGCGCAATTGTCATTCAAATTGCGACAGTGCTGAAAGCTGAAAATTGGCTTGGGCGGGAAGGTGCGTAAGTGCCTGGTATGGAAGTGGTTAACGAATATTCGCAATTGCATATGCGAAATTTCGCTTTTTTTTTTATAAAATATACCGAATATTCGTAAATTGGCGAAAATTCGAATATTCGCGAAATCGAATATGGCGTATTCCGCTCATCACTAGACACCAGGTACAATATTTAAAGGAATTTTTCATTTTTTTTTATTTAAACATTATTAAAATCACTGCTCCAGGAGCAGTGATTTTAATGATGCTTCAATTAAAAAAATTAAAATAAAATTCCTTTAAATATTCCTTTAAATATTGTACCTGCTGGGTGTCTATACGTGTGATAACGTCTTTAAATAGCACAATCACCTGCCTGCCAGTAAATTAGGAAGAACTGATCTATCTAAGCTATACAGTGTATGAATATATGTACAACTCCTAGGGATGTATATATATTCTCTACACACTGTAAATTAAGCTAAACTGACTAGCCTGCCTGCCTGCTCTATCTAGCTATATAAAAAGACAATCTCTCTGTCTCTCTGACTGCTCTCATTAACAACCGCAACACACTACACGAGGCCGCCCAGCAGGTGGCCTTATATAGTGTGGGGCGTGTGCTAAAGCCCTGAGCCATAATTAGCCAAAGCAATGCGGGACATACAGAATGCTTGGCCAGTCATCAGCGCGCAATGCCGCAGTGAATTATGGGCCATTTTGCGTCACTCGAATGACCGCTTTTGTTCGAATTTCGGCGAACGTACGAACAGACAATGTTCAAGTCGAACATACATTCGTATCGAACGCGAAGCTCATCCCTACTTTCTGCATCTGCCTTCCTTCCGCTAACTGCCCCGGGTGTTTCCAAGCCTTGGTGTACCACTCTCGCGTTGTGAGCTCTATATACTACAGTGAATGTTGCTGCTCAGTTTCTATTGTTGCAAAGACTCTGTTGTATGTAAAACGGTTAGACCTCGTACACACAACCATTTTCCTCGACAGAATCCATCAAGAAACTTGGTGGCAGAACTTTTTTGCTGAGGAAAACGGTCGTGTTGCTTGACGAGAAAAAAAGTTTTCTTTTTCCTTGTCGGGAGTCTCAATTTCCTCATTGTGTTCCTCGTCGGGCTGGTTTTCGACGAGAAACGCGTTCGTGTGTATGCTTTGAAACCCGCGCATGCTCAGAATAAAGTATGAGACCGGGGGCGCACCATCGGTAAAAGTAGCGTTTGTAATGGAAATAGCACATTTGTCACGCTGTAACAGACTGAAAAGTGCAAATCTACTCTCACCAAACTTTTACCTAACACGCAGTAACATGAGATTAGCAAAAGCAGCCCCAAGGGTTGTGTCAGTGGAATCAAACTTCCCCTGCTGTTGTATGTGTTGTACGTCACCGCATTTGAGAACGAGGAGATTTGGTCTTGACTGTGTGTACGCAAAGAAAGCTTGTCAAGATTCTCCAGAAGCCTAACAAGGAACTCGTCAAGGAAAACGATGTTTCATTTACACCGAGTTCCTCGGTCGTGTGTACGAGGCCTATCACTACAGATTCCCAACCACTGTTTGTGTCATGCCTTCCCTTCAGGTGCCTATAGTCTTGCCATACCTACAAGTCTTCCCTCCTTACAAGCCCACCTCATTTCCTTGCTGGAGGGCATTCAGCATAATCTAGCATTGTCCCCTTTCATCTACTGGATTTCAGTTCTTTCAATTATGGAGCCTCAGCATCACATGTAGATTTTACCTAGGATTGTCTGCATTCAAATCCTCCCAAGAAGCAGCTGTTTGTATCAGAGCCAGTGGCGGTTCGTCCATAGAGGCTCTGGCTCTCACCGCCACTGAGTCTAATAACATAGATTCATGCATTGCACGAATCTATGTTATTATCGCCGCTGCCAACGTTCTATTCAGATGGTTGGCGCTCATGTCCGGCCATCTGAATAATGGCAGCTGGTTGGCTGTACGGAAGTGCCAGCGGCTCTGATAGGCTTTCCGAGTACAGCCCTCGGGTCCCGGAAGCTTATCCTCTGAACGCACAGGGGGTGCATTCCTTGGATAAGACTGAAAGGCGTCTCAGCCAATCAGGTTGGCCGGTTCTGGCTACCGATAACCTGATTGGCTGAGACGCCTGTCAGTCATCAAGGGTAGGAGAAGACATCGAGGAACGTGGATGGCTGACTCTAGTAAAGGTAAGTGCCGGGCGGGGGGGGGAAGGGGCACTTTACAGGGCACAGCGGCGACGAAGGGCACAGTCAGTGACATCAACGGGCACAGTGGTGACAATAGGCACAGTGGGGACAATGGGGACAATTGGCACAGCGGCATTAATGGGCACAGTGTCGACAATTAAAGGGCACAGTGACATCAACAGTGGGGACAATGGGCACAGTGGGGACAATTGGCACAGCAGCGACAATTAAAGGGCACAGTGGTGACAATTAAAGGGGTAGGGGTAAATGGGGTAGTGGTGATATATTTGGAAACTGTAAATTAAAGGAGCAGTAGGGGTGATATACAGTATGGAGGTACATTATTATTATTATTATTATTATACATTATACATTATATTATTAATTATTAAATATATATATTTTACATTATAAAATTAAAGGGGGTAATATTGGGGGATCTGTACATTATAAGAGGAGAGGTGATATATGTGAGATCTGTACTGTATTATTGGTACATTACTATAGACCAGGTGTTTCAAGCTGGCGGCCCTCCAGGTGTTGTAAAACTACAAGTCCCATGAGGCATTGCAAGGCTGATGGTTACAAGCATGACCCCCTCAGGCAAAGGCATGATGGGACTTGTAGTTCTGCAACAGCTGGGGGGCCACCAGTTTGCGACCCCTGCTTTAGACCAATCCTTCAAAATCACACATGCATCTCGAAGCAGCTTGGAAGCAGGTTAGAAATAACTCAGAAGCAGCTCAAAAGCATCTCATATAAGCTAAATTGTCTGTCTTTATAATATTTTGTAACCTATCGCTGCTAGGGTGACCACATTTCCAAACTTCCATTCAGGGACACCCAGCCCCCCCTCACCTTCCCCAAAAAAAGATGAGGGGGGGACGGGGAGAAATGTAGTCTCGGAGTTGATGGGGAATTTGGCGGTGGGTTATTTGTCAGCTGAATGTGCCACTTGCCATCAGATGCAGTGCTGCTTGCCACCCATAGCCTGCCGCCAGATGCAGTACTGCTTTCACTCCCTCTGCATGAGTGGAGTCGCTATCTGTAAAATGAAGATCACACCAGTCCCTGCCGCTTGCCGCTAGGTGCCGGAGAAGGAGGAGGTGCAGAAGTGGGTGGGGGTAGCAGTGCTGCACTAGGTGCAGGCCTCGCTCCTGGCCTCACTGTCTGAGAGTAAATTGATACTGTTTACAAGACGCCAGACAGCGCCGGCCCTAGCAACCAGTTCCGGAAATCTAGTTATTAGTTAGTAGGGGGTGGCTGTGTCCTCTATTTCATTCCGGGACACTGTATTGTCCCGGAATGAAGGTGCCCGGGACCAGGGACAGATATGTCAATTGTGGGACAGTCCCGGGCAATCAGGGACACGTGGGCACCCTAATCGCCGCTATGCGTTTGGTTCTATGTGTATGGACCCATGGTGGGTGAATTGTAATTACACAGTACTATTATACCAACAAAAAATCACCAACTGTGCAGGGATAACATCTACTAGGACCTGTACTGTTTGCACTGGTAATCTGGAACTTTTTTTGCACAGCAAATACAAGATTGTTTTACTGACTATCAGCCACAAGATGTGTAAATGTATGTGTGCCATAATCATAATGGGCCAAAAACAGCACTACATTAACGGGATACATGAAAACCTGTGGCCTCTGCTCCTTACTGACCCCGCGCATACTGATTGCATCCAGCCTGTCCCTTGACTCAGAAATCACTCTGTCAGCTAATTTATCTCCAGTGCATTGCACTGACCTTTTTATGTCTTGGTTATAGGGAATTATTTTCATATATAACTACAAAGAAAAACTCCCTTTGTAATTAACGACAAAGCAGAAGGGGCAGAAACAGCCACATTTGATACATAAATCTCAGCAAATAACACCATGCTTCTGAAGATTTAATACTATAATTAGTCAAGCCCCAGTGCTAGTCAAGGGCAACTAGTGTGTGACTCTATATATACATTACCGGTATGTGCTGAGCTATACATTTATTAGCGATGTCCCCTGCGTTATTGTGTACAAAGTTCACTTTATCACTGGTGACTGAAAAGGCAGTACATAAGCAGTAAAATATATATACAGTGGGGAAAATAATTATTTGATCCCCTGCAGATTTTGTAAGTTCGCCCACTTGCAAAGAGATTTTTCGCATAGGTGTATTTTAAATGATAGAGACAGAATATTAACGAAAAATCCAGAAAAAGAAACTCATGATACAAATGTTATAAATTGAGTTGCTGTTCAGTAAGTAAAATAAGTATTTAATTCCTCAAGAAAAACATGGCCTAGAACTTGGTGGCGAAACCCTTGTTTGCAAACACAGAGGTAAGATGTTTCTTGTAGTTGGTTACCAGGTTTGCACACATCTCAGGAAGGATTTTGGTCAACTCTTCTTTACAGGTCTTCTCTAAATCCTTATGCCGCGTACACAGGACCGTATTTCATGATGAGAAAAATGCAATTTTTTTTAATTGGTCATTAAAAACGATCATGTGTAGGCTCCAGAGCATTTTTCTCTATGAGAAAAATGGGCATTAAAAATTTAGAACATGCTCTATTTTTTCTCGTCGTGTGTAGGCTTTAATGACAGGGAAAAACGTGCATGCTCAGAAGCAAGTTATGAGAAGGGATTTTGCATAATCAGCCCAAAGAGTGGCACCATTCGAATGGAACTTACCCTTTATAGTGCTGTTGTACGTGACGTACGTCACCGCGCTTTGCTCGAGCATTTTTTTCACGATCGTGTGTATGCAAGGCAGGCTTGACAAGAATCACGTCGAGAAAAACATCATTTTTTTTCCATGACATGAAAAACAGTTCTGTGTATGTGGCATTAGTGTTTCTTGACTGTCGCTTAGCAACTCAAAGTTTAAGCTCCCTCCATAAATTTTATATAGGATTAAGGTCTGGAGACTGGCTAGGCCACCCCGTGATCTTAAAGTGCTTCTTCTTGAGTCACTTGTTTGTTGTCTTGGTGGTATGTTTTGGGTCATTATCATGCTGGAAAATCCATCCACGACCCATCTTTCAGTGTTCTGGCTGAAGGAAGAAGGTTCTCATCCAAGATTTTACAATACATGAACCCGTCCATTGGCCCCTCAAAGTGGCAAAGTCGGCCTGTACCTTTAGCAGAGAAACAGCCCCAAAGAATAAAGTTTTCACATCCGTGCTTGACTGTAGGGGTGATGTTCTTAGGGTCATAGTCAGCATTTTTCTTCCTTCAAACACGGCAAGTCGAAATAATGCCAAAGAGCTACATTTTGGTCACATCTGACCACAGCACTTTCTTTCAATCCTTCTCTGAATCATTTAGATGTTCATTAGAAAACTTCAGATGGGTGTGTACATGTGCCTTTTTTGAGGAGGGGGACCTTGTGGGCACTGCAGGATTTCAATCCATGGTGGTGTATTGTGTTACCAAAGGTTTGTTTGGTGACTGTGGTCCCAACTGCCTTGAGATCATTCAGAAGCTCCTCCAATGTAGTTCTGGGCTGATCCCTAACTTTTCTCATGATCATCCTGCAAATCTTGCATGGAGCTCCAGACTGAAGGTGATTGATGGTTATTTTGTATTTTCTTCCATTTGCGAATACTCACTCCAACAGTTATTTCCTTCTCACCAGGCTTCTTAGTGATGGTCTTGTAGCACATTCCAGCCTTGTGCTTCGGTGAGGGAATCAGGAAGGGAAGCGCTGCAGCTTCACTTCCCAGTTCCCTACTGCGCATGCGTGAGTCGCGCTGCACGTCCCAACTGATCCTCGATGTCTTATGGGACCTGTGTGTTTCCCAGAAGACAGCGGGGGGAGGGTGTGACCCCTGCGGGAGTCTATGCCTAGAAGTGGGTGCAAATACCTGTATTATACAGGTATCTGCACCCCCTTTCCCCCCCGAAAGGTGCCAAATGTGACACCGGAGGGGGGGGTTCCGAAAAGCGGAGGTTCCATTTTTGTGTGGACCTCCGCTTTAATAAAAATTATAAAAACACAAAAACAATAAAAAACAGACACCTGTCTGCATGTTAAAATGCTCTGGCCCATGTGAATGTGCCCTAAAGATGGCCATACACTAGTAGAATTTTTTTGTTTGTTTTAAGGGCATTTCAATTTTTTAATCATGCACACTGAACGTTTTTGGAAGTTTTTACATCAGCTGTTTTTGGCTTCAGACTTTTTTTTATAGTCAATAAACTCCCCAACATGTTATCCTATATGTCCATGCACACATAGGCTGTTATCAGCAGTTTTTTGTTTTTAAAAAAACGAGTGGATTCTAAGAGGAGTTTTTCAGCGGTTTTCAGTCAAATGTCATCAACGTCAAGAAAGGCTGATAAAAACGCAACTCACCAGCTTTTTTTTTATGTTTTTGATCCATTGGAAAAATAACAAATAAAAAGTAAATACTAAAAAACCCTAAGGCGGAATTGCAAAAACATTAAAAAAAATGCTGCAAAACTCACTGCAAAGCTCCTAGCGTTTTTATAACGTTATTTTAACGTTCAGTGTGCATGAGACCTTAATGGGATCAAATCCACTTTCGTGGCAAAAAAATTTGTGGCAGGATGGAAATTATTTCTGAAACAAACACATATTATAGCATATGGGGTTTTCATTCAGGAAAGTTTATTCACTCACAAATTTAATGGTAAAAGCAAATTCAATTTTGAAGTACTTTCAAACCACATTCATGAAGTCATTAAATGTATTGATAATTTTTGTACAAATGTTCGTACAAAAATTATTTTGAAATTCTACTAATGTATGGTCAGCTTAAAGAGGAAGTAAACTTCCTCTGCTGACATTTAACTACCTATAA
Organism: Rana kukunoris; assembly: GCA_029574335.1. NCBI lineage: Eukaryota > Metazoa > Chordata > Amphibia > Anura > Ranidae > Rana > Rana kukunoris. Next base: position 174,438,399 of record CM056052.1, read on the forward strand.
TAAGGCTTACTTATAGGTAGTGAAAATATCTCCTAAGCGTGTACGATTGAGGAGATATTTACAATACATGAAGCCAGTGACATCAATGGTGCATGCGCTCTTAAGGAACGGCCTCCGGTGCCGTTCCTTTTGTGCCCTGTGCCGTGAATGATGGCTCCCACGTGACATCATCGCAGCTCCAGCCAATCACAGCACCAGAGCCCGTGAACCTGGAAGAAACTCTGGGGATGTACGCACGCCGATGGAACAGCTTAGTTCTAATGTAAGTATTTCATAATGAACTAGTAAGCGATGCCGACTAGCTCAATATGCCTTTGTCTTACAGAGTATATTTTTTATTTTTCCGAGCTTACAAACCTCTTTAACTAGTCTCATTTCTTTCCAAGACTAAAAACATAAAAACATACTAGTGTGTATATATTCATGTCAACCTTTTTTTTTTTGTGATAAGCCTAAACATATTACATAAAGCTAGAATAGTACACTGATAATGAAGAAACTAATATTTTTGTATATATTTTCCAATCCTCCAAATTGCTACATGCCTTTAGCATTCCATTTTTAATTTTTTTTTTAACATTGTAGCCTGAACAACATTCAAGCAGTTGTCTGTAGATCAAATTTTCCTAATGTTTTAAACTCAACCCTCCGATCAAGCTGAAATTATATATCTATAAAAATATCTTCTTTATTGTCTAAATGTATTTGGACGCTTGAAGAAGATCTTCCCCGCAGATGATCTAGTTGCCAGGATTCATGTAAATTGGAAAGAGCTGACCTTTGTGACAATGTGTCAGCCCTGCAGCTGAGCCTTAATCAGTGACCTTGCACAGCACAGAAGAGCTGCTGAGACAAGTTGGATAGAGAGGGATGAGACTCCAGCACTTCTCACACAAAGTACTAACTACTGCAGGAAAACATCAGCACTGTGCAGTTCCCACTGTCAGTACATGCTTTGGCCAATGCCAGTCACTGTGATTATCATTGATTTCAGAGATATGGACAACAGAGCTGCTATTTCAAGGGTACGCAATACATGATTATACACTAAGGCCGCGTACACACGATTAGTCCATCTGATGAGAATGGTCCGAAGCTGACTGATGGCCTGATGTGCCTACACACCATCCGTTAAAAAAACGATCGTGTTAGAACGCATTTACGTGTTTTAACACAACGATGTGCTGAAAAGGTTCTCTTTTTTTTTGACCGAAGGATAACTGACCGATGGGGCCCACACACGATCGGTTTGGACCGATGAAACGGTCCTTCAGTCCGTTTTCATTGGTTTTGACCAATCGTGTGTACGCGGCCTAAGACTGAGGCCAACTGCACCATGCCAACCTGTACACAAACAGCTGCAGCTATCCTTACATTGTAAATGGCCCATTACTTTTCCCAAATGTATGTTAGACACACCCGAGACAGATTGTGTGACCTAGAAATTCAAATTACCATGTACAAACAGATGCTTCCTCCTTATTTGCTCCCATGCAGTCTGTTTCATACCTCTACAATGTAAAGTCGTGTATGTACTGTAGACGTGAGCAGCACACACAACATTGCAGTCTGGACTGTTTGCTGTTAACCAATTGTTGTCTATGAATGGCCACCCACAGGCACTCATGTTCATAAAGTGGTCAGAAGCAGTTGTACCCACACACTGCCTGTTCTTAGGAAATCAAAAGACACTGATTTTCTTTTGTGAGCACAAACAGGCTTATTTTTCTTAAGCCAGGCCTAGCATTGAGGGCTTCCTTCACATCTCCTACTCTGTTATTTATTCTGTTAAGGAGAGGCAGGGGCGTCGGGAGACCCGGGCTTGGGAGGCTGGAGCCCCGAATGGGTCCCTGAAAAACCCAGAGTCTCCGGCATTTAGGTCTCCATTATTAGCTCCGAGCAGCAGTGTAGGTAGGTCACTACCGTCAGTGTATGTAGGCCAGTCTATGTTGGTCACGGGCCAGCCCAAAAAAAAGCCAGCGTCACATACACCATCCCCCCCCCCGCTTCTGGCCTTTGACCTCGGGCTGAAGCCCCTGGTCTTTTTGCCACCTAGCAAGTCCCCTGATGTAAATGTCAGTGTGTGTAGGTCAGGTCAGTGTAGGTCAGGTCATTGTAGGTAGGTCAGTGTATATAGGTCACTATGGTCAGTGTAGGTAGGTCACTACCGTCAATGTAGTTAGGTCAGTGTAGGTAGGACACTACCGTCAGTGTATGCAGGTCAGTGTATGTAGGTCACGGGCCAGCCCCAAAAAAAATGCCAGTGTCACATACACCATCCCCCCTGCTTCTGGCCTTCGACCTCGGGCTCAAGCCCCTGGTCTTTTTGTCACCTAGCAATGCCCCTGAGGAGAGGTAAGTTTCATCACAACTTTAGTTACTACGCTTATCACTGATTGATAACATCAGATGACAAATAAATAAAAATGGCTGCAATGAAGGGGACACCAACCCATCAGGAATGACAACATTTTAAAATATAATGAATGATATTTCTCAGGTCATTTGCTTTGGTCTGAAATAAAAAAGAACAATATATATGTGTGTGTGTATATATATATATATATATATATATATATATATATAAAGGGCTCAAAATGTCAAGTCCTGAGCCACTAGCCAGGACTTAAGTGTTACTCGCCACCAGTTGCCCCAAACAAAACCCCTCCCATGTCACACCCCTAAGTCCGCCCCTAAACAAGCCCTTGTAAATTATCTCATGAAATTACACTGTTAAATATTTTAAGTTCCAAAAATAAATAGAAACAACAATGATAACAATATTAACCTAAAGCATATCAGTACCCATCAGGGGGGCGGGACCCCGTTACACCACGCCGCCTAACACAGACCCAGCTTCATGACACACAGCGGGAGATGCCCGCTGTGTGTGATAGAAGAGAAAGAGGAGAGAGAGGGAGGGGGCGCTGCAGCCTCTGCTCAAAGTGGTGCCAGGGCAGTCCAGCCTTGTCACTCTGTGTCCTCTGGCTGACAGTTTCCTGGCTGATCGCTTCAGCCAGAAAATGGTCAGCCTGGTCCACCCCCGCTCCTCACTCTCCCTACACTAAATTCCATTTGAAAAATGCAAGCATGCGAGTGGAATTTTTGAGGGCTGTATGTATATATATATATGTAGCGCCCTCTTACTTTCAGTGCGGGCACTACGTTAAAGTTAGTAGGTGAATGGGAGAGTTACTTTGCTCCCATTCCTTATTTGTTAAATTGCAGGCTGCTGCTGTTTCAGAAATGTCCTGTAGGCCGGTCTGTGTCCCCGAGGTGTGATTACACCCTTTGGCAACAGTTGGCGCTAGAGGGGTTCTGACGGAGCCACTTTTCCCCAGCAGACAATTAGAGGAGTTCTTCCCTCGCTGGGCATGCTGGGGAGGGGTATATCTGTGGCAGCTGCCGCGTGTTCTGGGTCGGTGGTCGGTTCCTCTTCTCTGCGCAGGGTCCACGTTCCAGGTGCGGCATCCACCTTCAGGGTGCGCGCATCCACGGACCCCGTTTGCATGGCCCACCTGGCCAGAACCACCTATCCCATGGAGACCCATTCGGATCTCGATGGGGGCCCCAGTGACTTACTGGGTCCCCAACCTCACTGAGAAGATCCCAGGCTGTATGCCGTTCGGTGGGGGATCGGTGGGGGATCGGCTTGAGGAGAACCCGGAGGCAGGTTATCCAAGAGGGCTTGAACGAACCATCTGGGATCTGGTTACTGGAATTGACAGATACATGTCAACTGGTGACCCTTTTATTGCATTTACTGGGAGGATTCGCTCAATCTGAATTGTTCTCTTGAGTACTAAAGTACTAAGCCTGTGGCAGAGGCCCAAGCCAGGTCTGTCATAGAGACCTGTTCCTTCCAGCAATTTAAAAAGTTACATTCCGGCTGCCAGGCTTATAACAGGAGTCTGTCCGGAGGCACTTTACCCACTCCTCCTGAGTGGCAACGAACTGTATCTACTGCTACCGAGAGCGAGACTGCTCTGTGTTATATCCAGGCCTGATACCGCACTGTTCTCTATTGCTTCATCAACCTTTCCTATCTCTTGTTGGCCGTTGTTGGGCCCTGGAATAAAGCATTTGAAAATCCATTTGGTCACTGGACATTTGCTCACTGCTACTACCCCTAGACACATCACAAGGTAACTTAATATGCCGATCCCAAACAACAACCAGCGGCTCCTGAGGGGGTAGCGCTATATATATATATATATATATATATATATATATATATATATATATAAAAGATGTCTCACACTGTAGTGTGGTGGCTTGGAAAGTAAAATCTGGGATTGAGAGCTGTATGATATTATTGTATGCATATATGGAATGGAACTTTGTATAGGTAGCAAACAAACATATAAAAAATATAAAAATATAACTCTTTATTAGTTAACAATTAAACGTTAAATTGTGATGCAGTTTAAAAGATTGCAATCAAGTACATCAAGGGTTTTTATACATCACATATACATTCAATTATATGCAAATATCGTTAGTAACAGTCTGTACCAACACCTCAACACTTCAACTTGTACAGAGCCTTCACTAGGAGGTAAAAGATATATTACAGAACATATTGGGCCAGATTCAGCAACACTTGCGCTGGAGTATTTCGATATGCGCCGCGTAACTGTGAAGATGCGCCGTCGTTTCTATGTGCCCGTACCCACCAAACTAGATGCGCCCAATAACGGGCCATTTGCGACCGGCGGAACGTTCCGACGCCAGAGTATCGTCAGCGCTTAATTTCGCTTGGCGCATCAGTCGCGCCTATTGATTTCCCCTGCAAATATACAAATGAGGGATTTTTCCCAATTCACGAACGGATTAGCACCATACGCTGGCTACATGCGCCGCGCGTATCTCGTCCGTCCGGCGCAAAGTTATTTCTACAAAAGGCTGCTTTATCTTTACTCCAGATGGCCACAGGTCAGCAGGAGAGCAGCTACAGCAGCGTTACCGACGATAAGAGCTAGCTGAGCACCCCAACTTGCAGGACAACACCTCTGTCCATGCTTGTCTGTCAAATTTTACAGCCATGGAGGAAGACATCATAGGTCTCCATAGCCGAGATGACGGCTGACAGCTCCTGGCCATTAAAGTTCAGCTTTCTCCTGTGTGTTTGCGGGGAACGGGAGCAGCCATCTCAGAACAAAAGTAACATCACTGCGGGGAGGGGGAGCAGGGTATACTTTAGTGCCGGAATGGCGCTTCTACGGGCGCATTTAAACGCCCAACGGAAGGCATTGCGCTGACGTTTCCCGTGAAGTGGTGCAGACGGAAGTTGTGAGCATGCGCACAAAGGGGGCGAGTGGAGCCTCACTCACTGCGCATGCTCCGTGGTTGATGCGCTGAACGTAAGCCTCTGCGCTGGGCTCCGCCCATCATTTACATATGATCACACCCACTTCCCCTTGCGTCGGGTTACGCCAGCGCATTATCGTTACTCTGGCGCAAGTTTACGCGCAACTGCTATGTGAATAACAGTACTTGCGCTGAAAGGGTCGTCAGAGTAATGTAAATGAGAAGCGTTACTCTGGAGCAAAGATGCTCTCATCTACCTGAATCTGGCCCATTGATGCATACACAGGATAGAAAGAATGTAAATCCTAAAAAAAGGGCACGTTTGATGCAATGCAGGAAATGCTGGGTGCAGAAAAAGGCCTGATCTAATGCCGCGTACACATGACCGTTATTCTCGATGTCATTCCTCTCAACCCTGCCCTGCATACGCTCGATCGTGATAAAAAATGCTTGAGAAAAGCGCGGTGACGTACAACGCGTACGACGGCACTATAAAGGGGATAGTTCCATTAGAATAGTGCCACCCTTTGGGCTGATTAGGCGAATTTCCCATCTCATAACTTGCTTCTGAGCATGCGCATTTTTTTTCCCGTTGTTAAAGCCTACGCACGACCATTTTTCACAACAAGAAAAACAACGACGTGAAAAACGACGAGAAAAAATAAGCAGGTCCTAAATTTTTAATGCCCATTTTTCTCTGAATGCTCTGGAGCCTACACACGACCGTTTTTCACAACCAATTTAAAAAAATTGCATTTTTCTCGTCATGAAAAACGGTCGTGTGTACGCAGCATAAGGTGTAAAAAGCCTTGGAAATAACCCTCTAATCTAGATTAAATGAGATGTTCCAAAGTACGAGTGGGATCACCACTAAGTGATGGGCCTAAGTTGAAACCATGTGGTGGTCCCCCTCATCCTTTGGAACTTCTCTTTTTACCTGGCGTTTGGAGATTGGGTAACTTAATTTGGTGTTTACAGATTGAAGATGGAAGTGACAAAAATTTGGTGTTAGGGGTTTGCATAAGAGGAACATTCATCTGGTGTTCGGAGGATTGGAGAAAGGGATAAATTTACTGGATGTTTGAGAATTGAAGCAAAAAATTATTTTACTTGTTGTTGGGGAATTGGAGAAGTAGGCAACTTAAAGAGAAGCTAAAGTCTCCTATGTAAAATTAAAAAGTCAGCAGCTACAAAAACTTAATTTAATAAACAGCCACTTGGAGAAAAGGATAACTTTACCGGATGTTTGAGCATTGAAGAAGAAAATTTCACTTGCTTTTGGGGAATTGGTGTTTTGGGAATTGTTAAAGAGGGCGCTTTTACTTGGTGTTTGAGGTATTGGAAAAGAGAGTAACATCATTTGGTGTTGGGTAAATGGAGAAATGGGTCACTTCATCTGACAACTGGAGAATTGGAGAAGAAGTTAAAGTCACTGGCCCAGATTCACAGAGAATTAGATTCTCGTAGAGTATCAGAAATACACTACGCTGCCGTATTTTACCTGGCTCTACGTGGAATCCTGGTAGATTTTGTCCAGTAAACGACGGTGGCGTAGTGTATTTCTCCCGTCGCAATCCATCTACGCGAGTAGGGGGCGTGAATCATTTAAAATAGGCGCGTTCCCGCGGCGATCGAACTGCGCATGCTCCGTTCGCAAATTTCCCGCCGTGCATTGCGCGAAAACACGTCGTTACGTCATTCGTTGTTTGAGTAGCGTCGTTTACGCACAATCCTCGTCCCGAACGAGTTACGTAAAAAAAAAAAAATCGACGCGTGAACGACGGCCATACTTAACATGGGCTACGTACCGTTAGACCAGCAAAAAGCTGGTCTAACAGTACGTAAAAAAAAATAGACGAAAGCGATTGCGAAGACCACTCTTATCTTCGTGGATCGCCGTAAAAACACATTTGCATATCCCGACGCATGAAAACGACGCGAACTCCTCCCAGCGGCCGCAAATATATCGCAGCGTAGATCCGAAGGCTTACGAAGACGTAAGCCTCTCGGATCGAAGCCCGAAGCCGCCGTATCATGGTTTGAGGATTCAAACTAGTGATACGGCGCGCGAAATTTGAAATTACTCCTGTCTAACACCAGTTAGACAGGCGTAATTGCTTTCTGAATCTGGGCCACTGGGTGTAATGGGAAATTAAGCTGAAAGTAATCTTGTGATTTGGAAATTGGAGAAGAGGGTAACTTAATTTGGTGCTTAGCGTGTCTTGAGAACTGGGTAACTCCATCTGGAAAACTAGAGAAAAGGAGAATAGAGAAATTGTTGAGTTTCTTGATGTTTTATTTGAATATTACAAATTAATAGACTGTATTTTCTTTTGCAGAATTGTGTATATCTGTTATTAGATCAGTCAAGTATTTCCTGGGAAAACCTTGGTTTTATTCACAACTAGATAGCTTGTTCTGTGCAGCTAGTAACTTCTTTCAGAAAATGAGAAACATAAAATGAAATAAAAACATTTGTGATACACATTTGAACCTGCCATAGATTTTGAGAAGGCAGGAAAACTGTTTTTAAGTTACAAGCGTCCAAATGCTATATTTAATATGCTGCATCCTAACAATATCTTTAACATGTAACTGTGGCACTTCAGACTAAATAATTGGCCTACGTGGGCCTTATTATGGGGCTATGGACGAAAATTACATTTGCTTTCCTCGTCTTCCCCCGTAACACTCGCTGCCTTAACCCTATGGTATAAAAAAGGTCAGACCCCTCGCCCCTTACTTCGTTGTTCGACCACCCTTCTCTGCCTCAGAGTATGGGGTCCAACATGGTAGGCCCATATTCACGATCAACCAGGCCTGTGGTGGGTTCCTTTGTGGATCCTTCCCTGGGGACCCCCGTTCGACCGGGCTACTCAGGGAATTGGCTTACGACACTCCGTATATCCTCTTTCTGTTCGGACTTGTTTTCTTCTTCCCAAATTCATAGACCTCTAACGGGATTTGAGCAGCTGTGTTCTCTCTCTGAAATGCCTAGACATCTACTCTCCTCTATGTACTCTCTACAACATGCAGTGCTACACGATCAACTCCCCTCTTACACTAGGAGATGGTCTACAGACCTGGACAGAGATCTTTCTCTAGTAGATTGGCAAAAATCATTCCACTTTACACATAAGTCCTCTATTTCCTGCTATTCTCGGGAAAAAAACTTTAAACTCCTCTCTAGATGGTACAGGGACCCTCAAACTCTACACAACATTTTCCCATCCATGTCTCCCCTATGCTGGAGATGTGGATTGGCGGAGGGGAGCTACTTACATGTTTGATGGGAGTGTGCCGCGGTCCAACCCCTTTGGTCCAGGTTTTTGCCATATATGGTGGTCTCTATGATTGTACAATTTCACCTACCCCAGAAATAGCCCTGTTGTCCATGCTCCCTGGGTCGATGGTGTCTCAAAAGTGCTCCCTACTACGTTTCTTTCTATCAGACGCTAGAAAACTCATATCTTTGTTTTGGAAGACCACTACCACTCCACCTCTGACTGTATGGGTCTCCTTGGTCAATGATATCATGCGCATGGAGGAGATGATCGCCTTAGACAATGATACCTTTGATAAATTTAAGTCCCTCTGGCTTCTCTGGATAGATTACTCTACTTCTGATTCCCTGAAAGCGAGGTTAAAATCCTATGATCAGCCTGGATGTGTCTCGTGAACCTGCTATGTGGGGCTCCAACATATCAGTCTGCCCAGCACCCCTCCACCTCCCGTCCCCTTCCCTGCAGTTGATCTGCAAACCCTCTTTCGTCCTCCCCTCTCTACATCTCCCTCCCCTACCCCCACTCCCCCTTTTTTTTCCTTTTTTTTTCTCCTCTCCCTCCTCTCTTCCTCTTGCTTTCCTCTGTGCCTGTCTCTTCCTTATTTCTATTTTGTGGACAGATGTGTTTTTTTTTTCTGGTGTTTGATATTTAATGATGTAAACCGTTCTGACTTCACTGTATACCTTGTGTAATGATTACTTGCACCCTTCTAGAGGTCTGACGCTGTTTTTTCTACTCGCCATGTAATCCCTGTTTTTGATTCTATGTAATTGTCCTCTGTGCCTTGCTCATGTCATGGTATTTTGTTTCCTCAAAAATGTTAATAAAATATATGCGACTCTAAATAATTGGCCTACAATGGTCGAAGTAAGCAAAAAAAAATTATTATTTTTTTTACTTTTTTTTTTTATTTCACCCTTTACAAATATCAATAAACCATTTATAGTTGCAGCTGTTTCATATGTTAGGAAGGCAGTGTGCAATATCATTTTATGATGTACACTGTGTACTGGTCAGTGACTTCAACAATGATATTTTCTTTCGGCTGCAAATGAATGACTCAAAATGGCACAGTAAATATGTGGTATAGTATTTGTATGTAAAATGTGGTATAGTACTTGTATGTGTCAGGATAATATTTATATTGTTATTTTTTCATGTGGGATATAAACAACAAATCTATGTATGCAGATTACGATTTTTTGGATCATGTGAAATTTTTATTGCAGCACAAATGTACATTTATATACTTTTGATCTGTAGGACTATCATTGTACTGCAAACACATTACATTTATTATTGGGGTGTATCTATATCAATAGCAGTCTACCCAGTTACAATAAAGGCTTACAGATAGATATGCTCCTCACATCTAGAACATGAAACACATGATCCTCATTATAAAAGACAGTACACAGGCAGTAGCCCCGCAGTATTTGTGTTTCCTCCGGCCAGATAGAAACTCTGAAGAAATTTGTAATTTTTCTCTGGCCTTCGTGATAGGTGGAGGGGCCTCCCAGCTACAGCTTACCAAAACAGGGACAGTGAACCTGGGGAGCCAAGTAGCTCGGGCTTTCTTGGGCTGCCCTGAAAAAGGGAGTCTTGAATTTTTACTCCAGGGGACCACCTCTCTCCACCTCTCTCCACAGGAGTCTGGTCGGTAGCATGCCTGTAGATTCAGGTACACTGGCAGTGTGGAATTTTGACTCAGGTGAGTCCTCCGGGGGACAGTGCGAACTTATGGTGTCCTGAAGTTTGGTGCTCAGCTCATTAGCATAGTGGTCTGTGCTCCTACCTTGAAAGCAGAGCAGAGGAAGTAGTTTGGGAGACATGTTTTTGGTAGAAAACACCGACCTGTTGGTTGGGGCTACAAGCTCAATGCACTGTTCCATGGGAAGGCGTCCAATCCACAGCGCCAAGCCGGGATCCTCACTGCTCAACCTTTCAGGGTTACAGAGGAGATAGTGGAAGCCATTTTGGCCTGCGCTCGTAAGTCACCAGAGAGGGGACTGTAAGGAGGGGAGCAGGCCTTGGACACCTGCAGACTCTGGCTCTAAGGTAAGAAAGAGGCAAATGGGGGTTCCTCTTTTCTTGCTCCCTGGCGACGGGTGCACCAGGGGTTTTGAGATGATTCTCTGTAATATCCACAGACCAACGGCTGGTCTGGGGAGTCTGGCTGTGTTTATATGCCCCTTATTCCCTACTAGTGGCGGGCTTTATTTGAGTCTCCCTAGGTGTATGGGTGCTGGTCATGGGGTGATCTTCTGCACCTTGTCTTTCTTTGTAAAAGGCTCATTCTGCCTTGTGTCCTCTCCCTCTAGGACAAAGGATGGTAGCAAAAGGGGATGGGAGCAAAAACCACCTAAGGGACAGATGCAGAGCCTGCAAGTACAGGTTATCTACTGCCTGTATACCAGCTCCAGTGCTGCAACACTCTTTGAAATGGAGTCCAGGTTAAGGGATTCCTAAAGAGCATTGGAAAAATAAATTACATACTTTTTTGTCTTCATTTTCACAAAGGCTCCTTTGCCGCCGGAGGAGAAGTAGTTATCCTTGTGGGCGCTGAGGCTCAAGGGGAGGCCTCCCTTACTCACATTTGGTCAAACATCATTTCCTCTATTGCTGGCTGAAATCCTGATGTTTGCTGCTGATTAATATGGATGGATCATGGCCACTGGCTTCCCAGAATCTTTTGAAGGGAGTACTGCATGGCTGGAGCAAAAGCATCCAGAGACCCTGACTACCTCTAGATGGGGGGAGGAGCCAATGTCTGCAGAGTCAGGTTAACTATGGTGGTAAGCCAGGACAGTATGCAGCCTGCTAGGCTGCATACTGTCTAGTGCTAGTGCTAGTGCTTTGTGTTCCTGTCCACCATTAATGTGGTCATTTGGGGGAAGAGGCCCTAACACCTACAATCTGCAGAGCTGGGGCTGGCAATCTCAGAGATGATCAGAAGCTGCAACCCGTTAACTCCTTCCTACACTTAAGTCACGTTTGTGCATGTGGCCTGAGTGGATGTGGGCATGTGCCGAGTGGGGTGAATGGCCTTGTATGGTGCACGGGGCTGGTGCAGATCTCCCTGCATGGGTTTTACTTGCATATCCGCTGTCTTCAACTTTATATATGCTTTAGAAAGATTTTCTCTTCCTGTTCAGCACTGGAAGTGTAGTCTGGGCATACAGCCAAGGCAGCTGATTGGAGGAAAGGCATACACCCCTTCTCCTTCATAGGTAGAGACTTTCAGAGCTGTTCTTTGAATAGTTCAGCACTCTGCTAATCAATTTATAGCATCCTCCCCAAAACAATTTTACCCAGTTCCTTTCCACACACTCATAGCTGCCTTACCAGCATTCAAAGTGGAGAAAGGTGATCGTTATGAGCATATCCATTTTGGATATGCATGGATATGTCTATATATCTATATCTAGCATTAGGGGAAAAAAACTTGCTGGATAATTACTAGGGCCTATTATCTAAATGTCCATGGGTATCTCATTGAATGAACATTGTGCAGGATGAGATCTAGTTTGCTTCTTTTCTGGAGCCCAGATAAATGCAAGAAGACGTCAAAATATTACTATCACAAGGTGATTGAAATATGCAATGATGGAAGCCTACCATGCATCACCGCTGTTTCCTCTGGAAAACGTCAAAGCCTAATTAGACAGAACAGGGGCAATTTCTTGGGCTGGAAAGGTCAGCGCTTCTCCTCCCCGGATCTGTAAGATCCATCTTCCAAACCTGCATAAACATTACCGATCTGGCCTGTTCTCTAACCAGAAACAAGCTGACGGGAGGAAGGTGCTTAAAGCTGTGGTCCCGCCCTCAACAGGTAGTTCTATTTTGTCCTCTCTGTAAGCCATTCCTGGAAGATGACTTGGGCAAACAAGTTATTACCTGTTAACTCATTTTCTAGGAATCTTCCAGGACGGTGTCAGTTTCCTCCCTTGTTTTTATTCTAATGATGTAATCCTAAACTGGTTGGGAGTGGGAGTTGTTTTATTGTTTTTTCTGTGCCTTCGGCTATTTATTAATACTGAAAGGCTACTGCCTGTGGGCTGTATTTTATAATGTAGATCATGTGTTTCCTGTGCTAGGTGGGAGGAGCCTATCTCTCTGTAAGCCATCCTGGATGATGAGTTAACAGGTAATAACTCTTGTTTTATGTTTTCAAACTCTGCTGATGAGATCTCTGTACTGGAGGTTTTAGATATAAACATCAGCTGTGGCCAATATAAAGGGTTCCCACTCTCCATCTTGGATTTTCTACATTTATTTTGTACCCAAATCTCCCAGGCCGAGAAAAAAAGAGTTAGGCATAACAACATGAAGAGCTCAATGATGTAGAATTAAAAGCATAAAATGCCTTATTCACACAGACATACAGTACACCTGTTTGAGGGCCTTATTTTGCCCATCCGGGATGCACAGGTGTTCCGTGCATCTATGTACAGGCAGTCACATTCCTGTCTATTGGGACGTAACAGCTGCACGGATACAGCCGCTGCTTCCAATGTGACATCAATGTGGGTGTATGTCTCACACACTGCATTCAGGGACAGGCATCGGCACCCACATAAATGTTTTATTGGGAGCAGTGGCTGTGTCTCCTTTAACATGAATAGGACTGCCTGCACGCGGATGCACGGAACACCTTTGTATCCTGTGCAAGTAAAACGCAGCCCTTACATGGGTGTACGCATAAGTACACCTGTGCGAACGAGGCCTATGAAGTCAGGGACTAGGGCTGGCCATAGATGATACCATTTCCTTTCCTTCCACCATGGATGGAAGGAAAGAAAATCACTTGATTCCCCAATTACCACACTAAGTGTTTATGGGGGAATCCCTCCAGCAGAGCTACCTCTCCCGTGAAGCTCCCCAGCTACGAGAATACACAGTGATTATTACTAATGGCTATAGCTGCTGGCTCTAATCGCATGAAAAATTTGACATGCTTCTTGTACCCATGTTGTGTGATCACTCAACTTGGGTACAATCAGCTTGCCCATACATGGTTCGAATCTTGGCCAGTCCCAGCTGATCGAATCGTCTATGGCTGGCTTTACTCATCTCACCAGGCTCCACCTGCAACTCTAATATCACTTATGAGCGGTCTGATCCTTTAAACATTCTATTAAGGCAGGCCATAGACAGTGCAAATTTCTTTCTTGCAACCGCAGGTTGCAGGAAAGAAATTAGCATTATTCCTTCATCAACACAGACAGTGCTGACAGGGGAATCCCTCCTGCCGAGCAATTGTCTGCCCCAGCAGGGAGGAGAGGGAAGCCATCCCTGCCAGAAAAAGACAGTGATTATTGCTTCTAGATATGGCAACTGCTAGCGACAATCACAAGTTAATCCATCAGGAAGGTTGTACCCAAGTTGAGTGATCGATCAACTTAGTACATTTAGCCTGCCCCCACACGGTTCGAATCTCAGCCAATTCCTGTTGAACTGTCCTTGGCTCACGCTGCTGTCAATCAAATACAATGATGACGCGGGCGCCGGGGGCGGGGCCAAGTGTGGCATTCGTGTCTATGGACAAATGAATATTCATAACAATAAATTATTGTTTTATCATGTGTTCTTTAACTATTAATTAACTAGATTATCCATCACTCAGACACACATATTTTTGTCAATGTGATCATGATCTTGTATACAAATGGAAACATAAGCAAGGCAAAAAGTATACAGCTCAGCCCTGCCAAGAAAGCAAGCTTGTCCTTGGTAAATCAAGCCTCAGTGGTTCAGCAGAGTATTAAGTAGAAAAAAGATACAGGGAGAGATGCTTATGCCCTTTGTCATATATGCTGTTTATTATACTTCTGGTCTAAAAGAGATTTGCGGCCTTATTCCATAAATAACTTTTACTCTTAAGTGCTTAAACTCGTGACTGTAACCAATCAGAACTCATTCTGCTGTAGTCACATCAGTGTAAGATGATCACTTCAGGTTAACTGACGTAAAGGGGAACTGAAATTACGTTCCACTCTGGTTTAACCTACTGGCTCCATTATTGGAGAGGGAAGCTTTGGGTCACAGTTTCAGTACAGTGTAAGAGTGAGAACGCTGCTGAATAAAGTTTTCTGTGCATTAATTGTATGCCTCCTTTTATCTTTGTCAGCATTCCAGGAGCAAATTCCGCTTTATCTCAAGGTGCAAATTTCTTTTAACTTTTTTTGGTGTAGCCACAAAAGCTACAATGAAACATTATTTACAAACATTCAGCCTACGTGCTACAAGTTTGGTAAAGGTCACTTTTGATGCATATGTTATTAAAATCGAATTCTCCATTTACTGTATTACACCTACTGTATATGAGTGATATTAGTACAAGCATACACGCAAACTGGGTAAATTTGTAATTTGATGAATAATTATGTAATAGGGCTTGTTCACAAATGTGCATTTTTTTCACCACCAAAAACGCGCTGCTTTCTGCAGTACCATGAGGTTTGGTGTTACGCGATTTGAAAAATCATGCATGCACTATTTTTCCACATTCCACACACATAGAACATTACATTCCCCCCTTTTACATTGAAATTATGGGCTGCCCTAAACGCCCTGTGCGGGAAAGCGCAAAAATAAAAAACTGTGAATAAGCCCTCAATGCTATTTAATGCAAACGCATTTGTAAAAAGGATAGAAATGTGTGATACACTTTATTTACTAAAGCTAGAAAGAGCAACATCAGGCTCACTTCTGCATATAAACCAATGAGCTTCTAACCCCAGCTTGTTCAATTAAGCTTTGGTAATAAAACCTGGAAGCTCATTGGTTTCTATGCAAAACTGAGCCTGATTTTACACTTTCCAGCTTTAGTAAATAAACCCTATTGGGTATGCCTGTATTAAACTTAGACTGTGTTGTTACATGAAAATGTGGCTCCAATGATGACTAGACTATATCAGGGAAGAATGAGTAATTGAAATGTTTGTAAAAATACACTTCTGAAAATAATCAGCTGTGTGCGCAAAACAGCCACAAACCCTCAGTCTGTCCTAAAAATAGAAACACAAATAAGTGGTGACAGGAAAAGGCTTGTGGCTTGATTTACTAAAGGAGTAGGGGCTGTTTACTTGGCAAATGATAGTTTCATTTTGCAGAGAATGTTCACTTTGTGAATTTTATTAAATAAGGTGAACAAGTATTCTATTTGAATACCCAATCGTGTACAAGGGAAACTGACAAAAAAAAAAAACAGGATTTTAGCTAGCATGGATGGTTGGTTGAAGTGATTACAGCATCCCCTTATTTAGCAAGCTCAGGGAAACTTCTCTTTACAAATGAACATTGACTTTTTTGAGGCAAATGTCTTTGCTTTTATAGTAAATCGATACCTAAATAGTTCATTAACACTGCCCAATTTTTCTTATTTTTTCCATTTTGTTTTGCTTTTTTTTTTTTTACCTGTAGTCATGGGAACAGTGTTTGATTGATAATGTCTGTTCAGGGCTTCACAGCCTGGGAGTTTGACTGCTTCCACTTGTCTCTGGAAGAAGTTTCTGGAGCTTAGAGATGGAGAATTCAAATTACCAGTCTGACTACTGAGCTGAGTCTAGCTATCACTGGGGTGGTGTGCCCAGATGGTGTTTGGGATACTGTTAAGTAGTCTGGAGCCCTAAAATCTTATTTTTCCTCCCTGTTGGGGGAATGAAGCTGTGAGCGGAGGTGGAATCTCTCTTACTAAAAGCTGAACTACTCTACAAGAGGCTGCGCCTATGGACTGATTCTGTTGCAGTATTGAGTAGAGCATAATTTGCTAAAACCTACATCATGGTCCCCATCCATGAACCTAGTGACTAGCGACCCCTGCTAGCGGCCAAAAAAGCGTTAAAGCCACCCGCAAAGCGCAGTTTTGCCAGTGGTATAGCCACAGTGCCCATTAGTTGTAATGGGCAAGAGCAGTGGAGCAGCAGTATACACACCGCTTCCTTACCGCTCCAGTAATTCTGCTAGCAGGACTTTTTTTAGCATCCTGCCAGTGTACCACTCCACTGGAGTGTGAGGAGTGGCTCTTTCAGGGCACATTGCAGGCACTATTTTTAGCGTTATAGCGCCTGCAAAGCGCCTCTGTGTGAAAGGGGTCTAAGGCAGAAGTGTCCTCAACGAATTTGGAATATCTCATTGTCTTCCTCCTGTTACACGTTTCTTCAACAATAAATATCAAAAAGACTGTTTACTGAGCCAGAGTGAACTGACTGTTGTGGTGTGCCTGGCTGCCGCTGCACTGTTTTGGGAAAACCTGTTGAATCTACAGCAGCCCCTTTGGGAGTAGCACTACATATCTTTTTTATCTTCATATAGATCTATATTTGTCACAAGTATGTTTAAAGCTTAAATTGATACTAAAGATTTCCTTTTTTTTTTTAAATAACAAACATATCATACTTGCTTCCACTGTGCAGCTTATTTTGCACAGAGTGGTCCCGAACATCCTCTTCTGGGGTCCCTCGGCAGCTCTCGCGGCTCCTCCCAGCATTAGATAACCTCTTTGGATAAGCGCTCTTCCGAGGAGGTTACCATGCGGGCACGCTCCTGAGTCATACACTCCGCATCCATAGATGCTTGGTATGATTCGGCCCTGCCTCCCTGTCGCCCGCGTCATTGGATTTGATTCACAGCAGCGGGAGCCAATGACTGCGCTCCTATCACTCTATCCAATCAAAGCTGGGACTCTGTGGAGAGGAAGACTGCGGGGACGTGCCGGGCAGGTGAACTGGCTCAGATAAGTAAAACGGAGGGGGCTGGGGGGCCGGTGATTGCCAGGTGTTTTTTCACTTTAATACATAGGATGCAAGGAGAGCATTAATCAAATAAGCAGCCATGGTAACCCTGGAGGAGCTGCAGAGATCCACAGCTTTGGTGGGAGAATCTGTCTGCAGGACAACTATTAGTTGTGCATTCCACAAATCTGGCCTTTATGGAAGGGGTGCAAGAAGAAAGCCATTGTTTAAAGAAAGTCACAAGAAGTCCTGTTTGCAGTTTGCGAGAAGCCATGTGGGGGACACAGCAAACATGTGGAAGAAGGTGCTCTGGTCAGATGAGACCAAAATTGTACTTTTTGGCCTCAAAGCAAAACGCTGTGTGTGTTGGAAAACTAACACTGCACATCACCCTGAACACACCACCCCCACCGTGACAAATGGTGGTGGCAGCATCATGTTGTGCAAATGCTTTTCCTTGGCAGGGACAGGGAAGCTGGTCAGAGTTGATGGAAAGATGAATGAAGCCAAATACAGGGCAATCTTAGAAGAAAATCTGTTCTACAGTCTACAAAACACTTGAGACTGGGGCGGAGGTTCACCTTCCAGCAGGACAACGACCCTAAACATTCAGCAAGAGCTACAATGGAATGGTTTAGCTCAAATCATATAGAAGTCCAGTTGAGAATCTGTGACCAGATTTTAAAATTGCTATTCACAGTTGCTTTTTATTCAATCTGACAGAGCTTGAGCTATTTTGCAAAGAAGAATGACAGAGCTTGAGCTATTTTGCAAAGAAGAATGGTCAAAAATGTCACTCAATAGATGCGCAAAGCTGGTAGAAAATAACATTTCAGGGAAAAGGTGGTTTCACAAACAGGGCTGGACTGGCCTACTGGGATAGCGGGAGATTTCCCGGAAGGGCGCCTGCCCTGGGGCTGCTTCAGTATTGCCAACCTCCCGCCCGTAAATGTCTGTTACAGGCAGTGGCGCTTGTAAAAACAATGGCTGTGGGCCGACAGTGCAAGCTCATACGCGCTCGGCCGGGCGGAAGCATGAACAGTGATGTAATGGCACCACTTGCTGTGAATGTGAGGTGCTTGGTCTCAGTGCAGAGACGGTGCCTCTTCCTCACTTCAGCAGGTAACACCGGACCCTGGACCAGTCTGGAGAGGAGTTTGTAGAGGAGTTTGCTCTTGTGGGTGGGTGTATTTTTTTTAATATAAATAAACAAATTATATATATATATATATATATATATATATATATATATATATGTGTATGTGTGTATATATATATATATATATATATATTTGTATATTTATATATATATATATATATATATATATATATGTGTAATGGAATTGGCCCGTGACAGACTGAGATATTCCTATGTCTAGGGTCACCTTATGTCCACTAGGGCCATAGGGTGACAAAGAATCATAATTCATATATTACAGAAGACATTAATAAGGGACATTAATAATAATTCATGTTTGCAGGATGTCTTCAAATATCAAAAGCTGTTAGCTATGCAATCTGGGCACACATGCTTTTGAAAGGTGTTAATTCAGGTCTACAAGACCAGAGTGAGTCATACCTTTGTATAATAGGCTATTGAAATATCTTAAGGTGTTGGCTATTCACTGTAAAGACATTCCGTTGAAGGTGTGGATTGCACCCACTCTCATCAGACTCTGCCATTGTGTGATAAAGCTGTCTAGAGAACTTATTCGACTAGATGTCTGTGTTACTATTCAAGGTTAATTGAACCCTATTGATGATACGGTGCCGTCATGTCTAGCTACCAATTAAAGAATTATCCTCAGTGAGTGAATAGGGGGGTGGAGATTTCATTGTCCTGTGATAAACTGCATTAAGCTTGAGACTGTATAAGAAGCTGAGAAAATACCAATAAATTGTCTTATCTTTGGAAGCAAGAACGGAGCTCTGTCTCGTCTTATTCTGGGAAAGGATATGGATCGTGTATGCAATATTGTCGGAGTTTGTCAGATAAGCGTGTCGTGGATGGATGGAAGATCGTAAGCGGTGGTGACCGTTACATTGGTGGCAGCAGTGGGATGATTCCATCTTCAGAAGGACGGCTACAAGGACACAGGACAATGGAGGCGCTGTATGAACGGATGAAGCTCTCTTCCCTCATGGACTTACTGGAGAGCCGGGGCAGACCGGCCAGCAACCGTAAGAAAAGGGACATTATCGCAGAACTTGTCGAAATGAATAGAGCTAAGAGGCCCAGGACACCCGAGGAAGAATTTTTTGATCGGGCTGTTAAACATGGACTGGCACAATATGGTCCTAATACTCCGCCGGAGATCATAGACAGGGTTATAGCGGCTGTGAATGCCACCTTGCGACAGCGAAGAAGTGCTGCAGCAGCTGAAGAGAGAGGAGAGGTGCAGATACCAGTCTCCATGGAAGAGGAATTCCAAAGGAGGTTACAAGAGATGCGGATACAGCATAGAGGACCAGTATCAGAGGAGGTCCTGTTGGGATGGTCGGATGTGATTCGGTGCCAACTCTGGAAGGAAGCGTTAGCTCTGGAGCAGCAACACCAAGGAAAGGTCCTGCCCTCCATCTATGCAAGGTACTGGCCGCAGTATGACGTACGAATGCTGTTGTTGGGGGAACAACCGAAGCAGGAGTGGATAGCAGAGTTAAGCAGGCTGATCCGGGCGGAGATGCAGCTGGATGAGAGCTACAGAGCCCTCCGGTGGTATGTAGCCCAAGAGTGCCCGTGGTCAGCGGATGACAGCCCCACAGAAGGCTATGACTATGATGGCCTGGGATTGTTGTATTGGAGGATGTCCAGTGATCCCGACTTTGGGGATGATCGGGAGTGGCGCTTGGAGGACATAATGGAGCACAGAGAGGAAAAATTAAATATCTCGGGAGGCCACTGGTCACAGGAAGATTTAGAATTTCTGGCCATTCAAGAATGGGAGCTGGAGGTTGCCTACAGACAGCTGCTAGACTCGGCTCAGCAGCAGGGTGGGGCTCCCATTGCCTGGGACTATGAGGAAAGGTCAGATAACTGTGAAATCATGGCTGATGAATCGGCAGTGGAAAATATGGAGATTTTCATCCCTAAAGCCGAAGCGGATGGTGTGGAGTTCCAGAGAGCCGGGGCGGTTGGCCCCTCTCTCCAACAACAAGCTGAGGTGGTAAAGCTTTTACCCCCAGCTGAATCACTGGCAACAGAACAGAGAGTCACGGACCTCTGCTCTCCACTAACGGAAGAGGGGGACTCTGTGGTGGTGGATGGGACTGTGGTCTCCACTCACAGCAACCCAGCAGAAGAGCTGACAACAGAGCAGAGTGTCATATGTCTCTGCTCCTCACTAACAGAAGAGGGGGTTCCTGGGGTAGTGGATGGGACTTCAGTCTCCACTGGCACAACCCCAGAAAATGGTACAGGACTGGGACAGGAGGATGTCGGCTTTGCTTTGCAAGCACCGGGGGGTTTTCATAAAGCACCAGTGGATGGGACTTCAGTCTCCACTGGTACACCCCAGGAAGGGGGGGCAGTTGGCCCAGACCCCCAACAGCATGATGGACTGAGCCCAGCCACCCTGCCTTCTCCCCAGCGGCAGGCGTGTTATCTGAGAGAGGCAGAGGTTGGCGGGGTGAGTAATGCTCAGTTTGGAGCCATTTATTTGGGGTACAGTATGGAGACCAGCATTGGAGGACTGGACCTTCTGACGGACTTCGGAGTCAACCCATTTGGGGTTACCACCTGTGTCCGTCTCCCACCGAAAGGGGAGAGATGTAACGGAATGGCCCGTGACAGACTGAGATATTCCTATGTCTAGGGTCACCTTATGTCCACTAGGGCCATAGGGTGACAAAGAATCATAATTCATATATTACAGAAGACATTAATAAGGGACATTAATAATAATTCATGTTTGCAGGATGTCTTCAAATATCAAAAGCTGTTAGCTATGCAATCTGGGCACACATGCTTTTGAAAGGTGTTAATTCAGGTCTACAAGACCAGAGTGAGTCATACCTTTGTATAATAGGCTATTGAAATATCTTAGGCTTCTTACACACGGAGCGGTCCGTTTTTCGGTCCGCTCCGTGTGTCCGTCAGCTCAGCGGGGGGTCTCCGCTGAGCTGTCGGGCGGACAGGGCGCTCCCCGCACACTGTGCAGGGACCGCCCCGTTTCTCCTCCGCTCTCCCCTATGGGGAGTCGGATGGAAACGGACCGTCTGTCCGTTTGCATCCGATCCGTTTGGCCGGACGGAAGAAAAATAGGACATTCTTCCGTCCGCAAAAACGGATGCGGATCGAGCGGACATCATCCGCTAACAGATCCGCTCCCATAGGGAAGCATTACAAGTCCGTTAACGGACTTGTAATTAGCGGACCATTCGTCCGCTAGTGTGAAAGGGCCCTGAAGGTGTTGGCTATTCACTGTAAAGACATTCCGTTGAAGGTGTGGATTGCACCCACTCTCATCAGACTCTGCCATTGTGTGATAAAGCTGTCTAGAGAACTTATTCAACTAGATGTCTGTGTTACTATTCAAGGTTAATTGAACCCTATTGATGATACGGTGCCGTCATGTCTAGCTACCAATTAAAGAATTATCCTCAGTGAGTGAATAGGGGGGTGGAGATTGCATTGTCCTGTGATAAACTGCATTATGCTTGAGACTGTAAAAGAAGCTGAGAAAATACCAATAAATTGTCTTATCTTTGGAAGCAAGAACGGAGCTCTGTCTCGTCTTATTCTGGGAAAGGATATGGATCGTGTATGCAATATTGTCGGAGTGTGTCAGATAAGCGTGTCGTGGATGGATGGAAGATGGTAAGCGGTGGTGACCGTTACAATATATATATATATATATATAAAGCCCTATGTGCTTTCATCTCTGTTCTATCTATATATAATACATTATTCAGACATGCTTTAAAATGCATGGTTTTCCCTTTTATAAACAAGAAAATAATGACGTTATGCCATTGGTCTGGTATAATAATGCTATTGGGCTCATATGAAATTGGGCTGGTTTTTATTCCCAATCTGGCCCTGTCTACAAAGCATTGACTCAGGGGGACTGAATACAAATGCACTTTTCAAATATTTATTTGTAAAAAAAATTGAAAATACATTTAAATTTTTGGTTGAAACATGTAGAAAATGTAAAAGGGTATGAATAGTTTTTCAAGGCTCTGTAACTTCATCTGCCTACATCTCTAGATCTGATGATTCTGTAATGGTTTCCAATGAAGGTGTCCTCTGCTTCGGAATTTTTAACATATAATTAGTCTAAATGATCACATTCTCATCAACAGGTTCACTTAAATCTTAACAGTAACACTGACCCTAAAGCCTGCCATAGATGGAGCAATTTTCTTTCCTGCAATCGCTCGATTCCCCCATCAACACAGGCAGTGTTGAGCCATTGTGTTTCCCCAGTGGGGCAGCACGAGGAGCTGGTATAATAGCCACTAGCAATAATCGCATTTATAATCCGGCAAGCTAGTTGATTGATCAACTTGGGTATATTTAGCCTGCCCATACATGGTTCAGCAGGAACCGACCATGATTGGAACTGTCTATGGCTAACTGAAACACTACATTTTAACAGTAAATGAATCCTTACGTTGACCATGCAAGCTCCCTGTTTGTTTCATTTCCATTACATTGTGTGCTAAGGTGACTTTTCTGCTCACTGTATAGCTGGGCGCAGTTTGCACAGGAATTGCAGGAAGGGAATGCTACAGGTCCCAGATACCTAAATCAAGCATTGATCACACCCTTCAGGAATCTGTCGTTGAGCTTAATTCAGATTAATCTATAAAAAAGGCAGACATTTAGGTGAGAGTACTGGTTACTGAACATATTCATATTCTGTTCTGTGCCTACTTTAAGCATGATCAGACTTACATTAAAAGTAGACCAATGACATGTGCCAGGAGACTTAGCACATGACTGCTACCCTCACAGGACCCGAAGAAGGAATTTTAGGACACAGAGGGGCAGAAGACATAGGACAACCCAACGCCCTGCACCCTCTGTTGCTTGGCTCTAAACCACTTAGGGATCATCTCTACTTTCCTCAATGTAGAAGCCTGGCCATTTGCAACATTCTGAACTTTTTTGCATAATTTATAATTCTCAGTAAAGCCTGAACTAGTGTTGACGTTATTAAAAGTTCAAATTCAGGTTACATTAATTACACCAAAAAATATGATACAACACATTTTTGCTTCAGGCTTGAAATACCAAGAGTCATTTTGTAGTGAGTCCTCACAGGTGAACTGTCTTCAACATATCTCAGCACTTTTCCCATTCTAACAGTAATCGCTGAAGAATTTGCCCCCAGCTGCTGCTTGTTGTTGTCATGAGATAGGTTAACCACAGAGCACGATAGGGTTTGTTGTGCAGCAAATTCTCAGTGGATGTTACTATCATCTCTGATTACATGTAATTTAAATAAAAATATTATATTATACTGGAAAGTGGAAACAATATCAAGATATTGTTTGCAGAGGCTGCATGCTGAATAATATCAGTTGGCTGGCATGGAAAGTACTTGAGAAATATTGAGTGACACAGTCATATTACAAGGCACGTTAGAACGTGTTTTGCTGAGCTAGACTTCCAAGTGGCAGAATGCTTTGTCACTTGTTAAATCTATACTCCTTACTGGGTAATAACATAGGACTATGGCCTTTATCCACAGTGCACATACTGTAAGGATGAAGAAGCATTTGTTTTGTCAGAAAATCAAAAATGACTTTTAAATTTAGTTTTCTAGGAGCACTATGGATTTACAGGATGCTGCTTAATATTTGATGTGTGAATCTACATACAATACAGCTGGGATTGTGGATGTCATGTGTTTGTTAGGCAATCTGGCTGTGTACACACAATGGTTTTCTACCAGTCATTGTACAGTAACGGCTAACAACCAGATGGAGCTCATGTGATTACCCTGTGTATACTAGATACTGTATTCTTTACTGTATTCTTTTACTTAGATTCTTGCAAAACATATTTATGCTGACATTATAATTACACAACCTAGTATATAACTTTGAGACCATAAAATATAAAAATTCTGTAGTATTGTATGTATTTCCAAGAGCCAAACTGTACTGGACTTAGAAAAGCCAAGCAGATCAGAGCTCTATGTATTTTTAACTAGTTTTGGACACATGGTTAGGATGTGACCCCTACTTCCACAGTTGGTGTCCGCATTGAGTTCCGATATTTTATAAAACTTTCAGATGGGTACCATAGCAAACACAATATATAGGGATATGGGAATTGGCAATGACCTAATTACACACACACACACACACTGACACAGGTTGAACTGGATGGACTGTGTCTTTATTGAACTCTACCAACAACTATGTAACTATACATGATAGCAGGCTGCCAGCCCAATCAGCTACACGTACTAAAGAGGCTGGGATGCTCGTGATATAATTGACCTAATGTGGTAACTTACCATTTTTTGGTCAATGGCTTTCCTTAAATATAGCCATGTGGCCACATTAAGTCAAAGATGTCACTAGTATTCCCACCCCTTTGTTACATGGCGAATTCTGTGGCCCCAGCTGATTAGGATCAAAGCTAGTTGTCACGTGATGGTTTCTCTTGGGTTTGGTTCAAATCTTGACTTATCAAGGTTTCTGCCCTGCTGTCGCTTCTTCTCCCTAACTCTTACTAGCAATTCACGAATATCAAAATGATTAGCTAGAAGTTGCTGTTTAAGCAGCCGTTGCCGTTTCTGATGTAAAAAAAACTGAGTGTCTTATACAGTGTTTAAAAACACTTTTCATAAGTACAGTAATACATACAAAATGAATGTTACTGTTATATCTACTCTACTGATTGATATGTAGATTAAATAAAGGAATATGTTTCAATCTGCGTATGATATTAGTTAAAGAAATTTAATTTGTTCCTATTTAACCACTTATTATCTCTTAGTTTACCCTAATAAACCCTTTTTTTTCTAACCAATTAAACTTTTTTTGATTGTTTGTATTCATTTTCTTCATTTCTTTTTCTTTTTTAAAGTTCAAAATTGAGACAAAAGCCTTTATTTTACTTGTAAATAACTGCAATGCTTTGTACAAGAATCATAATTATATTGCCATTTTAAACAGATAGAATGCAATTAGATCCCACAACACCACATTCCAGTAGTTCGATACTAAATAAACAATTGCCAAATGGAGGATTTGGGAGGGGGTGAGTATGCTACATTTAATACAATAATCAGTCAATTATCTAAAATCAATATTTATTCACATGAAAGTTTCCACCCTAAGGCCCCTTTCACACTGATGGACCGTTCGGGTCCTTCTGTCAGTTTTTCAGGTGGACCCGATCAAACCATCCTTTACTCTTCATGGAGCAGCTGATGTCAGCAGACATGTATCTGCTGACACCCTCCGACATTCAATTCATTTGACCGCCCTATAGAGAACAGTAGGATGGGTCCGCGTGCTCAGTGGGGATCAGCGGACAGATTCCACACTGAGCAGGTGGATCCGCTGCCAGAGTGGGTGCCATGTAAAGGGTCTAAAATGGCTTTCAATTAAGCAAAATATTTTGTTTTAAAAAGCATGACTGTTACATTCATAGAGAGAATATTCTCCTATGCATGCACTCTACCATCCAGCTATTGGTATCAAATCTTCTAGGAATACATCAAGCGATTACAGGTATCTATCAGAATATACCACATATTTTTCCAATGGATGGTGGTGACTATTATTATAACTAATACATTTCACAGAAAACCTCTGCTTCTTCAGACATAAATGAATGGGAATAATTATATAAAGCACATTCATGGTACCACTTTATGGGTAAAACCAGATCCCCATGGGATAGCAAGGGATCAGATGAACCAGAACACGTAGAAACCCCAAGGAACCCACCTCCTCATTTCTCTTCCTTTTTCTCTAACATGGGATTCTTGATCCCCTGTGATCCTGGAAAGCAACCTGCAGTTATTTATAATCTCTGGTCTACTCTTGCTCTAAAGTAGAGATAGTTTTTTTGGGGGGGGGTAAATGTCCTCTTTGACAAACATTGAAAGTCCAGGGTTTGCTAAACACCTGAACAAGCAAAGTTTTGTCCAGAGCTCAACTCTACTCTGTACCAACAGCAAGTGTGCCAAATGTACAGTATCTGTCTCACGGTCTAGAGTCAGGCTCAAAGGCTAGCAGCTATAGCAGCAGTTAAGATATACACACAGGTCACCCTGGCTGATGACACGGGTTCAACTGAGGTGCGGGGTCAAAGCACTAACCGGTATTCACTAGAGCTCCTGATAGTGAAGAGGGGCTTCACTACGTGTTAGTACCAAGCCAGGGTGCAGTAGCATATATAGCAGGTAGGGATCAAGCAGAAGCGTAGTCAGGAAACAAGTCAAAAGTCAGTAACAAATAGTTGCAGGTTGGGATTCAGTAGAAGCAGGTTGGGATTCAGTTGAAGCGTAGTCGAGGAACAAGCCAAATGTCGGTAATGAATGGTACCGAAGATACGGTCGGCAGCAGGAGAGATGGGAGCAAGATATTGGCTGGTGAAGGCACAATATTCTGGCGACCAGGAAGTGCAGAGACATGATTTCAATCAGGAAGTTCATGGGAGGAGCTAAGAGTTCAAGGTTCAAGGCAAACAAGATTCAAGACAAGATCATTCAAAGAATTGTCTATGCAACAGTCAAGCATTCCAGGTGGCTCAGCAAGCAAAGTCACTGCCAGACACAGCAGAGGTCCCTGGTACCAAGGTCCAACCCAGCACCTGATAAACCACTTTATTATTATCAAATATGACTTGAGGTGATTGTATCCGTATTAGTGCAATTGTGACAGAGAAAATTGAGTACTGTCCGTGATACTTTTTTTATTTGCACTAACATATAATTTTTCATGGACGAGCTTTCGGCGTGTGTCCCCTTTTGTGAATCACTACTGCTTTGACTTAAAGAAGGGGACAGACCCTGAAAGCTCATCCGTGAAAAATTATATGTTAGTGCAAATAAAAAAAGTATCACAGACAGTACTCAATTTTCTCTTTTATTATCAAATCGAAATAAAGTCAATAGTATTGGTTAGGGGTCTTTTTAAATTCTTATGTAAACCTTGTAATATCATTCTACAATTTTAAAACCTAAGCAAACTCTTAATACCTTAGCAAGCTACATCTGACCGTTATTGTCCTACCTGCAATAATGTTTTTTCCCTGTAATTGCCATGCGGCATGTTCAGAGCACATTTCTCTTGTACTCCAGACAATCTGTGCTTGCTATTCTCAGTGAAAGCTGTTAAATTCCATTAGCTTAGTTGTCATGGTAGCAAATGTTTTATTTTCTAGTGGCCAAGATAAAGTGAGTTCATTAATTAGAAACTTGTCTCCTCTTGCTGTGTAGTTCTAGTTTCACAGCAATGAAAGTTATCATTTCATCTCTTTATAATATAAATATAATTCTTACCATCTGATGTTACAGATTTTAAAAAGCCTCACAATTTGTCAGTTTAAAAAAACTAGAGTACTTTCAAAAAATCAGTAGAAGTTTAATATAGGTGGGTATAAACTAGTATGTATTATACAGTAGTTGGGCATAGAATTTTGCCAGCAGAAATGTTAGAGCGGGGGCAGTGTGAATACTAAAGAACAACACTCATGGTGCAGTGTGGTATAATTTTGCTCATATATATACACAGTGCCTTGCGAAATTATTCGGCCCCCTTGAACTTTGTGACCTTTTGCCACATTTCAGGCTTCAAACATAAAGATATAAAACCTGTAATTTTTTGTGAAGAATCAACAACAAGTGGGACACAATCATGAAGTGGAACAAAATTTATTGAATATTTTAAACTTTAACAAATAAAAAACTGAAAAATTGGGCGTGCAAAATTATTCAGCCCCTTTACTTTCAGTGCAGCAAACTCTCTCCAGAAGATCTCTGAATGATCCAATGTTGGCCTAAATGACTAATGATGATAAATAGAATCCACCTGTATGTAATCAAGTCCCTGTATAAATGCACCTGCACTGTGAGGCCTTGTACAGACGATGGAATTTATCCGGTCGGAGATATCCGCCGAATAGTTTCCAGCGGACAAGGCAAATTTGTCCGTTGGTCTGATGAGCGTACACACCATCGGACAGAAATCCCAGCGGACCAGAACGCGGGCACGTAAACCACGTACGACGTCACTATAAAGGGGAATGCCTAAGCCTACAGCGCCGCCCTCTGTTCCGCTTTTGCTAGTTACGTGTTAGCAAAGGTTTGGTTAGAGCTGATTCGTGCTTTTCAGTCGCCGCGCTTAGTAGGTCGTATTTTCGGGTTCAGTGTGTGCTTGTGGGGTCGTCTTTGTCATTCAGTGTCGCCGTGCGCGGCGTTTCTGCTTTGCAGTGCCGTCCTGTATGGTTGTATCTGTTTGACGTGCGATCTTTGCAGGTATTGCTGGATTTGGGGGTGCTTTCTGTTTGAGTGCGTTCTTGACTGACCAGCCGGCCGGTTTGAAGCCATGATGGAGCAGCAGCACAACTTTTCACGAGTTCGTGCTGTTTATGGGTTTTGTTCTGGAATCTGTGTGATTTCCAGTGATTTGGACAGGAACAGTGGGAGGTGGAGTTCCTGGGCCAAGAATTGGTTGCGGCAGCGTGACCGATTCTCTCATATGCCTCTGCTTAGGGAGATCCGGGAGAATAATCCTGATGACTACAGGAACTTTCTCCGTATGACGGATCCTGTTTTCCACCGTCTGCTGGATCTCCTGTCCCCCTATATCACGAGGCAGGACACTGTGATGCGCCAAGTCATTACGGCTGAGCAGAGGCTTATTGCCACGTTGCGGTACCTGGCGACTAGGAGGAGCCTGCAGGACCTCCAGTTCTCAGCAGGCATCTCTCCCCAGGCGCTTGGGGTCATCATACCGGAGACGTGTTATGTCATCATACAAGTATTGCAGGAGGAGTATATTAAGGTAAGTTTCCTGCTTTTAACATCACAATCTGTGTCTTTAATAATGTATGCTAATTTAAACAGTTTCCCTCCACGCCACAGGAATGGCAGACTGTGGCTGCCCACTTTGCCCAGCGGTGTGATTTTCCTAACTGCGGAGGGGCAATAGATGGGAAGCACGTCCGCATAGTGCCGCCACCTCGTTCGGGGTCGTACTATTTCAACTATAAAGGTTTTCATAGTATCGTGTTTTTGTATGAATTTTGTATGTGGACGTGGGGAAGAATGGCCGGCTGTCTGATGGGGGAGTGTTCGCGCGGACCGAATTTTACAGGCGTCTACAAACTGGTGGTCTTGAACTGCCACCGGATGAAGACAATGTGGAAGGACTTCCATTTGTTTTTTTAGCGGACGAGTCTTTCGGGCTTGGACCTCACCTCATGCAGCCTTTTCCCCAGAGGACCCTCACCCCGGAGAGGAGAGTCTTCAATTTCCGGCTGGCCAGGGCCCGGAGGGTAGTCGAGAATGCCTTTGGGATACTCGCCAGCCGGTTCCGCCTGTTCCAGACAGCGATACATCTGGCGGAATATAAATTGAACTTGGTTGTTTTGGCCTGCTGCATATTGCACAATTTTTTACGCCGGCATTCCCAGACGTATCTACCCAACATCGGTGCTGAGGCAGGACTACCCTCAGATACCCTTCCTGGGCTGGACACTGGTCGCGCTGGCTCGGTCACCCAATCTGCTTGTGAGGTACGCGACAAATATGTTGAGTACTTTATGGGTCGGGGGGGGCATAGCTATGCCAGATTAATATTTCTTTCTAATTCGGCCCCCAAAAGAAAGAAATATTCCAAAGAAATAATAAATAATTCGACCATTGGACTTTATACAGTTGTTTGTCATTATTGCTTTTTCTCTTTTGATCTGTCTTCCAGGTTCTGAAACTAGTGCACTTCTTGTGCCCAATTTAGTAGCAGGTTTTAGTAAATACACACAATTGCACATTCTAGTCACTCTTCTACAAACTGGGTATTGAGCATAGAAATAAGAAGCCACTCTTTTTTGTGTTTTTGGTTATAATATTTTTATTTTTTCTAATTTGGTGTTTTTGCAAAAATGTTTGGCTTTTATTTCAAAAACGTGTTTAGAAAAGTTTTATTTCTTACAAAAATATATATTTTTTATCCAAACATATGTAACAATGGAACATACAAAGTTCAACCTTTTAGTTAGCATACAAAACCCAGGCTACATGGTCTTATGTCACCCCGGAATACGCCAAAATTTGAGGATGCACACATTGTGTGTGATGGGCCAAATGGTGAATTCTCGCCTGAGATCCCATGCCAAATGTTCACATGTGCTATCTGCCATCATGGGTGATCAATGTACGTGGTTTGTGGGTGCAACCCCTTTCTCTCACCTACTTGATAAGCGAGAAAGGGGTTGCACCCACAAAGCACAGACAATCGATGTCCTGTGATGGCAGATAGCACATGTGAACGCACACTGGGGTTTATTTACTAAAGAGTGCACATGTGAACACACACTGGCGTTTATTTACTAAAGAGTGCAAACTCAGGCTTATTTCTGCATAGAAGCCAATCAGCTTCTTACTTCAGCTTATTCAATTAAGCTTTTGCATCAAAACATGGAAGCTGATTGGTTTATATGTCAAGTGAGGCTGCTTTTGCACGTTCTAGCTTTAATAAATAAACCCAACTGTGTGTGTGTGCATCCTCAAATTTTGGCGTATTTTAATGTAAAAATATATCAAATCTTTGAGAGTGGGGTGGTCGGGGGTGAGGGCAGGGGGGGTCAGTCTTCTATACGTCCCAACATATCTAGGATGTTTTTGAAGTTTTGGTCCATCACCAACATCCTTTCCCTCATATTGGCCAGCTCGGTGCTGCGCTCCATTATCTGCTGGATTATGATTTGTGCACTTGCACGAGAAAAATTATGAGCAACAGATGTGCTAATCCCATCTTCATCCCCTAAAAAAAAAAAAAAGGAAAAAATAAAATAAAAAAAGTTGCCAAAAAAATAATAATTATGAAACAACAAAAAAGACATAAGTTGGGAAAAAAAAAATTATGATACGCTCAACATTAAGTAAAAATATACATCATAGAAATGTGGAGAACAAAAAATAATGTTGGGACATCTGGCTAGCAAACAGTGTCAAATACAAAAAACACAAGCAAAAATGAAAGCTTTCAGTATGGGACATCGGTCAAAATAGCATCAGCAAGAGAACGGGTTTCTTCTAGCAAGAGAACAAAGAACAAAAAAACGCTATAAACGGGACACTATGGGCCAGATTCAGCAAGACTTGCGCTGGAGTAATTCGATATGCGCCGCATAACTGTGATTATGCGCCGTCGTTTCTATGTGGCCGTACCCACCAAACTAGATGCGACAGAAAACGGGCCTTTTCCGATCGGCTTAACTTTCCGACGCCAGAGTATCGTCAGCGCATAATTTCGCTTGGCACATCAGTCGCGCCTATTGATTTCCCCTGCAAATATGCAAATGAGGGATATTTCCCGATTCGCGAACGGATTAGCACCATACGCTGGCTAAATGCGCCGCGCGTATCTCGTCCGTCCGACGCAAAGTTATTTCTACAAAAAGCTGCTTTATCTTTACTCCAGACGGCCACAGGTCAGCAGGAGAGCAGCTACAGCAGCGTTACCGACGATAAGAGCTAGCTGAGCACCCCCACTTGCAGGACAACACCTCTGTCCATGCTTATCTGTCAACTTTTACAGCCATGGAGGAAGACATCATAGGTCTCCATAGCCGAGATGACGGCTGACAGCTCCTGGCCTTTAGAGTTCAGCTTTCTCCTGTGTGTTTGCGGGGAACGGGAGCAGCCATCTCAGAACAAAAGTAACTTCACTGCGGGGAGGGGGAACAGGATATACTTTAGTGCCGGAATGGCGCATCTACGGGCGCATTTAAACGCCCAACAGAACGCATTGCGCTGACGTTTCCCGTGAAGTGGTGCCGACGGAAGTTGTGAGCATGCGCACAAGGGGGCGAGTGGAGCCTCCCTCACTGCGCATGCTCCGTGGATGATGCGCTGAACGTAAGCCTCTGCGCTGGGCTCCGCCCATCATTTACATATGATCGAACCCACTTCCACTTGCGTCGGGTTACGCCAGCGCATTATCGTTACTCTGGCGCAAGTTTACGCGCAACTGCTATGTGAATAACAGTACTTGCGCCGAAAGTGTCGTCGGAGTAACGTAAATGAGAAACGTTACTCCAAAGTAAAGAAGCGCCCATCTACCTGAATCTGGCCCTATATAGATAGTTTAAGTGACGAATGTGCCATGTCCCAAACAAATGCGAGTTTTACCTGAA
Organism: Rana kukunoris; assembly: GCA_029574335.1. Classification (NCBI taxonomy): domain Eukaryota; kingdom Metazoa; phylum Chordata; class Amphibia; order Anura; family Ranidae; genus Rana; species Rana kukunoris. Next base: position 174,471,062 of record CM056052.1, read on the forward strand.
CGAGTGCTTCCGTCCCCTCATTTTGACTGAGCATGCGCAGGTTTTTGTTCCGATGCTTTTGTGTACTAACCAGCGGACATATCCGCCGGACATGTGTCCGGCGGAAAAGTTTCAAAGCATGCATCCGTCCGCTTGCCAACAAATTCCTGATTGTATCCCACTTGTTAAATCTTCACCAAAAATTTCAGTTTTATATCTTTATGTTTGAAGCCTGAATTGTGGCAAAAGGTCGCAAAGTTCAAGGGGGCCGAAAACTTTCGCAAGGCACTGTGTATATATATATATATATGTATAATATAGTGTGTGTGTGTGTATATATATATATAGTATATTAATGTTTATTTTAAGTTGTAAGATATCTGTAAAAAGTTTGTGCTGACTGTAATTTTTAGGACTGCTGCTCCTAAAAATAAATGTAGCCTGCCAACCTTGTAAGGTAGCCACCCAATGCTCACTTGGAATAGGGCCCTTTACAGCTGCCATTATCTGTCTACTGCCAGCAATACCCCACTGCTCATAATATAGCCTCTTAAAGATCTATTTCAAAGTGCAGGGGCATATTTTACTTGCACAACAATATGTGTGTTATCCTGCCAAAATGCAAGATTACAGTACACCGGGCCAGTATGGTTTTTAACTTTTTATCATTCATTTGTTACTGGAAACCTAGTACTCTATAAACAAACAAGTCTCCAATCCTGTAGTCCAGCCGACTGTACTGATTACAAAAATGTTTAGGTTAGAGGATTGCCCTATAAGTGGGGAGTCACACTGTTGTTTTGATCTTGGAATGATCAAAATCAACTCTTACTGTTTAAATGTATGTTATTAGGACTGTACTGATTACTCTGAATATCTTCAGTGAAACTATTTAAAGTGGCCCAAACCATGATACAAAGCTAAACTATTGTATACCCCCAGCCCACTTTAATGACCTAAACACGAAACTGATAAGAAAAATTGTCTGCCAAAGTAGCCCCAGGCTCTCTTTAGTTGCTGATTCTGAAGCACAGCTACCATTTTTTTAAGTAGACAGTTTAGGTATATTTTACAACTTTAACCACTTAAGACCCGGACCAAAATGCTGCTAAAGGACCTTGCCCCTTTTTGCGATTCGGCACTGCGTCGTTTTAACTGACAATTGCGTGGTCGTGCTCAGTGGCTCCCAAACAAAATTGGCGTCCTTTTTTCCCCACAAATAGAGCTTTCTTTTGGTGGTATTTGATCACCTCTGCAGTTTTTATTTTTTGCGCTATAAACAAAAATAGAGCGACAATTTTGAAGAAAATGCAATATTTTTTACTTTTTGCTATAATAAATATCCCCCCAAAATATATATAAGTATATATTTTTTATCAGTTTAGGCCGATACGTATTCTTCTACCTATTTTTGGTAAAAAAAATTGCAATAAGCGTTTATCGGTTGGTTTTCGCAAAATTTATAGCGTTTACAAAATAAGGGATAGTTTTATTGCATTTTTATAAAAAAAAATTTTTTTTACTACTAATAGCGGCGATCAGCGATTTTTTCCGTGATTGCGACATTATGGCGGACACTTCGGACAATTTTGACACATTTTTGGGACAATTGTCATTTTCACAGCAAAAAATGCATTTAAATTGCATTGTTTACTGTGAAAATGACAGTTGCAGTTTGGGAGTTAACCACAAGGGGACGCTGTAGGATTTTTGTGTTACCTGTGTGTGTTTACAACTGTAGGGGGGTGTGGCTGTAGGTGTGACGTCATCGATCACGTCCCCCTATAACAGGGATAACGTGATCGATGCTGCGGCCACAGTGAAGCACGGGGAAGCTGTGTTTACACACGGCTCTCCCCGTTCTTCAGCTCCGGGGACCGATCGCCGCACTCCAGCGACGATCGGGTTCGCGAGTTCCGCGGTCCCGGTCCCAGAGCCTCGGACCGGGTCATGGGAGCACGCCTCGGGCGTGCGCCCGTGACCCACAGCTGGGTACTAGAACCAACGTATATATACGTTGATGTGCCCAGCCGTGCCATTCTGCTGACGTAAATGTACAGTAGGCGGTCCTTAACTGGTTAAAGGCAGTCTAATTAGTATAGCAAAAAGAGGGCCTGGTCTGAATGCACATGTGCATGTCCATGGACCATTAAGCGATGCGGCTGTGGATCCTTGGAATGTTTTTATGGTAATTCTATATGCCCATGCATGCTGCACACCCCCATTTCAGTTCAGAATGAGTGGCAAAAGACATAGGCCTTCTGAGGTCTGTAAAATTGCAGTTGCAGGTGATTAAAAAAAGGCATATTATTCACTCGATCTCCTAAGGCCTTAAAACGTGTCTTTTAGCTACAAGTTAGTATTGCAAAGTCATACGCTATACCACTAGTTCACTGAGAGCAAATCCAAGCAAAGGGTGAAACCAGTGAACTGCTATTATTGTTCAGCGAACGCTGTACCTGTGCCAAAGTATACTGAATTTCCAGTCATCTGAGTTCTCTGGAATCTGTTGTAGCCAGATTTTACACAGCTCATCACATGTGGGGTGGGGGGCTGTAGTGCAGCAAAAGTTAGGAGATGGGCCACTGGAAAGGTCAATATACATCTGCTTTAGTTTAGAGTGTGACTGATGTAGTTTTAAATTGTAAAGCATTTTGACAGGATCTCCTTATGGGGCAATATACTAAAGTGAAGCAAACCTTATCTGCTTCAAACATTTGATCTTGTGCAGGCTCACTTCAAGCCCAATTTCTGCTCTATTTTATTTTACAGAGGAAAGAAGGGTAGAGCCTCTGTTGGGCTTTTTTTATTACCATCTGTTGGGGACACAGGTAAAAACAAAAAAAAAGAAATTACTAAAGTAAACTTTTTTTTTTTTTAAATGAAGTAATTTTTTTATTAAACCTTTTTTTTAAATACAATAAGAAATATAAATCCTTGTAGGGGCAGCACTAAAGGATGCATTGACTTCCATAAATTAAATCAAATGAAACTAAACAAAATCCATAACAAACAAACAAACAATACCTCTCTGACCCAATAAATGACGTAAAATCATATACTTTGAGTAATCAAAATATGACCATACATAGTAGCATAAACATACAGTATATTATAGATCGGCATTATCAACTTTGGTTAATAGGAACTTTGCAATGCCTTCCTATCCCTCTGATGATATACCTCCCTCTACCCCACCCTCTCCTATTTCCTGTACAGGCCTCACAAAGACAAGAAGTGAAGGGAAATCTCCCCAATATGGACACAGATAAAATAAAACAAAAATAAGATAAATTTGAACTTCCCCATTCTATGTAAAGATAAAAAAGAGTGGAGGTAAGCTTTTACCTTGGTAAATCAGCCCTTTAAGCTGACCATAAACAATACAACCTGATTATACAACCTTCATACAATTATTCTTTAGATACACCAAAACGATATTATATTTTACTTGTTCATGGTTGGAAAGTTGGTAGGTCCAAAGGAGATTATACAGTCAAACTGGAACATGTATGACCCAGCTTTAAAATGGGTGAATTACAAGCAGTAAAAGAAGAGTATGTTGCCAGCATTAGAGCCAGGAGTTATTACCATTGTTCCGCAGCGTGCCCAATCATCATGTTAACTATACAGCTGGCTGTGAATGAGCGACTTTAGTGAATTTATAGACTGCACTTTATGCAAAAATCTGCCCAGACCATAAACCAGCTGCTTCCAAACCAGCTGCTTCAGCTGTATGTAATTTATAGCAAAAGGCTCCTTCAGTTCTTACTGTAGTCTGTAGTCTGTTAGCCTTCAGACATTTTGTCATTGACTAGGAATAATAAATAATCCATTTTTTGTAAACTCATTGCAGCTCTGGCAGCTTATCAATTTCTAGTGAAAGGAACCCAATAAACAAATTGAATTGCTGCTGCTGTTGTTGTCAGGCAGCAGAATGAAACAATCTACAACACAGAACAATGCACAGATCAAGAAGATGGAAACTTGTACCATAGGGGTCAGCAACCTATGGCACCAATGCCATATGCTGTCAATTGCAAAGCCTGGACTGCCCTCCTGTGCCTGTGGCCATCCTACATCCCAGGCTCCCAGGGGTTTGTTCTCCTCCGAGTACTAGTGTAGGCCCACCAGTGGCTGCAGGCAGCAGTATACAACATGAATAAGCCCTCTCACCTACTTTGGGTCTGATCTGAGGTGCAAAGCTGCATAAATTGGGTCTGATCTGAGGTGCAAAGCTGCATAAATTGGGTCTGATCTGAGGTGCAAAGCTGCATAAATTGGGTCTGATCTGAGGTGCAAAGCTGCATAAATTGGGTCTGATCTGAGGTGCGAAACTGCATAAATTGGGTCTGATCTGAGGTGCGAAGCTGCATAAATTGGGTCAGATCTGAGATGCAAAGCTGCATAAATTGGGTTTGATTTGAAGTGCAAAGCTGCATAAATTGTGTCTGATCTGAAGTGCAAAGCTGCATAAATTGGGTCTTATCTGAGGTGCAAAGCTGCATAAATTGTGTCTGATCTGAAGTGCAAAGCTGCATAAATTAGGTCTGATCTTAGATGCAAAGCTACATAAATTGGGTCTGATCTGAGATGCAAAGCTGCATAAATTGGGTCTGATCTGAAGTGCAAAGCTGCATAAATTTGGTCTTATCTGAGGTGCAAAGCTGCATAAATTGGGTCTTATCTGAGGTGCAAAGCTGCATAAATTGTGTCTGATCTGAGATGCAAAGCTACATAAATTGGGTCTGATCTGAGGTGCAAAGCTGCATAAATTGGGTCTGATCTGAGGTGCAAAGCTGCATAAATTGGGTCTTATCTGAGGTGCAAAGCTGCATAAATTGGGTCTTATCTGAGGTGCAAAGCTACATAAATTGGGTCTGATCTGAGGTGCGAAGCTGCATAAATTGGGTCTGATCTGAAGTGCAAAGCTGCATAAATTGGGTCTTATCTGAGGTGCAAAGCTGCATAAATTGGGTCTGATCTGAGATGCAAAGCTGCATAAATTGGGTCTGATCTAAAGTGCAAAGCTGCATAAATTGGGTCTGATCTTAGATGCAAAGCTACATAAATTGGGTCTGATCTGAGGTGCAAAGCTGCATAAATTCGGTCTGACTCTGATCTGAGGTGCAAAGCTGCATAAATTGGGTATAATCTGTGGTGCGAAGCTGTATGAATTGGGTCTGCTCTGAGGTTTAAAAGTGCATGAATCAGAGCTGCTATAAAGTGTGAAGATGTATGAAATGGACCTGATTTGAGGTACGAAGGTGCAGAAACTGGGGTTTACCTGAGGTCTGATATTGTTGCTGATTTGAGGTCTAAAAGTGCAGGACCTGCGGCTGATCTGAGGTCTGTAGACGCAGAACTGGGTCTGATCTAAGGTCTGAAGTTGTAGTGACTGCAGCTGATTTCACGTGTAAAGGTACATGGATTGTGACTTTTCTGAGGATAGAAGGTGCGGAAATTGGGGCTGATCTCAAGTTTGAAAGTGCATGAACTGGGGCTGGTCTGAGGTCTTAAGGTGCTTGAATTGGGGCTTATCGGAAGACTGAAGGTGCATGAATTGGGGCTGATCTGGTGTCTGAAGTTGCAGGAACTCAGGTTGATATGAGGTGTGTGGGTGCATGGATTGGGGCTGATCTGACGTCTGAAGGTACAGGAATTGGGGCTAGGGTGACCACATTTCCAAACTACCATTCAGAGACATCCTCCCTTCCCAAAAATCAGCTTGTGCTGTAACGAATCAGAGCACAGTGATTGGACACAAGAGGGTGAGATTTATGATTTCTCCAATCACAAGCAGGGGGCAGGATTGTGCTTCTCCAGGCATTCCCGGCCAGGACAAATATTGTCAGTGAGGGACAATCCGGGACACGTGGTCACCCTAACTGGGAGGGATATATGAAGGTGCAAGAACTAGGGCTGATCTGAGGTGTGTGGTTGCATGGATTGGGGCTGATCTGAGGTCTGAAGGTACAGGAACTGGGGCTGATCTGAGGTCTGAAGGTACAGGAACTGGGGCTGATCTGAGGTCTGAAGGTACAGGTACTGGGGCTGATGGAAATTAGTTTAAGGTGGCATTAATAGCATAAATATTAGTGCAAAAATTGAAAACCAACTATACATCTCTATACATTCCTTACGTGCTGTCTAATGGTTGAAAATTGACATAGTGGAAACAGCTAGCTGACCTCAGTTGTACAGTAGCATCTAGCAGCAAAACACACTACTTTTCCTGTCATAAAATGTTATCAGATGTTCTTACTGTGAGTGGCAATAAGTGACCAGTTGCAGTAATGTATAGAGCCAGGCAGAAAGAGGCTGTTACAACCAGCTTACAAGAACCAGTAGTTCTCAGAAAGTGTGTTAAGAATTATTGCACAATGACCACGATGAGGGCACTGATCCATCATGTATTGTCATTAATCTGGTAAACAGGCTGTGTGTAAGGGAGTCATTACAACACTAAGCTAGCATTCATTACAATGGTGACAGTGTTCAGCAATCCCCTTAAAGGCAAAGGCTTTCTGCTAAAACTAGAGTATTTTTCATTTAGAAATTACTTTATTTATGAAATCCCTATAAAGTAATGAAAACTTTTGTTTAAAATAAGTGTTTACCTAGTAACTAAAATCTCTTAAAATCTTTACCTTGTTAATGTATGTAGCGCTCACCCCCGCAGGAGCCGCTGGATAGATTTGGGATCGGCCTGTTACCTCTATAGCTCCGATGTCTAGGGTAGCTGAAGAAAGCAGCAGTAATGAAATGTCCAGACAGCAGGTGTCTTTCTTGTGCTTTTATTTTACCAACTTGGTAAACGATAAACTTGAGATAGGTAGGAGAGATGTATGAGGAGGAGAAACAGCAGATTCAGGCCTAGTCACACAGAAGCAATCCTGCTTCTAACAACACTTCACTTTCGTCACCACTCCAGCTGGAGTGGGTATAGTGTACCTGGACAGGCCTCTCACACCGACCTGGCAGTCAGGGTATCACTCGGAACCTTAAGGGGAAACGGGTCTCTGCCACAGACCCTTCCCTAGAACGTAGATCAAGTAGAAATCTTCCTCAGCAATATTGCTGCCTCAATCTCCCTCGGGTAATTTTCTATTAGGTCACCGACTGACAGGTTGCTGACATCCAACCTCTCAGTGTCCGATCACCTTGATCCCCGATGGATTGTCGAGGCCCTGTTGGATTGCCTGCCTCTCTTGGCCAGAGTATCGCTATTACAGGCTCTCCTCAGGCTGACTCCCCACTGAACAGCTATCTCGCTTGGGATCCTCACTCAGAACTTGGGGACCCAGTTGATCACTGGGGCCCGCCACAGCATTAGATGTTCCAGGCCATCATGGTCCCAGAACCAAGCACACCGCGTGGCATGCTCACCCCGGCCTGTAAGGCCATATCACCGGGGGCCGTGATGTGTGGACACCTTGAAGGTGGGCGCCACACCCGGAACAAGAAGAACCCCGCCACAATGGCGTCTGCCCCTGAAGTACTCTCTCCCAGCATGCCCCGCGAAGGGGAAAAAACTCTCTCCCTATTGGCTGCTGACAAGAGACACCCCAACCTGAACTTCACCTGCCCCACCCATCGCCTCAGGGTGGCACAGCACCCCAAGAACAACAGAATGACCCACAGCAAAATCCAGCAGAAGCAGAGACCCAATTTAGATCAATTAAATGGATGAGAGTCAACCAACTCTCTCATACCCCTAAATTTAGAATAGCGCCTGTACCTGAAAGTACACAGGCGCTACATGTAATTTTAAGTTTTAAGGGGTTTTTTTTTCAGCTAATTTAATTTAAATAATACCTGGTGATCTTGCCTTGAAGGTCCTTGTTTATGCAATTCTTGTTTTAGAGTGGCAAATGTCTCCCTATTGTACTCCTGCATTGTCATCCTGTAATAGGCACCTCTGGTAAAGTCTGCAAGTTGTTGAACTGACACATATTACTCAGGCTTATTCCACTGTTGTCACTAACAGGATGCTGGTCTAGAGCAATTCTGCGCAATGGAAGCTTGAGGCAGCTCATGTAGGCAGGAAGTGGCTAAAAAACAATGGAAAAGATTAGCAGCAAATAGACTGAAAAATGTAAAAAATTTGTATTTTTTTTTCTTTTTAAATGGCAATGATTTAGAATATACAGAGGTTAATTTACTAAAAGCAAATCCACTGTGCACTACCAAGTGCACTTGGAAGTGCACTTGCTGTAGATCTAAGGGGAAGCTCTGAAATGAGGGGAAGCTCTGCTGATTTCTATTATCCAATCATGTGCAAGCAAATTTGCTGTCCCCCTGAGATCTACAGCGACTGCACTTCCAAGTGTACTTGTAGTGCACAGTGGATTTGCCTTTAGTAAATAAACCCCACAGTGCTTTAGCAAACAGTATGTCATGCAGTCAGGCCTCGTACACACGACCGGTTTCCTCGGCAGAATCCATCAAGAAACACGGTGGGAGAGCTTTTTTGCCGAAGAAAACGGTCGTGTGTATGCTTTTCATCAAGAAAACTGTTGAGGAACTCGACGAGCAAAAAAGAGAGCAAGTTCTCTTTTTCCTCGACAGGAGTCTAAATTGGCCTGTCGTGTTCCTCGTGGGGCTGCTTTTCGACGAGAAACTCGAGTGTGTGTATGCTAAGAAACTCGCGCACCTTCGGTAAAAAAGGGATTTTTAAATACAGCTTACCTGTAAAATCCTTTTCTTGGAGTACATCACGGGACACAGAGCGGCATATTCATTACTATGTGGGTTATATGGAGTACCTTCAGGTGTGGACACTGGCAATCTCAAACAGGAAGTCCCCTCCCTATATAACCCCCTCCCCTAGAGGGAGTCCCTCAGTTTTGTAGCAAGCAGTATGCCTCCCAAAATGGTCACCCAAAAGAGGGGTGGGAGCTCTGTGTCCCGTGATGTACTCCAAGAAAAGGATTTTACAGGTAAGCTGTATTTAAAAATCCCTTTTTCTTTCTCGTACATCACGGGACACAGAGCGGCATATTCATTACTATGTGGGATGTCCGAAAGCAATGCTTTAATGAGGGGAGGGAGACATCTTCCAAAGAAGGATTCAATTTAGAGATAAACTCAAATCATAATAATAATTCCAACTTAGTCAAGAAAAAACTTTTTTTTTTTTTTTTTTTATAACCAAGGGTGTTTCTGATCCCGAGGATTTCAAACTGCAGCCTGTAGTACTGCCTGACCAAAGGCAGCATCCGCATTTCTTCTCACGTCTAGTTGATAAAACCTTGTAAACGTGTGGACTGATGACCACGTTGCCGCCTTGCATATCTGAGCCATAGAGATCTGATGGCGTGCTGCCCAAGAGGCGCCCATGGCCCTGGTAGAATGGGCCTTTACCGACAACGGAGGAGGCAACCTCTTCAACCCGTAGGCTTGAATGATTAATTGTCTAATCCATCTCGAGATGGTGGATTTTGCAGCTGCCTGCCCCTTCTTGGGGCCATCTGGTAGAACGAATAACACATCTGTTTTCCGGATCTTTTCTGTAGCTTTAAGATAGGCCTTCATGGCCCGGACAATATCCAAGGTATGCAGCAACCCCTCCTTTCTAGATGTAGGTTTTGGAAAGAAGGATGGAAGTACCAAATCCTGGTTTAAGTGAAATTTGGATATAACCTTTGGTAGAAAGGAAGTATGGGGCCGGAGAACTGCCCTGTCCTTATGCAGAACGAGATATGGTTCCTTACACGATAAGGCTGCTAATTCTGACACTCTCCTGGCCGAAACTATGGCGACCAAGAAAACCAACTTTCTTGTCAGTAAGAGTAACGGAATCTCAGCCAACGGCTCAAAAGGCTGTTTCTGTAGAGTGGACAGGACAAGATTTAAGTCCCATGGACAAATTGGTGACTTGACAGGAGGATTAATACGCAAGACCCCCTGTAAGAAGGTCTTTACCAGCGAGTGGGTGGCCAGCGGCCTCTGAAACCACACTGACAGAGCTGAGATCTGTCCCTTGATTGTGCTTAGTGCCAGGCCTTTATCCACTCCTAGCTGGAGAAAACTTAACACCCTATCAATAGTATATTTGCGGGAATTCCATCTTTTGGATTCACACCAGCCTACGTAGTTCCTCCACACCCTGTAATAAATCACCCTGGAGACCGGCTTCCTAGCCCTAATCAGGGTAGGAATTACCTGCCTAGACAGGCCTCTATCCCTGAGAATCAGGGATTCAGCCTCCAGGCCGTCAAATTTAGACGCTGTAATGTAGGGTGGAGGATCGGGCCTTGTGAAAGTAGGTCTGGTTGTAGAGGAAGAGTCCAAGGGTCTCCCACTGCCATCTTCAGGACTAGTGAGTACCAAGTCCTCCGGGGCCAAGCCGGAGCTACTAGAATGACTGGCTTGTTCTCCACTCTGATCTTGCGCAACAGGCGCGGGAGTAACTGTAGTGGAGGGAATGCATATAGAAGTCTGAATTGATGCCAAGGGCAAACCAACGCGTCGGTTCCGCAGGCCATAGGATCCCTCGCTCGCGACACGAACCTGTCTAGTTTCTTGTTGAACCTGGATGCCATTATATCTACGTCCGGCATTCCCCACCTCTGGCAGATTGTCTGAAAGACCTGGGGATGCAGAGACCACTCCCCTGGCAACAGACTCTGGCGACTTAAGAAGTCTGCCTGCAGGTTGTCCACTCCGGGAATGAATATCGCTGAAATGCAGGGTACATGAACCTCTGCCCATTGAAAAATCAAGTTCACCTCCCTCTGAGCGGCCTGGCTCCTGGTTCCCCCTTGGTGGTTTATGTATGCCACCGCCGTGGCATTGTCTGACTGGATTCTCACCGGGAACCCCTTTAATCTGGAGGTCCAAGCCAGAAGGGCTAGGCGGGCAGCTCTGATTTCCAAGATATTGATGGGGAGCTGCCTCTCTGCTTTCACCCAAGTTCCCTGGCGGGAGAACCCCTCGAAGACCGCCCCCCAGCCTGCCAGGCTGGCGTCTGTGGTAACTACCTTCCAGACAACAGGGCTGAAGGATCTTCCCTTTAGAAGATTCTGAGGGTTCAACCACCAGGCCAGGCTTTGTCGGACCCTTGATGATAGCGTCAAAGGGGACTCTAAGGCATGTGCCCTCTTGCCCCAGGCTGCTAGAATGGCTGCCTGTAGGACGCGAGTGTGGATCTGAGCGTATGGTACTGCCTCGAATGTGGCCACTAGCTTGCCTAGTAATCGCATACACAGGCGAATAGTTGGTTTTTTCTTGTTTAGAACCAACTGAACCAACCCCTTGATAGCTTCGATCTTTACAAGGGGCAGGAACACCTTTTGATGTTCTGTGTCTAACCTCATGCCGAGGTATTCCAACTGCTTTGTAGGCTGGAACGCTGACTTTCCCCGGTTCAGGACCCAGCCGAATTCTTCGAGGTACTGAACCGTGAGGTTTACTGCCTTTTGCAGACCCGGCCGTGAGTGATCTATGATTAAAAGGTCGTCCAAGTATGCTAGGACTGTGACCCCTTGGATCCTTAAATTGGCCAGAATTTGGGCTAGGATCTTCGTGAATACCCGGAGGGCCGTGGCCCGCCCGAAGGGGAGCGCCCTGAATTGGAAGTGTCGCTGCCCCACCGCGAAGCGTAAAAACCTTTGATGCGACTGAAAGATTGGTACATGAAGGTAAGCATCCTTTATGTCTATGGAGGCCAGAAAATCGTCTTTCTGAAGCGCGGCGGCTGCTGACCGGATGGATTCCATCCGGAAGGAACGAACCCTTAGGTAACCGTTTAACCTCTTTAGGTCCAAGATTGGCCTGACATCGCCGTTGGGCTTTGGTATGACAAAGAGGTTGGAATAGAAACCTAGGCCTTGCTCTTGGGCTGGCACTTCTATAATTACGTCCTGGCCAAGCAGGTGATCCAAAGCTGCCAGCATTGAGGCCTTCCTCGCTGGATCCGTTGGTAGCCTTGATTCTTGAAAATGAGGCGGAGGATACCTTAGAAACTCCAGTCTGTAACCTGTGGTTACAGATGCCCGGACCCATTTGTCGGGGATCTTGGCTTCCCAAACTTCTGCGAAGAAACGAAGCCTTCCCCCCACCCGCAAGAGTGCGGGCGCCCCTTCATAAGGCAGACTTAGGGGCTGTCTTTGACGGCTTGCGATACCACGGCCTCTTACCCCCAGGGGTCTGTCCCTGCGATCTACTGTTAACGTTGGATCGTGCAGGCGGCCGTCGATACTGCCTGGAATTTGAGGGCCCCGAGACAGGAAAAAGCTGCCTTTTAAATGTAGGAGCCCGGAATGTCTTTTTGACCGGTAAAAGGGTACTTTTGCCATTTGAAATAGTTTGGATATATTTATCCAGATCCTCTCCGAAGAGTCGTCCTCCATGGAAGGGAAACCCTGCCAGAAGCTTTTTGCATGGGGGCTCCGCCGCCCAGTTCTTCAACCATAAGAGCCTTCTCATGTGCACCAAACATAGTGATAAACGAGATGCCTGCTGGATGGAATCTTTTATAGCATCTACCGCAAAACACAGAGCTCTGGGAATGTCAGAAAACTCTTCTGCTTGTTGGGTAGGCATGTCCCTTAACATTTCCTTTGTCTGGTCTTTTAATGCCTGACAAACTCCAATTGCAGCCACCGCTGGCTGCACCACTGCTCCTGCCGTAGCAAAGGATGCTTTTAAAAGTGTCTCTAATCTTTTATCAACCGGGTCTTTAAACATGTGTATGTTTTCCACCGGGCAAGTTAGTGATTTATTCACACATGAGATGGCTGCATCCACTACTGGGAGCCTCCACCTCTTGGAGAACTTTTCCTCCATGGGGTAAATGACCGCAAACCTTTTCGGTGGCAGAAAAATCCTGTCCGGCCGTACCCAATCCCGAAAGATCAATTCCTCCAAGAGAGGATGGACCGGAAAAACTGTGTTGTTTAACGGAGCTTTCAAAGAGCCCAGAGAGGATACCGGAGGAACCTGAGGCTCTGGCAATGGTAAACTAAATGCCGAGCGGACCATGTCCGTCAAAGACTGTACCCACAGTCTTTCTGTCTGGGAGTCTGAAAATGGTTCCTCAGAGGCAGATCCCTCAATCCCTGAACCCTCTTGGTTCAGGTCTAGTTGATCCTCCTGTGATTCCAATTCCTCTGGAGAGAGAATCTCAGCATCTGAGGATACACCTCCTGGTGATGGGGATCTAACCCGTTTCTTACCAGGAATAGCTCTAGCGATCAATGTTGCTATTCTCTCTTCTAGCCCCCCTAGGGATACGGCTAGCATCTCCTCTGTGATGAACACAGGGCTGGGCTGATCTGGGCCAGCCTCCGCACCAGATCCCCCTAATGGCTCATCCAAGGCGCTTCTTAAATTAATAAGTTGCGGGGAAAGTATCGACATATCAGAATCAGAAAGGGAACCCTTTTGTTTTTTGGTCTTTTTTGTACCCTTTGACCCCGAACCCTTGGAAGCCATAATACAAAATCGAGGGACTCCGCCCACACAACAGACTGTAGTGGGCAGGAGTACAAAAAATCAGAGTTTAGGGGACAATAGACCACTAATGCCCAAAAACTGATGGGATCCCGTATGTTCTTTTTTTTTTTTTTTTTTTTAAATATATTATATATTTTCTTTTGACAACATACAGTGACCCCAAACTAAGTTTGCCAGCCTCCAAACCTGCTGCAAAAAAGGGGGATTTCTTGGCTTAACAAAAAGGTATTGGAACAAAGTCCACATGTACTACCCCTCTTCCGCCACCGGGAGTCACTGTTCTGCCGCTCTGCGTCCTCTCCTCTGAAAATCAGCCTCAGACTGAGCACTGACAATGCCTGCTGTCTATAACAGCACAAAGGCGCGCCCCTGTATGACGCCGCAGGCACGCCCCCCCCCGCCCTCCTGTGTGAACGGCGCGAAAAACGTCCATAAGACGTGCGCGCGCACGCGCGCGCGTATGCCGGAAACAGGAGGAACATGGAGGAGCCGCGCTGCTGGAGATCCAGGAACGCAGAAACAGGCGGCAGATTCAAACCCCCGGCCAGGTAGGACTCTCCAAAGGCCCCTAGGGATCCTTACTAGCCCTAGGAAGAAACAGCAGGTTTAGCTAGCACACATATTTAGACAGGGGGACCTAGTGATGGGGGGGAAAAGGTGTCATCCTGTCTCTCTTTAGACATAGTGAACAAGGTTGCCCATGCAGAGCATACTTAGGCTATCCCCCCTTTTAGGTTACCCCGGAGAGCCTGCTGTCGAACCAAGTCCCGCAGGCTCCCCCTTACCTGCTCCATGCTGCAGGATGTTTGTCCAGCAAACTGATCCAATCTTCTCCCATCTCCGTGGGTAGCGTAGTAGACCTTCAGGCCCTGGGGTCCTATGAAGGTACCCACTGTCCTGGACCTATATAGCACCCTGGCAAACAGGAACTTATGGTTTTTACAAACTCCAAGTCCTGGGCCCAGGGTCCAGCCCTCCAAAGAGGAGCATTATAGGCAAAACCCCACGGCTTGGGGCCCGGGTACTGTCCACTTTGGCACTGAGGCTCCTTGGACAGATCCGGTTAGCCCGCCCTTAATCCCAAGGATGTGGAGCAAAGCTATTCCGTGACCAACACCTAAGACACTGGCGAAAAAACTGAGGGACTCCCTCTAGGGGAGGGGGTTATATAGGGAGGGGACTTCCTGTTTGAGATTGCCAGTGTCCACACCTGAAGGTACTCCATATAACCCACATAGTAATGAATATGCCGCTCTGTGTCCCGTGATGTACGAGAAAGAAAGTAGCGTTTGTAATGGAAATAGCACATTTGTCACACTGTAACAGACTGAAAAGTGCAAATGTCTCTTACCAAACTTTTTCCTAACACGCAGTATGAGATTAGCAAACGCAGCCCCTGCCATTGTATGTGTTGAAGTCACCGCGTTTGAGAACAAGGAGATTTGGTCTTTAACGTGTGTACGCAAAGCAAGCTTGTCAAGTTCCTCGACGAGCCTAGAAAAGGAACTCAACGAGGAAGGCCCCGTACACACGACCGAGAACCTCGGCAGAATCCAGCGAGAAGCTCGCTGGGATCCATATTCTGCCGAGGTTCTCGGTCGTGTGTACGTTTTCGCCGAGCGTCCAGCCGAGAAAGCCATCGAGCCAAAATAGAGAGCAGGTTCTCTATTTGCTCGATGGCCCATCAAGAACCATGGCTCGGCGCCTTTCCCGACGGCTTAGTCGACGATTTCAACGGCCGGGCGAGAACCTCGACGGGCGGAACGATGTGTTTGGCCCGTCGAGGTTCTCGTACGTGTGTACGGGGCCGAAAACGAGGTTTTTCGCCTGACGAGTTCCTCGGTCGTGTGTACGAGGCCTTAGAGTTTACATCTATCAAATTGTCCATTATAAAAGACACAGATTAATGCAACTCTGGATACATTAATAACCTTAAAAGGAAACCCCGCCATGTATTTGTATTGTGTTCCCATTTATACAGCATGCCTACATTTTTAAAACCTTATTTTTCACCTTAGATGTTTCTTAGGAAAAGGTGTCATGGCTGACTGCAAGGTTTCTTAAACAAAGTAAAGCCTAGTATACACGATGAGATTATTGTTTTTTTTTTTGTTTGGATGCTAATCTTCATATAGAATACGAATAGGTTACTAAAGTATGAAACTTTTCATATGACAGAATACAAATTCGGAACTGATGTAATGTGTTTTAGTGCATTTGTATTGTATTTTTGGATGAAAACTGTACTGATTAAAGAAAAATCGTAGAATCTGGTATCGTTTCTGAAAAAATTTTGTTTGTCCCTTCGAAAATTTCGGACGACATTTGAGTACTAACGATCCGATTATCGTATGATCGCATTGAAAGCGGTATTTTTTTTTTGTACGATATTTTGATTGTGTGTACAGGGCATTATAGTGAGTGTGTCCCAATCTTGTCCTCATTAACATTAAGAATGAAAGACTCTTATGCCGCGTACACATGGTCGTTTTTTGTCTTGTAAAAAAACGTTGTTTTTTCTCATGAAAAAAAAACGAAGTTTTTCAAACTTCATTTAAAAAAACGACGTTGCCTACACACCATCGTTTTCTGAAAATGCTCTTGCAAAGCGCGGTTACGTACAACACGTACGACGGCACTCTGTTCCATTCAAGCTTGCATCATAACTTGCTTCTGAGCATGCGCGGGTTTAAAAACGTTGTTTTAAACGTCATTTTAGCCCACACATGATCATTTTTTATGACACAAAAAACGACATTCTGAAAAACTACATAAAAAATTGAAGCTTGTTCGAATTTTTATTTTTTTGTCGTTTTTCAGAAGACATAAAACGACGTTTTGCCCACACACGATCATTTTAAATGATCGTTTTATTTCATCACAAAAAACGAGTGTATGCGGCATTAGGCTCGAAATGTTTAACTCTTTGTTAAGACAAAAGATATTCAAATCTACATATAACTGATAATGAAGATCTGCCTACACAGTCTAAGTTTAACCTCTTAGCGCAGTGAGTGAGCAAATATGTGGCCTCTTAGCGGGTGGGCCTTGATGCTAAGAGGCCACATATTTGCATAGCTAAATGTAAACCTGTGTAGAGAGTGAGCGCCCTGTGCGTTCCCACCACATTTACCGTCACCTATTTGCAATCGGGAGCTTTTCGATCATGTGACAGTCAATCACAGCAATGAATAAGCACTTTGTGTGAAACGCATTTGCTGAACAGTTTGGATTCCTGGTGTGTCATGTTTTTTAAACCTTTGACTCTACAATAAACCAACACATTTTCCTTTTATCTGGATTTAGGGTTGTCCCGATACCACTTTTCTAAGACCGAGTACAAGTACCGATACTTTTTTTCAAGTACTCCCCGATTACCGATACTTTTATTTAATCTCATGTGACAGTGTCAGTATTTTTTATTTTATTTTTATTTTATTATTTTCCAATTCGTTTTTTTTTTTTACAATGCTTTCTTTTTTTAAGGGGTGGGAGGATGTGGGTATAGTGTTAGTGTTTTTTACTATTATTTTATATTTACAATTTTTTTATTATTATTTATTCGATTTTTTTTTATCAGCCCTGTTAGGGGGCTATGGTGAGATATCAGGGGTCTTAACAGACCTCTGACATCTCCCCTTTGAGACAGGGAAAGGCACTAGGGACACATATTCCCCGGTCCCTTTCTCAGCAGCCTCCACTGCACTGAAAATGAATGGAGAGAAGACAGCGGCTTCTCTTTATTCCTTAACTGAGACATCATAATCACAGGAGGTTACAATGTTTCAGTTATGTGAATGGACAGAGTCTGTGATCACTGACTCTGTCCATTTAGAAAACGAAGGAGCAGGGTTTACCGGCTCCTACCTCCGCTCTCCATCCTGAGATATTGAGAGGGACGGCAGCACAGAGGAGGAGAAGAGAGGGGGACAGATGCATGGAGGAGAAGAGAGGGGGACAGATGCACAGAGGGGGTCACGAAGGAGAGCGGGGGACAGATGCACGAAGGGGGCATGGAGGGGGACACGGAGGAGAGAGGGGGACAGATGCACGGAGGGGGACACGGAGGAGAGAGGGGGACAGATGCAAGGAGGGGGACATGGAGAAAAGAGGGGGACAGATGCACGGAGGGGAACACGGAGAAGAGAGGGGGACAAATGCACGGAGGAGAAGAGAGGGGGACAGATGCACAGAGGAGAAGAGAGGGGGACAGATGCACAGAGGGGAACATGGAGAAGAGAGGGGGACAGATGCACGGAGGAGAAGAGAGGGGGACAGATGCACAGAGGAGAAGAGAAGGGGACAGATGCACGGAGGGGAACACAGAGAAGAGAGGGGGACAGATATACGGAGGAGAAGAGAGGGGGACAGATGTATGCAGGAGAAGAGAGGGGGACAGATGCACAGAGGAGAAGAGAGGGGGACAGATGCACGGAGGGGAACACAGAGAAGAGAGGGGGACAGATGCATGGAGGAGAAAAGAGGGGGACAGATGCACGGAGGGGGACATGGAGAAGAGAGGGGGACAGATGCACAGTGGGGGCCACGGAAGAGAGAGGGGGACAGATGCACAGAGGGGACACGGAGAGGAGAGGGGGACACAGAGCAGCATGGAGGGGGACACGGAGCAGCATGGAGGGGGACACGGATGAGAACTGAGGGGGACTGGAGGAGGATGGGGGGCATTCAGCGGTGATCGCGTGTGGGAGAGAAGCACCGATCACTGCTGAAAGCCACGGTGGGGGGGTTTGAGAGAAAGGATAGGCTGTCAGACTTTTATATCTATACAGGGTGATCAGTGATTGTAACTCCCCCACCGCACTGATCACTCTGACTGCCCTGGTATCGGGTGAAGCATTGTAGCTGTTGCCCGAGTACAAGTACTCAGGCAAATGCTCGGTATCGATACCGATACTAGTATCGGTATTGGGACAACCCTATCTGAATGTGCCGCTTTTTCTCTTTGTTGCACAGTCAATCGCAAGCGCTTACATGATCATAAACCCCGCCCTGCCTCCCGACACAAACTCCTTAAAGGGTGAGGGGACACCGGCGTTAGGGGGTAATTTATGTCAAAAAGCTACCCAGCTCTTAAAGTGAACCTGTTGCTTTGCCTGGCATGGACCAAGTCCAGAGTGAGTTAGAAAGTTGTTGCTAACTATGTAGGCAGAACTGTGGGATAGATGGGAAAGGTATGGGGAGGTGTTTGTAATCTGGAAGGGTGGAAAGTGGTTTTATAATGTCAAACCTGGCTTCAGATGCTAGGTGTAGGCATCTGCATAAACTGGAATAATGTTGGCCTTCTTTCAGATAGTCCTGTCTAAGGGCTCATTTACACTTGCTGTTTTGGGGGGTAGGGGAGAAAGCAGTTGAAACCCATTTTTTACTACCCCCCACTGATCCTACAGAAGGTGTAAAGGCAAATAAACAGGGGTGTACACATGTCTAGACCACAATCCACTGTGGATCCATTTTCAGGGGGTGTCAAGCGCTGCCACAAGTGTAAACCTAGCCTTAAGGGATGACTCAGGAGAGTAGGCACTTTTACTATTTTTTTTTTTTTTTTTTTTTTTTTTTTTTTTAAAGTGTATTTTTTGTGCGTGAACTCGAGAGAGAGGAGCCGGACTGCAGGAGTTGGGAGTAGGCAGACCCTCCCCCGGAGGCAATCGCCATCCTTCTCCATGCCCCTGGTGGCAATGGCGGGTGTGAAGGGGGGCCTCCCACTCACCCCGCCCTACCTGCTCCTCTTGGGAGCCAACTGGGGCCTAACGGGACCCCAATGGGGCAGAGGGACTCCCCCTATGAGGGAGTGAGGGGGCCCAGCCCACCCAGCCAGCCCCGTAGGTCCTTCGCCTCTCTTTATTTTAAGAGACCGCATGGCCAAAGTGCATGTGTTTTAAACCAATTTCGTGTGCGTGCAAGTGTGGTGGTTTTTGTGGGGGGGGTGGGCGTACTAAGCACAGGCGTACCTTGCATAGCACACCCACCGGGAGCCGGGCTGAGACCACCAAACTCAATTCACATGTAGCCGAGACCGGGATCCGAACCCTTGGCTGCAGAGGTGAATGGCTTGTCAGCGCAGTGCCAATCACGTTGAGCCACCACAGGTCTCTTGGCACTTTTACTATTTTTGTAGATACTACAGATCATAGAAGAGAGTATTCTAGGATGTCTGGGAGTGAATTATTTGGCAGAGCAGTAGGCGCACTGTACAGTAGTAATGGATATAAATTGAATATACCTAATGCTGTTGCTAGCGGAAGTAAGGGTTAATACAGAGAAAGCCAAGTGGTAAAAGTTTCTTTGGCCCTGCTGGGAGTGCCTATTTATTTGGGAGGAGTCGGGTGATTGGGGTTCTGTGACTCCTGGACGGCTGTCTGGATGGACGTGTGTTGTATTGCTCTCGATTGCTAGGACAGAAGCCTGAGGCCTATCCAAGAGCATCTGGCTGCTAGGCTGTCTAAGGCCTATCCAGGACTGTGAGAAGCAGAGCAGGGTTGGGGCTTCAGGTCAGGAGCCTAACCAAGTTGCAGAGGTTCAGCCTCGGGGAACCGAATGTTGCCAGAGGTGAAAGAGAAGCAGTTGTCATAAGGGACGACCACTCATGTTACCAGAGGCAAGGGAGGATCAAGGTCAGAGGTAAAGGGAAAGCAGTTGCCACCAAAGGACAACCTTTCCTGTTATCAGAGGCTAATGCATTAAGTCTGAAGAAGTACCAAAGCAGTATTTTTAACTAGCCAGGGATGGTGAAGAAGTAGTAAAGCTTCAGCAGAGTCAGGTCAGGGACCCAGCAGGTAGCATGGGTGAAGCTTAAGGAGAATACAGCGGGTTAGCTGTGGAAGAGCTCAGGGGATCCAGCGACAGCTGGGATCTTGGAAGTCTAGTGAGAGACTGGGAGCTCAGTGTGAAGATCTACCGTGGGATACTGTGAGATGTGAGAAAATATCTACAACGGGATACTGTGAGTTACTGTGAGTATACTGACTGCTGAAAGTTCAGTTGCTTTAGGACACAGCAGTTTTACAAATACAGTGTGCTGCATCCAACTTAACCGCTTGCCGACCGTTGCTCACGTTGATATACGTCGGCAGAATGGCACGGACAGGCATATCAATGCCCGCCGCAAGCTCCGTGAGTGTGATCGCGGGTCCCGCAGACTCGATGTCCACGGGCATACCCGCAATCGTCTCACGGAGAGGAAGAACATGGAAATGCTGATGTAAACAAGCATTTCCCCATTCTTCCTAGTGACAGGACACTAATCACAGCTCCCTATAATCGGGAGCAGTGATCAGTGACACACGTAGCCCAGCCCCCCTAAAGTTAGAACACATCCCTAGGACACACTTAACCGCTTCAGTGCACCCTCCTGGTTAACTCTTTCACTGCAAGTCACATTTACACAGTAATAAGTGCATATTTATAGCACTGATCGCTGTGTAAATATGAATGCTCCCAAAATTGTGTCTGATGTGTCCGCCATATTGTCGCAGTCATGAGAAAAATCGCTGATTGCCGCCATTACTAGTAAAAAATAAATTATTAATAAAAATGACACAAGACTATCCCCTATTTTGTAGATGCTATAACTTTTGCCCAAACCAATTAATATTGCGATTTTTTTTTTTACCAAAAAGTTAAAAATATAGCGTTTTTTTCAAAATTGTCAATCGTTTTTTGTTTATAGAGCAAAAAATAAAAAACGCAGAGGTAATCAAATGCCACCAAAAGAAAGATCTGTTTTGTGGGGAAAGATCTGTGGGGAAAAAAGGACCTAAATTTTGTTTAGGAGCAACGTCGCAGTTAAAGCAACGCAGTGCCGAATCGAAATAGGGGCTCTGGTCTTTGGCCAGCCAAATGGTCCGGGGCTGAAGTGGTTAACTACTTGAGGCCCGCGCTATAGCCGAATGACGGCTACAGCACGGACCTGAAAATCCAGGAGGACGTCAATTGACGTCCTCCCCTTTGCTCGTTCCCTTGGACACAGCCAATTAAAGAGTGGCCGTTTGCGATGCGATCTGTGTGGCCAATGAGAGATGATCTCAAATGTAAACATATGAGATAATCTCTCATTGTCGGCTCACACAGAGACAGCATCCTGTTATGGAGAGAGGAGACCGATCTGTGTCCCTTGTACATAGGGACACATATCGATCACCTCCCCAGTCAGTCCCCCTCCCCCACAGTTAGAACACATATGCAGGGTACACATTTATCCCCTTCCTCACCCCCTAGTGTTAACTCCTTCAATGCCAGTCACATTTATACTGTAATTGGTGCATATTTATAGCACTGATCGCAGTATGAATGTGAATGGCGCCAAAAATGTCTCAAAAGTGTCCGATGTGTCCGCCATAATGTCGCAGTCCCAATAAAAATCGCAGATCACCGCCATTTCTAGTAAAAAAAATAATAATAAAAAATAATGCTGTCCCCTATTTTGTTGGAGCTATAACTTTTGCACAAACCAGTCGCTTATTGCGATTTTTTTTTTTTTTTACCAAAAATATGTAGAAGAATACGTATCGGCCTAAACTGAGAATTTTTTTATTTTTTTTATTGGGCTATTTATTATAGCAACAAGTAAAAAATATTGTATTTTTTCAAAATTGTCGCTCTTTTTTGTTTATAGCGCAAAAAATCGCAGAGGTGATCAAATACCACCAAAAGAAAGCTCTACTTGTGGGGAAAAAAGGACGTTAATTTTGTTTGGGAACCACGTCGCACGACCGCGCAATTGTCAGTTAAAGTGACGCAGTGCCGGAAGCTGAAATTTCACCTGGGCAGGAGGGGGATATATGTGCCCAGTAAGTGGTTAAAGGCCATCTACCTGGATCGCTGTCTGCCTATTACTATTTTTGTCTGCGGAGTCTGCTAATTGTTTTTGCATCTGCCTAAGGGTAAAGAAATTAGAGTTTTTCAATTTTTTAATGACTGTTTTATAGTAGAAAGTAAAAAATATTGTTTTCAAAATTGTTGGTCTTTTTTTCTTTTTTTAAATAGTTTGTGTCTCTCTTCCATTCCTGTTTGTGTCTCATTAACATTAATGAACTCATGATTTCTACATGGTCTGAATTATTTGAAAGTGTAAGGCAGGCCATACATGGGTCGTATTCCGAACAAATTTTCTTTTCAAAATGAGAAATGTTGTGTGTTTTGTGCCACCACTGATTTTCTAAATTTGACCTTCAATTTCACATGTTGCAGAAAATAATTTTCGTGTCTGGAAATCTTCTTTTCTTTCCAGCAATTTTATTTTCTTGCACTCATGTACATTCCTTTTTTAATTATATTTCTCACTGGCCTTTCTTACTATTTCTTTTTGTATCCGTTTGTGAACTGTCCGTAAAAACCAACATGGCAAATATTGAGATTTTGGCTGAGGCTTGCATTTAGGTGAGTTTTCTGATATCTAAAGAGTTAAATGTAATGATTGTGCTTTGGTATTCTAGTGTTTTTTTAGGGAGGTTATGTGTGAATACATTTCAATGATCAGGGGGAGGAGATCTATCTATTTAATCTATCTCTTTGAGTATATGTGTGTAGCGCCACCCCATTCAGGAGCCGCTGGTTTGATTTGGGGTCTGCAAATTAAGTTACCCCAACTTGGTCTAGGGATGCACCAGAAGAATTAAGTAGTAAATGGAGGTCCACACAGTCAATAAAGATTTTCTCAATGGTTTAATTTCAGGCCAACATTAGCCAACATCAATTTTGGTGAAAGAAGAATAGGTTGATGAGAGAAGAGAAACTTCCGATGTCAGGCCTAGATATACACAAGGCAGATCAGCCCTTAGTAGCACAAATTTTCACATGTCGCTACTCCTATGAGACTGAGTGGGTAAGGTGCCCCTGGACAGCCTAAATGTGCGAACAGAGCGAATCCTCCCAGTAATTTCTCAGCATAAGTCACCGGGTGGCAGTAGAGCGTACCTGCCAGCATCCCGGTCACCGAATCCCTGTCTGGGATTCTCTTAAGCTTCGGGAACCCAGTAAGTCACTGAGGTCCCTTGATTCTTGTCTCCGGCCGAGACTCAGAAAGGCCCAGGAACCTGGCGAGGCGGGCCGCGCCGGCGGGGTCCATGGGCGCGCACACCCCGAAGGTGGATGCCGCACCCCGAGTCCGGGACCCCGCACACGTGAAGAAGAACCCCGAAGACCCGACCGAGGTCCCAGATATACCCCTCCCCAGCATGCCCAGCGAGGAAAAACCCTCTCCAATTGGCTGCTGAGGAAGACTCCATCCGCCAGAACTCCCGCCAGCTCCCACTGCCAGCCAAGGATGAAATGACACCCCCAGAATGCAGTCCGAGCCCGTGGACCCTTCCAGAATGACATAGGTCAACAACCTAAACAAATCACAACTAGGAGCAACTTAACTCTCCTAGTTCAACTAGTTTTAATACAGCACCCATGCAAAAAGCAA
This sequence comes from Rana kukunoris, assembly GCA_029574335.1. Lineage (NCBI taxonomy): Eukaryota > Metazoa > Chordata > Amphibia > Anura > Ranidae > Rana > Rana kukunoris. Next base: position 174,494,928 of record CM056052.1, read on the forward strand.
GGGGGCGCTACATGTGTATATATTTTTGTATAAGAAAAAATTCTGATATGTGACAAAGTTGTCTCACTTTAGCATGTGCTAGATACATTTTGAGGTCTAGTTGAAATAATATTAGTAAGGCTGATTTTTATACTTGTCTTATTTGTTTGACTGATATGTATATGAAGCTATCCTTCCATCTGATAGCTCCCATTCTACAAATAAGCTCTTACTGAGTGAAACCTGTCAGAGGGGGGATCTCAGGTGGTCTGCTTCACATAATACACATCAAATGTATATTGCTTTCCTATGTTATTAAACAACAAGAAGAGAGGCGCCTCTAAGGCCTTGTACACACGAGGGAATAAATCCGCTGAAACTGGTCCGACGGACCATTTCATCCGAAAGATCCGGTCGTTTGTATGGTCAAACGGACCGTTTCGGCCGGATTTTTCCAGCGGAAAAATTTCAAAGCATGCTTTGAAATATTTCCGCCGGACCCATGTCTGTCGGATATGTCCGCTCGTTAGTACACAAAAGCCTCGGACCAAAAACCCGCGCATGCTCAGTCAAAACGATGGGACGGGAGCACTCGTTCAGGTAAAACTCGCGTTTGTTTGGGACCTGGCACATTCGTCACCTAAACTCTCTATATAGTGTTCCGTTTAGATCGTTTTTTTGTGCTTTCTTCTCTTGCTAGAATGAACCCGTTTTTTGCTGTAGCAATTTTCTCCAGATGTCACATACTGCTAGCTTGCATTTTCATTATTTTGTTTTCTATTTGACACAGTTTGCTTGCCAGATGTCCCCACATTTGTTTCTGTTCTCCACATTTTTAAAATGTCTATTTGGACTTAATGTTGAGCTTTTATTTATTTATTTTAAGATTTGGATTTAACGTGTTTGGAATATTTCAAATTTATTTATTTTTTCTTGTTTCACCTTATTTATTTATTTTTTTAATGTCCCTTTTTTCACCAACTTATGTAATTTAGTAGTTTCATCCTTTTTTTTTTTTTGGGTTATCAAAAATGTACGCTTCTTTTGGGTTTACCAAGTTCAAACATAAAAGGTCCCCCCCCCCCTAAAAGGAGTTTGGGTCCTTTGCAAATGCCACATTTTATTTGCCAAATGTCTGATGCTTACTCACCACAGTATAAAACACAATAGACAAGGTTTGAAAGTAAATACAAAAGCCATTTATTTCCGGCCAAAAAATAAATTAGAAATCACCAGAACGGCAGCACTTGATGAGATTGCAACATACATGCATACTTGGGAATTACAACATGATGAAGGACAGATTAAGTAACCTCAGGAGTCAATATCAAAAATCAGGATCAGCAGCACATGAACAAAGGAACCCAAGCTGTGCTACTACAACAAGCTCAGTTTTTTGGACAATAAACTGGATGGCAGGGATTCATCTTCCCGACTTCCTAGCAGACTTCCTAGCAGACTTCCTTCCAGCGAAACTTCCACGGGTCCGTCCACGGAACCTTGCAGGTGGGGCTGATGTGGCAGAAGGAGGATGATGATGATGGGGAGCAGGCCAAGCCGGGTCCCACAGCACAGTGTCCCTGGTCAGCTCGTTCCTTTTCATCCTGGCCAGGACCTGATTTATAATGTCCTTGGCCAGGCTTTTTTGCTCCTCCCCCCCTTGGTTCAGCTCATTGGCCACAAATGCACTATAGCATTCCGTGGGGTTGAGGGGGGCTCTCATGATTTCGGCAGCCTCCCGGATGACCTGAAGGCTTTCATCATGCACCTCCCTTCTGCGCCTCCTTGCAGCTGGTGGCCTCATTTGGAGGGGAGGAACTTGGCTGATTGTGCTCAGCCTGGGCCTGGGGACCTGCTGCACCTCACTTGACCCGGCCTCCTCCTGGCTGCCACTCACCCCTTCCGCCTGGCTGACATGGGCCTCAGGAGCTGCCACCTCCTGGCTGGTCTCTTCTTCCTGTGTATAAAAAAGGCAACATGTTGTAATTTTTGGCACAATCAAGCACACACATTTTATTTCTCTTGACTTTTTTAGTTAGTATTAATTGAAATTAAACAGACTGTCCTTCTGACCCCTGCATTTGGCATCCCTGTTTGTTTTTTGTTTACAAGATCAACTCACGAATTCAAAATAAATAGCAGCACAAAACTAGTTTTGAAAATACTAGACCTCACTGAAGATGGCCAGATCTGGCTCCATGTCAGCCAGCCCTGCTTCTGATTCTGCAGGGCTCCTGGGATCCGGGGAAGTTCCGCTGGGAGGAAGTGTTGAAACCGAAGCCCTGCCATCCAGTTCATCATTCAAAAAACTGAGCTCTTTGTAGTACCAGAGCTTGGGTTCCTTCTTCTTAGCTGCTGCTGATCCTGATATTTCCGCTTTTTATATACATTCCTGTAGCTTCTCCTGAGGTTACTGAATTTGTCCTTCACCATGTCGCCTGTGCAACTTGGCACCCAAGTGTGCAGGTATGTCGCAATCTCATCAAGTGCTGCCTCTCTCTTTCCAGTGTCCAAATAATGGGTGTGCCTGGTGTCCCAAAGAAGGGGCATATCCCGATACCGTGTTATTAACTCCATTGTTGCCTCCTTCCCTTTGAGCAAATCCATTCTTTTGGGCTGCTTCTAGAAATGTCGCTTCTCAATAGTAATGTCTAGAATAGAAATTGCCAATCAAACACAAAGCACAACTTTCCAAAGGCTCAGCTTTGTCATTCTTAAAATATGTGCACATTCATTCATTTTAGAGCATCTACTTTATACAAACACAGTGTCTTATGCTGCTACATAGCTGGCCTGCTCTGCCGCATTGTTGTACCCCCCCAAAAAGTTGGCATTCAGAGTCCATGTTGCAAGTTGTAGCATGTAGTTAAGAACACATCCACCATGAATATGAATGCTAGCATTCACCTCAAGGCACTAGTTCATGTGTAGCTATCATGCCCCTCAGCATTCATGGCAGAAAACACTACCTACTTATCTCTGTCCAACCAATACACAACACTACTGGCATGATCTGACTGCATACTCTAAAATACAAATAAAGAGGAAAGAGCATTCTCTACATATATCTTGATGAAGTGATGTGTCCAAGCACTTTACTCTCTAAATGTTATGGTGGGCCCCAAAATACATAAATAACAGTGGCCTAAAAAGGGTGCAAACAACATAGAAAAGCTCCATCCCCCATGCCTGTTCAAATTATAGGCCTCTGATCTGATGTTTGCATTTACCTTCATCTCTCTCTCTCCTCGTTTCCGCTCGAGTAATCTCCGCGTAACCTACGTAATCACGTAGTTTCCATTATATTCCCCACGCAATCCAGAAACGCCGCCCTCGTCTCCGCCCATGACATACCAATTTCTGCTTTCCACGCCCATCTGCAACGTTGATTGGAAAATATGGCGATGTCACACGAGCGCACATTAGCCTCTGATCGGGATCAGGAAGGGACACAGGCCGGAACGTCCCGATCCAGGCCAAAACGTTACAAGGCCACAAACATGTCTCTACAAGAGATGGTGGAGTTGGTGTCCATCCTGCGACGGAAGGACTATGATGGTGAGCATGGCCCATACAGCACCCCTAACCGGAGGAAGTCAAAAATTATGGATAAGGCAGCAAGGAAACTTTATGAGATGTTTGGGGTCACCAGGTCCAAAGAGCAGCTCCGGAAACGCTGGTCCGACTTAAAACTGCGCGAGCCAGAGCAGTATCGCAAAATAAAAAAAATCATTGAAAAAAGTAAGTACTTTAAAATGTCTTTGGAGTGCCTATTTTTGGCGAAAATGTTTTGCCATGTATATTTCGCCATCTGCCTCGTTGGCCTGCTTGTATTTTTTAAACCCTGCCTTGTAAATTTAATAATGTTTGTCTAATATAAATCCGACGACTTGCCACGATCGTAGTCAACCTCGTTCCAATCACATCGTTTATCCTCAATCCGCGGGTCCAGGAACATCACACCTGGACGAGGCTATTTGGCGAAAAACATCGTTTTCAGAAACAATGTTGAAAATATGATGTGTTTGTGCAAACTAATAAGTTTAATGAAAAAGGCAATCAGGATTCTGTAATTCACACAGTGCTGAGATAACTTAATATGCAGCTGTTTGGACATCTGTAATTTAGAAAACCTGTCTACCCACATAAAATAGTAATTTGGAGTTTAGGAGAAGGGACTCCAAAAAAGACTTATTCAGGAGGCCAGACATGTGTGTCACTTCCCCAAAAAGCCTCATTATATCACAGCTAGGGAAACGTCAGCTAGCAAAAAAAAGGAACATGGTTTGTGCTGTAATAAGGCCAAAACTAGAATTGTAACGCCAATTCTAAGCAATGTTTGCAAATTAGTCCCTCCAAAAAGATCTGTTTGCTGATGTTTTTTTTATTTTTTTGGTTGTTTTTAGGGGAAAGAAGAGGACAGCGCTATGAGGAGTCAGGAAGGCCCACACTGTCTCCCAAACGGCCCGAAAAAAATGTTGAGCAGGAGGATGATGAAGAAGGAGAGGAGGAAGAAGGAGAGGAGGAAGGGAGAGAGGAGGAAGGCGGATTGGTGGAGGAAGGCGGATTGGTGGAGGAAGGCGGATTGGTGGAGGAAGGCATATTGGTGGAGGAAGGCGGATTGGTGGAGGAAGGCGGATTGGTGGAGGAAGGCGGATTGGTGGAATTTGGTGGATTAATGGAGGAAGGCGGTTTGGTGGAATTTGGCGGATTAGTGGAGGAAGGCGGATTGGAGGAGGAAGGCGGATTTGTGGAGGAAGGAGAAGTTGAAGAAGAAGGAGAAGTTGTAGAAGATGTTGAACTTGTCAGTACAACAGGTCAGTGACACCCCAGCTTTGCAGGGAAAAAGAGATGTAGATAGGCCTGCACCTTACTTACTTACAATGTTGTGTTTTTCCTTTGGCATTTTTAGGGGATGAAGATGGGATTAGCACATCTGTCGCTCCTATTTTTTCTCGTGCAAGTGCACAAATCCTAATACAGCAGATAATGGAGTGCAGCACCGATCTGGCCAATATGAGGGAAAGGATGGTGGTGATGGACCAAAACTTAAAAAACATGCTCGATATTTTGGGACGTATATAGAAGACTATCCCCCCCAGCTGCCCCCCATGCCCCCCCTGCCCCCCCTGCCCTCACCCCTAACCACCCCACTCTCAAAGATGTTGTATAATGTTCGTTTAATATCCACCAAAATTTGAGGATGCACACACACACACGGGTTTATTTACTAAAGCTATAAGGGGCAAAAGCAGCATCACTTGCCATATAAAACAATCATCTTCCATGTTTGGATGCGAAGTCTTAATTGACTAAGCTTAATTTAGAAGCTGATTGGCTTATATGCACAAATAAGCCGGAGTTTGCACTGTTTAGTAAATAAACCCCAATGTGTGTTCACATGTGCGATCTGCCATCACAGGACATCAATTGTATGTGCTTTGTGGGTGCAACCCCTTCCTTACTTATCAAGTAGGTGACAGAAAGGGGTTGCACCCACAAAGCACATACATTGATCACCCATGATGGCAGATAGCACATGTGAACATTTCGCATGGGATCTCATGTGAAAAAACACCATTTGGCCCATCACACACACAGCATGTGTGCATCCTCAAATTTTGGGGGATTCCGGCGTGACCTAAGACCATGTTGTCTGGGTTTGTTATGCCAAATAAAAGGTTGAACTTTGTAAGTTCGATTGTTATATATGTTTGTCAAAACCACTAAATATTTTTTGAATAAATAAATACTTTCTAAACCAAGTGTTCTAATTAAAACACAAAGATTTTCGTAAATAAAAAAGAAATAAAAAAACCTTTTAAAAACACACACACACCAGTGGCTTCTTATTTCTAACCTCAATACCCAGTTTGTAGAAGAGTGACTAGAATGTGCAATTGTGTGTATTTACTAAAACCTGCTAACTAAATTGGGCACAAGAAATGCACTAGTTTCAGAACCTGGAAGACAGATAAAAAGAGAAAAAGCAATAATGACAAACAACTGTATAAAGTCCAATGGTCAAATTATTTATTATTTCTTGGTAATATTTCTTTATTTTGGGGGCCGAATTATAAAGAAATATTAATCTGGCATAGCTATGGCCCCCCGACCCATAAAGTACTCAACATATTTGTCGCGTACCTCACGAGCAGATTGGGTGACCGAGCCAGCGCGACCAGTGTCCAGCCCAGGAAGGGTATCTGAGGGTAGTCCTGGGTAGGTACGTCTGGGAATGCCTGCGTAAAAAATTATGCAATATGCAGCAGGCCAAAATAACAGAGTTAAATTTATATTCCGCCAGATGTATCGCTGTCTGGAACAGGCGGAACCGGCTGGCGAGTATCCCAAAGGCATTCTCGACTACCCTCCGGGCCCTGGCCAGCCGGAAATTGAAGACTCTCCTCTCCGGGGTGAGGGTCCTCTGGGGAAAAGGCCGCATGAGGTGAGGTCCAAGTCCAAAAGCCTCGTCCGCTAAAAAAACAAACGGAAGTCCTTCCACATTGTCTTCATCCGGTGGCAGTTCAAGACCACCAGTTTGTAGACGCCTGTAAAATTCGGTCCGCACGAACACTCCCCCATCAGACAGCCGGCCATTCTTCCCCACGTCCACATACAAAAATTCGTAGTCTGCCGACACCACCGCCATCAACACGATACTATGAAAACCTTTGTAGTTATAATAGTACGAGCCCGAAAGAGGTGGCGGCACTATGCGGACGTGCTTCCCATCAATTGCCCCTCCGCAGTTTGGAAAATCACAACGCTGGGCAAAGTGGGCAGCCACAGTCTGCCATTCCTGCGGCGTGGAGGAAAAATGTGGGGACAAAAGCAAAAAAACAATTAGCACTTTGGCACAGAAACAACATTGCAAACACTAGTAAAAAAAAAAACATTCTGCAACATCACGGTATTAACATTTCAAATAATTAGTGTATAGAGAGTATTTAGGGCAACAAATCTAGAGACAATTATTGTCAGACTCCACATCCCGCTGATAGGGCAATACACTTTTTTAGGGGGAGGGAGTTGAACTACAATGGAGCAGGACACCAAAAAAAAAAAAGGTGTTTTTGTCCCTAGGAGATGATGCTGGACAGGTTAGTAGTGTTGAAGGTAAAAATATGCAGGTAGGCCAAACCACATTAACCTGGAAAGCTTAACAACATGCATGGGGAGAAAAGGGAACATTAAGCACACAGCATATTACAATCATGGCGACTAGGAAAACCAACACAAAAAGGTGAGAAAAATATGCAAACATTATTAAAGACACAGATTGTGATGTTAAAGGAGGAAACTTACCTTAATAAACTCCTCCTGCATGACTTGTATGATGGCAGAACACGTCTCCGGTATGATGATCCCAAGCGCCTGGGGAGAGATGCCTGTTGAGAACTTGAGGTCCTGCAGGCTCCTCCCAGTTGCCAGGTACCGCAACGTGGCAATAAGCCTCTGCTCAGCCGGAATGGCTTGGCGCATCACAGTGTCCTGCCTCGTGATATAGGGGGACAGGAGATCCAGCAGACGGTGGAAAACGGGGTCCGTCATACGGAGAAAGTTCCTGAAGTCATCAGGATTATTCTCCCGGATCTCCCTAAGCAGAGACATATGAGAGAATCGATTACGCTGCCGCAACCAATTCTTGGCCCAGGAACTCCTCCTCCTACTGTTCCTGTCCAAATCACTGGAATGCACACAGACTCCAGAACAAAACCCATAAACAGCACGAACTCGTGAAAAGTTGCGCTGCTGCTCCATCATGGCTTCAAACCGGCCGGCTGGTCAGTCAAGAACACACTCAAACAGAAAGCACCCCCAAATCCAGCAAGACCTGCAAAGATCGCACGTCAAACAGATACGACCGTACAGGACGGCACTGCAAAGCAGAAACGCCGCGTACGGCGACACTGAATGACAAATACGAGCCCACAAGCACACACTGAACCTTAAAATACGACCTGTTAAGCGCGGAGACTGAAAAGCACGAATCAGCTCTAACCAAACCTTCGCTAACACGGAACTAGCAGAAGCGGAACAGAGGGCGGCGCCGATGGCTTCGTCATTCCCCTTTATAGTGACGTCGTACGTGGTTTACGTGCCCGCGTTCTGGTCCGCTGGGATTTCGGTCCGATGGTGTGTACGCTCATCAGACCAACGGACAAATTTGACTTATCCGCTGGGAAATATCCGTCGGATGTTTCCGACCGGATACATTCCCTCGTGTGTACAAGGCCTCAGAGTAGCTGTTGGATAAACACTTATTAACACAATTAGCATATAGTAAATGCACTCACATTTAGGTGTGTAAAAACGAGCATATCAATTTCCAAATAAAGTCAGGGTGACAACTTCTACGACCTGCTTCCTAAATTCAAGCAGCTATGGTGGCGCTCGCTGGGCTGGTATCACTCCATCAGGTGGAAGCCGGCGTCTGGAGGAACTTGGCGGCAGACCGAGGCTTGAGAAGCAAAGCAGGGATGGCTGCAGGGAGATGGCGTCACCTGGTAATGGATGTGTTTCCTGAGCTGGCACACTGCGATGGTAAGGCAAGCAGCACTCCTTTTTCAACAACAGACTGATCACACTATAATTAGTTTCACTTTGTCCTTGTATGATACCAAATGCTGCTAATTGGCAGAGGACAGGACTATTAGCTTCTTGCGTATATACCTGTATTTTTTTTTTTCTTTCCTATGTTATGCATGCCTGTTGTTGTGAGGTAGAGATGAGCTGTGTGGGAGCCATCATCTGCTGCTGGAGCATGTGCAGGGGATATACTGTATACCTATATTATTACTTCGGGGGTCAAGTCCTGGGATAAAGTGTGGGAACTCACCCAAGATTCCCCCTCCCCACTTCAAAAACAAAAGTGTGTGTGTGTGTGTGTGTGTGTGTATATATATATATATACAGTATCTCACAAAAGTGGGTACACCCCTCACATTTTTGTAATTTTTTTATTATATCTTTTAATGTGACAACACTGAAGAAATGACACTTTGCTACAAGTAAAGTAGTGAGTGTACAGCTTGTATAACAGTGTACATTTGCTGTCCTCTAAAAATAACTCAACAAACAGCCATTAATGTCTAAACTGCTAGCAATAAAAGTGAGTACACCCCTAAGTGAAAATGTTCAAATTGGGCGCAAAGTGACAATATTCTGTGTGCCCCCCATTATTTTCCAGCACTACCATAACCCTCTTGGGCATGGAGTTCACCAGAGCTTCACACGTTGCCACTGGAGTCCTCTTCCACTCCTCCATGCCAACATCACGGAGCTGCTCAGATGAAGGAGCAGACCAGCTACTTCAGCAGCTTTCACCTCATGTACATGCGGCCCGGTGGCGCCAGCCTGACACCCCCCAAATGTGGCACCCAGAGCGGACCACCCCCCCCACACCTATTGATAAGCCACTGCCTGCCACACAGCTCGCGTACTTCACAGGCTAGTCCTGCAGGACGTGGCTGCTAATGGGAACAGCGTTCTTGCCGTCGAAAAGGTACAAGAACGCCAGACTCGAGCCCTGTATTGCATTATAATATTATTATTTTTGTTAAATGACATCAGTGATAATATTTAAAGTAGAACTATAGGCAAAAACTTTTGTTTTTCGTTTTAGATTTTTTTTTTTTTCACAATCTGTGCCCACATTCAATTATAATGGTATACAGAACAAACAGAGGGAGAATATCCCTAATGGGGGTCACAGACAGCAATAAAAACTGACAGGTGTTCTAACCCATCTCCACTCTATCCATAAAGTAAAAAAAAGTTTGCCTTTAGTTATACATTAACTGATAAGGTTACTGGAAGCTTGTGGTAATTACTGGGACAAACTTTATGAGAACAGTTTTGTTTGCTATGACAATGGTGTCTGTTATATCGTGTTAGGATATGTGTTTGATCCTTCGTTAATGGAGATTAAATCTATGAGATCATAAAGAGTATGAAATGACTCCCAATCCCCACCTGTGCACCTGGTTTGATTTGTTCAGTTTGAAAGATTTCTAAGTCATGGTTGTGTATATCTGTATGTCTTGAGTAAATAATAAAAAGATATGGTTAAGATATAACCTAGAAACTATAAAAATATATAAAAAAAAAAAAAAAGATTTGAAAATGGCAGATGATCCACCTGCTGGAGCATAAGATCATTGCGATTACAAAACAGAGATGCAACACGGGGTCGACATAAGGAAATGTATTTGTAATGCTGAGATATTGGATGATAAGGAGATTAGTATTTACAGAAAAATTTCACCAAGAGGAGGAGGATGTGGTGGACTGTGGCTGCTCTATTTGCAAGAAAAAAGGATTCTTTAAAGGGTCACTAAAGGAAAAAAAAATGTTTGATGAAATTACTGTTTACAGGGTATAGAAACATAAAAGTTAACTGATTCCTTTTCAAAATGATTAACCACTTCCCGCCCGGCCAATAGAAGATTTACGGCCGGGAAGTGGTTATGAAATCGTGACTAGACGTTCTCAAACGTCCTGCAGGATTTAATGCCGCGCGCGCCCGTGGGGGCGCGCAGCGCGGCGATCGCTGATGCGGGTGTCAGTCTGACACCCTGCATCACCGATCTCGGTAACGAGTCTCCGGCGGAGGCTCGCTACCACGTGATCAGCCGTGTCCAATCACGGCTGATCACGGTGTAAACAGGAAGAGCCGCCGACGGCTCTTCCTCACTCGCGTCTGACAGACGCGAGTAGAGGAGAGCCGATCGGCGGCTCTCCTGACAGGGGGGGTTCACGCTGATTGTTTATCAGCGCAGCCCCCCCTTGTATGCCCACACTAGACCACCAGGGATGCCCACACTGGCAGGGCAAAGAAAACTAAAAAAAACTAAAAAATAAATAAAAAAACACAGGATAAAAAAAGAAAAGAAAATACAGGTTAAAAAAATAGAAAGATGCCAGTCAGTGTCCACACATGGGCACTGACTGGCAACATATATATCAGTGCCACCCCTCAAAGTACATCAGTGCCACCCCTCCGTGGCAATCCATGCCCAGTGCCCACTTATCAGTGCCCATCTGTGCCACTCATAAGTACCCATCAGTTCATGTGTATGCTTAGAAACCTGCGCATGCTCAGAATAAAGTATGAGACGGGAGCGCACCTTCGATAAATGTAGCATTCGTAATGGAGATAGCCCATTCGTCACGCTTTAACAGACTGAAAAGCGCAAATCGTCTCCTACCAAACTTTTACTTACCACACAGTAACTTGAGATAAGCAAAAGAAGCCCCAAGGGTTGTGCCAGTGGAATCGAACTTCCCCTTTATAGTGCCATAGTACGCGCTGTACGTCACCGCGTTTGAGAACAACGAGAATTTGTCTTGACAGTGTGTACGCAAAGACAGCATGTCAAGATTCTCGACAAGCCTGACAAGAAACTCGTCAAGGAAAATGATGTGTCTTTTGCGTCGAGTTCCTCGGTCGTGTGTACGAGGCCTGACAGTGTGTATGCAAGACTGATAAATAACAGCGTGAAAGGAATTCTGAGAGAAAATTCCATCAGATTTTAGCCCATAGGAAATTCCTATCGTGTGTACAGGGCATTAGCCTACAGTCAGAAGGCAGCAGCGGACATATTGCTACACCCAGACCATATAGTTAGTGAACTAAATGGACTGGGTATAACAAGATTTCTGCTACGGGCTTACTGCGGCCGTGTGCAGGGTGTACCAAGATGGGTGTTGCAGTATTAAACCTCTAACAGAGACACGGAACATCACTTCTAGACATGTGCAATTTTTTTCGTTACGAATACGTTTTCCGTTATTATTCGTTATTTTAACCTACGAATAAACGAACGGTTTAGCGCAAATAATAACGAATAACGATATTTCCAAAATTAACGAATATGGAAAACTACGAAGATAGGAAACTAATAAATGTAAAAGAACAACACAACGAAAGAAAAAAGAAACGAAAACATAGAAATAACGAAAATACCGAACACAAAAAAAAAAAAATCATAATTACGAAAAATAAACGAAAATGCAGACTTACTAATATTCGAAGAACGAAAAGAAAACAACCGAAATGCCGAACAAAGAATAAAAAACGAAAAGCAAAACTAACGAAAAATAAATTACGAATCTTCGGAAAACGGAAATGAAATAACGTAAATTCACTTTCATTAGTACTGTGACCAATAGTGTCAAAAAATGTGTGTAAAATTTGCGCCAAGGAAAAGAACATATGGTATACCAGCTCCAAACAATGGGCTAGCTTCCAAATGTATATCCAAAATTAAATAAATAAATTATATAAATTGGTGAGCAGCCTCCCAAGAAATTCAGTGTCTGAATAATATATTGGAATGGGGGTGGTAGGGGGCGCTAAATATGCTATTTAATGTGAGATAGACTACAACTCATAATCATATCTATACATGTGAATACTCATTGGTGATAAACAATAATAAAATTCATAAATAAACATAAAAATAAATGAAACTCCAACAAACAATAATTATATGATACTCAATCCCAGTGAGTAAAATGTCCATACAATAGAGTGCAATCTGTGCAAAACAAATTCCAACCGCAAGTGTAAACTTCAATTGCTGTATATAATATAGATTGAAGATGTGAAACCACCACCTGGAAGATATTTGCACCCGAAGTGATCAAATGAAATGGCTCCTTACCGACATGAATGGACTCTTTTAATTAAAAAAGAAGTCATGCAGTGCCTTATCAGGATATGTTTCCCAGTGATCAGGGTTATTCCAGAGGATAATCCAATGTTCATAAAAGCCAGGACAAAAAGATCATCATAGCGCAATATTGTTTATTTAAAAGATGAAAAGTTAAAAACACAAGCCAAATGGCTGCTTACTTTGTACAGTGCCCCGATCCCGGCACTGAGGCTTGTTAGCGTGTGAGGTAGAGGGAAAGCTGGACGTCCGTCGCTGTAATGGCGCTGGTGATCTGGCGTGCGTTCCACCGCCGTGAACCAGCGGACCTGGAAGTGGCGTAGGGATGCGTGACTGGTATGCGCCTCGACGTACGTTTCGTAATTTTACGTCATCAGGAAGCGTAACCAGTCACACTGCTTGACAGTATTTACCCAGTGGACAATTGTGAATGACAGGGGGAGGAACCAATCACAAGAAGCCTCAGTCCCGATATCGCGTTCAATAGATATGTATATAGTCATTACAAAACTAATTTAAAAGGATTAAAAAGTAATTAAAAATACGAAACCATGCCTACCGGATAGTACATTGTAAACCTACTTGGCCATACAATATGCTATTAGTAGTATTTAGCATATTGTATGGCCAAGTAGGTTTACAATGTACTATCCGGTAGGCATGGTTCGTATTTTTAATCCTTTTAAATTAGTTGTGTAATGACTATATTCATATCTATTGAACGCGATATCGGGACTGAGGCTTCTTGTGATTGGTTCCTCCCCCTGTCATTCACAATTGGCCACTGGGTAAATACTGTCAAGCAGCGTGACTGGTTACGCTTCCTGATGACGTAAAATTACGAAACGTACGTCGAGGCGCATACCAGTCACGCATCCCTACGCCACTTCCGGGTCCGCTGGTTCACGGCGGTGGAACGCACGCCAGATCACCAGCGCCATTACAGCGACGGACGTCCGGCTTTCCCTCTACCTCACACGCTAACAAGCCTCAGTGCCAGGATCGGGGCACTGTACAAAGTAAGCAGCCATTTGGCTTGTGTTTTTAACTGTTCATCTTTTAAATAAACAATATTGCGCTATGATGATCTTTTTGTCCTGGCTTTTATGAACATTGGATTATCCTCTGGAATAACCCTGATCACTGGGAAACATATCCTGATAAGGCACTGCATGACTTCTTTTTTAATTAAAAGAGTCCATTCATGTCGGTAAGGAGCCATTTCATTTGATCACTTTGGGTGCAAATATCTTCCAGGTGGTGGTTTCACATCTTCAATCTATATTATAAACAGCAATTGAAGTTTACACTTGCGGTTGGAATTTGTTTTGCACAGATTGCACCCTTCTGTGACCAATAGCCACTCAGCGCTGTCCCTTCCCCTGAAGAGGTTTGTTCCTTCCCCCAATGAGCTTCTTTCTTATTACCTAGTGGCTCCTTGACCTTGTGTTTTTATCTGTGTTAGACTGCAGTGCATTCCATCCAGAGTCCAGGGTGTGTTTGGGTAGGTTGCACCGGTTTTGTGGATCTGTCAAGTCAATCGCAGTAAATTACGATGTTTTACAAAATTACGACGAGTAGTGTGCCGAATAAACGTAAAATGTATTTTAACAGAATTACAAATGCAATAAAATCTACAAAAGAACGTTGTTACAATCAAATGAAATTAGACACGAAAATACGAATGATCATAAAGCAACAAAGATTTATTTCTTACGAAAATACAAACGCGGCATGATGGAAAATATAATGTAAATACGAATATCAAAACAATGAAAAATAAACCAACGTAAAAACGAATGAACGAATAAATTCATTGTAAAAATACGAACGAGGCAGAATACAACATTTAACGAAAAAAATAAACTAACATAAAAAAACGGAAACGGAAAAAAAAAGTGTTACGAAAATACTAAAGAGTACGAATACGATAACTAACGTCTAACGAAATTACGACTCGTTACGAATCACGATAAACAAACAGAAAAGAAACAGAAATAAACAAAAAATGTTGTTGTGCACATGTCTAATCACTTCCATTACCAAATGTGACGGCTTGGGTCGCCGATTCTGACGGAACATGCGGCTGTACCCCTCACCCGGCCAGCTTACCTTCCGCTGCGACCAGCCTGTTGAGTACTCGCTCTCTGCTCTGCCCTCTCCACCCACTGACTTCCAGGTGCGAGCACTCCTGCCTCTTCACTCCCAGGTATCGGATTAGGCATTGGGCACATTTGCATGATTACTAGTATCGCCGGTATCGGTGCAACCCTACTGACAAGAGTTCTAATCCCTCTCCACTCTATCCAAAACTAAAACAAAGTTTTGCCTTTAGTTATACTTTAAAATATAGAGTCTCCACCTGCCCTTATAACAGACCATAACACATGTCTATGTTGCAAGATATAAAAAAAAATTGGCATTGTCCTCCCTTCAAAATTGGCCAGGCACAGAGTTTCAAGATGTCTTTTAGTCAGCCAAGCATACACCTATGTTGCAAGATGTTAAAGAAACATTTTGACCTCACAATTTAGCTGACCAAGCACATGCCAATGTTTGATGTAAAAAAAAAAAAATTGGATCCCCACCTTCCTTTTATAGCTGGCCAAGCACAAGCCTTAATTACCAGATGTTCAATAAGCAGAAGACTATCTTCTGTCTATTCCCCTCAGTGTTGAAATTCACTCTTCCAATCCCCAGATCCACACTGCAGTTTTTTTTTTTTTTTATTAAGAATTTTCTTTTGCTCACTTGCGAACAATAGTAGTAACTCATTTATACACATGTGCTGTGTGCATTGCATTCTTCTCAGATTTTTAATAAAGCGGAGTTAGAAGACTATTACACTTTCTGACAAAATATATGAAATATGCCTTTAATTAGCAGGCAGTGGTCATTCCTGTGGTCACCCCTTCATCTGTTCTGTACAATTTTAAAGAAGCTCTTTTGTGGCTCAACAGCTGGTTGCTAACTGCTATTTAGAGTGGATAAGGTGTTGGCGCTCCCCAGCTCTAGGCTAGGAATTGCCAACCAACCAAGTTTGTTTTTTATATTTCCACTAAAATCCAGTACCCCTTTTTATGGCCAGCTAAAACAAAGTCCTATTATCCAAATGTACTTACAAGAGTGGCCCCCAGCAGGCACTGTAGTACACTGGCTCCCTTCATGTTTCATCAACTCCTCTTACACGTAAGATCTCAGTTTACGCCTGTGGCCCTACATGTCCCTTCCACAAGACCAGCATTTCCGCACACAGTGGCAGCCATGCACTCCAGCTCCTGCACAACTCCATGTGTTACAGTCCTAGGACACTTCCAAGGATTAGTGACTCAATAGTAAGCATACACTGTGGGGCACAAATAATAATTATATATACTATGACAAGTTATGCCCTGTACACACGATCGGTTCATCCGACGAAAACGGACTGATGGATTTTATCATCAGAAATGCGATGAAGCTGACTGATGGTCAGTCGTGCCTACACACCATTGGTTAAAAAAACAATCGTGTCAGAACGCGGTGACGTAAAACACAACGACGTGGTGAGAAAAATTAAGTTCAATGCTTCCAAGCATGCGTCGACTTGATTCAGAGCATGAGTGGATTTTTAACCGATGGATGTGCCCACCTACGATCGTTTTTTTCTATCAATTTTTTAACCATCAGATAATTTTAAAACAAGTTCCTAGTTTTTTAACTGATGGATAAAAGACTGATGGGGCCCACACACGATCGGTTTGTCTGATGAAAACGGTCCGCCAGACCGTTTTTATCAGACAAACCGATCGTGTGTACGCGGCATTACACAGAACGCGATTTATGGTGATGGAAAGATTGCTGTGCTGTGGTCTCTGTCCAGTGGTGCAGACATCTGTGATATGTGCAATGTATAGCGATATATATCAATATTTTGATATATTTACTGTAAATTGTCTTGTGTAGAGCATCTGATTAGATCAGTCATATGGGCAGACTGTGGTTCTTAAAGGGTAAAGCTTTGGGAGAGGCTCCTCCCCAATTTTAGGAGGATGGGCCTGACATGTTTTGGTTGCATTAATATTATTTAAACAGCAAAAGATCAGCAGACAAATCAGCTCTGAGGAAGTAGGTATACCCTTCGAAACGCATCAGCTCTTGCACCTGCTGTTGAGTGTTGCCCAGGTTTCTACAATGGACATCCATTTCCCTGACTTGAGATATGACTGTGGTTCTGCTTACACTAAACACCTAAAGCTATTTGGTCCTGATGCGTATATTTGTATTTTTTTAATGAAAACATTGTTCTTTCTCCTTATGCCGCGCACACACGGTCAGAATTTCTGATGGAAAAAGTCTGACGGAATTTTTTCATCGGATATTCCGACCGTATGTATGCCCCATCAGACTTTTTCTGTCGGAAATTCCGACGGACTTAGAAAGAGAACATGTTCTCTTTTTTTCCGATCGGAAATTCTGTTCATCTGTATGGAATTCCGATGTAGAAAAAAACATGTATGCTCGGAAACAATTTGACGCATGCTCGAAAGCATTGAACTTCATTATTCTAGGCTCGTCATAGTGTTGTACGTCACTTTGTTTTTGCTGGTCGGAATTTGGTGTGTCAGTGTGTATGGAAGACAGCTTGAGCGGAATTCCGCCGGAAAAACCTGTCAGAGTTTATTCCAACGGGAAATTTGATCATGTGTACGTGGCATTACACAGGATGTTTCCGTCCATGGCAGCCACTTGTTGGAGATGTGGCTCAGCGGAGGGTAATTATTTACATATCTGGTGGAAGTGTATCGGGATCCGACCCTTTTGGATTCCAACTTTTTACTGTTTATAATAAGATAAACGATAAGTCCTTGACACCTACTCCAGAGATTGCACTCCTGTCAATGCTTCCGGGCTTGGTGGCATCTCAAAAACTGAGCCTATTGCCATGGGCGTCCACTCTATAGGGCAAGGGGGTTCGTTTGCCCCCCCCCCCCCTGGAATCACCAGGGAGAGCCAGGAGCAGGGCCGAACTGGCCCTGGGGCCGCTTTAAGCGCCGACTGCAGTGATCCCCTCCTTCTGCCCTCCAGCGCTCGTATCAGATGTCATGGAGCGGGGTCTGTGTGCAAGGTCTGGGCCATCCAAGTTCAGCTCCTCTGAGGCCGCGTACACACGATCAGACCGGTCCGATGAAACTGGTCTTAAGACTAGTTTCATTGGACCAATTCGATGGTGTGTACGGCCCATTGGACTGTTGTCCGTCAGACCAAAGTTTAAAAACTTGCTTTAAAATCTGTCCGACGAACACCTGTCCGTCGGACCAAAACGATGGTTAGTACACAAATGCATCGGACCAAAAACCTGCGCATGCTCAGAATCAAGTCGACGCATGCTTGGAAGCATTGAACTTTTTTCAGCACGTCGTTGTATTCTACGTCACCGCGTTCTGGCCTGATCGGATTTTTGGTCCGATTGTGTGTACGCACATCAGACCATCAGACGTTTTATATAGTTTACCAGGCCTGTGCTTTGTTTGTTCCAACATCTGTTACCACAGGTAACACTAGACTATTTTCTGATCTATTTTTAGCAAGTCTGGAAATGCAGCGCAAACACAACACAGAGTTGTAGCCTATGGCATCGTTTCTATTTGTCCCTTATTTAGGGTGCTTGTCACTCTTCTGGTATCAAATCCATTTGTCCCTCATTCCAAAAGGTTCTTCTTTTAGACCTGAAATAAATATACTGTCAATATAGTGTAGTGTTTCAGTCAAGGTAAAGGGGTGCTGTGTAATGTAAAGGGGTCCAGAGGTGCTGTTGTGGAGAGGGGGTACACAGTAGTGACAAAGAGATATTGAAAGATGCAGGGGGCACAGTGGGGTGTTTTTACATTATAATGTGGGGGGGGGGGGCTTTTAACCCCCACTAACAGTCAAAGAAATGATAAAACACGAAAAAATTTCAGCGGACGCCCATGCCTATTGCTCTTTTTTCTGTCAGAAGCTTGACTATCTTATCCCATTGTTTTTTAAAACAGATGTTTCCCCTTTAATCTTGTAAGTCTCCACGGTAAATTATATAATGCGTATGAAAGAAATGCTAGCGCTGGATAATGATACATTTAAGAAGTCTAAAATGTTATGGTATTTTTGGCTCGACTTCTCCACTTCTGAGGCCCTAAAAGACAGGTTATCACTAGATGGTAATTCTGAGACTGTACTGCTATAGGACGTCCACTGTTTGATCCTGAAGATTCGCTCAAATTCTCTCTCTCTCTCTCTCTCTCTCTCTCTCTCTTCCTTCCTATCAAGGCCACCTTGGACCTACTCTTTCTCTTCCCCTTTTATTTTACTCTTTTTTTTTTCTTCCCCTTTATACCATTTTATACCTTAACTGGTTGCCGACCGCCCCCGTAGCTATACGTCCGCTACTTTGCGGCCACAAGGGGGCGCGCGCGTGTGTAAACACACAGCTCCCGGTCCTGTCAGCGGGAGAAACGCGGATCTTCTGTTCATACAGTCTCTACTCCTGCCCTACGGCTAGGGTGAAGGTAAATGAGGCAATATCTGACCCCTTCCCAATACGGAACGGGACAAGACAAGGATGTCCACTCTCCCCAATAATTTTTATTCTTGTTCTGGAACCGTTCTTGAGAATTATACGGGCTAACACAGACATAAGAGGGTTTCAGATTAGGGGATCTGAGTACAAAGTAGCCGCATTTGCAGACGATCTGCTATTTTCAATTATGGCACCAGAGCTGTCTTTACCAGCCTTATTAAAGGAGATAGGGGAATATGGAACTCTATCCAACTTTAAAGTGAATTACAACAAATCAGAGGCGATGGGAGTAGAAGTTAATAGGCAGACACAGCAACAATTAGCGGCAAATTTCCCCTTTAGATGGACGGACTCCCATATACCCTACCTGGGAACAAAAATACCTAAAAATCTGAATAGAACTTTCGAGCTAAATTTTGTGCCCCTGATAGGGCAGTTCAAGGCACATTTCCAACGATGGGACAAGGAAATCTTTACATGGTTTGGGAGAATTAATATTATTAAAATGAACATTATGCCAAGACTACTTTATTTACTCCAGACCTTACCGGTAAAGATTCCCTTAGGGTTCCTGAAGGATCTGAGAGCCAGATTCACTAGGTTCATTTGGGCAGGAAAATCGGTGAGATTACGACGCGAGATCCTGATGCTTCCAAAGGAAAGGGGAGGGGTGGGCCTACCAGACCCATTGGGATACTATGAGGCAGCACACCTAGCGAGAGTAGTAGAGTGGTGCGCATACCAGAAGATCAAACCTTGGATTTGTATGGAACAAAAAATCACGAAGATCCCGTTGGAGGGATTGGCGTGGATTCAAGATGTAGATATTCCACAAGAAGTTAAAAAACACCCCACATTAGGCGCCACACTACGAGTTACAAAAAGGAAATTTAACAAAACTATTATCTCAGATTATACAAGTCCACTCGTGCCAGTCCTGGGAAACCCCAGGTTTCAACTAGGTCTTACAGACCTATATTTCAACAACTTAAGACGTTCGGGAATGAGCAGGCTAATACATTTTGACATAGATAAGCAAAGGGCAACTGGAGGAGTGACGGAGGAGGCCCTTAGAAGTGTACTGGACCCACTGAGAGAAATTCAGCTGAGAGCAGCAATTAGAGCAATGAATCCACAAGGTACCCCGGCTAGAGAGCTCTCAGGATTTGAGGAAATATGCTTGAAGGGAGAACCGCGGAGACATGGCCTGTCGTTAATGTATAGCCTGTTAGTAGACTCAGAAGCCCCCAAAAATTTACCATTTATACAAGCATGGGAAAGAGACCTAGGGATAAAATTCTCAGAGACCCAGAAAACAAAAATCTTCGCTTTTACACATAAGGCCTCTCTAGCCACCAGATACCAGGAAGGAGGTTACAAGATCTTAACTAGATGGTACAAAACCCCCGCCGTATTAAAACGTTTCCTCCCGGAAATCTCAGATCGGTGTTGGCGGTGTGGAGATGAGGAGGGCACAATCTTGCATATTTTCTGGGAATGTGTAAAAGTGAAAGAATTTTGGAAAATGATTGCAGGCACGATAAAAGAAATCACAGATGCGGAGCTTGGAGATAATCCAGCCACCTATTTATTATATGATTTCCCTATATCTACGGCAAAGTTTAAAAATTCTTTGCTTAGACACTTGCTGACGGCAGCAAGAGCTTGTATTCCATTCTTGTGGAAAAGTACATCCACACCAACTAGACAACAATGGTTAGCCAGAGTAACTGAAATCCAGCTGATGGAAAACCTGACGATGGGAATAAGAGAGCAAGAGGAGAAGTATAGACAGATTTGAACCCCATATATAAGATATAGAGAGCGAGACCTCTGAGGTGGGAGGAGGGGAGAGAGGGAGGAGAGTCGCGGGGAGAAGGGAAGATTTTTTTTTTTTTTTTTGGGGGGGGGGGGGGTTCACGGAGGGAGGTGGGGTGGGGTAGGGGAAGGGAGGTTGTGGGGGAAATTTGGAGAATACATGTTATATCTATAGATGGTAGAAAGGAGTTTGGAGAGCTTGCTAAGAGGAACAATGTTTGAAAAGATAAACCTAAGAAAGTGTTAAAACGTGTATGTACGCTATATAGATCGGTAAATGAAATGTTTAAGATTGGAAAATAAAATAAAGAATTAAAAAAAACAGAAGATCAGTGATTTCCCCTAGTGAGACCACCCCCCCATACAGTTAGAACACACCCAGGAACACACTTAACCCCTTCCCTGCCCCCTAGTGTTAACCCCTTCACTGCCAATGGCATTTTTATAGTAATCCAATGCATTTTTATAACACTGATCGCTATAAAAATGCCAATGGTCCCAAAAATGTGTCAAAAGTGTCCGAAGTGTCCGCCATAATGTCGCAGTACTGAAAAAAAACGCTGCTCGCTGCCATTACTAGTAAAAAAATATATATATAAATAAAAATGCCATAAAACTACCCCCTATTTTGTAAACGCTATAACTTTTGCGCAAACCAATCCATAAACGCTAATTGCGATTTTTTTTACGAAAAATATGTAGAAGAATAAACTGAGGAAAAAAAATGAATTTTTTTGGGGGTATTTATTATAGCAAAATGTAAAAAATATTGCATTTTTTTTCAAAATTGTCGGTCTATTTTTGTTTATAGCGCAAAAAATAAAAACCGCAGAGATGATCAAATACCAGCAAAAGAAAGCTCTATTTGTGGGAAAAAAGGACGCCAATTTTGTTTAGGAGCCACGTCGCACGACTGCGCAATTGTCAGTTAAAGCGACGCAGTGCCGAATCACAAAAAGTGCTCTGGTCATTGGGCAGCAATATGGTCCAGGGGTTAAGTGGTTAACCTTCTATGTTCACTCAGTATGTTATTATACTTATGTACAGAATACTTACCCTCAGCAGTATAGCAAATGCAATACCACCGTTGTATTCTTTATTCTTTTTATTCTCAATGATATGTTTTTCTTACTAAATGATAATTGATGAGGGTATTCGTCTATTGTTTTCCTTTGTTGTTAACAATAAAGATAAATTTGTGTCTAAAACATTGCATTGCACCGTTTTTTGCTTTTTTGTTATTTAGAATTAAAGATTTCCTCAGTTGGAAGGGGGAAGAACAGCCTAATTCCTGCACTAATGATTGTGGCCATCAAGGCCTTTGCTTTTAGAACTGCCTTTACTTTCACACAACTTTAAAGCTGATGTAGTGTTTCTGTTCAATGTCTCCACATGTTCACTTTGTTCTGCTGATCTTCCCTAATCTTGACCACTTTCAGTGCCCCCTGTCCTCCTCCTGGTCCTATTGTTTACTAGATCAATCTGCATGTGAGAAAGGGGGGCGGATATCACAATGTTAGAAATCTACCTAAATACTTCTCTTTATAACGGTTGTACAAATGCATGGGGATATACTACATATAGCAGAAATGTTACTGGATTAGGAGTATAAATGGTTCTTTGTATATGTAGCAATGCAAATCAACTATTTAACTTCAGATCCTTAAAGTGTTACTAAACCCAGGACCCTGCATTCACTATATTTGGTCTCCCACAGTACATAGAACATGTAAATACAATAGTTTTAGTAAAATATAAGCTGATAAATACCTTTTCTCATCAGCCTTTAGAGCAGTCTTGTGACTTGTATCACTCTCTGCTTAAAGCTTGTAGAAGTGTTCATTTTCCGCTCACCCTCAGTCTGGACAGTGCTGATTGGTCCTGTGCTGATCACATGCACTCTCCCAATAAAAAACTCTTTAACAATACACACCAAACTGAGCATGTGCAGCCTGTCCCCTAATTCTCTGTTCTATCAGGAAATGGTCTGGAGTCAGTGGAAGAAGGGGAGGATCAGGAAAGACAGCCGTTTTACACAATGCAGAGGACATAAGCATGCTTTACTGCATATACAGACTGATTTTACTACTGTGACACTTAGTAACACTTAATTATATCCCAAATCTGCACTACAGAGCTCAGGAGGATACACAAGCTGGCATCAGACAGCAAGTATTTTTAAAATTGTCACGCAAACAGCTTCATTTTTGTTAAAAGATTGCAAAATAGTACAACAAAACAAAATGACTCAAAAATAAATCCTTGCCAGGCACTAACTAAGCATGCAGGAGCCTCTCTAAGAGCTCTTTCACACGGACGTTCCGTATGTCTGTTTTTCATACATTCGTTGTCGGATGAAAAACGGACATACATGTATCCCTATGGGATCGCGGATGTCAGCTTGGTCCAACAAACTATTTAAACTTCACTAAAACATGAAAATCAGCTTTATGCTGGCCAATTCCAGAGCAATTTTAAAACAATTCCTCTTTTTAGAAAAATGACCAGACTGATCAATACAAGCTATGTTTCGCAGTCTCTAACAACATGTTAGGCCCATGCTGATACATGGTATGAAGCCTTGTATATTGCAGGGATGGAGTGAGTTGAGGTGTCAAGGAGAGAAAGAATAGTAGACAAGCAAGAGAATGGTTTAAAATGGGAGGATAGTGTATCTAAGCCATTGTATAAATAAAACCATTAGAAGTTGGGGCATATTGATAAGAATTCAATGCGGTTTGAATCGTTTGTTGTGATTATAGGAGACTTTTGTGACCATCAACCAATTTAACTACTTCCCACTCTGCGGCCGACTATATACGGCCGCAAGGTGGCTCTCATCTGCCTGGAGGCCGTCTATATACGTGTCCGCCACATCACACAGGTGCCGATGCGCGTGCCTGGTGGCCGCGATGTCCGCCAGGCACCCGCAATCGCAGTCACAGAGCAAGGGATGTGGAGCTCTGTGTGTAAACACAGAGCTCCACGCCCTGTCAGGGAGGGGAGACCAATGGTGTGTCCCTTGTACATAGGGACAACCATCGGTCACCTCCCCCAGTCAGTCCCCCTCCCCCCACAGTAAGAATCACTCCCAGGGTACATATTTAACCCCTTGATGCCCCCCCTAGTGTTAACCCCTTCCCTGCCAGTCACATTTATACAGTAACCAGTGCATTTTTATAGCACTGGTCGCTGTATAAATGTGAATGGTCCTAAAAATGTGTCAAAAGTGTCCGATGTGTCCGCTGTAATATGGCAGTGGTGACAAAATCGCAGATCGCTGCCATTACTAGTAAAAAAAAAAAATTAACCCTTTCATGCCTAAGCCTATTTCTGACATTTGGTGTTTACAAGTTTAAATCCGTATTTTTTGATAGAAAATGACTTAGAACCCCCAAACATTATAAATATATGTATATATATATATATATATATATATATATATATTTTTTTAGCAGAGAATCTAGAGAATAAAATGGCGATTGTGGCAATATTTTATGTCACACGGTATTTGTGCGGCAGGGTTTTAAACGCAACTTTTTGTGAAAAATGTATTTCATGAATTAAAAAAAAAATGAAAAAGCAAAGTTAGCCCAATTTTTTTGCATAATGTGGAAGATGATGTTACACCGAGTAAATAGATACCAAGCATGTCACGCTTTATAATTGCACGCACTCGTGGTATGGCGACAAACTACGGTATCTAAAAATCTCCATAGGCGACGCTTTAAACTTTTTTTACGGTTACCGGTTAGAGTTACAGAGGAGGTCTAGTGCTAGATTATTGCTCTCGCTCTGACGATCGCGGCGATACCTCACATGTGTAATGTAAACATCCCTTGTAACAGTAATAGGTGATGACAGGTACTCTTTATGGAGGGATCAGGGGTCTAAAAGACCCCAATCCCCCCTATGCACTTCGAAAACGGCGATTCTGAATACTGTGTACTTTTTTAAATCCGGCACCATTGGCAGCCGAGAAACCCGGAAGTGACATCATAACATCCGTGTTTACAGTGCGGAGACTGAATCAAAGCCGTTTACGGCTTAGTTTCAGTCTGCGCCTGGACACACAAGCGACGGATGGAGGATCGGGTCTCCCAGTGGGATGGGAGGCCCGATCAGAGCAGCGAGAGGGGGGGGGTGTCCCCTCCCGCTCCTCCGGCATAACAACCGAGCGGCTTTTAGCCGCATCGGTTGTTATGTCTAGATAGCCAACCTCCGAAAGACGAGGACGCATATATGTGTACGCTTGGCGCGAAAGGGTTAAAAAAAAGTAATAATTCTATCCCCTATTTTGTAGGCGTTATAATGTTTGCGCAAACCAATCACTATACGCTTATTGTGTTTTTTTTTTTTTTTTACCAAAAATATGTAGAAGAATACGTATTGGACTAAACTGAAATGTATTTATTTTTTTAAATGGGATATTTATTATAGCAAAAACTAAAAAATATTAATTTATTTTCAAAATTGTCGCTCTATATTTGTTTATAGCGCAAAAAATAAAAACCGCAGAGGTGATCAAATACCACCAAAAGAAAGCTCTATTTGTGGGGAAATTGTCATTCAAAGCGTGACAGTGACGAAAGCTGAAATTTCGCCTGGGCAGGAAGGGGGTATATGTGCCCAGTAAGCAAGTGGTTAAACCCGCTCTATGTAATCTTATCCCAATCACTAAAATTTTCATTTAAGCTTTTACTCTTTCGCCTTTTTTTTTCTTGAACATGTTTTAAAAGATAATTTTAGGCTATAAGATTGCATAAAACCTCGAAAGATTAAATCATTTCTGAAAGCAGAAACCCTGGAGAATAAAATGGTGGCACTTTCAAATGTTTATGTCATCCAATAATAGTGCAAGAGTTTATCAAGAGCAAAATTTCAGTAAAAAAATAAAAACACTAAAGTTAATTTTAGAGTATTCAAACCTAATATAGTATCACAATTTTACATATTATAAAAGAAGAAGTTGCGGAGAGTAAATAAATATCCAACAAACGTTTTTTTTGGGGGGGGGAGAGGGGGATTAGGTGTTTGGGTGTAACTAGTTATATACATTTTTATGCACTTACAGTAGAAGACCAGTAAAATACTAACTAAGCTTCAATCTGCTCCCAACCCCATTCTACGTCCTATACTAATTTCCCTGTAGAGGAAAAATGCATATACTTGCCTATTCCCTGGGTGCTCTACCCAGTGGCTGGCTTCAGAGACTAGTATGCTGTGATGTCACCCATGGGCTTAAGCCTAGTATATACGGGCCGAAAATTGGGCTGCATCAGCTGGCTCAGTAGAAACCGCCCAACATTGGACCTGTTTGTACTGAAGTTGGCGTGACCGAAAAAGGGACATGACTGAAAAAGGTCTGCCAATCGGATCCCAATGGTTGAGAGTGCTGACCGGAGGGTTCTGGCTGGGTGGGCCGAACCCCTGTCAGAGCACAATAGCACAGCAGGGGAGATCTCTGTACTATCATCGAATTGTTAGTACAGCAGCTCCAAACGGAGCTGGAATTAATTTTTTCGTTCAATCCGCTAAATTGAACAAAATAAAAACTAATAGTGTGTATAAGGCTTATCTATGGGCCATCTGTTGTCAGAGCTTCCTCCTCTACACTGAGCCCATCACATGCCCGGACCAGAGCTCCCTCAGAATAGATATTACAATAGGTTTATTTGTTATCACAAGGAGGTACAGCAGAGCCTGGAAAGCATGGCAGGGGGCCCGGAAGTGTCTGTGCTTTTCACATGTGCCCAGGCTATGGACTTCAAACGATTTACATAATCTTAACAAGCAGTTAAAAATCTTTAAAATAATTTATACCTGACCTCTCTAGCTGCCTTTAATGTGAAGATATTGTAGGGAAGAGAGACTGGAGAGACCGTGCGGGGAATGACTTCATCGCCCAGCTTCAGGAACCATTAGGTGGGTCATGGTAGCCGGAACATTGGCAATTCCCCAGTCAAAGAAAATGCTTAATGCCCCACACTCAGTGTTGTTTGGAGAATACCCTCCAGCTGTCCTATTGTATTCTGACAGTGGGAGGTTTCCCAGCCATCAAAATACAATTATACTGCTGGTGGCTATAGCCGCCGGCAGTAATCACATGAAAAAAGCCAACAGGCTGGTTGTACTGAAGTTGATTGATGGATCAACTTCAGTTAAACCAGCCTGCCGATACATGAATCGATATTCAGCCACTTTCTTCTGAACCGGCCAAATTTTAATCTGTCTATGGCTGGCTTTAGTTTTTTTTTTTTTTTTAGCCAATGGAAAGCTACTTATTAGTTAATAAATTGTTCTATGCTTGTCACGTTTTACACATTAAAGACGTTGTAAAGGTATTTTTTTCCCCCTAAATAGCTTCCTTTACCTCCTCCTTCCATTTTGCTTTTAAATGTCCTTATTTCTTCTGAGAAATCCTCACTTGCTGTTCTTCTGTCTGTAACTACAGAAAATAGGAGGGATGGAGGGAGAGAGAAAGAAAGAGAGGGAGAGAGAAAGAAAGAGACAAAGAGGGAGAGAGGGAAAGAGGGAAGGAGGAAAATAGGAGGGATGGAGAGAGAGAGAAAAAAAGAAAAAGAAGAGGGATGGAGGGAGAGAGAGAGAAAGAAAGAAATATGGAGGAATAGAGAGAGAGAAAGAAAAGGAGGGGTGGAGGGAGAGAGGGGAAGAGAGATAGAGAGAGAGAGAGAGAGAGAAAGAAAGGGAGGAAGAGAAAAAGAGGGATGGATAGAGAGAGGGAGGGAGAGAGAGAAAGACAGAGAAAAAGAGGGCTGGAGGGAGAGAGAGAGAGAGAGAAAGGGAGGGAGGGGGAGAGTGAGGTGGAAAGGGAAAGAAAGGGATGGAGGGAGAGGGAGAGAAAGGGAGAAGGATAGAGGGGGAGGGGGGAGAGAGAGGAGGGAGGTGTGAGAGAGAGAGAAAGAGAGAGGGGGGAGGGGAGAGAGAGCGGGAGGGAGACAAAGGGAGGGGGAGAGAAAGAGGGAGGGGGAGAGAGAAATAAAGAAAGAAAATAGGGAGAGGGAGGGAGAGAGAAAGGGAAAAAGAGGGATGGAGGGAGGGGAAGAAAAAAATTAGAGAATGAGTAAGGGAGCTGGAGAGAAGGAAAGAGAATGAGGGAGTGAGGGAGAAAGAAAGAGAATGAGGGAGTGAGAGAGAAAAAAAGAGAATGAGGGAGTGAGAGAGAAAAAAAATTGAATGAGGGAGTGAGAGAGAAAAAATTAAATGAGGGAGTGAGAGAGAAAGAAAGAGAATGAGGGAGTGAGAGAGAAAGAAAGAGAATGAGGAAATGAGGGAGAAAGAAAGAGAATGAGGGAGTGAGAGAGAAAAAAAGAGATTGAGGAAGTAAGACAGAAAAAAGAGAATGAGGGAGTGAGAGAGAAATAAATAGAATGAGGGAGTGAGAGAGATAAAAAGAGATTGAGGGAGTGAGAGAGAAAAAAATAGAATGAGGGAGTGAGAGAGAAAAAAAGAGAATGAGGAAGTGAGAGAGAAAAAAAGGAGAATGAGGGAGTGAGAGAGAAAAAAATAGAATGAGGGAGTGAGAGAGAAAAAAAGAGATTGAGGAAGTAAGAGAGAAAGAAAGAAAGAGAATGATGGAGCAAGAGAGAAAAAAAGAGAATGAGGGAGTGAGAGAGAAAAAAAGAGAATGAGGGAGTGAGAGAGAAAAAAAGAGAATGAGGGAGTGAGAGAGAAAAAAAGAGAATGAGGAAGTAAGACAGAAAGAAAGAGAATGAAGGAATGAGAGAAAAAAAGAGAATGAGGGAGTGAGAGAGAAAAAAAGAGAATTAGGGAGTGAGAGAGAGAAAGAGAATGAGAAAGAGAGAGAGAGAGAGAGAGAGAGAGAGAAAGAGAAAGAGAAAGAGAATGAGGGAGTTTGAGAGAAAGAGAGAGAGAAAGAGAATGAGGGAGTGAGAGAGAGAAAAAGAGAATGAGGGAGTGAGAGAGAGAGAGAAAAAGAGAATGAGGGAGTGAGAGAGAGAGAGAGAGAGAGAGGGAGTGAGAGAGAGAAAGAGAGAATTAGGGAGTGGGAGAGAAAGAAAGAGAATGAGGGAGTGAGAGAGAGAAAAATAGAATGAGTAGTGAGAGAGAGAAAGAAAGAGAATGAGGGAATGAGAGAGAAAAAAAGAGATTGAGGAAGTAAGAGAGAAAGAAAGAGAATGAGGGAGCGAGAGAGGAAAAAAGAGAATGAGGGAGTGAGAGAGAAAAAAGAGAATGAGGGAGTGAGAGAGAGAAAAATAGAATGAGTAGTGAGAGAGAGAAAGAAAGAGAATGAGGGAATGAGAGAGAAAAAAAGAGATTGAGGAAGTAAGAGAGAAAGAAAGAGAATGAGGGAGCGAGAGAGGAAAAAAGAGAATGAGGGAGTGAGAGAGAAAAAAAGAGAATGAGGGAGTGAGAGAGAAAAACATTGAATGAGGGAGTGAAAGAGAAAGAAAGAGAATGAGGGAGTGAGAGAGAAAGAAAGAAAGAAAGAGAATGAGGGAGTGAGATAGAAGAAAATAGAATGAGGGAGTGAGAGAGAAAAAAAGAGATTGAGGGAGTGAGAGAGAAAAAAATAGAATGAGGGAGCGAGAGAGAAAAAAAGAGATTGAGGAAGTAAGAGAGAAAGAAAGAGAATGAGGGAGTGAGAGAGAAAAAATAGAATGAGGGAGTGAGAGAGAAAAAAAAGAATGAGGGAGTGAGAGAGAAAAAAAGAGAATGAGGGAGTAAGAGAGAAAAAAAGAGAATGAGGGAGTAAGAGAGAAAGAAAGAGAATGAGGGAGTGAGAGAGAAAAAAAGAGAATGAGGGAGTGAGAGAGAAAAAAAGAGAATGAGGGAGTGAGAGAGAAAAAAAAGAGAATGAGGGAGTGAGAGAGAAAAAAATAGAATGAGGGAGTGAGAGAGAAAAAAAGAGATTGAGGAAGTAAGAGAGAAAAAAAGAGAATGATGGAGCAAGAGAGAAAAAAAGAGAATGAGGGAGTGAGAGAGAGAAAAAGAGAATGAGGGAGTGAGAGAGAAAAAAAGAGAATGAGGGAGTGAGAGAGAAAAAAAGAGAATGAGGAAGTAAGACAGAAAGAAAGAGAATGAGGGAATGAGAGAGAAAAAAAGAGAATGAGGGAGTGAGAGAGAAAAAAAGAGAATTAGGGAGTGAGAGAGAGAAGGAGAATGAGGGGGAGAGAGAGAGAGATAGAAAAAGAATGAGGGGGTGAGAGAGAGAAAAAGAGAATGAGGGAGTAAGAGAGAGAGAGAGAGAGAATGAGGGAGTGTGAGAGAGAGAGAGAGAGAGAGAATTAGGGAGTGAGAGAGAGAGAGAAAGAGAGAATTAGGGAGTGAGAGAGAACGAAAGAGAATAAGGGAGTGAGAGAGAGAAAAATAGAATGAGGAGTGAGAGAGAGAAAGAAAGAGAATGAGGGAGTGAGAGAGAAAAAAGAGATTGAGGGAGTGAGAGAGAAAAAAGGAGAATGAGGGAGTGAGAGAGAAAAAAATAGAATGAGGGAGTGAGAGAGAAAAAAAAAGATTGAGGAAGTAAGAGAGAAAGAAAGAGAATGAGGGAGCGAGAGATAAAAAAAGAGAATGAGGGAGTGAGAGAAAAAAAAAGAGAATGAGGGAGTGAGAGAAAAAAAAGAGAATGAGGGAGTGAGAGAGAAAAAAAGAGAATGAGGGAGTGAGAGAGAAAAAAAGAGAATGAGGGAGTGAGAGAGAAAAAAAGAGAATGAGGGAGTGAGAGAGAAAAAAAGAGAATGAGGGAGTGAGAGAGAAAAAAAGAGAATGAGGGAGTGAGAGAGAAAAAAAGAGAATGAGGGAGTGAGAGAGAAAAAAAGAGAATGAGGGAGTGAGAGAGAAAAAAAGAGAATGAGGGAGTGAGAGAGAAAAAAAGAGAATGAGGAAGTAAGACAGAAAGAAAGAGAATGAGGGAATGAGAGAGAAAAAAAGAGAATGAGGGAGTGAGAGAGAAAACAAATTAGGGAGTGAGAGAGAGAAAGAGAATGAGGGAGAGAGAGAGAGAGAGAGAGAGAGAGAGAGAAAGAGAGAAAGAGAATGAGGGAGAGAG
Organism: Rana kukunoris; assembly: GCA_029574335.1. NCBI lineage: Eukaryota > Metazoa > Chordata > Amphibia > Anura > Ranidae > Rana > Rana kukunoris. Next base: position 174,525,973 of record CM056052.1, read on the forward strand.
AGAGAGAGAGAGAGAGAAAGAGAGAAAGAATGAGGGAGAGAGAGAAAGAGAGAATTAGGGAGTGAGAGAGAACGAAAGAGAATAAGGGAGTGAGAGAGAGAAAAATAGAATGAGGAGTGAGAGAGAGAAAGAAAGAGAATGAGGGAGTGAGAGAGAAAAAAGAGATTGAGGGAGTGAGAGAGAAAAAAGGAGAATGAGGGAGTGAGAGAGAAAAAAATAGAATGAGGGAGTGAGAGAGAAAAAAATTGAATGAGGGAGTGAGAGAGAAAGAAAGAGAATGAGGGAGTGAGAGAGAAAAAAAGAGATTGAGGAAGTAAGACAGAAAAAAGAGAATGAGGGAGTGAGAGAGAAAAAAATAGAATGAGGGAGTGAGAGAGAAAAAAAGAGAATGAGGAAATGAGGGAGAAAGAAAGAGAATGAGGGAGTGAGAGAGAAAAAAAGAGATTGAGGAAGTAAGACAGAAAAAAGAGAATGAGGGAGTGAGAGAGAAAAAAATAGAATGAGGGAGTGAGAGAGAAAAAAAGAGAATGAGGGAGTGAGAGAGAAAAAAATAGAATGAGGGAGTGAGAGAGAAAAAAAAAGATTGAGGAAGTAAGAGAGAAAGAAAGAGAATGAGGGAGCGAGAGATAAAAAAAGAGAATGAGGGAGTGAGAGAAAAAAAAGAGAATGAGGGAATGAGAGAGAAAAAAAGAGAATGAGGGAGTGAGAGAGAAAAAAAGAGAATGAGGGAGTGAGAGAGAAAAAAAGAGAATGAGGGAGTGAGAGAGAAAAAAAGAGAATGAGGGAGTGAGAGAGAAAAAAAGAGAATGAGGGAGTGAGAGAGAAAAAAAGAGAATGAGGGAGTGAGAGAGAAAAAAAGAGAATGAGGGAGTGAGAGAGAAAAAAAAAGAATGAGGGAGTGAGAGAGAAAAAAAGAGAATGAGGGAGTGAGAGAGAAAAAAAGAGAAGAGTGAGAGAGAAAAAAAGAGAGATGAGGAAGAGAATGAGGGAGTGAGAGAGAAAAAAAAGAGAATGAGGGAGTGAGAGAGAAAAAAAGAGAATGAGGGAGTGAGAGAGAAAAAAAAAGAATGAGGGAGTGAGAGAGAAAAAAAGAGAATGAGGGAGTGAGAGAGAAAAAAAGAGAATGAGGAAGTAAGACAGAAAGAAAGAGAATGAGGGAATGAGAGAGAAAAAAAGAGAATGAGGGAGTGAGAGAGAAAACAAATTAGGGAGTGAGAGAGAGAAAGAGAATGAGGGAGAGAGAGAGAGAGAGAGAGAGAGAGAGAGAGAGAGAGAGAGAGAGAGAGAGAGAGAGAGAGAAAGAGAATGAGGGAGAGAGAGAGAGAGAGAGAGAGAGAGAGAGAGAGAGAGAGAGAGAGAGAGAGAGAGAGAGAGAAAGAGAGAAAGAATGAGGGAGAGAGAAAGAAAGAGAATGAGGGAGTGAGGGAGAGAAAAATAGAATGAGGAGTGAGAGAGAGAAAGAAAGAGAATGAGGAAGAAAGACAGAAAGAAAGAGAATGAGGGAATGAGAGAGAGAGAAAAGAGAATTAGGGAGTGAGAGAGAGAAAGAGAATGAGGGAGTGAGAGAGAGACAAATAGAATGAGGAGTGAGAGAGAGAAAGAAAGAGAATGAGGGAGTGAGAGATGAAGAAAGAAAGAGAATGAGGGAGTGAGAGAGAAAGAAAGAGAATGAGGGAGTGAGAGAGAAAGAAAGAGAATGAGGCAGTGAGACGAGAGAGAAAGAGAGAGAAGGGAGAGAGAACCCTCCGGTTTTAGTAAATCAACCTCACAGCGACAGCTTCGTGTAAGCTGCTCTCATCCCACCAGCAGATGGCGCTCGTCGCCTCCCCAGCCCTCTTCTTATTACAGTACTCTGGTAAGGAGAAATGATTGTGCAGGCCCCTCCCACTCAGCTCTTTAGTGCTCCTGTGGGTGGGGATAAGGGAAGTGATATTTAAAAGCAGCTAATGTAGCATGTGAGGAGTGTGTGTGCGGACTCGGAGTGTACGGGGAAGAATGGGCCGCCGGTCACGTACGGAGCAGCAGGCGAGAGTTGGATAGGAAGCCCTCCTCCCTCTTCCTCCTCCCCCTCCTCCTCCTCCTCCTCCTCCTCCTAGAGACAGAGGCTCCTCCAGGGGACTTACAAGCTGCAGAGCTGGGGCTCTCCGGACTTCACACTCTTCATCCTCAGGCAGGTAAGTCACCCTGCTATGTGGACTATGTACTGGACAGCGAAGCTGGATGTATGGGGAACTTTCCTAGGAGGAGTATGTTCTACACTGCGGGACAGAACAAAGGATTCCTTCTTGTCCTATAAGGAGGCTCTGCACACCTACCTACTCCGGGGGTACATACTGCACCCTGATCTCTGAGCACCTACCTCCTTCAGGACTGGGGGGAGCTCACACTGTGCCCCGATCTCTGAGCACCTACCTACCCCAGGACTGGGGGGAGCTCACACTGTGCCCCGATCTCTGAGCACCTACCTACCCCAGGACTGGGGGGCGCTCACACTGTGCCCCGATCTCTGAGCTCCTACCTCCTCCAGGACTGGGGGGAGCTCACACTGTGCCCCGATCTCTGAGCTCCTACCTCCTCCAGGACTGGGGGGAGCTCACACTGTGCCCCGATCTCTGAGCACCTACCTACCCCAGGACTGGGGGGAGCTCACACTGTGCCCCGATCTCTGAGCACCTACCTACCCCAGGACTGGGGGGAGCTCACACTGTGCCCCGATCTCTGAGCACCTACCTACCCCAGGACTGGGGGAGCTCACACTGCACCCCGATCTGTGCACACACTTTATGATGGACACACACACACGCAGATCACTGTAGTGGAGTTGTCCCTCTGAGCCGGCTGATCAATGGCTTGTTATATTATTGATAATGAGGAGTGTGATCTCTGGATCTGACAGTTCCGGGGGCTCCATACACCTACGGGGCCTCATCATAGTCCTCCTAGCACTGTACAGTGCAATGGGGACACTGCAGGGACTGATCCGATCTATACTGAAAGACAACTTTCCATATGGACACCATTCTTCTCAGCACTGTACAGTGTGATCGGACAGACTGATCTAATACTCATCTCCTAGCACTAGACAGTCTAATAACACTTATCAGGGACTACAGAACTGACCTGTTATAAATCTATACTCATTTATTGATACTTCTTTATATATGGATAGCACTGCACACTCTAATAAGACATTGCAAGGACTACATGATTGATGTGCTGTCAATCTATAATAATATATCTATAATTATTGCAACTTTATATGGACATCATTGTTCTCATATCACTATATAATGTGATGGGACATTGCAAGGACTTAGAACTGACCTGGTATAGCTCTTTAATATATATATACTGCTTTGTAGTATATAGATAGCAGTGATCTCATAGCACTGGGCAGTCTAGTATGGTATTTCAGGGACTACCTGATTGACTTGCTGTGATCTATAATAATAATAATAACGATGTTTGTATTGGTATACAACTGTATATGTACACCATTGTTCTCATATCACTATACAATGGGACATTACAAGGACTTTAGGACTGCCGTGCTATACATCTATATTCGTCATAGACTGATACACGTTTATATATGGATAGCAATGATCTCATAGCACTGTGCAGCCTACAAAGACATTTCAGGGACTATATGGACACCATTGTTCTCATATCACTGTACAATGTAATTGGACGTTACAAGGACTTCAGGACTGACCTGCTGTAGACCTCTGGTATGAATGTAGTACAATTTCCAAGTACAGCAATGTTCTCTTAGCACTGTACAGTCTAGTCTCTCTCAACCTTTTTACACAGAGGAAGCCATCAAATAACATTGTGGTATGGGGGGCTAATAACTACTATATCGACAGCTCAATGATTATTAGTGTGAAGAGAGCCCCTGTACATTGGTGGTCAGTCAGAGCAGAGCCCCCTTGCATTGGTGGTCAGAGAAGTGAGACCCCTTACAGAGAGCTAAAAAGATCATTGGTGTCAGTGGTCACTGTTCAGAGAGACAGAGAATGCTCAACGAACCCCTTGGAGGAACCCTAGTTGAGAAATACTGCTGTAAAAGGACATTTCAGGGACTACAAAGGTGAGCTACTTTATACCTCTAGTAATCCTATAGTGATACAACTTTATATATAGACAGCGTATGGACTACAGAACTGACTTCTAGTACTCATATACTGATAACACCATACAGGGACTACAGAACTGACTTCTAGTACTCGTATAGCGGTAGCACTGTACAGGGACTACAGAACTGACCTCTAGTACACGTATAGTAGTAGCACCGCACAGGGACTACAGAACTGACCTCTAGTACACGTATAGTAGTAGCACCGTACAGGGACTACAGAACTGACCTCTAGTACACGTATAGTAGTAGCACCGTACAGGGACTACAGAACTGACCTCTAGTACACGTATAGTAGTAGCACTGTACAGGGACTACAGAACTGACCTCTAGTACACGTATAGTAGTAGCACCTTACAGGGACTACAGAACTGACCCCTAGTACACGTATAGAGGTAGCACCGTACAGGGACTAGAGAACTGACCTCTAGTACACGTTTACTGGTAGCACCGTACAGGGACTACAGAACTGACCTCTAGTACACGTTTAGTGGTAGCACCGTACAGGGACTACAGAACTGACCTCTAGTACACGTATAGTAGTAGCACTGTACAGGGACTACAGAACTGACCTCTAGTACACGTATAGTAGTAGCACTGTACAGGGACTACAGAACTGACCTCTAGTACACGTATAGTAGTAGCACCTTACAGGGACTACAGAACGGACCCCTAGTACACGTATAGAGGTAGCACCGAACAGGGACTAGAGAACTGACCTCTAGTACACGTTTACTGGTAGCACCGTACAGGGACTACAGAACTGACCTCTAGTACACCTTTAGTGGTAGCACCGTACAGGGACTACAGAAATGACCTCTAGTACACGTATAGAGGTGGCACCGTACAGGGACTACAGAACTGACCTCTAGTACACGTATAGAGGTAGCACCGTACAGGGACTAGAGAACTGATCTCTAGTACACGTTTAGTGGTAGCACCGTGCAGGGACTGCAGAACTGACCTCTAGTACACGTATAGAGTTAGCACCATACAGGGACTGCAGAACTGACCTCTAGTACACGTTTACTGGTAGCACCGTACAGGGATTACAGAACTGACCTCTAGTACACGTATAGTGATATGACTTTAAAATCATATCATTGTTCTCATAGCACTGTACAGTGTGAAGGAACATTTCAGGAACTACAAAGCTGTACAGTTGTAGAATGAGTGATAGTATGATCCAATGATACATGAATAGAATAGCTGACATAGTACTGTACAGAGTAAAGGAACATTTCATGAACTACATAGCTGACCTGCTGTTTCCATATAATGGTATACATGGTTAGAATGGTCCTCGTAGCACTAATCAGTGTGAGGTTTTGCGAGTAGAATATTGACTTCTGTACATTTACTAACAATCAATGTATACAAATACATTAGGTATGAGGTTAGCTATACATTTTAGTGTTTAACCTTTGGTTTGCAAACAGGCCCATGTATAGCTTGCAATGCATATACACCATGTAGTCTATAGCACATCTATGTACATACCCCATGGGTGATGAGCTGTAGTATGTGGCTTGTTTATTCACAAACCAATTTGCAATTGGTAAAAAAAAACATCTCCTCCAACATAAACATTTCTTTGCCTTGGTGTCCAGGGCTGGTGTCTTATAATGGATCCGTAGTATATGTAGGGGTCATTTACTAACCCTTCTTTAGACCTGAATTCTTTGTGAACTGAAACTTGGGGTATTTAATGCATACGCAAGGGGACAAGGGGGTGCTCTATTTTTGGTGCAGTATATTTTATATGTAATTCAAGTAAGGATGGCTGTTGTTGGACAGTATACACTCATCTTAATCAGATCCTTGCTAGGACAATGTAACCACCAATATGGACACAACATAATATAACCCAGAGCCATTTTAATATGTAACTGGGCCCAGTCATCTATATAAATTCACTTTTCATCCCAGAGGAGGCATGTTCAAAGACACTCAGGAGCGTAGCAGAAATATATTGGAAATTTGGTTTAGGTTTCTGGAAATTAGAGAGGAGAGATCATGTTTTAGCTAGAGCAGCACACCGGGATCACTAGCGTTGCATTGCCTAGAGCGACAATCATTCACTATACATGTGGATCTAGCTAGGATATATGAGATGCATGTAGACGCAATGATCATGTATGACTGACTGCGCAGTGCTCTGAGGCCTAGCTCTCATAGGCTTCATCTGGAATAAAAGTGTGTACTGTGACCTTTTACAGGGCTTTCAGTAAGGTTTGTTGGGGCCTTAAAAGTGACCTTTTAGCTCCAGTTTGATAATGGTTAACAGAGATCTTAAAGCCAGTCTCCTGGCAAAACGTAAACCCCCATCCCATATCTAAGTCTGCTGTCCATGTCCCACACCAGTGTGCAGGGGACCAGTAACTTGAGATGTTCCCATGCCAGCATGTCTCCTTGCGCTGACCTTATCATTCCAGCCTATTGTTTGTATTCTCAGAAGACTGCACTGTTATACAGCCAATAGGATGTTGCATGCAACCGATTGCTACTTGTGTAGCTTAGACCATAGGGAGCAATTTGTTCCATTTCTTAGTGTTTAATTGCTAGTCGACGCAAGCTTTGGAGAGTTTAAAACTTTGTCCACAATGTAGTTTAGCCAAATTTCACACCTAATCTGATATGCTTAGGGCAATGACTGGCCTGTTTAGAGCTGCACTAGGGCATGTGATGGAGAAGAGCACTTCCTGAAGTACTGACCAGTGTACACATTCCCAATCCCTGGGGCTAGTTGCAAAAGAGTGGCAGCAAATCCTGGTGCTACAATTCACATTAATTAGTCTTTCATTTGTTATTCTGAGGAAGACATTGCTTGCCTATGGTGAGCCCAGAGCTTGCACAAGTGGGGTCAGTTTCATGGCTTGTTTTCTTGTGTTTAGATTGCACATCAAATGCAGGTCAGCAAAATCCCATTGAGCAGTACATATGGCAGTTCAGGAGCTCCATTTAACCTGCACTTCTTTGGATAAAAAACGTCCTTTTGGGGTGTGTTTGAACTTCAGGCAAAGATGACCATACATAGAATTTTCTTGTCAATACTGCATTTGACAAGAACGTCTGTTAGCGTGAGCCCTACAATAGGAGGAACTCTTCTATTAAAGGGGTTACTAGCTATGTCTAAAGGGCTGAGATAAAAGCTGTGAGAGAACAGCGGCAGTTAGGCCTCATATTGCCCATTATTGAAACGCTTGTGCAGTAGATAGGGATTTCCTCATCTATTTATACAGTATATTACTACGCTGGATAGATAACTTCTAGATTACAGATTTCACTCAAGTATTGAGACTGCTTTTTCACATGGAAATCATTTTATTTGTCATCTTCTAGTCATGGAGGGACATATGTTGGATAACAATGCTCTTGGAAGATGATGTACAATGTGCAGTCTCTGACATAATGGAGGTGTCTGTCATTTGAGGGACTTCCTATGTTCCCATGGGCTCCTGTTGCAGTGTTTTAATGAACATTGCAATCTGGGGGATTCTGTTTGTCTTTGCTCAATGAATTCCCATAAGTTGTAGTAAAGAAAACAGAATTACATCATGTTATAGCGTATGCCCACATTAGTAATACGCGGGTCATGTTCAGCTTTCTGCCTCATTGACTGAAAGGAATCGGCGTCCCAATTTAATTGGCACTTCAGTGTAGCATCAGAGAGTTCTGTCTCTTGGTTGATTGGCATTTGGCAGCATTAATTATTGGTATACCACTTGCAGATTTTTGTTCCCAACTTGGGCGGGTATATTAATTTCAATATTCGGCTGGATACAAAACAAGAAGTCAGGCAGCTCATGGATTCATGTTTATCCTTTGTTGCTTGAGGTGAAAAAATTCAATGATTTCTTATATATTTAATTAGACCATCACGTACCAAATATAAAATCACTGTGTCGTTGTCAGAGCTCAGGGGTTGAAATGGTGCCTTTATTAACAGGAATATTCTTCTTTGTTGCCAGTCAGTATAGTTACCAGATGGAAAAGATCTACTGGCTAATCTATTCATCATGTTCAGTCACCTTTCTGAGATGTATGGCCAGCTTTGTTAAAGTGACTGACCGTGTTTAGATAATATTATAAACAAAAAAAAAAAACCTGTACTGAGTGTCACCAATAAGACGATGTTTAGATAAAAAAATTAGATATAACATTGTGGTGTCTGTGGAAAGCATGGCACGAGAACAAAGAAAATCATAAAAATCCATACATTGTTGGGGCATTGTAGTGTATACTTCTACCATAGGGATGTTTATATAAAAGTAAGATTTACATTTTTAGCAAGGATCACTTCATCGTCTCATATTGGTTATTTAGTCAAATAAAGACCTTAGGGTAGCCATACACATGAGGCGATCGCCATCTGGCCAATCAAACTGGGATACAGTTGTACGTCTGTGAACAAGCTGTCATCTCTATGGACACTCCTGCTTGACCAATCACAAGAGTTAACAATAGAGTCATGATAAGGAGAGTTCCTAAAACAATTGCTATTGTTTTCGCAAGATAAGACGGGCGCCAGGTGTCTACCCAGTGCATACAAGGGCATGTTCAGTTAAAATAATGGTGAATCTTATGGAAAAATAAGCATCCTTTGGCAGTCAAACAGCAACGTGGACAAAACAAAACCATCTGGTTTATATGCTGTTATTATTATATTCTGTGTAGGTGCATTTATGGGCTTGTATAATCACCACAGAATGTAACTACTTCACAAAACTTTTCAGCAGGCCAAAGTGGACCTGGACTGATCTCTTGCTGTGAGTTCCTCATACCACTGCTCTTTGCTCTATGGTATTATATAAAAAAAAGTGATCTGCAGTTTTAGTTATAGTTTTCCACCATTTTGAGGCTTCATGTACACTAGCCTAAATTTGTGTTTAGGAGCTTTTGACGTTTTTTTTTTGGCAAAGCTGCTAAACTCAACTCCATAAAAGCCTATGTGTCAATGTACACATATGCCGCGTACACACGATCGGATTTTCCGATGGAAACAGACAAACTTTTTCCATCGGATATTCCAAAAATGTGTAGCCCCATCTGAGTTTTTTCATCGGAAATTCTGATGAATTTCATCAGAGTTTAGAACATGTTCTATTTTTCTCCGATGGAATTCCGTCTGCCATGTTTAGGTGAGCTTCAACCTCCCTCTCCTGAACGTGGAAGAATCGCGTTCAGGATACGTTTTGACCGTTGGAAGTGGGAAAACGCAAAGCGTTTTGCATTTTCCCGCAGCTGTGGTAAATGTAGGCCAGTGTACATGAAGCTTTAAAAGGATTCATCTTTAGTACTTGAAGAGATAGGGCAGTAGCGCATTCATTTTTTTCATCTGGTCCTTTGAACAGTAAAACATTTGTTGCTTTAGGCCTCTGGCACACTGACACCTAACATGACACATCCTTAGGCGCTCAGGCATTTTATTTATCTAAATGCACCCTATTGCTTTTAATGAGCTTGAACACATAGGAGCGTAAACTTGCTCTGAGTATAAATCAGTTAAATAAAAAGGAATACACAAATCTGCATCGCTGGTCAGTATTTTATTGCGCATACGAGCATACACACACATGTATGCCACACTCCCTTGATGAAGCTTTTTTTTAATGCATGTGTACACCTACTAGAAAATGCTATACAGCCCATGCTAACGTTTTTCCTGCATAGAATGTCTGATTGTTCATACATCACTACAATGTGCAAGTACCCTTACAGTTGACATGCTGGACTGTGGCTGCTACTGCTGAGGGCCTTCAAAAAGCCCCAAAGGCTAAGTTTGCCTTTTACATAACAAGAAAAAAAGGTCACTGCCCCCACGGTTTGCCTTTTACATAAACTGACCTCTGCAGACAAGGGGCCCCAGTAGTTTAAAATGCACTCTGTCATTTGTAAATAATATTGTTATGTAAAAGCCATACCTGTCATTCATGAAGCCTGGCGGAAGTAGTACCAATGTTTACAATCCCAAGTCCTTACTTATTTCCAGGAGATAGCAGTTGTCATGCGCTCTCCCCCAGCATTGCAAGACCAAGCGAGCTTCCTGATTCAAAAGCCATGTAGTGTGCTCTCATTCCCTGTCCCAGCAAGGCCAAGCTAATGCTGCTGGCATAAGGGGAGAGAGCGCACTGTGCATGCATGCATGGCTTTTGAATCAGTATTTGCGCTCACTTCAGTGTTGCTGGGGGCAAGCATCCGATGTCTGCCATGTCCTGGAAATAACACAGGACTTAGGACTGTAAACATTAGGGGCTTCAGGGATGACAGAAAAGGCCTAAAGATGAAAAAAAAGATTTTTACAGATGCGCTGCGCACCCCTTGTCTGCATAGGCCAGTTATTATAAAAGGTGAACTTAGCCTTGGAGGCTTAGTGATCTGCCTCACAGATGGGAAAGAGAAAACGGACATGTGAATGTGTCAGACTGGGTGTGTGTCAGAGCGCAAGATAGTGAGTGAGACAGGGTGTGTACACATGTGACATTAGACAGCCTTTTAGTCAGCCTGTGCCTGTCTGTTTCGCTAGACCTGTTTGCAATATACTGTGTGCTTTTTTTTTCATCATGTCTTCCACTAATGTAAATAAAAGTTAAGACGTGTGCAAAGATGTGATGTTGTCATGTGCAAGTATCTGTGACTTTGGATACTGAGAGGCGAACCACCCTAAGGTGCAATGCACATTCCTTTGTGGTCGATGTCTGTTAAGTGTGGGCAACTGATGTATCCACTCAACATTCTTTTGATTCATAGGTGCATTTAGAAAAGATAATTCTAATTATTTCTGTTGGGACCTCTGAACTTGCATTTTTATGCTATATTGCTACTTTGAATTTTTACCTCATGTTGTCTTATAGTCGTAAGAATGGCTGCTAAATTTTGGTGATTCCTAATAAACTACAGTAGATCTAAGCTGCACACACATTATTATATGCTGAACAGTGTTATGTTAACACAACCAAAAATTCAATGTTTATCTGCATTCTTTTTCTGTGTAGGTTAGACTGGAAACTGCGGCCATCAACATGGAGGATGCTTTACAAGTAATGGATGCGGGACCTGTGGGTGCATTAAAGGGATCGGAAGTGTCAAGTCGGGAGTTTTCTAGGCACACTGATAAAATTCCTTTGGTGAAACCTTGTTTTAAAAAGAAGCCAGCCCAGAAAATATTAGATGCGGAAACCCTACATGCTTTGCAACCAATCTTCACTAGTTTTTTAGGGTCTGGTACTCTTAATGGGCTATTTGTGTCCACTGATCAAACTGGGACTGCTAGTAACCTATGTGAACCCCTTGTGAAAAAAGCACTAGGCTCTCAAAGTACTGCACTGATATCTGGAAGTTCAAGTCTTAGGCCAGTAACAGATCATCCTACATCTGTGCATGCCACACAAGAGCTGGAGGAAGATCAGACACCGGCAATAGAGAGCACAGAGCCCTCCTTTCCTTCAGAAAGCACTACTGGAACTGTTCCTAACACTGCCAATGGTTCTTTCCAGGATCCTCTTTTACAAACAAATTCTAGCGATACCACCAACCCAATCTGCCTGGACAAGATGTTAGAAAGTTATTCATCTGGGTTATTCCAGGACACAAGTCTTCTGGACCAATACAATGTGAGCCAAAATAATAATTCAAACGCTGGGATATTTGAGGACAAAACAGAGGAAGCATCGCTACTTCTCGTGTTTGAACTTTTGAATCAGCTTCAATATCATGTCCACCAGAAGGATGCGATTGACATTTGTGTGGAATTCCTACAAGGGTTATGTTTTTATGGTAAAGATTGCCAAAAACACCATACAGTGTTGCCGTATCATTGGCAAGTTAGGAAACGTAGCACTGGCCTTTGGCAAAGCATAAATGACGATTCCCAGGAGCATCTGGAAAGACTGTACTGTAGCCCGGATAGCGACAGAATCAAACTGCGATATCAGTAAGTATTTAAAATGGAAGTCTTTTGGTTAATCGTGTTAATATTACTGTACTCTTTCTTAATAGATGTTTGAGGTTGAGTTTTTATTGACCTACGTGATATGACTTGGTTCATATTTTATTTGTGACGTTCCGTCACCCCAGCTCCAAATATGGTAGAAACAGCTCAAGATAAAATGATGATGAATGTCACTTGTGCTAACTCCTCAGGGCTACTTTAACCTTTTTTTTTCTACACGTCCTGCTATACATAACTTAGATGTAGCTTTTTGTGAACAGTTTAATGTAACAATCTTACTGGTAACTCAAACACTAGTGTAATCTTATGTTTCTAGATAATTATTAGTATAGTATTGGTCAAAAAATTGGAATTCTTTGATGCTACCTATATTGCATTTTAATATATGATGCTGTTTAAAGACTTCTGGTTGGTGCTAGTGTCTTTGCATACAGTTTTATTTTTGGCAGTTGACCTAGTATGTGTATAATGCCCTATTTCAGTCTATGAGTGAGTCTTGTGATGGGAACACTCTTCTGCCAGGTGGGACCACCAGTTTAAATTAACGTGATACCGTTGTTTGGTGTGTATACTTCAGTTACGCGTCTTTCTTTTATTATTGCAAAACTGTTGGAACTACCGTAGTTGAATGTCTGGATTACTATCACTCATGTTTTCTGTAAAGGTTCTCTGTTTCCTGAGACACTTTTGTAGCTTATTCCAAGACTTTTTTTTTCAGTAACAGTATCCTTACTTACTATCAATAGGAAAACTTGAGGCTGGGATTAGCGCACAACCGCCATAATGAAATTTACTTCTCATCAGAAGCCTCCCTTTACATCAGAGGTCCCCCCTTCACATCAGAGCACCCATTAAAATCGGAGTTCATCCTTATCATCAGAGTACACCCATCACATAAAAGACCCACTCAACTCATAACATCAAAGGTCCCTCATCACATCAGTGCACTCTCCCATTCACATCAGAGGTCCCCTTATCACATCAGCCCCCCCCCCATTACAGAATACCCTAATTACTTTAGAACCCCCCCCCCCCAGATATGAGAGCCCCCATCATAGTCCTTTTTTCCCATCGGAAGCCTTACATTTTATGGCTCCAGCAGCCATGGCAGAAGGTGGAGCAGATCTGGATGGAAGTGTACTTCTGTCTTCTTCGGAATGCTTGTGGGTGACTCTTCATGCTGATCCAGGGGACCCTGTATCCCATGTTTAAGGCACCATGTGGTGCCTGGCGCACTAGCTGAGAATGAGAGGTAAGGGGAGCAGTGACCCCTACCTCTGGGACTGACCCAAATTTGCTATTAAACAGTTGCAATTGTTTAATTGCATAACTTACCTGCCATGTGATTTTTAAATCCTCTGGAATGTTCTGCAGTTAGTCAGGTGACTCAATGTACCTAAAAGAAGAAGTTAGCCATTAGAGAGACGGTGACAGTAGAAGACGCATCCTTCCCTCCCGCCCATTGTCACGGTCCTTTATGGAGTTGTCTTGTCCCTTCTGCTGAAGGGGACAGTTATAACTGATTGATGGTTTGAGCTGTAATGGCTGAACTGGGTATATGTTTAAACAAGTACTTTGGTTATTTGGTGTAGTTAGTGTAACTATAAGTATTGTTATAAATAAATAATTATTACTGGTCAAATTGTTATTGTTATACCAATATTAAGGTGCTGCAGCCATTTCATACTATTATATCTGGTTTGATAGTCTTTTTTATTCTGCAGTGTTTAGGTTCGATCTGCAGCCTCATTGCTAACTTATTTAACCACTTTGTTATTGCTATTGAATGTCAGGAAAACACCCCAACATTTACAGATATAGGTATAGGTATACAGGTATACAGATATAGGATAACATTTGAACACTTATTATGCCTCCTACACTCTGTAATTTTTTTTCAATTTTTTGGGTTGATTGAAAAAAAAATTGAGGATCTCGAAAGGAGATGCTGTAATTATCCAACGTTAGTACAGTGATCTCCCAGCTCAGCTATTGTGTTCTGACAGGGGGAATGCCATTGGCTGCTAGCGCTGATCGGATGCTAGTTTTCCAGCATGCGCGTTCGACATAAGTCGGCTGTTCAGCCAGCTTCTGTCGGACAGGCTGATGTACACATGGGTCATTTTTTGTTAAACTCGCCATTACCGGATGATATTTCGTCCCTGTGTACCAGGCTTTAGAACTGAAGAAGCTTGGATATTAAATGTCTACAACATTACAAAACAAGACCAGATGAATGTGACTAACTACTGTGTTTATTGACGTGTAACACTCACTTTTTTACCCTGAAAATGGAGGGTAAACTGTGCCTGCGTGTTATACGCCGGGGGCTGTGGACGTTTTTTTTCCTGAAACTTCCCTCTTAAAGTATGGTGCGTGTTATACGCCTGTGCGTGTTATACGCCGATAAATACGGGTACTTACTGCTGGACATACCACTGCAAGCTGTTTCATTGCCCACGTAGAACTATATTGAGCTGTGTTTGTTTGTGGTGATGTCTTTTGTGTTCATTGTGTTTTAGAAACCTTTTTGCTTATTTTTAAGAACCAAATGAAGCCATTGTGTAGTGTTTACCCCATCACAACCTGCTAAGCTTGGTCAGAGCGTCAGCACCCAGACAGAAAGTTTGATGCTTTCTGTGGTTGTAATCAAGCAGTAATTAACTCCCTAAAGTCAGCATGGGCCATTTAGTCTGAGAGATCACAGCAACCTATGCTTCCCAGTATTTGAAGGCAGTGTTGTGTTTCTTGGCAACAGAGCAAAAAGAATTGAGTGTTGAGCCATTCTAAGGAGTTCCAAAACAAGTCAGAGCTGCACAAGCATGGTTACCACAGTGCATGGACAAAGCTGTTAATCTCTTGTGGTCAGATGGGCTCAGCAGGCCTATCAGTTCATCATGGGCAAAAGCAGGAAGTGCCTGCTTAGCATCTTACATAACCCAGAGAGGCCAAGTAGGGTAGCTGTTTGTTCCTGTTTTTAAACATTGTTTCCTTGGTATTGTAAGCAATTAATGTCCTGTCATCCATAACACATCCCATTGTTCCTTGTTATAGAAACAGCCTTCTGTTTCTTCACTCGCCTCTTTACGATGATTCATAAATAGGTGAACATTACTCAGGTAGCCAAAGAACACGAACTGAGATAACTTCAGCATTGTTCTAAGTTGCAGGAATTTATGGCTTTCATTCTATCAGCCGATTATCACTGAATAAATAATACATCGCTGTATTACAGTTGGTAGAGGCCAATAGACCAAACCAACATCTGTTTGGGCAGAGCCTTTACACTACACGTGTTTGTTTCACAAGACCATTAAAGTTTTAAAAATGATCTGTTATTTATATATTCATCTTTACTTGTTCTTGCACTTATCGGAATAATTCTATGAGGTTGATTTACTAAAACTGAAGAGTGCAAAATCTGGTGGAGCTGTGCATGATAGCCAATCAGCTTCTAACTTCAGCTTGTTCAATCAAAGGGGCTGTGAAGGTTCCATTTTATTTTCTAAATAGGTTCCTTTAAGCTAGTGCATTGTTGGTTCACTTACTTTTTCCTTAACTCCTTGCTGACCGCCCGCCATCATATTACTGCGGGACGGTGGCACTGCTACGCGAGAGCGCGTAGCTATACGTCCACCCTTTAGCGGCCGCTAGGGGGCGCGTGTGCCCCCCCGCTCGCCCCCGTGTCCCGCGTGCTTGCCCGGCGGGTACGACCGCCGCCGGGCACACGTAATCGCTCGTTGCAGAGCGGGGACCGGGGGCTATGTGTGTAAACGGGGGAAATGCTAATTTTCTGTTCATACAATGTATGAACAGAAGATCAGTGATTTCCCCTAGTGAGGCCACCCCCCCATACAGTTAGAACACACCCAGGAACACACTTAACCCCTTCCCCGCCCCCTAGTGTTAACCCCTTCACTGCCAATGGCATTTTTATTGTAATACAATGCATTTTTATAGCATTCATCGCTATAAAAATGCCAATGGTCCCAAAAATGTGTCAAAAGTGTCCGAAGTGCCCGCCATAAAGTCGCAGTACTGAAAAAAAATGCTGATCGCCGCCATTACTAGAAAAAAAAAATATTAATAAAAATGCCATAAAACGACCCCCTATTTTGTAAACGCTATAACTTTTGCACAAACCAATCAATAAACGCTTATTGCGATTTTTTTTTTTAACGAAAAAAATGTAAAAGAATACGTATCGGCCTAAACTGAGGAAAAAATTTTTTGTTTTTGCAGTCTGTGTCCCCTTGAAGAGATTTACCTTCACTTCATGCCCCAGTGACTGGTTTAGAGAAGAAAACTACAGATGGCAATAGATCTTGGCACAAATGTTCTAACCCTTCCCCATTCTATCCAAAACCAAAATATTGGCTAGACTAGTTTGAGTTATAACAAATTCCTAAATTGCAGCCATACGCCTTCATCCATCCCAACCTGTTTAGAATGCGACAGCTAAAATATGTTAACAAGCTGAGCTGAAAGCTGTTTATTGCCTTCAGCCAAAGCCTGTTAGTGAAGTGGTTATTTCTAATGGGAGGTATGCACATGTAGACATGTGACGTGTGGACATGTGACCTCAGAACATTACCTAACATTCCTAATGATCTCAGATTATAGCTTCCTTTTCATTGATTTTTCCCCCCATTACAGACATTAGATATTGTTCACCAATTCCGTGAGCTGGGAAAGGTTAGAGATCTGGGTTTGCAGAAATGTGAACATTTTACCAACAATTATTTAAACAAACAAAAAAAAGCTTTATTTTTTGCACTGGAGGCTGCAAAGAATTGGCAGTTCAAAAATTGATGGAGGGGGGTGCTTTGGGTGTGGGGGATGCGGACTCTAAATATGGTTTTAACATGAAACCTGGTCAGAAACGTGGAATTAGCTTTTGAAAATGGGCAGTGTGTGTAGCATCACCTTTAAAAGCCCAAACTGTTTAAAGGAGAAGCATGGGCAGCGCTTTTTTGGCTATACTTCCTCTGTGGATCACAGGAGGTCAGTTAGTTCTTCACTCCTGTGACCTGTTTTCAGCTGACAGCAGGCTAAAATTTGCTGTCAGCTGATATGACAGAGCTGGTCCAGGCTTTGAAAAGATCCTGACCATATGGACGGAAGCTGGCTCAGCCTCTCAGTGAGTCGCTGAGAGGCTGAGCCAGCCACTCCTGCCTCCTCCACAGCCCAGCTCTCCAGTGAGTGCTGTAGGGGCAGAGCAGAGAGCCAGTGACTGACAGTCACCAGCTCCCTGCAGGCTAAGGACCAAGAGCTAAGCGATCAGTGGTGTTTGATCACTCAGTTCTCGGTTTTAGAGGCAGCAGGGGACAACTGCAGCTTGGATTTTTTATTTTATTTTTTCGATTCGCACACTTCTCTTTTAAGGAAGAGAAACAGAACTGAATTAAATGATATTAGGTGTCTAGACAACTAGTCCATTGTTTTTTACTTCCCTGTGACTTCAGCTTGAGTTGTATTTCTGGTTCTTGTCATTTACACTTTCTCTAGCAGATGGCTCCCCAACAGATCTCAGTGTGTTATACTGTTGCCCCTGGAGAAGCCGCAGTCTCTCAGCACACTGCAATTATCCCGTTACTCTGCAATTTTAGCCATAACACACATTTTCCTAGGTGATGTGTGTTGGCTATGTCTATTTTGGTAGTTCCTGTTTTGCAGTAATGTGCAGAGTATATACGGCAATGGGGAATTCGTAGGATAAAGCTGGATTTCGGTCATACATAGGGGATTTTTGTCTTTTCCCAGGTACTATTGTGCCATAGTGAAATGCTAAACAGATATATTAATTCTATGTTTAATTGTATACGTGCTGTTGTACATGATCAACAGAAACAGGCTAGAATTACATTCGTCACTACAGTTGACAAGTAATAATATTGTCTTAATAATATGTTGCTGTTGGGCGCCGCAGAAAAATTCAACCCTGGGAACCTTTCAGTATTCGGCTTTAGAGGGTGCCTATGTTGCGTAGTGGGATGCACGTCACTGCCCCTCCTCCCTACCTCATTCAATCAGAGAACGCATTATATTAATATCTCTAGGTGCCCAGTAGACTTCAGGACAGTCTCCCTGCAGATTGTGATCTCACAGGGGTAGGCTGAGGGTGATCAGGAAGTGACAGCGAATTCTTGAATCCAAGATGGCATCGTGGGAAGAAATAAAGCTGCAATTACTTTGTGTGAAAGGAAGGTGGCGCTGGTTTAAAGCGGATGTTCACCTTAAACACAACACTGTCTCCCCCGCATCAGTGGACATGTAGGATATAAAATTATCCATTTTTTTTTTTTATGTAAATAACTTTTTTATAATTGTTGTTTTCATAAATCCCACTCCCGCGGGAGTAGGCGTCTCCCCAGCGCCGCAGTGTGTACTGGGAGCACAGGCTCATGCTTTCCAAGATACACAGCGAACGGCAACCTGATGTTTCTCTAGCTGTGAATGGCATCACACGGGGGCGTGTACTTTCAATGACGCCGCCCGTTGTGATGACAACCTGGATGTTTACGGCGCAGGTCACCGTAAAGAGTGCACATGTCCAGGAAGTAATTTCTTGTGGGCTTCACAATGCCCACAAGCACAATGGCAAATGCCTAGATCGCAAACTATAACTTATTCTTTAGTATAAAAACGGATGGGTGATGTTGCAAGACACCTAAAAAGTGAGTACTCAATTCATATATATATCACCACTGATTAAACACAAAGAAAAAAAATCGATTGGTCGCGGAACCTCCGCTTTAACTGTATCAGAGGGTTCTCACGGTTTGAAAAACAAGATCCAGGCAGCCTGCCTAGTTTTAATCACAAAATGCGAATAAGTGGAAACAAAGTATCTTTTCATTATTTTATCAAAGGAAAGAACTTGGATGGAGGAAATGTAACCATTTAAAAACCAAACCTTTTCTGACATTTGTTGCTTACGAGTAAAAAATCATTATTTTCTGCTAGAAAGTTACTCGGAACACCCAAACATGATATATATATATATATATTTTTTAAGCAGAGACCCTAGAGAACAAAATGGTGGTTGTTGCAATATTTTATGTCACCCCGTAATTGCACATCAGTTTTTCAAACGCAATTTAAAAAAATACACTTTAATGAATTAAAAATAACAACTAAACCGCATAATTAGCCCAATTGTTTTGTATAATGTGAAAAAGAAGATGTTACACTGCGAGAATCGTGATCTTTATTCTAAGCAAAACAATTCTAATTTTAGCCAGAATCGTGCAGCTCTACTAGCCGGGTAAGATTCCTCTTTAAGACAGCGGTTGATTTAAAACTCTTGTCTCCATATTGAAGTGTTTTCTATATCTGGAAAGCAACAAGACAAAAACGAACTGTGTGGACTATGTAGGAGTTTTTCTGTATAAATAATTTGAAACTCAGCAGGACTTGGCAACACAAATGACAAAGCGGCCGTGTCCTTTGAGCGTCAGAGGGGTTTAAAATACATTCTTTGAGCAGTCTGGGTACTATCAGCTGCACGTTTTCCCTATTTCCATATGAAATCAAACTAATTGGTTTCTACTCGAGCGATCCAAGAAGCAGCAAGCCTTTTGAAACGCGGTCCTGGAGATTCTGCAATCACAAATGCATTCACTATTTGTTTCATTGAATAAACTGTTTAAAGTTTCGGCGAGCATCTGTCACCTGTGCGTCAGAGCATCCCTTTCATGCGCGAGCTTTGAAAACGAGGAGTTTAACCACTTGGCTCTCTTCTTTTCCAGGAGGAATAATACTATATGATTGTTGCTGACTGCACAGCAACCTTTTTTCTTTATTTCCCAAGGGAGCTATCCATTCATGAGCAAGTGCTTTTACTTCCTGAGTCTTGTGTAAATAAGCCGTAGTACATTGTCCACAAGCATGGCTCATTGTTCTTATCCAATATTCTACACTGCTGGAAAATAACCTAAAGAGCAAGAGCGGGCAGCAAGCAGAATTCAGTAGCCCGCTGGTTTAGAAATGTACCTTCTGTATTTTTTGTGTAGATATGCATTCCATTGGAACCACGTTGCGTTTTTTCACGGTATGTCCGCTAACACTGCAGCATTTCATCCCGCCATGTCCTGTGCAGTTGCCATTGTAATTACCATACAGAAGTAAAACTGGCCATAGATGGGTTGATATTTAGCTGCTTCAGTAGGGTTAAGCTGAATTTCGATCCATTCATTGCTGCTGCGGTTGAATAGAAGTAAGTCTACTAACTGACTTCCATTGAACCACCATATTGCAATTTTGTTTGCTTCGATCAGTGGAGCAGCCTATAGACTGCAGCTCAGATCTGTGTATTCTTATGGAGTTTTCCAGCTATCAGAATACAACAGCACAACGGGGGGGATTAATTCCCCCATCGACATTGAGTGCATAGATGGGGAAATCAGTTCAATTTTATTTCAGTCAACCTGCTTGTTGAACAAAAAACTGACCCATGTAAGACCAGCTTTATTGAGAGAATGTCAGCGAAGATGGCCATACACCAGTAGAATGTTGTTTTACTGTTCTTACAAAAATTCAGAAACATAGTTTGTTAGATAGAGCCTTTTGATCTTGCCATCATTGAGTCAATTAATCTCATTCAAAACCCCTATAAATGAAACCATTAGAAAGTTGAACGAGTGCTCAGAAAATGGAAATCCTTTATAAAAAAAAATGAACACCAGAACCAGCAGTAAATTGCCTGATCTGCTGTGACGCTGCCAAGCCGACTTTCAAAGAGTTCCCTGAATACCATGATGCCAACATGGAACCAGCTGATTCAAGTTCAGCTAAGCAAGCTTGGCCAGAGTGCAAGTCATGCTGTATCCGAGCTCAACGGAACTTTGATCAGCTGGCTCTAGAACTGCCCATGCACACTGCTTCTTGGTGGAGGGGGTTCTGATCTATTAAAGTCCATGGAGTACTGGTTCAAGTGCCAGTAAAAACAATTTCCCTGATTTTAAGTTTATGCTTTAGCCATACATGTATACAGATGTGTAAGGTGGCTGTGTTGGATGGTTAATCTTGGCTGGTCCCCCAATGTTGTGCACTCATTGTACAGAGATGGACATTTAGTCACAGATTTATGCTTGTTTACTATAAAAATTATAAAGTGTTTCATTTGTCACAGACAAACTCCCAGGAGCATTGCTGTCTTTAAAATATGTGACTGATCTTGAACATATTCATATAACTTTTTGTACAGGCCTTGTAATATGTTGAACCATTTTTATTATTTAACCATAAATCTAGTTAGAAAATTGCTGGTTGGCTGCCATAAGGCATGCCATAACCCTTTACTGCCCATAAAACACAAAAAAATATTTTTTATTTGTAGAAGTTAGTGTTGCAGAGGTGTGTGGATGGCACCTGTGTGAATGACGACACGGGTGCGCGGGTGTGTGGATGGCGGCTGTGTGAATGATGACACGTGTGTGCATGTGTGTGGATGGCGACACGTGTGCGAGGGTGTGTGGATGGCGGCTGTGTGGATGATGACGTGTGTGTGGATGGCAACACGTGTGGATGACGACACGTGTGCGCGGGTGAGTGGCTGATGACACGTTTGCGTGGCTGTGTGGATGGCGCCACGTGTGCGTGGGTGGCGCCACGTGTGCGCGGGTGTGTGGATGGCGCCACATGTGCGTGGGTGTGTGGATGGCGCCACGTGTGCGTGGGTGTGTGGATGGCGCCACGTGTGCGCGGGTGTGTGGATGGGGACAAGTGTGCGCGGGTGTGTGGATGACGACACATGTGTGCGGGTGTGTGGATGATGACACGAGTGCGCGGGTGTGTGGATGACACCTGTGTCGTTGGGCGACACGTGTGCACGGGTGTGTGGATGGCGACACGGGTGTGTGGATGGCGGCTGTGTGGATGACGACATGTGTGCGCTGGTTTGTGGATGGCGGCTGTGTGGATGACGACATGTGTGCGCTGGTTTGTGGATGGCGGCTGTGTGGATGACGACACATGTGCGCGGGTGTGTGGATGGCGGCTGTGTGGATGATGACACGTGTGCGCTGGTTTGTGGATGGCGGCTGTGTGGATGACGACACATGTGCGCGGGTGTGTGGATGTCAGCCGTGTGGATGATGACACATGTGCGCTGGTTTGTGGATGGCGGCTGTGTGGATGATGACATGTGTGCGCGGGTGTGTGGATGGCGGCTGTGTGGATGATGACACGTGTGCGCTGGTTTGTGGATGATGGCTGTGTGGATGACGACACATGTGCGCTGGTTTGTGGATGGCGGCTGTGTGGATGACGACACATGTGCGCGGGTGTGTGGATGGCGGCTGTGTGGATGATGACACGTGTGCGCGCGGGTGTGTGGATGGCGGCTGTGTGGATGACGACACGTGTGCGCGGGTGTGTGGATGGCGGCTGTGTGGATGATGACACGTGTGCACTGGTTTGTGGATGGCGGCTGTGTGGATGATGACACGTGTGCGCTGGTTTGTGGATGGCGGCTGTGTGGATGATGACACGTGTGCGCTGGTTTGTGGATGGCGGCTGTGTGGATGATGACACGTGTGCGCTGGTTTGCGGATGGCGGCTGTGTGGATGATGACACGTGTGCGCTGGTTTGTGGATGGCGGCTGTGTGGATGACGACACATGTGCGCTGGTTTGTGGATGGCGGCTGTGTGGATGATGACACGTGTGCGCTGGTTTGTGGATGGCGGCTGTGTGGATGATGACACGTGTGCGCTGGTTTGTGGATGGCGGCTGTGTGGATGATGACACGTGTGCGCTGGTTTGTGGATGGCGGCTGTGTGGATGACGACACATGTGCGCTGGTTTGTGGATGGCGGCTGTGTGGATGATGACACGTGTGCGCTGGTTTGTGGATGGCGGCTGTGTGGATGATGACACGTGTGCGCTGGTTTGTGGATGGCGGCTGTGTGGATGATGACACGTGTGCGCTGGTTTGTGGATGGCGGCTGTGTGGATGATGACACGTGTGCGCGGGTGTGTGGATGGCGGCTGTGTGGATGATGACACGTGTGCGCTGGTTTGTGGATGGCGGCTGTGTGGATGATGACACGTGTGCGTGGATGAGGCTGTAAGGAATTTGCTGTTAATATTCTCAGTCGTGTGTCAAATATTTGAAGGGAATTGACACCCTTGACCTGCGCTGTTGTTTCATTTCACTTCTAACAAAATAGGGATTGCAGTGCGCCGTGTTTACTGAGGGTGGTAGAAGATAACATTCCTACGTTCACGCTATCAGCACAATTTCTAAGCATGTAAAAGCAGTTTAATCATTCATTTCACCACATTATAGAAGATGTGAGCAATCAGGCCAAATGATGTGACAACAGCACAGCTCTCCTTATTTTGTCCAAGTATATGGTTACCGTAACCAAGATATTAAGGCTTGTGCATACAAGGGAGGGCATTTTCCCATAGCACAAGGGAAATCATTCCTCCCAGGTGGATTGAACAGTGTGGATTTTCTGGCAGTTTCAGAAAGCCGTTCTTCTTCCCCGCCTATGAACACAAACAAGCTTTGCATTAAGAATTTGCCGCTTAGCAGGCTGCACTTGCTGGAACAAGGTGCCCTTGCCTTGTGTTGCTGCACAGATAAAGAATGACTAGCTCGTGCTTCGGTAATGAATGGCTAGGCTGGACCTGGGAGCAGTTCTGCCCACCTGACCCCATACTGCTAGCAGGAAATCTGCTTCTTTCATTTCTGTTCTTTCTTCCCCCACAGTGACACTCTGATCTGCTCAGTGTTTTGCCACTGAGTCATAAAAGCTGTTTTTAGGTTGTGGATAGGGTTTTAAATAAAAGTCACTGAAAGTAAAGCCTGCAATGCATGGCTCAAGGTTTGTCCTGTCCATACTGAATTGGTCAAGTTTCAAGCCGTGGGTGACCCCATTGGCACTACCCAGCTTAATTAAAAAATCAAGGGAGCCAGGTGGAAAACTGAATAATGACTGTATCCAATCAGATGCAGTTATTGTTCAGGTATTTAGACAGGTTTTGAACACCAACTGATGAGATACGGATAGTTCTTCTAACAAATCCGTATTCTGATCCCCAGTTTTAGGGACTCCACCCAGGTTAACACTGATGAGATTCCACACTGGTACATCTAAACCCAAAACCCAAAATATTATCTATTGCATGGTGGCTGCATTTGTTTTCTTTTTAAGGGTTTTTATTTCATTGTTTTTACCTGGTGATCCCACCAGTGCCACACGTCCTGTCTTAGAGTGATGACACTCATTCTCTCTACAGTACCTATAGTGAAACAGGGTTGTTGTCACCCTAGGTGGCTTTCGTTTCATGGACTACAAACACCTCCTCCACCTCTTTAGTTCATGGGGAAGAGGGGTTTTGCAGTTCACAGGATATAGCTTGGAGGGTTGATAACATTTGTTTAAAGTGGATGTAAACCAACTCTCATCCTTTCTAAAATACTTCCATAGTGCTGATCTATAAGCATATAGATGCCTCCTGCATGTATTCTCACCTGTCAAATGTTTCCCCTCTGTCTGTTATAAGAACTGAAAAAGTGCAGATTCCGTGGGTGGATCTGTGGGTGGAGTCGTGATGTCAGTAGACTCCCCGCCCTTCTCTACACTCCCCTTGTCAACATGCATTTTTTCTGTGTATTCCTTGCACTGAATTCTGCTATGATCACTAACATTCAGTCAAAATCCAGAAAAGTAACCACATGACTTCAGAAAAGGAGTGGGGGTGGGGCTAGTGCATGAGATATGTTAATAACCTGTCACTCACAGCAAGGGGGCGGAACGGACTAAGGTTTTTCTCTGTAAGTCTGTTTTATTTCACTGAACAATAAAAGAGGATTGCTCAGAGCTGGATTAACTCTGTGTGGCAAGACTGGGCACAGATGGAAAGAAATCTTATACTGTACATTGTGACATCAAAAAATAAATAAATAATTTAGTTTTACATCCACTTTAGGATCTCAAATCAGGATGTGAAAAGTTACAAAGATACTGTGTTTTTATTAGAATCAACAAGTATATCTATCTGTATATGCAGAAATATTGGCATACACATCAGGCATCAGTATAGATACCATCACATAAGATACTATGGGGTAGATTTACTAAAGGCAAATAGACCAGTGATGGTGAACCTTGGCCCCCCAGATGTTTTGGAACTACATTTCCCATGATGCCCCATGCACTCTGCAGAGTAGATGAGCATCATGGGAAATGTAGTTCCAAAATATCTGAGGTGCCAAGGTTCGCCATCACTGAAATAGACTATGCAAGTTGCAAATGCTGTTGCACTCTGCAAAGTGCAGTTGCTCCAGAGCTTAGTAAACGAGACAACGGGGTTGATTTACTAAAAACAAATAGACTACATTTTGCAAAGTGCAGTTGCTCCAGAGCTTAGTAAACGAGACAACGGGGTTGATTTACTAAAAACAAATAGACTACATTTTGCAAAGTGCAGTTGCTCCAGAGCTTAGTTCCCTTGCATGCTTCTAGTTTGGTTACTGGTTTTGCTGGTTAAGATGCCGCAAGTAAGGTTAGAGAAAAAAGTCCCCTATGCTAGTAAATAATGAGCAGCTTGGTGTTCCTGTCACACCGAGTTCTGGGACAACACTGATCATGACTTGTGACATGACTGTCCATCATTATTCCATGCAGTCATTTTCCGGAGCAGTTTCCCATGTTACACCAGACATTGCTCAACATGCAGATTTGTGGATAAGAGATTGATGGCTTTTGGGAGGGAGGGCCATGTAATGGAAACTAAAGACTGATTATTCCAATAGGTTTAGAGGCCATATCTGCAGTGTCCAGCACTTTATCTGCAGATGGCAGGGACTGGCACTGACCTGCCTTTTATGTAACAGGCTTATTTTATGTAGGTTACCTCTCCAATCAAGTGCTATATGTTGATCCTTAGCTGTTTTATCTTTAAAGATAACATAGATCCTATCCAGAGTCCAACAGCACTAATGCAAGTGGTTTTTTTTATGTGCCGATCCTGTAATTGATGACTTTGCTCTTTGGCTGTTGAAGGTTTGTTTGCAAGGATAATCTTAGTTAATGGTTTCACTCTGAAAGACTTTTTATCAGCAATCCAGGATGTGCAGAACACAAAGCAAACCAACATGACCTGAACTACACAGTACAGCACAGTGTATTCTGGTCACCTTCTCCCTACAGACAAGAAGGCAATGGAGTATGGTGACCCATAACAGCCAAGCTTCAGTAAACCCCCCCCCCCCCCCCACCCAGGGTTCTCACCGCTTGTGCTCCTGCTTCAGGTGTGTATGGCTTACACACTTTTTTGAGCAACCGGCTGAACAAAAAAACCCTGAAGAGCTTGGGAGGAAATCCTGTACTAACAATCTGATGTTAGTAGAGTAATCTCCCTCCGCTGAGCAATTTTGCTCTGACAGGGGGACGGCTCCCCTACCAGAACACACCAGTCAGAGCCTCAGAGCGCTGATCGGGTGCCAATCGTCAGACCTTTTTCCGTCATGCCCCTTTGACAGAAGCCAGATGTATGGTGTGTTTCTGTCAGACTGGCTGGCGTACACAAGGGCCGAATGTTGGCCAGTTTCTATTAGAGCTGGGCGATTTTGGCCTCCCAAAAAAAATCCGCGATTTTTTTTTTTTTTTTTAAATAAAAACTCGATTCACGATTCAAATCAAGTTTTTTTTTTTTTCCTGATGGACACTGCGCCGGGCCTAAGTTTTTAGGCAAGGCAAGGCTTCGGCCTAGTCCGCCGCGAGCCTGGGAAAAGGCAGTGGAATAGGCTATAAGCCCTAAAAAAAGGATTTTAATGCTGGAAACTAGGGGGAAATTTTTAATGACGGTGCCATGTGTTTACATTTGTTTTATTGGCTTTGCATTTGCAAACACTTTAAATACGCCTGAAGCCAAACGTCAACTAAATGGGTAAATAAACAGCTGAAGAGCAAATGACTGAACTATTTTGTTTAGTTAAGGTCCCATGAAAAAAAAAAAAAAAAATTAAAGTGAGCAGCTTCTAACACTGTAGCTGCTGACTTTTAATAAGGACACTTACCTGTCCTAGTCGCCAGCGATGTCGTCCCCCGCCGATCCTCGATCCTGGCAGCTCCAGGCACCCCCATCCACAGTAAGGGAAACAGGCAGTAAAGCCGTGCGGCTTCCCTGCCCATTTCCTACTGCGCATGCGCGAGCAGCGCGGCGCTTTGTGAATGGGCCAGCTGCTTTCTGGGATACACACAGTTCCCAGAATGCAGCGCGCCCCATTCACAAAAATAAACCGAGTGTAGGAGGAGGAAAAGGATCCACCGCGGAGGATGAAGAGGCAGATTTAAGACTTCCACATAGCAACAGCTATTTAGGGTAAGTACAATTATTTTTTTTTTTTTTTCATTTTTTTTTTTTCATTTTTTTGTGTAAAAATTTTTTTTAGGGTGGAACTCCACTTTACAGTGAAAGGATTTTTTTTAATGCATTCTATGCATTAAGATAAAAAACCTATGTGCATTAGCCCCCCCCCCCCCCCCCCCCAATACTTACCTGAACCCCATCTAAATCCAGTGAAGTTGCATGAGAGACTCGGCTGGCTCTCCCTCCTGATTGGCTGAGACAGCAGCAGAGTGCCATTGTCTCCCGCTGAGATCAATGAAAGTCAATGAGCTAATGAGGAGAGAGAGGGGTGGGGCCAGACCAGGGCTCCTTGTCTGAATGGACACACAGAGCTGCAGCTCCATTTGGGTGCCCCATAGCAAGCTGCTTACTGTGGGGGCACTCAGGAGGGGGGAGGGGCCTTAAGGGTCGAAGAGGAACTAGAGAAGAGGAGGACCTGGGCTGCTCTGTGCAAAAGCACTACACAAAGCAGGTAAGTATGAAAAAACCAAGGCTTTAGTGTCACTTTAATTTGGTGATCCAGACACCCTCCAACCAGCTTAGCTAGGTTGGTGACCCTGCCGTTCTCTAGTTCACCTTGGCCATCAAGCCTGTGATTGGTCCATGAAGGAAAAGCAGCACACTGATGAGGTCATCACTGCTTGGCAGTACTTCATTGGCTCAGAGACATACAGTGCAGGGGCTTACAGATCAGAATCATATATTTACATTATTCCTATTGAACATTTAGTAATCCATAACTGGACTCACTAATCATGTAATTCTATCTACCTGGAGTTCAGCTATAAATGTGGCTTTGCTTACATTAGGAAGGAATATAATTAGCAGTCAGCATGTGTGCATTAGCAGTGTCCTGGTAGAGAAACCTTAGCAGTTCATTTAAGGCCTGTTACGCTCATTCATCTTTATTGCTAATGTCTTGATTGGATTTCCCCCCTGAGATAATGAATCCTGCATAAGCCAGTTACACCGCAGGGTATGGTATACAAATGCATGCACCCACTGTGATTTCTGTGTGATGATACCACATTTGACTTGCAGCATGATAGGATGGTAATGTCTAATGAAGTACATCTCTGAGCTGCTCCATTACAGGAAGATGAAGCCGTAAGGCTGGAAACACTTATCTATCTATCCATCTATAGAAGGCTTGGCTCTCCTGATTGAGCATTGCCCCGAAGAGATGCTGTGAGGTCACACGATAATAAACAATGTGCCTGGAGATTCAGAAAGGGCTGGATTGGAATTCTCACCTCTGGAGGGATAGCTTTCCATTATTTATAACAGAGGTTGGTTGGAAAATGTCTTTGCAAACGTAGTTTTATTCCTGTGATCAAGAAAAATAAATACTATAAAGAGGAACTGCAGTCTGCTCATGTAATTTGTAATTAAACACCTTTGCCATTCTGAAGCTTCCCTCCAACCACTTTGCATAATATTTTATATATACTGTGATTCTGTAATTGCCAAATATGCTGCAGAAATCTCCCTCCACTGAGCCTGGCTGGAGCCATTTTAACTGGGCAGCTGAAGCTGCAGCCTGTTTACTTTCTGGATTTACACAAAGGCAGCCCTGCAGTTCTGCAGCTCTCATTGGCCCTCTTATGACTCCCCCTCCTGTTAAACTCTCACAAGAGCTGTGCATGATCTCATAAGCCTAGGATAAAGACCAGACAAGAAACAGGAAGTGGGCTGTATAAGGTATTTACTGGCAGAAAAAAAAATGTTTTACAATACAAAGTTAAAACAACAAGGGCAGAAGATTTAATAGATGAAAAGGTTATTGAAGGTCCACTTTAATTAAAAGGGGTTACTGCTAGGTTCTGAAGCGGGTTGCATTAAAACATGCAGTTTGTTGGAGTGTTAACATGCCCTGCATTAGGCATTAAAGTGTACCTGTTTTCCTGCACCGCACTGCACCACATGTCAGTGGGTTGTTGTGTATTGCATTGCAGCACACCTCCATCAGCAGGGTGTATTAAGACTGACGGGCACTGCATCACACCAATGCAAATAGCATGCAGTACTGTGCAGTATAGGAATAAACCTACATTCCCACAACACTGAAATATATTCAGAGCCTTATTGCAGAAACCACGTTATTCATTGCAAGAATTTTCTAAGACCAACATAGATATATATTTTTGAAAAAGCACAGTCCACAGATTCCCCACAGCTTTTACTGATAGGCAATGTACCCCTTGTGTACATGTAAATGACACCATTGCTGTTTTACTGGTTTGGTGTCACCACTCCTTTAAATATAATCCACTTGTTTTAGGAACAAAAGTTGATAAGTGACAGTAATCAGTTTTAGCAGTGAACAAAGGGAAGTTCTTACTGTCTGAATTTCTTGTTGTATGCAGTGAGAAAAGTAACCGCTCGGAAAAAAAACTCAATCCAGGAAGTGAAACTGACTGGTCTACAAACCAATACTGCTTATTCATGGAACTTTGCCCTATCACCTACATTTCATCCGCTTCGCAGTGGATTTTACTTTTTTCTTACATTGTTCTGTTCCTGGGCTTGATGTTTAAGTCTGGGGCCCTTCAGCTGTTGCAGAATTACAAGTCCCATTATGCCTCTGCAAATAACCAGCCTTGCAATGCCTCATGGGAAATGTAGTTCCACAACAGCTGGAGGACCCCAGGTTGCCTACCCCTGCCCTAAAGCGGAGTTCCACCTGAAAATGGAACTTCCGCTTTTCGGAATCCCCCCCACCCCTTTCCGGTGTCACATTTGGCACCTTTCAGGGGGGAGCAGATACCTGTGTAATCCAGGTATTTGCTCCCAATTAGTAGTGGTTACTTACACCACGCCCGGTGCCTCCTGCATCTCTCTCCCCCCGCTGTCTTCTGGGAGATACACAGGTCCCAGAAGACAGCAGGGACTGGTGGGATCGCGCAGAGCGACAGAGCAGTAGGGAACCAGGAAGTGATGCCGCAAGGCTTCACTTCCTGATTCCCTTACCGAAGATGGTGGTGCCTCCACCCGAGAGCTGAGGGGCAGATCGACTTCGGGTGCCGACATCGTGGTCACCCTGGACAGGTAAGTGTACATATATTAAAAGTCAGCAGCTGCAGTATTTGTAGCTGCTGACTTTTTCCCTTTTTTTTCGGTGGAACTCCACTTTAAGGGAAACTATGGTCACACACTATAGATGACATGGCATTCTGATGCTGCTTTACTACCACTTATTTGTAATAAGGAACACAGGTGTGACGCTCACTTCAGAGCCCCAGAGTAGCCATGCAAGGAGTCTGGAGGACACTTGGAGCCAGAGCCCCAATTATCCAAACGCTCAAACAGCATGCAGGAAGGTGAAAGGAGCTGCCAACGCATACATCCGTGATGAAATATTTATTTAACTACAGGATAGTGACAGTAAAAACAGCTTACACTTTTTTTTCAACTATCCTTGGCTCAGGCTACTTGGCGAAACGCGTAAACTGTTTTTACTGTCACTATCCTGTAGCTAAATAAAGATTTGATGACGGATGTATGCGTTGCTGACTCCTTTCATCTACCTACCACTGAGCTGTAACGTGCTGGATGAGAGGTCAGGCTTCAAATTTCTCTGCTTAGTGACCCAGTAGGCAATAGAAGGATAATAATGGAGATTTTTTTATATAAAAGCCATTTCTGGAGTCGAACGTGTTTAGTTACAGGTCCAAGTTGAGAGTTTGGTTGTTTCAGGCCATAATTGTGTACACAGCTCAGCAGCGTTCTGGCATCTGCTGTAAGTATGATCTGATCCTGGGAACACAAAGTTTACTTCCTGACAGGTCTTACCAGAACTACAACAAACTCATAGTTCCGCATACTGCCAGGAAGAAACAAGCAGCCACTTTGCTGGTGATTTTAGACTAGGCTCATTCAGAGCACACAATTACAAGCTGTTCTGAGTAATCCCTTAATCAGGTCAATGTCTTCTTCAATTAGATACAGTATAATTTGTTCTGTACACAGTACCCGGGGAAGATGACTCTTCAAGACAAGATTTTGTCTTTTATTCTATGCATCAAAGCAATGCTTAGATTTATACTGTAGTGCCAATAAAGGTGTGTGCTAACAAGGGCATTGCTTGCTGCCCCCTGCAACAAACTCAGTGCCAACTGCTCAAGTGTGAAGAAGATTGGGTGATGTGGGCAATTTTTTTTTACCTTTAACACAAGTCATATATTTAGGGTCGTTCACATTCGTGCGTTCGTTGTAGCAGCGCAATTGCTCCAACGCACTCATATTGCTGGGCCACACCACAACATATATACCTTGCATTGTGCTGTGTTCTACA
Source organism: Rana kukunoris (assembly GCA_029574335.1). Lineage (NCBI taxonomy): Eukaryota > Metazoa > Chordata > Amphibia > Anura > Ranidae > Rana > Rana kukunoris. The sequence goes on from CM056052.1 coordinate 174,557,724, forward strand.
AAGGGTCGTGCACATTTTTCATCTGTTGCATGTTGGCATGATAAATGGGCTGCCTTAATGCAACACGTGTTAACACATGCCATGCCGCCACAACTGATCGCTTTACTGTGAATAAGCCCTCCATATTAAATGTACACCTGTCATGAGAGACATATTATTTGTGCTATTGCTGACCTCCTTCGGGAAATGCCAATGCCTGTGTCTATGCTGACTCCCTGGCCACTGACCAACCACATATATGCAGATCAGAAAAGTCAGAGCAAAGTCAGAAGTCCTTATTTAAATGTCTAAGGTCAGTGACTCAAAGAACTGAATGTGACTGTGAAACTCAGATATGAAATATGAACAAAGCACCATCTATAGTGTGTACTTTTCTCAATTAAAAGCACAAAGTGTCATTTATGTCTGCTGCACCGTTCTTCTGCGATCAGTCACTTCTGACAGGTTTTTCTGACGCCGTGAGAAAAAGGGTGACAGCTGATTGACACTCACCTCTGCTCCTCTGTTCTGTGTGAATGGGGGTGAGTCCCTTTCCTCCAATCAGCTCTTAGAGCTCTTCTCACTGAGCCCTGCAGAGTGTAACTTCAACTCTCTGTCCCCCCCTTTTTTTTTTTTTAAGTTCAGAGAAGCTGTAAAAACTCTAAACTTAAAATGGCTGTAACGAAGAGATAAACAGGTACAACTTATGTATGAGGATTTGTTTAATCTCTGTGCATCACTTTACTGGGTGTATGTAAGGGTTTACAACCACTTGAAGCATTTTAGGAGCGATACACAATGGAAGCTTCCAAGTTCTCCTCATAACAGATGTTATTTAAGTGCTTGGTACTGATGACACATGCATGGAGTTTGTATGTTCTCCCAGTGAACTGTGTGTTTGTTGGAATATATTATATAGAAATACTGAATGCCACATTCATGGTTGTGTGTGAGAGCTCAATGGCAGCGTATGAATAAAGTACTGGCATCTCTGTCATTTTCCCGGAAACAACTAGAGTTTAGAAATAGCACAAGTCACGTCACCCTCAATTAATCGTCAGTCAGTGACCCCACAGTACACACCTTCTGTGCCTTCCCTTCACTTTGTCTGCTTAGAATGCATCTGTCCTTTTCTAATGTCACGCAGAAGCCTGGGTAATTATGGGCTGAGCACGAGAATCAGTGTGGGTGTTAGTTCACTGCGCCGTGATTGAAATATGCCTTTTTATAATATCAGATTAGCCAAGTCAACACTCCCGGTGGAGTATACAGGAGGAAGAAGGCAAATTAAGGGTGATGCCACACAAGCACCATAAGATGTCTCTCACTACGTTCACTTCATACCCTCACCATTCTAATCTGAAGCGCCCAAAAGCTTATGTAGACACCAATTTTTAGATGTTGCTATTTACATAGGGTATGGTTCCACATCTCCTATGTGACATTGCTTTTGTATTTAGTTGGTGGCAGGGGGGCACATGTCTTCCCTCCACCCAAAAGTATCAGATTGTTGTCGGAAGTCCAATGGCAGATTTATTTACCTAGGGTTAGAAGTGGTTCCCCTTCCCGATGTGACAGTGCTCTTGTATTAATTGGTGGAAGGTGGAATTTGTTCTCTGTACCCAAAAGTACCAGATTTTCCTCTGAAGTCCAATGGCAGATTTCTATGATCCCCTATTCCGGATGTGACAGTGCTTTTGTATTGTTATCATTTGTTATCTGTACCCGAAATACCAGATTTTCCTCTAAAGACCCTGGGCATATTTATTTACATAGGTTTGGACATGATTCCATATCCTGGATGTGACAGTGCTCTTGTATTGGTTGATGAAAGGGTGTAATTTGTTCTCTGTACCCGAAATACCAGATTTTCCTCTGAAGACCAATGGCGGATTTCTTTACATGGGGTTAGACATGGTTCCCCATCGCTAATGTGACAGTGCTCTTGTATAAGTTGGCATTTGTTCTCTGTACCCGAAATACCAGATTTTCCTCTGAGGACCAAAGGCAAATTTATTTACATTTGAACATGGTCCCTTGTCCCCGATGTGTCAGTGCAAATTTAAGAGTTGGTCATGATCCCTCATAGGGTCGGTAGCAGTGCTCTTGTATTTAGGAGACCAAAGGCAAATTTAAGAGTTGGCCATGCTCCCTGATAGGGTCAGTAGCAGTGCTCTTGTATTTAGGAGACCAAAGGCAAATTTAAGAGTTGGTCATGCTCCCTGATAGGGTCAGTAGCAGTGCTCTTGTATTTAGGAGACCAAAGGCAAATTTAAGAGTTGGTCATGCTCCCTGATAGGGTCGGTAGCAGTGCTCTTGTATTTAGGAGACCAAAGGCAAATTTAAGAGTTGGCCATGCTCCCTGATAGGGTCAGTAGCAGTGCTCTTGTATTTAGGAGACCAAAGGCAAATTTAAGAGTTGGCCATGCTCCCTGATAGGGTCAGTAGCAGTGCTCTTGTATTTAGGAGACCAACGGTAAATTTAGGAGTTGGTCATGGTCCCTCATAGGGTCGGTAGCAGTGCTCTTATATTTAGAAGACCAACGGCAAATTTAAGAGTTGGTCATGGTCCCTCATAGGGTCGGTAACAGTGCTCTTGTATTTAGGAGACCAAAGGCAAATTTAAAAGTTGGTCATGGTCCCTCATAGGGTGGGTAGCAGTGCTCTTGTATTTAGTTGCTATCAAGGGGATATGTTCTTGGTACCCTAACCTAAAGTACCAGATTTTCCTTTGGGGGCAGATTGGGCTGTCGGGGGTTTACCCCACTTTGGCACTTTGTAAGAGGACTGGTAAATAATAGTTTATGTGGCTCCTGAAAATCAGAATAAGTGTACAGATAATGCAGTGTTAATGCAAAAGACTGTCACCAAAGTGTTTCTCAAGAAGGTGTTGAAAGATTACAATCACATTAACAGTTTTCTGACCACACCATGGGAAACAAACCCCTCAAACTTCCTGACGCTGAGATCTGACTCCGATTGTGATTGCCTTCTGTGCTTTCTGGCAGCCGATGATATTTCTACAGTCACGTATCATTCCGATTGTTTGCTGTTTTGCAACTGCGGCGAATAGCTGTACAGCACATGTGTTCCGATAAGAAAAATAATCATCACCTCAACTTCTTCTTTTTAATGAGGCGCTTGCTCACTGATATTTCTTAATTTCTATGAGGATTACACACTCTGTTTACCTGTAGAATGAAACTTCCTTCCACTTTTCCTTAATCCTAAAATCACACTCAGTGCTGCAAATATTATTAGTGAAAACCTCTCTTACAATCTCATGGTGACTATACATAGTAGGTGATTGTCTCACAATAAATACCATCTGGTGACACTCCAACCATTTATGTCATTTTACTATTTAAGTGCTGATAGTCATATCAGGAGAAGAGGGGCATTTCTGCAGACCGACAGCTTGGAACATTTTGTGAGCTAAACTTTAGAAAATGAAGAAGTACAACTAAAGGCTCCTTCATAACAGCCTAAAAAAGAACCCAATCCAGCTACTATGTACCTTGCAAAGTAAACAAAAACTTCCTTTACCTTCCCTACCTAAACCATATCCCCCTTTAAGTCTCACACACCCCCCTCTCAGACACTGCAGCTCACAGTGGATTAGGATCAGCAAAACAGGCAGTGCTGTCAATCCAGAGGGCCGGACTAGGTGTGGCTAGGTGCTGACTGACAAATTACAGCAGTGACAGTGCTGATAGCCACGCCCGCCACATTTTTTTTATTCCACTGTAGTGCAAGCAGGCACCGTCCATATGTGTGTGGCAACTGCTCTGATTTTTGCAGTGCAGCATTGTCACCACACAATCTGCATTAGGTGAACTTTGCTGGTATTTGTGGTACTTTGTAGGGGGACAAAAAGTAAACTGTTTTTGCAGATACTCACCCATAGAGAATTATTGGAAATGTCAATGTCCACTGAAAGTAAATCAAGCTAGAACGTCATTTAAAAATTGAAACTTCTCCAGCAATTGATGTGGTTCCCAACAATTACATTTCGCCACACATCACCTCATTCAAAGTGTATGACCAGGATTTATCTGTAATCCCCCTAAATTTAACAGTAGATTTTTCCAGCTATATTCCCTTCTTTTATCGTGTTCCTGTAGTGAGAAACTGCTTTGCTTAATTGCTGTGACATCTTCACCAGGCAGGGGCAACTGCTAGGCACTTGGTTCCTATTGAATAAAGAAAAAGGTGTGTGTGTGTGTGTATATATATATATATATATATATATATATATATATATATATATATATATATATATATATAGCTTGTGCAGTGTGCGGGAAGGCTCTTTGAGGTCAAGGCCAGCAGCATTATTTTACAGAGAAGGAAATCAAATTGTATGTATGTGGAGTGGGACAGAGAGGGGCAAGGGGATGGGTGGCATTCTGTAGTCCAGCAGGCATGGCTGACATCACTGCTTTGGATTTTTAATGCAGCAAGGGTACTGTGCTGTCACTCAAACACATTGTCAAACTCAAACATTGTCAAACTCAAAAACATTGAATTTCTGGCAGATCAACAGGAATTTTTTTGAGATGTACAAAATATGTTGTTTTTTTGTTTTTGTTTTATTATTATTTTGGCCCGACATACACTCTTACACTTCAGTAAATCAGACAGCTTTTTATGACTATTGCAGATTGTGTACACTAAAAGCGAATCGTTATTGAACAATGTATAACAAGGGATTGGGATTTGATGGTCTAAGAGACATTAGCCTAGGGGGGATCGGGGAGACATTAGTATAGAGGGGTCTGGGAGATATTGTCCTAAAGGGGTCTGGGAGAGATACTGTCCTAAAAGGGTTTGGGGGATGCTAGCCTAGACTGTTTGATTCTAGCCTAGAGGGGTCTGTTTGACACTAGCCTATAAGGATCTGTTTGACTCTAGCCCAGAGGGGTCTGTTTGACACTAGCCTAGAGGGGCCATTGAGATGCTAGCCTAGAGGAGTCTGTTTGACGCTAGCCTAGTGGGGTCTGTTTGACACTAGCCTAGAGGGGTTTCTGAGACGCTAGGCTAGAGGGGTCTGGGAGACGTTAGTCTAGAAGGGTCTGTTCGACATTAGCCTAGAGGGGTCTGTGAGACACTAGCCTAGAGGGGCCATTGAGATGCTAGCCTAGAGGAGTCTGTTTGACGCTAGCCTAGTGGGGTCTGCTTGAGGCTAGCCTAGAGGGGTCTGCTTGAGGTAAGCCTAGTGGGATCTGATTGAGGCTAGCCTAGAGGGGTCTGCTTGAGGCTAGCCTAGAGGGGTCTGATTGAGGCTAGCCTAGAGGGGTCTGATTGAGGCTAGCCTAGAGTGGTCTGCTTGAGGTAAGCCTAGTGGGATCTGCTTGAGGCTAGCCTAGAGGGGTCTGCTTGAGGCTAGCCTAGAGGGGTCTGCTTGAGGCTAGCCTAGAGGGGTCTGATTGAGGCAAGCCTAGAGGGGTCTGATTGAGGCTAGCCTAGAGGGGTCTGATTGAGGCTAGCCTAGAGGGGTCTGATTGAGGCTAGCCTAGAGGGGTCTGATTGAGGCTAGCCTAGAGTGGTCTGCTTGAGGTAAGCCTAGTGGGATCTGCTTGAGGCTAGCCTAGAGGGGTCTGCTTGAGGCTAGCCTAGAGGGGTCTGATTGAGGCTAGCCTAGAGGGGTCTGATTGAGGCAAGCCTAGAGGGGTCTGATTGAGGCTAGCCTAGAGGGGTCTGATTGAGGCTAGCCTAGAGGGGTCTGATTGAGGCTAGCCTAGAGGGGTCTGATTGAGGCTAGCCTAGAGGGGTCTGATTGAGGCTAGCCTAGAGGGGTCTGATTGAGGCTAGCCTAGAGGGGTCTGATTGAGGCTAGCCTAGAGGGGTCTGATTGAGGCTAGCCTAGAGGGGTCTGATTGAGGCTAGCCTAGAGGGGTCTGATTGAGGCTAGCCTAGAGGGGTCTGCTTGAGGCTAGCCTAGTAGGGTCTGTTTGACACTAGCTTAGTGGGGTCTGTTTGACGCTAGCTTAGTGGGGTCTGTGACACACTAGTCTAGTCTTCAGTTTGTCCAGTCTTGGCATGCCATGCCAGCTGGCAGAAAGTGCAGTGCGGGGGGAAGGCAGTACAGGGACAGTATGTATTTAATGTATGAAAATAGACACATAGGCTCTGTGTAATAAAACAAAGAGAGCCTAGAATGCTGTGACAAGTCAGTTTTACGCAAACACTTTTTCCAGGTCATGGTTAATGATACCTATTTTGAGCAGCCCATGTATTGCAAAATGGTTGGCTGTAGCAAGATAGCGTGAGAGAAACTGTTGCAGCCTCTGCCTTTCTCATGCAAATTATTATTTATAGTCGTGCTATGCACATGTTTAGATAGCCGTAGTCTGAGCAGTTACACTCAGACCAGGAATTCCTTCCCAGTGTGCACATAAAATAGATTCTCTGCCTTGTACAAATGTACTGTCTTCATGGGAATAAGAATAAATGTGACAATTATTAAACCTTATACAACATAAAGAAGATAAAGAACTCCCTGCCCTAGTTCAAGCATTCCAAATGCAGTCTTACCTGAGATATTTCATTTCATATATAATTATTACATTGTGAAACCTAGCAGAGGAAAAAGGAGAGCAGCCATTTGTTAGCTTCTGGCATTTAACCCCTGCCCTAAAGTGACAGCTCACATCTGATTAGTTGGAACAGATAATCAATAGCAATAGTTTAAGGAAATAATATACCATTAGAGAGCAATCTATCCAAAGACACTTCTCCCACCTTCAGACACATGGATTTCTGTTCATAAATTAACGAATTGTTGATTTGCTGATGATTTAAAACATTCATAAGGTACATTTTCCAGGATGTCAAATCCAGTTGAGCAACATTCACTGCCTTTGATTTTATTAAAGTATAACTGGATGACCAATGTCAACAGGAATGAAATTTGGGGGTTGACAGCTGTCCTAGAGGGCATATCCCTCACATATATCCTTGTACTTCCTGTTGAGTCAACAGGACAGGAAGTCAAATCACCCTGAGACACAGATGGCCAAAAAAAATCTAAGTTGTAACCTTTTCCTAGCCTATCCCCTCCCCCCAATTAAAAAAGCCATTATAAAATACATTAATGATTTAACATTTCTTCATATGGTGACTTCCCACGTTCACTCCAGTTCCAATGTACTGCAAGTTAAAATTGTAATTTACATACGCTGACATTGGCTCTTTTTATCTGCCACTAGGAAACTTTATAACTGTGAAACAAAGGTGACTGAGGGTGGATTAAGTCATATAGCATGCCGTTTTTATATACCAAGTAAATATCCTGTAAATACCAGTGACGTTGCTTTTTTGTTTTTGGAAACCGTTTACAACCCAAAACCCAACCCGGCAATAACTATTTTTCCCAGGGAGGACTGACAAGAGGGAGGTGCCCTCCTATCTGTTTCTGCTAATTGCTGGTTTAAATGATCGTAGACGGCAGTGCTCAGATTTCAGGGCACATATACACCAGAGTATGGTGCAAGAAACTAGCTTTCAGTGCGCGTTTCCTGCACTGCGTTCAAAATGCACCGCACTTGTGATCTGCAGTGGGTGTCAATGCAATTGCGCACCTGGAACAAAGGTCGCCAACACAATGCATTTGCCTCCACCGGATCACATGGTACAGAAGTACTATGCAATCTCGTTGCAGTGCATTTTTTTAGGCAGGGATCTGGTGCGTCCCTGTTCTCCATTTCAGAGACAAATTAGGCCTACATTTTTGCCTGAATTCGGACCTGAAACAGGACCCCTGTGCAATCCACTCTGCGGGCCGCCCCCCCCGAGATGTGTGAATCGGCTCCATTGAGAGACGGTCATGAAAATAGGAAGCAGGGAAACCTGTAACTAATTTGCATAAGTGTGAACCCAGCCACACTACTTTTGGTGTGGTGTGATTTCAACCCATTCCAATGAATGGGCTGAAAATTGCACAGGAACATAAGCACAGTTCCTGGTTTGAACTGCCCCTTAGGCCTCGTACACACGACCGAGGAACTCGTCGGAAAAGACACATCGTTTTCCTCAACAAGTTCCTTGTTAGGCTTGTCGAGAAACTTGACAAGCTGTCTTTGCGTACACACCTCGTTCTCAAATGCAGTGACTTCAACACATACAACGGCAGGGGAAGTTCGGTTCCACTGGCACAACCCTTGGGGCTGCTTTTGCTAATCTCATGTTACTGCGAGTTAGTAAAAGTTTGGTAAGAGACATTTGCACTTTTCAGTCTGTTACAGCGTGACAAATGTCCATTACAAACGCTACTTTTACCGAAGGTGCGCGGGTTTCTAAGCATACACACCAACGTGTTTCTCGTTGAAAACCAGCCTAACGAGGAACACGACAAGGAAATTGAGACTCCTGTTGAGGAAAAAGAGAACTTGCTCTCTTCTTTCCTCGTCGAGTTCCTCGACAGTTTTCTCGATGAAAAGCATACACACGACCGGTTTCCTCTGCAAAAAAGCTCTGCCACCAAGTTTCTTGATGGATTCTGTTGAGTTTCTCGGTCGTGTGTACAAGGTCTCAGTTGTGTATGTTGTGCAAATAGCCTGCCTACCTAGTCAACAGTCAGAGGGAATTTTATATAACTGTATGAATAATAACTTTGTGTGGACTCCTAATAGAAAAATATTGTGTTAGAAATATAAATCTTACAATGCCATTCTACCCATATTACATAATTTCTTAAACCTGTTATGCAAAAGTGATTTTAACAAGCAGCCTGTTAAAGGAGATTATGGGAATCGAAAGAATAATTCCAGGCATCAGCCTTTTATACATAGTTACATAGGTCCAAGTCACTATGAAAATGACATATCGGGCTGATGCCGCTGGAAATCACTGAAGAAGATGCCACTACTCCGGTGATCTCAGCTTGCTTCCTGGTCCCATTTTGATTGGCTGCTCCCCTGCATTGCTAATACAGGAGGTCAGCTGTTCAACATGGGCACCAATCATAAAATGCTTTGCACCGCCTCAATGAATTTTAAGCATTTTCTGATTGGACGAGGTGGAGATGCGGCGGGGGGGGTGTTGACATCACGCTTTTCACCTCATTCAATGGCACGTATGATATACTGTATAATTATTTACATTGATCCAAGCTGAACATGTGTGTTCACTCTGAGTACCCAATCATGTGCTAGGGAAATTTTTGAAAATCTGACTTATTTTGCACATGGTTGTATGACTGAACGCAGCTTTGTCTAGGCGAACGCTTATTTTTAAAGTGAACGCTCTTTTCTTTTAGTAAACCATCCCTGGTGAGTGGATGATCTAGCTAGCTGTATTCTGCAGACACTTGGATGCGTGCCAGCGTTAATGCCCATATGTGTGCCCCATAAAGTCGTGAAATGGGACCACTTGACACGACTGAGGTTGTGACTCATGAATGTAATTGATTTGGGTACTGTTAATCAGCTCTGTCCTATGGCAGAGAGATCTTTTCCAAGTATCAGTAATCATGTGTGCGGATCTCCCGGGGGTGTCAGCAGGACATATTGTTGCTTTCCTGATTGGGAATGATAATATGATTAGGGTTGCAGGTTTCCATGGTAACACATCTGAGGGTTGACAACAAGGGCCGTGTGTGTCAGACATGTAGCATTAGAGCACGGCACTTTCAGTTCTCAGAAGAGATTTGTGTTTAGGAATGCTGCCCAGTTTCGTTTTTCGTTCACGTTTCTGTTTACAGCTGTAGAACAGATGATCCATTTAAATCATTAATTCCTTCGTTTTAATTCTCAGCAAGGCTTGCGAAACAATTCATGCATGAAACACCGAAACCCCACTCTGTTTTATGGAACATTGTGAAAGTTGTCAAATGTTTTTTTTTTTTTTAGGTTTTGAAGGTGGTCAGCATTAGTAAGGTCTTAGGGGTGATGCATGGAATTTTTGGGTGCTGTATTTTCTGCAAGTACTTACCGGATCAAAGTAGATCTATAGACCTTGTGAAGTTAAGTATTTGCTTTAGAGCTTATGCACACCAGCTGGGATGCACTATGCTAGGTCTAACGTGCAAACGCTGGTTTGCCTTGTGTAGGTGCATTGTTACAACACTGGTTATCTTTTTTTTTTTTTTTTTTTTTTATAACTTTCTTGAAATGTCTCCAAAATGACATTTCATTCAATTCTATGCAGTGCAGAAGTTGGGCAACATGCAATAAGTTGCACTCCATAAAAACGCTATATTTGGGCCCATGTACACAACCGCATGGGGCTACACAATGTAAAGTTTGGCCTCATTTCCTGCACAGAACTGTAGTAGAACGTGTTAAAACGCATTACAAAATGCATCGTGCTACAGTGAATACAAAGCAGGATCTGGAAACGCCTAAAAAACACATTAAAAACACGCATACAGAAACGCATTCGGAACGGATCTGGAGGAGTTTTTGTGGTGTGAACAGGCACTGCAAATATGGGTTGCTTGCTCTGCTAGTTTTAATTAGTTAAAGTTTTTATACTTTTAGTTCATGTTGGTTGCAACAAATCAGATCAAATATTTGTAAAAAAAAAGCTGTATTAGTCCAATTTAATTTGCAGCCAAAAAATGAAAACTGCTATAATACATTATGCAGATTAGGGATGAGCTTCGAGTTCGAGTTGAACTCATGTTCAACTCGAACATTGCCTGTTCACCGAACAGCAAACAATTTGGGGTGTTTGCGGCAAATTCGAAAAGCCGCAGAACACTGGAAAAGTCTATGGGAGAAATCTAAAGTGCTAATTTTAAAGGCTTATATGCAAGTTATTGTCATAAAAAGTGTTTGGGGACCCGGGTCCTGCCCCAGGAGACATGTATACATTTTTCGGGAGCAGTGATTTTATTAATGCTTAAAGTGAAACAATAAAAGTGAAATATTCCTTTAAATTTTGTACCTAGGGGGGGTTATAGTATGCCTGTAAAGCAGCGCTTGTTTCCCGTGCTTAGAACTGCACAAAGTGTAATTTCTGAAGAAAAAAAAGTAATTTAAAATCACTGCTCCCGAAAAAAATGCAGTTTTTAAAACTTTTTTTTGCATTGATTCATGTCTCCGGGGGCAAGAGCCAGGTCCCCAAACACTTTTTATGACAATAACTTGCATTTTAGCCTTTAAAATGGGGGGGGGGGCTCATCCCCAATGCAGATATATCTTTGTATGCTTTTATGAAATCATTGAAGATAAGTACGTTATTGACAACTCATGTGTGGTTTTTTTTTCCTAGGGGACATGATTTCTTAGTGAATTTGGACTGTATGACTATTTATGAATCTTCTGAATTTGAATTTGACCAAATCCGACGCCTGTCTACCCCTTCTACCTCTGGTCTTGGCTCCAATTATCACACGGTGTGGAAATACTTTTGCAGAGATCACTTTGGCTGGAGGGAGTACTCAGAGGTAAGTTGGCTCCTTACTTTCTGGTTTATAATAATCACTTGTCTTCTTAAAGGATCACTAAAGGATTTTTTTTTTTTTTTTAGCTAAATAGCTTCCTTTACCTTACTGCAGTACTGTTTTCATGTCCTTATTGTTCGTTTTTGCTTTGAAGTTGCTGTAATCCTGCTCTGTTCTCCACACTTCCTGCGTGTCTGTTTCCTTATAACCACAGTGCTGGGAGCTTTCTCACGATGGTTTAAGCTATCATTACTGTGTGTCTAAAACTTCCCAGAACCAATCAGATTCATTTTAAAAACAAAACACTGCCCTGGATTTGTTTGTTTTTGTTCTGTGTGTCTATTTCTACTTCGCAGAAACATGAAGCCAGTTCAAAAGTGAAACTAACCTGCAGGCACATTATATGATTGATTTTTATCTATTTTTAATCATTTTGAAAAGGAATCAGTTAACTTTTATGTCTCTATACCCTGTAAACAGTCATTTCAGCAAAAAAAAATTTTTTCCTTTAGTGCCCCTTTCGCTTCCAATTATTTTTAGCAGCCGTTAGTGATAATCACTGTTTTCTCCCGACGGGGACAGCTTCTCCAGCCCGCCCATGCAGGGAGAAAACAATTGTTTGGCAGGAGGGATTCCCCTGTCAACACTGTCTGTGTTGATGGGGAAATCATGTGAATTTTTTTCCTGCAACCCATGGTTACAAAGAAATGTGCAGTGTGTATGGGTTGCAGCAACCTGTAGCTTAATTTTCTCTGGATATCAGGCATTCTGTGTGCAAGAATTAATAAACTGGACCTCTACCACTTCATTACGCTTCTAATCATGCTAGCAAAATCTGTAGTGCAAATACCATTGTCTGCCCTTCCGTTATCTGCTCTGCTAAAGCCAAAGTTCCAATATCCCAGAACTGCATCCTTCCCTGGCCTCCTTGTACTATTTGTACAGGAGCTCCCTGTATTTGTGGGCTGGAAGCAGTAAAGCAATGCAATAGAGAAGGTTGGGAAAAGATTGCATGAAAACTTTCTTTGTAAAAACTGACATCTAGGTGAAAGAACCACTGTATAAACCTTGTATGTGAACCTTTATTGAAACAGACAGTTGTTACATGAAATTGGAAAAAAAAAATTGTATTTGTTTTGTCAAACAGCCTGTGGTCAAGCTGATAGAGGAAGCCAATTGCCGAGGGCTGAAAGAGGTCCGCTTTGTTACGTGGCACAACCAGTATATACTGAACATCAAAGATGGCTTCCAGCAGAATGCCTGCTTCAGGAAAGAAATCAAACGACGACCCCTCTTTAGATCCTCGGTGATGTTACTGCCACATCTACAGTAAGTTGACAGATTCTATAAATGCGTTCTGTATATTGTCATCATAGATGTATTCTCATTGCATTCCTTCTTGCATAGAGTCCAGAATATGAGAGTGCTGCAGCAACGACCAGCTGGTAAACTGGTGATCGATGTACAAGAAAGTATGTGTCGCCAGTACACCATAGATCATCGGGTCTCAAACTGGCGGCCCTCCAGCTGTTGCAGAACTACAAGTCCCATGAGGCGTTGCAAGCCGCTGACAGTAACAAGCATGACTCCCAAAGGCAAAGGCATGATGGGACTTGTAGTTTCACAACAGATGGAGGGCCATAGCTTGAGCACCCTTGAACATCGCATCACATCACGTTTAGGTGCGCAGATAAATGTGACATGGCATGATATGATCACTAAAATGCTGGTGGCATACCGTAGGGTAGGTTTATTGGATCCTGTCCAAAATTGGCCCAGTATATATGTATATATGTGTGTACAACTGCGTGTCCCAAGAGTGTTGAGATCCTGTGGGGTAAATGACCGCACCAGCCAGAAAGACACTGGCTGCAAAAAGTGCCTAAAGGCGTTTTAGTTCGCATGTGTAGCGCTATACAAGTCACTTATTCATTCATATGCTTTCTTTCAGTATACAAAAAGCAGAAGACATTTGTCGTTTTCACTGCTATCTGCATGTCGCAATGCCGTTAGTACAGTATTTATTTACATTTCTCCCACACAACGACATCTGCATGTCTCACTGCCAGTTGTGTATGTTTGTTTCACTGGTATTAAAGCTAGCAATACACAGCTAGATTCCTCTCATTCAGCCTGCTGGCTAAACAAAAGAAAATCAGTGGAGTCCTCCTTCCACACTAAACAGTGTGGATGGAGGAATCTCCACAGCAGGCATTTAAAGCGGAAGTAAACCCATCAACTTAACAGTTTCAAAAAGCAGTTGGGAATGCCAACTGTCACATTGGTTGTGCTCTCAACCAAACTGTCAAACCATCCAATGGCTGGTGTCATAACTGATCACATGTGCAGCATCATGGCAGTTGAAGATTAAACAGAGGCCAAGATGGCAGCTTCCTAGCCTGAAAATTATAGGAGGGTTTACTTCCACTTTAAGTAGTCGTAGCACCCACAGATGCTTGAATACCTTAACCATCGGTGCTCAACCTTTGGCCCTCCAGCTGTTGTGGAATTAAAATTCCCATCATACCTCTGCCTTTGGGAGTCATGCTTGTAACTGTCAGCCTTGCAATGCCTCATGGGACTTTCCGCAACAGCTGGAGGACCAGAGGTTGAGCACCCAAGCATCTTTGGGTGCTACGACTACTTAAATACTATAGCCATGACCTAAACACCCATGACCCAAGCACTGACTTCATCCGATTGGATGCAGCCACTGTTCGGCTGACAGTTTTCTATCAAGCTCCTTTGTTTTTTCAGTTGAGTTTTGTTGAGCCAACCAGGCCACCCACAGCTTGAATTTCAGCCAATTCAGCAGATATCGGACAAAATCCAAGCCATATGGCACTTTTTACTGCTTTAGCATGGGGCTATTTGTTTTCATTAGGTTTACCCACTGTTAGGTTATATTCTCTAGTTATACAGAGGGCCATAGCATTTTGAAAGAATATGTACATATGTTTGTATTTGTGGCCCAGAGAGGAAGTAAGATCTTTTGGTAGATAATTTCCCACATCTTCATGTCTGTTGGAATGTGTATTCAGTATTCGGACCCTCTGCCTATAGACATTGTATTGTATGATATAGAGCTGCACGATTAATCGTTAAAGAATCGAGATATCGATTCAACCCCCTTGAGATCTTAATACAGCGTTTCCTGGATTCAGTGCAGAGTTCTCTGCTCAAGCCGGCAGCTGTCAAAAAAATAAAATAAAAATCAGGCAGCCTGCCAAGTTTATCACAACATGCTTAGGCGAGATAAAGAAAACATTGGGGTTGATTTACTAAAGGCAAATCCACTTTGCACTACAAGTGCACTTGGAAGTGCACTCAATTTAAATTTGAGGGGAAGATCTAAAATGAGGGGAAGCTCTGCTGATTATATCATTCAATCATGTACAAGCAAAATGCTGATTTTTATTTTCCTTGCATGTCCCCCTCAAATCTACAGCGACTGCGAGTGCAGTGAAAAGTGTATTTGACCTTAGGAATTAACCCCCATTTTAACATTTTGTTCTTTTAGATCAAGGGAATGAACTTTGGTCTGTAGATGAGGTCAATTAACCACTTAAAGCATAAACCTTTTTCTGACACTTGTTGTTTACAAGTTAAAAGCAGTATTTTTTTGCTAGAAAATTACTTGGAACCCCCAAACATGTATGTGAATATATATATATATATATATATATATATATATATATATATATATATATATATATATATATATATATATATTAGCAGAGCCCACAGAGAATAAAATGGCGGTTGTTGCAATATTTGATGTCACGCCGTATTTGCGCCGCATCTTCCAAATGCAATATTTTTGGGAAAAATACAATTTAATTAATAAAAAAATGAAAAATAAACAGTAAAGTTAGCCCCATTTTTTTGTATAATGCGAAAGATGATGTTACGCCGTGAGAATTGTGATCTTTCTTTATTCTAAGCAAAATATTTGTTATTCTCATTTTAGCCAGAATCGTGCAGCTCTAGTATGATATTTCTATATGTGACGGACATTAGTTGAATTTCAATTAGCGCAGTCTCCAGTGATAGCCGTTATTGGACGGTGACATGAACTGTCAGTCAGTATGCTAATATACGCAGGATTTTATAAACCTTTACAACTTGTAGGTTCCATTCAGCGATGGCAATCCATCTGTAAATATGTAATGTGCCAATAATTAAAAAATATTTATATGAAAACGTTTTTTCTATAAAAAGCGTCAGTAAATGACCATATCACTGAGGGATCAGAAAGGAAGAAGTGTTCTTGCAGCCCATAGCAACTATTCCCAGTGCGTTATTCACCATGGTGACATGAAAAGCTGGATGTGTTTGCTGTCTCTTCAGACATTTGATCTGAGGCCCCTCTGCAGTTTTAGGAGTATAACCTTAGTAATGATTAGATGATTCATTGATGCTGGTCATATTGTCTACATCCCCTCCCAGAAAAGTATGTGTGGTAATGCATACCATCATCGGCTCTGTCTACATGTGTAACGTACAAGACGGAGACGCTGTTTTTGTTTTAGAGATAGTCCGGGGGGGGGCACATTCTGTCCGGGAATCTCTAATCTGAACCACACTGGTAAATATTTTCATTAACATTGTGCGCTGTGAACAAAAAGTGCCCTCTGTCAGAACATTGCCGATTCGTCATGTTCCACAGCAGTGTTGGCTTGGGCGAGCCACGTTTATGAGGTGCTGCAGCTTAATCTGTTTTGATTTGAAGCTGTTTGTGGCATCTCATGCACAGCTGGAGGCAGGATTGCAAAGCCCAGTATTTAGGAACACGCTGTCCTCTTAGGATAAAGTAGGAAGCTGTTAGTCTGGCGGAGGCTTGACATGCATAGTCTAGCAAGAGCGTACATGCTAAGGAAAGAGGCCCTGGAAGCAGCTAAGCATGTTATCATAGCATGTTATCAAGTTCGCCATGAACTTTGAAGCATGCTGCACGTAGGAGGTGAATAAAAGACATAAAAAGCGTAATGTTTTGTCTGCTATTTTTAGTATTCGGAGGTATAGTCCGTAGTCAGGCGTGTTTAGGCTTGATTACCCCAGCTACAATATCAGAGGAGCACGTGTGAAAGTACAAGACCCTCAGTCAGGGTTTGCAGGTCATTACAAGAATTGTAGGTCTCTGTGAAACACAGAAAAGTTAAAAGGGTTGATTTACCAAAACTGGAGCGTGCAAAATCTGGTGCTGCTCTGCATAGAAACCAACCAATTTTTGTTTTCTTTTGTCAAAGCTTAAAGTGGATGTAAACACTCTCTCATCCTTTCTAAACTACTGCCATAGTGCTGATCTATAAGGATATAGATGCCTCCTGCATGTATCCTTACCTGTCAAATGTCTCCCCTCTGTCTGTTATAAGACCTGAAAAACTGCAGATTCTGTGGGTGGGTCTGTTGTCTGGAGCTCTGTGGGTGGAGTCGTAATGTCAGTAGACTCCCCACCCTCCTCTACACTCCCCTTCTCAACATGCATTTTGTCCTATGTATTACTTACACTAAATTCTGCTATGATCACTAACATCCAGTCAAAATCCAGAAAAGTAACCACATGATTTCAGAAAAGGAGTGGGGTGGGAATTAAAAAATAATGCCTGTCTCCAGGCTAGTGCATGAGATATGTAAATAACCTGTCACTCACAGCAAAGTGGGCGGAACGGACTAAGGTTTTTCTCTGTATGTCCGTTTTATCTCACTGAACAATAAAAAGAGGATTGCTCAGAGCTGGATTAACTCTTTGGGGCAAGACTGGGCACAGATGATAGGAAATCTACATTGTGACAGCAAAAAAATAAATAATCGGGTTTATATCCACTTTAAAGGAGTTGTAAAGGCAGACGTTTTTTCTATCTTAATTAATTCTATGCATTAGGATAAAAAGCCTTCTGTGTGTAGCAGCCTCCCCAGTCCTCCTAATACTTACTGGAGCCCCATCTCTGTCCAGTGATGTCCATCTGAGACTCTCTCCCCTAATTGGCTGGGACACAGCAGCGGCGCCATTGGCCCCCGCAGCTGTCAAATAGTCAATTTGCCAATCAGGAGAGAGTCACCACATTTCTTAGGAATAGTATGCTGATACATGGAACGCTTTGATCAGTGTGTCTATGATATCTTTACTTTGCTTGATGCAATCTGCAGTTCTTTATGTCAGCAGATGCCTTTTGTTTCTTTTTTGGTCTGATTTTTAAGAACAAAAAAAATAAAAAAGAAGGACATAGAGAGGAAAGGGTGCTCTGAGTTTTAATCAAGCCTCTGACAACATAGTAATGAAATTGTACAGCCAGATGCCTTGCCTGAGCCAGTCATTTATTTGCTTTGAGCTTCGCCCTCTGCTCTGAGAAGAGAACGAAGAATGTGCCCCAAGAGGTGAACAGAACTCAGCACTCAGTATTTCCGTCACAGAGAGTGCTTCCCCAAATATTTTTTTTAGTGCTAGAACATCGTTGTACGCAGGGTTCCGAGTTGTTGTTCCAGTTTTTTAAAGGTGTGACATAGTTATACAAGGACAGGTGGAAACCTCCCAGGTACACAGCTAGATGTTTTACTTCTGTTTATGGTGCTCAATGTCACGTTGTATCTTGTTTTTCTGACAACTGTTCTGCCTGGCACAAGCAGATGAGAACTAAACCTCATTGCTTTAAAGCTGAACTCCAGCCAGGAGCAGCACAATCCTATTAGCAAGGTGCTTGCTTACCTTGTGCAAAAATACTCTCTGTTTTGTAAAGTCCTTGTTTCCACTATTTCTTGTCCCCCCCCCAGTCATGTCCTTTGTGATTCCTGTTTGGTGTCTCTTTTTTGTTGTTTGACCAGGCGCTGCTGTTTTCTGCCTATGGAGGAATGGCTCTCAGTCGGCTTTCTTATGCCCACAGGCTGGATGTGGCCTTTTTGCTTGCCTTTATCCTGCCCTTGGGGCATTATTCCTCCCACTGACACCAAAGGGGGGGGGCACTATTTCTCCCACTAACACCAACAATGGAGTGCTATTTCTCCCACTGACACCAGAGATTAAGTCTCTGAATGACACTAATTATGGGGCACTATTCCTCATACTGACACCCAGGAGGGGACACTATTCATCCCACTGACACCAATAATGCCATTTTTTTTTTCTCCCAGTGCCCATCAAGCCTACATCATTCTTTAATCCCACCAATGCCAGAGCATTTTCAACTGCCACTGGCTACATTGAGGCTCCCTAAAGTTTGAAGGGAAGTAAACCTGCCCTTTGTTTTAAAAGTTTGGAGACCGCTGCTCAAGTAGTACAACTCATAGTACCCCCACCAGTCAGGATTTTGTGACTTCCCTGCTAAGTAGCTGCAAGGTATTTTTATTCAGGATCTCTTTGTGGCATAACACGGTTGACATCCCATTGAAAAGAATATGCCTACTCTTGCCAATGAGGTGAATGGCTTGTTATAATGCCTAGTTCAAAAACAGGTCGATGGACTGTTTTTATCAGTCAAACCGATCGTGTGTGGGCCTCATCCGTTTTTTTTTTCCATCGGTGAAAAAAATAGAACATGTTTCAAATTTTTCCTATGGATAAAAAAAACTATAGAAAAAATCAATCGTCTGTGTGGAAGTCCATCGGTCAAAAATCCATGCATGCTCAGAATCAAGTCAACGCATGCTCGGAAGCATTGAACTTCATTTTTCTCAGCATGTCGTAGTGTTTTACGTCACCGCGTTTAGACACGGTTGGATTTTTGATCGATGGTGTGTAGGCAAGACTGATGAAAGTCAGCTTCATCGGATATCCAACGAAAAAATCCATTGGATTCGATTCCATCAGATATCCGATCGTGTGTACAGGGCTTAAGTGTCTCCTCACTGGCTGTCTCCTACGTTCTCCAGCACCCTTGTATATAGGAGGGTAGTTACACATTAGCTAGCAGCACAACTGCCTCAAGCTCTTTCTTCCTTCTGCCCCTTGTTCGGTCACGGCCTGTAAAGAGAGCCACAGTGCCCGTTTGACCTCAGGGTGGAATTGGATAGACTATTTCAAGCCAAACAGGTAGCTTTTCTATACTGGGTATTCCTCTGATTTTGGTTGTTGTGCTGTAAAATATCCAATAGATAGCCTGACCGCCATGTGAACGTAACACACTGTACTGCATACGTCCAAACACTACAGAGATTTTATATCAGGAATTCACGTCTACAAACCTGGCTCCCCATCCAAACCTTAGTACCAATAATGCAGTAGTTTTACTTGTCTTTACAATGCTTGCTGAAGCCTTGAATGTAACCGTAAGGTACACATAATTGGTCTTGCCGACGGACTGACTACATTGCCTGAGCATAGTATGAATAAAGGCCCTTTCAGCATGTAAATGTAATGAATGGACTGCATTAAAATGCATGCTGAGAAGTAGTTTGCATTGATACAATACTTCATAGTTTGGCTTTATGGCGTTAGAACGCTGCATAAATCTCAATGCCCAGTAGACGCTGTTAGAATTGTAGCCCTTTTGTAATTACGCTGTAAAATGCTGGCTCAGCTTGGAATCCATTCTCTACTAAATGTTTCCTTTTATACAGAATAGTCTGCAATGCTATTGCTTTTATCACCACTGATGGTTTTTCATTTCTGTTTGATATCATTGTTTGTTTGATATAGGGCCACAATTTAATGGCCCTAGCTTCATATTGAGAATCGGTTCGTTTGTTCATTTTTAATAGCCACATTTACAAGAATAACTGCTCTTATGATATTCATTTAATATGATGCATAAAGCTAGAAACTGCTGTAATTTTTTGGACAATGTAAGATAAAACATTGATCTGTAATGCAGTGATTAGGCCTCTAAAAATAGGCTTCTAAAATCTGGACAGTGAGTTAAAGTAGAGTTCTAGAGCTCAGCTTTATGTATAGGCTCCTGTCCTATACTGAAACGTAGGCCTTGTACACGCGGCCGGGAATATCATCGGGGAAAAAACTTTGTTTTTCCCGACGAGCTTTTCTTGCAAAGCCGAGTGTACACACGGCACATTCAAAAGAACCGCCGTTCTTTTGAATGGCAAGAACGCGGTTATGTCATCAACACGACAAGCGTGCGCTCGTCACCTTCGATGCCGTCGCCGCATCGAAGGTTGAAGCTTGTAGCCACATACACACACAGTTTTCTCGTCGGGAAACAGGCCGATAAGAATCCCAACGAGAAAATAGAGACCAGGTTCTCTTTTTTTTCTCGCCGAGAAAACTGGCTGTGTGTACAAGGCTTTACTCATTTTACTGTATTAGAAGCTGCAGCATGTCAATAATGGCCATCTCATTTCTCAGCTAGATGATATCTAGCATCATTAAACTCTTTTCTCCCCAGCGTGACTGGCCCTGGCCTGCCTGATCTTAGTTCTTTCAATTATGGAGGTTCACATGTAGGTGTTGCTGGTGGCAGTCTACAAGCAAATATTGCTTGCCTATAAATGCCTACTTCTCTAAGCTGACATTCACCTGTTAGTGAACGTGCACCACTTGCGTAAGAGTTGAGGGCCCTTGGGAGGAGTTCTGAGGCAGGGTGCTGTGATGATTTTGCACAGAGAAGCACAGGGATCAGAACCCAGTGATGACATAACTGAGTCTGAAAGACGGTGTGTAATTAAAACAGAAAGGTTGCTAAAGGAAGAAGTAGATTCAACTCCAGCTTTAGGTTTGAAAATGAATAAAGGACAAGTTTACCCCAATTGATAAAAATGTTTGTAGAGATTTCCGATAATTTCCTGTCCTGCTGACACAACAAAAAGTGAGAAAATTTCACTGAGGACACAGACAGCAAAAGTTTAAAGGACTCAGGTTGCAGTAAATACCTGACCAAGGTTCTAACTTTTTCCTTTGTATCCAATATAAACTAGCATTGCCTAAAAATTCCATTAATGTGGATCCAGTATGTCTCTCCACAGTGTTTAATAGGCGGTACAGCCACAATTTTGTATGTTATGTTATTGTTACAAAAAAATAAACTTTTTTGCCAGTATCTCTTTGCTGATGGTAAAGAATTCAGACATGAAGCTAATTGTACATTTGTTTTATCCTAGGACACTGAGTGGGGTATCGCCAGCAATTTCCCCGATGGCTGAATCTCTGCAGGTTTTATCGCCTGTCGCAATAACAACCCCAAACTTCTATCCTGAAACCTGGATCCCAATGGACTCATCTCAGGAGTTTACCCAAGTGCCTATGCCAAAGGAAGACAAGAGTTACCGAACAGTTTACACCCTCTTCCACAAAACAGTGCCCGAGACCAAGTTCCGCATTACGAAGATAATGCGAGTTCAGAACCTCTTCTTGTGGGAGAAATATAAAAGGTATTATTTTTATAGTATAACCAATAGAATGTTAGCTTTACAAATAGATCGGTGAAGTCACAGGACCAAAATGTACAGTAACCTATAACAATTATTGACCCTACGAACATTCATTTTATCCTTCAGAAAGCCTTCCATTTATTACAGAATAATCAGAATTAGTTACAGATACTATATACTACTTTGCTACATATATATGTGCATTATATAGAGACGTAGTTAAAACTATATAATGATTGTTATCATTTTTAAGCGCAGTTATCTATATCGACCAATCAGAATTTCGCTCTCATGGCAAAATTACCTTTTTGGTGCTCCCCTGCCGAGGCATTGGTTTCTTGTGTTTTTGTTTTCCTAACACTGTGTAAGATCTATCTGGGATAGTATGAGCACTTACACACTGGGAGAGATTTATTAAAACCGGTGCATTCAGAATCTGATGCAGCTCTGCATGGTAGCCAATCAACTTTTAAATTCAGCTTGTTCAATTAAGTTACGGTAATAAAACCTGGAAGCTGATTGGTTTCTGCGCAGAGCTGCACCGGATTTTGCACTCTCCAGTTTTAGTAAATCTCCCCTATTTGTACCATCTTCCTCCTAGTTAGGTGACAGTGCTCGGACCTGGTCATTGACCACTCAGGGCCTATGTATTGCATCCTGGGAAGAGGTCACATGCTCCTCCATACCTGGAAGAACCGAGCATTTACCTATGGCTCAGGGAACAGTATGAAAGAGATCAGCAAGTAGGGGGTTTTTTTATTACAAAGAATCTCACTTTGCAAAGTACCGACGTACAGCAATGGTGGATTGCGGCAAGTGGTTAAAACATGTCCAAGTATTTTATATATTTAATTTAACGCAGGCCTTTCTAAGGCATCATTAACCCTAATGAAAACACATTTATGATAGTATTATTGTGTAAAGAATTGTTTAGCTACTGTTCTTTGCTCTCTATTTACCTTTTGCTGTTTTTCCTCACATTTTAGAAAGAAAGAATTCATGACCAGGAAAATGACAGGACTGGACAAGATTATGAACGAGAGACATCTGTTTCATGGAACTTCCCAGGATGTTGTTGATGGAATCTGCAAACATAACTTTGACCCCCGAGTCTGTGGGAAACATGCCACCATGTTTGGACAGGGCAGTTACTTTGCCAGGAAGGCAAGCTATTCCCACAATTTCTCCAAGCGGTCTCAAAAAGGAGTTCACTACATGTTCCTAGCAAAAGTATTAACAGGAAGATACGTGGTGGGGAATCACACCATGCGGAGGCCTCCTCCACTAAACCCTGGGGACATTACCAGTGACCTTTATGACTCTTGTGTGGACAATTTCTTTGAGCCTCAGATTTTTGTTATATTTAACGATGACCAGAGCTACCCGTATTTTATTATCCAGTATGAAGAAGTTAGTAACACTGTTTCCATTTAAACTGAAAATGCTGCTGTCCTGAGCTCTAGGAGACATTTGTTGAGAAACAAGAAAGGACTCGGAGGAAAACCAGAAACTTCCAAGCTCTTTGATAAAGACCAACAGTGCACTTGTTCATAATTTATGTGCATATTGTAAATAGTTTTTCTTTGTTAACAGTTTGTGTGCCTTTTTGTTAATAAAACCTTTATTTATGTGAGTAAATATTCATGTGTTGAAATAAAAAAAATGGCCTAGATTCACAAAGCGATTACGCCTGTGTAAATGTTGTTAGACAGGAGTAATTTCGATTTACGAGCGTTTTTACGCTAGTCGAAATCCTCAAACCATGAAAAGACACCTGCGTGCTAAATTTCGACTTTATTACGTGTTAGTACGCCTTCAGATCTACGCTGCCTGAAAATTGCGGCCACTGGGCGGACTTCCTGTTGTTTTTCACCTTCATGGTATGCTAATGAGCTTTTGCCTGGAATCCACAAAATTTCGCTCTTCAAACGCAATCTCTTACGGCACCTTTAGTCATCTTTTTTTTCCGTTTCACTATACCAGCTTTTTGCTGGTCTAATATTAGACAGCCCATGTTAAGTATGGCCGTCGTTCCCGCGTCGAATTTCAACGTTTTTCGATTTCTTTTATTATTTTTAACGTAAGTCGTCCGGGAATAGGAATGTTCGTAAACGCCGCTACTCAAACAACGAATGACGTCACGACGTGATTTCGCGCAATGCACGGCGGGAAATTCCTGAACAGAGCATGCGCAGTTCGATCGTCGCGGGGACGCGCTTAATTTAAATGCTTCACGCCCCCTACTCACGTATTTCGATTGCGCGGCGGAAAAAAAATACGATACAATAGCGTACGCGCAAAAAAACTACCTGAATTCGGCGTAGAGTCTGGTGATAGACGGCAGCGTAGCGTATTTCGATTACGCAGCGGAAGATTACATCTATGTGAATCTGCCCCATAGTTTTTCAAAGAGGTTTTATGAATCATAATGCCAGTGCCTGGGTTTGCTTGGGTTAAAGGCTCAATCCACACAAAAAACAATATTCCAGGTGGAGTGCGGGTTGTAGAACACCTTGGGCTTCTTATATGTCCTGCTCTGACACCTCCATAACTACTCTATTCTATTCGTTTTCAAGCCTCTTACTAGAGTAGACTATCCCCACGCCTACTGTTGTTTTCCCTTGTTATATAAAATTATAACTTCATTGGGCGAGTAGGCGCCATTGGAGTGACTGCAGCAAATGTGAAGACCAGAGAACCAGTTTTTATTTCCCTTCTATTCCATCCTTGGCTTTGTATATTTACCAGTTGTCAGTTGTTTGGTAAATTACACACAGACACCAGAAGGCTGTAGTCTGACGCCACACACACGATATCGGTTTTCCTGCAGGTTTTTCTCTTCAGGTTTATCAAAACCATGTAATATGAGGTCAAATATGAGTTTTAATTTGTATGCAATCAGGCAGGCCCTTGTACTACATGGTTTTGGTAAACCTGAAGAAATACCTGCAGGAAAACTGATAGTGTGTATGGGGCTTGACTGTACAACTGGTCTTGTAACATCTAGAGAAGCTAACCAAACAATAGCAAGTTTATTGGTAAAGATCATGAAGAATCACAATGATATAGATATAAACTCCAGTTTTACTCAATTATATATCCCTACATAAACAACATTTTATTATTTTATTAAAAATTGACTTTCCATTCCTGTAAGCCACCATGATTTTCTATAACTGCCAAATGTTTATCTCCTGCAGTCATGGCAGCTGCAGTAGAATTGCAAGATAACATTTCTTCACGTTCTTATCTTTACTGCCTTATCCAGAAGTCTTCAGATAATCTGAGGTCAAATCACAGGCTATAAGGCCTCATGCACACTGGATATTTTTACAGCTGCTGTTTTTTTCTTCAGACATTTTTTTTCTGCAGCCAATAATCTCCCCAGCATGTTATCCTTTGTGTCCATGCACACATAGGCAGTTTTTGGCAGGGACATTTTCTGTCTGGAAAATGCTCTAACTCTAAAAAAAAGCTGAAAAATGCCAAAAAAACACTGAAAAACTCCACTATTTTGTGTTTAACAGCGTTTTTGAGCCATAAGCTTTTGTGGAAGTATAATTTTGTTTAAAAAAAACGCTACAGCTAAAAAACACAAAGAAAAACAACTGCAAAAAATTGGAAAAAAAACTCATTCTACAGCTACTGCTTTCTATTGCTAATGCCACTGTTAAAATTAACAATTATCATTTAATCATACCAAAGACTGTGGCCCGGATTCATAGCCAACAGCGCATCTTTGTGCGAGCGTAGAGTATCTTCTTTACGCTAGGCCAGTGCAACGTTGAGAGGCAAGCATGCTATTCACAAAGAATATGCGCTCAACGTTGCACCGGCGTAGCGTATAGTTGTCGGCGCAAGCCGACGTAAGTCAAAGTAGGTGAAAGTGGGCGTGATATATTAAAATGAAGCGTGACCCCATGCAAATTATGGGCTGAGCTTTAAAAAGCGAACTGCGCATGCGTTGTCTCTTGGATGCATCCCAGTGCGCATGCTCACAGTCACGTCGAAATAGCTGCCTAATATACGTCAATACACTACCTATGACGTGAACGTAACTTACGCACAGCCCTATTCACATAGTTTTACGTAAACGATGTAAAATACGACGGCTGTTCCCTGGTCCATACCTTTGAATGGGTTGCGCCTCCTATATGAGGAATAACTTTACGCCGGACGTAACCCTTACGCAAATCGCTTAAAACATGCGCCGGACGCAAGTACGTTCGTGAATCGGTGTATCTTACTCATTTGCATATTTAACATGGGTACGCCGAATGCTCCAGCGTAACTATGCGCCCACGATTCGCCGGCGTAGGCAAGTTACGTTGGGGCGGCTGAAGCCTTGCTTTTCGATGTATCTAGCTTTGTGAATCGGCGCAGAGATGCGACGGCGCACATTTGTACTTACGACGGACGGCGTATCTTTAGATACGTCGGCGTAAGTACGACGTGAATCCGGGCCAAAATCTGTAAAGTACAGCTATCGTGACAGAAATACAAAGGCTGCCATTGCTGAGCTGCTTCTGAAAATGGTACCCTACTTTCCAGCGTATAAGAAAACCTTTTACACCGGAATTACACAGCCGAAAACCGGGGGTCGTCTTATACGCCGGGTGAAGCAGCTGCCTGATGCATATCAGCCCGCCGGGTGCTCTGTAAAGCTGTATATATTCAAGACATGCGCCGCTCAGCCAATCCTGGCGGGCAATGCACTCTGTTGCTGACTACAGAGTCTGCTAAGCCTGCTCGGATTGGAGTAATAACCGCTGGCTATCCGAGCAGGCTATGTAGCCTTTTGAGTGCCGATGATGGTTCTTTTATATTTCTCTTGTATATCTGGCCTTAGAAAGTGGTGTAGCCAAAGCATCAGCGTGACTGATAGGAAACTAACATTCTTTAACCACTTCCTTACTGGGCATGTATACCCCCTTCCTGACCAGGTGAAATTTCAGCTTGCGGCACTGCGTCGCTTTAACTGACAATTACGCGGTCGTGCGATATGGCTCCCAAACAAAATTGGCGTCCTTTTTTCCCCACAAATAGAGCTTTCTTTTGGTGGTATTTGGTCACCTCTGCGGTTTTTATTTTTTGCGCTTTAAACAAAAAAGGACGACAATTTTGAAAAAAAATACAATATTTTTTACTTGTTGCTATAAAAAATAGCCCAATTTAAAAAAAAAAAATTCAGTTCAGGCCGATACGTATTCTTCTACATATTTTTGGTAAAAAAAAAAAAAAAATCGCAATAAGCGGCTGGTTTGCGCAAAAGTTATAGCGCCTACAAAATAAGGGACAGAATTATAATTTTTTATTATTTATTGTTTTACTAGTAATGGCGGCGATCTGCGATTTTTATTGCGACTGCGACATCATGGCGGACACATCGGACACTTTTGACACATTTTTGGCACCATTCACATTTATACTGCAATCAGTGCTATAAATATGCACTAATTACTGTATAAATGTGACTGGCAGGGAAGGGGTTAACACTAGGGGGTGAGGAAGGGGTTAATGTGTATCCTGCATTGTGTTCTAACTGTGGGGGGAGGGGGGGTAACTGGGGGGTGACCGATCTGTGTCCCTGTGTACAAGGAACACAGATCGGTCTGCTCTCTCCCTGACAGGACGCTGTCATTGTGAGAGCCGGCAATGAGAAATGATCTCATATGTTTACATATGAGATCATCTCTCATTCGCTGCACAGATCGCATCGCAAACGGCCACTCTGATTGGCCGTTCGCGGCGATCTGTGATTGGCTGTGTCCAAGGGACACGGCCAGTACACAAGTTCCCCGCTGCGCGCTCTGGAGCGCGCGCTGGGAACAAAGAAAGGGGCTGCCGTGAAAACACGGCGGCCCGGAGATTTAGAACCACCCTACGGCCGCATATAGTCGTACGGCCGTAGGGAAGTGGTTAAAGGAGTGGTCAGCAATGGCAGCTTCATTCTCATAATAGATTCTCTTTAAAGATCTTAGGCTTGCTAAAATGTATGCATTGTTTAATTTTAGCTTTGAATAGGCCAAAATAATTTAAGGCTAATTAAAGCGGAGTTCCGCCGATTTTTTTTTTTAATTAAAAGTCAGCAGCTACAAATACTGCAGCTGCTGACTTTTACTATATGGACAGACACTTCCCTGTCAGCACTCAAAGCTGATCTGTTCCTCAGGTGATGGCGCCGCCATCTTCGGTAAGGGAATCAGGAAGTGAAGCCCCGCGACTCCACTTTGTGGTTCCCTACTGCGCATTCGCAAGTCGTGCTGCATGATCCCACTGGTCTTTGCTGACCCCTGGGACCTGTGTGTCTCCCAGAAGACAGTGAGGGGGATGGAGGAGGTGCGACCTATGCACAGAAGTGGGAGCAAATACCTGAATTACACAGGTATCTGCTCCCTTCCTCCCCCTAAAAGGTGCCAAATGTGACACCGGAGGGGGGTGAGGATTCCGAAAAGCGGAAGTTTTTGGGTGGAACTCCACTTTAAGTGCATATTTCCATACAGAGTTCAGATCTGCATTGGTTAAAGGACATGTAACTCATGCTATACATGCCTCAAGAGGTGTGCTAGGAGTTGAAAAACTGTTACTAGCAGCTGTTGGCAACAATGTGAAAACACTACTTCAGCTAGCAATAGACGGTTCAAATCTCAGCAGGAACTTGTCGATTAACTTGGGTAGAACAAGCCTTCTGAATTTTACATGCAATTATTGCTAGCGGCTCCGGGAGAACACAATGGCTCTGTTGTAAGGATTCCCCTATCAGCCTGTGGTTGCAGGAAAGAATTTTGCTCCGTCTATGGCTGGCCTTAGCCATAATTACCTGCCTCGCGCTGTCAAGAACACCGTGCAAAAGCATTCTGTAGCCATCTTGGTAAAAAATTAAAAACAGGATAGATGGCAAATAGGATGTTTTGATTTACAACTGAATTTTCCTCCTAGCTTAGTGAATGTGGCGAAAATTCACTTTCTCTGCTCAGAATACCCAATTTTGTGCAAGGATTTTTTTTTTTTAAACTAAAAATTTCTAATTTGATGATGGAAGTCAGCAGAGCTCCACCTCATTCACTAAGCTCTGGGGATAATTCCCTAGTGAACAGCCTATATGTCTTTAGTAAATCAGCCCCATAGATGCCTGTGGACATGAAGTCCGAGCTGTGTAATTTACCAACATGGTGGAATCCTAGTAAAATCGTAATACAGTTTACACCCACCCATCTCCTGTTGGTGGTCCTAATGCCTCGTACATACGACCGAGAATCATGTCGTAAAAGAAACATAGTTTTCTTAACGAGGTTCTTGTCAAGCTTTCCTTGCATACACACTGTCGAGACAAAATCTTGTCATTCTCAAACGCGGCGACATACAACACGTACGACGGCACTCTAAATGGGAAGTTTGATTCCACTGGCGCCACCCTTGGGGCTGCTTTTGCTAATCTCATGTTACCGTGTGTTAAGTAAAAGTTTGGTGAGAGACGATTTGCGCTTTCAGTCTGTTACAGCGTGACGAATGTGCTATTTCCATTACGAACGCTACTTTTAACGAAGGTGCGCTCCCATCTCATACTTTATTCTGAGCATGCGCGGGTTTCTAAGCATACAAACAAACGTGTTAAACCAGCCCGACAAGAACCACGACGAAAAAATTGAGACTCCCGACGAGAAAAAAAGAGAACATGTTCTCTTTTTTTCTCGTCGAGATCCACAACAGTTTTCTAGACGAAAAACATACACACGGCCGTTTTTCTCGGCAAAAAAGCTCTGCTAGCATTTTTCTTGATGGTTTTTGCCGAGGAAAACAGTCATGTGTACAAGGTATGAGGCTACGTTCTTTTCTGAAAATCCTGCAATAAATGTAGCCATTCTCTGAATACCAATCCCAGAGCAGTAAAGCCACTGGTGACTGTTTCCAACATATGCGGCCTGCCAAGTTATATCAAATGGGATGTCATGGTACCCTTTGACCCTGGACAGTAAGTCTTTGGCACAGTTAGAATACATCATTGATATTACAAAGGCTTTTTTATTTGCCCGATTAAACAGCTCTGCACAGTGTGAACACACACTCTGGACTGGCTTTAGGTGCATCAATCTGCATGATCTCACTTCGGGGATCTCTATAACTTCCTTCTGCAATCCAGTTTCACAACTGTGTCTGAGGACAAGGCGTTCTGATCTGTTAATCACATGTTCTGCTGAGCTTTCATTGGTGTGGCTTGTACAATGCCCAGGCAGCATCCCTGGCTGGGAGAGTGCCTCATCTTGAGGAATGTTTTAGGAAAACGAGTGGAACAAATTCTGTTCATTTGTATTCATGTTTCAACACCATTGCAGCTGCTCTGAGCTCCGCATTGTTCATCACAGAAAGACATCCTGCAGAATCGTGTTCCACCCAGATGAACTATGCTCCACAGAAAATAAGAATGCTCTACAGTATAAGTCTGGATTTAAGACTTCACCCAAGGCAGCGTTTTATATTCTTGTTTAGGTTTATTGGAGTCTACAGGAAAGCGTGTTTTAGGCATCCCGAGCTTGCATGCCCTTATTAACCACTTACCTACTGTGCACCTACACCCCCTTCTTGCCCAGACAAAATATAAGCTTCCGGCACTGCGTCGCTTTAACTGACAATTGCGCGGTCGTGCGACGTGGCTCCCAAACAAAATTGGCGTCCTTTTTTTCCCACAAATAGAGCTTTCTTTTGGTGGTATTTGATCACCTCTGCGGTTTTTATTTTTTGCGCTATAAACAAAAATAGAGCGTCAATTTTTAAAAAAATGCAATATTTTTTCCTTTTTGCTATAATAAATAACCCAAAAAATATATAAAAAAAATATTTTTTCCCTCAGTTTAGGCCGATACGTATTCTTCTACATATTTTTGGTAAAAAAAAAATGCAATAAGCGTTTATCGATTGGTTTGCGCAAAATTTATAGCGTTTACAAAATAGGGGATAGTTTATGGCATTTTTTTTTTTTTTACTATTAATGGCGGCGATCTGCAATTTTTTTATTGGGACTGCGACGTTATGGCGGACATTTCGGACACTTTTCTGACATTTTTGGGACCATTTACATTTATACAGTGAAAAATGCTATAAATATGCATTGATTACTGTATAAATGTGACTGGCAGTGAAGGGGTTAACCACTAGGGGGCGGGGAAGGGGTTAAATGTGTGTCCTATGAGTGTTCTAACTGTAGGGGGAGGGGGGGTGACTGGGGGAGGGGACCGATTGTGTCCCTATGTACAAGGGACACAACCGCTCTCCTCTCTCCCTGACAGGGACGTGCAGCTCTGTGTTTACACACAGAGCTGCACGTCCCAGCTCAGTTACTGAGCAATCGCGTGTGCCCGGCGGCGATCGTTGCCGCCGGGCACTCGCACGGGATCCCCGCAGAGCGGCGGGTGCGCGCGCGCGCGCGCGCCGCCGCGACGCGCGCGCCCGCCCGCGGCTTTAAAGGGACATCACGTCATATGACGTGATGTCAGAACAATGGAGTCGTCTGCCCGCTGGTTAAGCTGCTACAAGTTAAAAACAAGAAAAAATAAAAAAATATATATTAAGGCCAGTGCCTAATGGTATACTTTTGCCTGCTTATAAATGACCCTGTAATAGCAGTGATTTCTAGCAGTCTCACGTAATGTCTCAAGTCTATGACTGTCTCCTAAAGCATGTCCCCAGTCTCCCTACAACTAGCACATCCACAATCTCTTGCAGCATGCCTGCAGTCCCTGAACATCTCTTGTATCATGTCTGTAGTCTCTAACTATATCCTGTACCATGTCTGTAGTCTTTGACCATCTCTTTTCTTATGGTTACAGTCTCTAACCATCTTCTGTATTATGTCCACAGTCTCTGATCATCTCTTGTATCATTCTCATAGTCTTTAACTATATCCTGGTTTGTGTTTTTTGTTAACATTCGCTGAATTTTAATTGTGGCCCTTTAGGCAGTTTTCACATGTACGGATCCCGTGAGGATCCGTACATGTGTATCTGCTTGCTCAGCGGGGATCGCTCCGTTGATCCCCACTGAGTCGGCAGATGACAGGGCGGTCCCTGTACACTGTGCAGGGACCGCCCTGTCAGATCATGTGCAGGGACCACCGTGTCAGATCTCCGCTCTCCCCTATAGGGGATTGGATGAACACAGACCGTCTGTTCGTGTTCACCCTGATCCGCTCTGCAGACGGATGGAAAAATAGGATTTTTCTCCGTCTGCAGAATGAGAGGATTGCGGACACTGATGAGATTGGGTGTCAGTGGATGTTTATCTGCTGACACCCACTATCTCCTAGGGATTAATGTATGTCCCTTTTTCATCCCTAAACGGATGAATGAAAAAGTGTACCAACAACAGTCTAATATGTCATACCAATCTTTAACTCCTTTAGAAGCTTTACCATGTTATTGTAGTTTAAAAAGTATTTTTTATATATTTCGAAATCTGCAGTCTTTAAAAAAAAGTGACAGTGTCTCACCTCTCTCCCCAGTATTAAACACTGATCCATCCACATTCACCCTCTACTTGAGTAAGCTCCAATGTCAGATGATGTCAGAACTTACTTGGGTGGATGATGTCATTGCCCCCTTACTAAAGTGTTTGTGTAGGCAGGTGCCTATTTGGTAGGTTACCAATAGCTAGACAGTACAAACTGCACAGGTAGGGAAACAGTTAAGACAGAATCTGCTGGTTTCCCAGGCTTTTTGGGTTCTGTCCTCCACCCTGGTCCAGATATAAAAAAAGAGGAAGGTCGGTCTTAGAGGGAGAGTGGGACCATGTGGGAAAAGGAAGGAAGGCCCAGGCCAGTCAAAGATGTAACCCGGAATACCTACATTCAATAGTCTATACCACCTCAAGGGAGACTACTTTTTATGGATCTAGCCAGCATGGACTTCTACCTGTAAAGGTATGCCTGGGAAGCTGAGGAATAGATAGTTAGGACTTGAAAGTTTGTGAAATGTGCTGTTGCAACTTATAAGTAAAGTCCTGAGCCTGGTCTGAAGGGGTGCACGGTGGTACATGACGTATGGGGTACAGGTGGAAAGCCATGATAAAAGGGTTTACTCAGCAGAAGAGTTGGAGGAAGAGACTAGTTGAAATGGGTAACCATAGACTGGTTGGAATGATTAGCAGCCAGTCAATAAACCATGGGATCTGGTGTGGGAGAGGTACCCCTGCGTGCATGGGCGTGTAGGCCCCTCCCACATTCAGGCCTGATTATTGACCCCACCAGGCCAAACGCTGTCACATACATTCCCCATACATGAAAACCCTACTTATATACAGCAAAGTAGGGAGATGGCAAAGGAGCATAGATAATAGATAGGTAAGTATATCCTTCTAGCGAGGAAAATGATCAGTAAATATTGTGACAGTGTCTGTTTAAATGTACCATCAACATGATAAAATTCACCTTCTAACCTTTGTACCTCCAATAATGAAGGTGTGCAGCTTATGTATTCATTCCTGAATAATAACCTATGGTTACCTGCCTTGCTCTGTTTTTCATTAAGAAAGCACACTACCTTTGAATAATGTAAATTTTGTTCTTACAATACTAGATGATGTGATATGCAAACACAGACTTACTGCATTATGACTGGCCTAATGTTATCCCTTGTGAACAGGTGCTATTCTAATGTCTGCATATATAATTAGGAAAGTTACCACTACTGCATAACTATAGTGGAGAGAATAAGAGATAAGAGAGAATCTTCTAGGTTGATGCGGCGCTGATGACAGTTCTTTGGAGAATACATATGTGAAGAGTTCTATATTTATGATCTGTTCCATCCATGAATGTAGAAATCCTTCCACCTTTGTCCCCCTGAAAGTTATCCATGGGCTTGATTTCACTGACTTCAGAGTGAAGCCCTGAACACATGGTCAGAAATCCCGTCAGGAAAAAAACGTTGGTTTTCCTGATGGGATTCCTGGCAAGCTTTTCTTGCAAAGCCATGCATACAGACGGCCATTCAAAAGAACCACCGTTCTTTTAAATTGGCAAGAATACAGTGGCAGAAAAGATTCAAGTAAAAAAGACTGTTTGACAAAATATAGCTGAAATATTTCTGCTCTACAGATTTTTAGAGATGTTTTCTATGAACAATCTTTTTCAGTTAAAGAGTAACTCCACTTTAGTTGAGAAAATAAACATTCCCCTCTGGGTGATCAATGTACATTGCAAGGATTTTAACAGACTTTGTTACAAAGTCCTACCTTTGGTAATTCGGAACAATAGCTGTTTGTTTGTCTGTGTCCGTGAGTAATGTGAATGGGAGTAATTTTATAATTATCAATCAGCTGCTGCACCTGCAGGGTTCTAATGAGGAAAGTGAAGAATTTTTATACAGGTTATGGGACGGTGCCCGGGACAGCTTAGTAAAACGCATGACTATCCCTCTAAATCCGGGAGAGTTGGCAAGTATGATGTAATGCCAGATTATCATGGGGCCCCCATGCACCTGGTGCCTATGCATTAAGACAGCCCTGCAGGTTCTCACCATCAGGCCTCGTACACACGACCGAGGAACGCGTCGTAAATGTAACATTGTTTTCCTCAACGAGTTCCTTGTCAGGCTTGTTAAGAATCTTGACAAGCTTTCTTTGGGTACACACTGTCAAGACAAAATCTCGCCGTTCTCAAACGCGGTGACGTACAACACATAAGACGGCACTATAAATGGGAAGTTTGATTCCACGGGCGACCACCCTTGGGGCTGCTTTTGCTAATCTCATGTTACTGCGTGTTAGGTAAAGGTTTGGTAAGAGACATTTGCACTTTTTAGTCTGTTACAGCGTGACAAATGTGCTATCTCCATTACAAACCCTACTTTTACCGAAGATGCGCTCCCGTCTCATTCTTTATTCTGAGCATGCGCGGGTTTCTAAGCATACACACAAACGTGTTTCTCGTCGTAAACCAGCTCGACGAGAAATACTACAAGGAAATTGAGAATCCCGACGAGGAAAAAGAGAACTTGTTCTCTTTTTTTCTCGTCGAGTTCCACGACAGTTTTCTCGGCGAAAAACATACACACGACCGTTTTCCTTGGCACAAAAGCTCTGCCACCAAGTTTCTTGATGGATTCTGTCGAGGAAAACAGTCGTGTGTACGAGGCCTCACACTCCATTCCAGCATGCTTGAGAAAAGACCTCTATGTTGCATTTTCTTGCAAGGACCTTTGTGGTTGATTCAAGTGATTCAATTGCTTCTATAACACCATGCAAAGTATCATGCATTGCTGTGCATTGATTATGGTAAATCCTTTGTGGGAATAACTGTTACAAAAACCTCTATACCTATACACTATATTGGTGCATTTAAATAAACAAAATTGATCTAGACTGTATTACATTATTACATTTTTATTCAAGGCTGAATGCCATAAAAGTTCACCGCGTTCTCCTTAATGATTAAAAACATAAAGTTACATTTCAGTTCAATGCATTACAATAGATACAAGGAATATTCTGGTAATCTTAGTGTAATAAAAAAAAAATCTGAATTTCAGGAAATTAAACATTCCATGGCCTACAGATTAATCTAGCAACAAAAAACAGGGCATGCCATGACTGTCAATGTATGGGAATTTAATGTCCTTGACTTGCAAACTGTTATATAGCGAATTTACTCGTGTCCTGATTGTAACTGTCACCTTAATGTAACATCTGGGTCAGTGAAATGTTGATTTTTATCCAAATTCTTTTTTTTAGAGACCTTCTGAGACTATCAATTCAACTTCTTAAATCACTGTTTATTAAATCTGAACTCTAAACACAGAGATGAAATGCGGATAGGGGGAATTTACTAAAACTGGTGCACACAGAATCGGGTGCAACTGTGCATAGTAACCAATCAGCTTCCAAGTTTAATTGAGCAAGCTGGTTACTATGCACAGCTGCACTAGATTCCCTGTGCGCCAGTTTTAGTAAATCTCCTCCATAAACTTGCTTTATTTTTTGGCAAAGGATTTGCATTTCTGACCAACCAGCCCTAAGATTTACACTGTTCGGCCACATAGCACAGCCCTGTTTTTTCTCTGCTGCAGTCTAGTGACACCTACAGGACTTGTCCTGCCCCCAGCCTATGATTGGACATTGAAGGAGAAGAAGCACACTGATTAGCTCATCTTTCTGTCATCTCCTCCAATCAGCACGCTCCTTGCACTGCTGCGCAAATGATTGGCCCTGTGTGATGTTTATCCCTCTCCCAGAGCTCTGTTGTATGGGAGGATCAAAAGAGGCTGGTGGCATTTCAAATTCAAGTACTCCCTGCAATAAAAAAAAAAATACAATTAAAAATATACTGAGCTGCATTGATTTGCCATTTTTTTTCATTGTTAAAAAGCTAAGTCCACCTTTCTGTCCACCCATATTTAAGGTGTAATATGAAACACCATCACAGACCCCAGCCCCCCCCCCCTAATTAATCCTGCGGTACTTCTCCCTAGAGCACCCCGTGTTCCCTTTCATTTGGCAAGGCTGTGT
Organism: Rana kukunoris; assembly: GCA_029574335.1. Lineage (NCBI taxonomy): Eukaryota > Metazoa > Chordata > Amphibia > Anura > Ranidae > Rana > Rana kukunoris. Next base: position 174,593,905 of record CM056052.1, read on the forward strand.
GTTGCTCCACCCACATAGCTGTGTCATTCATTCATTCACTGGATCGTGAATGAAAAGATTACAATCATTTTTCTTACACACTGTAGAACTTGGGTAAAGACATTTTCCTAATAAAACATTTACTGGGAAAATACTACAATAGAAGTGAGGTATACCTGTGCTCAAATCCCAATAGCTTCTACATGTATGTAACCAGGCAGGTGCCGGGTTACCTCTATATAACCTAGACCTAAAGCCTGACATACACTAATACATATTTTTTTGTTCAACCAAGCTGTCAGAAATCTACCCCGCTGAGCTGTTGTGTTCTGGCAGGGGTGATGTCCCCCGCCAGAACACTCTGATCAGCGTTCTCAGCATTGGCTGAAAGCACTGATCATAAGCTAGTTGACTGCTGGCTTTCCAGCATGCTCGTCCGACAGCAGCCGGCTTTTGTCGGACCAGCTGACATACGCATCAGACAGTTTTTTTTTAACCAAACAATGTTTCCTGACATTCAGCACGTGTGTACTACGCATAAGACTTGCAGCTCTCCTACAACTTGGGTCTATCTACCCCATATTGTCAATGTAGCATTTGGATTTTGCAGAGCAGAGTAGGGACTGGCCAGAGAGGAATTGCTTTTACACAGTTAGCCAGCTTAAACATGTATTGCAATGTATGTGAACTAAAAATCTGCCCTTTTTTATTGCAAAATTCGTTAGAGAGGGCACGTTGCATTGTGCAGAGGGTTAATCCAGAGTTTTATTGAAAAGACTACAAATCCCATCTTACACCAAGACAGAGGGACCCCTAGTTCTCAATGAAGCCGTTGTCTTGTCTATTGTTGCTGTCTCCAGCCCTGTAACTGAAGGTCCATATTTCAGTATGGACCTGGGCTGGAGAAATAGTCTGCAAAAGCCTGAACATTGCACCTATGATCCACTGATCATCGTTGCAATGCTCAATTGCAGAAGCATGATGCATGCACATTTTTTAAATCAATGTGAGTGGATTTTCTTTTTTTTATTATTATTTTATCAAAAGGTGGGATTAGCCTTTAAACGTGTCCACGTTATTTAGGTTATAGAAGATAAATTCACTCAGCATGAAAACGTCTCAGCAAAAGACACAAAGCTATTTTTTTGTTCCGCGAAGAAGCAAATGTGGTTTTAATGAAGGCTTATACTTCCCCATTACTAGTCTCATGTTACGCTGTGTAAGAACAATTTGTCCTCATCTAGTTCAGTCTTGTGTCTCACCAGGTTGACTTGGACAGTCCTGGTGAGATAATAAGCAGACTACTGTTTTCTTAAGAAACCAGTGTTTTCCAGTGTCACAATCAATCCTTTTATTGGCGTTTCTATTACAAGTATGAGGCATGAAGAGGTGGGAGACTGCAATGATGTAACAGAACATAGCAGTTTTCTTCCATCCAGGGTACGCGGTGGAAGAATGTTTCCTGCTGCCTGTTCAGACTTGACTCTCTACATGGTATGGAAGACTTGTCTACAATTAACTCTTTCCTTCACAGATTACTCAGCTACTGTGAGGTATAAGCTTGTTAGATTTCATTTCTTGAAGATAAGGATCTTTATTTTCAGCCATGTGGCTTGAATTTTTAAATTCCAGATGAAAATAATTGTTACTTTTATCAAAATAATTATCATTATCCTAATGATTGGCGGATCAAACCTAGTCCTGCCTGCTTTCGCATACAAAAAGTAATTGCTTTTACATTAAATGATACGTTTGAGTATAGTGTAGGCATTGGCTCCTGGGCCCCTCCGCAGATGTCACTGAGGGCATACATGATGTCTTTGGGCTGCGTGCTGTGTGCTGCATCGGCACATTTTCCCATCAGATAAGAGGCTTTGTATGAGAATTCCAGGGAATGTTAAAGGCAGCCTGCTATTACCAGGCTCATGCAAGAATCTCATGCTTCATGTTAAATTATTTGTTTTACAAATATACTTATGAAAGGTAAAAACAAATTACATTGAGGTTCCATGCACACTAGCTTTTTTAAGCTCTTAGAAGCTGTTATTTGCATTTTTTTCTGCTGCTAGAAGCTAACTAGTGTTATCCTAATGTACACTACTTTAGGCTATTAGCATTGGTAGAGCTTCAGTGTCTAGGAGCAGGAAAAATATGTTTTTTTTTAGGCCTCGTACACACGAGGGGATATGTCCGCTGAAAACGGTCCGATGGACCGTTTCAGCAGACATCTCCGATCGTGTGTATGCGCTAGCGGACAGATTTGTCCATCGGACAAATTTCAAAGCATGCTTTGAAATTTGTCCGCTACAAACCTGTCCGTCGGATATGTCCGCTGGTTAGTACTAACCAGCGGACATATCCTCCCACACATGCGTCGTATCCTGTGAATGGATCCGACGCATGCGCGCGGAAGTGTTTACTTCCTGGTGCGTGACGTAGCGGTGACGTGGCGGCGTCAACGTCACCGCCGCGTCACCGACACGTCACCGCGCCGTCCGCCGGCGGGGAATTTGATCCGATGGTGTGTACACGCCATCGGATCAAACTCCAGATCGGACATATCCGATGGAAATGGTCCGCGGACCGTTTTCATCGGATATGTCCGATCGTGTGTACGAGGCCTTAGAGTTTCTTGGAGTGTTTTCCAGCAGAAACGAAATGCTACTAATAAAATTTTTAACCAAAGAATGAGGCCCCGTACACACGACCGAGTTACTCTATCGGCTATTGTCATTTTCACAGTAATCAATGCATTTTTATAGTACTTTTCGCTGTAAAAATTACAATGGTCTCAAAAATGTGTCAAAATTGTCCGATGTGTCCGCCATAATGTCACAGTCACGAAAAAAATTGCTGATCGCCGCCATTAGTAGTAAAAAAAATATTATTAATAAAAATGCCATAAAACTATCCCCTATTTTGGAAACGCTATAAATTTTGCGCAAACCAATTGTTAAACGCTTGATGCGTTTTTTTACCAAAAATAGGTAGAAGAATACTTATCGGCCTAAACTGAGGAAAAAAAAAATGTATATCTTTTTTGGGCATATTTATTATAGCAAAAAATAAAAAATATAGATTGTTTTTAAAATTGGCGCTCTATTTTTGTTTAAAGTGCAAAAAATAAAAACCGCAGAGGTGATCAAATACCACCAAAAGAAAGCTCTATTTGTGGGAAAAAAAAGGACGCCAATTTTGTTTGGGAGCCACGTTGCACGATCGCGCAGTTAAAGCGACGCAGTGCCGAGTCGCAAAAAGAAGCAAGGTCTTTTAGCTGCATAATGGTCCAGGTCTTAAGTGGTTAAAGTTGTTTGTTTTTTAACCACTTTACTACTACAGGGCGGCCGCTGTGAGCAGGATCATGTATATATACGTGATCCTGCACTTCTCGTCACCGCTGCGAATATGCGCCGCCACCGGCTCGCTCCCACTGTGATTATGCACAGTGGGAGCCAATCAGCGGGTACCGTGACTTAGATGTCCACAGGCACCGGCTGATCATTCGTTACACAGGCAGAATGCCAGTCTGCCTATGTAAACAAGGCAGATTGACGTTCTGTCAGGAGGAAAGGCATGGATCCTGTGTTCCTGCAAAGCAAAGCAGGGACAGGGATCTATGCCTTCCCCTAGTAAAAGCAGCTCCCACACAGTACACAAACACTGGCTAGGCACACAGTTAACACTTTGATTACCCCTGATGTTAACCCCTTCCAGCCAGTGTCTTTGGTACAGTGACAGTAATTAATTTATTTATTTCAGGTACTTATATAGCGCTGTCAATTTACGCAGCGCTTTGCATATACATTGTACATTCACATCTGTCCCTACCCTCAAGGAGCTTACAATCTCAATCCCTAACACACATTCATATATATACTAGGGCCATTTTAGACAGGATCCGATTAACATACCAGCATGTCTTTAGAGTGTGGGAGGAAACAGGAGTACCCAGAGGAAACCCATGCAGGCACAGAGAGAACATGCAAATGGTAATACAGTGCATATTTCTTATCACTGATCCCTCAAAAAGTGTCAGTTACGCCTGGCGACTTTGTGGATTCACCTGTCACTGCATACCTTCACCCCAAGCTGATGCGTTCGGAACTGATGCGACGGAGGAGTGCCCCCCCCACCCCGTTCCTGCCGTCTTCCTTCTCCCCCCTCCTTTCCCCCATCTTGGCCACACCCCTCCTCTTTTCTCCTTTCTCACCCCCCCTTCTTCCCTCTCCCTGTCCCTTTCTTTTCTAGTTCACACCCCCAACCCTGGAACCTGTTCCCACATTGACAGTGGACCCATGTCCAACTGGATGTCCCACTCTGACCATCTGGACATGCACATATGTCTACCACCATTTACTCCGGTTACAACCCAATGCCAGATATGGGTAGACTAAGCGATTTGCCCTATAATGGGACAACTTTTGCAATTCCCGGGGCGGCCTTGCCCTGAAAAATTCATATGCCGGATGTATGCTTCTGCCTATATTCCATGTTCTGATTTCCAAGTTTCTTTTAGGTTATTACTGTTTTTTTTTTGATTGATTCATACACCAATATTTTGTCAATTGCATGTACTGTTTTGGGTTTGTCAATGAAACCCTCTGTATGTTTGTACTGGAAATGTGCAACCTGACAAACGTTTTTACTGTACCCTTGAGTTTGCTTTAATAAAAACCTTTTGTGGGGAAAAAAAAAAAAAGTGTCAGTTAGTGTCTGAATTGTCTGCCGCAATATCACAGTCCTGCTATTAGTCACTGATCACTGTCGTTACTAGTAATAATTAAAAATGCCATAAATACAGTTTATCCCATAGTTTGCAGGCGCTATAACTTTTGCGCAAACCAATCAACATACGCTTATTGGGATTTTTTTTTATTTATTGGATATATTTTAGAGCAGTAAAAGAGTGTTGTTTTTTTTTTAAATTGTCTGCCTTTTTTGTTTATAGCGCAAAAATAAAAAACGCATAGGTGATCAAATACCACCAAAAGAAAGCTCTATTTGTGGAGAAAAAAGGATACTGTATACATTTTATTTGGGTACAGTGTTGTACGACAGCGCAATAGTCAGTTAAACTACCATATGGCCTTGTCAGAAAGAAAGTGAATCTTCCGGTTCTGAAGTAGTTAAAGGACTTGCAAAAAAACGGTAATAAAATTAAAACGCTCCTAAAAAAACGCTTTTACCAGTGTTTTTTCCAGTGTTTTTTAGCTTTAAAAAAATGCTAGTGTGCATGGAGCCTGAGTCAAATTTTTCTGCCTGGGAGACAAGATTCAGAGGCACCTGAAGTCTGACATTTGCTACCCCATTAAAGGGGAAGTTTGGGGTTGTGAAGCTGCAGCTGTCCCCCACGGGTTCTAAGACCAAGAACTGAGCAATCACATGACTGCTTATTGCTTAGTTCTCTGGTCCGCTCTAAGCAGGGATCTATGAATGGGCTCTGCCTGTTTGTTGCTCACTGGAGCATTGGGCTGTGAACGGGATGGGAGTGGCTGGCTCAGGTTTTTTAGCCACTGGCTCAGGTTTTTTTATCCATATGCTTAGAGGCTGAGACAGCTGTCAATCAAGCATTCTAACAATATGCCCAGGATTCTTCCAGAGACTGGAGCGGATCTGTGATATCAGCCAACATCAGCTTTACGTTGTGTCTAAAGCCTCGTACACACAATAGGATTATCTAACGGGAATTGTGTGAAGGCAGGATGTTGTCGGATAATCCGATCGTTTGTATGCTCCATCGGACAATTGTTGTCAGAATTTCCGACAACAAATGTGGGATAGCATGCTTTAAAATTTTCCGACAACAAATGTGTGATGTTGGATTATCCGATCGTACAAACATGCATGCTCAGAAGCAATGCTCACCATAACACAACATTAGCAGAAGTTGCCCAAAGGTGGTGCTAAAGAGCCTGAAAAACCACGTAGTTACGTGTTTGTTGGCCAACAATTATTTGCCATTTGTATGCAATAAACGGCCAATGCCATTCGTACACAAGTCCTACGCTTTGTCCATTGGAAATCTGATCCTGTGTATAAGGCTTAAGTCACAGGACAGCACAAGATGTGCACTCCGGTGACCCATAAGAGAAGTATGGATGAAAAAGCTTTGGTCATACTTCTCTTTTAAGTTCTTGCTTTACACAACAGGATGCATTTACTAAAAGAGTAAACAACTTACAGAGAAGTGAGTATTCGTTTAGTAAATATGGTAAAGTGGTATTCAGTTCATTTAGACATGTGTCCAACAACAGAGCCCTGTAGCCAAAAAAAAAAATTCAGCCTCTGTAATGCTGGCCCCATTTATCATCTTTGGAAAACCTGCCATGTACACAGATGGGCCAAAAAGGTTTTGCCTGATATTCAGGACATGGCAGAAATATGTGGCACATCTGGGCACAAATCAGGGGTGGACTGACAACTCATGGGGCCCCCGGGCAATAGAAGATTATGGGGCCCCTGGGCTTACAGATGGCCACCATGCCAGGAGGCATTGCATAGGCAGGGCAGCTAAAATCTCAGGATTTTAACATCAAAAGCATGTCGGTTTTGGACATATCAGGGACAGGTGTAAAAAAAACCTCAGATTTTTACATACTATCCCTGGTTTTATTGAGCCTGGCAACCCTGATGGGGCCCCCTAGTGGCATGGGGCCCTCGGGCGGTGCCCGAGAGTCCCAATGGTCAGTCGGCCCGGGCACAAACAACATTTTGACGCACACACACAGAGAATCCAAGATCTAGGAGCAACTGTCAGACTTCAGGTGACCTCAGATTCTTCCTCTTGAAAAATCAGACTCAGACTGTCCCATACCTAGTGGAGGCCGAGTGAATGAGAAGGCTTCCTTATACCTCCTGCCGAATACCCCCTAGAGTAGGAGATATGGTTCAGCAGGGGGAGGAGTAGCATGGTTGCCTGCAGGGAATCCAGATGCAGCAAAGATTAAAAGGCATTCTTGGAGCTGTTTTGCTGATGGAGATCCTCAGACAAGGTCTGTACAGGAAACTGAGATCCAGGTCAGCCACAGGAAATTGCATGTGCAAGGAGAAGAGTCATAGTCAGGATGAGCCGGGTTTGCAACAGCCTGGCAGGAGAACTACCAATTCAGAAATACTGTAGAAGCAAGGTACGGAGGTACCAAGACAGCAGTCAGAAAGCGTAGTCATTATACAAGGCAAGGTCATTAATGGGAGATCTGGATGCAGCAGAGGTCAGGGGCAAACCCAGGCAAACACAGGATAGCAGAATGCAAATTAATAACACTTCTTTGTTGTTTAAAATAGGGCTTTTGGTGTCAAAGCTAGTGCTAGATTTTCAGACTCATTCATGCAAATGCACATGTGATTTAGCAGGCACCTTAGCACATGCACCTACATTAGGGTTTCCACTTATTCTTCAAGCCAAACCCGAACACTTTATTGGGCGCACAGCAATTTTTTTTTTTTTTTACTATACACTATAGGATTGTAACAGAGCTGGGACATCTTTGGGCGCTCTAAAGAGTCCAGCTGAGCTACCCCCAAATCTTTCCGAGTATTTCTGAGGATCTCTCCCCCACGTCTGGCCATGTGCAGTATTGCATGCCATAGAAGTCAATGCGGAACAAATGATTTTTGTTTCCATTGACTTCTATTGGGAAACTTGCTTTGATTTGCGAGTGCTTTGGATTACGAGCATTCACTTGGAATGGATTATGCTCATAATTTAAGGTTCCACTGTACATTGTTCCTTTTCCGTGTTTGTTCTTTTTTTGAAACAGTGTTTTATATATCCTCATTTAACCTGGTTCCCGCACTCGCCCCGGATATTGCCTTTACAGGCTCTGTGACGTCTAAGCATTCTGGTGCTGGCTATTCTGGCAAGTTTTTTGCTTCTATGACAGCATTCCTTCCTGGCCTCATCTATGCCACTGGGTTTTCAAGGGGAACATAATGCGGTTCTACGTTTACCGTCCTAGGCCATAGATATATGACGTTTTACTATGATTGTAAGCTCTAACGAGCAGGGCCCTCTGATTCCTCCTGTATCGTATTGTAATTGTACTGTCTTCCCCGATGTTGTAAAGCGCTGCGCAAACTGTTGGCGCTATATAAATCCTGTATAATAATAATAATTTGTTGGTGATTCGTTTTATCTCTGTTATTTCATGTTTACATGCCGGCTTATTTCATATGTTTCTCTTTTAGATTATTCTCTGACAATATACTCCTGAGGAAGCGGGTCACCACAAAATATGTAGACTTTGCAACTGGAGAATTGTTTCCGTTTAATCCATTGCGTCAGAGAATCGGGTCCCTCTAATGAGTAGCATCCTTTGTATAGTGTATACCTGTTTATGCTTTTAATAATCATGTATTGTATAAAAAAAATATATACAGGTGGTTCTCAAAAAATTAACATATTGTGATAAAGTTTATTATTTTCTGTAATGTACTGATAAACATTAGACTTTCATATATTTTAGATTCATTACACACAACTGAAGTAGTTCAAGCCTTTTATTGTTTTAATATTGATGATTTTGGCATACAGCTCGGGAAAACCCAAAACTCCTATCTCAAAAAATTAGCATATTTTATCCGACCAATAAAAGAAAAGTGTTTTTAATAAAAAAAAGTCAACCTTCAGATAATTCTGTTCAGTTATGCACTCAATACTTGGTCGGGAATCCTTTTGCAGAAATGACTGCTTCAATGCGGCGTGGCATGGAGGCAATCAGCCTGTGGCACTGCTGAGGTGTTATGGAGGCCCAGGATGCTTCGGTAGCGGCCTTAAGCTCATCCAGAGTGTTGGGTCTTGCGTCTCTCAACTTTCTCTTCCCAATATCCCACAGATTCTCTATGGGGTTTAGGTCAGGAGAGTTGGCAGGCCAATTGAGCACAGTAATACCATGGTCGGTAAACCATTTACCAGTGGTTTTGGCACTGTGAGCAGGTGCCAGGTCGTGCTGAAAAATGAAATCTTCATCTCCATAAAGCTTTTCAGCAGATGGAAGCATGAAGTGCTCCAAAATCTCTTGATAGCTAGCTGCATTCACACTGCCCTTGATAAAACACAGTGAACCAACACCAACATCTGACATGGCACCCCAGACCATCACTGACTGTGGGTACTTGACACTGGACTTCAGGCATTTTGGCATTTCCCTCTCCCCAGTCTTCCTCCAGACTCTGGCACCTTGATTACCGAATGATATGCAAAATTTTCTTTCATCCGAAAAAAGTACTTTGGACCACTGAGCAACAGTCCAGTGTTGCTTCTCTGTAGCCCAGGTCAGGCGCTTCTGCCGCTGTTTCTGGTTCAAAAGTGGCTTGACCTGGGGATTGCGGCACCTGTAGCCCATTTCCTGCACACGCCTGTACACGCTGGCTCTGGATGTTTCTACTCCAGACTCAGTCCACTGCTTCCGCAGGTCCCCCAAGGTCTGGAATCGGTCCTTCTCCTCAATCTTCCTCAGGGTCCGGTCACCTCTTCTCGTTGTGCAGCGTTTTCTGCCACACTTTTTCCTTCCCACAGACTTCCCACTGAGGTACCTTGATACAGCACTCTGGGAACAGCCTATTCGTTCAGAAATTTCTTTCTGTGTCTTACCCTCTTGCTTGAGGGTGTCAATGATGGCCTTCTGGACAGCAGTCAGGTCGGCAGTCTTACCCATGATTGCGGTTTGGAGTCATGAACCAGGCTGGGAGTTTTTAAAAGCCTCAGGAATCTTTTGCAGGTGTTTTGAGTTAATTAGTTGATTCAGATGATTAGGTTAAGAGCTCGTTTAGAGAACCTTTTCATGGTATGCTAATTTTTTGAGATAGGAATTTTGGGTTTTCATGAGCTGTATGCCAAAATCATCAATATTAAAACAAGAAAAGGCTTGAACTACTTCAGTTGTGTGTAATGAATCTAAAATATATGAAAGTCTAATGTTTGTCAGTACATTACAGAAAATAATGAACTTTATCACAATATGCTAATTTTTTGAGAACCACCTGTATATTTTGTAATTCCCTTGTGTAAGTCCATATTGTACCATGAAAGTCCAATTTCCGATTTTTCGACTCAATTTTAGGACAAAGGTACTTTATGTATTTTCTATCAAGTATCATTCCATGTACAGTGGAACCTTGGTTTACGAGTAACGCGGTTAACAAGCATTTTGTCTCGCAAAACGAGCAGAATTCAAGCTAATGGGGTGTGCAGTACTGCATGAGGCCAGAGGTGCGGGGGCGCGGGTGACACCCAGAACGGTTCAGAGCTCTTCGTAAATACTTGGAAATACTCCATTCCTGGGTGTTTTTTCGAACCTTTCCAAGGGTTTCCGAGATCAGCCAATCTGTCCCTGAGTACTTTCGAGGCTCTCCGGCGCCCCCGCACCTCTGGCCACATGAGGAATTGCATGCAATAGAAGTTAATGCGGAATGAAATTATCTTCATTTCCATTGACTTCTATGGGGAAACTCTCTTTGATATGCGAGTGCGTTGGATTACAAGCATTCTCCTGGAACGGATTATGTAATCCAAGGTTCCACTGTACTTAAATTGGGGTAAGAAAACTTCACTTGTGCAAAAATACTGTACATAGGCTTCATATTTCCTAGCATCTTTGCTGCACCACTGCACCTATCTCCACCATTACTGTGATCTTAGGGCTAGATTCAGGTACAGCGGCGTATCTTTGTGCTACGCTGCCGCAACTTAGAGAGGCAAGTGCTGTATTCACAAAGCACTTGCTCCTTAAGTTGCGGCGGCGTAGCGTAAATGGGTCGGTGCATTGCCATGAAATGCGATTTGCCATGAAATGTGATGGTCCGCCTCCATCACATCCTATTGGCTTACTCCTGTCACGAGAGGATCTTCTCTCCCTGTGATAGCTGAAGCTGCACGGAGCGGTCAGCCCAGGGAGGTCAACTGTCCATGCGCAGTCTGTATATTCCACATAACCTGGAGCAGCTGCAGCGTGGTGAGTGACCTGCCCGAGCGTCTGACGCTGGGTTCATTTAAACACACACACCATGGGCAGCCTGTATAATGGAGCAGCCTCCCATCTGCCTGCCCCCCTCTCCTCTCTTAGCCCTTTAAAGAGCTGCACAGGGGTTGACCTCCCTGGGTGCGCGAGTAAGCTAAATTTACTACTGCGCGTACAGGTCTACGCTAATAGCACCAGCTCCGTGCAGCTTCAGCTATCACAGGGAGAGGAGATCCTCGGCATGCGCGGTCCGTGGACTGTCCCAGTGCGCATGCTCAGAATCACGTCGAATAGAATGCCTAAGATACACGTCGAACGTAACTTACGTACAGCCCTATTCACGTACGACTTACGCAAACAACGTAAAATTTGATGGCTGTTCCGACGTCCACAACTTTAACATGGGCTGCGCCATATTTTTGGTGGTTTATCTTTAAAACGCCTTACGTGAACGGCGTAGATTACTGCGTCGGGCGTACATACATTCGTGAATCGGCATATCTTGCTCATTTACATATTTTTAAAGGGGACGTTGAATGTGTCCAGCGTAACTAAGCGCCCACGATACGCCGGCGTAGGCAAGTTACGTCGGACGACTGAAGCCATGTTTTTCGGCGTATCTTGCTTTCTAAATCAGCGCAAAGATGCGACGGCGCACATTTGTACTAACACGGCGGTAAGGTCTGGGTGCAATGGGCACGGTGAGATCTGGCTGTAATGGGCACGGTGAGGTCTGGCTGCAATGGACACGGTGAGGTCTGGCTGCAATGGGCACGGTGAGGTCTGGCTGCAATTGGCACTGTGAGATCTGGCTGTAATGGGCACGGTGAGGTCTGGCTGCAATGGCCACGGTGAGGTCTGGCTGCAATGGACACGGTAAGGTCTGGCTGCAATGGGCACGGTGAGATCTGTCTGTAATGGGCACGGTGAGGTCTGGCTGCAATGGACATGGTGAGGTCTGGCTGCAATGGGCACAGTGAGGTCTGGCGCAATGGGCACGGTGAGATCTGGCTGTAATGGGCACGATGAGGTCTGGCTGTAATGGCCATGGTGAGGTCTGGCTGCAATGGGCACAGTGAGGTCTGTCTGTAATGGGCACCGTGAGGTCTGGCTTCAGTCTATACGTTTTCCAAGTTTTTCGTGGTAAAAGTAGGTACCTCGGCTTATACTCGAGTCTATACGGTAATTCAACTTTGAAATTTTAATCAGTAGTCTACAACATGTATAAAGCCATCTTTTTTAGATTTGACTTTTTTTATCTCATTTGTCAGACAACGGAACGTATCTGTTGCTTATAACAAACATATTCCAGTTGTCATTCTTCCAGCGCAGGTTAGCGTGTATAAGGAAAACATGATTACTTGTTATGAACAAAACACTTGTGATAACTGAAACTCATATATTCCAGTATCACACTACACCTCCTTGAATGACACAAAGCAATCTCATTAGTAATGTGGATATATTGAGTAAGCCAGTGAAATAATGATGTGTAAACCCAAAGTAACCAAGCAGATTTAGAAGTCATTTTTGATTGCCTACAATGATAAATGTCTCCGGTGAACCAGGAGAGTGATAAGAATTTCTAATAGAAATGGTGATTGTGTTTTCAAACATGATTATCAAAGTTCACTGTCCACGTCTGCTGAGAATGGACCGTCTCTGACCCATCCATTTGGATTAAACAATGATCTCATATACACCTACCGGCCACTTTATTAGGTACACCTTGTTGGACCCGCTTTTGCCTTCAGAACTGCCTTATTAATTTGTGACATAGATTCAACAAGGTGTTGGAAACGTTCCTCAGAGATTTTGGCCTATATTAACATGTTAACATCACACAGTTGCTGCAGATTTGTCAGCTGCACATTCAAGATACAAATCTCCATCACATCCCAAAGGTTCTATATTAGATTGAGATCTGGTGACTGTGCAGACCATTGGAGTACAGTGAACTCATTGTCATGTTTAAGAAACAGTGGCGGTGCATCCATAGTGGGCGCAGGAGCACCATCCCTCTCTCCTGCACCCGTCACTCAACTAAAGATACATTCTGCATTGCATGAATGTATCTATTGTCGCCACTGCCGCACACAATTCAGGTGTTTGGCCCCCTGTTGAGCGCCGGCCATCTGAATAACAGCAGTGAGTGTGTTTTGGAAGTGCCTAATTAAAGCCATCGGCTCTAATAGGTCTCTAATCGGCTTCCAAATGGTTAAACAGAGGGCGCACCGCTGTGCATTCCCTGTTTAAACCATGCTGTGTTAGGGAATCGCTTCTCTAACACTGAACAGATTCTCAGCCAATCAGGTGCACCGGGTCTGGTTACCGGTCACCTGATTGACTGAAGTGACATTAAGGACGGGAGAAGACATTGAGGGAGCGTGGAGGAGTTTGGGGCGCTCACCCGAGAAAGGTAAGTGCTGAGCTGGGGGGAAAATGGCTGCATTTGGGCACAAACTGGCTGTATTTAGGGCCACAAACTGGCTGCATTTGGGGGGACAAACTGGCTGCATTTGAGGGGAAAAACTGGCTGCATTTGAGGGGAAAAACTGGCTGCATTTGAGGGGAAAACTGGCTGTATTTGAGGGGGGAAACTGGCTGCATTTGAGGGGAAAAACTGGCTGCATTTAAGGGAAAAAACTGGCTGCATTTGAGGGGGAAAACTGGCTGCATTTGAGGGGGAAAACTGGCTGCATTTGAGGGGGAAAACTGGCTGCATTTGAGGGGGAAAACCTTTCTGCATTGAGGGGGCAAATTGGCTGCATTTGAGGGGGAAAACCTTTCTGCATTTGAGGGGGCAAATTGGCTGCATTTGAGGAGAAAAACTGGCTGCATTTGGGGGGACAAACTGGCTGCATTTGGGGGGACAAACTGGCTGCATTTGGGGGGACAAACTGGCTACATTTGAGGGAAAAACTGGCTGCATTTGAGGGGGCAAACTGGCTGCATTTGAGGGAAAAACTGGCTGCATTTGAGGGGGCAAACTGGCTGCATTTGAGGGGGGAAAACCTTTCTGCATTTGAGGGGGCAAATTGGCTGAATTTGAGGGGGCAAACTGGCTGCATTTGAGGGGAAAACTGGCTGCATTTGAGGGGGCAAACTGGCTGCATTTGAGGGGAAAAATGGCTACATTTGAGGGGGAAAACTGGCTACATTTGAGGGGGCAAACTGGCTACATTTGAGGGGGGAAACTGGCTACATTTGAGGGGGGAAACTGGCTGCATTTGAGGGGGCAAACTGGCTACATTTGAGGGGGGAAACTGGCTACATTTGAGGGGGGAAACTGGCTACATTTGAGGGGGGAAACTGGCTGCATTTGAGGGGGCAAACTGGCTGCATTTGAGGGGACAAACTGGCTGCATTTGAGGGGACAAACTGGCTGCATTTGAAAGGGAAACTGGCTGCATTTGAGGGGACAAACATACAGGCACCTATACATTACAGGTGCCTATATAGCACAGACAATTTATGCAGCGTTTTACATGTAGTACATTCACATCAGTCCCTACACTTAAGGAGCCTACAACCTGAGGTCCCTGAAGGCCCATACACACGATCATACTTTTTCCCGACAACAACGGTCAGATAGACATGTTTTATCGGACAATCTGCCCGTCTGTATGCTTCATCAGACAATTGTTGTCGGAATTTCCGATCGTGTGTACACAGGTCCATCGGACTAAAATCCAAAGTACAAACACGCATGCTCAGAACCAATGCTAAACATCTGACAACAATAGCAGAAGTAGCCCAAAGGGTAGCGGTAAAGAGCTGAAAAACCAAGTGATTTGATGAATGTTGGCTGAAAATGTTCTGCCGTGTGTATATGCATACCAAGTTCACGGCCAACGCACCTTCGGACAAAAATCCACGGAAAAGTACGATGGAAGTCCGATCGTGTGTATGAGGCTTAACTCACCTTCATACATACACATACTAGGGCCTATTTAGACAGGAGCCAATTAACCTACCAGCATGTCTGAAGTGTGGGAGGAAACCAAATTTCCCAGTGAAAACCCACCCAGGCACAGGAAGAACATGCAAACTCCAGGCAGGTAGTGCCGTGATCGTCAAACTGACAACCCTGCTGCCAGGAGGAAGTGCCAATCAATGGTACAAGAAAAGGCACACATTCTACATCTTATACATCTTATACATCTTATATGGAGGCTTAGGGGTCTGACTTTCAGAGCAGCATTAGCTTGGAGACTTGGCACAAAGCCGTCTCCAGATCATTCCGGGGCATTCAAAGTGTCTCCTTAGTGGAGGTAAACGTTAAAGTCATTACCAGATGGTATCTCACTCCCTCTAGATTGGCCGCCATGTTTCCTGATGCAGATCCCCTTTGCTTTAGGGGTTGCCAGCTTCGGGGCACCATGGCCCACATCTGGTGGGAGTGCCCCAGGATCCGCTCCTTCTGGAGAATCATCTTCAACATGATTTACGGAGTGACCGGATGTCGGATCCCAAGGACCCCCGATGTAGCCTTATTGAATGCCCATATCCCACAGCTTTCTAGAACTACACAAAAGCTGATCCACTTTATTTTACTTGGCACCAAAATTGCCATTGCCAAATCTTGGAAACAGCCCAAGCCGCTCATTTCGTTATTAAAAAGAAAATCTCATGGATCATGACTCAAGAAAAATTATCCAGCATACTGGCTAATACCACCGTGATGTTCCATGAGATTTGGGCTCCTTGGGCTGAATATGTTGGTATTCACCTTGCCCCTGAACCTAATGGCGCTTGACTGAATTTTTAATTGGAGTTAGGCACTATGCTTCCACTCCTCCCCTTACCCCTGTCCGCCCTCTTCTTCCTCTCGTTTCCTTCTTTCTTTGCCTCTCTTACTATCCCTGTTTGTTTTTGTATTTTTAACAATCTACATAAGCGATTGTTGCATGTTTTTTTTTTTTTGGGGGGGGGGGGGGTATTCCTTGTGTGACCCTTACAATAATATATCTTTCTTACCCACATCAGTAAGGGTAGTATGGGATCGGGATGGGGGCTGGGGGAGTCGGGGACCTTGCTCTTGCCGCAGCATGTTCCCAAGAGGGGTGCTGAGGGTGTGGGTTCCGGATTGCCCTTGGGTCCGGGCTTTTTCTACAAGGTAATGAGGCTCCACATTTGTGAGAGCTCTAATATATCCCAATCAGACTGTTTTCCAGGCAGTCATAATATTTGAATTACCTCTCCATTATAGGTTATTATTGTTTTCATTATATTCTTTGCTTTGTTTGTAAAATTGTGTGTGTCGCCCCTTGGGGCTATTGTAATTTCTGACGCTTAAGTACTTGCTGTTACCTTATCCATAAACTCAATAAAAATGTATTGAAAGGAAAAACATGGTAACATGTAATTCTTTTGTGTGTTATTAGTTAAAGCAGACTGTGATTGTCTATTGTTGTGACTTAGGCCCTGTACAAATGATCAGACCCGTCTGATGAAACTGGTCTGCAGACCAGTTTCATCGGACCAGTTCGATGGTGTGTACGGCCCATCAGACCGTTGTCCGTCGGACCAAAGTTTTAAAACATGCTTTAAAACCTGATAGAACCTGTCCGTCGGACAGATTAGATGGTTAGTACACAAAAGCATCGGACCAAAAACTAGCGCATGCTCAGAATCAAGTCGACGCATGCTTGGAAGCATTGAACTTCGTTTTTTCAGCACGTCGTTGTGTTCTACGTCACCGTGTTCTGGTCTGATCGGATTTTGGTCCGATGGTGTGTACGCACATCAGACCATCAGACAAGTTCAGAGTTGTCTGATGAAAACGGTCCGTCAGACCAGTCTCATCAGACCGGTCTGATCGTGTGTACAAGGCCTCAGATGAAGATCAGATCAAGTTTTATGACAAATTTGTGCAGAAATCCATATCATTCCAAAAGGGTTCACATACTTTTTATTGCAACTGTATATACATCCCAGCTTTGTATATATATATATATATATATATATATATATATATAGTTAGAGCCGAGACACGGCTAGGTTTTTGTTTAACTATTTTTGTTCTGTTTGTTTTTCTGCACACTGTACAGCACCTGTAAATAGACCTTGTATATAGCACCAATCACTGGCGTAGCAGGGGGGGGGCAGGGGGGGCTCCTGCACCGGGCGAAAGATTGCGGGGGGCGAAATCTTGGCGTCCGCGGAATGCGCCGCCGCCGCCGCCTTAGGAAAGGCCGCGGCTTTGGCCTAGCTCTGGAGCTGTCGGCCATCTTGGTACACCCGGCGGCGGCGCGCCTGGTTGGCTGGTGGAACTGTCTGTCTCCCTTGATGTGGGAGTGGCGGGAAACACCAGCCAACCAGGCAGAAGGGCGCGCTGATTGGCCTGGAACATGTGTTTACAGCGCGGCGTCGGCAAGTTTCTCCATCAAGGTAAGAGGGGGGGGGGTGGTGTAAATCTAAAGGGGTGCTCTGCCTGATCCCCACCTATCCACCTCAGAGCCTGTCATTTTAGTAAGACTGCTGGGACTTGTAGTTCTTCATCTTCTCCTGGGGCTCATGGAGATTGGAGAACCACAAGTCCCAGCAGGTTATACATACAATAAGGCTCTGAGGTGGATGGGTGTGGATTGCATGCACCTGAGCCCCAGGAGAAGATGGAAAACTACAAGTCCCAGCAGGTTATAATATAAGACTCCGAGGTGGATGGATGTCCGGACACCCATCCACCTAGGAGCCTTATATTATAATCTGCTGGGTCTTGTAGTTCTCCATCGTCTCCTGGGGCTCAGGTGCATGCAATCCACCATCTATGGGACTACAAGTCCCAGCAGTAAGAAAAACTGAACAAAGATGGTGGATTGCATGCACCTGAGCCCCAGGAGACGATGGAGAACTACAAGTCCCAGCAGGTTATAATATAAAGCTCCGAGGTGGATAGATGTCTGGACAGTGACAATTGGTGGCACAGTGGTGACAATTGGTGGCACAGTGGTGAAGATTGGTGGCACAGTGGTGACGATTGGTGGCACAGTGGTGACAATTGATGGCACAGTGGTGACAATTGATGGCATGGCACAGTGGTGACAATTGATGGCACAGTGGCTGCATTTGATGGCATGGCGCCCTGTGATTGGGCGTATGTGGTCATGCGCTAGCGCCGGGGGCGAAAAAAAAAGTTCTGCCCTGGGCGCCCATAACTCTGGTTACGCCACTGGCACCAATAAACACCCCACTGTTTTTTCACATATCCTATGGATGGACTTGGTATCTGTGCCTGCTCATCCCAGGGACACACCTTCTCATTGGACACACCTTCTCATTCAAAGAGTTTTCTTTATTTTCATGACTATGAAGGCAGACTGAATGCAAAAGGGCCAACAAGTGCTAAGCATCTCTGGGAACTCCTTTAAGACTGTTGGAAGACCATTTCAGGTGACTGCCTCTTGAAGCTCATCAAGAGAATGCCAAGAATGTGCAAAGCAGTAATCAAAGCAAAAGATGGCTACTTTGAAGAACCTAGAATATGACATATTTTCAGTTGTTTCACACTTTTATGTTATGTATATAATTCCACATGTGTTAATTCATAGTTTTGATGCCTTCAGTGTGAATCTACAATTTTCATAGTCATGAAAATAAAGAAAACTGTTGGAATGAGAAGGTGTGTCCAAACTTTTGGTCTGTACTGAATATATACACTGTATCCTGTGCAGCTACATCTCACTGCAGGCCATTCCTGGTGTACCTATTCAAATACACTTTCAGGCAGGCAGGTTAATCAGTGATCTGCAGTGAATAAAATATATACGGTCTCCTACACATAAATCCACTGCATTCTAGTCTAGCCAAGATAATACCTGACTAAAGGCCATGCCTGGTGTACCTATTCAAATACATCACAAATACATCAAATACAGTATGTCTGGAAGGCCAACAAGTACAGGCAGACGCTCACAGGCCACTAAAAAAAAGGGGAAGCAGGCTCTCAAGTCTCATGAAAAATGCATCGGAATCACATCTGAACCGCATAAACTCGCAACAGATGTGCTAATTGAAATCGCGCTATAACATGGATTCTAGTTGCACTGCATCAGCGTGAACCTAGTCTTATCGAGTGACACTTAAGTGACAGCTCTGAGTCTACTGGGGCTGTTGACATCACATCAAAGTTGGCAGCTCCCTACTGCAAACTCAGGGCTCTTGAATGTCTACACTGAGAGGTTTTTACAGGTTACAGGGAGTGCAGAATTATTAGGCAAATGAGTATTTTGACCACATCATCCTCTTTATGCATGTTGTCTTACTCCAAGCTGTATAGGCTCGAAAGCCTACTACCAATTAAGCATATTAGGTGATGTGCATCTCTGTAATGAGAAGGGGTGTGGTCTAATGACATCAACGCCCTATATCAGGTGTGCATAATTATTGGTCAACTTCCTTTCCTTTGGCAAAATGGGTCAAAAGAAGGACTTGACAGGCTCAGAAAAGTCAAAAATAGTGAGATATCTTGCAGAGGGATGCAGCACTCTTAAAATTGCAAAGCTTCTGAAGCGTGATCATCGAACAATCAAGCGTTTCATTCAAAATAGTCAACAGGGTCGCAAGAAGCGTGTGGAAAAACCAAGGTGCAAAATACCTGCCCATGAAATTAGAAAAGTCAAGCGTGTAGCTGCCAAGATGCCACTTGCCACCAGTTTGGCCATATTTCAGAGCTGCAACATCACTGGAGTGCCTAAAAGCACAAGGTGTGCAATACTCAGAGACATGGCCAAGGTAAGAAAGGCTGAAAGTTGACCACCACTGAACAAGACACAAAAGCTGAAATGTCAAGACTGGGCCAAGAAATATCTCAAGACTGAAGGTTTTATGGACTGATGAAATGAGAGTGAGTCTTGATGGGCCAGATGGATGGGCCCGTGGCTGGATTGGTAAAGGGCAGAGAGCTCCAGTCCGACTCAGACGCCAGCAAGGTGGAGGTGGAGTACTGGTTTGGGCTGGTATCGTCAAAGATGAGCTTGTGGGGCCTTTTCGGGTTGAGGATGGAGTCAAGCTCAACTCCCAGTCCTACTGCCAGTTTCTGGAAGACCCCTTCTTCAAGCAGTGGTACAGGAAGAAGTCTGCATCCTTCAAGAAAAACATGATTTTCATGCAGGACAATGCTCCATCACACGCGTCCAAGTACTCCACAGCGTGGCTGGCAAGAAAGGGTATAAAAGAAGAAAAACTAATGACATGGCCTCCTTGTTCACCTGATCTGAACCCCATTGAGAACCTGTGGTCCATCATCAAATGTGAGATTTACAAGGAGGGAAAACAGTACACCTCTCTGAACAGTGTCTGGGAGGCTGTGGTTGCTGCTGCACGCAATGTTGATGGTGAACAGATCAAAACACTGACAGAATCCATGGATGGCAGGCTGCATGAGTGTCCTTGCAAAGAAAGGTGGCTATATTGGTCACTGATTTGTTTTTGTTTTGTTTTTGAATGTTAGAAATGTATATTTGTGAATGTTGAGATGTTATATTGGTTTCACTGGTAAAAATAAATAATTGAAATGGGTATATATTTGTTTTTTGTTAAGTTGCCTAATAATTATGCACAGTAATAGTCACCTGCACACACAGATATCCCCCTAAAATAGCTAAAACTAAAAACAAACTAAAAACTACTTCCAAAAATATTCAGCTTTGATATTAATGAGTTTTTTGGGTTCATTGAGAACATGGTTGTTGTTCAATAATAAAATTAATCCTCAAAAATACAACTTGCCTAATAATTCTGCACTCCCTGTAATAATATGCATTAAATATGTTGAATGTACCAACAATCTTTTGGGAAGATTTTTGTTAAAATTAGTAGTCTGGTGAGAGGGTCTCTGAGTTTGTTCATTATGTACACTCCTTAGGTCACTACATCATCTTTGCGTATAGTTGTCATACAGAGATTACTATTTGACACAAAGGATTGTGAAGGACCCACCAGCAGCACAAAATGTTCCCTCAGTTGCGATTCTTAAGGCTTTATAGCTAATCAATAGATTAAACAAAGACAACTGGTAGTCTGTTTCCGGCGTGGCACTGTGGAACTTTTTATTTGGAGAAGCATTGGAACACCTTCCAATGGTCCCAGTTTTTTGTAGACAAGGCAAAGTGCAATAAACCAAATCAATTTAACAGTAGTCTGATCAAGTGTGAAAGATCCGACAGGGCAGCTGAACAGAAGTCGATTGTTATATCAAATATTGTACAATCACACTACCCATGCATTGATCTAAATTCGTCCGGGTCCTGCACAACTGGATAAGTTTTGATCTTTCTATGGCCAGCTTAAAGGGTCACTAAAGGAAAACAATTTTTTTGCTGAAATTACTGTTTACAGGGTATAGAGACATAAAATGATTCATTTTAAAAATGATTAAAAATAGATAATAAAATCAATCATATAATGTGCCTGCAGTTTAGTTTCATTTTTAAACTGGTTTCGTGTTTCTGTGAAGTAGAGAGACACACAGAACAAAAACAAACAAATCCAGGGCAGTGTTTTGTTTTAAAAATGAATTAAAATGGTTCTGAGGAGTTTTAGACACACAGTAATGCCAGCTTGGACCACAGTGAAAAGCTGCCATGAGATTTTTCATAAGGAGCCAGACAAGCAGGAAGTGTGGAGATCAGAGCAGAATTACAGCAACCTCAAAGCAAAAACGAACAATGAGGACATGAAACCAGGACTGCAGTAAGGTAAAGGAAGCTATTTAGCTTTATCCTGTAATTTACACAAATGCTATGCTTTACAGCAGCTGGATATAGTAGTAGTCATCAATTACAAATCCCCTGTGATTTAGATGGCCTACTACTGTAAAGTGATCAGATTTTTAAAATGAAATCCGGAGACATATTTTTTTTTACTAGTAATGGCAACAGTCAGCGACTCTATGCCTATCACCGTCGCCACCCGCCTCACAGCCTGTCAAGTCTTACTCTCCGGGCCCTGGGTACTACTGGGTGGGGAGCGGAGGAAGATCACTCCGTTAGGGAAGGCAAGAAGATAGGCAGGTGGCAGGCTGTAATTGAGCCAAGGCAGTGCGGAGCTGAATGGACATGCACCCGAAACTGAAGAAATATTCCCTTCGCTCCAACCAGCACATGATCATCAGAAATGGGCACAGATAATGGAGAAAATACACCCCCCAAGCTAGTAGGAGCGGCAGAGCTGGGGTGTGCAATTCAGATTTTTTTTTTCTAATTCTGCACTGACTATCTGCTTCAGTCCCTGTTCAAATCCAATCCGGGGACAGAACCGGGGACAGACTTGGTCCGGGGACAGTGTCCTCAATCCAGGAACTGTTCCCAGAAACGGGGGATGTCTGGTCACCCTATACTACTGTGCACTGTTAGAATTTGGGAGCTGTCTAACTCTATGCTTTAATTTGTGTAAATGTATGGTCACATGGTAACGTTCTATCCCATAAAGCAGTGTGTTGAGAAAGCTGGGTCCTGTTTAGTGTGTCTCTAGTGGCTAATCTACAAAGTTATCATTTATTACAAAAAACATGGATGAACAATCTTTTTTTTTTAAAGATTCCACATAAAAATCACTTAATAATTCAAAAGATGTGGTCACTGTAAGATTTTTTTCCCCTTTTTAAATACATATTACAAGAACATAAAAGCCTTATACAGTGTTAAACATAATTGAAGAGCCATAGCCTACCTGCTGATATGTGCTAATTTTTATTCTGGAACTCATTATGAGCTCCTAGCTTAATTATTTGCCAAGTCCATATGAGCTGAAAGCTTAACAGCTTAAATATATACCATATAAACCATGAATAGCATTCTGTGTACCCACTAATAAAAGAGTATAAACTAAGTGAGATCTGGGAACAAAGAATATTAAATGAAATCTTACTTGCATTGGGTCACCTTAAAGTGATTTTAAACCCATATATATATATATATATATATATATATATACACTGTATATATAGATAGATATAGATATAGATATATAGATATGTAAATGACAATTGTGTTATACTTAACTGCTCTGTGCAACAGTTTTGCACAGAGCAGCCCCAATCTTCCTTCTTCTTGGGACCCCCACTGGTGCTCCTGCCCCCCCGTCCCCCGTCGAGTGGCCACCATAGAAAGCCACTTGCTTTGAGGGCAATTGTGTGGGCCATCGACACAGAGCACAGCTCAGCCCCACTTCGCTGCTCCCTCCTCACTGGCTCCCGCTGATGTCTCTGAGCCTATGAGTCGGGGGGGGGAGCAGAAAGAGAAGCTGCTCTGGCGCACAGCGCTGATTGTGATCGGACTCCAGTAAGTTTTTAGGGGTGGCTGGGTGGATAGGTTTACCTAGAAGATTTTTTACCGTAATGTAGAGAATGAAAAAGGGGGCATTAATTAGTGCCCACTACATGGGAGTGTGGCTAATTAGTGTATTAATTAATTATAAGATAGGGTTTAGAATATAATAATAATAAAAAAAATATATATATTTATAAGGATGTGATGGCTGTTAAAGAGAAGGTCCCGATGACAGCCCAAGGAGCAACGGAACATCATACTCCCGCAGCGCAGGCTGGTGAGTCAAGAGAAAACATTTTAATAGCACAACTGCTTGAAAAAATTGCTATATTGACTGATTCCATAGTCACAGTGGCTAGGCCTATTGCTGTATCCTCGCACAATACAGGTCACAGTCATGCAAGTGTATGGTCAGAACAGGTTTCTTCACCCATGTTATCTAATATTGAAGCCAGGGGTCAATTGCATTCCAATATACCAGAGTGTTGTTATAAGGAGGTCTTATAAAGAAAAAATATGGAGTGGGGAATTCATTGACTTAATATCTTTTCTCCCTAACTCCAAAGAATTCTCAATAAAGAATGATAAAAAGACAGATGATGAGTAAAGACGCCGTACTGCGCCTAGATCTTTCCACAATTGGCTTCAAGCCTTTTGTATATTTTCATCAGTTTTAGGAGAGAAGTTCCCAGATAAATGTAGCAGACTATTTCAACATTTAGACCATATCCTAGAAGCCTACAAAAATTTTGGAGGCTTTGGGTGGTTTAATTATGACGAGTCGTTCCGTCAAAAAATGGCGGTATACAAAAACCTAAAATGGGGAATGAAAGATGTAGGTCTGTGGCTGAATTTGATACTCCCTCAAAGATCATATCTCCCAAAACAAGCATCAGTCAGTCAAAATCCCACGGCGTCAGTATATAAAAAAGGCATATGCTATGCTTTTAATGAATCTCAATGTCGATGGTTAGCATCATGCCGCTACAAACACGAATGTTCATTTTGTTTTGGGTCACACCCAGTAACAAAATGTTTCAAAAGGAACTATCAACAAAAAGAGAGCCTTAAAAGCACATACCCCAGTGAAGTTGGAAAGAATGTTTCACTGGCTTCTAATCTACCCAGACAGGGAGAAAGCAGAAATGCTCATTGAGGGTTTCTCAATGGGGTTTAAACTACCAACATTTTCAGGTTTAGGTTGTATTCGTTTTAATAATTTGAAATTGGTTAATATGCATAGTCAAATAGTAAGACAGAAATTAATTAAAGAAATAAGGGCCGGGCGTATCGCCGGTCCTTTTGTCTCTCCCCCATTTAGTAATTTCAGGATATCCCCGCTTGGTCTTATTCCAAAGAAAGAGCCAAATTCATTTAGATTGATCCATCACCTCTCTTATCCAGCAGGGCAATCTTTGAATGATGAAATAGATCCAGCGTTGGCTTCAGTGTCTTACGCTAGCTTTGATGACGCTATAAAACTCATTAAGTCGGGGCCTTATTGGCAAAAACAGACATACAATCGGCATTTAGGTTACTTCCCATTTCACCTGATTCATACAGTTCATTAGGTTTTTTTTTTTAATATTTTTTCTACGATATGTGCTTGCCAATGGGCTGTGCGCTGTCCTGCCATTATTTTGAGGCATCTGAGACTTCAATGGGTAGTCATGTTTGAATCAGGTTGGGATGTGATTATACATTATTTAGATGATTTCATGTTCATAGGCCCCCCTAATTCACCGATTTGTAGATTATTATTGGATTTATTTCTAGTCATTGCCCAGAATTTCGGTGTCCCGATTGCCCTTGAAAAAACGGTGTCGCCAGTGTCAAAAATAGAATTTCTGGGAATTGGCACTGATTCCGAGCTATTTCAGTACCAGCTCTCAGAAGATAAGATTAAGAGGATACAAAACATCATATGCAGTTTTGTTAGGAGAAAAAAGGTTATGCTAAAGGAGCTTCAATCCTTACTAGGACAATTAGCTTTCGCATCCCGGATAATGCCGGTTGGCAGAATCTTCTCTAGAAGATTGTCAATGGCTATGTCAGGATTGAAATCCCCTTTTTCACACATCCGGATTACGACTGATTTAAAAGATGACCTATTAGTATGGTCTCAATTTTTGTTAGAGTATAATGGGCGCACGATTTTTCAAGAAGATTTCGTTCCTTCAGAAGAAATGAATCTATATACAGATACTGCAGGATCGGTAGGTTTTGCAGCTATCTGGAAGACACATTGGTGTTTTAATGCTTGGCCCTCATCGTGGGTAAAGAATGGAATGACAAAAAATATTGTCTTATTAGAGCTATTCCCCATCATAGTAGCTTTTGAGATGTGGGGAAAGCACTTCGCTAATAGGAGAATATTAATTCATTCGGATAACAAAGTTGTGTTGTATGCAATAAACTGCTTGTCATCAAAATCTGATTCTGTCATAAAGTTGCTGCGTTATTTTGTCCTACTTTGTCTAAAGCTAAATATTTTGGTTAAAGCTAAACATGTCCCAGGTAAGCAAAATACAGTGGCTGATGCATTATCTCGTTTTCAGATATCAAGAAGAAATGGCTGGTATTCAATGAGGAATTAGGTTGTTCAATTTTAGCATTCCTTAGCTCATTAATGGAGAAAAAATTCTCATTCGCACATATAAATAAAAGTTTAGCAGGGATTTCATTCTTTCTAAAATTAAATAAATTACCTGTTTGCAATCGTTTTTTCTCTGTTCGGCAAGCACTTAAAGGATACAAGCGCCAGACATGTAAACCCGATACCCGTAGGCCTATTTCTATCGATATTTTAAAAAACATATGCGAAGCAACCAGGGGCGGACTGACAACTCATGGGGCCCCCGGGCAATAGAATATTATGGGGCCCCCGGGTTTACAGATGGCTGTCACACCAGTAGTAAGTAACAAACAAAAGAACATATAGAGTACAACAGTAAGGATGAGCTCCACGCTCACATCAGAGTCCCAACATTCTCCATATGCATCACAGTCCCCAGTGTGCCACCCTACGGCAGAGCCCCCCAGAGTTCCACCTTCCATCAGTGTCCCCTTACACACAACTTTGCACCTTAGTGCTTGGTGTGGCAGGCAGCTGTCGGGAAAAGTCTTTTAATTAGAAAAAATCCACTTGTTGCCCCCTTTGATCTGCACAAGTGAGTCGTAGAGCCAGCGGAATAGTGAACTGCTGTGGTTGGCCTCAAATTGGGCAGCGGGGCATGTGAATAAAGGCCACGCTTAAAGAATGCCATGATGTCACTGCACAGGTGTGCACCCAGCCCTGCCCTTCTGCCTGATCCAAGGTCTAGCTCTGCAGTGCACCAATCACATGGCTCCAAATGGTAACAAGTGCATTTTTCACAAGCATGCGATTGTTACCTCGACTCCTGTTGAGCAACAGTGGGCACACATGGAACATACTGTATACACAAATGCATGCACAGTATACATACACACACATACACATACACTATACATACACATATACAATATACACACACACACAGTATATACACACACTCAGTGTCGATCCTGACCTCCCTGGGGCCCTAAGCAAAATTCTGCTAAGGGGCCCTCTACGGTGGTAAGAAATGGGCGTGTTTATGGAAAATAGTGGGCCTAGCTTACATAGGTGTGGCTCGCGGGTGTGGTTAGAGTCTGAGGGGTGGAGGGAGATAAAAAAAAGAGGGAGATAAAAAAAAAAGAGGGAGATAAAAAAAAAGAGGGAGAGAAAGAAAGAAAGAAAGAAAGGAGGGAGAGAAATAGAGAGAAAGAAAGAGGGAGAGAAAGAGGGAGAGAAAGAAAGAAATAGGGAGGGAGAGAATGAAAGAAAGAGAGAAAGAAAGAATGAATAAGAGAAAGAGGGAGAGAAAGAATGAGAGAAAGAGAGAAAGAAAGAAAGAGAGAGAGAGAGAAGAAAGAGGGAGAGAAAGAGAAAGAAAAAGGGAGAGGAAGAAAGAGGGAAAGAAAGAGAGAGAGAAAGAAAGAAAAAGGGATAGAAAGAAAGGAGAGAAAGAGGGAGAGAAAGAAAGAAAGGGAGAGAAAGAAATAAAGGGAGAGAAAGAAATAAAGGGAGAGAAAGAAAGAAAGGGAGAGAAAGAAAGAAAGAAAGAAAGGGAGAGAAATAAACAAAGAAAGAAAGAAACAAAGAAAGAAAGAGGGAGAGAGAGAAAGAAAGAAGGAGAGAAAGAGGGAGAGAGAAAAAGAGAGAAAGAAAGAGGGATGAAGGGACAGCAAGCCCAGATCCTACACTACAATAGAAATATGTGTATTCCAGAAAGTTTAACAAATCAGCAGATAAAGATCCTCCAAACATCTGGTGTTAGCGCTTTAATCATCCCGGCACCATGGTTGTTATGGTGTCAGGATGATTGCAGCACATTATTTATATTATTACATTGTAATATAAAATGAAATTATTCAACTCACCATAATGCCAAATCAGTGGAAGCCCGGAGTTCCTTCTTACATCAGGTGTCCCCAATGGAGTCCCTCCTTACATCAGGTGTCCTCAGTGGAGCCCTCCTTACATCAGGTGTCCCCAGAGGATGCCCCTCCTTACACCAAGTGTCCCCAGCGGAGCCCCTCCTTACATTGGGTATTCCCAGCAGAGTCCCCACTTACACCAGGCACTCCCAGCGGAGTCCCCACTTACACCAGGCAATCCCAGCAGAGTCCCCCTTGCACCAGGCATTCCCAGCGGAGCACCTCCTTACATCAGGCATTCCCAGCGGAGTCCCTCCTTACACCAGACAATCCCAGCGGATTCCTCGCTTACACCAGGCATTCCCAGCAGAGTCCCCACTTACACCAGGCAATCCCAGCAGAGTCCCCCTTACACCAGACATTCCCAGCGGAGTCCCCCTTACACCAGACATTCCCAGCGGAGTCCCCCTTACACCAGACATTCCCAGCGGAGTCCCGCTTACACCAGGCAATCCCAGCAGAGTCCCCCTTACACTGGGCATTCCCAGCGGAGTCCCTCCTTACACCAGACATTCCCAGAGGAGTCCCCCCTTACACCAGGCATTCAGAGCAGAGTTCCCCTTA
The DNA here is from genome assembly GCA_029574335.1 of Rana kukunoris. Taxonomy (NCBI): domain Eukaryota; kingdom Metazoa; phylum Chordata; class Amphibia; order Anura; family Ranidae; genus Rana; species Rana kukunoris. Next base: position 174,622,178 of record CM056052.1, read on the forward strand.
CACCAGGCAATCCCAGCAGAGTCACCCTTGCACCAGGCATTCCCAGCGGAGCACCTCCTTACATCAGGCATTCCCAGCGGAGTCCCTCCTTACACCAGACAATCCCAGCGGATTCCTCGCTTACACCAGGCATTCCCAGCAGAGTCCCCCTAACACCAGGCATTCCCAGCAGAGTCCCCCTTACACCAGGCATTCCCAGCAGAGTCCCCCTTACACCAGGCATTCCCAGCAGAGTCCCCCTTACACCAGGCATTCCCAGCAGAGTCCCCCTTACACCAGGCATTCCCAGCGGAGCACCTCCTTACACCAGGCATTCCCAGCAGAGTCCCCCTTACACCAGGCATTCCCAGCAGAGTCCCCCTTACACCAGGCATTCCCAGCAGAGTCCCCCTTACACCAGGCATTCCCAGCGGAGCACCTCCTTACATCAGGCATTCCCAGCGGAGTCCCTCCTTACACCAGACAATCCCAGCGGATTCCTCGCTTACACCAGGCATTCCCAGCAGAGTCCCCCTTACACCAGGCATTCCCAGCAGAGTCCCCCTTACACCAGGCATTCCCAGCAGAGTCCCCCTTACACCAGGCATTCCCAGCGGAGCACCTCCTTACATCAGGCATTCCCAGCGGAGCCCCCCTTACATCAGGCATTCCCAGCGGAGTCCCCCTTTCATCAGGCAATCCCAGCGGAGCCCCCCATACATCAGGCAATCCCAGCCCCGACTTACATCATCAGGTATGAAGCCATAGCAGCAGAGATTCTCTCCGCCGCCATTACAGTACAGAGTGGACAGGAGTGTGGAGAGACGGCCAGTTGGCGGCCAATAGGAATTTAGCTGCGGCATCGCCCACCCCAGCCCCTTCCCACATCATTTCACAGACAGACATCAGCGGGGCAGGAGGTGGGTGGTGCCACAGCTCAATTCCTATTATTTGGTCTACAAGAAAATGGCGGCCGGCAAAGAAATTGTCTCCGCCCGGCCACGGACCGCTAGCAGCGGTAACGGCGGCTGCGGGAAAGAATCGGGCGCCCCGAGTATCACTCGGGCCCTACGCAGCTTGCGTAGCTAGCGTATGGGGCGGATTGGCCCTGCACACACTATACATACACACACATGCAGTATATACACACACACACAGTATATAAGTACACTATGCATACACATACAGTGTATATTTATTTATATATATATATATATATATATATATATATATATATATATATACATATATATATATATATACATATATATATATATATATATACATATATATACACACACACATACATATACACACACTCTCTATATATACATATACAGTATACATACTACAGCATTTTTCACCCAAAAATTTGCCTGATTGAAAACACTGCTGCCCACATCTCCTGACATGCTGGGACTTGTACTTCCCCAGCAGCTCACAGACACATTAGTTGGTAATACAGGAGAGGGGAGGAGGAGACTGTGCCTGTGTAGTGGTGGGCAGCTAATGATTAGGGAGATATAGTTAGTAGAGATTGGGGAGACATTCAGGACATGTCCTTCCTCCAGGAGCATTGCACTTATCACAAACAAAATCGATCTAATAGTCAGGAAGAGCCATGCTACAGGTAACACATCCCCTCCCTCTCTGCTCTCCAGGGGAATCCACTGACAAGAATCCATCTTGTAAAACTCAGCCAGCTTACCTTATCGGGCAGCAGCAGTCCGTCCCACACTGTAAGCTGTCCCCGCCTCACTCTCCTCTAGCAGTCGGACTCTGTCTGCATCTCCTGCTTCTGTGTCAAAATAGCCACGCTGTGGAAGGGGGCGTGTACAACATGTTCCTATTGGCTGAGGGGGCAGCTATAATCTTAGGATTTCTACATCAAAATAGTGTCGGTGTCAGGCATTTCAGGAACAGATGTAAAAAAAACACTGTTTTTTACATTCTGTTCCTAGTTCTACCGAGGCTGGCCACCCTGATGGGGCCCCCTAGTGGCACGGGCCCTCGGTCACTGCCCGAATGACCGAATGGTCAGTCCGCCCCTGGAAGCAACGCAAAATGTATGCAGGTCAGAGTATGAGGCATTATTATTTCAATCCGCATTTGTATTAATCTTAGAGTATTGGTGAGCAAATCTAAGACGGATGTATTGGGAAAAGGTCAATGGCCGACGTTAAATGCATGTGGTGACCCATTAATCTGTCCAGTCTTGATAATTTCTAAATATGTTCTCGCCAGACCTAAGTGTGCAGGAAAGTTTTTAGTTCATTTAGATCATTCACCGCTCACAAAATTTCAGTTCTCAGTAATTTTGCAACGCTGTTTATCTCATGCTGGCCTTGCACAGTTCAAATTTCCTTCACATTCTTTCAGAATTGGGGCAGCAACAGAGGCAGCAAGGATGGGCTTTGAGGAATCAATAATTAAAAAGATAGGTAGATGGGAGTCCAGTCGTTTTAATTTGTATATCCGTCCTAACTTATCTATCTGATTTCTTAGGTCACAAGAAAGCAATTTGGATTGTTGGACACTCGTTTGTGCATTGGGCTCATAAAAGAGCATGCCAACGTTGCTACACCTCAAATTTGTCTTTTCCTACTGATGAGTGTCAAGTATTGTGGAAAGGTATACGTGGGCTTCAGTGGAAAAATCTGCTATTTCACATACTACAGTTGGCAAAATGTTGGCCTTCCCCTGATATGATAATAATACATACGGGGGGTAATGATGTAGGTAGTCATTCTACTTTAGACTTAATGTTTATGATAAAAAAAGGATCTACTCATGATCTATAACACTTTTCCCAAGGTAAAGGTGGTTTTCTCCGAAATGATTCCTCGACTTATCTGGTTGTCCTCAAATAAGGTAAAACATTTGGAGAGAATCAGACGACGAGTGAATCATTCGATTGAAAAATTTATGCCACAATTAGGAAGTTTCTCCTTCAGACATGTAGAATTAGAAGGAGGTTTTATGGGTCTATATAGACAGGACAGAGTGCACTTGTCGGATATAGGCCTTGATATATTTATTGTTGATCTCCAAACCATGATTGATAGGGCCGCGGTGCTGGGGTAGGCCTATTTTGTTTTCTAAACAAAATTAGGCTGGTGGGGACTTTGTTGAATATTTTATTTTATGGTATTCGCTCGAGTCCCATGACTGAGCGAGAGTTTGAAAGATTTTGAAATATATTTTGAAAAGTTTAAAATAGATGTATTGGATGTAATTAATAAAGATAAGTTTAAAATATATTTATTGTATTATATTATACCAATAAAAGGTGCCGCGGCCACTTTATTACCAATTTAATAATCTTGGTTTGGTTTCTGTTTATTTTTGAACAAAGTGTTTAATATAGCCTACACTACATTCCCATGCATTAAAGTAGAAGGAAGTCCAGCCTGAGCTTTTTATGCTGGGCTTCTCCTCTGGGTCACAGGAGTGTAATTTGTTTTGCACTCCTGTGACCCGTTTACAGCAGAGAGTGGTCTGAAGTCCGCTCTCCACTGACTTCACAGTGTCCTCTACCTCTGTATGACCAAAGGATGAAAACTGACCAATAAGAACAGACCAGATATTGTGCCTTGGTCAGTTTAGAAAAAAGGAAAAAAAGGACTGTCAGGATCAACCAGATACAGTACTTATAAGTACATGAGATTAACATGAGACTTTGATTTACAAAATACACATATGTGAATACATACCTTGAAAAACATTAATAAATACTTAGGCTACTTTCACACTGAGGCGCTTTACAGGCACTATATCGGTAAAAATAGTGCCTGCCAAGTGCCTGTAAAGCGCCTCTCCTCTTACTCCAGTGTGAAAGTCTGAGTGCTTTCACACTGGAGCGGTGCACTGGCCGGACGCTAAAAAAAGTCTTGCAAGCAGCATCTTTGAGGAGCTGTAAGAGCAGTGAAATCAATGGGCAGCGCTCCAGAAGCGCTGGCAAAGCACCGCTGCAGTGGCGCATTGCGGGGGCTGTTAACCCTTTTTCAGCTGCTAGCGGGGTTAAAAGTGCCACGCTAGCAACCGAAAAGAGCCGCTAAAATGACGGTAAAGCGCTGCTAAAAATAGTGGCGTTTTTTCCGTCGACTCCTGCCAGTGTGAAAGTGCCCTTAAGCCCTGTACACATGATCGGTTTGTCTGATGAAAACGGACCGATGCACCGTTTAATCGGACAAACCGATTGTGAGTGGGCCCCATCGGTTTTTTTTTTCCATCGGTGAAAAAAATATAGAACATGTTTTAAAATTTTCCTATGGATAAAAAAACCGATAAAAAAACGATCGTAGGTGGCCATCGGTTTAAAAATCCACGCATTCTCAAAATCAAGTCGACGCATGATCGGAAGCATTGAAGTTAGTGTTTTACGTCGCCGTCAGATTTTTGACTGATGGTGTGTAGGCAAGAGTAATGAAAGTCAGCTTCATCGGATATCCGACGAAAAAATCCATCGGATTAGATTCCATCAGATATCCGATCGTGTGTACAGGGCTTTAGAGTAACATAAATATTAAAGGATAACTCCACTTTCATGGAAAAAAATATTAATATAGTATATACAATTGCGACACAAGCCATATGGTAAATGGTAAATGGTATATGGTAAAAGTGCTGTAATTTTCTGTAAAATGCAATATGGCAACCCGGAGGTGTTCTGTACACTGTATTCGATTCCTGCTTGTGTGATTGGCTCACTGATTACAAATCAGAAGATACAAATGTGATTTTGGGCATCCCTGCAACAAAAATGTCAGATTTGGTGAGATACTCCCATAAAGTTAATCACGTGTACAGGGATTCAAACCCATGCCTTTTTTCTCATTATAACCCTGCGAGTGCAGCAGCTGATCACTAATAAAAAAGTCACTCCCATTCACATTGACTTTACACATGGACTCAGACAAGCAAACAGCTATTTCTTCAGAAAAACAACAGAGTTTGTTAAAATCCCTGCAATGTACATAGATCGCCCAGAGGAGAATGTTTTTTTTTTTTTTTTTTTTTTCTAATAAAAAGTTACACTTTTAATAGTCTAGAAACACGAGCAAAAATTGTAACCATGCAGAAATACTTATTACTTATTCTTTCATTGCTCATACCTTCTTATATGAACAGCGTTTGCCTCTTCTGGTTGTAGCCAGCAAAGTATATGTTAGGTTTACAGGTCTTTGTTATTTTAGGAAGGATCCATGAAAGACATCACTGTCATCATGAGGTCATGAGTACTGGCAGTTCTCTTGTTTACTATTCCATCTCTCATATTAAAGTCATCATCATAGTGATAAAGAGATGGCCTGCAGTGTACATGCATACATGGGCTGAGTGTGAGCTCAGCTGAATCAGAGAATATACAGTATGTGCCACACACGGGCAGGGACCGGGCCGCACAGTTGCCCTCCAAGCCTGCAGTCCTCAGAGTGAAGCAGTACAAGCCAGTCCCATCCTACATTCTTTCATGTGGACAATACAGCTGTTGTATATAAAATCACGTTGCTCATATTATTATGCATCTTGTGCCATGGTGGCAGCAATTTTCATCTCATTACCTCATCATTTCCTGCGTATTGACTCTCCCTCCTGACACTTTATTGCCAAATAGTTTCTGCAGAGGTTTTCAAGTGACGCCTAAGTCACCTTTATTGTCTGTTAAAAGTTTCATCTTGATTAATAGTTCCAGTTTTGTTGAATCACACAGATATACAGTACGTATTGACCCTGATATAAGACACCCAAATACAACAAGCCGTCTTGATTCTCTTCCATCATACAGCACTTACAGAGTAAATGTAATGAAAAATACATACATTTTCCTGTGCTAATCACTAAAGGAGAGCTCTACTCTTTTTAATGTTTTAAATATACATATGATAGAGATCAGTGATATTAAAGTTTTTTTTTTTTAAATAACAGACATTATACTTAAATGCTCTGTGCAATGGTTTTGCACAGAGCAGCGCTGATCCTTTTCTTCTCGGTTCCCCAGTCGGTGGTCCTGGCTCCTCCTCTTCTCCGAGTGTCCACATAGCAAACGGCTTGCAATGGGGGCACTTGTGTGTGCTTGCTCCTGAACCCTGTTCTGTGTGTCCATATAAACCCACCCCTGCTCCCTCCTCACTGGCTGTGATTATATAAACCCACCCCTGCTCCCTCTTCACTGGCTGTGATTATATAAACCCACCCCTGCTCACTGGCTGTGATTATATAAACCCACCCCTGCTCCCTCCTCACTGGCTGTGATTATATAAACCCACCCCTGCTCCCTCCTCACTGGCTGTGATTATATAAACCCACCCCTGCTCCCTCCTCTCACTGGCTGTGATTATATAAACCCAACCCTGCTCCCTCCTCTCACTGTCTGTGATTATATAAACCCACCCCTGCTCTCTCCTCACTGGCTGTGATTATATAAACCCACCCCTGCTCTCTCCTCACTGGCTGTGATTATATAAACCCACCCCTGCTCCCTCCTCTCACTGGCTGTGATTATATAAACCCACCCCTGCTCCCTCCTCTCACTGTCTGTGATTATATAAACGCACCCCTGCTCCCTCCTCACTGGCTATGATTATATAAACCCACCCCTGCTCCCTCCTCACTGGCCGTGATTATATAACCCCACCCCTGCTCCCTCCTCTCACTGGCTGTGATTATATAAACCCACCCCTGCTCACTGGCTCCCGCTGATGTCTCTGAGCCTATGAGTAGGGGGGGAGCAGAAAGAGAAGCTGCTCTTGCGCACAGCGCTGATTGTGATCGGACGGGCGCTTTTAATCCTTTCTCCCTTTAAAAGTGATCCGCTAGAGGCCAAAAAGCGTCGCTATAACAGCGGCACTTTACCGCCAACACCGCCTCCGCCCCAGTGTGAAAGGGGTCTAAGGGTTTGTTTGGACTCACAGTTGGGGAGTCAAAGCTTTGCAACAGTGGTAAAAAGTAACCCCTCTGTTGTGTTTGACTGGCAACAGGGCTGCTGTTAGAAATCACGGGGCCCCGTACAGCCTACATGGCATCACAATAAATATACTAAAATAATTCTTAGTAGACACATAGGTAACAGAGAAGCTGTGTGAATTAGCCCTTTTTAAAATAGTTTTTTACATTTTTGAACAAAAACATTTTATATTTTAAAAAAAAATGAAATTTTATTTTACAACTTTTACAAATTATTTTTTTACAATTTTTTTTTTTCTTACAAGGGATTAAAACAATACAGGGTTACAATTATTTTTTTTAACAGGACAGGGAAGCCGGCAGTTGTGTCTGTGTCTCTCCCTGAAGCAGCTGAAAGTTGGTGGGAGGGAGAGAAACAGGGCATCCTGTAATTGCGCCTCCTTCCCTCTGTTGTTTGGGCCTCCCTGTGGTCCCCCCCTGATGGACAATACCACTACCACTACCAGACGCAATCCATTCAAGCAAATTGGGCCATCCCAAGACACATGTTTATGGCAAAGTGATACAGCATTTAGAGGGTTAAATAGGTGTTTGGAAGACAACATAAATGCCTCTGAAAAACAGTCCACCACAGATTGCTTTTCAGAGGAATGAGTGGCACTGGCAAGCACTGCCCCAGATCTAAACCTAACCTACATCTTAAAAATCTGTGTTTAGCTGACCATAGACAGCTTAAATCTCAGCCGGTTGTGCATCAGCCAAAACAGGAGCCATGGGTGGCCCTGTCAGGGCCACCCAGCTTGAAAAAAGTCAGATTCAATTTAACAATCAACTGTACTAGGTGGAAAATAATCAGCCAAAAAGCATCAAATGCAGTCACTGTTGGGGCAATTAGGGTTCAGTTGCTTGAATACAATAGCTGATAGTGGGGATTCCTTTATCCGCACAGTAAATGTGGAAGGAGAAATGTATTAATTCCCCCCATCTAATGTAGACATGTATGGCTAGTATTACTATAGTGCAGCCTTCCTTAACCTTTTTAACTAGGAGAAACCCTTGAAACCCTTCACACTGGGGCATTCTTCAGGTGCTTTTGGGCTAAAAAATAGCACCTGTAAAGCACAGCTCTCCTGCAGTCTCAGTGTGAAACCCTGAGTGCTTTCACAATGAAGTGATGCGCTGGCAGGACCCAAGAAACGCTGGCAGCAATGCCAGCACCCAAAAAACGCTGGTAAAGCGCCGCTAAAACTAGCAGGGCTTTACCAGTGTTTTTCGGGTGCTAGGGGGGTGCTCTTAAAGCGGAGCTCCACCCTGATTTTATTTATTTTTTCAAAAATCTAAAAAAAAATAAAAAAAAAATTAAATGGAAAAAACGCGGGAACGACGGCCATACTTAACATGGGCTACGCACCGTTAGACCAGCAAAAAGCTGGTCTAACAGTACGTAGCAAAAAAATGACGTAAGCGATTGCGAAGACCACTCGTATCTTCGTGGATCGCCGTAAAAACACATTTGCATATCCCGACGCATGAAAACGACGCGGACTCCTCCCAGCGGCTGCAAAAATATCGCAGCGTAGATCCGAAGGCTTACGAAGATGTAAGCCTCTCGGATCGAAGCCCGAAGCCGCCGTATCATGGTTTGAGGATTCAAACTAGTGATACGGCGCGCAAAATTTGAAATTACTCCTGTCTAACACCAGTTAGACAGGCGTAATTGCTCTGTGAATCTGGGCCACTCACCCTAAATAGGCTGTTGCTATGCGGAAGTCCCGAATCTGCCCTCATGATCCGCGGTGTGGTTTTCTTCCTCCTCCTCTTCTCTGTGTCTTCTTGTGAATGGGCCGCGCTGCATTCTGGGAACTGTGTGTATCCCAGAAAGCAGCCGGACCATTCACAAAGCGCCGTGCTGCTCGCACATGCGCAGTAGGAAACGGGCAATGAAGCCGCACGGCTTCACTGCCTGTTTCCCTGAGTGTGGATGGCGTGCCGGGATCGAGGATCGGCATCGGCGGGGGACGTCAGCGCGGGCGCCTAGGACAGGTAAGTGTCCTTATTCAAAGTCAGCAGCTACACTGTTAGTAGCTGCCGACTTTGAAAAAAAAATGCGGGTGGAGCTCCGCTTTAACCCGCTAGTGGCCAAATAAATGGTTAAAAGCACCGCTGCCAATGCAGGCGCTTCCCATTGATTTCAAGCACTTGGTCTTTCACACTGGAATTGCATGTGAGGCCTCTTTTAGGCGCTTTACAGGCAATATTTTTAGCGCTAAAGCATGTGAAAAATGCCCCAGTGTGAAAGGGGTCCTAAAAAACTCCTGCAAGCAGCATCTTTGGAACGGTGAAGGAGCGTTGTATACATCGCTCCTAAAGCGCCCCTGCCCATTAAAATAAATGGGCAGCACTGCCAAACCAATAACGAATTTTAACAAACGATAACGAAAGCGCAAGAAACGAAAACGGAAAGATCCAACATAAAAAATGCTCTATTTTCGTTTTCGTTGCGGTAACAAACAAAATATTACATACAAAAAACGAAACAAAATATTCCAGTCTGCACATGTCTAGTGCGGTATAGGAGCGGTAAACAAACCGCTCCTATACCACTGCAAAGATGCGGCTAGCAGGACTTTTGGAGCGGTCCTGCTAGCGCACCGCTTCAGTGTGAAAGCCTTCGGGCTTTCACATTGAAGACTACAGGGCAGTTTTTTTTCATGCGGTATAGCAGCGCTATTTTTAGCACTGTACCGTGTGAAAAACGCCTCAATGTGAAAGGAGCCTTAGTGTCAATGGTGATGTCATTGGCAGTTAGTCTGTTCCCCCTAGAGTCAGTTAGTGTCAGATTGCCTGCCACAGCCCTATTATAAGTCGATTATCACTGCCATTAGTAGTATATACAAGAAAAACAATTCCAGTATATATTCCATAGTTTGTAGGTGCTATAACTTTCTTTCACTTAAACCAATCAATATATACTTTTTGGGGATTTTTGTTTTATCAACAACATGTAGCAGAATACATTTTTTTAATGAAGAAATACATTTTTTAATTGGATGTGTTTTGTAGCAGAAAGTAAAAAATATTTTTTTTTTTTCAAATTTTCACCCTTATTCCGTTTACATCATAAAAAATAAAAAACCCAGTGGTGATCAAATAGCACCAATAGAAAGCTCTATTTGTGTGAAAAAAATATACAAAAGTTGTTTGTGTACGGCATTGCATGACAATAACCAGTTAAAGTAGCAAAGTGCCGACCTTCAAAAAAAGTCGTCAGTTATTTATGATGCACAGTGCTTTCGCAAACTGAATGCCGTTTAGGTATTCAACTCCATGAACTCTGTTTGCAGGAAGAAGAGAAATTACATAGCAGAGAGTCACGTGAAAGAAGGCTGTTGTGTCACCCAACAACATATATAAGGAACTTCCAAAATGAAGGGTGCAATATACTACATAGAACTCCGACCTCAACTCAATGGAATTTGTAATATCATGGAAGTTTCAATGAGAACCCCTTTAAATATTTTTAATCGTAAGAAATCTGAAAATTCTGGGTATAATAATGAATGCCAGAGTTCCCATAAGTGTTTGATTTTCATGGACTGCCTTTGAAAGACTGTCGCTGCCTTTCAAAAATAAATGTATCATAAGATTTTTTTTTAGCCCAGTAATAAAACATCAGCAGTCGGTAGGAATAAATGAGGTTCTTGGGATCAGTTGTTTTTCCTGCAGCTTTGGCCCATTTTTTCAAATTGTTAATGGAAACCATGGCAGAACAAAGTGACAGTAACAATCTGACAAAGTCACGTTTCATCCAGAAAATGCTTGCTCTGTAAATGATGCATAGAAATACACACTCAACCATTCTAATAACAAAAGCAAGAAAAGAAGGGTCTTTTGTCAGGGTCGTGTGTGCGTGTGTGAGAAGACATGCCATTTTGTGGGGTTTAAACAACAAAAAAATCATTTGCAAGTGTCATTTGGATTGGAGGCGTTGGATCTAGAGGGCATACATATAATTTGGTGAACAATAGCAAGCCATACAGGAACCCAACAATTTGCAGCACACGGAGGCTTCACATTCTTTGCTTTTCACTTTTCATCCAAGCTTGAAGAAAGGGTACAGAGTGGTTTGTAATATCGCAACTTTGTGTAGTTCAACCAGAATGGACCCACTTTGCTGCAGTTGTTTCTGTCTTTTTGCCTAAGTGTATCTGTATATTTATCCATAGGTGTAATATGATGCTGAAAAAGTCCAGTATTTTCACTTAACCACTTCAGCCCCGGAAGCAGTCCCGGCCCAAGACATTGTGCTGCCTGGGACCAAGAATGAAATGCTGCCCCCCCCCCAAAAAAAAAAAAATCACGCCAAACAAAACATTCATTATTTTATGTACATGTATATAGGAGTATAAAGAGGACCTGTCATGGCTCTATACATGTATAAATGAGTATAACGAGGGCCTGTCATGGCTCTATACATGTATAAAGAGAACCTGTCATGGCTCTATACAAAACCCATACAAAAAAAGCTATAAAAAAAAAAAAACATTAATTGCAGTCTCACTCCCATCAAACGCAGCCACTGTGTCCATCAAACGCAGCCACTGTGCCCATCAAACGCAGCCACTGTGCCCATCAAACGCAGCCACTGTGCCCATCAAATGCAGCCACTGTGCCCATCAAACGCAGCCACTGTGCCCATCAAATGCAGTCACTGTGCCCATCAAATGCAGCCACTGTGCCATCAAATGCAGCCACTTTCCCCACCAAAGCAGCCACTGTGCCCATCAAATACAGCCACTGTGCCTATCAAACGCACCCATTAAATACTGCCACTGTGCCTATCAAATGCAGACACTTTGTGCATCAAACGCAGCCACTTTGCACATTAAATGCAGCCACTGTGTCAATCAAACGCAGCCACTGTGCCCATCAAGTACAGCCACTGTGCCCATCAAGCACAGCCACTGTGCCAAATACAGCCACTGTGCCCATCAAGCACAGCCACTGTGCCCATCAAGCACAGCCACTTTGCCAAATGTAGCCACTGTGCCATCAAATACAACCACTGTGCCCATCAAACGCAGCCATTGTGCCATCTAATACAGCCACTGTGCTCATCAGACGCAGTCATTGTGCCATCAAATACAGCCACTGTGTTCATCAAATGCAGCCACTGTGCCCATCAAACACAGCCTCACAGCATGATGAGAGTTCAGCATCACCCCTTACTGTTTAAAAAAGACCACTGACACGACCAAAGCATGCTCTCATCATGCTGTGTGTAAAACATCATTTTTTTCAGACAGGCAGGCTGGCATCACTTACTTTTAGTAGTCTTCTCCAGGCCCTAGTATCTTTGGCTGCAAATTCACCTGTCAGACACGAGGCAGATGGCATTCCTCCAGGCAGCTCCTCCCCCTTCATGGTCACCTGACCCCTTCATGTCCTTCCCCCGCCATGAATGCGGCCTGCTCAATCACTGACTGCTCCTCACCCCCGCAACCCCCAGCCCCGCCTTCAGTGTTCTGCCCGCCCGCTCCTGTCACAGCTAACAGCAGCGGCGCCGGGCTCCTCACCGCGCCGCTCACTCGCTGACTGCACCCCCCTGCGAGTGTCCTCTCAGGCAGCCCGGCGGCGCGCTCCTCACAGGCAGCGGAACGGGCAGAACGGGTGTATGCCGCCCCCTAAAGGTGCCGCCTGGTACCCATGGTACCACCCGGTCCCATCATAGGGCCGGCCCTGCCCGGAAGAATTTACTCCCTTCCTGACCAGAGCACTTTTTTGCGATTCGGCACTGCGTTGCTTTAACTGACAATTGCTTGTTTGTACGACGTTGCACCCAAACAAAATTTACGTCCTTTTTTTCTCCACAAATAGAGCTTTCTTTTGGTGGTATTTGATCACCTCTGCGGTTTTAATTTTTTGTACTATAAACAAAAAAAGAGCAACAATTTTGCAAAAAAATCAATATTTTTAACTTTTTTTCTAGAATAAATATCCCCAATATATATATATATATATATATATATATATAAAGCGTATATTGATTGCTTTGCGCAACTTATAGCGTCTACAAAATAGGGGATAGATGGCAGTTTTATTATTATTTTCTTTTTACTAGTAATGGCGGTGATTTTCGATTTTTATTGGGACATTATGGCGGACACATCGGACACTTTTGACACTATTTTTGGGCCATTGTCATTTATATAGCGATCAGTGCTATAAAAATTTACTGATTACTGTGTAAATGACACTGGCATGGAAGGAGTTAAACACTATGGGGCGATCAAGGGGTTAAGTGTGTCCTAGGGAGTGATTCTAACTGTAAGGGGGTTGGGCTACCACTGACATGACAGTGATCACTGCTACTGATGAAAGGGAGCAGTAGATCTCTGTTATGTCACTAGGCAGAACAGGGAAATGCCTTTTTTACATAGGCATGTCCCCGTTCTGCCTCTCCGTGTCACGATCCCGGGCCGCCGGCGAACATCGAGTTTGTGGGACCCGCGAACACGGTCACGGAGAACGTGTCGGGCGCACGCGCCCACAAATTAAAGCGAACGTACCCGTACGCCCATTTGCCCACCACTGCCATTGTGCCAAAGTATATCGGCGTGCAGCGGTCGGCATGTGGTTAACACAGTTAAAGTGATGCTAGATGATATCTTGATTTTTTTTTAAATGATCCATACACTTCCATTACTTAATGGCCCTGTAATCTATTTTTCATTAAATAATTTCCTAATGTGTGTTTATGCCTCTTTCTTACATCCTCCATGAGATCTTAAACCGCCCCCCCTCACTTTCTTTTGTTTTAAACGAGTAGTGGACATTAACTGTGGTCATGTGCAATGCTCTATGCACACTACAATTCCCATAGTTCACGGTCCATAGTCAGTCTCAGGAGTGAGAAAGAGAGGGGGCTATGCTGTTACTTACAGTGGAACAATGGAGAACGACCGTAGCCACGCTCTAATAGGAAGTTGGAACACAACAGCCAAAATAAAGTAATTTGGATCTTTGGAGGAGGTTGAGAGCAGTAGAAGGTAATTTTTTGAGTTTTCTGCAATATTTCTGTGGAAGAAAAACATGCAGTAACAGGATATACAGGGCCGATGCTACCACTAGGCAAACTAGGCAGCTGCCTAGGGTGCACTGCTCTCAATCCTATATTCAAGGGGGTTCCAAACCTGAAAATGTCCCCAAGAGCAGAGGCATACTTAAATGGTAAATAAAGCATAATATGACACTTTAAATCAGATTGATTACCTTTATTCGGAGTTGCTCTATGAGTCCAGGCAGGAGGAGAGCAGAGGAATGACTCCCTTTGTGTCAGTCCCTTCTCTCCTGTCCCCTGACACCACAGGCCCAACTTTAAACACTTTATTCAAATCAACATGCAATGGCTTAACCTCCATAAGCTGTCCCACACACCCACTGCTTATACAGTAAGGTGACCAGACTTTTAAAATGAAATCCGGGGACATATTTTTTTTTTTACTAGTAATGGTGGCAATAAGCTAATCTTTGCCCATCGCCATTCTTCTTGTTGATTGGTTGCTAGAGATTACTGTACAGTAATACTGCTCACTGATTGGTTGCTAGAGGTTACAGCACATCATCTCTTCACTGCAGAGGGGCATGATATACATATGAATGCTGCCATCCTCAGCAATTTACATATGAATGCAGCCGTTATTTACATATGAATGTTCCCATTATTTACATATGAATGTCGGTTATGTAAACACAGGGTCTGCAGGTGAGTCATCTGTACACAACAATAGGGTAGAGCTGGGCAGCATTAGTAGCAGCACTTTACACTGAGATATCAGGACACAGCAAATGACTAAATCTTCAAGGGACAAGGGAATTTAAACTGGGATAGTTGGCAAGTATGAGGCAGCTGCTTTGGGACCCACAACAATGACAGGGCCCAGGGCAGCTTTCCCTTGTGCCCTGCCTTAAAGATGGCCCTGCATCCCCTAATTAAACAACAAAAACAAGCTAAAGGTCTGATCACTGTGTCTGGATGTGAGAACAAAATGCTGTGTGACTGGCTGTGCAGCAGTGGAGAACCCTGACATCTGCAACTCCTACGAGGGTAGTGCTACGCCCATGGAGAATGTTACAGCTGTACATATGAAATTTGGCAAGTATGAGGAGGGTGGGTTGAAGGCAACTGTGTATTAAGAGTTCCCACTGGACTTCTGGGCTTGACTATATATGTTTTGTTTACCATCCCTCTTTCTACATCATTCTCTCTTTACTTGTTCCCTGCACCTTCCTTACTTTGTGCAACATTATACAGATGGGCTACTTAATTCACAAAAAGATATAGATGGCTAGCTCCAATGGAATACAGTGGGACCTCGGATTACGAGCATAAGCTGTTCCAGGAGAATGCTCGTAATCCAAAGTACTCGCATATCAAAGCAAGTTTCCCCATTGAAGTCAATGGAAACGAAAATAATTAGTTTCCGCATTGACTTAAATGGCATGCAATACCGCATGCAGCCAGAAGAGGGGGCTCCAGAGAGGAGGTGCAACTCATGCAAAGGTATGGACCAGGGAACGAATGCCGTCGAATTTTACGTAGTTTACGTTGTACGTGAATAGGGCTGGGCATAGGTTATGTTCACGACGTAGGCAGTTGTTTCGACGTGATTGTGAGCATGCGCACTGGGATATGTCCACGGGATGGCGAATGCGCCGTTCGTTTTAAGTACTTGTCTGGCACTCGGCCCATCATTTGCATGGGGTCACGCCTCATTAGCATGGCTCACGCCCACTTCCACCTACGCCGGCTTACGCCGACAAAATATACGCCACGCTGGTGCAACGTTGGGAGTATGGCTTTGTAAATTCCATGCTTGCCTCTCTGCGCAGTGCCGGCGTAGCATAAAGAAGATACACGCTACAGCGGCATAAATATGCGCCGATATATGTGAATCCGGGCCATAGTATCTATTGTACTGCATATTTAAGATAATGTACTATTAGCTTTTGGGGTTCATTAAATAAAAAGGATTGGATTACAATAGATATAATGTAATTTTCAGCTAAAATGTTCCTCTAGGAGTATATTTAAAAGTCCAATTTTGCTTCACAAATAGCACCTTGTATTTACCTTTGTGAATTGTCTAATAATTCTTCCTTGTATGCTTTGTCAGCCACTGACTGCATAAACTTTGGACTAAACTTAATGGCTCCAAGAACAAACAGTGTGACAGTACAGCATCACACAGAGAGGCCCAGTGTGGACATTGCAGAACATTCTACTCTTCAAACTGTCAAACCACAATTCACCTTGAGAACTTTGTCTAATGATGGCCAGATGTGCCTCCTGAATATTCCTGTTTGGATAAGTTAAATCCAGTAATATAAACTTTATAAACATTTCTAACTTTTCCAAACATGGACAGAGCTGGCTGATGTGATTTCGTTTTGGGTAGTCTTTCCATGATTTCTGGGATCTTTGATGAAGATTTTGCCAAATGTAATCATAAACAGCTAAGAAGGACAATCCCTGCATGAAATTGAAATTCAATTATAGTGATGAACATCGGGACATATTTGTCAATACCGATGTAAAATTTAATCTTAGCCAAATTTTACCAATCTAATAATCAGGACCTTAGATCAGGTGACTCATGGGCAGGAAGCATCTATGGACAAAGGGGAAAACTCCAATATAATCTATTGCTGAATCTAGGGACATCATTCTGAAACAGACTGGAGCTCCGATATGACTGCTTAGGAAAATGACTTTTATTTTCAGGGTTATGGTTAACTAAGGTGACCAGATTTTAAAAATGTAGAGGGGCACCCTAATGACCATGACCAATTTTATTAGGGGTGGAGCAGAAGGTGGGGATAATAGCAGCATGCAAAGAACGCTGGATCAAATTGTGGCTGAATTGTGCAAGCAGTTGGCTTAAAGGGGTATAATTTTAAAACAACTAATCCTACTTTGCTCTGGGTCAACAGTGCCTAACGTGGAGGCTAAAGCTAAATAAAACACAGATTGCCTCCCAAACAAAAATTCCTCTTACCTCCAAATACAATCCCTGGTTCACCCCATGACTCTACCAACTTTAGCACAAATTGCACACTTCCTGAATGGTACTCATCAGATCTTGACATGGCGTTGCTGATGAGTGCCCACTGTCCACCATCTGCTGGTGAGCTCCCTTCCCTCATCTCCTGTGGTAGCCCTTGTACAATTGCAGAAGGCACTCCAGTAGTACTCTATATAGTATGATTTTTTTTTATTTTTTTTAGAATACTATAGATGTTATGGACTTATATTGCTATATAATTTATGTGAGATAATTACAGAGGGCCGGATTCAGAAAGAACTTACGTCGGCGTATCTGTTGATATGCCGCGTAAGTTCTAGGATGCGCCGGCGTATCTTTTTTCTGTATTTAGAAAGCAAGATACGCCGGAATTTTGCTAAGATATGAGCGATGTAAGTCTCTTACGCTGTCGTATCTAGGTTGCATATTTACGCTGGCCGCTAGGTGGCGCTTTCAACGATTTACACATCGAATATGCAAATTAGGTAGATACGCCGATTCAGAAACGTACGTGCGCCCGGCGCCTTGATTTATGTAGTTTATGTCGTAAGTGAGGCTTTTTTCGGCGTAAAGTTACCCCTTCTATAGGAGGCGTAGCCAATGTTAAGTATGAACGTCTGGACAGCGTTGAATTTTACGTCGTTTGCGTAAGTCGTTCTTGAATAGGGCTGGGCGTAAGTTACATTCACGTCTAAAGCATTGACTATTTGCAACGTGATTTCAAGCATGCGCACTGGCATACGTCCAAGGACAGCGCATGCGCCGTTCGTTCAGCGCGTCATTTACGTGGGGTCACAAGTCATTAACATACAACACGCCCCCTACCTGCCTATTTTGAATTACGCGCGGTTACGCCGGCCCATTTACACTACGCCGCCATAACTTAGAGCGCAAGTTCTTTCTGAATACGGGACCTGCTGCTCTCAGTTATGGCGGCGTAGTGTAAATGAGATACGCTACTCCGCCGGAAAGATACGAAAATGTATCTGAATCTGGCCCATAATGTTTACTTTCTACTGTTGTTGTGTACACTAGTCCTAAATATGATGTTTAACCATAAATGTTCCAAACGTCCTTCAGGTTTGATGAACTTTCGTACCACGCATTCCTCAGTAAACTTTAAAAAATGTACCATCTGGCAAGTGCTTCATTTGAGGTGGCAGCCTAGAACCATAACAAGGTCCATCTAAACCAGTGGTTCTCAACATCAGTCCTCAAGTACCCCCAACAGGCCATGTTTTGGGAACTTCCCTTAGATAAAATAGCTCTTATCAATACCATGTCATTGATATAGTTTTAAAGCAGCTGTGTAAAGTAAAGGAAAATCTAAAAAAAAATGACCCGTTGAGGTAATTGAGGTCTGAGGTTGAGCACCACTGACCTAAACAATCTTTCAACCACAGATCTGCTTGTTTTAAGGAAAAAATCACATTACAGCAGATCCATTGGAACCAACTTTCAATTCTATTGGTCCAGCACCATCACACACAAACATCAGGCATTGTTATGTTACAGCTCTTTAGCCTCTATGGTTGCGCTGTGAAGTTGGCATGTTTGCATTAAGTCTTAGGCCGCGTACACACGATCAAATCTATCTGCTGGAAACGGCCGGCCCGACCGTCCCAGCAGACAGATTCAATCGTGTGTACGGGCGAGCCGACGGATTTGGCCAGCCGACAGATTTTAAAGCATGCTTTAAAATCTGTCGGCTGGGAATCTGTCCGTCCGATATGTCTGCTGGTTAGTACGCTAACCAGCAGGCATATCTTCTCGCACATGCGTCGAATAGATTTGACGCATGCGTGGAAGTAATTTACTTCCTGGTGCGGTGACGTGGCGGCGTCAACATCACCGCCACGTCACCGCACTGTCTGCTGGCGGGGATTTTGGTTTGATCGTGTGTACAGCGATCAAACCAAAATGGCCAGCAGACAGATTTGTTCAAATCGGTCAGTCCGACCGATTTAAACAAATCTATTTGCTCGTGTGTACGGGGCCTTACAGTTTGCCATTATAGAGCAAGCTGTCACATTGTTTGGCTCACTAACCACCTTGGAACTTATAAAACTCAGCACTCCCTACCTTTGTCTGCAATACATAGAAGATCTAGCTCACATGACACGCTACTAAGGCCGCGTACACACGAGGGGATATGTCCGCTGAAAACGGTCCGATGGACCGTTTCAGCAGACATCTCCGCTCGTGTGTATGGGCTAGCGGACAGATTTCTCCACCCGACAGATTTCAAAGCATGCTTTGAAATCCATCCAGTGGAATCTGTCCGCCCGACATGTCTGCTGGTTAGTACACTTACCAGCAGACATGTCGTCCCCCACGGCCGCCGCGCCGCCGCCGAATGGATTCGGCGCATGCGCGGAAGTGTTTAACTTCCTGGTGCGGTGACGTGGCGGCGTCAACGTCACCGCCGCGTCACCGCGCCGTCCGGCGGCGGGGAATTTGATCCGATGGTGTGTACACGCCATCGGATCAAACTCCCGATCGGACATATCCGATGGAAATGGTCCGCGGACCGTTTTCATCGGATATGTCCGATCGTGTGTACGAGGCCTTATAGTTACACAACAGTCAGAGAACCATAGGTTGAGAAAAGCTGTCCTAAAGTAACCCACAGCAAGCACTGACAAACACACTGCAAATAAGTAAAAGATGTACATAAAAGCTATGTAAAAGCTAAGTACTAATTTGTTTGTTTCCAGATGCAGTCCATGCAGTTCCTGTTTCATACATGCATTGACTAAAAGATACTCAGGTTCAATGTGAATACACAAATTGGTGTTAGGCAATTAAAGTGGCCTGTGCTCTGTAAATCGACCATAGACAGTGGAGGGTGTTTTGAATTACAGGCATGATGTGATTATGCTCAGATCTGTGCCAGTCACAGCTGACAATGACAGTTACTTCTTGACCAGTCTATCATAAGAAAAAAATAGCAATAGTATAACTAAAGGAAAGACACTTTTCTTGGTACCTTCATGGTGGCATACCCCTGATAGAGCTCTCACCTCCTCCCCTTAGGACCAGTCAATGGCAAAAAAGTAGAAGACTTGACTCTCATGACTGGTAAACAGAAGCATTGTCCCTAATTCTGCCTTGCTGCAGCTTTCGTCTGGGTTCAGACCAGGGATAGGCTGTGGTGGACATTTTCCAAAGTACAGACCTTAGTGAAGGACACCAAGGTATATTTCAAATTGAAATCATTAAAAAAAGCAGCTCTTCGTCATCTCCTAAAGTTTCTAGAAGCAAAAAGTGTTGGTCTTGTGGAGCCCTGCCTCTTCCAAACAAGTTGGTTTGTAAGGTCTGCCTGGATGAGTTTGCAGCAATTCACGATTTAGAGATTTAACAAGTGGAAGCATTACTCAAACAGGTCATTAAGGATTATTTTTCAGAATTGGCAGTCACGCTACGGACACAACTTTCTGCTCAATCCCTGCAAGAAGAGGAGCCTTCCTTGGCTCAGTCAGGGCCTGTCACTAGAGTCCTACCTCTATCGTCTCCATAACATTCAAAGGAGCAGCCTCAATAAGAGTCCTTCGAAGATTTCTTGGAAGGCATGAAACTGTCAGGTTTTAATTTTTCAGTAGTACAACCTTAGGTTTAGGCGGTTAAGAAGGCCATCGGTTGGGAGGACAATAGAAAATAAAAGAATCCTTAAAAACCACACTCCCTTTGGCGATAATCTAAATAATTAATTTGTGTACCGGCCGATTCACCAGGACTAAACGGATACCTGTCCAAAAGCTATATAAAAAAAGGTTTGGAGGGGACAAGGGAGCCCCAGAAGCAAAAAAATGGTGGGTCAACAATGGCTTAAGGTACAAAAATAATTAACCTAGCCTATGCAGAGCTAGTAAGCTGGCTTCAAGTTTGCTACCCAGTCTAGCAATACAAAGGACTCACTAGCTGGAGCTGACTACATTTAAGGCACCTCTATCTACAGTCCACTTCCGCCCATGCTGATCTAACATTGTGTTCCAGACTTTCCTTCTTCATACCTGACCGGTCATGAAACTGCACACTACGAGATCTCCCTCTGGGAATTCACTGGAGAATCCAGCCACATGCTGCAGCTTTGATGACAGTCTGAAGCCGGCATACAGCCATCTACAGCCGAGCAGAGGGGGGACAGAGACTGTAACTGTCCCTGACAATAAGACTATCGAGCGACTGATTTGGTGAGAGCCCAGCTGGGCAACCGTTTGCTACCTTTTACCACAAACCCTCTCTCATATATGCCTGCTCCTTTTTCCTCTATGGAGGTTTAATGGACACCTGCTGTCCCAGTGAAGTGTGAAACTCTATCCACTTATTCCGGTCAGATTTAAGGACCTGAATGAACCACCTAATATTAAGAGTCTGCGAACTTGCTATATATGCTCCTTGATTTGGATGCTTTCAGTGTCTGGAACCCTGCATTTTCAGCACATAGGTGGTTAAATCAGCACAAGAGCTCTGAAGGCTTTTGATGATCTAGAGATTTCTGTGGATCTGTGTGTTTGAACTTTGGTTTGGCCATGATTCACCATCCACAGGAGCCATTGAGCCTAATGTTGAGTAATTTCTTCATCATTATAGTGCATCAAATACTCTCGATGTGTATATGTGCGTTTTTCAAAATACCAATATCACCAAAATTCCACACTTATCTAACAGCACATTATTGACTGTTTTTTGTGGTGCCTTCCTTTTCTGGACAAATGGAGTCTGCAAATTTTTGATGCCTGTCAGAGCGCTCTGCATTTTAAATTTATATTTGCTGCAGCATGTTTTTTAATTAAATGGTTAGGTATTGTGAGATATACTGTGTTATATTGGATACATTGTTCCTCAAATATGCTAGATATTTAATGTATATGGTTCCCCCACCCCTAACAAAGCCTTTTTCATATTTTTGTACCTTAAGCCGTTGTTGACCCGCCATTTTTTTGCTTTCTGGGGGCTCCCTTGTCCTCTCCAAACCTTTGTTTACATCGGTTGGGAGGAACCAGACTAGCCTTCCACAAAAAGATACTTCCCCTTTCTCAAAAAACTAAAACAAAATTCCCTTTATGGGGGGAAATTAAGGAACTGGTGTAAGATTTCATTCAATTAAAAATCCCTTATACGTGCTCTTTCAAGGATAACAGGAGGCAAATCAGGCCTCTTGCTGCAAGAAAGAAGATTGAGATGGGCCAAGCCATTTTCTAGCAGATTCAAACCATCAAGAACCAGAGATTTCAAAAAGTCTTGTACAGCCAGAAATTCAAAAACATGGAGGAGCACTTAGGCAATCTTTGTGAGGGTGCATAAAAAACCCCTCTCTTTTACCCAAGATTCCACAAAATCTTTTTGACAGACTTCCTGCACACACACTCCCAGTCAGGGCCAGGTTGAAACATTTTTCATCAGTCTGGATGAGTCTTTGTCAAGACCTCTGGGTGTTGGCAATAGTCAAGTTCAGTTACTTTTGGACCTTCACATATTGATCACCCCAAATTTCCTTCAATCCTACAATGGTTCCAGGATCACCTCTAAAGGTGAGTGCTCTATACCAATACCTAGTTTCCCCTCAAGAGCAAGCTGCAGTTATTCTGGTACATTCCTCAGAAAAATTTACAAGCTTCTACTCCATCCTGTTTTTGGTTTAGAATGAACCGGCCGGGAGACTGGATGTTGTCAATAGACCTCCAGGTTGCCTATCTACACATTACCAATCTCCCCTCATTTCAGAAATATTTGAGATTTGCAGAGCAGCAAAGATGTTTCATTACCCTGTAAACATCCTCCTCCTGGCACATTCTCAAGCCAAGCTCATGATTCACAGGAACATCCTTATGAACACATTGATGAGGTTCAGTTGGTGAATCAACCACGAGAAGAGGCAGCGGTCTATTACTCAGCAGATGAGTCACTTGGCACTTGCTCGATAAATCGATGGGAATCAGTATCCTTACCATCCCAAAAGGTGGTAGACATAGCAGCAAAGATATGCAAAGCTATAGCTCACATCCACCTAACAGCTTCCCAATGTTTAGGCATGGTGTGTGCATGCATTCTGTTAGTACATTGGGCTCACTGGTACCCAAAACATTTTCAAACAGGGTTCCTGACACAATGGAGGAGGCTTCACCTTACTGAACCAATAAAGGTCTCGATGATCCCTCATGCACAGGAGTCTTTGCTGGAGGACCAGGGAGGAAGTTCTGTCAAGATGCCAAATTTTAGGTCCTGTCTCATGGACCATAATTAAATCACATGCCAGCATGAAGGGTTAGGGAGCACCACGCTCAGAACTCAGAGTTCAGGGGAAAGGAGATTTTCCCACTGCAAGAGTCATATCCAACATCTTGGAATTTCAGGCATCTTTTCTAGCACTATGTTGACTCCTCAGATCATCACCTAGGGAGAGAGTGGTTGTTCTTTCATGCCCTTGGAATTGCAGTCTGGCCTATGTTTCCCCTCCCCCGGACCCCCCGCCACTTATCTTGAAACTCCTCAGGAGACTTAAACAATCATAGCAGTTCTACACTACCGGTCAAAAAGACAGTGGTTTCCTCAGGCGATCTGCAGCTGTCCTCCAATACCAATTCCCCCTTTTTCAAAATCTGCCAACTCAGGAACAATTCAACCACCTGAATCCCCTCCAGCTGGACCTTTGTATGTGAAGATTAAGAAGAGGATATTTGAGTTATTAGGCTGCTCACTGAAAGTAATCGCAACACTTCCAAAAGCAAGGAAATCCTCTGCAAACAGCATATACGCTAAAATATGGAGAAAATGGGTTTTTTTTTGCCGGGAAAGGTTTTGACCCCATGTCTACTTTTAGGGTTCCTCCAAACATTTCTAGATCTAGGCCTTAGCCTAAGTTCTTTCAAATATCAGGTGGCTAAAATTTCATCTGTAACAAGCATTTAGTGGACAAAAGATCCCCTTGTGATACAAATTGTCGGGGTGTACTAAACGTTTGCCATACCTGGTAGGATCTCACTATATTTCTACAAGTTTTACCATTCAGCTTTCAAAGCTTCTGGGTGTATCGAGTCTATCGACCACCTGCTTCCCCTACCACACTCTGTGGATCCTCCTGACAGGAAATACAGCGAGCGTCAGGAACAGCCGGTATTTATACCCTCGTAAAAGTAGAATACCTGCAGCAGCTGGGAACATACAGTACATTATAACCAAATGGAGTGGTAAGTATATCTTTGCTAATTTTATAGGCTAGGAATTATTTACAATTGAAAAGGCCTTCCATATGCCCCTTACTTTTTAACCACTTCCGGACCGGCACACGCCGATATATGTCGGGACTTTGAAGAGAGATATTTTTGTTATGGCAGCAGCTAGCTTCGGAAGGCAGTGCGGTTTCCGATATTAGAGGTCTCTGCGGCAGATTTGCGGTGATACCATTTAAAAAAAAAAAGAACAGTGGGCCAGATTCAGGATGGCGAGCGGTTCTTTTGGCCGGCGTAACGTTTCTCATTTACGTTACGCTGCCGCAACTTTACGCGCAAGTGCTGTATTCACAAAGCACTTGCTCCTAAAGTTGCGGCGGCGTAGCGTAAATGGCCCGTCGTAGGGGGTGTGTAGTATTTAAATTAGGTGCAATCCCGTGCCGAACGTACTGCGCATGCGCTGGCCATCAATGTATCAATGTATCCCAGTGCGCATGCTCCAAACTATGACGGTGTTTTCGACGTGAACGTAAATTACGTCAATCCCCATTCATGGACGAGTTACGCAAACGACGTAAACATTTTCAAATTCGACACGGTCACGATGTCCATACTTAAGATAGGATGCGCCTGCTTTTTGGTGCTTTATCTTTACGTCGAGAAACCCCTTACGGAAACGGCGTAAAGTCACTGCTACGGGCGGGCGCACGTTCGTGAATTGGCGTACCTCGCTGATTTACATATTCTCGGCGTGAATCAGCGGAAACACCCCTAGTGGCCATTTTAAAATTGCAGTAAAGATACGACGGCATAATACAATTACACCGCTCGTATCTTAGCTGCAACCTGGCGTATCTTGTTTTCTGAATACAGAAAACAGATACGCCGGCGCAGATTCAGAGTTATGCCGGCGTATGACTGATACGCCGGCGTAACTCTACCTGAATCTGCCCCAGTGTAAAAAAAATGTAAATACAATGTCGGCACTTTGAAGAGGGATATCTTTGTTATGGCAGCAGCTAGCTGCCATAACCCAGGTATCCTCTTCTTCAGAAGGCGGTCCGGTTTGCAATATTAGTGATCTCTGTGGCAGATTCACTGTGAGATCACTTTTACCGGCGGCAGGAGAGGGGCCTCTTCTGTATGTGGTATGGAGACGAGTGAGGGGGAGATGGCCCCCCCCCATCTCTATACTATTGCAGGGTGAAAGCGGCGTCAAAACGTCACTTCCGCCCATAGCTCTTAAAGGGCCATTTTCTTAGTGCATTTTAGTGTAAATATGACATCTGAGGTCTTTTTGACCCCAGATCTCATATTTAGGAGGTCCTGTGATGCTTTTTTTCTATTACAAGGGATGTTTACATTCCTTGTAATAGGAATAAAAGTGACGCCATTTTTAAAAAAAAAACAGTGTAAAAAGATGTAAATAAAATGTAAAATAAATAATAAGAAAAAATGTTATAAACTTTACCCGTCCAGCCGAGCTTGCGTGCAGAAGCAGCGCCCACATATGAAAACCCACACATGTGAGGTATCGTCGCGATCGGTAGAGTGAGAGCAATAACTCCACTGTGACTCAAATCATGCAACCTGTAGAATTTTTTAAACATCACCTATGGAGATTTTTAAGGGTAAAAGTTTGTCGTGGGTGCAATTTTGAAGCGCGACATGTTGGGTATCAATTAGGGTTGTCCAGATACCGATACTAGTATCGGTATCGGGACCGATACCGAGTATTTGCGGGAGTACTTGTACTCGCGCAAATGCTCCCGATACCTAAATAGAATACTTTTTTTGTATTTATCAACATGTTCTGTGAAAATTCTTTGAGTTTTTTACTACTGCGTGACAAGAAAATAAAACATTTTTATTCATTTTTACTCATTTTTATTCTTTTATAATGTCTTGAGTTAGAGTTCTTAATAATTCTAAAGAAAATATCCTTAGTCTGTATTGTGGTTTAAAAACTGTCACATGACATTTACAAAAAAGTATCGGTATTCGGTATCGGCAAGTACATGAAAAAAAGTATCGGTACTTGTACTCGGTCCTAAAAAAGTGGTATCGGGACAACCCTAGTATCAATTTACTTGGCGTGACATTATCTTTAACAATATAAAAAAAAAATTGGGCCAACTTTACTGTTGTCTTATTTTTTAATGCACAAAAGTATATTTTTTCCAAAAATATTGCGCTTGTAAGATCGCTGCGCAAATACGGTGTGACATAAAGTATTGCGACAATCGCTATTTTATTCTCTAGGGTGTTATAAATAAATTATAATGTTTGGGGGGTTTAAGTAATTTTCTAGCAAAAAAAATGTTTTTAACTTGTAAACAACAAATCTCAAAAAGAGGCTAGGTCCTTAAAGCGGTATTTCACCCTAAACATAAGATCTCCCATGCGATCCAGCATACGGCTATGGCGCGTCACGCCCTCTGAAATAGGACTCGGAGAAATACGGCGCCTGCGCAGTCAGCTCCTAGGTCTGTGCGCAGGCGCCGCATTTTCGCCGAGATTACCCGAGTCCATATCGGGTATTTTAGGAAGATGTGACGCGCTATACTACAGCCGTCCACCGCGGGGGACAGAAAAGGAATTCCACAATAATACAGTAAGTGTGCTATTAAAAAAAAAAAAAAACAGCATACTGGCGCTGACGCCAGTATGCTGGATCGCATGGGAGATCTTATATTTAGGGTGAACCTCCGCTTTAAGTGGTTAAAGCTATTTATACATTTATTGGAGTTGGAGTGGCTGACATTGATTCTTATTTAGAAGTGACCTTGTAGTGTTTGGCAGGATCCCCTAAAAGTGTGACTTTTACTGAAAAGAAAACATCCTTCTCTATGTCACAGACAGAATTTTTGACATCTTTGCAGTCTCATACCTGCTAATCATAGCTGACTATAGACTAAAAAGGGATTTTTTTTTTCTGTACACATCAGGGCTCAAGTCCTGGTGGAATGCGTGGGAACAGAGTTCCTGCACTTTTTTCACAGCAGTTCCCTTTGCAGGACTAGAGCAGCCGAGAGCAGCCGAGCCGCCCAAGCCAATCATTCACTAAGCGGCGATGCCCTGCTCGAGTCACTGTCAGGGGCAGGCGAGCCTTAGTAATCCTTTATGTTACTGGCCGCTTCCTGCATATGGATTCATCGGGTAGTGTGCGGGTATTCCTTCACTTCCTCGATGCCGCAATCTCTCCTGGGAGCTTTTGTTATTGTTCCCAGGAGACATTGCGGAGGTCTGCCACGAGTTATCGCAGGATTTAGAAAGAACTTGCTTCTTTCTAAATCCTGCGATAACTCGCGGCAGACCTCTGCAATGTCTCCTGGGAACAATGACAAAAGCTACCAGGAGACATTGCGCCATTGAGGAAGTGACAGTATACCCGCAAACTACCCGATGAATCCATATACAGGAAGCGGCCAGTAACATAAAGGATTACTATGGTACAGTGGATCGAACAAAAAAAACATGCGGTTTAGTAATTATGCATATGAGCGTATCATTTTTTTATTTTTTTTGGTGGGGAAGTGGATCTATTTTCCCGCAGGATTTGACCCATGGTACAAATGTTTATAAATCATGTGTCTGGTACACTAAAGGACTTATTTTTTCACAGACCAGTGTTCATTCCAAATATCCAGTCTGGTTAAGGCACAATTTTTAGTCGACCATCATATATTTAAAAATAACAATGGTTGCTTATCAAGCTGCGTTAAATAGCACGAAAGATGGACTTGTTTGTAACTGCAGGGTAATAAGTCATGGTGGAGATAAATGCATGAATACTAGACACAGGACTCCTTTTGTTATTTACAAGCCAAGCAGACTGCACGCAAACACAGTGTGACTCGATGAGAGCTGCTTTTAAGTCACTGGATGCTGACCAGAAGATTTCAGACCCAGGACGGACGGTTAGACATTCTTATTCATATGTAACAGGAATTCCACCTGACGGAAAAATTGTACTCTGCCAAAGCTATGAAGGAAGTGCAGACAAGAATCCCACGTGATTATGTCTAATCTTCAATACGAGACAGAAAACTTCCTCTTCTAAAATAATCTATTCTAATAAATTAACTATAGATGAAAATCTTGGATTCATGCTTATCTGAAGGAAAAGTTATTACCATTACACAGGTTATAGAAAAAAGTATAAAACAGTACTGTCAGTATTATTTATGTGCAGTAATAGTTAATTTTTCAGTGCAGACTTTAAGGCTGGGTTAACACCATTGCTAATTGGATGTGTCCCAAAAATAAAATCGGACCTGAAAAGGTGAATCAGAACGCATTGTACCCCTGCTGTGAGCCGCATGCGGCTTATATGTGAACCGAGCCTTATGTTCTACCCAGGGACAGATTTAGTCCTTGGGGGGCCCAGGGCACTTCAGGCTCGGGGGATGGGGGGGGCACTCATTCACAGAGCAGGTTTACATTCTCGAAAGAAAAGTCAAACATTTTCAAAATGCATGACACAGTGTCACTCTGAGGTCACACACACAGGCATGCAGTCATAGGACACCTTCCTTAAGGCCGCGTACACACGATCAAATTTATCTGCTGAAACCGGTCCGACGGACCGTTTCAGCAGACAAATTTGATCGTGTGTACGAGCGGACAGACAGGTTTTTCCAGCAGACAAATTTTAAAGCATGCTTTAAAATCTGTCTGCTGAAACCCGTTTGTCCGACATGTCCTCTGGTTAGTACGCCTAACCAGCGGACAAAAATCTCCCGCATGCGCCGAATGGATTCGACGCATGCGTGGAAGTATTTTACTTCCTGGAGTGGTGATGTGGCGGCGTCAACTTCACCGCCACGCCACCGCGCTGTCTGTCGGTGGGTATTTTGGTTTGATCGTGTGTACCCGGATCAAACCAAAATCTCCCAGGAGATATGTCCGATGAAAACGGTCTGTACGGACATATCTCCTCGTGTGTACGCGGCCTAAGAGTGTAAGTGCCCTGTTTGGTTCCCTTAAAATGCCAATTTAAAAAAATAATAATGCAATATACCAGTTCAGTGTAAAACCTTATATGGCAAAATATTACTTATTCGATTTTTTCTTCTGTTTAAATAACAAACATGTCATACTTACCTCCACCGTGTAGTTCATGCACAGAGTGGCCCCGAACACCGACTTCTGGGGTGCCTCGGCAGCTCCTCCCTGCATCAGATAACCCCCTAGGAAAAACGCTCTCCTGGGGGGTTACCTTGCAAGCACGCTCCTGAGTCATTCATTTGGCATTCATAGAAGTGCGACCCAATGGCTGCACTGCTATCAATCCATCCAATCAAGAGCCGGGACCCTGTGGAGAGAGGGAAAGTGTGTCCCTGCCGAGACAAATTTGGGGTTTAGGTAAGTAAAACAGGGGGATGGGGGGGCCGGTGACTGCCAGGTGTTTTTTCACCCTAATGCATAGAATAAATAAAAGAGAGGTATTTTTTAGTATTAAGTTTATAGTGTTTTATTATTGTAATTAATTTTTATTATTTTATATAATTTTCTAAATTGTTTTATATTATTTTTGAATAGAGTGGGTCTCTTCTGTCAGGGGCAGTTTCCCCTTTTCACCCCTTATAATTCCAGCACTGGGTCTACCCCCCGAGTACAGCTGGAATCTAGATTGAGGAGGTACTGCTAGAAACCTAGAAGAAATGGGTACTGCTTGAACCTAGAGGAAGGGGGTACTGTTTGTACCTAGAAGAAGGGAGTACTGCCTGCACCTAGAAGAAATGGGAAAACCTCCAAAAGCTTGTCATAAAAAAATCAACTGTTAGTGTTGTACTAAC
This sequence comes from Rana kukunoris, assembly GCA_029574335.1. Classification (NCBI taxonomy): domain Eukaryota; kingdom Metazoa; phylum Chordata; class Amphibia; order Anura; family Ranidae; genus Rana; species Rana kukunoris. Next base: position 174,652,118 of record CM056052.1, read on the forward strand.
ATGGCTAAAATCACCGTAAAGTGTTACTAAACCCAGGACACTGCATTTACTATACAGTGGAACTTCGAATTACGAGCATAATCTATTCCAGGAGTAATCCAAAGTACTCGCATATCAAAGCGAGTTTCCCCATTAAAGTCAATGGAAACTAAAATAATTTGTTCCACATTGACTTCAATGGGATGGAATACCGCACCCAGAGGCGGGGGGCACCAAAGAGCATCAGAAACGGCCAAAAAGGCCAGAGGACACTTCGGCTGACCTCGGCAAACCTCGGAAAGACTTCCTACTCGAGATTTGCCAAAGGTCAGCCGTGCTGTCCTCTGGCCTTTCCGTGCATTTCCAAATGGTAAATTTCCGATGTTCGGCTCTGCTCGGCTCCGGCGCCCCCACCTCAGGCCAAAAGCGGTACTGCGCATTGCTTTGGCCTGAATCATGCTCATTTTGCGAGACAACACTTGCGAACCAAGTCACAATTTTTTTTTTAAATATAGTGCTCGTATTGTAGCTTGTAGGAGGAGTTTTCATCCTCCTCAGACTGTCCTATGAGGCTGCATGACCCCTGAGTTTCTGTATGGACCGTGCTGATTGGCCTGTGCTGATCACATGCACCCCTCCCCCCAAAAAATAAAAACTCTCTAGCAATACACACCTAAATGAGCATGTGCAGAGTGACACCTAGGGCTCTGTTCTATCAGCAGATGGATTGGGGACAGTAAAAGGGGAGGATGAGAGAAGACAGTATTGAACAGCATTTTTACACAATTCAGAGGATTAACTCCTTAGGCTCCACAGTGAGTATAACAAGCATGCTTTAATGCATATACAATACAGACTGATTTTACTGTTGTGGGTTTAGTAACACTTTAAGTGCTCATTCACACTTTCAGCCATGGGAAAGGGGGAGCAATAAAAATATGGGGCATGATGATTGGGGCTTTAACACTGCTGGGTTTTAACAGGGGGCATATCAAATCCCAGCTGCCTGTCAAACATCATCTGAAAAGCTATCCGCAGTGGATGGGGTGGCAAATGCTGCTGCTAGTATAAATGATCAGATCTGCCTGTCAGTTTTTCTGGCAGATTTGAACAGAAGTTTATTTTAGGTCTATTGGCAGGTGGATGTAAATGGACATGTCTCTGTGTACATCCTGCAGCCCGCTGATCGAAATAGTCTGTAAAGCTACAAAGAAAAAAAATGATAAAAGTGAAACCCATTCTGTTCTGCTCCAATTCAGAAAGGGACCTGTTAACATATCACAGCCTAAGCAGTCACTTATATTTTATTTCCTTTTGTTATACTTTGATTTATATTTGATTTACATATTTTTGTTTTAGAAATCCCAGACAAATCTATTAAAATTATTTACAGGGCTGAGGAAAGTTTCCCCTGAGCTCCTCCTCGGCCCTGATGTGCAGTGACACTGCAGAGGACACCCCCCCCCCCCACTGTGCTCTGCCAATGTGTCTAAGGTCTATTAAGTGGACTTAGGGGGGAGAGGTGAGAGGTTGGTACTGTGGTATGTGGTCTGTATTGGGGGGGGGGGAGTCTGTACTAGAGGCAGTCTGTGGTATGTACTGGGAAGGAGGTCTGTACTGGGGAGGACCTTTCTGCACTGTGGGGGAGTAATGGGGGACCTGTGGTCTGTAATGTAGGGGTCGAGGTCTGTAGTGTGGAGGAAAAGTACTGTGCTAGGGGGAGAGGTCTGTACTGGGGCACCAAGGTCTGTACTTGAAGATGAGCTCTGTACAGGGGGTTCTGTGTTCTGTACTGGGGGGAAAGCGGAGAGATTTGTACTGGGGAGAGGTTCTACTGTGTATACTGGCCTTTATGTTATGTATTCCTGACTGTATGTTATGTATTCCTGACACGCCACACTACACACTTCTGTAAATGAGTGAGTGAGTAACTAAGGCCCCTTTCACATTTATACGACTTCAAAGTCGCACGATTTTACAGCGATTTTGCCGCGATTCGCGGCCGCGATTTCAATGAATGCCTGTGTAAGTGGGCATCAAAATCGGACCAAAGTAGTGCAGGGACTACTTTGAAGTCGGCAGGCACTACTTAAAGTCGTGCCAGTATGAATGGTGTTCATTGAAAATCATGGAGAATGACTTGTCATACGATTTTGCAGTACAAAATCGTGAGACAAGTCATATAAATGTGAAAGGGGCCTTATATAGCGCTAACAAATGCAAACTAAATCGCCTCAAGGCTTTGACTCTTGTACTTCAAGCGCTGGGCACTCCTAACCTCTGCACTCCATGTGTTACACAATACTGACCCCTGCACTCCATGTATTACATACTCCTGACCCCTGCACTCCATGTATTACATACTCCTGCACTCCATGTGTTACACACTTCTGACCCCTGCACTGTATGTATTATAAACTCTTGACTCCTGCACATGTGACTTTCTTTCTCCTGTACCCTGCAAACTGTGCATTACTTACTTCTGACCCCTGTACTCTGCACCACACAATCCTGACCACTGTGCTCTATGTTATACACTCGACCCCTTTGTTCTCTGTTTTACGCTCCTGACCCCTGTGTTCTGTGTTACATACTCCTGGCCCTTGTGCTCTGTGCCTCACACACTCCTAATCCCTGTTTTTCATAATGTATGCCAGTCTGTGTGTTTCACACTCTGAACCCATAGTAGCGTAGGTTTAGGTTTTATTTACCATACAACTTTAAGACCCTCCAACTATCCTTGCAATTTGGCCCAATCCACAATACTCTGTGGCACTATTAGCTTGGTCAGTAGGGTGTCCCTGAATTTTCATTTTGAAAATCTGGTAACCTTATTCCAGAGTTACAACTCAACTCAGGGTTATAGGGAGGGTTGTGTGAGGGTTAGTGTTAGGGATAGAGAGAGTGTTTGGGTTACTGGGAGGGTTTGTATAAGGAAGTTTTGTGAAGGCATTGCTCTCCGCATGAAAGTTAACATATTGATAATGGGGACATTTTTACCTTGACTTACTGAATAGAGTGTCTGATCAGCATGAAATACAGTTTTGGTAAAGCAGAGGTTAACAAGAATTCTGCTCAATATGCTAAAAGAAGAAAGGAATGTGTTACGTGGATAAGTGCATTGACTTTGGCCTGTGCATTCCAGGAACATTATTCTGCATGATGGGGTGCGTGATACAACAGGTGTGGAGTGACTGACTGATGAGTAAGTGAGTGAATGAAAAAGTGAGTGAGGGAATACAGTTGACTCAGAATGCTTAGGATCCAGATGAGTCTTTACAGGAGCTTGCAGTGATTGCTCTGTAAGCCAGTCATTTCAGTTTCTCTAAAGGAATCCCTCACCTACTGTATGGAAAAGGACATTCTTTGTCAGCTTGGCGCAGGGTTTAATGTGGAGCAGATTCTTCGAGTTTCCTGATGGTGTGAAGCCGGGATAAGAAGATGCATTCTGCAGGAAGTCCGTCTAGCCACAGCAAATCTGTACTTGTTTTTTAAGAGCGACTGGGAAGAATGAATATTTGCCCTGTGGCATCAATTTCCTGTTTAAAGTTCTCTAAAGACAGCTGGAAAATACCCAGAAACGCAGATGCACGTACGTGCCATATGTATCCTACATGGAGGAGTGGGAAGGAATATCTGTATATTGTTCACATCATGCAATGTTTACTTGCGTCGCACTACCTTCTCCTCATAACACGCTATTAGACACTAATCCGCAATGAACCAGGCCTTCACTTCTCTTATGCCCTGCTACCTCAACAATTTATGGCCTAACTAATATATATATATTTGATAAATGACATGCTGCGCTAAGTTCTATATTAATAAATTAATATAAAAACTGAAGAAAGTGTATAAAAAGTTCATATAAGCAATGTGATCAGTCCGTCACCATATGCTGAATCCAGGTGACTTAGATCAGAATATCTGTGTGTCCCAGCTCCACTCCACTGGTGTGACGTGACCACACGTGACGTGCATACACAAGTGAATATGTCTCCTTACCATAGAATGTGAGAATCTCAGTGAAGAGAAGTCTGAAAACGTTTTGTGTGGAAAGGACCCTCCACAAGGTATCGAGCTTCCCGTCACTGGTCCTCCGTCACTCCGAGTCGCCAACCATAATAAAGTAGAAAAAGCACCAGGCCCACATAGTGTTAAATCCCTACAGTGTTTATTAAAAATAAATGAAAAGCTGTTCAGATAAGCCAGTGTTTTGTCAAAATAGGCAATTCATCGAGATCTCCAATCACGTCACTTCCGGTTTCTGAAAAGCATCAGTAATTGGAGATTTAGACGAGTTGCTGTTTTGACACAACACCGGCAAGCAGGCACACTCCGGTACACAAAGAGTTTGCTGTTTTGAAAGAACAACGGCTAAAGAGGAAAAAGTTGCTGCCGCCTCGAAGGCGGCCATGTTGTTGGTTAGTATCGCTCATAATATTGTGTACCGGAGTGTACACACTTTCCGGTGTTGTGTCAAAACAGCAACTCGTCTAAATCTCCAATTAATCGGAAGTGACCTGTTTGGAGATCTTAATGAATTGCCTATTTTGACAGAACATCGACATCTAGAAAGGACTCCAAAACACACAGTCCCGTGGGACAAAACTTGGAATGTGGTGACATTTACGACCTCCGTACGTTTCGTCAGGACTGACATCATCCGGAACCCAGACGGGGAAGATCAATATAGACTTGGGCTTCTTGTATGTGACACAAGATTTAAACTTACTGGATATATAGGAATACATATAGACTAAGGCAGGCCATAGAATATGAAAATAAATAAAGTGTGGCGCTAAAACTGAAAAGAGTTTTAGCGCCACACTTTATTTATTTTCATTACCATTTTACAAAATTGATCTATTTTGTGGTGTTGGGTGCTATTCCCTAGTTATCTAGCAGCGTGTTGATTTTATATACGATTGTGTATATAATTTTTTCTTAGGCTATAGAATATGCAAATGTTTTTCTTCAACAATGGGTTGAAGGAAAGAAAATTACTGACTGTGTTGATGGGGGAATCTCTTCCGCAGAACTATTGTATTGTGCCAACTGGGAGCTTGGGGATCCTTCCCCACCAGCAGAATACAATGATCATTGATGGCAGCTGTAGCCACTGGCAAAAAGATCAGTCACAAAAAACCTGACAGGCTGGTTGTACTGAAGTTGATAGATGAACCAACTTCAGTACAACCAGCCTGCCCATATCCGGTTCAAAATGTGTCCGGTTCCTGCTGAATCAGCCAAATTTCGATCAGTCTATGGCCCCCAATAGTCACCCATTGTAAACTCTTGTCTTCACGGGCTAACAACAAATAATAAAGATGTGGTTCACCCAAATTGATATTTCTTATAAATGCTCATGGATTTACCCAGCTGAAAATGTTTCCATATCTTTCAGGGCTCTAAAGCTGTCCATAAACACATACAGTACATTTTCTTTTAATCTGGGGGCTTTAATGCCACACAGCATAGAAAGCGGAATCTCCAAGCGTGGCTACTATATTCTAACAACTGGCTCCACAGAATGTCAAAAAGTCCAGACAGTGCCTGCATCTGCATGTATGCAAGCACTGTTCAGCTGACAATTTTCCACCAATCTCTCATAAGAATGTGGGGCAAGAGGGTGCCAAGGGAGCCAAACACAGAGCAAATTTTACTCCATGTATGGCTAGCTTTGTATATCCAGCCAGTGGGTCTATCACCAGCCAGTACTCTCTCTGTGGCATTTTTTAAAATGTATTTTATATTACAGCAAGAAAAGGTGCTGATGTTGTTGGAGTTTCCAAGGAATTTAAGAGATCAGGGGCTGATCCTTTTTGACCACTGAAAACTAAATATCAATTTTGGATAAACTGATCATTTAGCTTTCCCCTTCTAAAAATTGGTTCAATCGTTTTTAAATAAGTTTTAGTGCGAGTCATTTGACTGCATGAATTATACACCAATTACACCAGAAAATAAAATGATCATATTTGGGAAATGAATCATGCAGGAAAAAAAGTATTAGTCACTTGCTGTACATGTAACCCTCGCTGAATGGCACTGTGCATCATAAATAATTGCTGTGTTTTTTGAAAACATTGTTTCCACAGTGGCATTTCAGTGCTGCTGATCTCCTATAGCCTTTTTGCAGCCAGATCATGTCTACATGCATGTGCTTCAGTAGCAGTTACATTACATTGCTCAGTGAGGGGGGCTTCCCGATGGTGACAAATGTGGAATTTAGTTGTGCAATTAAGCCTAATACACACAATGAGCATATCGGTTAATTGATTGTTCTTTTTTTTTTTTGCTAGTCTTATTTTAAAAATGAAGGCCCGGATTCAGGAAACACGGCTGACGTATCTTGGGATACGCAGCGTAAGTGCACAGATGCGCCGTCGTATCTATGAGCCTGATTCTTAATACAAGATATGCCTAAAATTTGGCTTCATACGAGCGATGTACGTGAACTACGCCGTTGTATCTTTGGGGCATATTTACGCTGGCCGCAAGGGGCGCTTCCATTGATTTATGAGATGAGATGAAATGCGCTATGCCGGAAGAAAGATGCGCCGCACTACGTGAATCTGGCCCGAAGAGTTTACTAAAGTTAGGAAAATTCTCGTACAACCGAATTGTATTGTAATGTGATCTTTTGTTTCCGAGCATGCACGTTCTTTGCCACTCAAATTTTTTTCAGACGAATACTGTACTGATTAAACGAAAATTGTTCGGTCTGGTATCATACCAATTTTTTTTTTCATGATCAGTTCTCGAAAGCTGTGTACTAACAATCAGATTATCATATGATTGCTTTGAAAGCGGTATTTTTCGTCCAATTTTCTCATTGTGTGTACTAGACATAAGCATTGGTACAAGTGCTTACATTCTCATTCTCATATGACAGGGTGACAATGCAGAAGCCCAACTCTGAGACAGGAACAGAGCTTGTCATCCCTTAACAGGAAGAGACTGAACAAGGATCTTCATGGAAGAGTTGCTTTTATATTAATGAGAGCTGCAGGTTTAAAAGCATTACATTATTAACATGCTAAAGATTTTCTCAGAATCTAATGACAACATAAACGTAAAATTCACTGCAACTCAGATGGAACATTTAGGCTCTATTCACACCTATGCAGTTTGCTTTTGAGCATTTCTGCAGTGCTTTTTGCTATGCTTTTTTGGCTACATTCACGTAGAGCGGCGTATATTTGTGCAGGCGTAGCGTATCGCAGATACACAACGCCGCTGTAAATTAGAGAGCCAAGTGCTGTATTCACAAAGCAATTGCTCCCTAAGTTACGGTGGCGTAGCGTAAATGTGCCGGCGTAAGCCCCGCCAAATTCAAATGTGTTTGATGTGGGCGTGTTTTATTTAAATTAAGTGTGACCCCACGTAAATGCATGCGCTGTCCGTGGACGTATCCCAGTGCGCATGCTCCAAATTACGCCGCTAAGACTCATTGGTTTCGACGTGAACGTAATTTACGTCCAGCCCCATTCACAAACGAGTTATGCAAACGACGTAAAACGTGAAAAATTTGACGCGGTCCTGACATCCATACTTAACATTGGCTGCGCCATCTTTTTGGTGGTTTATCTTTACTCCTGAAAACGCCTTACGTAAACGGCGTATCCTTACTGCGCCGGGCGTACGTTCGTGAATAGGTGTATCTCGCTGATTTACATATTCTAGCCGTAAATCAGCGTACATGCCCCTAGCGGCCAACGTAAATAGGCAGCTAAGATACGACGGCGTAGGAGATTTACGCCGGTCGTATCTTAGCAACATTTAAGCGTATCTCACTTTGAGCATACGCTTAAAGATACAACGGCGATTCTGAGTTATGACAGCGTATCTACTGATACGCCGTCGTAAGTCTACCTGAATCTGGCCCTTTGGGTTTTTCGGCATTATTTGACAACATTTTGCCACTATTTTACAGCGATTTAAGGCTTTTATGCTTTTTTTTGGTCAAAAAACGCAAAACACAGATCCCGGCAAAATCACAGTAAAAATGCACTACATTAAGGTGATTTTTAAAATGAAATCCGGGTACATTTTTTTTATTGGCAAATGGTAAACAAATTTATACGCATATTTTCCTCAATTTTTCCTCAAATTATATATGCAGTTAGTGGTGTAGCATTGGTTGTCAGTGCCCGGGACAAGGCAAGAAATTTGCACCCCCTGCCAGACTTTTAGCACTCCCTGAGTCACTAGTACAGTAGTACAGACCAACTTGATACCTAAGCTGACCTACCTGACCACTACACTGACCACTACACTGACCTGCCTGATTCCTACACTGACCACTACACTGACCTATTTCAACATTACACTGACCTACCTTATCCCTACACTGAACTACCTGATTTCTACACTGACCACTACACTAACCTACCTCATTCCTACACTGACCACTACACTGACCTACCTGATTCATACACTGACCTATCTGATAATTACACTGACCTACCTTATCCCTACACTGACCTACCTGATTCCTACACTGACCACTACACTAACCTACCTGAGTCTACACTATTCACTACACTAACCTACCTGATTCATTGACCCCCCCCCCCCCCACATGAACAGTGTAGATCAGTTGATTTTGCTCATATCTTCATTGCCTCCATGATAATCCATCAGAGCAGGGCTCTCCCCAGCACCAGGTACTGTTCCCGACACCCAGCTGCTCTTCAGTAACCCTTGCCAAGAGCTACTCCAATAGCCACCGTACACTCCTTACCGCCCCTCCGCCACAGTTCTTACACACACACAGGCCGCTCGCACCAGAGGGATCATCCGGGACAGGCTGACCCACAGGAGTCCCTGGGTGGGGATTTTGTGCCCCCCCTAAATGTTGCACCCAGGGCATTCTGGGGACAAATCCAGATCCAAGGACAGTGTCTTCAATCCGGGGATGTCTGGTCACCCTACACTAAATGCCTTTCTGCAGCTTCTCAATTGAAGTATATTAAACCAAAAAAAGCATTTAAAAAAGTCCCTGGCCCTTTCCAAAAATGCAGAGGCACAAAAATGCATTGATGTGAACATGTTCCATAGGAACCCATGTTAAAAAATAATGTCCTGCTTTCTGCAAAAAGCATTAAAAAAAAGCATTGGTGTAAACCAAGCTTTAGAGCCCTTTCAGGCGAGCATTGTGATCAGATCCATCTGTTTTTCAGGCAGACCTAACTGGGGCACTGGTGGACCTTTATGTGGGAATATAGGTCAGGCTGCTGTTACTGTCCATTTACACCATAGGTGTGCGCAGCTGAAAGCTCAAAAACACGGTACCGATCTCTCACTGTGTTCATTTATAAAGGGAAGGGGCCGGTAAATGACATTACCCCTTCCCCCACTCATCCTGAAACATCATCTATGTGTGCCCACTGCAGTAGCCAATGGGAGAGGAGGGAAGCCAGCCATGCTGTGTGAGGGGACACTGGGCAGCAGGGGAGTGATTAGGGTGTGTCTGGGCACATCTGGCACACCCTGTGCGCACGCCTATGATTTACACCCATCTACCTTCAAGTCTGTCCAGGTCTGGGAAGAAAAGAAAAATACAGAAAAGAACTGTGTCCCTTTTCCTTTTACTGTCATGGCAATGAATATCATTGCAGCAATACTATTGGCAAAATACAATCACATCATCATCAGACATGGGATCAATACCATACTGCATCTGATTTAAAAATGGAATTGTATTTATTTTCTGATGCCAGTTTTTTTTTTTTTATAGCTTCGGGATATTCTCTGCTGACTATGAACATTGATAAACATAGTCACCCTTGGGGTAAAAAATAGAGCAAAGAATAGCAAAGTGGAGATAGCACTGAAAGCAACGAAGAGATGTTTAATATTCCCTCTGCTTAAATTTTGTATCATGTTTGGACAGAACAATTAATTTCAAAAGAGTGCATTTTAAAGTGGTAGTAAAGTCTGTATTTAGGTTCTTACCTATAGGTAAGCTTACAATAAAGCTTACCTGTATGTTAAATGAATATCTCCTAAACGTGCATAATTTAGGAGATGTTCTAAAGAGCAGCAGCTGGTGACATCATCAGCGCATGCGCTCTGAAAGAATGGCAAACTCGTGCCATTCTTTCAGGGCTTTGTGCTGCGCCCGTGACTCCCACACATTTACGCAGGTGTGACATCATCACGGTTTGGCCATTCAATCGGACACTGTATGCAAACCCGGAAGGAAGACCAGATGAAGACCAGATAAAGGCACGTTGTGCCTTTATCTCGCAGCGTTTATTAAAAATGTTTTAGTAACCTTTACTACCGCTTTAAATCTGTTAATGTAGCCTATAAATGGTGTCACGTTGACTAATTTTGGACAGACCAGTAAAAGGCGAAGAGCAAATCTTAGGATGTATTGCTCATGATCTAGACTCTACTAATTCCTCACAGGAACAGATTACATTTCATCGTAAAGGGAAACACATAAGATCAGCAGAAGAGACAAACATAAGACTCATATGTGGATTTGGTATGTTTGGTTTCCTTTTCCCACTATAAACCTGTAACCCCGAGACCTGCTAATAATCAGGAAACTAAAAGTAATATGATACACTCATGCGGTTGGGACAAGGTCTACTGTAATATAGAAGAGGGCTCAGAGGAAATTGTAACAGTTTAAACTGTGTTTTACTGGGCTTATACAGTATATTAACTCAGTGCAAACATAAAAAGAATGTAGTAATCCATGGCTGCTGGTCAGAAATTAGTTTTGAATAGTCTTCAATCTCTAAGGTTGCCCATGGTTCAACTAACTTAGGCGGCATACACACGACCGAGTTTCTCGACAGAATTCAGCAAGAACCTCGATGGGAGACGTATTCTGCCGAGGAAACCGGTCGTGTGTACACTTTTCGCCGAGCAACCCGTCGAGGAACTCATCGAGCCAAAAAGAGAGCAGGTTCTCTATTTCCTCGATGTTCAATGGGAAAATTTGGCTCAATGAGCTTTTTGACTGCCGAACAAGGAACTCGATGGGCGTAAAGATGCGTTTCGCCCGACAAGTTTCTCGGTCGTGTGTACGCCGCCTTACACAATTTGGCTGTTTTCGGGCACTGTTATTACTTGGCATGCACAAGGGTTGAGCTTTTGTGTGGTTCGAGAAGGTGCGGCCACTGGGACAGGATTTTTGCATGTTTGATGTTCCCTATGACTTATTATGGCTTTTCATGTGTCTATAATAATATTATCCACTAGATGTTAAAATTGTATTTCTTTTAATCTTAACAATCGATCAAAATCCACTTCCCATATGTAGCATGTTGATTGAATGAGTTATTGACTGTAGATCGATTGATCATTTTGGAAGAGATTTATATAAATAAAAAATAAATAATTGATAATTTATGCAAGCGTGTATGGCTACTATAATGACGCGTACACACGATCGGTTCGTCTGATGAAAACATTTTCATGGGATGAACCGATCGTGTGTGGGCACCATCGGTGAAAAAACGTAGAACTTGTTTTAAAATGATCTGATGGTTAAAAAAATGATAGAAAAAAAACAATCGTCTGTGGGCAAGTCCATCGGTTAAAAATCCATGCATGCTCAAAATCAAGTCGACGCATGCTCGGAAGCATTGAACTTCATTTTTCTCAGCACGTCATAGTGTTTTACGTCACCGCGTTGGACACAAACAGATTTTTAACTGATGGTGTGTAGGCAAGACTGATGAAAGTCAGCTTAATCGGATATCTGATGAAAAAATCCATCGGTCCGTTTTCATCGGATGAACCGATCGTGTGTACGTGGCATAACGCAACTTGTTCCCCAAGGCATCAGATTGTCACCCAATACCTATCTTATATCAGTGAGCTTAAAAGTTGAAGGAAATTCTAATGTCATCAGTGAATAGCATTCTCCTCTAGATTAGGTTTTTCACAACCATTTATAGAATATAGAAGTAATATAGGATAATGAGTGGTCGGAATCTTAAAGTAAATAGCTATATCTGCAATGGGGATGAAGAAGAAAAGTTCTGCCATTAAAAGCTTCTCAAACTTGATTGATTTGGACATCATGCTTCAAAGAGAAGGTTCCTTTCCACATTGGTGTAAGGTCTACAAAACTGGAGCATGCAAACTGGAATGAGCGTCTACTGACCTGACTACAGAAAACTGAAATCTCATTGGCTGCTGCGTATTAATTCTCTTTACAAAGCCAATTTATTTGTCTTAAAGTGTAACTTCAATATTGATTATGTTTACTACCCATGCTGCTAGCATTAGTAAATAGATAGGAAAGTAGGAAAGTATATCATATATTCTTTTTCTTTTACATTTCTTCAGTTACAGTACTTCCTGGTTTCCTGGTGAGGCAAATTATGCCATACATCCCAGGAGTCTTCAGGGGGGGTCAACAATTGGGCTACTTTTTAAGTAACCCAAGAGTCTTCAGGAGGGGAGGCGACGGAAGAAGAAGGTGTTTTCTCACTCTACAGCTTGCATGCTTGAGCGAAGGGCAGATGGATTCCAGGGAGTAAATGCTACATGAATCATTTGTCCTTATTCAAAATGGCCATGGTCAGAAATGCTATGCGATTGTTTTTTAAAGTGATTTATTAGCAAAAAAAAACATGGAAACATGGATGGATGGGGAGTTTGCTTTGAATATGAAAAAATAAATTAAATAGTGTTTTTGGTTTGTGGTGCTCAAATACAGTGAGGATCCACTTTAACCGCTTCAATACTAGGCTTTTATACCACCTCCATACCGGGCCTATTCTGACACTTCTCTCCTACATGTAATAATCATCATTCTTTTGCTAGAAAATTACACAGTACCCCCAAACATTATATATGTTTTTTTTAGCAGACACCCTAGGGAATAAAATGACGGTCATTCCAAAGTTTTATCTTGCACGGTATTTACGCAATTATTTTTCAAACGCTTTTTTTTGTAAAAAAAATTGTTTTATGAATTAAAAAAATAACAAAACACTAAAGTTAGCCCAATTTTTTTGTATTATGTGAAAGATTATGTTACACCGAGTAAATAGAGACCCAACATGTCACGCTTTAATTATGCGCACACTCATGGAATGGCGCCAAACTTCGGTACTTAAAAATCTCCATAGGCAACGCTTTATTTATTTTTTACAGGTTACAGTTTAGATTTACAGAGGAGATCTAGTGCTAGATTAGTTGCTGGCACTCTAACGCACGCGGCGATACCTCACATGTGTGGTTTAAACGGCGTTTAAATATGTCGGCGGGACTTGCGTGTGCGTTCGCTTCTGCACGCGAGCTATCGGGGACAGGGGCGTTTTCATTTTTTTTTTATCTTTTATTATTTTTTTTTACTTATATTTTATTTATTTTTACACTTTTTTTCATTTTTTTTTTTTTTTTTTCCACTTTTATTCCTATTACAAGGAATGTAAACATCCCTTGTAATAGGAAATGTGTGTGACAGGTCCTCTTTATGGAGAGATGTGGGGTCAATAAGACCTCACATCTCACCTCCAGGCTGGAAACCATGAGATCGGTGAAAAAAAATTCACCGATCTCATGAATGGTGACTTACAGCCGCAATCGCGGCTTTGTTTACATACGGGGACCCGGGCGTGACGTCATCAGATCGCGCCCGGGTCCTCCGACGGTCATAGAGATGACTGGTGACCATCTGGTCACCAGTCATCTCTATGCTTCCTGCCGCCGCCGACGATTCGTTCTCCGGGCCCCCGAAGGTACAGGTAAGCCCGGAGAAGCACCGGATGGCGGCGGGAGGGGGGGGATGTCCCCTCCCGCGGCCTGTAAGAACGATCAAGCGGCGGAACCGCCGCTATGATCGTTCTTACTTTGTGCAGAATCGCCGGCTGAAGAAGAGGATATCTGGATGATGCCTCTGGCTGCAGGCATCGTCCAGATATTCGCCCCTAATACCCAGGCCGTCAATTGACGGCCACTTAGGATGGTAAATCCCATCCCAGGCCGTCAATTGTCTATGGCTGGGTATTGAAGTGGTTAATGAATGAGCAGTATGTTTGTTACTAGTGGTACCGCCTTTCATTCCCATACTGCAGACAACAGTCCTGGACTTAATAAAGAAGGAAGCCCTTGTTACAATCTAGGGGATGTTTAGAATTTTTCTCACTGAACATTTATTTTCCATCGCTAGACTTCCTCTATCACGCCAGTTCTTCTTTCCATACAACACACAGGCCATTTCAGCTGGCAAACATCTCAATGTCATGTGTCCTAAAAACATATGCAAGGGCATTCCATATGTCTTTCTTAGAACAAAAACAATATACAGTTGAACCTCGGATTACGAGCATAATCTGTTCTAGGAGTATGCTCGTAATCCAAAGTACTCGCATATCAAAGCGAGTTTTCCCATTAAAGTCAATGGAAACTAAAATTTGTTCCGCATTGACTTCAATGGGATGCAATACCGAATTCGGCCATGGGTGGGGGCGCCAGAGAGTACCAAAAATGGGCAAAAAGCCCCAAGGACACTTTGGCTTGTTTCCTGCGCCCCTGTATCTCAGGCCAAATTAGGTACTGCAGGCCAATGTTCGGCTTTTCTCGGCTCCTGCGCCCTCATACCTCAGGCCAAATGAGGTACTGTGGGCCTATTTTCAGCTCTGCTCGGCTTCTGCCCCCCCGTACCTCAGGCCAAATGAGGTACTGCAGGCCTATTTAGCTTGAATTCTGCTCGTCTTGCGAGTCAACACTGGCAAACCGAGTCAGAATTAAAAAAAAAAGTTGCTCGCAAATCAAACCAAGTTACTCTTAAACCTAGGTTCCACTGTACAATGTAAAAAAGATTGGCAGAACACCCACTGGGTTCAATAGAACCTAGGTATAAATCTGGTGGAAATTAAAGTATCTGTGATATCAAGGCACTCTGTCTAACACATAAGTGTGTTCAAGGAAACACCCCCCAATATCTATGCGAAAAACTAAAAGCTTACAACACCAATCGCATTCTGCGAGCCACCAATCAAAATCTACTCCTGTTACCCAAAGCCAGATACAAGTCCAAAGGAGAACGTAGATTTGCAGTCCAAGAACCTAGATTATGGAACGCTTTACCAACCAGCATCCGGTTGGAGGAGAACCACCTGGCCTTCAGAAGAAAAATCAAAACCCACCTCTTCTGAGGCTTAACAAAGGAATGGATACCAAGCGCCCAGAGGTGATTCAGTTCGCATGTGTTTCGCTATATAAGTTTCTTACTCACTCACTCACTCACTCACTCACCCTATTTACCTGTAATTGGCCGGGCCACACCCATTCATGTCCATGTCCCATTAATTTAGTCATTTTTGGGAATAATATTACTGGGGGGGGTCTTGAACCACCATCTTCTTTATTTAGGTCATAATGGGGTCGTCTCTTCCAGGTGTGGCAACTGTCTCCCTGACCATTACACGTTGTCAAGGGGCTGGATGCAAAAACTAGAAAGAGAGAATCATCTCATGATGCACAGGAGGGCAGCTGACTGGGACATAATTCTCCCTTGGGTGAGAATTCTAGAATTGCCAGCAAGGATCCCGAAAGAAAGATATTTGAGGAAAAACAAATATCTAATTATGAGAGAGAAGGAGGGTAGGAGTGCAGTGAAGTAAAGTAGGTGGAGAGGTTGAAGTTCCTCTTTAAGGCATTCTTATGATACTTGCTGATGTCTGTTGTCTAACTTACAATAATCCGCCTCCCCCTCCATTTTGTTTTTTACTGTACATTGAGAGCCTGGCATAGTGAGGTTTCAGGCCGCGTACAAACGACCGGTTTCCTCTGCAGAATTCAGCTCAATGGAAGACGTATTCTGCCGAGGAAACCGGTCGTGTGTACACTTCTAGTCGAGCCAAAAAGAGAGCATGTTCTCTATTTCCCCGATAGGCAATGGAAAAATTTGGCTCGACGAGTTTTTGGACTGCCGAACAAGGAACTCGACGAGGAAAACTATGTGTTTCGCCCGTGTTTCGTCGTGTGTACGCGGCCTCAGTCTGTACTTCTTCCCTGACAGCAGAGTGAAGATAAAGACTACAGCTCTGCATGTGAAAGCAGTCTATATTCAGAGGTCTGACAAACCCCCTACACCAGGCATTCTGACCACCAATGTAGGTATAATTTTTCCCGCTGACCCTGGGGCATGGCAGGGGTTGTGTCCTTTGCGTACACACTTTGTGCTAAAGGATGTCCCTCTTGGAATCTCAGAAAGAGAAACAGTATGAGAAACAGTATGTATTACACTTACCTCCTGCTATACTTGCCCGAGATCATTCCTGGAGCTCTCCTTTAACCAAAGAAGCAGAATGAGGGTTTCTTATCCAACACGCCTACTACAGTATTTCTTTAAATTAATACGCAACAGTGAGCAATGTGCAGACTATAGGATCAATTACTGTTAAGGTGGGTACACACTATAAGAAAATCGGAAGAAAAATTGCGTACGAGGCATGATTGTTCAATTTTTGTATAGTGTGTACACAACTTTCAACTTCCGATTCAGACTTTCCAAACAACATTTTTTAAAAGGGACAAACTTCTAAATTTTTCTCATACGTGAACAGAACTAACAATTTTCGTTTAACGTATACTGTTTTCATATGTTTTTCGTTCAGTCGTTCAGAGTCTTCAGACTGTACATGATCAAAAACAATAAACAACAAAAAAAAGTCTTTGTTGTTGAGATTTTTTGTACAATTAGTACCATCCCCGGTTTCGACCTACTGAATGATCGTTCGTTTTCTTATAGTGTGTACTGAGCTTTAGATTGACAGAACTCTGAGGTCTCTCCAAAAACACAAAGAAAGAAAACTTGTGAAAGTCTCTGGGAAATGGAAACCAAACACATGCATTTCATATATGACTGTTCTGTCCTCTCTCGGGTGGTGTGGCGTCTTTCCCTTTCCAATGAAATGCACAAAGCCCAGGAGCAGGACATCTCAGATGAATATGATTGCTCTTCTCCCTCTTTCACTTTCCGTCTGTCCTCACATGTTACTGTTTTAAAATCCTTTGGCCTTATGTGACTCTGACTGACTCCCCTTTTCAACAGCTCAGCATTCAAACAATGCAAGAGCGCAATTAACAGAACACAACCTGCTTGTCATTCTGTACAAAAGGCTCTTGCGAGAACATGAATAGATCTTCAATACTTGGGACTGTGAATACGAAAACGGCACACTAATCACTCTGTAATGTCTACTGGATGATGTGAGCTAAGCAAAAGTACATTTCCACCCTTTCACAATTTGTAATCACTTGATAAACCTCAGAAGGCAAGATATATTACTACAGTCCTATATACCTAATAATATACTGTACGTACTATTAAATGCATGAAAACAAAACCCCTTTACATCAATTTGTACTTCAGTCTTCAGTTTAGTTTACATCAGTATATATCAGTTTTTCACATGTCTATTTTTTTTTAGTTATTGAAGAAAATAGTCATAGGATTCTTTCCTAAAAATGTGTGTAATGGATACATACAGATGACAATTATCTACATCAGGGGTCTACTGTCCTCAAGACCATTGGGGGGCCAGACTGTGGCTATTGGGAGTAGAATATGTCCCAACGTCAGTGGGAAATAATGCCTCATTGTTGATGTCACTGGCAGGGACTGTGCCCCATTGTTGGGGTCACTGGCAGGGACTGTGCCCCATTGTTGGGGTCACTGGCAGGGACTGTGCCCCATTGCTAGGGTCTCTGGAAAGGACTGTGCCCCATTGTTGGGGTCACTGGCAAGAACTGTGCCCTATTGTTGGGGGTCATTGACAGGAACTGTGCCCTATTGGTGGCGGTTACTGGCAGGAATGGTGCCCCATTGTGGCGGTCACTGGCAGGAACTTTGCCCCATTGTTGGGGCATTGGCAGGAATTGTGACCCATTGTTGGTGCCATTGGCAGGAATTGTGCCCCATTGTTGGGGCCATTGGCAGGAATTGTGCCCCATTGTTGGTATCTGTGGATGTAATAGTGCCCCAAGGGCAATTAAAGCAAGCAAAGGGCCGCATCTGGCCCCTGGGCCACAGTTAGGAGACCACTGATCGACATATATTTACTGTATGTCCCAAAACAAATTATAAAAAGAGATACAAACCTTCTGTTTTTTTATTCTGCAGACATAAATGTACATACAGGTGAAACTCGAAAAATGTGAATATTGTGCAAAAGTTTATTTATTTCACTAATGCAACTTAAAAAGTGAAACTAATATATGAGATAAACTCATTACATGCAAAGCAAGATAGTTCAGGCCGTGATTTGTCATAATTGTGATAATTATGGCTTACAGCTCATGAAAACCCCAAATCCACAATCTCAGAAAATTAGAATATTACATGCAATCAATAAAACAAGGATTGTACATAGAACAATATCGGACCACTGAAAAGTATAAGCATGCATATGTACTCAGTACTTGGTTTGGGCCCCTTTTGCAGCAATTACTGCCCCAATGCGACGTGGCATGGAAGCTATCAGCCTGTGTAATGGAAGACCAGGATGCTTCAATAGCACCCTTCAGCTCTTCTGCATTGTTTGGTCTCATGTCTCTCATCTTTTTCTTGGCAATGCCCCATAGATTCTCTATGGGGTTCAGGTCAGGCGAGTTTGCTGGCCAATCAAGCACAGTAATCTCACGGTCATTGAACCAGGTTTTGGTGCTTTTGGCAGTATGGGCAGGTGCCAAGTCCTGCTGGAAAATTGAAGTCAGCATCCCCATAGAGCTCGTCTGCGGAAGGAAGCATGAAGTGCTCCAAAATCTCCTGGTAGATGGCTGTGATGGCCCCGGACTTAATGAAGCACAGCGGACCAACACCAGCAGATGACATGGCCCCCCAAATCAACACAGACTGTGGAAACTTCACACTAAACTTCAAGCATCTTTTAGTGTGTGCCTCTCCATTCTTCCTCCATACTCTGGCTCTTTGGTTTCCAAATGAGATGCAAAATTTGCTCTCATCACAAAAGAGGACTTTGGACCAATGAGCAACAGTACAGGTCTGTTTTTCTTTAGCCCAGGTAAGACGCTTCTGACGTTGTTTGTTGTTCAGGAGTGGTTTGACAAGAGGAATACGACATTTGAAGCCCATGTCCAGGATCCGTCTGTGTGTGGTGGCTCTTGATGCACTGACTCCCATCTCAGTCCACTCCTTGTGAAAGTCCCAACACTTTTGAATGGCCTTTTCCTGACAATCCTCTCCAGGCTGCAGTCATCCCTGCTGTTTGTGCACCCTTTTCTTCCACACTTTTCCATTCCACATAACTTTCTATTAATGTGCTTTGATACAGCACTTTGGGAACATCCAACTTTATTTGCAATTACAGTTTGAGGCTTTCCCATCTTATGGAGGGTGTCAATGATGGTTTTCTGCACAACTGTCAGGTCAGCGGTCTTTCCCATGATTGTTATTCCTACTGAACGAGACTGAGAAACCTTTTAAAGTCTCAGTAACCCTTGGCAGGTGTTATGGCTTAATTAGCTGATTAGAGTGGGACACTTTGAGCCTAAAATATTACACCCTTTCACAATATTCAAATTTTCTGAGATTGTGGATTTGGGGTATTCATGAGCTGTAAGCCATAATCATCACAATAAATAAATAAGTCCTAACATTTTCAGGCAGGGGTCTGCAGTCCCCTTAGTTGTAGCAACCATTTTTGATGAAAAGATACTTGGTGGACTACTGATCCCAGAAAGTCAGGTGCAAATGACTTGACTCCACAACACCACAGTCTCTCCCTCTGGCTTCACATCCACATCCTGGCATATCCCAGAGCTTCTCACTGTGCTTCTCACTCACTGACCCCGGCATGGATCCCTCCTGAATTACTTTCCTGGCAGTGCTCCCCACTGTCTTCATCCTGCTCCTGTTCCAGGACACCTCTCAGTGACCGTGAAGAGAGAGGCTTCCTCCCAGCTCCTGAGCTCCAGGCCTGAGGTCTCCCCCCCCTGAGGTCTCTCCCTCAAGTGCCACCACAGCCTAACATTCCATCATTCAGTTCTTCCACCCGACAACACCTCCTCCAGCAGTTTGACCCTGAGTATATATAGGAGGCCTGCCCCCTGCCAATCTTAGTTGAGGATTGGTCAGGGCTCCCAGACACACTTCATGACACTCTCACTCTCTGCTCTGGCTCTTTTCAAAGAACCCTCTGGAAATAAAGGAGGTGCCAGAGAGATAAAGTACACTTCAGTCACCTTCTGCTACATAAAACTACTTCCCAGTCCCAGATCTGAAGCAAACAGGCATAGCTCAAAGCTAGGTCTGCCTAAATTTATCTGCACTGGCAGTACTAACAAGAACACTACTCTAGCACCTACCTACCTAAGGTAGAGGGAGCTACACTAAATCAGCCCTCAGATTTTCCACTTGCCTATTCGCATTTTGCTAGTGGAAAAAGATGGTTGGCATGCGTAGGCTGCCTCGGAGGATTAAACACCAGCCCTGGAAAAACACTCCCATTCTTGACTCTTCTGTAGCCCCCCCCCCCCAGATACTACAGACAAGATATAACACAAGAGATGGTCAGAGACTGCGGACATGATACAGGAGATGGTCAGGGACTGCAGACATGATACAAGAGATGGTTAGAGACTGCAGACCTGGTACAAGAGAAAATTCAGTTAAGTTTTGATGTAATGTTTGTATGTTGTAAAACTGTAAAATTTGAATAAAAAAGTAAGTTGGAGACTGCAGACATGATACAAGAGATTGTTAGAGACTGCAGACCTGGTACAAGAGATGGTCAGAGACTGCGGACATGGTACAATCAATGTAGCCTCACCAGTGCCAATCAAATGCAGCCCCATCAGTGCCCATGAAATGCAGCCTCACTCTGCCCAACAATGCAGCCTCAGTGTGCCCATGAATGCAGCCTCACTGTGTCCATCAAATGCAGCTTTACAGTGCCCATGAATGCAGCCTCACTGTGCCCATCAAATACAGCTTTACAATGCCCATGAATGCGGCCTCACTGTGCCCATCACTGCACGCTCACTGTGCCCATCATCACAGCCTTACTGTGCCCATCAAATTCAGCTTTATGGTGCCTGTCATTGTAGCCTCACTGTGCTCATCATTGCAGCCTAACTTTGCCCATGAATGCAGCCTAACTGTGCCCATCATTGCAGCCTCACTGTGCCCATCATTGCAGCCTAACTGTGCCCATAATTTCAGCCTCACTGTGCTTAACATTGCAGCCTCACTGTGTCCATCATTGCAGCCTAACTGTGCCCATCAATGCAGCCACACTGTGCCCATCAAATGCAGTTTTACAGTGCCCATGAATGCAGCCTCACTGTGCCCATCAATGTGGCTTTATGGTGCCCATCATTGCAGCCTCACCATTGCCTGCCCTAGATCACACACAGCGGGAGCTCTGGGTGTCATGGAGCTGGGTCTGTGTGTGTTGTCAGCACTGCTGTAACAAGGCCCTGCCCCCCTAGACCGTCTCGTGTGTGAGTAGATTAAATCAGTGTTTCGCCTATCACACAAGATCTAGGGGGAGGGACCTTTTTACAGCACCGACGACAACACACACAGACCCAGCTCCATGACACACAGTGCTCCTGTGTGACAAACAAGAGGAGGAGGCGGGAGGGAGCACTACAGATAGCTACAGATCAAAGCGGCCCCAGGGCAGGCAATTTACCCATATCCTAGTAAGCCAGTTCAGCCCTGGGCACAGGTGAGACTGTATTGATGGCCACTGGTCATGCTGTATTGACGGGCACTGGTCACACTGTATTAAAGGGCACTGGTGAGGCTGTGCTGAGGGGCACTGATAAAATTGTTGCTAATATTTATTTTTGTAACTTATTTCTGCATAAAACATTTAAGTGTCATTTCATGATATAATTTATGAGGGCATGTTTAGGGGCGGGCATGGTTGGGTGGAACAACTGGTGACATGTAACCTTAAGGCCTGGCTAGTAGCTCAGGACTTGAAATGTTGAGCCCTGTATATATAATATATATATTTATATATAATATATATTTTAAGGTAGCGCAACTAATGCAGTTCATATATCCACACCACACTCCACACCACAGTGCAAATTAATGGTTTTCGCTCCCTTAGGTCACTGAACTCACCAGACAAATTTGCCTCTCATTTTACTGATGGAAAACTTCACTTCCTCTGATCCTCTTCTTCTCAGTCCAACTCCCCCATCATAACTTCAGTGGGACTCGGAAATAAAAATAACTCACATAGCGTAATCCTGTATGCAACTTTTATTAAAACTGACTCAAGTTTAAATCACACTCACAAAGTAATAAAAAGTAGGCCCATCACAATCACTAAAAGCATCAGCATCAGAACCGCCAGTGCCAGTGGGATCGGTGGATAAGAAATCTTACCTGGTCTACAATCGCTTTACTTCGAGTGTATCACTTCCAGAATGGTGTCTGACATCACTTCCGGTGGCGTGCACCCATGCCCCGACACGTTTCTTCCTTGCGACTTCATCAAAGGTCATCCACCTAGGATAGGAAAACTCCCACTCTGCCATCATTTGACTATACACTAGGAAGCAGTTATGAAGAACCTCTTTATAACTGTGTAGCATGGTGGTGAAATTGTTATTGTTTAGGGTTGCTTTGCTGCTTTGGGGCCTGGGAGGCTTGCAGCTATTGAGTCAACTAAAGGTTTTGCATCATAGTACAGTGTGACTCATGAGAATGTGGAGCCATCAGTCCAAAAGTTAAGGTTGAACCAGAAATGAGTCTTTCAAAATTGTAATGATCTGAAGTACACTAGCAAAAAAAAAAACAGGGAATGGCTCAAAAGGAAGTAGAGGGTTGTGGACTATCCCAGTCAAAGCCCGGAATTCATTTCTATTGGAATCTTGTATGAATATTTTGAAATGGGTAGTTCATGCAAGAAACCCCACAAAGATCAGGCAAACTTTTTTTTTTTGCGTTATTATTATTATACAGGATTTATATAGCACCAACAGTCTGTGCAACGCTTTACAACATGAGGGCAGACAGTACAGTTACAATGCAATTTAATACAGGAGGAATTTAGAAGGCCCTGAATGGTGAAGTGGTTAAAAATTTCCCTCAGAAACTAGTGGGCAGTTATACAAAATGCCTGCAAGAAGACACTTCTGCTACACAGGGGAAAATACACCATTACATCTGTTGATATTTTTTATTGAATTATTGATTGAAAAGGCACATTTGTGTGTTCTTCTTTAAATATAGCACAATTTGTTGTAGTGTAGGCATTGCTTTAAAGATCTAATGCTTGCTTGTTTCGTTGGCTTTCAACACATCTATTTGAAAAAGTCAATATTTTACATGGAGTTATTCCTTCACATGAATATATATATATATATATATATATATATATATATATATAGAGAGAGAGAGAGAGAGAGAGAGAGAGCGATATATATATATCTATATATATATAGATTAGGGCTGTGCAAATTAACTTTTAATTAATCGATTAATCTTAAATTTTTTTGATCGATCAAAATATTTTTGATCGATTAAAATTCTTTTGATTGGTTCTCGCCTCTCCGCCGGCTTCTGGGCCTTCAGGGAGTTCCGTCAGAGATCCAGTAACGTCACGGACGGCGGGGCTTGCAGTGTCCATTTGAAGGGCTCCTTAGCTGTGCCTTCATGTCTGCATGTCGGCGGGACCTTACTATCTGCCACACGCAAGGACTGCCGCGTACACACGATCATTTTTTGTGATGAAAAAAAACAACGTTTTCTGTGAAGTAAAAAACGACGTTTTTAAAACGTCACTTTCAAAGACAATGTTGCATACACACCATCGTTTTTTTCACAAAAAGCAAGGTTACGTTCACCACTCTTTTCCATTGAAGCTCGCTTCATAACTAGCTTCTGGGCATGCGCGGGTTGAAAAACGTCGTTTTAAACGACGTTTTTGCTACACACGGTGACTTTTTGTGAAACAAAAAACGACGTTTTGAAAAACAACACAAAAAATTCAAGCATGTTGGAATTTTTTTTTGGTCGTTTTTTTTAAGACAAAAAACGACGTTTTGCCCACACACGATCAATTTAAATGACGTTTTAAAAAACGTCGTTTTTTTTTCATCGCAAAAAACAACCGTGTGTACACGGCATTACACTTCCCTCTATCACCCTCGGATTCTACAGCCATCCACTGGGAGTTGTGATAGTTCCCTTCATGGGACAGCTACATGCCGCTGGACTGATGTTAACCTCTCCTCATCTGGATTCAGCAGTGGTATCGTTGTACACATTTTTATACCAGTAACATACTTAAATACATGTTTTTATGACTGCTTTTGGTACCGTTTGGTATTACTCGCACCATTTTTACAGTTTATGTAGCTACGTCGATTTTTTTCTCCAGTACAATATTTATTTTGTTACCTACTTGAAGATTATAAAAGTTTTAATGCTATTCCCATCGAGCCCTGCCTTGTGTGTTTTTTGTATCCTTCTATCTATTTTCCCAGTGGTTGGGAGCTGCACTAGGAATCAGCCGGCAAGGAGATCAGCTAAAAGTAGTTGGATCTGTATGTGCGTTATTAATCGAAATTAGTCGATTAATCAATTAAAATAAAAAACGATTAATCGAACACAAAAATTTTGATCAGTAACAGCCCTAATATAGATATATATATATATATATATATATATATATATATAGAGAGAGATCTAGATATATAGATCTAGATATATAGATATAAATATATATACACTATTTATGTAATATATGTTTCATGGTACATCGACTCAGTGTTTCTTACTACACTTGACATTTTATCATGCTGGTTACACTACACATGTACCACAGGAGCCGCTTTCATAAACACATACACACATTGCGCCTTAGTGCATGTGCAATGCAGTGTTATGTAATATACAGTATGTACTGTATATACGCAGGCCTAGGACGAGGGTGGGCAGAAGGGGGAGCTGTGAGTGACTTATTTAAACCTATTTTATTTTTAAATTGGTTTAGTTTTTTCCTTGTCTTGAAAAGACACTAAATCATGCGTAATTACCCCCTGGGGTGGGGGGTTACATTTTTCATCTTTGCCTTGGGCATTGAATGACCTTGTCCCAGAACTGACCAGAACAGTTCCTTCTGAACTGTGCATGAAGAAAAAAGGTAATTGGCTGATACATGGAGAATCTTAGGATTTCTAGGTTAACTTTTAGGCCGCGTACACACGATCGGACATATCCGATGAAAACGGTCCGCGGACCATTTCCATCAGATATGTCCGATCAGGAGTTTGATCCGATGGCGTGTACACACCATCGGATCAAATTCCCCGCCGCCGGACGGCGCGGTGACGCGGCGGTGACGTTGACGCCGCCACGTCACCGCACCAGGAAGTTAAACACTTCCGCCCATGCGCCGAATCCATTCGGCGGCGGCGCGGCGGCGGTGGGGGACGACATGTCTGCTGGTAAGTGTAGTAACCAGCAGACATGTCGGGCGGACAGATTCCCACCGGATAGATTTCAAAGCATGCTTTGAAATCTGTCGGGTGGAGAAATCTGTCCGCTAGCCCATACACACGAGCGGAGATGTCTGCTGAAACGGTCCATCGGACCGTTTTCAGCAGACATATCCCCTCGTGTGTACGAGGCCTTAGGCCGCGTACACACGATCGAATCTATCTGCTGGAAACGGTCCGATTCAGCAGACAAATTCGATCGTGTGTACGGGCGGACAGACAGGTTTTTCCAGCAGACAAATTTTAAAGCATGCTTAAAATCTGTCTGCTGGGAATCCGTCCGTCCGACATGTCTGCTGGTTAGTACGCTAACCAGCAGACATATCTGTCCGCACATGCGTCTAATGGATTCGACGCATGCACGGAAGTGTTTTACTTCCTGGTGACGGTGAAGTGGCGGCGTCAACTTCCGCGCATGTGTCGAAACCATTCGGCGCGTGTGCGAGAAGACATGTCTGCTTGTTAGCAGACATGTCGGGCGGACGGGTTCCCAGCCGACAGATTTCAAAGCATGCTTTGAAATCTGTCGGATGGCCAAATCCGTCGGCTTGCCCGTACACACGGTCAAATCTGTCTGCTGGGACGGTCGGGCCGACCGTTTCCAGCAGATAGATTTGATCGTGTGTACGCGGCCTTACAGTTACATTACAAATTAATTCAGTGCCAGGGTTTACACTATGCCTATACCCAGCACATTTTTTTATTTTTTATTATTCTTTTGTTTCTATGGGAGATTTAAAACTAAAATTGCTTCCAAAGGTAAACTCAAAACATTAGAGAGTATCACAATTTAATTTGAGGCAAGCTTCTAGTTTGCTAGTTTGCTGATAAAAATTTTGATATAATTTTGGACAAATGTGTACACTTCATAGCAACCTACACTTTTAACCCTTTCACGCCGAGCGTACGCACATATGCGTCCTCGGGTTTCAGGGGTTATACCGGGAAGATGCCTGCAGCTGCAGGCATCATCCCGGTACCGTTGTTTAGAGCCGACGATCGGCTTTCCAAACATAACAACTGATGCGGCTAAAAGCGGCTAAAAGCGGCTAAAAGCCGCTCGGTTGTTATGCCGGAGAAGCGGGAGGGGACAACCCCCCCTCCCGCCGCCTCTCGCCGCTCTGACCGGGCCTCCCATCCCACCGGAAGACCCGATCCTCCATCCGACGCGTCCTGTGTGCGGGCGCAGACTGAATGAAAGCCGTACGTGGCTTTGATTCAGCCTGCAATGTGTAAACGCGGAAGCGACGTCATGACGTCACTTCCTGGTTTCTCGGCCGTCAATGGCGCCGGATTTAAAAAAGTAAACAGTATTCAGAAACGCCGTTTTCGGCGATCTGAATACTTTGAAGTGTAAAAGAGGGACCGGGGGTCTTTTAGACCCCCGATCACTCCATAAAGAGTACCTGTCACCACCTATTACTGTCACAAGGGATGTTTACATTCCTTGTGACAGCAATAAAAGTAATCAAAATGTAAAAAAAACAAAAAAAACACACAATTTAATATTATAAAAAAAAAAAATAAGAAAAAAAAATACATTTTAAAGCGCCCCCCTCCCCGCGAGCTTGCGCAACAAAACGCATATGGAAGTCGCGCCCGCGTATGAAAACGGTGTTCAAATCACACATGTGAGGTATCGCCGCGATCGTGAGAGCGAGAGCAATAATTCTAGCACTAGACCTCCTCTGTACCGCTAACCTGGTAACCGTAAAAAAAGTTTAAAGCGTTGCCTATGGAGATTTTTAGGTACCGTAGTTTGACGCCATTCCACGAGTGCGTGCAATTATAAAGTGTGACATGCTTGGTGTCTATTTACTCGGCGCAACTTCATCTTTCACATTATGCAAAAAAATTGGGCTAACTTTACTTTTTAATTTTTTTTTAATTCATTAAAGTTAATTTTCCCCAAAAAGTTGCGTTTAAAACACCGCCGCACAAATACCGTATGACATAAAATATTTCAACATCCGCCATTTTATTCTCTAGATTCTCTGCTAAAAAATATATATATAATGTTTGGGGGTTCTAGGTAATTTTCTAGCAAAAAATACAGATTTTAACTTGTAAACACCAAATGTCATAAATAGGCTTAGTCATGAAAGGGTAATACACTTTAGCCTGTGTACATGTATCTACATGCATCACTAGCACATATTAAATATCAGGCAGACACAATTTTGCATGCACTGATAAGCTAAAGGCTGGATTCAAACCACATGCATTATGTTTAGCATGCATTCGGTATTCATTGTTAAACACACATTGGGCCAGATTCACATACATTTGCGGCGGCGTAGAGTAAGGCATTTACACTACGCCGCCGCAACTTACTAGAGCAAGTGCTTGATTCACAAAGCACTTACCTGTAAAGTTGCAGCGGCGTAGCGAAAATCCCCCGGCGCAAGCCCGCGTAATTCAAATGAGCCGGGTAGGGGGCGTAGAGCATTTAAATTAGGCGCATTCCCGCGCCGGACGTATTGCGCATGCGCCGTCCCAAAAACTTCCCGACGTGCATTGCGCAAAATGACGTCGCAAGGACGTCATTGTTTTCGACGTGTACGTAAATGGTGTCCAGCCCCATTCACGGACGACTTACGCAAACAACGTTAAATTTTCAAATGGCGACGCGGGAACGACGGCTATACTTAACATAGGATACGCCACCTAGGGGGCATGTTTTTCTTTACGCCGCGTATCTCTTACGGAAACGTCATAAAGTCACTGCGTCGGGCCCGCGTACGATCGTGAATTGGCGTATCTCGCTGATTTACATATTCTCGGCGTAAATCAGCGGGAACGCCCCATTTTAAAATTGCAGCTCCGATACGACGGCAAAATACAATTACGCCGCTCGTATCTGAAATCAATCCCGGCGTATCTTGTTTTCTGAATACAGAAAACAGATACGACGGCGTAGGTTAGAAGTTACGCAGCTTATCTACAGATAAGCCGCGTAACTTCTATCTGAATCTGGCCCTATATGTTTATTGAAATGCATTTTTATGTTTTGTGTTGTGTTGTGTTGATGTGCATTTTTTTTTCCACAGCAAAAATATTTTATTTTTATTTTTATATATGAGCCCTGCAGCGCACTATAGTGAGTTGAACTGCGTTATAATGCATGGTTCCATGTTCCATTTTCAGTGCATTGGTGTGAACTGGTCCTTTTGGAAACAATGGCTTTCAGCTTGTCATTGATGTGGAGACTGTATTAAACAATGAAGCCCATTGCATTTGGTGTGAATGGACCTCTAGGATATCATACCTATAGACTTGCATTATTAGAAATAATGGTATGTACAAATATTCTGTAGCACAATTCAAAGGATGTACAACTGGAATGAACTATATGGAACAAAGTTGCAGTGGCGGCTAATGAAGTTTTAGGATGGGGGGGCACCAGACCCCGTCCTTCCTTTTTGACCCCTTCCACTTCTCATAAGCCCCACCCCTAATAGTATCCACCCACTGTCTCCTGTATTCCACTTGCTTCCATCCATTGTGTCAGCAGTATACAGCTCAGCATTACAGATCAGGGTATACAGCTTAGCATCTCAGATCAGGGTATACAGCTTTAGCGAGTGGTGGGTCTCCTTCCCCAGCAGCCAATATCCATAGATGCACTGGGAAACTGCTGATCCACATTCTGGCACTGACAGCAACCACCCCCCCCCCCCTGCGGCCGACCTGGTCTGGTGGCACTTATCGTTCATGTGGCAGGGCTCTCCAGTCTTCTCCTCTCCGGTAGCAGCGGCTCTGGCTCCTCAGGCTTTCTCCACAGTATTTCTTCTTCCACAACAACACTGCTAGGCATTCAGTAGGATTGCCTGACGCTTTGGCCAATCGGGAAACAGATCTCACAGGCCTGCCTCCTGATTGACAGGGGAGGAACATTAGTGTGAAAATAGCGAAACTGTATTTCCTAATAGAGTCTATTCTATTTTGAAGCCTATTACAGCCCCTGGCTCTAATCAGGTGCTTCAAAATACACACCCCCCTATCCCTGCCATAGTAAATCATGCACCTGGCGTCTTAAAAGGGGCTGGGTGCTTGGATAGGGAGGGCGGAGGAGGTGTTAGTGGGGGTGGCACCCATGCACCCACAATGCACGTGCCACCACTGCAAAGTTGAGTATGCCAATAATTCAGTAAACTGAGTTACTGGTTAAGTGAATCCCTACAATGTATGGGAACAAAAATGAAGTGTATGCTTACATGTTAACCATCAGAGTATGAGGAGTCAGTGGTGGAGGTTCTGTTAGAGGGGTGGATTGGTGGCTGTATGGTCTACCCATCTAGGTTGCAGGGATTCCTGTTAGGGCCTGCTGCCTAGTAGAACTTTCCTATAGACTTGGCCTGAACCATAGGTTTGCGAGGCCTCGGGAAGCATATAGCAGTTTCCACTAAAGTAAAGTGTAACTGGTACAGGCAACTGGTGGGGGAAAATCAGTGTTTTATTCTACTTTCATAAAAATTGCTCTATATTAAGTTCAGGTGTGGAAAAAAGATTTTATCTTTTCAGTGTGGGGCCCAATGTAACGGTTTGGCCTCTGGCCATGAGGGGCACTAGATTAAACAATATTTGGTACCAGGCAAACACTCAATTAATTATTAAAACCATCACATGTAGTTGCCCATGCGAACCACATGCTTATCGATCAATGATCGCTCTCTACTCACCCTTTGCCACAGGAGTAAGTACTAGTGTTAGATGGTGGTGGAGCTTACCCAAGTGAATGACACCACTAATCCCCCCATTTGACAATTTCAGGCCTGGTGATTGACCATTCCAGCCCGGGCACTGTCACACGTGGGAGATCATATGTGTCCCCAAACCTGGAAACCCCATTACATCAGAACAAAGAAGCTGTCAGAGCGCAGGAAGGTGATGAGGGAGTGTGGATGAATAATTATACTTTACCGTCTTGTGGGAGCGCGTTATTAGGAAGCACTGTCACCTTGTCTATTAAGGGCAAAAAGACAATGTCACTTTAATAAGGCCATTACTGGAATCCTTATACATTTCCTAACAGGGACTGTATGTCAGATAAATAAGTAAAGAGGTAGAAAGATGATTATATTCTCACCATGACTGTGCAAATGAAAAAAAAAAACTCATAATAATGTTTCAACATATGAGAATTTTCTCTTGTGTATTGCAGTAGAGTTTTACTTACTGGAAACAAAGAAAATGACAAGCCTCTTTGCAGACAATCCCACTGACGGATTTTCTAGCTTCCTCCTAGTCAGACCTTTCTGATCATTCTGCAGATGTCGTTTCTTGGAGTAAGCCTGTATAAACATTGTGTCACAGCCTGAATTAGTGCCTCATTGCTCCACAAATGTCTGCATTCCATTTACAATTACTTCCAATGACCAAAGAGCATTTTGTACTACAATAAAGTCTCAATCAATTTGTGTTATTGTAACAAATTTATTAGAATCTCCTGATAGAACTGGTTTGTTTAAAGTAATGTGCTGCTGACCCTTTGAAGCAATGAGCCAAAATCCCCCAAACATTGTTCTCCAAATCACAACGGATGCCTAAGCATCCTGCTGATAACCGTGCGTCTACGTGTATGCAGTGCGGTATACACATATGTTGTATTGTGTTGTCTTGTACCTTTCCTGTCTGGGGTTATATAAAAGAAAAATACTAGGCTGATCATTTCATCCATCAATAAAGAAAGGCAAAATGTCGTTTCTGTCTCAGGTTTGGATGCACCTTTTAGGAATAAAATGTTTTGAGAATTTTCCTCTTATAGAAGCCAATGAAGCTTGTGTGACAATATCACATTTTTAAAGGTTCTAAATGCAAACTTGCCATTGCATTGAATCTAGTTCAAAACCTCGTACACACGATCGGATATTTCGACAACAATTGTCTGACGGATGTATTTTGTCGGATAATCTGACCGTCTTTATGCTTCTTCGGACAATTGTTGTCGGAAATTCCGACAACAAATGTTGGATGTGCATGCTCTCAAATTGTCCAACAACAAATGTGTTCCGTCGCATTATCCAAACGTGTGTACACCAATTCGTCGGATTAAAATCCAAAGTACAAACAGGCATGCTCCAAACCAATGCTAACCATCAGACAACATTAGAAGAAGTTGCCCAAATGGCGGCGGTAAAGAGCAGAAAAAACACGTGGTTTGGTGTATGTTGGCTGCAAACTTTCTGCCGCGTGTATGCAGAACAACTTCACGGACAACGCCCTTCGGACAAAAATCAACGGATTTGTCTGATGGAAGTCCAATCGTGTGTACGAGGCTCTATTCTGTGAGTTTAAAAATTATTTTTATTTCAACTGTAGCCATCCTAGAAAGTATATTTTAACCCAAAACAGTGTTTTGTTTGCTATAGCACTATGTGTAATAAATATTTGTGATTTATTTAACTAAAATGCAAATTTTCACCTAGTTTGCTGATATCCTTAAAGGGTTGTAAAGGTTCGTTTTTTTATTTTCTAAATACTGTAGGTTACTTTAAAGCGGATCTCCACCCTAAAGTGAAGATCCGCTGATCGGAACCCTCCCCCCCCTCCGGCGTCACATTTGACACCTTTCAGGGGGGACGGGCTTTTCCCGTTGTGTGCTGGGAACTCTCGGCTCCCAGCACACAGCGGGAGCCAATCGCCGGGCGCAGCGCGACTCGCGCATGCGCCGTAGGGAACCGGGCAGTGAAGCCGCAGCGCTTCACTTCCTGGTTCCCTCATCGTGGATGGAGGGGGGAGCAGCAGGGTGACGAGCGATCGCTCGTCCTCTGCTACGGACGCCGCTGGACTCCAGGACAGTTAAGTGTCCTAATATTAAAAGTCAGCAGCTGCAGTATTTGTTGCTGCTGGCTTTTAATATTTTTTTGAGGTGAACCATCCGCTTTAAGCTAGTACATTGTTGGTTCACTAACCTTTTTCTTTCAATTTCCATTCTAAATGTTTTTTTTTCTTTGTCTGAATTTCTCACTTCCTGTTTCTCCTCAGTAAGCTTGCCCCATCATCCGACCCGTTCTGGCTGGGGGTTAGTTAGCCAAAACAGCTTACTGAGGAGGAACAGGAAGTGAGAAATTCAGACAAAGAAAACAAAGAAAAAAAAAACATTTAGAAGGGAAATCAAAGGAAAGGGTAAGTGAACCAACAATGCACTAGCTACCTATTTAGAAAATAAAAAACAAACCTTTACAACCCCCTTTAAATCTAGTAATTAAATATACCGAACTACGGTATATCTATCTATCTATCTATCTATCTATCTATCTATCTATCTATCTATCTATCTATCTATCTAGATATCTATCTATCTAGATATCTAGATATCGATCTATCTATAGATAAATATCTATCTATCTATAGATATATATATTCGTATATACACAAAACAGTAATCAAATAAAAAAGTATATAACAAATATAATAAAGTGCAAAGTGTAAAAAAGTAAATATGTGCAAATGATCAAAAGTGCAAAAGTCCACATATATGAAGCTGTAGATAAAATGCAGCAACTGTGTAGCAAGAGAGTCCAGGTATAGAAGATTAAGAAAGATCCATTCCAATAGTAGTTATAAGAGATCACCATGTTTGAGGGGTTGTAATGAAGTAGGATCCATGGCCCACATTTGGTGGACCTGTCCCAAAATTAGAAAATATTGGGGAGAGTTTAGACAAAAAATTTGAGAAATATCAAACGATGAACTCCCTGATGACCCATGGGTTTGTGTATTACACGGGTCCCGAATGCCAACTAAACAGTACCTGAAGACATTAACTCTGCAACTTCTGAATGCGGCAAAGAATCAAATATCCCATAATTGGCAAGAACTGGAGAGTCCATCATTGAGAGAGTGGTGTAATATAGTAGAGGAAATCTATAATCTGGAATACCTAAGATTTAGAGATGGAGAAAAATGGGAGGAGTTTGAAGAGAAGTGGAAGGACTGGAAAGGGTACAAGCATACGATGGGATATACAGAAGTGATGGGAGCCTAATGCCTAATGCTATACAATTTAATGGTATGAGGTAGCGTTTCGGAGGGATAGAGAAGTTGGAAAGCCGGTGTTAGCTGGGAAGAGCCAAGCGAGAGAGGTCGAGAGGGGAGGGATGGGTTGGGAATGGGAGGGGGGGAGGGAATTAATCTCCATGGAGATGTAGCCCTGTTGTTGATTTCAGCTCCTTTAAGAGAAAAGATATTGCAGCTGCAGGTGGAGCCGGAGAGCACAGCTTTGTGGGGATTGCAGACACAGCCACTGAGGAATTACAAATGAAAACGGATAATTAGACTACAGTTCCCAGAGTGCTACAGGAGAAAGACAGGAAGTGATGTCAGGTACAGACAGGACGTTCCGGGTGAGAGGGGAGTCGGATGTGAGGAGACAGAGAGAACAGACTGCTGTTGCTTGGGTGTGCCGCCTGTTTGTGGAGAGACTGTGCTGACTTGACATCTGAAGTGACATCTGCTACACAGGGTAAACGGCTGTTTGTTCCTGGCTGGAAGAGGATCCTCTGGGGCTGTGAGTAAGGTGCCACCCTGCTGAGAGGACACTGCGGGGGCGACTCGGCCCGGACGGACGCCAAATTTGATGACCAGAACCCCTGATGACATCAGACTCCAGCTCCTATATACAGCTCTTCATCGCAGAAGATAATTGCTGACATCCCTGCCGGCTACAGACGGACATCTCCCTCCGTGGATGGGTGAGAGGCCTCCGGCCCGTTGTCATTAACCATACACACAGATTTTTACCGTTCATATTGGGCCCCAACGTTGGCTAGCTGAAGAAACTACCACTGGCCAGTGGGTTAGGTACCCGGGTACATTGGGACTAAATATATATATATATAAGTTCACAGTTAGAATAACCGCATTTATCGTTCATCACTGTTATGCTGGTGTCTCATATGCAGTCTCTGTGTTATGCTGTGTAGAGATAAATGTTGATGTTGTATATTGCTATTCAGATTATTATATATATATAGTAAATAGTTATTTAAACTCTCACAAGGTGTGCTGGTGTGCTGTGGATTCATTATTTGTGGTGTGTCACAGAGGTAAAACAGAAGACCCGATCATCCAGCGGCTCCTTCGGGGGTGAGCGCTACACGTGGGGGTTCTCGTCCGGGATCTTTTCTGATACCTCTCGCAAAGTGATAACCACACAAACGAGCCAGCAATGGATCCAAACACAGCAGCAGAGTGGTGCGAGGAACAAAATGGCCAATTAGGGCTGAGTGTAGTAATGGACATTCCTGCTGACAAATGGACAGAGGAACAGATCCGTCAAGCAGTAACTACACTAGCACCTGACCAGAAAGTGTTTGTAATAGACACAAAAATAGATCAAGAAATCTCCCATACCTATGCCCTACTAGAATGGAAGAAAGGAGTCCCAACCTGCTTCCAGGGTGATAGCATCCAGCTAACCGGAGAAGTTAAAGCACGGTTACTCCCTCTAGTCACCTCAGCAAGTTGTTTGGAGGGACCAAGCCAGACCATGTCAGACACAGTGGAAGTAACTACCACTTCTGTGCCAACCACTAACTACCCCCCAGCTTCCTTCTTCATGGACATAGGAAAACTGGTAGAGAGCGTTATAAAAATTTCCTCGCCCTCTGTGAACTATGGCTACAGGAAGTTGAGAATCTTTTCTGGAGTGCAGCCTGTACCTACTGGAGAAGAAGAGTATGAAACCTGGATGGAAGAATGGGATGTTCCAGAGGCTCAAAAGAAACAGCGCATTACTGAAAGTCTGAAAGACGTTGCAACAGAAGCCATCCGAAATTTGAAATTCAGTCAGGAGTCTTGTACAGCATATGACTATCTTCGCATGTTGCAAGATGAGTTTGGGCGCACAGAGAAAGGTACAGATTTAATCTTCCTCTTTGAACACATGTTTCAACGGGAAAATGAGCAGCTTTCCGAGTATATTCGACGACTAAACAAAATGCTATACCAGATTGTACTAAAGAAAGGAATAGAGCCCAGGGATATGGATCAAGTAAGAATGAAACAGATCCTGAGAGGCGCTCTGAGTTCTGACCCTATCTGGATCCAGTTGAAAACTTTACAAGGAGGTACCTCTTTGCGATACTCTGATCTCATTAAGATGGTAAGGGAGGAAGAGGCTATCCTAGAGGAGAAAAGAAGGGCTCAGGATTTTCATTTCCTGCTGAGGTTCGAACGCTCAATGTGTCGAATGGGAATTCAGAAATAGAGAAATTAAAGGCGCAAGTTTCCCAGCTGACGCAAATGCTAACCCTATTGTCTGCAGGTGTCAAGTCGCCCCTTGAAAAAGTCACGTCAGAACCAGTTCCTGATTCTACCACTCAGGTGGTGCCTATCAAGAAACCGTCAAACAGCTGCTATAACTGTGGAGGAGTGGGTCATTACCGAAGTATCTGTCCGAGCCCATCGAATTCAAGAGGAAGTTATCTACCGGCGGGAAACTACAGAGGGCCCCAGTGAGGGAGCAAACTGGGTGCCCAACTACTGAAGACTGCTCTGATTCCCAGGATACCAATAGGAGGCCCAAGTCTTTACCCAGAGCCCCCCCTGCTACGACAAAAAGATCCCCTCCCTTGGTGTCTGGTCCTGTGTCACAGGGAAGCAATGCACACCCAGAACCTAAACCCCAGTTAGGGGGAAGAAAACAAACACCACGAGCTAGGAAGAAGGCTGGAGTGCAGTCGACTGGGTCTATGCCTTCTACTACTCCGAAGAAGTTCCCTGACAAATTGATAGGTCCTTCACCCATTATCCCAGTTCAAGTAGAAGGGGTTTACACGAAGGCTCTCCTCGATTCAGGTGCTCAAGTAACACTGATTTACCGGGACTTCTACCAGAAGCATTTGAAGCATCTACCCCTGATGGAGTTAGAGGATCTCGAAATCTGGGGTATTGGGACTCAGAAGCTTCCATATGATGGGTGTTTACAAGTGAAGCTGGAGTTCAGTTCGGCAACTGTTGGGCAACCAGGGGTCTGTGACGCCTTGGCCATTGTATGTCCCCGCCCACCAGGAGCTAATCGGAGTTCTATAATAGTGGGGACAAATACTGACTTGGTGAGACGCCTTATAACTCCGTTAGTGACGGAAGAGAGTTCTACTTCTGAGGAGATGCACCCGATGTTGCGGCCAATCTACCAGCAGATTATACAAGAACAGAGGGCCCCTGCAGAAGTGGGACGGCTTTGGAGATTAGAAAGAGCGGAGAAGGTCTTACAGCCAGGAGAAATGACTAGTTTCCGGGCCTCAGTCAAGTTGAATTGGTCACAACCAGGCCCCTATGTGGTCCTGGAAACTGATCCCAGAAATGAGAAGAGATCTGGAGTGGAATTGGTGCCGGAGATAATATCCACCAGAGCCCTACAGCGGGCCCGTGGGAGAGTCTCTGTAAGTGTATGCAATGTGTCAGACTACCCAGTGACCTTGAAGGCACGGATGCCGATTGGACAAGTGGCCACTGCCACACCCCTCTCACCCACTGAATTGGTGGAGGGAGTAGACAGAGAGATCCCAGCTGAACGGTTCTATCCTAAAGACGCTCCAATCTCGCCTGAGTGGAAGAAGCGAATTCAATCTCAACTCCTCAAGCGGCAGGATTTGTTCTCCAAGGATGAGTTTGATGTGGGATGTGCCAAGAGCACTCGACACCACATTCGCCTCCAAGATGACAAGCCCTTTCGAGAAAGGTCACGGCGAGTCCCATTGGGAGATCTAGATGACCTAAGGGAACAACTGGCTGAATTGAAAAGGACCAGGATAATCCAAGAATCCAGGAGTCCTTATGCCTCACCCATTGTGGTAGTTCGCAAGAAAAACGGTTCCATCCGTTTGTGCATAGACTATCGCACACTCAACCAAAGAACCATTCCCGACCAATACACTACTCCTCGAATAGAAGATGCCTTACAGTGTCTGTCTGGAGCAAAGTGGTTTAGTGTACTTGACCTGCGAAGTGGGTATCACCAGATACCCATGCATCCTGAAGATAAAGAGAAGACTGCTTTCATCTGTCCACTGGGATTCTTTGAGTTTAATAGAATGCCCCAAGGCCTCGCAGGAGCCCCAGCAACTTTCCAACGACTAATGGAAAAGACGGTGGGAGACATGAACCT
Source organism: Rana kukunoris (assembly GCA_029574335.1). Classification (NCBI taxonomy): domain Eukaryota; kingdom Metazoa; phylum Chordata; class Amphibia; order Anura; family Ranidae; genus Rana; species Rana kukunoris. The sequence goes on from CM056052.1 coordinate 174,689,688, forward strand.
GATTGAGGTACTAGTGTATCTGGATGACCTAATAGTCTTCGGAAGAACACTGGAAGAACATGAGCAGCGTTTGGAAAAGGTCTTGAAGCGGCTGCATGAAGAAGGATTGAAACTTTCCTTGGAGAAGTGTCAATTCTGTCTGCCTTCAGTCACGTACCTGGGACATGTTGTTTCAGCAGAAGGCATATCAACTGATCCTAAGAAGTTGGAAGCTGTGGCTTCATGGCCGAGACCTCGTAATATTACTGAACTCCGGTCCTTCCTGGGATTCTGCTCATACTATAGAAGGTTCGTAGAGGGGTTTGCCAAGATAGCTCAGCCTCTGAACAAACTTCTAAGAATGGAAGGAGCAGAAGATGAATCAATGCCCTTTGAGCCGGGTTCATCAGCCCACGGGCCTAGGAAGCCTCGTGAATCAATCCAGGAGGAATGGACCGACCAATGTGAAAGGGCTTTCCTCCAATTGAAAGGAAGTCTAACACAGGCTCCTGCCCTTGCCTACGCTGATCCTGCCAAACCTTATGAACTACATGTGGATGCTAGCAGAGAAGGGCTAGGAGGAGTACTATACCAGGAATATGATGGCCTCCTGAGACCGGTGGCATATGTGAGTCGGGGTCTCACCCCTTCTGAGAAGAATTATCCCACTCACAAGTTGGAGTTCCTGGCCTTGAAGTGGACAAACTAAAAGACTACCTGTACGGGGCCAAGTTCGTGGTCAGAACCGACAACAATCCACTCACTTACATTCTCACTACGGCAAAACTGGATGCCACTGGGCACAGGTGGTTGGCTGCCCTGTCAGGATTCCGCTTCAGCCTCAAATATCGCCCTGGGGTCAATAACCAAGACGCGGATGCCTTGTCCAGAAGACCCTATAGCACAGGGGTCCCAGAAACAGAGTGGACTCAATTGACTCCAGATGGAGTTCAAGCCCTATGCCAAGGGGTGGAATACCGAACCAAAGGAGTGATTGGAGCAGAGGCCATAGGAGTCATGGCTGCCGGTGTCCCTAAAATGTATTGTAACCCTACACAGCTGAGGAGTGAGGGCCTGCCTACTTTCACGAAGAAGGACCTGAGAGTAGATCAGGCTGAAGATCCTCTGATTTGGTTAACTCTAAGAGCAATGAAAGTGGGTCAAAGAGGGCTCCTACTAATTGATTCACCAAAAGAGGCTCGTCTGGTCCACAAAGAGTGAAACTGCTGGACGGGGTGGTCTACCGAAGGGGCCCCTCGGATGATTTGGAAGAAAAGCAGCAGTTGTTCCTCCCAGAGAAGCATAGAGAAAATGTACTGAGAGCTTTGCATGATGACCATGGTCACTTAGGATCAGAAAGAACTTTCAAACTGGTCCGAGACAGATTCTATTGGCCCTGCATGAGATCTGAAGTTGAAAGTTACTGCCATTCCTGTCTAAGATGTATCCAGAGGAAAACTTTACCTTCGAGGAATGCTCCAATGAGTCATCTACAGAGTCAAGGACCCATGGACCTGGTGTGCATTGACTTCCTGTGCCTAGAGCCTGACACTAGTGGACAGGGAAACATCTTGGTGGTGACAGATCACTTTACCCGTTATGCTCAAGCTTTTCCAACCAAAGATCAACGTGCTCCTACTGTAGCCAAAGTCCTAGTGGAAAAGTTCTTCGTTCATTATGGTCTACCTCAGAGGATCCATTCTGATCAAGGCAGAGACTTTGAAAGTCGGCTCATCAGGCAGCTCTTGGATCTATTGGGGATTCAGAAGTCGAGGACCTCCCCCTATCACCCCCAGGGTGATGCACAACCGGAGAGATTCAATCGTACTCTACTCAACATGTTGGGAACACTGTCGACCAGGGAGAAACAGCACTGGAGTCGGCATATCTCTACCATTGTGCATGCTTACAATAGCACAGAAAGTGATGCTACCGGATACTCACCGTACCGCCTCATGTTTGGAAGAGAAGCCCGATTGCCAGTAGATTTAGCTTTTGGCCTCTCCCTTGACCAGACGTCTATTGCGTCTCATCAGGGCTATGTGGATAGACTCAGGAAGAACCTGGCTTCTGCATTTGAGAAGGCCCGTTCGACCTCTGAGGGTAGAGAACGAAGAAACAAACGAAACTATGACCTGAGGGTTCGGGTACAGGACCTACAGCCAGATGATCGAGTTTTGTTGAGAAATTTGGGTGCGTCTGCAAGACACAAGCTAGCTGATAGATGGAGTTCTCAGATCTACATTGTCTGTAAACAATTACCTGGCCTGCCAGTGTACCAGATTCGACCAGAGGGAAAGACCGGGCCACTGAAGAATTGGCATCGGAATCATCTCCTACCTCTGAATGAAGCTGTGCGGGTACCAGATAGAGATGAGTCTCCTTCACCCATTCCATCCACTTCCCGTCAAGCACCTGTTACCCGGTCACAACAGCCACCTTCTACAAGAGAAAGTGAGGACGACAGCGATGAGGAAGATGTGTGTCCGAGTTGGATGTGGCCATCTGAACCTATGGATGTCCATCCAACTATTATGGCTCCTGAGCAGGACTTGAACAATTTGAGACCGGATGCCCCTGAATTTGTGCCTCAAACAAACGAGGATATGCCCATGGAAGATAATTCTGTACCTTCTCAAGTGGAAAGTCTCTTGCCAGAAACCTCAGTGCTAGAGGATGCTCTTGTTCAGCCAGTCGAAGAGGAAACTGAATTCTCTCAGCCAACACTTCAAGTAGAAGGGGACTCCGCAGATGAGGGCCCATCATGGCTTTTAGAATCAAGGTCCAAACGACCAGTGCGACCCCCTCAGAGACTCACTTATGACTCACCAGGGAATAGCACAGAGGAAGCTGTAACTACTGTGCGAAGATCACCCGAGGTGTCCACCTTGACCACAGAAGTATCAAAGGACTTGTGTCCAACTCAGGCCATCAGCACACCTTGGTGGAGTGTCCCTCTACCCACCCCACTTGCTAGACGCTGTCATAAACTGCATCTATCTGCACGCAGTAAAGGTATTCAAGTAGTTTAGTATAAACTTTATATGTGCCTTTATATTGTATATGCTGTCTGTAGAACCTACAAACGCAGTTTACCCTTTGGAGGGACCCAAAGACTTTAAGTAGGGGGAGAATGTAGCCCTGTTGTTGATTTCAGCTCCTTTAAGAGAAAAGATATTGCAGCTGCAGGTGGAGCCGGAGAGCACAGCTTTGTGGGGATTGCAGACACAGCCACTGAGAAATTACAAATGAAAACGGATAATTAGACTACAGTTCCCAGAGTGCTACAGGAGAAAGACAGGAAGTGATGTCAGGTACAGACAGGACGTTCCGGGTGAGAGGGGAGTCGGATGTGAGGAGACAGAGAGAACAGACTGCTGTTGCTTGGGTGTGCCGCCTGTTTGTGGAGAGACTGTGCTGACTTGACATCTGAAGTGACATCTGCTACACAGGGTAAACGGCTGTTTGTTCCTGGCTGGAAGAGGATCCTCTGGGGCTGTGAGTAAGGTGCCACCCTGCTGAGAGGACACTGCGGGGGCGACTCGGCCCGGACGGACGCCAAATTTGATGACCAGAACCCCTGATGACATCAGACTCCAGCTCCTATATACAGCTCTTCATCGCAGAAGATAATTGCTGACATCCCTGCCGGCTACAGACGGACATCTCCCTCCGTGGATGGGTGAGAGGCCTCCGGCCCGTTGTCATTAACCATACACACAGATTTTTACCGTTCATATTGGGCCCCAACGTTGGCTAGCTGAAGAAACTACCACTGGCCAGTGGGTTAGGTACCCGGGTACATTGGGACTAAATATATATATATATAAGTTCACAGTTAGAATAACCGCATTTATCGTTCATCACTGTTATGCTGGTGTCTCATATGCAGTCTCTGTGTTATGCTGTGTAGAGATAAATGTTGATGTTGTATATTGCTATTCAGATTATTATATATATATAGTAAATAGTTATTTAAACTCTCACAAGGTGTGCTGGTGTGCTGTGGATTCATTATTTGTGGTGTGTCACAGAGGTAAAACAGAAGACCCGATCATCCAGCGGCTCCTTCGGGGGTGAGCGCTACAGAGACATAGATGTATTAATAATTTATTTTTGATAAGTTGGGCAATTGATACCCAGAAGACGCAGCAATGAGTCAAGCAAGCATAGAAGTAGAATATTTCCAGGATGATGGTCAAATGGATAATCTCTGAGAATCTGACAGCATATCTCTCCAAACGCCCGGACCTCTTACTCGATCATGAAATCTTACTACAGCCTGCTTTGTTCCAGAAAGAGTGTTTACCCCCTCCCCTGGGTGATGGATGCACTTTATATTTCAATAGATACACAATATCCTGTCAGGTTGTAGTGCTAGCAGCTGTTTTTGCAATATGAATTTAGCGCAGTAATTTTATATGTTTTTTTTACGCTGATATTCCTGTCTACATGCACTCCAGCAATGCATGCCATTTCCCAAGACTGGTTTCCTAATAGTGATAACAGAAGAAAATTTTCACATAAAACGGTCATATTACAGTCTTCGTCAGAAACTATTGTGACAGGGCGACACCATAGGAGCGAGCACAGTTGGAAGACAGGGACAGAGCGTTGTCACCCTATAGTGGGTAGTCACTGAACAAAGGCCTCCATTGCAGGATCACCAGGTAATATTTAAAAGAACACTGCAGATTTTAAATGATTTTTTTTAGGGCTGTGGAAATTAACTATTAATTCATCAAAATCTTTAATATTTTCGATCGATCAACATTTTTTTGATTGATCAAAATTCTTTTGATTGGTACTCACCTCTCCGCCGGCTTCCGGGTCTTCAGGGAGTTCCGTCGGAGACACGGTGACGTCATGGACACCAGCGGGGCTTGCCGTGTCAATCTGAAGGGCTCCTTTGCTGTGCCTTGATATCTGCATGCCGGCAGGACCTTACTATCTGCCACACACAAGGGCTGTTACACTTCCCTCTATCACTTCCCTCCATCAACCTGGGATTCTACAGTCAATCCACTGGGAGTTGTGATAGTTCCTGGGACGTTCACGGGACGTCTACATGCCGGCGGACTGATGTTAACCTCTCCTCATCTGGATTCAGCAGTGAGATCGTTGTACACATTTTTATACCAGTATCATACTTAGCTACATGTTTTTATGACTGCTTTTGCTACAGTTTGGTATTACTCACACCATTTTTACAGTTTATGTAGCTACATCGATTTTATCTCCAGTGCAATATTTATTTTGTTACCCACCTGAAGACTATAACAGTTTTAATGTTATTCCCATTGAGTGCTGCCTTTGTGTGTTTTTTGTATCCTGCCATCCATTTTTCCAGTGGTTGGTAGCTGCACCGGGAATCAGCCTGCAAGGAGATCAGCTAAAAGTAGTTGGATCTGTATCTGCGTTATAATTAATCGAAATTAGTCGATTAATCGATTAAAAAAAAAAACACAACAATTTTGATCAGTAACAGCCCTAATTTTTTTAAACAATATTAACATGTTTAATATGTTGTATGTGATTTTAGTGGCTGGGTTTAAATATATTTTAAGTCTTTTCAGAAACCAGAAAGGGCCCATTCAAAAGTGATGCATAACCTTTTGACAACCATAAATGGTATTACATGTGGAATGATCATTCGCAAATACATCAATCCTGGTCAGGAGATCACTCCTTTTCGGTCATGAGATCACTCTGATATGTTTTTCCTCGTTTGTTCTACCAGGATGCATGAGAAAGCAGCGGCCCTTGACGTCTGACATGAGTGGCCTGGAGAGTGATAGGGGGTCATTAACAGGACAGTCTGCTGGGTCAAGAAATGGCACAGCCAGAAGTTCAATCCAAGATGTAGCACATGGGTAATTTTTAGAGAATCACTGAATGGGCTACATCAAGCTGCAAAAAGGGTGATTAACTGTAGTCACGACACCCTGTGCCAGCCCAGCTATATATTAAATTTGAATCTGGAGTTACACTTTAGGAAGTGAAAATGGAAGATACACTATATTGCCAAAAGTATTGGGACACCTGCCTTTACATCAGGGGTGCCACTTAAGCGACTTGGTAACCGGTCGCGGGCCACAATGAGCGGAGTGGGCAGATGGAAGGTCCGTGTCCGCTTTGCATATGCAGGTGGATACAGACAAAACGCACTACACTATAAGCTCACCAAACTAGCAGGTATTTACAGAAGTCTATGACTCAATACAGGTAACCTGCAGGTGCGCTGCTCTGCATCTGTGGGTCAGTTTTAAAGCAGCCCAGTAACTACTGCAGAACAGATATGTCCATATATACACTGTGATTTTAGTAATAAACTGACCTTTAATAACAGTATTCTATTCTGATCCATCCCAGAGCAGGAGGTCGCGGGCCACATTAGAGGGCTCTGCGGGCCACATGTGGCCCCTGGGCCACTGGTTGGGCACCCCTGCTTTACATGCACATAAACTTTAATGGTATCCCAGTCTTAGTCTGTAGGGTTCAATATTGAGTTGATCCACCCTTTGCAGCTATAACAGCTTCACATTTTCTGAGAAGGCTGTTCACAAGGAGTGTGTCTATGGGAATGTTTGACCTTTCTTCTAAAAGCGCATGTGAGGTCAAGCACTGATGTTGGATGAGAAGACCTGGCTCACAGTCTCGGCTCTAATTCATCCCAAAGGGATTCTATCGGGTTGAGGTCAGGACTCTGTGCAGGCCAGTTAAGTTCCTTCACCCCAGATTTGCTCATCCATGCATTTATGGACCTTGCTTTGTGCACTGGTGCACAGTCATGTTAGATTAGGAAGGGGCTATCCCCAAACTGTTCCCCCAAAGTTGGGAGCATGAAATTGTCCAAAATATATTGATATGCTGATGACTTAAGAGTTCCCCTCACTGGAACTAAGGGACTAACCCCACTCCCTGAAAAACAATACCATAATCCCCCCTCCACCAAATAATTGGCCCAATACTTTTAGCAATATAGTGTGGATGAGTGAGTTTGGGGTGGAGGAACTTGACTGGCTTGCACAGAGTCCTAATCTAAAACCAATAAAACATATTTGGGATAAATTAGAGCAGAGACTGCAAGCTAGGCCTTCTCATGCAACATTAGTGCCTGATTTTACAAATTTGATTCTAGAAAAATGGTCAAACATTCCCATAGACACACTCCTAAACCTTGTGGACAGCCTTCCCATAAGAGTTGAAGCTGTTATAGCTGCAATGTGTGGGCCAACTCAATATTGAACCCTACGGACTAAGACTGGGATGTCATATAGTGTATTTCCTGCAATGACTATCTCTTGGGATATGCAATTCCAATGGACAAGAGTTAAGACTCCCATACACAGAAACCACATTATGGTTTAATTACCCCTTCTCTCATCTTGTCTATTCACAAAACACCTCAAATAAAAAATAAATAACTGTTGTATTTTTTGCCAAGTGGAGGTAGGGAAAGGAAAGGGAAAGGTAAAGGGAGAGGAAAGGGATGGTAAATGACAGGATTCCTTCACTGTAGGAGAACCAGAGTTCTCATAGCCAATGCCTGAAGTAGAGCACTGAATGTTGGACCTAGCAGGTATAAATGAATGAAATATACAGTCAACTGGACAGAGCTGACCATGTAATACACTTGAAAAGAGTTAACTAATTTTACCCCTACGAATTGGTAAAATAGTTTGTTGCTGGAGTTCTACTTTAAGGCCCCTTTCACACTGGGGTGGGAGTTGCGGTCGCGGTATAGCGTCACTATTTTTAGTGGCGCTATACCGTCGGAATTGCTGCGGAATTGCCACGGAATTGCCGCGGAATTGCTGCGGAATAGCCGCGCTATTCACCCGATAGCGGTGCGGTTTTAACCCCCGCTAGTGGCCGAAAAATGGTTAATACTGCCCGCAAGCCGGCGGTATAGCCGCGGTGTCCCATTGTTTTTAATAGGAAGGAGCAGTGGAGGCGCGGTAAACACACCGCTCCAAAGATGCTGCTACCAGGACTTTTGGAGTGGTCGCCTCAGTGTGAAAGCACTTGCAGGGCAGGAGTTTTTTAGGCGGTATTTAGACGCTATTTTTAGCACTAAAACTCCTTAGTGTGAAAGGGATCTAAGTTTACCAGACAGGGTAGGCCTGAAAATAATAGACACTCTGAAATCTTTAAAAATTGGTTGCCAAAGACTTTGTGATCTATACAGGAAAAAACACTTATTTTATTTGTGACAAGAAAAGAGTTAATTTCAACTCAAAATATACATGATTTCAAAATGCGGTCCTGGCCCTGACCCTTCACGTGAGTGTGATTATTTAATGACAGGTCTACCTTACGGAGCAGTCACACATATGATATTGAATAATAAGTCAATATTGGGCAGTCACTCTGTACCTCTTACTAATTACAGTTCAGTCACGATTTCTCTGCCTGATAAATAAATGCATGCTATTTACCATACAGTAATATTTAAATTTAGCTGGCTCTGCTGCTATAAATACTGCAGAAATAAATCATTTTAAAGCGTGTGTGCTGGAAGATTGCATTCATATTAGCAGTGGTGATTACACAGTGATTGGAGCTGGAAATAGCAGCATTACTGGCACACACATTGGGCACTTCTATTCACAGTCACATATTATTTCTGATTATTTGATTATTATTACTATTATTTTTCTTGTAGCAAGGAGAGCACGAAAAAACTGATTTCTGCTGGATGCCCTTGTGGTTTTGACTTGTGTGCAAGGCATCTGCGGAAGCATGTTATAAAACCACACCATTAAATCTCAGAACTGTCACTACACAGAACTGGGTCATAATTTGTTTTTACTTTTGAAGAATTTTCCCTGGTATATAGCTGGAAACTGTAACTTGTGGCTTGGAAAGCGTTACCAGGTTGTTAAGGATTATGATCCAAAAGCAGAGAGGTCAAGTCAACCCATTAGCAACTGCTATTTGTAAATTACCTAGGTTCCACAGCTATTTAAAGCATCAGCATACCAAAAAAATGATATTTCCGCTCTGAGTAGTGCGATATAGGGTATGTCTAGCTCATGTGGTAGATGCATTTTCAATGAGTTGTGCCAATTCAAACTTTCTGACTTTCTGGCCTATGTTTATTGCAAAACAAAAAAGGAAAGTTTACATAAGGTTGCCCACGCAGGGGTCTCAGCTTCACAAAGCAAACAGTCAACTAAAAAAATATGGGCAGACATCTGGCTCTCTTGTCAGGTTACTTCAGAGCCAGCTTCCCTTTTGTTACAGCAGGCCCACTCCTGGCCTCTAGATAGGGTTCTCCTAGCACTCTGGCTCTCTTGTTCTTCCAGAGACTTATAGGGCCAGATTCTCGTAGGGATGCCTATCTTTGTGCGGGTGTAGCTTATCTGAATTACGCTGCGCCGCCGCAACTTTGAGAGGCAGGTGCCATATTCTCAAAGATGTTGCACCTAAAGTTACAGCGGCGTAGTGTAAATGGGCCGGCGTAACCGCGCCTAAATCAAAATAGGCAGGTAGGGGGCGAGATCCATGTAAATGAATCGTGACCCCATGTAATTGATGCTTTTTCCGAATGGCGCATGCGCCGTCCGTGGACGTATCCCAGTGTGCATGCTCAAAATTATGCCACAAGTACTCATTGGTTTCGACGTGAACATAACTTACGCAAAGCCCTATTTGCGAACGATTTACGCAAACGACGTAAACGACAGAAAATTCTATGCTGTCCCGACGTCCATACTTAACATTACGTACGCCTCATATAGCAGGGGTAACTTTATGCCAGACTTATGCTTACGCAAACGACGTAAAATACGACGACCGGGCGCAAGTACGTTTGTGAATCGGCGTATCTAGTTAATTTGCATATTCGGCACGTAAATCGACGGAAGCGCCACCTAGCGGCCAGCGTAAATATGCAACTTAGATATGATGGTGTAAGAGACTTACGCCGCTCGTATCTAAGCAAAATTCTGGCGTATCTTGTTTTCTGAATACAGAAAATAGATACGCCGGCGCATCTTTGAAGTTAAGCGGCATATCTCGAGATACGCCGACGTAACTGCTACGAGAATCTGGCCCATGGACTTTTTCCAGTCCTCTGGACACGCTATCTGCTTCAGCTTTCTCAGTCTCCACTGGCTCTCTTAGGCTCACTCAGCCTTTTGTTACAGCAGGCCCACTTCTGGCCTCTAGATAGGGTTCTCCTAGCACTCTGGCTCTCTCGTTCTTCCAGAGACTTATGGACTTTTTCCAGTCCCCTGGACACGCTATGCACTTCAGTTTTCTCAGTCTGCACAGATTCTCTTAGGCTCACTCACCCTTTTGTTACAGCGGGCCCACCCCTGGCCTCTAGATAGGGTTCTCCTAGCACTCTGTTTTTTTCGTTCTTCCAGAGACTTATGGACTCTTTCCAGTCCTCTGGACACACTATGCACCTCAGCTTTCTCAGTCTCCACAGGCTCTCTTAGGCTCACTCAGCCTTTTGTAACAGCGGGCCCACTGCTGGCCTCTAGATAGGGTTCTCCAAGCACTCTGGCTCTCTTGTTCTTCCAGAGACTTATGGACTCCTTCCAGCCCCCTGGACTCGGTATCCGCTTCACGAAAGCTCAGTGGAATGTGCTATCTCCATTACGAATGCTAGTTTTACCAGAAGGTGCGCTACCGTCTCATACTTGATTCTGACCATGCGTATGTTTTTAAGACACGTAACCAGCCTGATGATAATCAGAACGAGAAAATTGAGACTCCCGACGAGAAAATAGAGAGCAGGTTCTCTTTTTTTCTTGTCGAGATTCACTACAGTTTTCTCGGCAAAAAGCTCTGCCAGCAGAGTGTGTACGAGGCTTTAGTCTATGGGAAAGCAGGTGTGCGTCTGTTTTCATCCAGCTACCTCTGGTAGATGCAAGAAAAACCTGAAGGGACATAGATGTCACAAAAGTGACATCTGTTCTATTATGCTCCAATCAGAACAGATGCCGCTTATCTGAAAGAACCCTCATTTCAGTTTTGACAATGCTGCCCAGACCTAGTAATGTCTGTCACATTTGCAGAGGGTATTCATTTAGCAAAGTGAATGACATAATTTAATATAATAGAGGAAAGCTGTGTTCACGTGAATTATCCAAAAATCATGTTTTTATTTATTTCCCTTGGACATATTTGGGTATTCAAACTGAACACAGATTTACTTTATTGACTAAGCTAAACCAACATTCACTTTGCAAGGTGAACATTCTCTACTCCAGGCATCCTCAAACTACGGCCCTCCAGATGTCGCGGAACTACAAATCCCATGAGGCATTGTGAAACTCTGACATTCACAGACATGACTAGGCATGATGGGAAATGTAGTTCCTGAACAACTGGAGGGCCATAGTTTGAGGACCCCTGCTCTACTCCATTAGTAAGTGGAAATTGAACCATATACAGTAACACCACGTTGATTTGGTTATGATAAGCATGTTTTGCGGATACACTATTCGGAAATTTTTCAACAAAACAATCAACACTTGGTTTCCCTCCATCTAATTTTTTCTACACATATGCTTAAACTACTGGCTTTGTTTTCTTTACATTATAATATATTTGATAGTTTAGTTCTCTATTGTCTTGATTATTTTTTTTTACTGTTTTACTGCACCCGTGGGTTGGTTATCCCCTAAAGTCCACTTCTTTCTAGGTGGCTGCTCTATGTCTGTAATAAGACTTTTGTGAGTCATGTATATAAATACACCTGCCAGGTAGCAAATGTTTCTGGATATTGTATTCAAATGCTGCCATATATGCAGACAAACTGCTGTCATTGTGTCAGTTTGAAAAAAAAAAAAAAAAAGGAGGGTAGTATGAAGATGTCATAGTGTCAATATTGGCTGTTATCTTGTTATCATTACTACCATTAGCGCAAGTGTACTTTTTTTTTTTTTAATTGCAAACTTGAACAATTATTTCTCTGCACAAAGAGATTATACTAAGAATTAAGGTGCAACTAAAGGCATTTTTTTTGGGGGCGATTTCCCTTTAATTCCTGCCAAGACAGGAAGTGAGAGGAAGTCAAAGGGGGTCAGTTGTCTTTTCAGTTCCAGACATTTCAGTTACAAATAGGTTGCATCAATTGCTTGCTTCTTACCTCTCTCAATGTTTAATCTACCCACCTCACCACCTTGTCAAGGAATTTCACTTTTCCTGTTGCAGCAGAGAAAAGCTTACTCCTAATACAACATTTACTGCAATTATTAAATAATCCAAAAGGGGGGGTCATATCTTTTCATATTGGCTTTATTAGTTGGATGCAGGGTGCAAAAATCTTGTTATCAGAATAATTTTGAAATATAAGTCATTAAGCTGAAAAATTTCCCTCTGTTTTAAAAAAAACTATGTAATATGAGCAACTTCCTATCAAACCAATTTGCACCTAATCATGTTTGCCCTTTATAGTTTTTGGTAGGTCTAAAGAAAATTAACCAATAACATTTAAAGTGGTGTTCCGGCCTTCCCCTCCAAAAATTTTAAGTCAGCAACTACATATACTGTTGCTGCTGACTTTTAATATTAGGACAATTAACTGTCCTGAAATGCAGCGATGTCACCACCGCAGTCAATGTTTCCATCGGCTGTTGGGTGCTGCTGTTGCCTTTGCCGGTAAGGGAACCCAGCAGTGAAGCCTTGCGGCTTCATGGCTGGGTCCCTACTGCACATCTAGGGACTGGTCTCTACTGCGCTCTTTTGCTGGCCCAGCAGTAGGGGAAGGAGGAGGGTGGAGAGGGGGCTGAACTTCTGATGTAACTCGCTGCACGAGATTCGATGGAAGTGAGGACAGGGTACCTGTCAAAAAGGAGTTTCTAAAGGTGCCAAATGTGTCACGAGAGGTGGGGAGGAGACAGATAACTCCACTTCAACATGCATGTACAGCTTGAATACACCTACCCATACCCACCTACCCATCTGAACTTAGCAGTCTTAAAAAATATAGAGGACAGGGTACCTGTCAAAAAGGAGTTTCTAAAGGTGCCAAATGTGTCACGAGAGGTGGGGAGGAGACAGATAACTCCACTTCAACATGCATGTACAGCTTGAATACACCTACCCATACCCACCTACCCATCTGAACTTAGCAGTCTTAAAAAATATAGAAAAAACTCTGACTCCTTGGGAGGCCCCCTGGCGACTGCTGTCTTTTCACTTTGACAGCTTTTATATAGGCTCTTATATAGGCAAGGGCCTGTATTACATATACTACACGGACTGCACTATATACTCTAAACTGTATTATATATACTACACTGACTGCACTATATACTCTGAACTGTATTTTATATATATATATATATATATATATATATACACACTACATTGACTGCACTATACACTCTGCACTGTATTATATATACTACACTAACTGCATTATCTACTCTGAACTGTATTATATATACACTACACTGACTGACTGCACACTACACTACCTGCCTAATCTCCATTCATTCAATACATACAGCCGTCATGTGCGCAGTAGCCTTATATAGTGTGGGGTGTGGACTTAGCCCCTGAGCCATGATTGGGCAAAGGCACCCTGCCTTTGGCCAATCATGGCTCTCACAGCACATCACGCTGTGATTGGCCAAAGCATGCAGGTCAGGTGCATACTTTTGCTTATCAGCAGTCATCAATGCACTGCAAACTCGCAGTGCATTATGGGGCGCTCTGTGATAGGCAAACCTGACACGAACGCCCCATATGTTTGTTCTATGAACAAACAAACAAGGATCCACAACTGATGTGAGCTGATTTGCCTCTAGGGATTCAGTACAATTCTAAGCTTATGATTCCTGGATCCCAGAGCTCACTAATTGTAGTGATAGTAATATTCCACATTCAGACAGAAGACTTGTGTATGCACAATTTGCTTTTGAACATTTTACTTTTTATTGCAGGCTGACAGATGCCATGAAGAAGCACATTTGTGTACAACTGTATAGGTCAAATGATTTATTTTCTCACTTCTATAAAGAATCTTAAAGCAAGCTGCAAGTATTCCACTCTCCATCGCACTCTTGAGGTGGCATGTTTATACATGTATTTATTTAGCTTTATGTTTTATGTGCAGTTTCTGTACTATATAAACACATCCCACTAACAAATTCACTGGCCAGTTACCCATAACCGATTCTGTGTTGGCTACTTTCGACCATGAATATGTTACAATGAGACAGCAATGTTTATAGCCAAGTTTCACAGATGTTATTAGCAGCGTTCTTAGTACAGCAAACAATGTAGATGTCGCCCAGAGCTAAGAAATTAGCAAAACACATTTATCATGCGCCCAAGCTGGCCATTTTGGCAATAAACAGACACTAATAATTTAAAATTTGGAATTCTTTTAACATCCATTTATCACAGTGTTCAATGTACTTTCTGCTTACCATCCTAGCACTGCATTAAGGTGATTAAATATAATACCAAGAGAATGCAGCTGGGACACAGCTTGAAGCCATATTTCTCGAATCTGTGATTTTCTAGGATTTCTAGCAATTTCTCTCTCCCTGTAGCTCGATCTACCAAGTTTATTCACTCTATTTACAGCAAAATATAAAAAAAACACATGATTTACTGTGCCAGAGCCAGTGAAGATTGTGTGTGTTTCTTGCAGATAAGACTATCTCTACAAATACTGTATATTATACTTATTCTGAGAAAGGAAGAACATTGCTATAAAAAGCAGCTGTAACTGGAAACAAATGCCCCAAATACAACACCATTGCAGTTAATAATGATGCCAGAATCATTAAAAAATATTCTCAATGACTTAAATTTTCAATTTTCATTAAACATTAACAAAACCAGAGACGCATATGCATCTTTATTTTAATATTATATATAGATAAAACAAAAACATAGAATTTGTTTTTGAAAACTAAAGAAAAGCGGAGCTATGGTCAAAAGCCAATCAGAACAAACTGGCCTACACTTTCCAATCCAAGGGTATATACGTTGTGACCCGATTCTTTATAGGTCAGAAGATCATTCCCGTTATATATTGTACATGGGAAATAATTTAATGGTTGTGAAAAAATCATTTCTATCATGTGACAAACTTGTCTGATGTGTGGTCACCATCTGCACCATATTTGAAATCTAAAAAGTCAGTTCAATTGACCACTGGTGTCTTAGCAGCTTTTCTTTGTTGGTAACATGAGTCTCCACCTAAAAAACTCTTCCAGGTTTTTACTGCTATTACCGTTCCTGATGAGGAAGTTATCCCTCACATCTGCTTTGGAGACTATTGTCTCTGCAATGGAAAATCAACAGAACCTCTTCATCAGGGATGCAGACAGCAATGAAAATGCAATGGAAGTGAGGTCCTGACATTTCTCCACTCTACCAGAATTTTTTGTTATGGCTAAATATGAGATTCTTGCTAGGATTACTCCTCACTTCCTGTCTAGTGACAACCATCACAAGGACAGTAAGTGAGGGGAAATTCTCCCCAACTGGGCATATATACAGTAGATCAATAAAAACTGTGATATTCAATACAAAGTTTTGGCTGGAGTTCTAGTGTAAAGCTCACTGGTAATGTGGCTTACAGTAAAAGGCCATTTTACTTACCTAAATCTAAGTTCACATAACACACTGGGTTCTGAGTCTTCTATCCTCTGGATCACAGGAAGGGAGGGTCCTCTAGGTGCCCATGTCGCTACCTCTGTGATGTGGACACTTCATATTCGCTGTCCAGTGGTGGGGATCTCTCAGGCTCCTGAAGACTGCACAGAATGACATCACCACCAAAGCTCCAATCAGTGGGGGCTCAGATAGCAACACTGGACCACCAGTCTATAGGGTGGTCAAAAAGGTGACAGCAAGAGACACATGGCAGTGGATTCTGGTAAGCAATAAATATATTAGAGGTTTTTCTTCATGTACATGGGAGGGGGGCACAGTTTTTGCCTGGAGAGAAGGGCTTTAAGATGATTGGAGATGGCTCTGGAAAGCAAAGGGTTGTATTTGTCAGTAACGTAATAATTCAACCTAGTAATACAATCTGCTTGATCTCAATAAGAATAGAAAGTGTGTGTTTTTCTGAAGCATTCTTTATGCTGCTATGCTGTAAGAGTTCAGAGCAACCTGCCCTTACCATACTATGCCGTGACTGCATATTAAGAGCTGTGCTTGTGTTCTGCATTTAATTAGACACTCATGAACTAGAAGAGCTCAGCAATTCAGCCCAGGACATGTTAACACCAGTTACCCTATATAGAAATGTTTTAAACTGTTTTCCATTTCTGTTTTCTTTGCTAAATCCTATTAAGCTTTAATTTTCCACAATTTTCCGGCAAAAAAATGGTAACAAGCTACATACATTAGTTGCATTTATTTGGTGGGTAAGACAATGGAGAAATCTGACATTTCTATAAATGGTGCATTCATTAGTACAGTATATCTATATTTATGAACATCTTGCTGACAATACAAAATCACCTTTGTTCAGTAGCCCAGAGCAAGTCATTCTTAGGAGCCTACCGATATTACACTGGAAACTGATTTGGATGGTCCAACACCATTATTTTTTACATCAATTTGCCATATTTTTATCATTGATTAAATGTTTTCATAAAGCTAAACAAATATTAATGCAGTACAGGGAAACTCTTAGGAGCTTTTCCAGTTTCAGATGATAGTGCTGTCCTTTTTTTTATGGACATTATGTTTTGTTCTGTTCTTGGCACACAGATGGGAAGACAACACGCTCAAAGCTTAACCAATTATCTAAGTGAAGTTGATAAAACCCTTCACCCAGCAGGCAGCTGGCCTTAGATCTAACTCAACAGAAAGGACAATAAAACTGCTGGGGCTCTACACAAAACAGAGTTTCTAAAAAAAATGCCACCTTTTAACAACGCACAAGGAGACCAATGAAACAAGTTCAGGTAATACTGTATCGTTCAAATTGGAAAACACGTAATAATTTTTCACTTTTAGCTTTCACTACGTTATGATAGATAGACAGAGAGAGAGATAGGTAGATAGATAGATAGATAGATAGATAGATAGATAGATAGATAGATAGATAGATAGATAGATAGATAGATAGATATTCATTGGAATACTATTATCTACTAAGGGCCTATGTACAGGCACATTTGTGCTTTGCTGACCACATCAATTTTTGAAGCATATTGGAAAAACCTGAAATACAATGGGTTTGATTTACTAAAATTGGGGAGTGCAAAAACTGGTGCAGCTCTGCATAGAAACCAGTGGCGGTACGTCCATAGGGACGCAGGAGCGCCGCCCCCTCTGGCTCGCTCACAGCCTGTAAAATATACAGATTCATACACTGTATGAATCTGTATATTTTCGCCGCTGCCGCCCACTATTCAGCTGACCGCACATTGAGCGCCGGTCAGCTGAATAGCGGCAGTTGACTGGCTGTGTGGAAGTGCCTATCAGGGCCAGCGGCTGTAGTCGGCTTCCTGAAGCTCATCCTCGGGACGTACCGGCCGTGTATCCGAGGATAAGACTGACAAGCATCATCGAGGGCGGGACGAGGGACATCGATGGACGTAGAAGCCATAAAGGTAAGTGCCAGGGGGGGTACTGGGCACGGTGGCTACAAGTGGGGGCACAGTGGCTACAATTGGGGGCACAGTGGCTACAAGTGGGGGCACAGTGGCTACAATTGGGGGCACAGTGGTGACAATTGGGGGCACAGTGGCGACAATTGGGGGCACAGTGTCGACAATTGGGGGCACAGTGGCGACAATTGGGGGCACAGTGGCAACAATTGGGGGCACAGTGGCAACAATTGGGGGCACAGTGGCGACAATTGGGGGCACAGTGGCTGTGTTTGATGGCATAGTGGTGACAATTGATGGCACAGTAGCTGCGTTTGATGGCATGGCACAGTGGCTGCATTTTGATGGCACGGTGGCTGCGTTTTGATGGCACGGCACAGTGGGTGTGTTTTGATGGCATGGCATGGTGGCTGCGTTTTGATGGCATGGTGGCTGCGTTTTGATGGCATGGCACAGTGGCTGTGTTTTGATGGCATGGCACGGTGGCTGCATTTTGATGGCATGGCACGGTGGCTGTGTTTTGATGGCATGGCACGGTGGCTGCGTTTGGATGGCATGGCACAGTGGTTGCGTTTTGATGGCACAGTGACTGAATTTGATGGCATGGCACAGTGGTAACAATTGATAGGTACAGTGAGGCTGCAATTGTTTTTTTGTTTTTTTTCGTTTGTGCCCCCCCAAAATTTTTGAGCACCAGCTGCCACTGATAGAAACCTAACAGCTTCCAGGTTATATTGTCAACGCTGGTTGTAAACCCTTGGTAAAAAAAACAACAACCCTGCAAGACAAAGGCATAACATGCTAGTATGCATAGCATACTAGCTCATTCTGAATTACTTACTTTAGATCGAAGCCCCCCAACGGTCCTCGCCCCCCCTCCAGCAGCGACATCTCTCCCGGGGGTTACTTCTGGATATCGCGGCTCCGGTGCTGTGATTGGCCGGAGCAGCGATGATGTCACTCCCGTGCATGCGCACAGGGGCCGCGGTAACGGCACAGTTCCTAAAGCAACGGCACGTGCGTGCCATTGCTTTAGTTTGCCCCATTGAGCATGTGCCGATGACATCAGCACATGCAGGGGACAGGGGATATCTCCTAAATGGTACAGGTTTAGGAGATATCCTGGGTAGCTACAGGTAAGCCTTATTATAGGCTTACCTGTAGCATAAAGTGGTGTGTAAGGGTTTACAACCACTTTAATCGAATAAGCTGCAGTTAGAAGCTGATTGGCTACCATGCACAGCTGCACCAGATTTTTAGTAAATCAGTCCCAGCGTCTGAATTGGATTGTAAAGCTGTGTTCATTTGTATTAACTATTGCTTTTGCACTGTATTGCATTTGTGGACAGAATTAAAAAAATACCTAAAAAATACTTAAACTGGTAAAAACAACCTCTAATACTAGCCACATGTACAGCAGTTCTCAAGGAATTTCAACCACTTTTAGGGATGATGGTAACATACCACTAACAGTTTCACTTTGAAACCATAGTAGTTTCGACAACATATTCATTTCTAAAAAAAAAACTCCAGTTTCAGTTTTTTTTTTAAACATTGCTTGTAAACTGTATACTGTGTAAATACTGTAAAAATAATTATTAATTAAAAAAATTGATAATGATAGAAATCAAGTGTGACCGTCTCAAATTAGGAAATTATTTACATTTATTTGTCATTTTATGTCATTAAATATTTTTTAAATGCCAATTTAAATGGCAACTTTCCCTCATGTCTGGCCCTGACAACTAATGGATTTGAGCTAGAGCAGGGATCTCCAAACTTTTCAAACAAAGGGCCACTTTATTGTCCTTCAGACTTTAGGAGGGCTGGATTGTGACCAGCAGGGACAGGAAATGTCACGGGCCCAGCATCAGTGAGAATAAATATGGCCTCAGGTTTGGTGGTCAATAAAAGGAGGAGTTTCCCCCCCATTAGTAGGAGGAATAGTATCCCATCATTGGTATCAGTGTAAGATTCAGTGTCCCATTGTTGGTGTCAGTGGCTCATATCAGTGGGATGCATAGTGCCCCAAGGGCCGGATAGAGGCTATCAAAGGGCCACATATGGCCCTCAGGCCGCAGTTTGGAGACCCCTGAGCTAGAGAATAGGGATAATATCCCCAGTCCAAAATAAGAAAACTGTTAGTTTTCATTAGTAAGTTTGCTTTCAATGGAGAACCAAACAAAAAAAAAAATATTTTTACAGTAGAGGCCACTAGGAGACTTTGGGGTTGATTTACTAAAACTTGAGAGTACAAAATCTGGTGCAGCCATAAGTGTGAGCAGCCCATTGCATTAGGGTATGCACCCCAAACCTCATACACACATGACTTTCTCTGCAGCCTCAGCTGCATTAGACAATAAATGATTGGGGAGTGCTCTGTGCTGAGTGACTTCCTGTATATTTACAAACTGAAACATCCCCCACAACAGCCGGGGGGAATTGGTGAGGAAAGGAGGGAAGCCAAGAGCACAGCGGTTGGGGGTGTGCAATACGAGGGGAAGTTCGGACAGTAGGGGGAATCTGCACCGCATAGAGTGATCAGAGTGTGCCCAGGCACACCCCATGCGCATTGCCTATGGGTGCAGCTCTGCATAGAAACCAATCAGCTATCACGGTTTTTGTCAAAGCTTAATTGATCAAGCTGAATTGAGAAGTTGGCTATCTTGCACAGCTGCACCCTATTTTGCACTCTCCGATTTTTCTAAACCAAATCTTTAGTATATAGTACAGCTAAAAGATTAAAGTTTTGGATCACTGACTCCCAGTTGGAGGTCCTTGCCTCCTATCACTTAGAAGCAACTTGTGATCACAGCTTGATAAGCTATTGTATAAGGCTCTTGGATTCTTTCATTTATGAAGATCATGATGTCCAGATGAATCTCGCTCTTTGTTGTCAAAGTAATCAGTACTTTATCACTCAGTGTCTCTATTAAAGGAGTTATAAAGGAATTTTTTTTTTTTTTTTTTGCTGAAATGACTGTTTACAGGGTATAGAGACATAATAGTTAACTGATTCCTTTTAAAAACAATTAAAAACAGATAAAAATCAATCATATAATGTACCTGTAGTTTCAGTTTAGTTTTTGCATCTAGTTTCGTCTTTGCATGTTATTTCCTGCCTCTGTGCTATATATATGAGCCATAGAGCAGTGATGGTTTGGAAAACGAAACTAGAAACTCCCAGTACTGTGGTCCTCAGGAAACAGACAACCAGGAAGTGTCCAGAACAGAGAAGAATTACAGCAACATCAGAGCAAAAACGAACAATGAAGACATGAAACCAGGACTGCAGTAAGGTAAAGGAAGCTATTTAGCTAAAAAAAAAATCCTTTAGTGACCCTTTAAGACTTGTAAATGTAAGGCCATTCATCCAATGACAGACATAAAGATAGGTTGTTACCGTATTGTTATATACAGTATTTATAATTCACTTTATTAACATTGAACCACAGAAACTTGTAAAACAAAAGGCATGTCTTTATTATAAAGATAAATAAATACATTTGTATATATTTAGCAAGCCAAAGTTCCTGAATCTTGATATCAACCTTTCTTATTGCTCTGTACCATGGCTCTTATACAAGCAGAAGGTCAATGCTCTGTGCTCTCAGTCTAAACCCCATGAAACTATAACAGGACAGGAGTGATTGCAAAGATGACCTCATCAAAGTGCTGCTACTCCTTCATTATACAGACATGGTTTGAGGTGGGGCCTTGACTAGGTGTAGTCCACAGAGAGGTCCAGGCAGGGTTATATCAGGATCACAAGACTAAATGAACACATTTACAAATATTTCACATATACAGTCAGCTGCTGAATTCACCTTTATATTACATAATGCATAGCCAGTGCTGTGTGACCCTGCAGCAAATACTTTCTTTGTGGAAGTAGGTGCACATTGTCATTGTGTGTTTATATATTAGTACATACACCTTTTTTTTTTCTTTTTTTTTTATAACTAAACAATAGGTTGTAACTATTGATTGAACAGACAATGCAATTAATCAGCCCATTCTCTTAGCATCATACAGAAGATATATTAATCATCTATAACTTTTATGTTATAATTCAGTCAATAGAAAAAAATATGTTATGAATGTATTATTAAGCAAAGGAAGATGTAGGCATATACAACATCACATTAGATGTTCTCTTGTTATCCTTAACCACTTGACCTCCAGAAGATTTTACTTTCTGCTATAAAACATATCCAATACATATTTTTAGTGAAAAAATCAAAATAAGCGTATATTGATTAGTTTGTGCAAAAGTTATACCGTCTACAAACTATGGGATATTATTCTACTTTATTTTACTAGTAATGGCGGTGAACAGCAACTTATAGCGGGACTGCGATACTGCGGCAGATGTTCTGACACTTTTGACACATTTTTGGGGACCAGTGACACTAATACAGTGATCAGTGCTAAAAAAATATGCACTGTACTAATGACACTGGCTAAGAAGGGGTTAACATCAGGGGCGATCAAAGGGTTAACTGTGTGCCTAGCCAGTGTTTTACTACAGTGTGGTAGGTGCTTTTACTAGGGGAATGCATGGATCCAGGGCCGCTGATAAGGCAGTACACCCAGCCCTGTTGTACCGGGCGCCGGCCTCATAAACTCCACAGGGGGGCCCGGTTAGCGCTAAAATTAATTTCTAGCAAAAAATTAAAAATAGGACTTTATAACCCACAGCCCCACACCCACTTTGAATATAGTCATTTCCTGGGCCCCCTCAGGTCAACAGAGGGGCCCAGGAGGTGAGAGCAGAGGAGGGACTTTTTCGCCATTTTCGGGCGCAGGCACAAATCCCCTACTACATGCTGCTCTTAACCTGTGCACCTACACAGATTATAGTTCCGGCCATTCACTGTGTGCCTTCCCTGGCGGATGGATTATATTGCTCTCCTGCATCAGAGTCCCGGTGCTGCAGCCCGAGGGAGAGAGCAATCACTGTGACTGAGGAGGCTCAGAGTTCAGCGGAAGAACTTGTGGCGGTGATACACAGGCAAGCAGGCCCATTCAGATGACACACTGAAAAGTCACATAGGCTACTCAGGGAAGTGCAGTCCTTAGACTCCCTGCTGTGTGCTAATGATGATGATAGCGATCACAGCACAGCAAGTTCTCTGTGGTTCTCTCAGTGTCACATGGCTATTGGATGCTGTCACATTGCTATGTGCTGTTTTATAGCCCCACAGTACAGCCATAAGTTAAAGGGTCACTAAAGGAATTTTTTTTTTTTTTTTAGCTAAATAGCTTCCTTTACCTTACTGCAATCCTGGTTTCATGTCCTCATTGTTCGTTTTTTGCTTTGAAGTTGCTGTAATCCTTCTCTGATCTCCACACTTCCTGCTTGTCTGTTTCCTTATGAAAAAACTCATGGTAGCTTCCCTATGTGGTCCCTGATCAAGGAGGTGTGATTACTGTGTTTCTAAAACCCCTCAGAACCAATCACTTTCATTTTAAAAACAAACACTGCCCCATATTTGTTTGTTTTTGTTCTGTGTGTCTCTGTACTTCACAGAAACATGAAACTAGATTAAAAACGAAACTGAAACTGCAGGCACATTATATGATTGATTTTTATCTATTTTTAATCATTTTTAAAAGGAATCAGTTAACTATTATGTCTCTATACCCTGTAAACAGTCATTTCAGCAAAAAAAAAAAATTTCCTTTACAACTCCTTTAACAATGTCAGCACCCAACAGCCATGTGACACTGAGAGAGCCACAGGGAACCTGCTGTGCTGTAATCGATCATTATCATCATCATAAACACACAGATAGATGCTACTTTACACTTTTGTTTGAGGGGGGGGGGGCAGTAAAAACACACAGCTGAGCTGCATTTTTCCCACCCCCCAAACCACTCCCCTTTAAGAACCTTTCACCCCAGGTTTCCAATTAGATCCGCCTGTGGAGTCCAGATGTAAATTGCCTTGTGTCCGTTTACACCTACCTCCATGTCCATTCAGGTCCAAAACAAAATTGAAAAGGACTGCATCTCAAATGTGGCAGATCAGATTTAGCCTGATGTAAATTAACCCAAGTCCATTTACATCTGGCCACCCATACAGCCACCACAAGTCTGTGATGTATGTGGACACACACTGAACGGGCATGGACATCAAAAACACTGACATCTGTCGCATTCAGCTTCAATTTTGATTGGTGGGGCGCTGTGACAGCTTCCTGGCAGGATAGCTAAGGTGGTTTCAGACTAGAGTCCGAACACACCCGAGCTCATTCCATCAAATTAGTTGTGAAAAAAGTTATAAAATAAGACATCTGTGCTGCTTTATAATATGTGTAATACATTTAGAATATTAATGGTTATTAAAGAATAAGTTCACCTTTTGGAACATGTTACACCTGTTTTTAGGGTGAAATATGTAACATGCTCCTGCCACCAGTTTCCCCGATCCCCCCCCCCCTCGTGACAGCATGGGATCAGGGGTTGGGTCGAGTGCAGGATCGGGGGGGGGGGGGAACTGTCAGGTAGGCTGTACGGGGCCCCATGGTTTCTAACAGTGGCCCTGCATGGATCCATATCCCTGCTTTGCATGAACACAGGATCCATGCCTTCCCTACTGACAGAATGGCAATCTGCCTTGTTTACATTCTGCCTCTGTATCGAATGAGTGGCAGGTGCTGGTGGACATCAAGTCCACAGTAACTGCTATGTATAATCACAGTGGAAGCGAGCCACCGGCAGTGCGCATGTGCAGTCCCTATCCGGAAGAGCCGGATCACGTATATATACATATACGAACTGCCTATGGCACAGCCAGTATTTAGATATTTATTGTTCCGATCCTTTGCCATATGCAGTCCATAACAGGACCATTCCCTTAATAGCTTTCAGTAGCAGCCCTGATGAAGGGGGAGTCTCTGTTCCCCTGAAACATGTTGGCCTCTTTTCATTGTTGTGACTCGAAACAAAACATTTTAATTTCCTCATCTACCGGACACCGGGCGCTCCTTCACTTCCATTTCTTCTCAAGTATATGTGGAGTCGACCACAAGGTCAAAACCCCAAGGTAGCAGCCCAGGCCCTAACAGGTCACACTACCACCTTTTCCCAAGCCGGGCACGAACCTCTTGGAACCAACCCTTCCTATCTGCCCACACGTTTTGCCAGCCCAACAACAGTGACCGATGGAGTCACTCCAGCAAGATTCACAAAACCCCACCTCAAAAGCCAGAGTATGGAATGAGGCGAGGTAAGTCATTCCTGGGAAAAAGACCACCTGCAGTGACTAATCTTTATTTTTGTGCTTCAAAAACAATTGAGTGCTGTCCATGATACTTTTTTATATGCACTAGCACCTAGCCTGTAAAAGCCATGCCCCCAAAAAATTTCAAGCACATGGATAATGCTTAGAGTGATTGTAGCAGTATTTGTGCAATTGCAACAGAAACAACTGAGTACTGTCCATGATACTTTTTTATTTGCACTAACATTCAATTTTCACGACAAACTTTCAGGGTGTACCCATTGTTCAAAGTCTAAGCAGTACTATTTGAGTACTGCTTGGACCTTAAAGAAGGGGTCACACCCCGACAGAGCCGATCCTAGGGTCATAGGCGCCTGGGTGCAGAAATATTTCTGGCGCCCCCACATGGGCGTGGTCACTTTTACTAACTCCTCCCCATTACAAATGTTTTTATGGCAATGACTCAACCACAGAGATGCTCCCCCACAAAGTCTTCATTACCCCGGGATCCTTACATGATCTCTTAACAACAAAAAAAATACAGGACAAAAAGCAGAGTACTTTATTGGGACCTGGAGGGGGGGGCCTCTCTGATGGACACAGAGAGGACTTCTGTTAGAGAGTCTGTTAGAAAGAGCCCCCAGACATACTACAGACATGATACAGGAGATGGTCAGAGGCTGCAGACATGATACAGGAGATGGTCAATGACCACAGACATAGTACAGGAGACGGTCAGAGATTGCAGACATAATACAGTAGATGATCAGAGACTGCAGACATAGTACAGGAGATGGTTAGGGACTACAGACATAATATAGGAAATGGTCATAGACACACCAGTTCTGGACGGACAAACACCTATGTTCAGAACACTAGTTCTGGATGGACACAAACAAGGAGAGAAGGAGGGAGGGGAGAACTCTGCCATTTCAGCGCCCCGAACTCTGCAGGCGCCTGGGTGCAAAGCACCCTGTGCACCCTGCCTAGGATCGGCCCAGCACCCTGATAGCTTGTCGTGAAAACTTGAATCTTAGTGCAAATAAAAAAAAGTATCATGGACAGTACTCAGTTGTTTCTGTTGCAATTGCACAAATACTGCTACAATCACTCTAAGCATTATCATGTGCTTGAATTTTTTGCCCATGGTGTCTGCAGGCTAGGTGCACTTTAAATACAATCTTCAAGCTATCCATCTTTGTCTTTTTTTGCGTGAGACTTTGTGAGGCTATAAAATCATTCACAGAGCAGCAATAATGATTTACTGCTGCTGTTTGATAGCAGAGAACTGTTTCCTCTGCTGAACTCTTGGTAAATATCAAAGCCACAATGTTCAACTGGAGATTCCCACCCATGAAAGTAACAAAGAAAATGTAAACAGTAAAAGAAGGGCATTGCTGGGGTGAATGATAACATGGTAAGGGGATTGGAAGAGGATTTTGATAAAACTGTGTGCGAGACAGAAAATCCCTTTGGGAAAAAAAAAAACTTGGTTTCTCAGCATTTTTAACAATGCATTATTCTTTGTAGTTTTCTACCATTAACGATTGCAAATAAGACCTTTCACTGTAATTATTAGAAAAATATATTTTGGTCCCAAAAGAGAGCACCCTGCAATGTTTTAATTATGAGGCTATCAGCAGAGGAACAGTGTGTAATAGGCACTCAGGAGACATTGTCACAGCTTGAACTCTCCCACATCTTCTTGCAGAATGACACTGTTATGTAGGCTGATCTGTGTTAAATGTCTTCTGGCAGACCCTAGTATTAACAGACTAACTACCAAAACCCTATGAATGCATTCGAGATGTAGCCAGGCCCGGATTTCCCACAAGGCCACCAAGGCCAGGCCTTGGGGCGGCAGGGTGCCAAGGGGCGGCAGTGGCATGGAGTCCCCCGACGGCCGTAACATACAGTTGAGGGCAGGTAAGTTGCTGTGTGAGAGAATTGAGTGGGGGAATCCACTCGCTCGTTAAGTGATTACAGCGATGTCATCAAAATCACGTGTCAAATGTGTGCTACTGTCCGTTCTCCCCTACCCCCACATACCTTTCTCGGCTTGCTCTGCCTTTGGGACTCCTCCGTCCTCCCCCCAGCCGCCGAGTCTGTCTCCTGTCCCTGCCGCCGATGTACACAGTGAGAGGGGTGAGCTGTGCTCTTCCCATCTCAGCTGTGACAGGAGTTCTAGCACAGCGCTAGGACTTCTGTTTTGGAGGTGACAGGGTCAATGAAGAGAACCTGTCACCTCCAATTGCTATCACACAGGGAATTGTTTTCTCCTGTGTGATAGCAATAAAGTTAAGTGAAAAAATTGATAAAAAATAATAATAATTAAATTAAAAAAGTAACTAAAAAGTAAAGAATAAGAAAAATAATATTTAAAATAATAAGAATATTACACAAAAATAAAAACAAGTAAACGACAAGCTAAAAAAAATAATAATAAAAAAAGTGCTAAAAAAGTTAAAAAAAAAGAAACAAAAAATATTTGAACTAACCGTGTCACCCCTGTCCCCTCCAGTTGCCATTCTCCGTTGATTTGGGGGGGGGGGGTTGGGTTGGTGGGGAGGGGGTGCATTGTGGAACCTGTCCTTGGGGCGGCAGGGAGAGCAAATCCGGCCCTGGATGTAGCACCCTCTTAGGTAGGTGCTAGAGAGTGTATATTGTTTTTGTCTTTCTGCTTAAGGCATCTTTCACACGATAAACCCGCTCAGATCCTTCTGTCCATTTTTCAGGCGGATCCGAGAGGGGCCATCCATTAACTCCTATGGGCAGGCGGATGTCAGCGGAGATGTGTCTGCTGACACCCTGTCTGCCATCCGATCTGCTCAAGTATGTCGATACGCCTGCCATCCATCCATATTGGTGGATCGGATGGATGAGATCTGATGAAAATGGACATGCTGTCCGTTTTCATCTTATCTCCCTATAGAGATCAGTGGGGCTCTGATAGGTCTCTCCCCGCTCAGTGAGCAGAGACGGACGTGTCATCCACCGGGTCAGCAGAGATCAACAGAGGTATCTCCCGCTGGGCGGATCTGCCTTATGTGAAAGGGGCCTAACAGAGAAGCAGACAGGCAAATTTAAGTGCTGTCTGCTTAACAGAGAGCAATAATTGATTAGTGAGGTCTGCTCAGTGTGCTCTGGTGCTTATTAGACAGTGGGAGAAACCTAGTAGATGAGACCATGGATGTGGATACAGTCCTGGCCAATTAGAAGGGGGTGTGTCCCAGGGAATTCTGAGTGACTGTATTTATATATGAGGAGCACATGGGCTTGTGGTTCCAGTCCAGCCTACCTCTAAGGAGAGATGTTGAGGTAGGGAGAAGGCTGCTGCCTCTCCCCAGCATAGGCTGCCATGTGGCCTCAGGTGATTGACCTGAGGGCCTGAAGCCTTGAAGATACAACCCAGGGTTCCTGTGCAAGCTGACTGAGGGAGAACATCTATGGATCTGGTCTAGTATCACTGGTATCACTGGTATAGAGTATCGCTTGGAAGTTGGAAGGAGGCTACCAGCTATCCCTGGACATTTTGTGAGTACAGTCCCTGAAAGGATCCCTGAGACTGAGTGCATGTTGCGTAAATTCCCCTTTGGTCCTAGAAATCAGCATACTGGGTGTCTAAAGGGGACACTGGCTAGTGTCTTGAAGATACAAAGTCCATTGAGTTCCTTGTGCTACATAGGATCTTATTCTTCCATACAGATGTTGTATGGTTCCGCAGATAGTCTGCTTCACAGTTCCATAAAAAGAGTCGTTGTCATGAAGATCCTGCCAGAAACAGGCGACTCATGCTTTGCAGTTCCCGATCGCGGCTGCAACCGCGCATGCGTGTGCATGCACGGGTGCACACCCCTGTTGGAGACAGGCGGGGTATTTAAAGAGGGGGTTCACCCTTAAAACCACTTTCTCCCATCCCATCCAGCATTTTTTTTATCGATGTACTTACCTCTTAATAGATAATTTAATTTTCGTCCTACCGCGGGGTATGGCGCCGCTATATTGCGTCACGCCTTCCAAAAACAGCCGACTAGCACTCGGCTGTTCTCGGTGCCTGCGCACAGACCCAGGAGCTGACTGCGCAGGCGCCGTATACAGCCAAGTCCTATTTCGGCTTTTTTCGGAGGGCGTGACGTGGCTATATACGGCGCCTGCGCAGTCAGCTCCTAGGTCTGTGCTCAGGCACCGTATAGCGCCGAGAACAGCCGAGTGCTAGTCGGCTGTTTTCGGAAGGCATGACGATATATAGCGGCGCCATACCCCGCGGTAGGACGAAAATTAAATTATCTATTAAGAGGTAAGTACACCGATAAAAAAAAAAAAGACAGCATACTGGCGCTGACGCCAGTATGCTGGATGGGATGGGAGAAAGTGGTTTTAAGGGTGAACCCCCTCTTTAAGCCAGCCTCTCACACACCATCCCTGCTGTCTGCTCTACAGCATTGTGTATCTGAAACCTGATCTGAGACTTACCTGTGACTATTTCAGCCATCCGCCTGCACCTGATCCTTGGCCTGTTCTGACTACCCTTCTGTCTGCACCTCGGTACCTCGCTGTCCGCCCGATATCCGACCCGGCCTGTCTGACCATCCAGTCTGCTCCAGTCTGCTAAACAGTTCCAGTCTGTCCTAGTTCCAGTCCAGCTGAACGATTCCAGTCTGTCCTAGTTCCAGTCCAGCTGAACGATTCCAGTCTGTCCTAGTTCCAGTCCAGCTGAACAATTCCAGTCTGTCCTAGTTCCAGTCCAGCTGAACGATTCTAGTCTGTCCTAGTTCCAGTCCAGTTTTCTGAGCTGATCCAGCCTGCTAAGCTGATCCAGCCTGCTGAGCCTATCCTGTCTGCTGAGCCTATCCTGTCTGCTGAGCCTATCCTTTCTGCTGAGCCTATCCTGTCTGCTGAGCCTATCCTGTCTGCTGAGCCTATCCTGTCTGCTAAGCCTATCCTGTCTGCTGAGCTGATCCTGTCTGGTGAGCTGATCCAGTCTGCTAAGCTGATCCAGCCTGCTGAGCCTATCCTGTCTGCTGAGCTGATCCAGTTCCGGTATTCCAGTTCCTGCAAGGAAGTTTCTGCTGGACTGATTCACTTTCTCTTCTTGTTGATCCTGCCAGGCACACGTGACACTCCTTACTCCTGTGCCTTCTGTTACCCTATCAGGGGGCCACGAGTGGGAGCCATAAGGGAGGCAGTCCTCTGCAATTCGGGCTCACAACCATCAGGTATGTGAAAGTCGTCCTTGCTTGTGCATAGTAAATTTGGAGTATTCTACTAATTCCCTTCTCCTATCCAAGTTCTCAAAATAAAACATAAAAACAAATCCCCAAGACTGGTCATTGGAGACAACGAGTGGAAAAGTAAGTGCACCTGGCTGTGTGAAAATACTGTGTAACTGGCTGAAGGATAATCAGTGGGAGGCCCAGGGAAGTCTATACTTAGCAACCCCCACCCCCCATGGCTACATGACAATGAACAAAAACAAATCCCTTTCTTCACAAACAGTGAAAACAATCTAGAGTAGGAGATACCTTTTATTGGTGAAATGTGAGTAGTTGTAGAGCTGGGAGTTTTTTTTCACCTTCATGCATTCAATGCATGAAAGTAAAAAGCTTCCCCACTGCCCCCCCCCCCCCCCACCTCTTAATACTTATCTGAGTCCGAACCCGATCAAGGGATGTGCATGAAAGTGGCTGCTGTCCCGGGTCTCTGCCCCTCATTGGCTCAGAGGCAGCAGCGGGAGCCCTGATTTCAATCACAGACAATGAGAAGGGAGTGGGTGTGGGGCTGAGCCCTGTTCTGTGTGTGACTTATGGACACACAGAGTGGGGTTCGGGAGCAAGCAAGCATTAATGCCCCCCATGGCAAATGGCTTTCTATGGCGGTACTTGGCTGGGGGAGGAGCCCAGAGCAGGAGGGGGGGGCAAGAAGAGCCTTTGAAACAGTACTTAGCCCAAAAGCAAACACTTACTATTAGGGGATACCAATACTAAGCATTTGCACAAGTACAGGTTGATCCATGTGCCCTTTAATAGCAGGATGTGGTTGGTTGGTATACAGGTACTGTGTGATTTATTATCAGGGGAAGTTAAGGATATAAAACCTATCCTACTGTATTTCTGGCCATGCAGGTTTAGATTGGGTTTTATGATGGAAATCGTTGTTGAGAGTTAAGCCCCATACACACTATCCGTTTTCTTGCAGGTTTTTCTCTTCAGGTTTACCAAAACCATCTACAATGAGGTCAAACCTTGAGGCCCCGTACACACGACCGAGCTTCTCTGCAGAATCCAGCGAGAAGCTCGCTGGGAGACATATTCTGCCGAGGTTCTCGGTCGTGTGTACACTTCCGACAAACGTCCCGTCGGGAAGCTCGTCGAGCCAAAAAAGAGAGCAAGCTCTCTTTTTCCTCGTTGTTCAATGAGGACTTTGGCTCGACTAGGTTTTCCGACCGCTCATCGGGAACCTCGTCGGGCGGAACGATGAGTTTAGCCCGACGAGTTTCTCGGACGTGTGTACGCGGCCTGAGAGTTTCACTTTGAATGCAATCAGGCAGGCCCTTGCACTACATGGTTTTGGTAAACCTGATGAGAAAAACGTCAGGAAAACTGGTAGTGTGTATGGGGCTTAATAGGTCTGAATTTGGAACAAATGTATATATTTTAGTGATCAGACTCTGATCACTAAAAGATATACATTTGTTCCAAATTCTGTTGTTCAATGCCTTGGCCTCTATATCATAGAGGGGACAAACAAAATGTTGCACAATAAACTTATAAACCCTTCAGATGCAATGATCTCATAGATTTCTATGCCACCCATATGATACCCATGTGGAAAACGACCTCCTCTTGGGCATGGTTTGATTACCTAAAACATTTATGTGATTTAAACAGGTCACACTGTCCTAACATCCGACTTGACTAGATGATGCGTTGGAAGATTTCATTAAATAGTCCATTGCTCTCCTGGGACAACAAAGGAGCTATGAGGATTCAACATAGGAAACTCCATGTCTGTGCATTTTAGAGCACTAGCAAATACTTCAGCAAAAGTATCATTTGCTAAAGATCACATGCAACGTCTATGGCCAGTTTTGGGTTTAGATAATGTCATCATTATCTGTAATATTGCAAACTATTTCTGTGATCTGGACTAATAAAAAACGATATTGTATTATTTCTTATGTAATATAAGAAAAATTTATATATTGTTCACTTCTTGTTAGATAACTTTTTTTTTTTTAAATGTTAACGGACTTAGCGCACAGATGAAAGGTCAGCCAGGGACACAATGCTTGCTACATGTCAGCCAGTGATTGTAGGGAAGAATGTACACAGGGACACAGTGTTTGAAACCCACAGTTCCCTTAAAACAGCCTGTTCCAGAGAATGGAATGTATAAAAGCAGTTATTTCAAATTAATGCGGTTTCTTGTCAGCTACCTCCATGGCGGTCAAGAGACTACGCTACGTACTGTACCTCCTCTGTAAATAGACAAGCTCAGCTTCTGCTGGGAA
Source organism: Rana kukunoris (assembly GCA_029574335.1). Taxonomy (NCBI): domain Eukaryota; kingdom Metazoa; phylum Chordata; class Amphibia; order Anura; family Ranidae; genus Rana; species Rana kukunoris. The sequence goes on from CM056052.1 coordinate 174,721,957, forward strand.
GTAAAAAAAATATATATTATGTGATTAATAGCAATTTTACAGCATAAATGCAGTGCATAAATGATACAATTTGTCTTTCATTAAAGTTGAAGTTCTGCCAAAAGATGTATTTTTTTTTTTTTTAGATTTGCATAGCAAAAATAAGTTTCCTCCATTGGAGTGTGTCCCATCTCTGGTTGCTAAAGATTTGTTAAAACTTGTATTTGAATTCAGCCCACACTGCCCTGTAAGTGCTGAATGTCTGCCACTAATACTATCGCTCACTGAGCCCCTCCCCCCTTCATAAAAGGCCACTGAAAGCAAGGGGTTTTGTGATTGGTCAAAGTACTGATGAACATCACAACCTTGCTCCCTCCCTCTTCCTTGTGAAACTTCCTGTTTTCCCTTTAATATGCTTGGCTGCCCAAGTAAGCAATAAAGGGTCAGATAGATACAGGGGATAAGACCATTTAGGGCCAGTGTCCTATCATTATGGGTCCCCTATCAGATAATGCCCGGCCTGGACTGCGCATGCGCAATTGGAGATCACGGAAATCTCAGAGAATGAACATCTGTTCCAACAGCTGTAGTTGGTGTATGCGCAGTTAACGCGCCGCTCGATAGAACAGCGCTGCCCGCACTCAAATACAGCAGGGGGCGGATATTTGTTTCAAAGGGGCGGGTGTATTATGCTTATCCATGACGCTCGCTGATAGAACAGCGCTGGCTGAGCATTTCAGAAATGCACCCGCCCCTTTGAGGCTGGCTATCATAAGTTTCTTGTATTCAGTGAGCGTGGCCTCTTATAATCATATCCACCCCTTTGATAAAACCATCCACCCCTTGCTGTATTAAGTGATCACGGCCAGCGCTGTTCTATCAGTGAGCGGCATGGATAAGTATAATACACCCGCCCCTTAGAAAAAAAACATCCCCCCTGCTTTATTTGAGCGCGGGCAGTGCTGTTCTATCTTGATGGGTCCCCCATCTGATAGAGTAAGCGGCATGGATAAGCATCGGGAGCGAGCGGCCTGTTAACTGCACATGCTCCAACTACAGCTGATGGAACAAATGTTAATTCTCAGAGATTTCCGTGATCTCCGATTGCACATGCGCTGTCCAGGACAGGCACTATCTAATAGGGAACCCATATTGTTAGAACACTGTTTCACATCTGAATTGCACAGGAACGCAGGCCGTATTCCTGTGCGATACACTGCAGTGTGATTTTCACCCCATTCATTTGAATGGGCTGATATTGCACTGGATTGCGCTAAAACTAGTGCATGCACTACTTTTTAAAAGCACATTGCACCGAATTGCATGGTACTGCAGTACCATGTGATTCAGTGCAAGCAAATGCATTTGGGGTGCTGTTAGGAATACATTGGCACCCGTAGCGGCATGCATACCCAATGCATTGTAATCTTGGTGTGTGAAACACGTACGAAACACAGGTTTACCACACCACATTCTGGTGTGAATGAGCCTGTGACAGACCCAACTGGGACAGGGGCATTTAGAGGTGTAGGCTCTTCTACTGACTATAGTCCCTGGCAACTGAGGGAGCTACGAGCATTCAGGAAGATGTCCTGTTATATAATGCAAGATGACATGTTATTACCACATTTAACAGTCAAGGAAGCCATGATGATCTCTGTCAACATGAAACTCATTGAGAATGTGGATGTGGAATGAAAGCTGTTTAATGAGATCCATTGCCAGACTGTCTGCGGTGGTCACTCCCTGACAAATCAAGGCTTGTCTAGGGGCCTAGCTGGTAATTGGCTTACTGATTAATTAGTTAGCTGTTGATTGGTTTTCTGTTTGATTAGATGTACTGTTAGATATACTGATGATATTACTGTTTAAAGTTTGCATTGTTTTGCATAATGTGATTAATCCCTTATATGATTTTGTGTTTTATAAATTCTGTGTTGCCTAGTTCTGTGCAATTCTCAGCTATAATACCTGATTCCTAATTCCTGCGTGGAGGAAGCTGTATCTTGTAAGAGGCACCTAGGCGGGGCGCCAGGCAGCCAGACGGTCCGTCACAAAGCCACTACAGGAAAATTCAAGACTTGCGTATAATTATGACTAGCATCGCATGCAAATTTCACATTTAATTTCTACGTATGCAATGTTTCATTCTATGCTGCAGGCCTAGATTATCTAAAAACTCTACTCCTGCTAAAACAGTTTTTGACAGAATGGGAAAGGGTTATTTGTTGGTTGTCCCCACCAATAGGAACCCAACAGAAGTGCTAACCCTTTCCATTCATTTAACCACTTCCCTACCACGCATCGTAATTTGACGGCGGTAAGAACCCTTTGTCCCTCCGGGCCACCGTCATATGACGTCTTTTTCCTGACAAGCCTCTAGGGGCGCATGCGCCGTTGCATCGCTCGGCACCCGCTGCGTGTGCCCGGCAGCCGCGATGTCCACCGGGCACCCGCGATTGCACGTGAACACAGCAGGACAGTGGATCTGTGTGTGTAAACACACAGATCCATGTTTTATCAGAGGAGAGGAGACTAATGGTATGTTCCCAGTACAGAGGAACACCGATCAGTCTCCTCCCCTTGTGAGTCCCCTCCCCCTAAAGTTAGAATCACTAACTAGGATACACTTTTAACCCCTTCCTCACCGCAATATCGCAGTCATGATAAAAATCACAGATCGCCGCCATTACTAGTAAAAAAAAATAGCAATAAATATGCCATAAATGTATCCCCTATTTTGTAGACGCTCTAACTTTTGCGCAAACCAATCGATATACGTTTATTACTATTTTTTTTACCAAAAATATGTAGAAGAATACACATCGGCCTAAACTGAGGAAAAACTATTTTTTTTAGTGGGATATTTATTATAGCAAAAAGTAAAAAAATATTTTTTTGTTTCTAAATTTTTGTGCTCTTTTTTTTTTTTTTATAGCACAGAAAATAAAAACCGTAGAGGTGATAAAACACCACATAAATAAAGCTCTATTTGTGGTGAAAACAATTATCAAAATTTGATATGGGTACAGTGTTGCATGACCAAAGCTAAAAATTGGTCTGGGCAGGAAGGGGGTGAAAACCCTGTATTGCAGTGGTTAAGATATATATATATATATATATATATGATACTACATACTGAGCAATTGGGGAGAAGGGCCTAAGTAAGAAAGGTGACTAAGAACCCGATGGTCTCAGTGACTGAGCTCCAGAGATCCTGTGTGTAGATGGCACAAAGTACCAAAAGGACAACCACCACTGCAACCCTCACACCAATCTGGGCTTTATGGCAGAGTGGCTAGATGGAAGCCTCCTCTCAGTGCAAAACACTTAAAAGCCTGCTTGGATTTTGCAAAAAAAAGCACCTAATGGACTCAGACTGTGGGTAACAAGATTCTCTGGTCTGATGAAACCAAGATTGAACTGTTGGCCCAAATTCTAAGGCCGCGTACACACGATCAGACCAAATTGATCGTGTGTACGGCCCATCGGACCTTGTCCATGGGACCAAAGTTTTAAAACTTGCTTTAAAATCTGTCCGATGGACACCTGACTGTCGGACCAAAACGATGGTTAGTACACAAAAGCATCGGACCAAAAACCTGCGCATTATCAGAATCAAGTCGACGCATGCTTGGAAGCATTGAACTTCATTTTTTTAGCACGTCATTGTGTTCTACGTCACCGCGTTCTGACCCGATCGGATTTTGGACTGATGGTGTGTACGCACATTAGACCATCAGGCCACTTCAGCAGTGACCCGATGAAAACGGTTTGTCGGACCATTCTCATCGGACCGGTCTGATCGTGTGTACAGGGCCTAAAGGTTATGTCTGGAGGAAACCAGGCAAAGATCATCATCTGCCAATACATCCCAACAGAGAAGCACAATGGTGACAGCATCATTCTGTGGGGGTGATTTGCAGCAGCAGGGGCTGAGAGACTGGTGAGGACGGGGGGAAAAGCTGAATGGAGCAAAGTTCAGAGATATCCTCAATGGAAACCTGTTTCACAACGCTCAGGACCTCAGACTGGACCGAAGGTTCACCTTCCAACATGACAACGATCCTAAGCACACAGTCAAGACAACACAGGAGTGGCTTAGGGACAACTCTGTGAATGTCCTATCGTGGACCAGCCAGAGCCCTGACTTGAACCCTATTGAACATCTCTGGAGAGACCTGAAAATGGCTGTCCATATCCAACCTGATTGAGCTAGAAAGGATTTGCAAAGAGGAATGTCAGAAAATTCCTGTATCCAGGTGTGCAAAGCTTGTTGCGTCATACCCAAAAAGACTCGAGACTGTAATTGCTGCCAAAGGTGCTTCAACAAAGTACCAAGTAAAGAGCCTGAATACTTAATGTGGATGTAAACCATCCATACACCCAGTGAAGTAAAAAGCCTCAGATGATACACAGAGATGAACCAAATCTCCCTACATAGGTTTTACATATATATCTGTTGTCTTCACATTTATATACTGTTTAGAAAGTTCAGAGACTGTTAGGAGATTTTCTTGTCTTGTTTAACACAGAGTGTGATGTCTGGGCATACAGCCAAGATAGCTAAAATTGCTGATTGGAGGAAAATCACACACCCCCTCTCATCATAGGCAGAGACTCTCACAGGTGTTTTGTAATATGACCAGCTCCCTGCTCATCTATTTATAGCAACCTCCCCTGATAATAATTTCAGGATGTTTTTATCTGATGTGTCCAAGAATTTGTCAGGAGATATCAGGCTGATAACAGAGGAATGGTCAGGAGAGAGCTACAGGGCTTGGCACTTTGAAGAGAGATAACAAAACACTGTAGATGTATATGAATCGGGTTTACATCCACATTAATACATGTGATATTTCAGTTTTTTCTTTTTAACAAATTCACAGACATTTCTAAAGTTCTGTATTCAATTTGTCATTATGGGGTACTAAGTGTAGATTAATGAGTTAAAAATGTATTAAAAAAAACTGTAGTATCAGGCTGCAACATAACAAAATTGAAAAAAGTGAAGGGGGTCTGAATACTTTATGAATGCACTATATACATTATCATATACAAATGCTACACAAGCCATATTGTAATTTTGTATTGGTTTTTAAATCTGCTTGACTGTAATTTTCTGTAAACCTCAATCCAATATGATAACCCGAAGGCCTTCTGTACACAGATGGTGTACAGAACTTCCCCAGAAATGGCATTTCTTGGGTGATTGGCTCACTAAATTTCTCAGATGTCTGCACTTAGATCAGTGTTTCTCAACCCTTCTATTGCCGTGACCCCTTGATAAAATTTCCCAAGTTGTGGGGACCCCTAACAATAAAATTATTTTCGTAGGTTGTCGGCACCCAAGGCAAGGCAAGACAAGTAATTTGTGTCCCTAACATACGGACATTTAGGGCTCCCAGGGTCCCTTTTACTCGTACAGTATTAAAACCCCTTATGGTACATTTTAGGATGTACCACTCTTTATCTTTGTTCTCCTTTCTTTCCCTTTTTTCTCTCTCTGCTAATTCTTTTTTTTTTATCCCTCTCTCTATCCGTTTTTCTTGTTCTTTCTCTTATTCTTTCTCCCCCCTTTTCTTTGTCCCTCTTATGCTTTCCCTTCCATGTATTCTCTATTTTTATTCCTTCTCTTACTCCTTGGTGGGGAGAATGGGATGAGTGGCAGTGCTGGTGGGGAGTTGGGATCAGCCAACTTAGGTGCCCTTGATCAAGGTCACCTGCTGATCTGGGGACTGTAGTGGGGACTTTTATTGGCAACTATTATTACAAATAGTGTTACTTACCGTGTCGCTGGTTTCACTGTGTCTCCTACTTTGTGGTGTCTCGTAGCAGTGACACCTATGCCGAAATCAGGAGAGAGTCTCCTCCAGCCCCTCATTCCTCACCAGTCAGCTGACCTTTAGTCTCTGCCCCCAACAGCCATGCCGTGAACTTAATGGGCTGCTGTGAAGAGGCTGAGTGGGCGGCCACAGGCTCCAGTGACAGCCCTGCTGGGTGGCCGCGAAAAGCCTGGAAGAGCAGTGTGGGCTTCAAGAACAGCCCAGGATTTGGTGACCCCTGGCAAATCATCATTTGACCCCCAAGGGGGTCCCAACCCCCAGGTTGAGAACCACTGACTTAGATGCAAGACAAATTGTAGGCATTATATTTTTAGTGAGATACTTTCTAGGGATTAATTACTTCCAAAGGGATGTAGACACTGCAACTTTCCTCATTTGAACACTGAAAGTGCATCAGCTGATTATTGTGAACACAGACACTCCTATTTATGAATCAGTATTCCAACAAAATATTTGAACATACAGGCCGGGATTCAGAAAGCTTTTACGACGGCGTATCTCCAGATCACATATACGCTACGCCGTCGTAACTTAGGGAGCAAGTTGTTTCTGAATACGGTACTCGCCCCTCTAAGTTACGGCGGCGTAGCGCATATGAGATGCGTTACGCCCGCCTAACAATACTCCAGTCTTTCTGAATCCCAGCCACAGATTTTTCTTAAGAACAGAAGCAGGTAGGACTCTGCTACAAAGGTTGTTAAAATTCTTGCATTGTACCTAGATCACCCAGAGGTTTTTTTTTCCCCCCTCAACAAGGGTAACTTGTTCCAGACTTTGGGCATACTGTATGACATAATTCTAAAAAAAACTTTCCTCAAAGTGCACAGGACGAACATTGTATGCCCAGCCTGTCTTTTCCTACTGCTGCTCCCCTGACTCTCTTACTAGCAATTCCTGGCATTCACTGCAGCTGCTACTGTGTTAAATAAAGTTTCTGAACGTGCTTGGAATACTTAATTAGGAGATATGGTATAATAATATTGTTACATTATTGAATTGTTATGCATGAATGGTAGACAGGACATACAATGCACCTTCCAAAAGTTGGGTATCCCTGGAGAAGTCTATGGGGTTGATTTATTAAAATGTGGTGCAGGTGTGCATGGTAGCCAATCAGCTTCTAACTTCAGCTTGTTCAATCAAGCTTTGATTTTGTAGGGTTGCCACCTTTTCATCAAGCCAAACCCAAACACTTCAGCAGCGCACGCCAAATTTTAATTTTTTTGTAGTACATTCAATGTATTACCTCTGCACAAAGCAATGCACAGCAATTTTGTGATTAAATTTAATTTCTAATCATATGGAGTTAATTACAGGAGTTCCCCTTTACATAAGAGTCAATATAGTTCCCCTTCATCTGAGTTTACCTTTATATCTGAATCTGCAGGAGAGGTGTGCGGAGGGTATGATGAGGTAAATCAGTATTGTTGGAATAGACAATTTGGAATTCAAAACAATTCAGAAGCCTATCTTATGCCTAGTACACACGATGTGATTATCGGAAGAATGATTGTTCGTTTAATTTGCATGCTAGTTTCATATCAAAAATAAAAAGTTTACTTAAGCGACAGAATAAAAATGTGAAAGTAATGTAATGTGTTGTAGTGTATTTGTACTGTAATCTTCAAACTCTCAAAACAACTGGTATCGTACGAGAAAAATGTTGGTGCCTGTCCCATCGGATAATATTGGATGAACCGTCATGATTGGATTTCGAAAGCTGTGTACTAACGATCAGATTATCATGCAATCGTTTTAAAAGTGATATTTTTCATACAATTTTCTGTTTGTGTGTACAGGCCATAAGGATACAGCCTCATTAACCTTAAATACATTGCAGGTGCTGGATAGCAATGAAATAGTAGCTTATCTGCCCGCTAATGCCACTTACAGGAACTGATTATTTTCCTCCTGGAAAAAAGGATAAGGCTTTCCCTAATCTGACTTCAATAAGTAGTCTAAAACTAAAAAATGTTTTAAAGGGAGACACCTTTTGCTCCCTACAAGACCTAAGGTCATAGCGTGGCCTAATTGCCCTTGAAGCATGGACAGTACAGACAACTTCAGTATTTTAGGATGTGTTTACCAAAACCTCTTCACTCAATGAATGGTCTTAATCCTCTTGAATGACCTCTAGAATCAAGAGTTAATCCCACTCTGTGTATTTTTTTTTATAGATTGCTGGTATCTCTTATTGAACCTGGGTACCTACATTTTTTGTCCACAATAAAGTAAGAGCTGTACCAGATTGTTTTAGAGCAGGGGTCCTCAAACTATGGCCCGCGGGCCGCATGCGGCCCGCCGAGCACCTTTATCCGGCCCACTGCATGCAGGGCCGGTAGACTGCTGTGTCAGAAGCTCATTGAAAAGTTCGGGCGCGCTGTGAAAAGTCACTGTGTCAGAAGCTCATTGAAAAGTTCAGGCGCGCTGTGTGATAGTAGTCCCGCCCTCCTCTTAGACCGGCTCGTGTGATAGACGCAGTGTTCCGTCTATCACATGAGCTAGTCCAGGAGGAGGGTGGGACTACTATCACACAGCGCGCCTGAACTTTTCAATGAGCTTCTGACACAGTGACTTTTCACAGCGCACCCAAACTTTTCAATGAGCTTCTGACACAGCAGGAGCAGGAGATCCTGATACACACACACAGACAGGTCAGACATCGTTTGGCACAGTAAGGCTGCAATGGGCTTGTAATAATGGTGGGGGGCTTCAATGGTGAGGGGGGCTTGTATGATGGTGGGGGGTTTTGTAATGATGGTGGGGGGGCTTGTAATGATGGTGGGGGGCTTTAATGGTGAGAGGGGCTTGTAATGATGGTGGGGGAGCTGCAATGGTGAGGGGGCTTGTAATGATGGTGGGGGAGCTGCAATGGTGAGGGGGCTTGTGATAATAGTGAGGGGGGCTGCAATATTGAGGGGGGCTTGTAATGATGGTGGGGGGGCTTGTGATAATGGTGGGGGCTGCAATAGTGTGGGGAGCTTGTAATGATGGTGGGGTGCTGCAATGGTGAGGGGGCTTGTGATAATGGTGAGGGGGGGTTGCAATGGTGAGGGGGGCTTGTAATGATGGTGGGGTGCTGCAATGGTGAGGGGGATTGTGATAATGGTGAGGGGGGGTTGCAATAGTGAGGGGGGCTTGTAATGATGGTGGGGTGCTGCAATGGTGAGGGGGCTTGTGATAATGGTGAGGGGGGGCTGCAATGGTGAGGGGGGCTTGTAATGATGGTGGGGGGCTGCAATGGTGAAAGGGGCTTGTAATAATGGTGAGGGGGGCTTGTAATGATTGTGAGGGGGGCTTGTAATGATGGTGAGGGGGCTGCAATGAGGGCATAGTAAGGAGGCATTGAAAGTGAGGTTGCAGTGATGGGCATGGGTTGGGGAACTTTCAGGTTTTTTTTGGCGGGGGGGGGGGGCGGCGGGCGTGAAGGACCCGGCCCTCTAACGGTCTGAGGGACAGTGAACTGGCCCCCTGTTTAAAAAGTTTGAGGACCCCTGTTTTAGAAGATCAAAAGCATAAATGAAAAGAATCAATTATTGCATTTTTGGTAGACTCCATTAGCGGCCAGTCCAGTGATAGGGACAGGGCTGGGAGCTGCAGAGGTATTGAGGAGAAGGAGAAGAAAGCCCGTAGCAAAAATAAAAGAAAAAAATAAGCGCAGGGCGGCATGAGTAGGTACACTAGGATAGGTCATGGAGGCTGGACTGGTATGTCTCGGCAGACATACCTGCCTGCTCTCCCTCCTCTCCAACATAATGGCGGCCTCCGTTAATCTGGCGGAACAGCTCAGGGCCATGGCGGCACAGATGGGGACTGACTGGCTGACTTTAGCCCCTCCACTTCCCCCAGAGCTCAGCACCACTATGGGAAACACTGCTGTATGTATTTTTAAAAGCTTCTTTTTCTGTTAACAAACATATTATATTTACCTGTTCTGTGCACATTTCTGCCTAGTCTTTTTTCCAGATGGCCATTTTTACACCGTTCTATTATTTGCACGCTTTACATTTTTCTAGTAAAACACCTGCATGTGTTCTTTGTCTCTAGTACATTGGGGCCTAGTATTGCTCATTAAAACTATTCTGCCATTAGCCAGTTTTAAACTGCTCTATCATCTGTGCTCTCTTTGGTATTAACCCCAAAATTAAAAATGTATAATATTGCAGCTTACCAATCCTTAGACATGGTGGCTGCATTAATTTTGTATTTTTAGGGCTTTTTTCCCTATGTTTTCACCGGGTGATCTGGCTAGTAACACGCCTCCACTCTGGATGAATGAACACAGGGGGCACCTTTGGACAGCAGGGCAGAAGAATTGTAAAAGGGGGGGGGGGGGGTTTAAATGGACTAGCAGATTTGAACACACTAACACATTGAAGCCAAACTCCAGCTCATACTTTATAAGCAGTTACAGCAAATCTTTTTTTTTTCCTTTTGGCATTAAGGTTTTACCTAAATGAATAAAATCTGATCATTATGAGTAGCCCTGTCAGTGGTAAATGGTTTGACTCAGCAATTGATACATATGCTGGACAGCTTGTTCTGTTGAAAAAACACAGACTTACTGGCAGGATCACCAGGTTAAAATAAAAGAAATAAAGCCTGAAAAAAAAACAAATGTAGCCATCACATCTAATGATTGGTAAGCTGCAATATAATAAATGTTTGCTTTTGGATTTACAATCAGTTTAAATCTTAATGAGATTTTGGTAGACTATGGGCAAGCCAGTCTATAGTGAACAAGACGTTATTCACTGGATGTGGGCATTACAATCATCCCTATATTAAAATGTCAAAAAAAGTGTATTCCCTGGGATTAAAAAGGTAGCCACTATATTATGATAAAAATTATACATTTTATTGGTACATATAATTAGTAAAACATAATGTTAACATTGTATATTCACAGTTTACAGATTGAGCAGCCAATAGGCAATAATACACTTGTCAATCTAAATACTTATTTTGCAAATCAAACATCTTGGCACACATGTGTGGAGGAGGCATGGTGCGTTTCAGTATTAGTTTCATCTGGGGTGTGCCAATTCTTTTCTTTTTCTTTTTTAAGATATTTTTATTGAAATATAAAATAGTGCTGAACTAAATCTAGACCTGTGTGGTCATGAAGTGGACATGTACAAAAAATGGTGCGACCAAATATGCACAAAATATATAAAAAAAGATAGTGTGTAAACAATGTAATTGCAGCAGCAAATGTATATACGTGAAAAACCAAGCAACAGTGAATGTATTCCAATACTAAAAATTATTATAAAAAGTGGTCATGAGTCACTTCAGAAGAGGGTGCATGTACAGTAAATGGTTACTTATGTCAATCGGGTGCAATCCTCGCCAGCAAGGTGGGATATAAAGCATGGGACAATGATGATGAGATGATGATAATCTCGATGGTACAACCAATATGTAAATAAACAGGAATCCAGAAAAAGGTATAAGATGTGTACTCTAAGGGCCCTTTCACACGTGCGGACCGTATGTCCGCTTTTTCATCCATCCATTTGCGGATGCAAAAGGGACATACATTGGTCCCAATGTGATTGCGGGTGTCAGCGGATAAACATCTGCTGACACCCGTAATCACCCGCATCCACAAACATCCGATTTTGCAGACGAAAGAATGCGTGTTCGTGATCGTGTTCATCCACTTCCCCATAGGGGAGAGCGGAGAAAAAACAGGGCGGTCCCTGCACAGTGTGCGGAGACCACCCTGTCATCCGGCGGCTCAGCGGGGATTTACAGAGCGATCCCCGCTGAGCTTACAGACACAAGGAGGCAGATCATTACTGATCCGCCCCGTGTGAAAGGGCCCTTACCATATTGCGTGCACCCAAAACCCCTCAGGAATAGGTCAAAAAGGCAAAGGTAAGAGTGATGGTATCTCCAGCACCTCCGAAGGTCATCTCTGGTATAGTCAGGAAGTTCCTCCCAACTATCTGTTCACCAATATTTTCCAGAAATTCAAAAGCTCCAAACTCAACCACTGGTTCCCAGCAGCTCAATGTTATGGACAGCAAGTGTAAAAAAGGGAGCAGTATACCTCCAGGGATTTACAGGATGGCATAAAAAGAAACAAGAAAAAAATGCCGCCACATAGTGCAGGTCAAAAAAGTAAACCCAAAGGATTTTATTAAAAATAAAACACAAGGCAAAAAAAGGAAGGATAAAAACAAATATAAATCATTGTAAAAATCCAGCGATAGTTACAATGGTAATCACTGATAAAAAAGGCGCAGAATAAGCAACAAGCATAGAACCCTATGCATTTCGTCCTATAGGACTTCTACCCCTGTAGTATAAATCAGGGATCCCCAAACTTTCTAAAGAAAGGGCCAATTTCCTCTCCTTTAAACTTTGGTTGGGCCGGACTGTGCCCAGTGGGAGTAAACAATGACTGATCTTTGGTATTAGTGGGAGAAATAGTTGGTATCAGTGGAAGAAATGATGCCCCATCGTTGGTGTCAATGGCAGGAATTATGCCTCATGGGCCAGATAAAAGCAAGTAAAGGGCTGTATCTGGCCCCAGGGCCACAGTTTGGAGACCACTGATATAAATCAAGTGTCTTGTGTTACATCAAACAAACCACATGATTATTAAAAACAGTGCTGAAGACATTTCCCACTCAAACCAGTGTCTGGAAATAAGGCACGGACATAATTAGAGATGCACGACCCAAAGGCAGCCACTAGGTTCAAGGTTGGCCAACCAAAGGAACTAACCCAAAATCATCTAAAGATAATCAATTTTATATAATAAATATCTTGTGAAGATGCAAGAAGATGCATCTTGTTAAGAAGTGAAGATGAAAACATTGTGCATTGTATACCATCAACCTCCAGGTGTGTGCACAGTGTTTGCATCTTCACTTAAAGTGGTAGTAAACCCTTCTATCATTTTCAGCCAAGGAAGCTGCCATCTTGGCCTATGTTTAATCTTCAACTGCCGTGGTGCTGCACATGTGATCAGTTATGACACCAGCCATTGGATGGTTTGACAGTTTGGTTGAGAGCACAACCAATGTAACAGTTGGCAATCCCGGCATGCCGGAAATTTAACTGCTTTTTGAAACTGTTAAATCGATGGGTTTACTTCCGCTTTAAGACGTTTATTATTTAAAATCATTTATCTTTAGAGTCTTTATGTTTAATAACGATAGAGAGTCCATTCTGTTGTGCCATTTAGCAACTGTTTGATGTAACCCACAGCACTGTCCTTACACATGGAAAGAGGTTCAGACCAGAAGGCCATCAAAATATGTAGGCAGCTAGGTTCTTCAGAAACAGATTGGCAATGGCAAGCTACATATTTTTCTAAATAGGTTCCACCACCCCTCATACCAGCAGCAAAAAATTGTAAATAAAAGAGAGCATAAATGAGCTCTGGCTGTGTTTTTGTGCAGCGCCGTCCCATCTTCTGACTTCACCCAGTTGTATATGAGAATTACTGCAGTGATATAATGCATGTGTTAGAAGTATACCAGACACAATGAAAAACAGAGGCGTTCTGTCACAATTGTCTGTGAAGAGCCAGTGTTTGATACTGCACACAGGCTGAGTGTTGTTTGATATTACACATCAAAGATGATAGAATAATTTAACACCTCGAGGTAAAATATATTTGTTTTACGGCATCTTTGATCTATTAGAGCAAACAGGGTTGCTGTGTAGTCAGTTTCCCTTTTCCCGGGCACAATCTCATGACAAGATAAGAGGCCTGGCAGACTGCAGATCTCGATTTCTATTCATCCAATGAAAGAGAAGCGTTGAGGCAATAGAAACCTGTTTGATGGCATGGAACTCTACCACACAGCCTTGTGAATGAGACATGAATGGCTTGGAACCTATCCAGGCATTTCCAAACACTATAAAGGCTGATTAAAGCAGCCAACATTAAACTAAATGAGCCAAGCACTTAAACAATAAACGTTTGTTTGTGACATAGATGACCTTTAAATTTACGAACATAATTCATCATAAATACTCGACAATTTAAAAATGATTGAAAACAAGTGTGGCTTGGAGCAACTATAAAAGAGGTGGGAGAACTTGGAGCGTAAGAAGCTGTCCTGGCTTCAGGCCAGTTAAAGGTAAAGGAAGGGTAGAATGATTTGTTAAAGGGAACCTGTCAGAAAATAAATATGGACACTATCAGAGTTAACCTGTAGTTCCAGTTCTACAATCCTCATCATATCCTCCATGTCTGAGGCGGCGTACACACGGCCGAGGTTCTCGCTGAAAACCAGCGAGAACCTCGCTGGAATGCACATTCCAGCGAGGACCTCGGCCGTGTGTACGGTCTCAGCGAGCTTCCCGTCGGGAAGCCCGTCGAGCCGAAATAGAGAGCACGCTCTCTATTTCCTCGACGGCCCGCCTGGAAGAATGGCTGGTTGCCATTCCCGACGGGCGGGTCGTCGAATTCGACGGCCGGGAGAGAACCTCGACGGGCGGAACGATGTGTTCTGCCCGTCAAGGTTCTCTGCCGTGTGTACGGCGCCTGAGTCAGGCCTCGTACACACGACCGAGAAACTCGTCATAAAAGACACATCGTTTTCCTCAACGAGTTCCTTGTTAAGCTTGTCGAGACAATGTTAGGCCTCGTACACACGACCGAGGAACTCGTCGGAAAAGACACATTGTTTTTTCTCGATGAGTTCCTTGTTATGCCGCGTACACACGGTCGTTTTTTGCGATGAAAAAAAACGTTGTTTTTTAAAACGTCATTTAAATTGATCGTGTGTGGGCAAAACTTCGTTTTTTGTCTTAAAAAAAACGACCAAAAAAAAATTCCAACATGCTTGAATTTTTTGTGTCGTTTTTCAAAACGTCGTTTTTTGTTTCACAAAAAGTCACCGTGTGTAGCAAAAACTTTGTTTAAAACAACGTTTTTCAACCCGCGCATGCCCAGAAGCTAGTTATGAAGCGAGCTTCAATGGAAAAGAGTGGTGAACGTAACCTCGCTTTTTGTGAAAATACGATGGTGTGTATGCAACATCGTCTTTGAAAAGTGACGTTTCAAAAACGTCGTATTTTACTTCACAGAAAACGTCGTTTTTTTCCATCACAAATAATGATCGTGTGTACGCGGCATTAGGCTTGTCGATAAACTTGACAAACTGTCTTTGCGTACACACAGTCAAGACAAAATCTTCTCGTTCTCAAATGCGGTGACGTACAACACATAGACGGCAGGGGAAGTTCGATTCCACTGGCACAACCCTTGGGGCTGCTTTTGCTAATCTCATGTTACTGCTTGTTAAGTAAAAGTTTGGTAAGAGATAGGGCTGTGCAAATTAACTTTTAATCAATCAATTAATCTTTATTTTATTGATAGATCAACATTTTTTTGATCGATTAAAATTCTTTTGATTGTTACTCGCCTCTCTGCCGGCTTCTGGGCCTTCATGGAGTTCCGTCGGAGATCCGGTAACGTCATGGGTCTTGCCGTGTCCATCTGAAGGGTTCCTTTGCTGTGCCTTCATATCTGCATGCCGGCGGGACCTTACTATCTGCCACACGCAAGGGCTGTTACACTTCCCTCTATCACTTCCCTCTATCAACCTGGGATTCTACAGCCATCCACTGGGAGTTGTGATAGTTCCCTTCACAGGACATCTACATGCTGACGGACTGATGTTAACCTCTCCTCATCTGGATTCAGCAGTGGTATCGTTGTACACATTGTTATACCAGTATCATACTTAGCTGCATGTTTTTATGACTGCTTTTGGTACCGTTTGGTATTACTCACACCATTTTTACAGTTTATATAGCTACGTCGATTTTATCTCCAGTGCAATATTTATTTTGTTACCTACTTGAAGACTATAAAAGTTTTAATGCTATTCCCTTTGTGCCTTTGTGTGTTTTTTGTATTCTGCTATCCATTTTTCCAGTGATTGGTAGCTGCACTGGAAATCAGCCTGCAAGGAGATCAGCTAAAAGTAGTTGGATCTGTATGTGCGTTATAATTAATCGAAATTAGTCGATTAATCCAGTAAAAAAAATAAAAAAAATTAATCAAACACAAAAATGTTGATCAGTAACAGCCCTAGTAAGAGACATTTGCACTTTTCAGTCTGTTACAGCGTGTCAAATGTGCTATCTCCATTACAAACGCTACTTTTACCAAAGGTGCGCTCCCGTCTCATACTTTATTCTGAGCATGCGTGGGTTTCTAATCATACACACAGGAAATTGAGACTCCCGTTGAAGAAAAAGAGAACTTGTTCTCTTTTTCTCATCGAGTTCCTCGACAGTTTTCTCGGCAAAAAAGCTCTCCCACCAAGTTTCTTGATGGATTCTGTCGAGGAAAACGGTCGTGTGTAAGAGGCCTCAGTTACAAACCTGGAACAAGTATACAGGTTGGACATTCCCAATACTTCAAGCTCCATATTTCTTCAAGATTATCGTCATTCGCTAGCCCTGGAGTTTACACCCTTATAAATAAGTTAGCGCCGGTGAAAATTGTGTAAAGTATTGCCATCCTTAGCCACTGTGCTTGACCCATATGTAGCACTAACCCCCCAAGGAGCTGCTGAGTATTTTGGGTGGCATATTACCTTATCTTCTCTTTGTCCAGGGTGGTAGAGAGAGTTAAAAAATTCCAATGTCCACATGATACACTTCTTTTTCTAGGATTTATTTGCAGAACTTAGTAGAAAATAAGTTGGAGGGGTGGAAGGGTAAATAGGTAATTAGGTTCAGATGTATAATCTCAAATAGGAAACACTCCTGCTTCCAGCAAACTGTTCTCGTCGCCACTCTAGCCAGAGTGGGTAATTGCTCACCCGGATAGGTCTCTCTCACTGGCCTAGCAGACACACGGAATAAAGTACAGTCTCTGCCACAGACCTTCCTTTATAAGGAAACACTATGGGCCAGATTCAGGTAGATGAGAGTATCTTTCCTCTGGAGTAACGCTTCTCATTTACGTTACTCTGAAGACCCTTTCAGCGCAAGTCCTGTAATTCACATAGCAGTTGCGCGTAAACTTGCGCCAGAGTAAGGATAATGCGCTGGCGTAACCCGACGCAAGTGGAAGTGGGTGTGATCATATGTAAATGATGGGCGGAGCCCAGCGCAGAGGCTTACGTTCAGCGCATCAACCACGGAGCATGCGCAGTGAGTGAGGCTCCACTCGCCCCCTTTGTGCGCATGCTCACAACTTCCGTCGGCACCACTGCACGGGAAACGTCAGCGCAATGCCTTCCGTTGGGCGTTTAAATGCACCCGTAGAAGCGCCATTCCGGCACTAAAGTATATCCTGCTCCCCCTCCCCGCAGTGATGTTACTTTTGTTCTGAGATGGCTGCTCCCGTTCCCCGCAAACACACAGGAGAAAGCTGAACTTTAAAGGCCAGGAGCTGTCAGCCATCATCTCGGCTATGGAGACCTATGATGTCTTCCTCCATGGCTGTAAAATTTGACAGACAAGCATGGACAGAGGTGTTGTCCTGCAAGTGGGGGTGCTCAGCTAGCTCTTATCGTCGGTAACGCTGCTGTAGCTGCTCTCCTGCTGACCTGTGGCCATCTGGAGTAAAGATAAAGCAGCCTTTTGTAGAAATAACTTTGCGCCGGACGGACGAGATACGCGCGGCGCATGTAGCCAGCGTATGGTGCTAATCCGTTCGTGAATTGGGAAAACTCCCTCATTTGCATATTTGCAGGGGAAATCAATGGGCGCGACTGATGCGCCCAGCGAAAATAAGCGCTGACGATACTCTGGCGTCGGAACGTTCCGCCGGTCGCAAATGACCCGTTATTGGGCGCATCTAGTTTGGTGGGTACGGGCACATAGAAACGACGGCGCATCATCACAGTTACGCGGCGCATATCCAAATACTCCAGCGCAAGTGTTCGTGAATCTGGCCCTATTGGTCCAGAATCCTCTGCCACAGGATTCAGCACCCGGATCTCTCCAGATTAAATTCTGTAGAACTTAGATCTGACAGATGACCACCATCAAGCCACTCAGTGTATGGTGCATCCTTCGATGAAGTTTCCAGGCCTTCTCCCAAGACACCAGCCTCTTGCATGGTCCTCTCCAGGATAGGTCCTCCCCTGGTTTCCTTCATCAAGTGGCTTCCTCCCGCAGGACAGACAGCACAGGATCACCTTGAAAATGCAGACCCAGTCTGACTACTAAGCCGCAACCCCGGACCAACGTGGTCCCAGAGCCAGGATTCAGGAACACGTACCCCATGCCAGGCGGGCCACAATGGCGTCTGTCCCTTAAATACCCCTCCCCAGCATGCACAGTGGAACGATCACTCCCACTGATTCGCTGCCCGAGGGGGACACCCAATACACCCTGACTCTGCTGCTGCCACCCTTGGCCTGGGATAGTAATAACACACCCAGGCGAACAATCATAGTTACTAGGGTTGTCCCGATGCCTCTTTTTTAGGACCGAGTACAAGTACCGATACTTTTTTTCATGTACTCGCCGATACCGAATAACGATACTTTTTTTAAATGTGTCCCCAAATGCAGCCATGTCCCCCCACATATGCAGCCATGTCCCCCCACATATATTGCAGCCATGTCCCCCACATATATTCAGCCATGTCTCCCCACATATATTGCAGCCATGTCCCCCACAAATGCAGCCATCTCCCCCACAAATGCAGCCATCTCCCCCACAAATGCAGCCACCCCCCCCCACAAATGCAGCCATCTCCCCCCAGGGACAACCCTAGTAGTAGCCTTCGGATCTACGCTGCGATATTTTTGCGGCCGCTGGGAGGAGTTCGTGTAGTTTTCATGCGTCGGGATATGCAAATGAGTTTTTACGTCGATCCACGAAGATACGAGCGGTCTTCGCAATCGCTTTCGTCTATTTTTTTATACGTACTGTTAGACCAGCTTTTTGCTGGTCTAACGGTGCGTAGCCCATGTTAAGTATGGCCGTCGTTCCCGCGTCGAATTTAATTTTTTTTTTTTTACGTAACTCGTTCGGGAATAGGAATCTCCGTAAACGACGCTACTCAAGAAAAAATGACGTAACGACGTGATTTCGCGCAATGCATGGCAGGAAATTTGCGAACGGAGCATGCGCAGTTCGATCGCCGCGGGAACGCGCCTATTTTAAATGCTTCACGCCCCCTACTCGCTTAGATGGATTGCGACGGGAGAAATACACTACGCCGCCGTCGTTTACTGGACAAAATCTACCTGGATTCCACGTAGAGCCAGGTAAAAAACGGCGGCGTAGTGTATTTCTGATACTCTACGATAATCTAATTCTATCTGAATCTGGGCCCCTGTTTCCAGCTCCTTCAATAAAAATAAAAATAAACATTTTTTTTTCAAACATTATATGTAAATCCATTTTATGTAATTATTTAATTGTGTTAGTACAGGCATCTCTTGAAGTTCATAGTAATTAGACTGTTGAGTACTGCCATGTTGGATCTGATGCCGCGTACACACGGTCGTTTTTTGCGATGAAAAAAACGACGTTTTTTGTGAAGTAAAAAACGACATTTTTGAAACGTCACTTTCAAAGACGATGTTGCATACACACCATCGTTTTTTTCACAAAAAGCGAGGTTACGTTCACCACTCTTTTCCATTGAAGCTCGCTTCATAACTAGCTTCTGGGCATGCGCGGGTTGAAAAACGTAGTTTTAAACGACGTTTTTGCTACACACGGTGACTTTTTGTGAAACAAAAAACGACGTTTTGAAAAACGACACAAAAAATTCAAGCATGTTGGAATTTTTTTTTTGTCGTTTTTTTTAAGACAAAAAACGACGTTTTGCCCGCACACGATCAATTTAAATGACGTTTTAAAAAACGTCGTTTTTTTTCATCGCAAAAAACGACCGTGTGTACGCGGCATAACAGTGGTAGCCTCAGCAGCCACAAAACCATCACGCTTCTGTTACTTTGTTCCTACATTACTAGGAGGTATGTTGTCGGTAAAATGTCATTATCGGCGTGTAAATGCTGTGTTTCTCATTGCACAGTCCTGCTGAACAAATACAGCAAAAAGAGGAGAAGGAAATAAGTGAAAGAAACAACTGGTGCCATAACAGTAATGCCGTGGGAGCTTGTTGTCGGAAATTCTGACTGTGTGTAGGCTCCATTGGACATTTGCAGTTGGAATTTCCAACAACAAAAATTTGAGAGCTGGTTCTCAAATTTTTTGACAACAAAATCCGTTCTTGTAAATTCCGAGCGTGTGTAGACAATTCCGACGCACAAAATTCAACGCATGCTCTGAATCAAGTATAAGATGGAAGCACTTGGTCTGGTAAAATTAGCGTTCGTAATGGAGATAGCACATTCGTCACACTACAAATTTTTTAATCTTTTAATGCAGCGCATTCGCTTCTTCTTTATAATGCTAGAATAATGAAGTTGTTTTGCTGCTGATATTCACACACAGTTCTGACAAACTGATTTCTTTATTATTTCTGAAGAGCAGTGACGGACTGAAAAGCACGAGGCTGGAAAGCGCGAATCGTCTCTCACCAAACTTCTATTAATACGAGATTAGCAGAAGGACCCCAAAGGGTGGCGCACTTGGTCTTGAACTTCCTTTTTATAGTCCCGTTGTACGTGTTGTGCGTGACCACGTTCTTGGCAATTGGAATTTCCGACATTTGTGCACGTGGCATAAGAGATCTGACAAGTGACTGATCTAAAAGAAACATGCATCCCTGAAAGTGTTTCAAATGAAATATGTGGTCTGATGACAGGGTCTCTTTAAAGCTATTTCATACATGGAAATATTCACATGTATTCACTATTTTGATTATGCAACACCGCAGATGTTCGCAACCAGCTCAATCCTCACTGTCCAATGTAGTAAACCAGACTTATTCACATTTGAAACGCCTCTTTCACATGGTTGCCAGAGGAAGGGGAGGGGCAATAAAAACAGGCAGTTGAGCTGCAGTTTTTCATCCCCTGATTGCCCATCTTAAGCCTACAATACAGCTGGAGGTTCGTATGCCATGTGTTGTGTGGTACACTACAGTGCATATGTGTGGTACATAAGTGTAATACTGTGTTGGGATAGGTTTGAAAATAAATGACACCAAAATGCATCACACATTCAGAAGATATGAGTCGGACCTAAGAATTATTGTAGCTAATTACAGTGGGGTGCAAACTACTTCAATGCCTAATCAGTATGGCCTGGATTTACGTAGAGAGGCGTATCTTTGTGCGGGCGTAGCGTATCTTCTTTACGCTACACCGCCGCAACTTAGAGAGGCAAGTACAGAATTCTTAAAGCACTTGCTCCGTAAGTTGCGGCGGCGTAGTGTAAATTGGCCAGCGTAATTCAAAGTAGGAAGGAGGTGGGCGTCATCTATTTAAATTAAGCGTGACCCCATGCTAATGAATGGCCGGTCGAACTGGGCATGCGCGCATGCTCGGAATCACGTTGCATATACTCCCTAAGAGATGTCGGCACAATGCCTACAACGTGAACGTCCCTTACGCACAGCCCTATTCACGACCCGCTAAAAATCCAAGGGAGAACGCAGATTTGCGGTCCAAGGACCCTGACTTTGTAATGCACTACCTACGACCATCCACCTGGAAGAAAACCATCGGGTGTTTAGGAAAAAACTAAAGACTCACCTCTTCTGAAGGATCAGGACGACACTGGAAGCAAGCGCCTTGAGGCGATTAAGTTCGCATTTGCTGCACTATACAAGTTACTCACTCACTCACGTAGTACTACGTAAACAACGTACGTGACGTAAAATTTGACGGCGTCGTTCCCTGGCCCATACCTTTGCATTAGCTGCGCCTGCTATAGCAGGGGTAACTTTACGCCAGACGTAAGCCTTGTGCAAATCACGTATATGAAGCTGCCGGGCGCATCTACGTTCGTGAATCGGCGTATCTTACTCATTTGCATATTTATAATGGGAACGCCGAATGCATCCAGCGTAACTATGCGCCCATGATACGCGGGCGTAGGCCAGTTACGTCGGCCAGGTGAAGCCATGTTTTTGGACGTATCTCGCTTTGTGAATCGGCGCAAAGATGCGACGGCACACATTTGAAATTACAGCGGCGTATCTGGAGATACGCCAACGTAAAACCTTTCTGAATCCCGCTATATATGTTCAGATGTCAATCACGATGCTGGAAAATTTTGTTAGAAATCTGCAAAAGTGCAATGGAAGATTTCCTTAGTAGTTGTATCTATTTAGTAGAGAAACAGACCTAAAACATTCTCTTTATTCCTCATCAGTAGAGCATGTTTTCTACATTGTTTCTCATGGGGAAAAGTAAATTAGTAACTAGTAAGCAGATATATTAAACTGTACATTAACATGGCATTATAAAATATAGATGTGTTATCTACATACAATTCATAAATCATTGCACTCCAGTCACCAAATATGATCATTCTGACCACCTGACATACTGACAGATACAGAAAATAAAAGAATGTCTGTAATGTTATTAGGAGGGAGCTTAATAATGGCTTCATGCAGATCCGAGATTGTTAACTGATCTACATTCCCAGAGCAGCAGCAGGATACAGCAAATGATCTGAGTTATGAATAATTCTGCTGATACGGCTGATCCTTCTTTATTAAGATGGATCAGTCTTGTATGGTGTGGGTGTTAGGAAGCGCATGGGAGAAGAACAGGGGGACACCTGGAAGCCACATACTTTCTAAAAAGATGGAGGACATCACCAAAATTACAATGATAAAACACATTTGTCTCAGGTAGATAATATGCTGAACATTCCAGTATGACCTAGTTCACCTGTGACAACTTTCTAGAGTAACTTCCAGGGGCGGACTGACCATTAAGACACCCGGGCACTGCCCGAGGGCCCCATGCCACTAGATGGCCCCATCAGGCTTGCCAGGCTCAGTAAAACCAGGGATAGTATGTAAGAATCTGTGTTTTTTTTACATGTGAAAATCCCGAGATTTTAGCTGTCCCGCCTCTGCACTGCCTCCTGGCATGGTGGCCATCTGTAAGCCCGGGGCCCCATAATCTTCTATTGCCCAGGGGCCCCATGAGTTGTCAGTCCGCCCCTGGTAACTTCTCTCCTTAAAGGGAGACTACAGGAATTGGAATATATTTTGGCGAGAGAGAGAGAGAGAGAGAGAGAGAGAGAGAGAGAGAGAGACAAAAATGTATTGAAATGAAAAACATACAAAAAACATACAAAAAATGTATCAAAAGCAAACATACACAAATGTTTTAGGCAGACAGGTGTACAGAAATGCAGTAAAGTAAGAATGCTTACAAAAATATATATTTAAATTGTTTATTTTTATCCATTTACAAAATACAAAGTGAGTGAACAGAAGAAAAATCTGACTCAAATCAATGTTTGATGTGACTACCCTTTGGCTTCAAACCAGCATTAATTCTTACACTTGCACACTTTGTAAACTTGCACAGTCAGGGATTTTGTAGGCTTAGACCCCCTTCACACTGGGGGGGTTTGCAGGCGCTAAAAATAGCGCCTGCAAACCGACCTGAAACAGCAGCTGCTGTTTTATCCAGTGTGAAAGCCCAGAAGGCTTTCACACTGTAGCGGTGCGCTAGCAGGACCGCTCCAAAAGTCCTGCTAGCTGCATCTTTGGAGCGGTGAAGGAGCGGTGTGTTTACTGCTCCTTCCCATTGAAAGCAATGGGACACCGCGGCTATACCGCTGGCAATGCGCCTCTGCAGAGGCGCATTGCGGGCGGTATTAACCCTTGTTCGGCTGCTAGCAGGGGGTAAATTTGCACCGCTAGCGGCCGAATACAGACGCAATTCCGACGGTAAAGCGCCGCTAAAAATAGCAGTGATTTACCGCCACCGCACCTCCCGCCCAAGTGTGAAAGGAGCCTTAGAGTCAGCTGTATGAATAACCAATTATACCAAGTAGGTGCTAATCATCAATTTCATTTGTAGGTTGAAAAATACAGTCATTAACTGAAACATTAACAGCTGTGTAGGAGGCTTAAAACTGGGTGAGGAACAGCCAAACTCTGCTACTAGGGTAAGGTTGTGTAAGACACAGGTCACAGTTGTCACAGGTCATACACTTAGGCAAGACTGAGCACATAAACAAGACAGAAGAGCAGAGCAAGGTCTCTTTTAGGCAAATATTGTAAATCAGACTGGAAAGCAGACTGGGCTTTCAAGATGTGCTGATCAAGCACTTTTGAAGAAGCACAAAGAAACCATCAAAGTTGAGGACCATAGACACAGTGGTTGACCAAGAAAATGTAATGCAGCAGATTAAAAGAACAGCATGCTTACTTCCCTGTAACATTGGAAGATGTTCAGCAGTGCTATCAGCACAGAACTGGTGGGAACCAGTGGGACCCAGGTACACCTATGTACTCTCCAGAGAAGTGTGGCCAGAAGTGGTCTTCATGGAAGCCATACCTCCGACATGGAAACAAAGCTATGCAACTCAACCATGCACAAAAACAGAAGAAACTGGATTGCAGAAAAGTGTCAGGAGGTGCTCTGGACTGATGTAAAATATTTGGCTGTAGCAATAGGCAGTTTGTTTGCCAAAGGGCTGCAAAATGGTAAAATAATGAGCGTCTGCAGGCAACAGTGAAGCATGGTGGAGGTTCCTTGCAAGTTTGGGGCTGCATTTCTGCAAATGGAGTTGGAGTTAAAAGATAAATGGTGTCCTCAATGCTGAGAAATACAAACAAATACTTATCCATCTGGGAGGTGGTGTGTGGTAGGCCCCATATGTATTCTGCAGCAAGACAACAACCCCAAACATAAGGCCAATGTCATTAACATTGTTGTAAAGCCTAAGCATGTTTTACCTTTGAAAGGAGTTGTAAAGGTTTGTTTTTTATTTTCTAAATAGGTTCCTTTAAGCTAGTGCATTGTTGGTTCACTTACCCTTTCCTTCAATTTCCCTTCTAAATGTTTTTTGTCTTTGTTTTCTTTGTCTGAATTTCTCACTTCCTGTTCCTCCTCAGTAAGGTGTTCAGTAAGCTGTTCTAAATGACTTTCCACCGCTCGGATGATGGTGGAAAGCTTACTGAGGACAAACAGGAAGTGAGAAATTCAAACAAAGAAAAAAAACATTTAGAAGGGAAATCAAAGGAAAAGGTAAGTGAACCAACAATGAACTAGCTTAAAGGAACCAATTTAGAAAATAAAAGACGAACCTTTATAACCCCTTTAATGCATTCCTTGCATTTAGGTAAAAAATGTTTAGGTGTTAGAATCCCCCTAGCCCCCTCTTTTTACTTACCCGAGCCTTCATTCGATCCAGTGCCGTGCATGTCTAAAGCTCTCCCCTCACTTCGGGTCTCATTGGCTTTGTTGGGGCATGGGAGTCATTGGTTTCCAGTGCTGTTAGTCAAAGCCAGTAATGAGGGAGATGGGGGGGGGGGGCTGAGTCCCACTGTCTGTGTTAATGGAAGCAGCAGTGGGGCTTGAGTGCGAACAGGCATGGGTGCCCCTATAGGAAGCCACTTTCCATGGGGGCACTGGACAGAAGGGAGAAGCCAGGAGCATTGGCAGAGTACAGAGTAAGAGGAGGTTCGCGGCCACTCTGTGCAATTCCCCTGCATAAGGCAGGTAAGTATGAATATGTTTGTTATTTGTTTTATTTTTTAATTACCTTTACAATCACTTTAAGTACTATCTTCAGTGTAATAAAAAACAAGGAGTCCTGGAAGTGATGCTTTGGCCTCCACAGAGCCCTAATCTCAACATCATCACGTCTGTTTGGGATTACATAAAGAGACAGAAGGATTTGAGGTAGCCTACATCCACAGAAGATCTGTGGTTAGTTTCCCAAGATATTTGGAACAACCTACCTGCCGAGTTTCTTCAAAAACTGTGTGCAAGTGTACCTAGAAGAAATGAAGGCAATGGGTGGTCACACCAAATATTGATTTGGATTTCTCTTCTGCTCATTTACTTTCCATTTTGTTAATTAATAAAAATAAACTGCCTAAAACTTTTGCACAGTTATATATATATATATATATATATATATATATATATATATATATCTCAAACTCAATCTCAGATCTCAAACTCAAATTACCTAAGGGCCGCAGGACAAGTTTTCATATCCCATGGGGGGCCCCATACAAACTTTAAAACTTTAAAAACAGTACTGGTGTCAGCGAACGTATTAACCCCCAGCTCTGTGTCAGCGGACACATTATTAACCCCCAGCACTGGTGTCAGCGGACACATTATTAACCCCCAGCACTGGTGTCAGCGGACACATTATTAACCCCCAGCACTGGTGTCAGCGGACACATTATTAACCCCCAGCACTGGTGTCAGCAGACACATTATTAACCCCTAGTATTGGTGTCAGTAAACGCATTATTAACCCTGACTACTGCACTGCACACGGACCACTGCACACAGACCACTGCACACGGACCACTACACTGCCGACAGACCACTACACTACACACTGACCACTCACCATCATGGCACAGCACATCAAGGCTCAGAGCACAGCACATCAGGGCACAGCATATCAGGGCACAGCACATCAGGGTACAGGGCACAGCACATCAGGGCACAACACATCAGGGCATAGCACATCAGGGCACAGCACATCAGGGTACAGCACATCAAGGCACAGAGCCCAGCAAATAAGGGCACATGGCACAGCACATCAGGGCACAGGGCACAGCACATCAGGGTACAGCACATCAGGGTACAGCACATCAGGGTACAGGGCACAGCGCACATCAGGGCACAGGGCACATCAGGGTACGGGGCACATCAGGGTACAGGGCACATCAGGGTACAGGGCCCAGCACATCAGGGTACAGAGCCCAGCACATCAGGGTACAGAGCCCAGCACATCAGGGTACAGAGCCCAGCACATCAGAGCACAACAGGGTACAGGGCACATCAGAGCACAGCACATAGGGGTACATCACAACAGGCCACATCAGGGTACAGGGCACGGCACAACAGGACAGGACATATCAGGACAAGGCACATGGCACAACAGGGTACAGGACATGGCACATCAGGACAGGGCACATGGCACATCAGGGTACAGGGCACATGAAACAGCACATCAGGGTACAAAGCCCAGCAAATCAGGGTACATGGCACACATCAGGGTACATGGGCCACAATCAGAGCACAATCAGGGCACATGGGGCATATCAGGGCACATGAGAGCACACCAGGGCACATGAGGCACAGCACATCAGTACAGGGCACATGGCACATCAGGGTACAGGGCACAGGGTACCCTGATGTACAGAGCCCAGCACATCAGGGTACATGAGGCACATCAGGGTACATGAGGCACATCAGGGCACATTAGGGTACATGGGGCACATGGCACATCAGGGCACATGAGGGTACATGGGCCATATCAGGGCACAATCAGAGCACATCAGGGCACATGAGAGCACATCAGGGCAAAGGTCAGCATTTACTTGTTGTTTTCTTCAGATGCAGAAGTGTAGATCGAGGTGCATGAAGAGTAGTGCAGGAAGCGTCTGTCAGAGGTTCACTTCTCTCTCATGTCACGCTGCTACTTCCCTGGTGGCCCCCCCTCTCTTCTCGTCCATCTCAGATGATGTCACAAGCAAATAGGGATGGAGGAGAAGAGAGGAGGGGCCGCCGGGAGTAGCAGCGTGACATGAGAGAGAAGTGAACCTCTGACAGATGCTTCCTGCCCTACTCTTCATGCACCTCGATCTACACTTCCGCGGCACCCGCCCTACCTGCGGGCCATTTATTACCGGCCCGCGGGCCGTAAATGGCCCGTGGGTCGGTACTTTGAGACCCCTGCTGTAAACAGTTTCAATGAAGTTAGATCAGACCAGAAACATATGATTAGTATTGTACACTTTAAATGAACAGGCAAATAAAGGTTCCACAGTAATGCCGCGTACACACGATAATTTTTCGGCATAAAAAAAAAAACGTTGTTTTTTCCAACTTCATCATTAAAACAACGTTTTGCCCATACATGATCGCCCACACACGATCGTTTTAAAAAAATGCTCTAGCAAAGCGTGGTGACGTACAACTCGTACAACGGCACTGTAAAGGGGAAGTTCCATGCGGATGACGCCACCCTTGGGGCTGCTTTAGGGTTTTGTTTTTTTCACCGCCGCTGCCGTAGAAAAAGTGTCTGTGTATGATAATCCACTTTATGGCATTCAGCCATGGGAAGTGCCATAGATGCTATGGGGGGTAGGGGGGCGCCAAAAAAAAGCTCCTTGCCGTCTGCTCATAAAGATTCCCACCCGTCCTCCTACAGGTGCGGCCGCCGCCCGCAAGTCCCGGCGGCTTGCGGGAGACGATTAAAACACCCATTTTATTGCTGTCTGTGTTCCATATTAAGGAGATCCACCATCTCTAATTGCCCTGTTTACTGTATCACTAAAAGTGAAAGTGAAAGAAAATCCCAAATTTGGGGTGGTCATCAGAACAGGAATAAAGGGGAAATCTTCCAATGGGGACACTAGTCCTGGTGACAGACAGGGACTCCCTTATTTTGGAGGGATTTCCTCTCACTTACTCTTTTGGCTATGGAACAGGAAATCAGGGGAAATAGGTTATATAAAAGTTAAATAATAAGTTCAGAATGAAAGTACCCCTAAAAGTATTCTAGCTTAAATGTGTCTGGTAAGGTATGCTTATGACCAAAAACAATAGCCGTTGGTGTCTTAATGCTTATGAACATAAATATCTGGTGATTATGCAAGTCACTCTCATTTACTTTTCTGAACTGACCATGCTAGGTATGGAAGCAGGTCCATGCTAGCATGCTCAGTTTGTGTCCATCTCTTTTGCTGATAGAGATAAAGGTGTGCCTACATACAACTTGCCTGAATCTCTACAGTCAGTTTTATAGACATCATGCCCATTGCCATTAGGTTGATTGAAAGCTTCTGGAGCAGTATATACACATACAGGAAAAGTATTCAGGGCCGGATTAACATCGGGGCTATTGGAGCTGTAGCTCCAGGCCCCTTCCTCAAGATAGTCCCATTTGCCCAAAAAGAAAAAAAAAATCACAAAAAAAGAAAAGAAAAAAAGATTGACTTTGAGGATTGTAGTTCAGCATATATGGGGAATATGTAGCTGAAGACGCCCCCCACTACTGGTTAAAATATGGGGCTCCGATCATTTATGGTTCCGGAGATACGGGGCTGCTTGCACAGCCTGTCAGAAGCTATATACAGAGCGGCCAGTTTAAATACAAGCTGACACACTCCGCAGCAGCAGACTGAGAGGATGAGATCACAGTGCTTATTATAATTATTTGTATATTACTTACGGTAATTAACCCCTTGCCACCCAGGCCAATTCTGACACTTCTCTTCTACATGTAAAAATCATCATTTGTTTTTTTGCTAGAAAATTACTCAGAACCCACACACATTATACAGTATATATAAAAAAAAAACACTAAAGTCGGCACGATTTCTTTTGTATACTAAGTGATGCTTTACATTTTTTTACAGGTTACATGTTTAGAGTTACAGAGGAGGTCTAGTGCTAGAATTATTGCTCTCGCTCTAGCGATCGTGGCGTATGTAACAGGTGTGTATCTGGCTCTGATACTAGCCAGGGCCTTCCCAGGGACTGACTAGTATCTCTCCCCAGCCTGTCCCCACACACCCTCTCACCTGCTGACCTGTGGATGGGGGAATCACTCCTGCAGTGTTATTGTGTTCTGCCTGTGAATACAATGATCAGTGTTGCTAACTATAGCTGGCAGCACTGATTGTTTTGGGAAAAACCTGACAGGCTGGTTGTACTCAAGTCAGTTAATAGATTGACTTGTGTAAAACCAGCTAGCCCATACATAGATCCACTATGGCTGGTCTCTGCTTAATTGTCGTCTCTCGTGTACATACTGCCCACTGTCATACCCTCCACACTTTTCTTCTCTACATACTGCTCACTGTCTTACCCTCCACACTCATCTCATGTACATACTGCTCAGTATCATACCATCCACACTCCTCTCCTGTACATAATGCTCGCTCTCATACCCTCCACATTACTCTCATGTACATACTGCCTATTGTCATACTCTCCACACACCTCTCCTGTACATATTGCCACATTCATAAACTGCTCTATTGTACATAGTGCCGCTATCATACCCTCCACACTCCTCTCCTGTGCATACTGACAACTATCATACCCTCCACACTACTCTCCTGTGCGTACTGACCACTATCATACCCTCCACACTACTCTCCTGTGCATACTGCCCACTATCACACCATCCACACTCCTCTCCTGTACATACCGCCCAATGTGATACCTTCCACACTCCTCTCCTGTACATACTGCTCACTGTCATACCCTCCACACTCCACTCCTGTACATACTGTAACCCAACCTTGCCCTTCACACTTTACATACTGCCAACTATCTTTCTCTCCACATTCCTCTCCTGTACATACCAGCCCCATCATACCCTCCACACTCCTCTCCGGTACATAGTGCCCACTGTTAGACGCTCCACATTCCTTTCCATCACCTGCACATACTTCCCAGTTTTAAAACGTCCATACTCCTCTCCTACGCCTCTTACCCACACAAACAGTTCTTTAAAATTATACTGAATATCCTTAATGTTACCAGCTCTAGCATGAGCACACTTTTGTTAGTTCAACTAAAGGATATTTTCTCAGTCCTCATATTTTTTCTGTCCCATTATTAATACTTATTTAATTTTGTGATTACTTCTATGATATACAGAGCAACATAGAGAATCTCGGCTACTCTAAATATAGCACTTGTAAAAAAAAGTGTCCCTTAATTTTTTTTTTAAATGTTGGCAACTATGCACTTAGGCACTGCCCAAGGGCCACCGGGTCAGTAGGGGGCCCCATGAGAGGCTCCTGGGATCCTGTGATAATAAAGCGGTAGTAAACTTTGCTAACATTACTACTTTTTAGAGGCCCTGAGGTTAGGTTATGCCACAATGTACAAGTATGCACAGCATATTAGCACATTATGGTACACTTAAATTGTCAGACTGAGCCCTCCAGTGCTGCGCTGCGATCAGTCCGGCGGGTCCTGGGCGCTTCCATCTTCACCCGGTCTTCCTTCTGGGCTCTGTGCCTTTGATCACTTGCCTTGGCTGGGCTGCGTTGATGTCATTCCCATGCATGCTCATGCGCATCCTCTCTCTCTCTCTCTCATCCCCCTTTCTCTCTTATCCTTTCTCTCTCTTTCTCATCCTCCCTCTCTCTCTTTAGATTAATTTGTTATAACAAAAAATTGTTTGTATATTTATTATTTATAAAAGGCCCACCAAAATCCTCAGCACCAGGCCCATGGTGTTCTTAATCTGGCCCTGAAAGTTTTCCCTACATGCGCATCTAGAGTGCAGCGCCACTTTCCGACATTGACATGCCACCCTCAGCCCAATGATGGAACATAGAGGAAGCCGTGCTATTGATGGATTAAAGAAAAAAAAGTAGTTAGCATTTATTTAGTAAAAACTAGGGTTGTCCCGATGCCTCTTTTTTAGGACCGAGTACAAGTACGGATACTTTTTTTCAAGTAGTCGCCGATACTTTTTTTAAATGTGTCCCCAAATGCAGCCATGTCCCCCACATATTGCAGTCATGTATGTCCCCCACATATTGCAGCCATGTCATGTCCCCCACATATGCAGTCATGTATGTCCCCCCACATATGCAGTCATGTATGTCCCCCACATATGCAGTCATGCATGTCCCCCACATATGCAGTCATGTATGTCCCCCACATATGCAGCCATGTATGTCCCCCACATATGCAGCCATGTATGTCCCCCACATATGCAGTCATGTATGTCCCCCACATATGCAGCCATGTATGTCCCCCATATGCAGTCATGTATGTCCCCCACATATGCAGCCATGTATGTCCCCCACATATGCAGCCATGTATGTCCCCCATATGCAGTCATGTATGTCCCCCACATATGCAGCCATGTATGTCCCCCACATATGCAGTCATGTATGTCCCCCATATGCAGTCATGTATGTCCCCCACATATTGCAGCCATGTATGTCCCCCATATTGCAGCGATGCGTCCCTCATACCTTTTAGATATGCTGATGCCGCCTCTGCCGCATACCGCCGTATCCCCTGCACAATCGCGCAGCGCATTACAAGCTTTCATTCTAAAAACTTGTAAATGGCCGCGCTCCGTGTATTAAAACTCCCTTCTTCGGATTGGAGGGATCCGTCCAATCCCACGCAAGGGGGAGTGTCTATACGCGGATTCGTGCATAGACACTCCCCCTTGCTCGGGATTGGAGGGATCCCTCCAATCCGGAGAAGGGGAGTGTCAATACACGGCCATTTACAAGTATTCAGAATGAATGCTTGTAATGTGTGCTATGCGATTGTGCAGGGGATACGGCGGTATGCGTCAGCGGCGGCGTCAGCATATCTAAAAAGGTATGAGGGACGCATCGCTGCAATATGGGGGGGAAGTATTCTATTTCAGTATCGGGGGTATTTGCGGGAGTACAAGTACTCCCGCAAATTCTCGGCATCGGTCCCGATACCGATACTAGTATCGGTATCGGGACAACCCTAGTAAAAACATACATACAGCTATGGTACTCACCTATCAATTGCTTTATAGAAAAGTACTTTAGGTACAGCGTGTTGACAGACAAGAAAGTGGGCATCCTTGTTATACAGTCTGTCAACTGCTAAAGTGAAAGTCTGGTGAAGATATCTGGCATATTTATTAGTTATTTGCATTATCTAAATGTATTGAAAGTAAACCATTTCGTATCCCTCCTCATCGTTCTAAATTGTGCACCTGCAATATTAAAAGCACACTTGTCTTCCACTTGTATAATCTCCATTCACAGTTGTCAGCACTGGATTGCCCATGATTGAATTTTGACAAGCCAGCTGCCATCTCATATCATATACTCTCATGTTCTGCTAAATGAAGAGAACACAAAACATTTCCAATACTCTTTAATTATGTTCTCTGAAGGCACAGCCTTTTAAACAATTACTGAGAGCTGTGTAGGTGTTTGTTATAATACAGTGTTGAACAGCTGTAAGTCAAAATCTCCTACTTGCTTTTAATATCATTTATGGGATTCTGACAGAGACAGAGATTAGATTACATATGCAGTTTTCTAGGACAGATATATAAAACTAGGACAGTCTGTGTACCAACCAAATAAAAATGATACTACTGGGCCATACATCAAGCAGCAATTGTCAGCGTGCAGATTTAGCTTGGTGTCTAACGAGAGAATATCTGGTTACTTTACAAAAGGAGATCCAAATGAAATTTTCTGTTGCTTGTTATTTAGCCAGAAGATTATTGGAGAGTATCATATTTTTTCCAGGAAAATGCTGTAGAAGTGATGAAGATACAAAGATAAGCAAATGACCCCCCCTGGAAAATCAAGAAGGTGTTGAAGAGTCTCGCGGCCACGGGCTGTCTGAGCAGTCCTGGGCCGGATGTCACACAGGCACAGCGAGCAGAGTGAAGCCGCCTCCCCCTCCTGTGTTAATGTGTACACAGGGGGAGGGAACTTAATGGGAGGGGGGGTCCATCTGTGCTGAAGGGGGAGGGTTTGTGCTGAATGGGCGGTCCATCTGTGCTGAAGGGGGGGTCTTTGCTGAATAGAGGGGTCTGTGCGGAATGGGGGGTCTGTGCTGAAGGGGGGTCCATCTGTGCTGAATGGAGGGGTCTGTGCATAATGGGGGTCCATCTGTACTGAATGGTAGGGTCTGTGCAGAATGGGGGGTCTGTGCTGAAGGGGGATCTGTACATTCTCAAGGCTATATTTATATTGGCATTGAGTGAAGCTTAATTATCTCAAGAGCTATTTCACACTAGCGTTTGAAGAAAGGGTTAAATGCGACTGTATCACCGCTGCCGAAGTGCCCCCCCCCCCCATGAAAAAAATTCAGCGGATGCCCATGACCTCAGCCACCCATTGTTTGAGTGCCATACAATGTGTCCTGTGTCACCATCTTGGTCCACTTCCGCTGGCTGCCTCTTTCAGGCCAGTCCTGATGACACGCCAGGTTTGGCCTCTAGCCCCTCCACAGGCAGGTCTGTGTGCCGACCCTGTAGCCTCCTGGAAGATATGATGTAGGTATTCCAGGAGCCTGCAGGACTAGTGAAACATCATTCTGGCATAGGTTAGAATTGCTGTGGAGGTGGGCCCAAAATATTAAAACTTTAAGAAAATAGAAAGAAATAATTTCATGAAATATTGCTTGGAGAGTGTGTTAAAATGGAGATACTTACCCTTTGGAAGTTAAGTTCTACTTTAACTATACTGCAGCTTTCCAGTCCTTAAATGTGGTGACTTCATTCATTTTTTGCCTTTATTTTTACCTGGTGATTCGGCTAGTAGCACACTTCCTATCTTAGGCTGAATTCACACCTATGCAGTTTTAGTGCTTTTTGCATTTTGCAGATTTGCACTACAGTCCACTTAACATGGTTTCCTATGGAACACGTTCTGCAGTGCAAATCACTAAAAATGCATATGTGTGAATCCAGCTTAACGCCGCTTACACACTGTCGGAAAATCCGATGGTGTGTATGCTCCATCTGACATTTGCTGTCGGAGTTTCCGACAACAAAAAATTGAGAGATTTCCGACAACTTTTGTGCGACCGTGTGTATGCAAAAAAAGTTTGAGCCAACATCCGTCGAAAAAAAAACACTGTTTTGATGTCGGAATGTCCGATCGTGTGCATTAGAGTGTCTCCACTAAAGGAGCAATGTAGACATTTTAGACAACAGCGTTGTCCAATCTGGAAGGAGTCTAGTGTTAGATTGATATCCGGTGACTGTGGAGGCCATTGAAGTACAGTGAATTTATTGTCATGTTCAAGAAACTAGTTTGAGATGATTTGATCTTTGAGACATGGTGCATTATCCTGTTGGAAGTAGCCATCAGAAGTTGGGTACACTTTAGTCATAAAGGGATGGACATGGTCAGTAACAATACGTAGGCTGTGGCATTTTAAAGATCCTCAATTAATACTAACTAAGGGGCCCAAAGTATGGCAAGAAAATATCTCCCACACCATCACACCACCACCAGTCTGAACCGTAGATACAAGACAGGATGGATTCATGCTTTCATGTTGTTTATGCCAAATTCTGACCCTACCATCTGAATGTCGCAAGACTAATCAGACCAGGCAACATTTTTCCAATCTTCTATTGTTCAATTTTGGTGAGTCTGTGTGAATTGTAGCCTCAGCTTCCTGTTCTTAGCTGACAGGGGTGGCACCCAGTGTGGTCTTCTGCTGCTGTACCCCATCTGCTTCAAGGTTTGATGTGCTGTGCGTTCACAGATGCTATTCTGCATACCTTGATTGTAATAAGTGGTTATTTGAGTTAATGTTGCCTTTCTATCATCTCGAAACAGTCTGCTCATTCGTCTCTGACTTCCATACAATAATTTCCTATTTTTTGGACCATTCTCTAAACCCTAGAGATGTCTGTGCGTGAAAATTCCAGTAAATCAGACATTTTTGCAATACTCAGATCAGCCCATCTGGCACCAACATCCATGCCACATTCAGGCCTCGTACACACGGGCAAGAATCTTGTCAGGGAAAAAATGTTGTTTTGCGGTTTTCTTGAAAGGCAAGAACATGGTGACATGATCGCGTACATCTTGCTTCACCCTACCTATGCCGTGGAAGCTACCGCGCATGCGTCAAAGTGATTTTGAGCATGCGCGGGTTTCCACGTGACAGGTAAGTATACACACTCTCTGGTTTTTCGTCGGGAAACAGGCCGACAAGAATCTCAACGAGAAAATAGAGCGCAGGTTCTCTATTTTTCTCGTTGAGATTCTGGCCAGATTTCCCAACGAGAAACCTGAAAGCCTCGTACACACGACCGGTTTTCTCGGCAAGAAAGCTCTACCAGCAGTTTTCTTGCTGGTTCTTGTCGAGAAAACCGGTCGTGTGTACGAGGCCTCAAAGCCACTTAAATCCCCTTTCTTCCCCATTCTGATGCTCAGTATGAATTTCAGAAAGTCATCTTCACCACGTCTAGATGCCTAAATGTATTGAGTTGCTGCCATGTGTTTAGCTGATTAGCAATTTGTGCTACCAAGCAATTGCGTGTACAGTATGTTGTGAATTCAAATAGAGGACCCCCAGATGATGTACCCCAGAATTCTATTCACTCTTGCAACTGTCTGACCACCCTGTTTGGTCAATTTGCAATCATCTGAAATAAGAACCCCCCCCCCCCCCGAAAAAAATAAAAAATTCTTCTGTAGTTCTGCCCGATAATGTACTCCCAATATTGTACTTTATCAGGGAATACTTTTGACTAGGTGCATTATTTTACATTTGGAAACATGATATTTAAGTTTCCACTGCTTTAACCAATCTTCCAGCAATGCCAAATTATTACAGAGACACCTCTAGGTATCTCAACCTTATTGCACACCTTTGTTTCATTAGCAAAAGAGACATACCTTACACACCAAACATTCAAATATATCACTAATGCTGTGTACACGTGATCGGTTCGTCTGATGAAAATGGTCTGATGGACTGTTTTCATCAGACAAACCGATCGTGTGTGGGCCCCATCTTTTTTTTTTTTTTTTTATCCATCGGTGAAAAAACTAGGAACTTGTTTTAAAATTATCTGATGGTTAAAAAAACGATAGAAAAAAACGATCGTCTGTGGTTACGTCCAACGGTTAAAAATCCACGCATGCTCAGAATCTAGTTGAACTTCATTTTTCTCAGCACGTCGTGTTTTACGTCACCGCGTTCTGACACGATCGTTTTTTTTTTTTTAACTGATGATGTGTAGGCACGACTGATCATCAGACCGTTTTCATCGGATAAACAGATCGTGTGTACGCGACATTACAAAAAGGTTTCTCCTCTAGTGACTGCCATTTACAAGCACATTCTGACATCTCTTCTTTAGCCATCTGTGATTCCTACAATCAGGTTCCGCATAGATCTCCCTTAGAGCCGACTGGTGTAAGTGAGTTACACTGTCGGATCTTAGGCTGCAATCTCTCGCCATCCGCTAGGTGGCGCTTCTGTTATTATACGCGACAAATATGCAAATGAGGTGAACCGCCGATTTAGAAACGAACGCCCGGCCGTCGCTTTTTTTTTACGTCGTTTGCGTTCGGCTTTTTCCGGCGTATAGTTACCCCTGCTATATGCGGGGTAAGTGCGGCGTATCCTATGTTAAGTATGGCCGTCGTTCCCGCGTCGAGTTTTGAATTTTTTACGTTGTTTACGTAAGTCGTTCGGGAATACGGCCATACGTTAATAGCGTTAACGTCGAAAACAATGACGTCCTTGCGACGTCATTTGAGGCAATGCACGCTGGGAAATTTAGCCGGCGGCGCATGCGCAGTACGATCGGCGCGGGGACGCGCGTGATTTAAATAGTAAACTCCCCTTAGCCGCGGAATTTGCATACCGCCGGGGGATTTACGATCCGCCAGGGCAACTTACGAGGCAAGTGCTTTCTGAATACAGCACTTGCCTCAAAAACTGGCGCAGGCGGATCGTAAAAAAGATAGATCACGCGGATCAAAAGATCCGCTGATCTATGTGAATCTACCCCTCTGTATTCTTTTATTTTCTAGATGCCCTTTTTCCCTGATACCATCCTTCCTACCTCTGTAGTTAAAGAGTAACTCCACATTTTTTGAGAAAAAAACATTTCCCTCTGGGTGATCTACGTACATCACAATGATTTAAAAAAAAAACTGTTGCAGATTCCTACCTTTTGTTATTTTTGAAGAAAATGTGTGTGCTTGTCTGTGTCCATGTGCCTACTTAATCTGCATGGGAGTGGTTTCGTGATTATCAACCAGCTACTTCACCAGCAGGGCTCTAATTAGGAAAATTCTGCATCCCTTTAGTCATAATTACCTATTGGGAATATCTTACCGAAAAAAAAAAAGGTTGTTGCGGGGGATGCCTGAAATCTGACTTGTATCCTAGTGGAGACTTCTGGGAAAATCAGTGAGCCAATCACACAAGGGGGAAATTATGTTGCTAGAGGACATTCTGTGTATAGAACACCTCCAGGTAGCCATATTGCATTGTATATTACAGAAAATTTAAATTCTGCAGATTGAAAAGGAAAGGTAATTTTTAATAATATTAAATCACAACGGAATGTATCCATTTAAGCAAAATTTGACCTTTTGAAATATAAAATTTTTGTTTTTTGTATATGAACTTTCAGTTCAAACCAAAGACCAAACTGGTAATAACTAGAATCCCAATGTTTTCTCACCTCAGCATTAATTGATCCCCATTTGTCAAAGTACCTCATCTAGAATATGATTTCCTTGAGCTTTTTACTAACTTTGTTGGAAACTTTGTTTCAACATATGGCTTCTCCTAATTATCAGGGCAGTTTGAAAACTCCAGTTATTGTCTGGCATGGTAAAGGCTTTCACAATTAAACCTCTTACTTCATTGTCATTTGAGGTATCTTGTTACTTTATGGAAAGGGATGTATGATAAGGCAGAAGACCTTTTTTTCATTTTGGATAGAGTGTGGGAAGTTTAGACCCATTGCTGTCAAACCCAGCAGCAGGAATCAGTAGATTCTTGCCACTTGGATTTGCAATGTGGTAAGATGATGCCTTATAGTGTTACTAAACCCAGAACCCTGCATTCACTATATCTGGTCTCCCACAGTACATAAGACATGGAAATGCTTTTTAATCACTTCAGCCCCAGACCATTTTGCTGGTCAATGACCGGGCCAATTTTTGCAATTCGGCACTGCATTGCTTTAACTGACAGTTTATCAGGAGTTCATGGACTGAATCTATTCACCCCTGATATGGCTTAGCCTAAGATAGATACGACTTTACTCCTTTGCAGTGGCTCACGCATTATTAATTTGGGTATACATCCAACTATGAGTAAATGTTCTCCTGATGTATCACTTTGTTGGTTGAGAGGGAGCAGGAATCTCCTTGTAATTCATTAAAGAAGTTGTAAAGGAAAGAAAAATTTTGCCTAAAATTAATGTCTGCAAGGTAGACAGACAGAATAGTGTAATGATTCTGTTAACAAACTAGTAAATACCTATTAAATTCCTTCATTTATATCACCTCGGTGTTCTAGTTTCTGTTCTCTCATTCACTTCCTGGTTTGCATCATTTGTTCATGTAAGAACTACATTTCCCAGTATGAAAGTTGAAGTCTCTAAGGCCGCGTACACACGATGAGACATGTCCGCTCAAACATGTCCGACGGACCGTTTGCAGCAGACATGTCTCATCGGATTTTTGTCCGATGCCGTGTACACACCATTGGACGAAAATCCCCTCGGGCTGAGGACGCGGTGACGTGGCGGTGACGTTGACGCCACGTCACCACTCCAGGAAGTAAAATACTTCCACGCATGCGTCGAATCCTGTCGACGCATGCGGGAGATTTTTGTCCGCTGGTTAGGCGTACTAACCAGCGGACATGTCGGACGGACAGGTTTCCAGCAGACAAGTTTTAAAGCATGCTTTAAAACTTGTCTGCTGGAAAAACCTGTTTGCTAGCCCGTACACACGATCGGAGATGTCTGCTGAAACGGTCCGTCGGACCAGTTTCAGCAGATAAATTCGATCGTGTGTACGCGGCCTCACACGTAGAGAGTGTCCTGCTGCACAGATGTAGTTCCCAGGAGGGGGCGAGCACGTCACTGACCACCGCAGTAAAGCCTCCCTTCACGGTGGTCAGTAAAATCAGAAAAGCAGGAAGTGAACAGAACAGAGAAGAAATATAGCAACTTCTGAGCAAAAACGAACAATGGGGAAGTGAAAAGAGGAATGTCTGCAGGTAAAGAATGCTTATTATGAAAAAAAAATTTCCTTTACAACCCCTTTAATCCTTGAAATAAATTATTAGAACTGACAAGCGCAGTGTATGTGTTATCTGTATTTGTTAGCTGGGTAGTGCCCAAAGGCTATGTTCTATACCTATACAAATCATCTTCAATAAAAAGAAATAAAAACGGTTGACGCTTCGTAGTTAATAAAGCATACTATTTTATTTCCTGCAGAATATCACAAATAATATGCAAACTAGAAACTATTTCATATTACAATGCACACACATACTGTTCATGCTATTATTATATCTGCACTTCCCCAACCCCTATAGCTCCCGACATAACTTTAGTGCAGTGTATGATAGCCATGTTATTGGCTTAAGTCTGGTAACCATCAATAAAACCAGTGCTGGAAACGCTCTCATTCACCTTATGAATAGATAAAGCATGTGAAGGGAAAAGACAAGGTTACATTTGTATCTAATCTGTGAACACTGATTGCCATCAGAGCTGCAAATGATGCATGAAATTAATACAGAAAGAAATGATTTCATAAGGTACATCTACAGATGAAATATACTGTATAGTATGTATTCATACAGAAGCATCAGTGCACAAAGCTAAAATGTAACATGATGAAAATGTATGGCTAACAGCCTGACACCTGAACAAGAAAAGATTTGTATTTATTTCCTTCTGCTCCGATTCCCTACAGACTCATTTACACGAACGTGAAGAACAGCCATTTTACTTTCCATGAAGCTTTCTACATGCATTGCAAAGCCTTTGACTGTTCTGTAACATAAAATCAAATATATATATATTATACACAGAAAGGTCATAATGCATTTGTGTTGCTTTGTGTTGTTTTCGATCTTACGTAGGCAACTTGCACTGCTTGCCAACACCACAATTTAAGTCAATTACAGTGCGCCCCAAACATGCCTTAGATACTTATAAGGTGCACAGAACAGTTGCGTCACTAGGGTTGGTGTCTCCTGGTGTGGAAAAAGATGGTGTCACCGCCCCCCCCCCCCCAATGAAAAAAGATGGTGTCACTCCCACCCGTGCAGTAAAAGTTGATTCCCCCCTGTCTAGCCTTATAGACAGGCTACTTAGAAAGGGATATAAGGGGAAAAGGCAATAGCATTTGTTCACTAGTTTAATAGGTGTTTTCAGGAAGTACCTATAATTGATCATATACCCTGTTGGGTTTTGTTACTGCAACCAGTATATACAGTACATCGAATGATAAATCAGGGAAGGACTGGGGAAGGGAAGTGAACTAAGAGAAGATCACTTAAAAAAGAGGTTACTTTTAGCAACAAGTAATGATCATGGCCAGAAAAAGATACAACTTGGTTAATTCTGGTATCATTAAAAATTTACCACTTAACCCCCGGACCATATTGCTCCCCAAAGACCAGAGCACTTTTTGCGATTCAGCACTGCATCGCTTTAACTGACAATTACGCGGTCGTGCGAGGTGGCTCCCAAACAAAATTACACAAACGGTCACTGGCGCTAGGAGGGATATAGGCCGGTCAATGAAGCAAAAAACAAACCCTTTGGTGATTTCTGTAGAGGGTATCATATAAACAGTTCAGTGCAGCGGGAATGATGGTACCCGGAAGTACCCAACACAAGTAATATACACAAAACAAGTCCGC
Source organism: Rana kukunoris (assembly GCA_029574335.1). Classification (NCBI taxonomy): domain Eukaryota; kingdom Metazoa; phylum Chordata; class Amphibia; order Anura; family Ranidae; genus Rana; species Rana kukunoris. Next base: position 174,763,244 of record CM056052.1, read on the forward strand.
GCTCTTAAATGTTTGTAAAATATATATAAAATATATAAGCCCAATGTTGTTGGGATAAAAGAAAATAATCATATAAATATAGAGAAAAAAGAATCCATTTATTGCAGATCCACTTCTAAAAACAAGGGAGAAAACAGTCCATATAGGATAATATACAGGGCTGTAGAGTAGTAAGCAATGTGCACAAACAGTTCCACCAGCAGACACCAGCAATTCATGGGGTTAAACCTCAACGGTTCCATGCACAGGCCATCATGAGGACAAAAACACACGCTGACAGTACCTTGATGGTAGATGGTATAAAGTGGTACACAGAGAGCCGCCGTCAGATCTTAGGATGAGGACCTGACATCAAACAGTCCACAATGCTGGAGTGTCACCACAAAGAGAAAGGGACGGTGCCATCCGACGGGACCATCCGACGGGTCTTACAGCCGGAAATGCGGCGCAGTAGGCTCTGCGGGGACACACGCTCTTCCCGTCCGATCGCATAGACGTCACACGTCTGAGACGCCACTTCACGTTCAGACCAGTGGAGCTGAAGTATCCTGGACGCCCTCTGGTGGAAAATCCAAAAATGGCATGTGACTAGTATAGGATGGTGGAAGCTGTAAGCAAAAAAGACAGGATATAGTCTATCTTCTTTTAAAAGGTGTGTAATAAAATCCCATAAATAAGGGGATCAGGGGGGTCTTGACGACGCGTTTCGCGCTTCCAGGCGCTTTTTCAAAGTCAAGGATATAAGGCTTATTGCCAGGATTAAATAGTCTAAAATAAGGGGAGGGGTAATGATGAGAGGAAGGGGAAATGGAAAAAAAAAAATGGGCATGTCCACAGAACCGAAAGGTTTAACCCCTTACAGGGACTGAAACACCAGAAACACAACACACATGAATATATATGTTAAAAAAGCCTGCCACCTACTGGAGTATTAGGAATATGAAATAAGATACAATCATTTTCTAAATATACCCACAAATATTTAAAATTAAAACTTAATCGTTAGATCAAAGTGCTAGTTTCAATTTCTTCGTTTAACCCCTTGGGAGCCAATGAATTGAGCATAAAAATCCAGAAGACTTCTCTTCTGCAAAGAAGGGAAAATCTCTCGTTATTAGTAAGGGTGCCTTTCGGGATGTGTTCAATCACAAACACTTCTAGATTTTTAAAATTTTTGTTATGACAGTAATTAAAATGGCGTGGCACACTATGTTCAGTGCACCCTTTTTTTATCAGACGGCGATGGTCACCTATTCTCGCACGTAGTGCTCTTATGGTACGGCCTACATAAAAGAACCCACAAGGGCAACGTAATACATAAATAACAAATTCCGTTGAGCAGGTAATAAATTGTTTGATAATAAACTCTTTCCCAGAGCGCATGGTTATTCTGTCAGTACCATGTGTAATAAACTGGCAGGTTAAGCACGCTCTTTTTTTACACTGAAAAATGCCCTTTCTATCATTAAAATAAGTTCTTATGTCTAAGGGGGAACCTGAAGATTTCTTTTTTATTTTGCTGGGGGCCAAAATATTTTTAATGGTTCGAGCTTTCCGAAAAGTGACTTGGGGTATGGCCGGAAGTACTGGGGCCAGTCTCTGGTCCAAAAGGAGGATCTTAAAATGTTTTTTAATAATGTTAGTCACTGCCTTATATCTATTGTTAAAAGTGGACACAAATCTGATCGCATAGGCGTTATTTTGTTGTTCTTTTGGTGATTTCTTAGCATGACTTGGATCTAAGAAAAATGAAAACGCTTCCTTTATAAGCTCTTTAGGATAACCCTTTTCTTCAAATTTTTTCTGCATTAGTCCACTAGATTCCACGTAGTCCTCTTTCTTGGTACAATTTCTCTTGAGTCTGTTAAACTGACCTTTAGTGATATTTTTCTTCCATACGGGATGGTGACAACTCTTGAAGTGGAGGTAAGAATTACCATTAGTGGGTTTAATATGGTTTTTGGTGATTATCTTCTCCGACTCGTGAGTTAATACTAGATCTAAGAACACCAATTCCAGGGGGTCTAATACATGTGTAAACGTTAGATTGAATGCATTGTTGTTGCAATGAGAAAGAAAGGAGAAAAAAGCCTCAGTGGTCCCACTCCAAATGAGTACCACGTCATCAATATAACGTCCATAATAAACTATATGTTCAGCAAAGGGATTGTTCATCCAGATATTCTCTTCCTCCCATAGACCCATGGTGAGGTTGGCATAAACTGGAGCAAAATTAGCTCCCATTGCAGTCCCTTTCTGTTGTACGTAAAATTGTTCACAAAAAGTAAAGTAATTGTGCTTTAGGCAAAAATCAACTGCCTCAACCAAAAATTGTGATTGAAGAGAGTTGAAGTCTCCACTTTTATTGAGAAAATGTTGTATAGCTCCAATCCCCACTTCGTGGGGGATGGAGGTATATAGAGAGGCCACATAAAGGGAGGCCCATAAGTAATTTGGTTCCCATGAGTAGTATTGTAGGGCATCAATAACCTCCTTAGAATCCTTAATATAGGACGGTAATTGTACCACCAAAGGTTGTAACATATAGTCAATATAGGTGGACAATCCACTAAGGAAACTATTGGTACTGGCTATAATGGGACGCCCTGGGGGGTCAGTAAGGGATTTGTGGATTTTTGGCAGGTGATAAAAGTGAGGAGTACTAAATTCAGATGGTAGGAGAAATTGTCTCTCTTTTTTCGTAAGGACTCCTTTTTCCCAAGCTGTATATACTAGTGTTTTTAATGTCTGTTGGTAACCAGGAAGGGGGTCTTTAGATAGTTTCAGGTATGTATCGGCATCGGTCAATAGGCGACTAGCCTCCTTTATATAGTCAATTTTATTTTGGATGACTATACTGCCCCCTTTATCAGCCTGTTTAATAATGATGGTAGCGTTAGTCTTTAGATCTCTAAGGGCCTGAGTTTCTTCTCTCGTAAGGTTATTCTGTTTGGGATTTCTTGGTTCATCGCAGAGGGCTAACAGGTCCTTGTATACAGCCTGATAATAAGTCTCAATAAATGGTCCCTTTGAATAACTGGGAAAAAAAGTAGACTTCGGTTTAAAGGCAGTATTTACCACAGGGGGTTCTAATTGGGAAGTGGGGACATAACCCTCTACCTGTCCCTCTGACCACAGGTCTTCCAAGATATGTAATATATCTTCCTCCAACAAAACTGAAGGTGATGTAGTAGGTACAACCAATTGGTTTGTATCATAGGACTTGTGGATAGACAAGGGATTTGGGGCAAAATGGCGTTTAAGGGTAAGCTGTCTAATAAACACATGTAGGTCCTTAAATAGTCCGAATTTGTTGGGACCACTAGAAGGAGAGAAACTTAAACCCTTTTGGAGAACTAATATTTCAAAAGGAGAGAGAGTATGGGACGAAAGGTTGTAGATTTTTATGGTGTCCCTAGTATGCTCAACTCCATTCTTTCTTTCTTGTTGTCTCTTTTCTCGTACTCCTCCTCTTCTTCCACGTCTAGTTTTCTTTTTTCTTTTAGTGCTCCCTTTGGAGGTAGTAAATGAAAATGTTGGCCTATAGGTGGCAAGTGTCCCTCAATAGGGTTCACTTGGGAAGAAGAATTAGTGATGTCTTCACTAGATTTAGGTCTTGCACCCAATGCTTTATAGATCTCTAGGTCTCGGGATAAGGGACTAAAGCTATTTTGTGTAGGAATATTAAACCTCTCTGTAACTATGGGGTGAATAGATAGAGAAGAATTGGCAGACACTGTAGTAGTGGAATTTGGAATAGTAGAAATGAGGGGGGGTGGAGGCAATGAAGTACTATTCTTCATTTCATCATTCATATTGGACTCCTTACTAGTATTTCCAGCCGGTTTGGGAGGATAATGATCTCTTGTAGGGAAGGCCCCCAGGGGGACAAGATTACTATTCCTCTGTGGAAGAGAGGGTTCCCGACCTCTCTGTTGTGGTCGATTCTGGTCCTTTTCTCTAATTTTAGATTTACTTTTATTTTTGTTTTTGTATTTCCGATTATTACGTATTTTTTGTGATGTGGTATTTAAGGTCTCATTTTGTAGGCGTTTCCATTCAAAGATCTGGCCATTACTGTAATCAAATAAATCTCTTTCGAGTTTATTTGTTTTTTTGAGGATTAGTTGGTCCTCATCCTTTTTAATATTTCTGTTCAATACTTCAAGCCATTTGGGGAATAGACAAGAAGAGCTGTACTCGCTTATAGTAGTAGCTTTTTCAGTAGCCTGCTGTTCTGCTACTTTTAATTTCCTTTCTCTTTGTGTAATTAGGATTTTTATCCATTTGGTGGTGCAGAATTCAGATAGGGCCCTCCACTCTTTTGTGAGGTCCTCATCAAGAAAACTGCACTGTTTTTTTATTCGTAAGCCGCGAGGGGTAATCCCTAACTCTAGATATTTTTTCAGGAAAGCTAAATCCCACCACTGGGTTAGCTCAAACTGTCTAGCATCCTGTAGTTGAAGAAAGGCTTTTCTCATTTGTATTTCAAATTGTTTACTATGTGGCTGGTTTGGATTATTAGTAGCCTCAATGTGTTCAACAGGTGTGTTGTGATTGCGATTAATATTTTCAAAAATCGCTTGAAGTCTATTAACTCTATCGCAATTTTCCATGATAAAAAAAAAAAAAAAACTAAAAATAAATATATAGATATATATTCACATGTAGATCTCGATTGCACAACGTATCGGTTTAGGACATAAGGGGAATAAAATATTAAGATCCTTAGATTAAAATTAACGATAGATTCTCACTAAAAGAATTACTTCATACATACAGGCTGTCCCAAAGCTGCCATGTGAAGGATCCAGAAAACAAACAAAAATACACAAACGGTCACTGGCGCTAGGAGGGATATAGGCCGGTCAATGAAGCAAAAAACAAACCCTTTGGTGATTTCTGTAGAGGGTATCATATAAACAGTTCAGTGCAGCGGGAATGATGGTACCCGGAAGTACCCAACACAAGTAATATACACAAAACAAGTCCGCGCTCTTAAATGTTTGTAAAATATATATAAAATATATAAGCCCAATGTTGTTGGGATAAAAGAAAATAATCATATAAATATAGAGAAAAAAGAATCCATTTATTGCAGATCCACTTCTAAAAACAAGGGAGAAAACAGTCCATATAGGATAATATACAGGGCTGTAGAGTAGTAAGCAATGTGCACAAACAGTTCCACCAGCAGACACCAGCAATTCATGGGGTTAAACCTCAACGGTTCCATGCACAGGCCATCATGAGGACAAAAACACACGCTGACAGTACCTTGATGGTAGATGGTATAAAGTGGTACACAGAGAGCCGCCGTCAGATCTTAGGATGAGGACCTGACATCAAACAGTCCACAATGCTGGAGTGTCACCACAAAGAGAAAGGGACGGTGCCATCCGACGGGACCATCCGACGGGTCTTACAGCCGGAAATGCGGCGCAGTAGGCTCTGCGGGGACACACGCTCTTCCCGTCCGATCGCATAGACGTCACACGTCTGAGACGCCACTTCACGTTGAGACCGGTGGAGCTGAAGTATCCTGGACGCATTTCCGGCTGTAAGACCCGTCGGATGGTCCCGTCGGATGGCACCGTCCCTTTCTCTTTGTGGTGACACTCCAGCATTGTGGACTGTTTGATGTCAGGTCCTCATCCTAAGATCTGACGGCGGCTCTCTGTGTACCACTTTATACCATCTACCATCAAGGTACTGTCAGCGTGTGTTTTTGTCCTCATGATGGCCTGTGCATGGAACCGTTGAGGTTTAACCCCATGAATTGCTGGTGTCTGCTGGTGGAACTGTTTGTGCACATTGCTTACTACTCTACAGCCCTGTATATTATCCTATATGGACTGTTTTCTCCCTTGTTTTTAGAAGTGGATCTGCAATAAATGGATTCTTTTTTCTCTATATTTATATGATTATTTTCTTTTATCCCAACAACATTGGGCTTATATATTTTATATATATTTTACAAACATTTAAGAGCGCGGACTTGTTTTGTGTATATCCCAAACAAAATTGGCGTCCTTTTTTCCCCACAAAAATAGCTTTCTTTTTGTGGTATTTGTGCGGTTTTCATTTTTTGTGCTATAAACAAAAATAGAGCGACTATTTTGAAAAAAAAAAATATTTTTTACTTTTTGCTATAATAAATATCCCCAAAAAATATATAAAAAAAAACAATTTTTTTCCTCAGTTTAGGCCGATACGTATCCTTCTACATATTTTTTGTAATAAAAATAGCAATAAGCGTTTATTGATTGGTTTGCGCAAAAGTAATAGCGTTTACAAAATAGGGGGGAGTTTTATGGCATTTTTATTAATATTTTTCTTTTACTAGTAATGGCAGCGATCAGCGATTTTTTTTCGGTACTGCGACATTATGGCGGACACTTCGGACACTTTTGACAAATTTTTGGGACCATTGGCATTTTTAAAGCGATTAGTGCTATAAAAATGCATTGGATTACTATAAATGGCAGTGAAGGGGTTAACACTAGGGGGAGGGGAAGGGGTTAAGTATGTTCCTGGGTGTGTTCTAACTGTATGGGGGGGTGGACAGACTGAGGGAAATCACTGATCTTCTGTTCATACATTGTATGAACAGAAGATCAGCGTTTCCCCCGCTGACAGGACCGGAAGCTGTGTGTTTACACACACAGCTTCCGGTCCTCGCTCTGTACGAGCAATCGCGGGTGCCCGGCAGCGATCGTGCCCACCGGGCACACGCACGAGACTCGGGGGCTAGCGGGGGGGCGTGCGCGCGCCCCTAGTGGCCGCTTCTAGAGGCGACGTAGAGCTACAGGCTCTCGCGCAGGAGAGCCAACCTGCCGCCGTAGAACTGCGGCGGCTGGTCGGCAACCAGTTAAGAAAGTGCAATTTAAAGAACTTATTAGTACAAAAAATGGATCATTTAAAAAGAACATGAATCATCATGAACATGCATGACACACAGGACTCAACATGATACAACACAAAACAACACCAGCCTGGACTTTAGCGGTTCAGCCACAGATATTAGGCACAATGTACAAAGGTTCATGAAATAATTTTATTGATAGAAGGAATTAATGTAGATCAAATAAGTAATTTGATAACACCTTCATTTACTGAGCCAATGGGTGCTACAATTAGTGGCTGGACCCTAAGAGCGAGAGAAGAGAGGGGAGAGATGATGGAGGGGATTGCTTGGTTTAATCAATAAGTTAGCTCTGGAAAATCCTAGTTGGTTAACATCAATGAAAGAACAAAGCGCATTGTTTGATGATATTAGTTGGTAGTCCTAGAAAAGCGCTTATAATGGACTGGGGTTAAGGTTCAAAGAAATATATTAGACATGAACATTCCTGGGTATATATGTCCAATAATCATTGCTAGCATGGGGTTCTTCAATAATGTTTGTATATGCATAGATAGTTCTATCACAATTGTAAATGAAGAAATGCTGGCAGCAAACAGTTAAGATCATTGATATGCTGAGTACCTGATTCTGGTATCCGATAGAGTAGAGCAATCATGGGAGGATCAATACATTACCAGTACCGCAATTCACAAGCTTGTTAATCCAAATGATTGAGCTATAGACAGGCTAGTGCCGGGGGGGGGACGGGACACAATTTTGGTCGAATATCACTTACTACTTGATGATACCACCCTTCTGCCGACTGTCACACAGGTGCAGTAAGTGCTTAAAGATTGTTTAATGCCTTGCCGACCAGCGCAGAATAATAATGTAATAAATGATCACTAAGATTAAAGTAGAATTAAGTAGAATTAAAATCAAAACTTTTTTCTGTTTATATCTTATATTAATGTTTTTGTATTTTCAATAGTATCATTAGTATCCTACACACACATTTACTTCCTGAAAAAGCCATTTTAATGAAACATGTAGAAGAATTTGTGTAAAGGATTTTATCAACATCACTACAATGTGTACAGTGGATGTTTACTATGAACTTTACTGAGTATTTTTTTGCATTTTATGCATTGTTTTTAATAAAACATTTTAACTGGTATTTTTGCTTTGTCATGGTCACAATATAATCACATAAAAAATCCCATTCCAGTTGTCTGTGCTATTTCTTTATTTATTGCAAGGGATGTGGTACAATTGACATACACCTTCCATCTGTAAAAAAGGGGGGATAGGGTTGGGACTTTACATGAGGCATATGATAGAACTACCACAGGCCTCCATCCCTGTAAATGGATAGAAAGGGGGGGGGGAGGTTTTGGGACTTTAAATGAGATGCGTTTTTAGCAGTATGCGTTTAAATATATATATGGAATATAAAAAATGTTTCCATAATAGCCAGGCTCAAAGTTACCAACCAAAAAGGCAATAAACCAAATAAACCTGTCTAGCTGTATGCATTAAAAACATAGGTTTAAAGCCTCATGTAAAGTCCCAACCCTATCCACCCTTTTTTTTACACTATCCAGGGATGGAGTAGCGTTTCAGGAGTGGAATAAAGTGCCTCCACAGATATACCACCGACAGTTAATTATGCATTGTCATTTTTTGACTAGCTGACCCAGATTGATGTGGTCCGCCTTGAGTTTGGTGGTATTTTTGGTTTGGTAAACATGTTTGGTTCCACTCTTGCATTTCTTTTGTTTTTCCAGTGCTTTTTTTGCTAGACCAACTATAGATAGGGGCATGGTCAGGTGATCACCTGCCCCATATCTATTGATTAGCACTCCTGTGCTCCTATTGAGGAGACTTTAAAATTCATAGTTAGGACCTGCAGTACACGGAGTGCCTTGACGGGGCCTGCAGCTTACACAGGTATTTGCAAATACATGCAACTAAATCTCTGTTTTTAATGTATACAGCTAGACAGGTTCATTTGGTTTATTGCTTTTTTGGTTGGTAACTTTGAGCCTGGCTATTTTGGAAACTTTTTTTTATATTCCATATATATATTTAATCGCATACTGCAAAAAACGCATCTAATTTAAAATCCCAAAACCTCCCCCCCTTCCATACGCCTTCCATCTGCACCAGGACTTTTTTCAACTTTTGACATAGTCTATTTTTACAGAATGCTGCTGTAAGAGGGTGATCTGTAGACAGATGGATAGAGAGACAGGGAGACAGTTTGCCAGTCTGTGTCCACATGCCCTAAATTTCTATCACAGTATAGCAGCTAGCAGTGAACTGTGAACATCTCCCAACACATTTCTCTTCAACGTGCTGTAAACACAAATCAGCAGATGGCGTTTGCCAACTAAAGATGGAATGATAGAACCGCATTGGACACCAGTCCTGGATATAACAGTAAAACTGCCATATGAAGTAATGAAATCCACAGTAAATACTAATGATAACTAGGAAATTGAGAATCTGCAGAACCATCAAGCTTGCAAAAGACATGGCCATTATACTTCATGCCAGACACAGTACCATCAGCTAGCCTGCCTCTAGGACAAGTAAAATGCTGCATGGCACTGGACATGGTATTTGGAAGAGGATGACAGACCGATGTGTGGTCTATCTTTGTAGCATATGTGATTGTATAAAAGCCTCTCAGTTTAAGGAATAAAATTAACAAAAAATTATAGTACCATCATCCTAAAAATAAGTTTGAATAGAAATAGGGTTTATTGGGACCCCAGAGGCCCAAAAAAGCCTAAAGGGTAGATGGGGAAAGGTGGACTGTAGCGGTACTGGGTAAGGGAATCGAGGGAGAGTAGTAGTAGAGGTAAAAATTGAATCAATGTATTAAAAATAACATAAAAAAAAAAAAACAGGAAATACACAATTTTATGTAAAATAGATGTTATATACGACCAGCCAACTCATCACCGAGATGGTAAGGGGCCCTGGTCAGAGGGTGGCGGTGAAGTGCAGGGGGTCATATAAGTCAAGATCTCATCTCTACTAGTTTCACTACTATCGTAGCTTCATCAGGAGATATATTCTAAAAAGATGATAATATATAGTTGTTAACATCACAGGTTGAATACATATAGGTGCATATGTACAGAACCACCCTGGTAAAGATAACAGACATACAATCATCAGGAGAGGTATACATATAGGAAGTTCAAGGGGACAATGCAATGGACTGTGCGGCTTACCTGTGCACATAGTAGCATATGTAACTGGTTTCTAGAAAAGTACAGTTATTCCTTGTTTTTAGCTCTATTTTATTTCAAGTGTACCAGACAGAGTCTGTCTAATTGGCACAATTTTTTTTAATAATGAAGTGAAACACTTTTAGTGCTTCTGGTAGCCACAGAACATGTGTTCTTGGACACCTACGTTTGGTTTACATGAGAGGGAGACATTTTTTATTCATGTCAAGCAAAAACAATTTTTTTTACTAGTTTAATTTACATTTGTGTAATATCTGAAGCTGGCCAAAAGAGACAATATATTGCAAAATAAGTGTTTAGCGTAACTTAATCTGTTTAAAGCTGAATTAAATAATGCTGTGTATGGGGTAAATTCTTGCCATAAAGTACACTTACCCCTTAATGCATCCTTCTCCAGCAGTGACCGGTTCAGATGTTGTTCTGTTCAGTCGCCATGACACCTGCCGCTTCTTTGGGGTTCAGCGATGCTTCCCTTCAACCACTGGACAACGTTAGGCCTCGTACACACAACCGAGAAACTCGTCGGAAAAGACACATCGTTTTTCTCAACGAGTTTTCTTGTTAGGCTTGTCGAGAAACTTGACAAGCTGTCTTTGTGTACACACAGTCAAGACCAAAATCTCCTCGTTCTCAAACGCGGTGACTTCAAGACATACGACAGCAGGGGAAGTTCGATTCCAATGGCACAACCCTTGGGGCTGCTTTTGCTAATCTCATGTTACTGCGTGTTAGGTAAAAGTTTGGTAAGAGACATTTGCACTTTTCAGGCTGTTGACAAACACTTTATTGGGCTATCTCCATTACAAACGATACTTAAAAGGCATTAGGTAGCTAACGAGGCCGGTCGGCACCGGTGCGCGGGTTTCTAAGCATACACACCAACGTGTATACAAAAGTGAAAACTAGCCCGACGAGGAACACGATGAGCAAATTGAGACTCCCGTCGAGGAAAAAAGGGAGAACTTGCTCTCTTTTTTCCTCGTCGAGTTCCTTTGACACGCCTGTTTGGCCCTTCTCGATGACTGGAAGAAGCATACACACGACCGTTTTGCAGTCCCATCCACTGGTGCCAGGGGAAAACCCCCTGATGCTTGCAAAAAAGCTCCTCCCACCAAGTTGTTCTTGATGGATTCTGTCGAGTTTCTCGGTCATGTGTACGAGGTCTAACTGTTAGGGGCCCTTCAGGGAGAAAGATTTATCTCCCCAGTGGGGAGTATTTATAGCAACCCAACTCCAACTCTCTAATTTCTGATCATGTGATCTAACTCCATTCAGAAGAGAGAGTTGTGAAGACGGGAGGTGGTTGACTGTAAGGTGACAGTAGGTTGGGGGAGGGCTGAGGCAGCTGCATGAAGAAGAAGAAGTTGATATCTTTTTTTTTTTTTGCTGCTCAAGGGCGCTAAAGGAGAATCTTTCCACCATGATGTAGAGAAATAATGGTTCCCCATCTTTGCGAAAGGAGCACGACCCATTCCATTCCCCAGGTAGAGCGCAGCTACGTTGCCGTGCTCCCTCGGGAACCTGGGGGGCTCATATTACTCCCAATCGCAGAATTAGTGAGAGTGGGTGTAATCCACTAAAATAGGAGCACCCAAAATTAACACCTTTCAAAAGTCCTGTGCACACGACCGGAAATCATGACCGGTATAAAGTCCACCGGGATCCCGATGGGAAAACCAAGACAGTTTGGTAAGAGACATTTGCACTTTTCAGGCTGTTGACAAAAGGGCTATCTCCATTACAAACGATACTTTTACCGAAGGTGCGCGGGTTTCTAAGCATACACACCAACGTGTAGTGAAAACTAGCCCGACGAGGAACACGATGAGCAAATTGAGACTCCCGTCGAGGAAAAAAAGAACTTGCTCTCTTTTTTCCTCGTCGAGTTCCTTTGACAGTTTTCTCGATGAAAAGCATACACACGACCGTTTTTCTCTGCAAAAAAGCTCTCCCACCAAGTTTCTTGATGGATTCTGTCGAGTTTCTCGGTCATGTGTACGAGGTCTAACTGTTAGGGGCCCTTCAGGGAGAAAGATTTATCTCCCTGGGGAGTATATAGCAACCCACAACTCTCTAATTTCTGATCATGTGATCTAACTCCATTCAGAAGAGAGAGTTGTGAAGACGGGAGGTGGTTGACTGTAAGGTGACAGTAGGTTGGGGTGAGGCAGATGAAGAAGAAGAAGTTGATATCTTTTTTTTTTTTTGTGGGGTAAAGGAGAATCTTTCCACCATGATGTAGAGAAATAATGGTTCCCCATCTTAAAGGAGCATGGTAGAGCTTGCCGTGCTCCCTCGGGAACCTGTCATATTACTCCCAATTGCAGAATTACCACTAAAGGAGCACCCAAAAGTCCTGTGCACACGACCGGAAATCCCGGTATAAAGTCCACCGGGAATCCCGATGGGAAAACCAAGACCCTGCTCGGTAACTTTCCCTGTGTACACATGAGAGGTTTTCCCTTCGGGGAAACTACGGGGAGAGCTTTGGCCCGGAATCCCAGTTGTGTGTATGCTCCCTCGCAGTGTTTCCCCATAGAAAAAATGCCGGGTTTAAAACCACCGGGGATCCCGGTAGGAAAATAGAGAGCAGGTTCTCTATTTTCCCGCCTTGATTTCATCAGTTTTCCTGCCAAAAGCTCTCTTGGCAGTTTTCCTGGCCGGAAAACCAGTCATGTGTTTGAGGCTTAAGAGTGCAATCTGAGGTACAAAAACCTGGACCCAGAGAGTACACCTTGTCAAGCATACAACTAAGAGGAGGAGAATGGTAAAGTAGTGTTTGACCTGATAATTACTGATTGACTTGCTCTGCTGTTAAATAGCTAAAGTCTACAGTAAATTTTACTGTAATTATCATTGCCAATAATGTGGACATCCTAGTATTGAATAGCACCAGAAATGATCCTGTAAATGAAACTATGAGGAAGGAGATAACTAATGGATGTAGTGAGTATGAAGTGAATAAAGAAGTATAAGCCTGTTTCAAAATTGTGAGAATGGAGTAGTGGATGAGCTTAACTCCTGTGAAGAGACACCCAAGAGAGATAAGTACCGTAGGACTGTCCTTTGACAGGTTGTGGCTGCTGAACTGAAGCAGGGGCTCAAAATGAAGTAGAAAATAAATAAATATACATCTACTTGTGACCTCCATGTGGCAAATAGAGAAAGCATTCTGGTTTGGGTGCAGTGATCCAGAGTTACCCATGAAGAGTGTGTATACTTTCTTTTGAGAGAACTATGAAGAAAAAAAAAAAACAGAAAAGCGTCTTAATGTAATATGTATTGTACAGTGGCAAGCAGCAATAAAACACTCACATAAGGTAAGAAAGGATAGGCTCACCTGAGAGAAGGAACCCATGGAGAACACTCCTCAATGGCTCCAGTCTGGGGGTATGCCTGCCACCATTACTGTAGTGAATCAGGAAGAAGAAGTCGGAAATTCTTGAGTTGTTCCGGGTAAGCCTGATGAAACCAGCTTGGAGCACCTTGCCTGAGGGCATGTGACATCAATGGGGTGAGGAGGGAAGCACAACCAGGGTTGCCAACTTTCATTAAATTTACGAACAGTTTGTAAAATCCATGCAGCCTACATGTTCGTAATGGGCATTTAAGGACAGTTGCAAAAAGTAAAGATTTTACAAACTATTCTTAAACTTACTGAAAGTTGGCAACCCTGACCACAACGTATTTCAGAGCATGCCCGAAGCTCGTACCGAGCATGCTCGCTCCTTTCTCAAAACTTGAGGCATTGAGGACTGTTCCCCGTGGTTTCCTTCTACCAGATGAGCCTATATAATCATACCTTGTGTGAGTGTTTTATTGCTACTTGCTATTTTACAATAAATATCGCACTTAGAGGCGCTTTTTTGTTTTTTCTTCCACTCAAGATTCATCATTAAGAATATTTCATCCATTTCTTCATGGACTTTTTAATTCTTTCCTTCCCTGCCCTTGGATCACCTATCATCCCATGCAATCCATATGATTACACTGAACGCTAACATTTTAATTGTTTTGGTAGGAAAACTGTGCCCATGCTGCAATTAGGAAACATTTTTGTGTCCTATCATTGTGGAGTGTTACAAAATTTTGTTTTATAGCTCATGTGCACAGAAGTTGCTGCATTTCTGGCAAACCAAGAATTTTGCTAATTATTTTGCCAACAAACTTTACCTCCAAGAATTATTTTAAAGGCTTTAGTTCTTCTTTAAATCACACTTATGCTATACGCCAGGGCTCAAAACTTCAAGCCCTGAGCTACTAGCCAGGCCTCAAGAGTTACTCGCCACCAGTTGCCCCACCTAATTCATACACTGCCCTGCGCCTAATTGCACCTGTAAACACGCCCTCGTAGATTATCTCATGGAATGACACTGTTAAATGTTTTATGCAGAATCAAGTTACACAATTAAATAATACCAACAACAACTTTAACAAAATGGGACAGGGCACTGGGGGCAGACCAGAGGGACAGGGCACTGGGGGAAGACCAAAGGGACAGGGCACTGGGGACAGACCAGAGGGACAGGGTACTAGAACTGGGTCTCTTCCCCATTCTCTTGCTGTCTCCTCTGCAACTCCCATCTATCCTCTCTCTCTCTCCCTCTCCTATTTATCTCATCATCAGGAGCCTGTGTGTGCGGCTCCACACTTGCATGTCCCCACTCCCCCCTTTTATTCAGGCTGGCAGTGAGGAGCACAGCACACATTGAGACCAGTCTGTTCGCAGTGCTCAGGCTGAACTGTTGGTCACTTACATAGAGCATAAGGAGAAGAAAACTGCACAAACTGGAAGGCTGCCGCTCTCATGTCAGGGCAACTTTCAGTGAGCGCTGCACCAGAGTGGTAATTTTCGCAATCCTCCACCTCACTCATTACTTCCTGCTTTCTGCTCTCTGCTCTCCAGCTACATTGGTCGGGGGAGGGGGGCTGGCTCAGAGAGGTCATACTGTTAGGTCCCATGGCTTAATGTAAATTGTAAGGAGAGCACCACCTGTGTACTGCTCTGCCTGTGCGCGGCTCACCAGACTACTTTTCCCGAGCATGCACCTTTCCTCTTCGGCCGCCAATCTCATCGGGACTCCAAGTGTAGGCACAGATTGGAGGGAGATTGGTCATGCATCCCTGTCATCACTCGCCCCCAGCTTAAATCCACTCACCAAATGCTGGTAGGCGAGTGGAAATTTTGAGGGCTGCTATACGCCATTGCAGGAAAGAGCAATGGCTTCACTTTAAAGTAGAATTATAGGCAAACACTCTGCAGAGATTTCTCTTCACTTCCTGTCCTATAGCCGAACAGGAAGTGACAGAAAATCCCTGCAGTTTAAGGGGCATTTTTGGGGACCCCCAGGTCATCGGACATTGGAATATTTCCCCTCTATTACTTTTCTGGGGACAACCCAAAATGGGGGATTTTCTTTTACTTTCACTTCAATGGTAATGGTAAACAGGTCAAATAGAGAGGGTGAATCTCCTTAATGGGGGCACGGACAGCAATAAAAATCTGACAGAAGTTCTAATCCCTTTCCACTCTATTCAAAACTAAGAAAAAAGTTTTGCCTTTAGTTATACTTTAAAGACAGCCCCACTGCTGTAGCAGCATACATTAACCTTCCCTTTGCTCCATTTGGCAGCTGGTATACCCATCACCTGGCAGTCCAATAGTCTGTAATTGAATCCTGTCAATCTGTAAGCTGATGAAAGAAACAGTATTCTATTACTATGGGGCTGCACTAAGTTAAACAGGAGGTCTCCAGCTATGGTGGTTCCATAAAAACCTGATCACTGACTTTTTGCACATCATGCAGCAATGTTCTGTGTGTACAGAGGGCCTGTCAACAGTGGGTCACTTGAAAACTAAGCAAGCACTTAAAAGAAAAGAAGAGCATCTGATTGGTAAAAAATGTGATCTCTCTACCACACACTGTGGTTATTTCCATCTGTATATGTGTAGCACCCTGATGTTTAGGCAGGGTTGCTATCACATTTAGTTGCCAGGCAATAGTTGCCTTGGCCAATTGTTAGGAGATCAATTGATTCCTCTCTAAATCTGGACTTGTTGCACCCTTTCTCTTCTCTCACTAGATGGCACTATGCTAGTTACATTAAATAAGAGGGGGGCATTTCAGCCAATGGGAAGGGATATTCTTTGGCCCCTTGGCCTGCTAGAAGAGTCTATTTATTTGGGTGGAGTCAGGTGATCAGGGTTCTGTGCCACATTGATGGCTGTCTGGGTGGACGTGTGTTGTACTGCCCTGGGCTGCAAGGCCAGAAGCCTGAGGCCTATCCCAGGGGACATCTGGCTGCTATGCTGACTGAGGTCTATCCAGAAGCAAGAGAGCAGCATAGGGTTGGGACTGTTGTCTAGCAGTCCAATCAGAAATAGCGGTTCAGCCGGATGGGGAACCAGCTGTGGTCGAAGGTAGAAGGGGAAGCTGTCACCACTAAGGGACCAACCACCTTGTTACCAGAGACCATTGTGAGTAAGCTGAAGTCAGTACCAGAGCAGTCTTCAGTGAAGAAGTAGGAAAACTTCAGTGAGTGCCAAGACAGGGACCCAGCGGGACAGCAGAGGTGACACTTACAGAGCATCAGTAGGTGCCAAGCCAGGGACTTAGCAGGTCAGCAGGGGTGAGGGTTGAAAAGTATCTGTGAGTGGCAAGCCAGGGACCCAGCAGGGAAGCGGGGTGATGCTTGAGGAAGATACTGAGTACTAAAGTGGAAGACAAGAAATACAGTTAACATGCTCTTTACCTTTTGTCCTCTTTCTATGTTGCAAAAATATATGTGGGCTATCCGGGAGGCTATGAGCAGCTAGAGCTATGTGCTCTAGACAAGGTGCTGCCTGTTTCCAAAAAAAAAAAAAAAGTATTTAAAATATAAAAATAAATAAATTATATATATATATATATATATATATATATATATATATATATATATATATATATTTAGATATAGATATATATAGATATAGATATATATAGATATAGATATATATACTGTATATATATATATATATATATATATATATATACACACACACACACACATATATATATATATAATTGTGTGATCGTGATCGTGATCACGCAGCTCAGCACTGCTTAATGAGTCACTGAGTCCGAGCATGCGAGTATGTGTTCAATAAAATTCCCAACCGGCATTCTTTGATACTGGTGGTCTCTGAGGACTGTATTTGGAAAACACTGATCCAACACATTCACAGTGAGAACAGTGAAGTCGTGAACTCTAAATGAAGCATCAGGATTGTTGCAAGAACAGAAGTGACTGGAAATACTGAACAGTTATCACATGGTTTTTATAGTGATGTCTGTAGAAGGACTTGTCAATAGACACAAATAATTTATCCATGCATTTAGCAGTTGCTCGTGCTGCACTAGATTGCTTGAAGCCATTCAGTCAGCACATTAGCACACCGCCTCATCTGTCGCATTGTATTACCTATCACATTGGACACTGTGAGGCATGTCAGGCTAAGCCTTGTGAATCATGAGGAATGAACCATTTTTTATCACGACTCATAGAGAGCATGCCGATGAAAGAGAGCAGATAAAACACGCATTATGTAAGACATACTGCACGTTGTCCAGAAGGCTTGCCTATTAAAGGCTTGATAGTTTGTGCAGTCTGCACGAACCCATTCATGTTCTGCACAATCTACTTTAGTTTACATACATAAGCATGAATGACCTTCTATAGACACATTCACATTGCTTGTCTGTCTATTCTTAAGAGAGAATTACAGGATATAAAATAACCAGAAAAATTATATCATTTCAGGCCTTGTATTTCTTCTTTTATTGCTAGCTATAAATCTCCTGTACTGTAAGGGAATCCTAGACCTTTTTTTTTTCTTTCAATAATAGTTATTGAGGTTCAAACATATACAATGCAATTAGTCGTAGCTGCGCACCAATATGTGGTTACCATGATGAGTAAATAAAAATAGAAGAGTAAAGTTTAAGTAAATGGAACAACACTGCGGTGTACATAAAGTAAAGCAGGTCACCAAACTTTTTTTTTTTTTTTAATACACATGTAAAAGAGATAAACTTAAAGTAAATCTGTCATTAGTATGTGTTAATGGTCCCAAAACCTTGTGTCTGTGAATATTTTGCCATAATATATGTATACTGAGGATACCATATTTATTTATTACATACTTAGAGTCCTTTCACACGGAGCAGACCGTTTTTCGGTCCGCTCCGTGTGCCCGTCAGCTCAGCGGGGGGTCTCCGCTGAGCTGTCGGCGGACGGGGCGGTCCCCGCACACTGTGCAGGGACCGCCCCGTCTCTCCTCCGCTCTCCCCTATGGGGAGTCGGATGGAAACGGACCGTCTGTCCGTTTGCATCCGATCCGTTTGGCCGGACGGAAGAAAAATAGGACATTCTTCCGTCCGCAAAAACGGATGCGGATCTAGCGGACGTTAGCGGATGCATCATCCGCTAACGAATCCGCTCCCATAGGGAAGCATTACAAGTCCGTTAACGGACTTGTAATTAGCGGACCGTTCGTCCGCTAGTGTGAAAGGGCCCTTAGGCTAGTTTACTGCTTTCTAGAGCTACATCCACAGTAGTAGATTAAATATAAGGTGATTGCGCAAAGTATATATACAAATAATCTAATGGATAAATAAAAAATGGATAAATAAAAAGTAAAAGTGCAAGATATAAATATATCACAGTTCCAACTAAAGTGCAAGTGCCTATCTAGAGTGCATCAGGGACAGAGGCCAAAAGTGCATAAATCAATAGGTGCAACAATAGTCCATAGTGCTGAAACTGCTAGGAGATGCCCACTGATCTGAGAGATGTAAAATACATCACACACAGGGTCTGGTCTCCCAGAACTCTCACCTCAAACCGGTGAGAAAAAGCCTTGATAGATAATCCTTCTATGGATGTCTCCCTGGGGGGTCCAGCAGTTTTGACCAAAAGCTCTCATCAGACTTTTTCCAACAGAAAAAAAAATCGTGTGTACGGGGGCATAAGAGCTTTCTGCCCCTCTTGGAAATAGCACAAAAACGTGCAGCAAACTGCATGCAGGGATCATAGGTGTGCGCAGCCTATTGCATTAGGGTGTGCACCCCAAACCCCAAACAAACACTACCGATCACTCATGGTGTTCATTTAGAAAGGGAAGGGGCCAGTAAATTACATATTTACTGGCCCCTTCCCTTATTCCTAAAACATCCCAGCAGCAACAGCCAATAGGAGAGGAGGGAAGCTGACAACGCTGTGGGGGAAAGATGGGAGCTAGGGCAGTAGATGGAATCTGTGCTGCACAGGGTGATTAGGGTGTGCCTGGGCACACCTGGCACACCCTGTGCGCACGCCTATGGCAGGGATGTATCCTTCTGTAGATCTGCTTCCAGCTACACTGCTTGCAGGCACTACCAGCCCTCCTTGCTGCTTCTGAAGATCTCACAGGGCAAGATAATAAAAGGGTTAAGGCAGCACAGAGCTGTTCTTTTAGAAAGCTTGCTACATATGGCGGTCTTTCCTTGAATGTCCCTGGGTGTGTTGATGTACTCACACTGTCCTTCTTGGTCCCACTGCCTTTCAGGCAAGATTCCATGTCAAACCATTCTGCTCAATGGATCCTACTGAGCCTGCCCGGGTTGAGCCTGGAGTTGGGGTCTCCCTTAGACCTAGGAGACCCCTCCTAGAACACCAACAGTCTTCTAAGCTCTTCATCTTCCACCCGCCTCCCCTGCTTGCATGACTCATCATTATTTATTGGTTCCATCACCCTGCCAGGCCCACTACCTGGGGATTGACCAAGCTTCCCTAAGTATGCTACCCCCTAGCCTCTGCCCACTAACTGCTAGAAATTTCTCCAAACTCCCAAGACCAGGGGAGGCATAAGAGACCTACCTGTATGAGTCATCCATATTAAGCTGAAATAAACCCTGACCCAGATTCCAGACTCACTCTAACCATGAGTAAAATACATTTGCCTGTAGTTAAACACTAAGAACACAACAATCAGGTGCAGAAATATTAAAAAAAATGAAATTTTTGCTTGCACATGGATGGATGATCCCTGGGGAAATATGCCTAGTACACACGTATAGGATTCCCGGCGGTACCAAGTCCGCTGGGAATCCCGAGGGGAAAACCGAGAACCTGCTCGGTAAGTTTTTCCCCTCTCCTTTCCCCCCCAGACACAAAAACTGTGATGGAGATTTGGTCGGGAATCCCGGCCGTGTGTATGCTCCATCGCAGTTTTTCACATAGGAAAACTGGTGAGAAAATTAAAAGGAGAGCTGATTCTCTTTTTTTTCTAGCAGTTTTCTTGTTGGGAAAACTGCGATGGAGCATACACACAGAAGGTTTTCCTGGCCAAAAGCTCTCATGGCAGTTTTTCAGACGGGAAAACCGGTCGTGTGTACGAGGCAAAAGAGTGCAACTGCACTTGCAAAGCACACAAACTATTTGCCTTTAGTAAATCAGCCCCAATATTGGCTGTGCTCCTGTAAGGTATGAGTCAAGCCAACTCAATAAAAGAAAGCACTCGCTATCTCAACTGTAGTGAAGGAGAAAGCAGAGTGATAGCAATGAACCCACAAGATCTCCTTCTAGTGGTTAATTTATAAATGTCTACATTTACTATAAATGCAAACCTTTGTGAAATGTCAACAATTGTGAAATTGTCAATTGTGAAAATTATATTTTACACTTGACTTTTTGGTAAAAGAGGAAATAACTAAAATGGTATGCTAATTAAAGCATGAAATCCCATGTAAACCAACAAAAGGGACCACTGATGTTGATTGTTTCTCCTACTGATGGCATTGATTAGCCATTTTATTCCTACGAACTGGCACTGATGGATGCAAGGGTATTATTTTCTCCCACTTGCCACCAACACTGCCATTTTTTCCAACATCAGGGCATTTTTTTTATTACAGGTATGTATATAACACTGACAATGTATCCAGTGCTTTACATATTGTAATTTAATATCAGTCCCTGCCATGATATTCTTCCTCTTGCTGATAACTGCCGCCAGGGCATTCTTCCTCTCACTGATCACTGACACAGCACAAGCACTGTGCTGTATAACATGCTTTAAAGCAACGGGATCATTTTTTTTTTAACTTTTTGGGGGGGGTTACAAACATTCCCCAATAACTATCCGTTAAAATCCTGCCCCAGCTCTTGCTGGTGTACAGCTTTCAATGCAGTTGGCTCCTGCTTTCTTAGTGCTGTTACCCTAAACCTCAGGTCTTCACAGGAAAGAGTTATTAGTGGACTTTGCAGTCTCCAGCCACTCTCTACATGGAGTTTCGCTTTTAAGCCTCGTACACAGGACCGGTTTTCCTACCAGGAAAACTGCCGGGAGAGCTTTTGGCCGGCAAAACCGACCGTGTGTATGCTTCCTCGCAGTTTTCCCGACAGGAAAACTGCCTGGAATACCGTCAGGAAAATAGAGAACCTGCTCTCTATTTTCCCGTTGCGATTCCCGGCGGTTTTAAACCCAGCAGTTTTCCTATGGGGAAACACTGCGAGGAAGCATACACACGGCCGGGATTCTCGGCCAAAGCTCTCCCCGCAGTTTTCCCGACGGAAAACCCAGCCGTATGTACACAGGGAAACTTACCGAGCAGGTTGTCGGTTTTGTCGGACTTTATACCGCCGGGAATCCCAATTGTGTGTACAAGGCTTAAGGCTTCATTCACCTGGCTGTAAAAACAACACATATACTGTACAAGTGTTATTTTATGAGTGTGCCGCAAAGCAAGAAATAGTCTGGTCCTGAAGGGGGGTAAATCTTCCAGAAAAAGTAGTTATTTACAAATCTGAACACTGTTATTACTGGGGCCATTCACACAGGTGTTTAAACATGAGCTGCTTTAACCCCTTCAGATCCGCGCTATAGCCGAATGATGGCTACATTGCAGACCTACATTGCCGGGAGGCCGATCCCGTCCCCTTATCACGTGATCAGCTGTTAGCCAATGGCAGCTGATCACGTGATGTAAACAGAAGATCGGTAATAAAAAAAATTTCTCCTCATGCTGACAGCGTGAGGAGAAAAAAAAGCTGTGCAAGGGACATCAATCTCGAAGAGGAATCTCATCTGTGCCCACCAGTGCCACCTGCCAGTGCCCACAGTGCATAACAGTGCCACAAATCAGTGCCACCTTCCAATGCCCACCAGTTGTGGCAATCAGTGGCACCTAGCAGTGCTGCCTATCAGTGACACCTACCAGTGGCAATCAGTGCCAATCGCTGCCACCTATCAGTGCCCATCACTGCCACCCATCAGTGCTACCTATCAGTGCCAGATATCAATACCACTTCTCAGTGCCCACCAGTGCCACCCATCAATGCCCTTCAGTGCTGCCCTTTAGTGTCACCCATCAGTGCCACCTCTCAGTGCCCACTAGTGCCACCTCATCAGTGGCCATTAATGCAGCCTATCGGTGCCCAACAGTGCCCATCAGTGCAGCCTCATCAGCGTACATCAATGAAGGATTTTTGGTCTTTTTAAAAAAAAAAAAATGTTGTTCAAAGAGTGACAGAGCTGAAAGCTGAAAATTGGTCTGGGCAAGAGGGGGGGGGGGTTAAGTGCCCAGTAGGCAAGTGGTTAATATCTGTAACACAGAATCCAAAAATCTGAGTCTACGAACATGCACTTTACGCGCTTATGCATCTAGACAAAGGGGAAAAATAAATGCTCACAAAAACAAGTTATGTACACATACGCATGATGCAGGAACTTTTCTCTTAGAAAATAAATGTGTCATAACATCAGTAAAAGTTTTACGGCCGTGTGAATGAAACCAAAAATTAGCCACATTCTCTTTTCTCACACATAAGATGTAAAAAGCTACACATGAAGCCTCAGCGTTTACAGAAACAGAAATCACCCTGCAACCTTCTGCATATATTACATAAGGTTGTCACACAGCGGTAACAGAAATGGAACGCGACATTATTTACTGTAAAGGGTGCTGGTCAAGGCAAGCCGTACACTTCCTGTTCTGAACTACCTTCTTTCCAGCACGCTATTTAAATAACACCCTGTAGTACTTCTACCCTCTGTTCATCCCTTATTATGCTGCAAGCAGAAAGGTACAGCTCACATCTATTTAATAAATGCAATGACCGCAGGCACAGTGTCTTTGTACACTCACGACGTCTCATGCTATTTTTGACAATTGCTTCTACGCTCCATGCTTAGAACTATTGTGCTACTAGCAGCTATTTTGAGGCTTTTGTTAAATTAGTTAGAAAGCTCTGAAATAAACCCTTGCTGCTACAGGCTATGTACGGATTATTTAGGATTGGAAACAAGCAAGGTGATTTATGAATCAGACGTGTCTTGTTATCATGTTCTCAAAATAGAGCCACGCTGTAGAATGTTAGTATGAGAATACACAATTCATCACACCAAAATGATGGGAGATGCAGCATGTTCCGGTTATATTTATATTAAATATTGCAACTCTCATTTGGGCATTTAAATATATGTAAACCCAACCACAAACTAAACTACATGTAATGGGAAGGGGGGCGTAGACCAGTGACGGCTGGTGCTCAAAATATTTGGGGAAGGGGGCAACAAACTGAAAAATTCAGAAGAAAACCCCCATTAATTGCAGCCTCAAATGCAGCAACTGTGCCATCAAACACAGTCACTGTGCCCATCAATTGCCGCCACTGTGCCATCAAATGCTGCCACTGTGCCATCAAACGCAGCTACTGTGCCATCAATGGTCGCCACTGTGCCATCAAACACAGCCACTGTGCCCATCAATTGCTTCCACTGTGCCATCAAACGCTGCCACTGTGCCATCAAATGCAGCTACTGTGCCATCAATTGTCGCCACTGTGCCATCAAACGCAGCTACTGTGCCATCAATTGTCGCCACTGTGCCCATCAAACGCAGCCACTGTGCCTATCAATTGTCGACACTGTGCCCATCTAACGCAGCCATTGTGCCCATCAAATGCTCCCACTGTGCCATCAAATGCCATCAAATGCTGCCACTGTGCCATGAAATGCTGCCACTTTGCTAACAAATGCTCCCACTTTGCCCAACAAATGCTGCCAGTGTGCCCGACCACTGTCTACCCGGCACTTACCCTGTGTCCTCCATGCTTCTCGATGTCTTCTACTGTCCTCTCTTCCTGTCCTCTGCTATGATAGGTGTCCAATTGCAGCGCCTGTCATTTTAGCCAATTAGGTGATGGGTAACAGACCCAAGCACCTGATTGGTGGAGAGGCGGTTCACTGTTAGGAAATCAAAAATTCATTCAGGTGATGAGTAACAGACCCGACCACCTGATTGGTGGAGAGGCGGTTCAGTGTCAGGAAAGCGAATATTCATTCATTCATTCAGGTGATGGGTAACAGACCCGAGCACCTGATTGGTGGAGAGGCAGTTCAATATAAGAATATTCATTTGGTTTTCTAACACAGCTGGGTGAACTGAGAACGCCAAGCATGACGCTCGCTGTTTACCATTTTTGACGCCTATTAGAGACTACGGCTCTAACACCCCCCGCTGCTGTAATTCAGGCTCCTGGTCCCCAAAAAGGGTCTGGGTGCCTGAGTAGGGGGTGGCAGCGGCATCCATAGATAGATAGATTCATGCAATGCATAAATCTATCTATTGGTGATAGAGGGGTTGGCAGGAGAGAGGGAGCAGCGCCCATGCACCCTTATGGACGCACGCCACTGGTGTAGACTGGTGGTCTGTTATGTCCTGCATGCTTCCCTCCAGGGTCACTGATAAAGCAGTACAGCCAGCCCTCCTATACTGGGCCCAAAACCCACCAGTTCAAAAGGGGGGCCCAGTCATTAGGGCTCGGATTTAGGCTGGGTCCACACTATTGTGAATTGGATGTTGGTTTCTCCGCACCCAATTCGCATAGCAGGAGATTGTGACCGGCTCTCTATGGAGCCAGTTCACACATCTCCGGATCGGCTCCAGTGTAAAATGCACAGGAGTCCTGTGCGTCTTTTGGTCCATTTCAGGTCTGAATTCAGCAAAAAATTGGAAATCAGACCTGAAAAGGGGAATGGAGACACACCGGACCCCTGCTGTGAGCCGGAGTGTGCTGCGGTGAGAACCCAGCCCTACTGTCTTATTGCTGACACCAGTCCACTTCTGCTTTCAACTGCAACACTGCAAGCTTCTCCCTCTGGCTGCACTGCAGGGAACTGGTTCTAGCACATGCACCCCTTCCATCTGCTGTTCGGACTCCCCTGTGTGCCCCTTTCCCTTGCAGCGCTGCAGGCTTCCTTCCTCTTCTCTCCTGTTGAAAGCTTCTGAAAACACACAGGGGTAATGTTACAGGATAGAGAGTGAAGGAAGGGGCTGGTTAAAATATATCATGTATTGGCCCCTACCTTTAATGAATGAACACAGTGAGTGATCCGTACCAACCACTCCTGTGTCCAGTCATCACTGAAGCATAGTAAACTATGTTTATTAGATGTAGAATAACCCTTCCAATCAATTCATCTTATCAACTGAGGCTGCAAAGAAAGTTACTTATTATATCTAATATATCTATTTCACTACTGTCCAGGAGGAGGGCCTGTGAGGTAGGCTGTATGGGGGCCATGTTATATCTAACAGCAGCCCTGCTTCCCTCTCTTGTTTGCACCAAGCAAGGGTCACATGAGGTTTTACCCATGGGGTGGTTTCTTCTGACTAAAATTCAGACTCAGCTAGTGAGGGGGTGACTCAAAAGGAAAGGGTAAGTGGTAAGTGGTCTGCACCAACTGTGTACCATCCAAATGCAGAGAAGGAAGAAGGTCAGCACTCTGAATGCAATCTTTATCTATGTACAGCACATAATAAACGTACTTTGGAGGACATACCAGGGGCAAGATTGCTCTTCTTAAGATGAATAAATAGTGCGTACACCTTTGACCTTAACATAATCTAAAAATCCATACCACAGTTTAGATAAGACAATCATCAAGGAAAGCAGATGAATGGATTTCACTGAAAATAATAGGATTCGCTTACGGCAATGTTGATGAGCTGGGAGAAGGAACAATACTCTCTCACCTTGCACTGGTGGATGATGATAATATCCGTGGTAGAGGGGACATATAATGTATGCATTTTGGCCTGCATACATTTTATAATAATTAGCAATGTAAATGGCTTCTTTTAATGATTTTCTATGCAATCACATGACTGCAAAGCTGGAGGGAATGAACTCTCCCGCTGACAACACCTAGAGCTATGGGTGCTGGTGGGTAACCTCACTAAGTGGCTCTTTACTGAGACATCTGGGGTCTAATAGACCCCAGATCCCTCCTCTGACCCAAGATCAGTATGATTCATTGCTTTTTTTTTCAAACCACTAAGAGTTTGCCTACAACCGCAAAACTAGTAAATAAAGTAATTAAATGCTCCATCGCTTCCAGTTTTCTATACCATAGAGATGATCAGAGCTGTTCCAGGCTCCGAATAGCTCTATGATCAGCCAGTGGAAAATTAAGTCTCCCGTTGGTATGGGAGAGCCCAACAGAGCAATGGAAGGTTGTGGGAGGGAGGGGGGATATCCCCTCCTGCTGCTTGTAACTGCAATCCTGTGGCTTATTAGCCACTAGGATTTCTTTTACAAGAATGCTGACTGCCGGATAAAGAAAGAAAATCCTGGGATAATGCCCGCAGCTTCTCTGTGGCTTACGCATGTATTTGCAAATGTGTGCAGACTAAACCCTGTTTTAATGCACACTGTTAGATAGGTTGTCATCGGGCTGGCCGATGAGTAAAGCTTGGATTTTTCCTTGGATTTGTAGCACCCCCTTGCTCGTAGCATGGCACCACACTAAAAACTAGTTGACCAGGGGAGTTACTTTGCTCCCGGTCATGATTTGTTCAGGTTAATGACCTGTGTCATTCTGGAAAGGTCTACTGGCTCGGACTGCAGTCTGGGGATGTGAGTATCATCTTTGGCCGGCAGTGGGAGCCAGAGGGGTTTCTGGAGGATGGAGTCTTCCCCAGCAGCCAATTGGAGGGGGTTTTCCCCACTGGGCATGCTGGGGAGGGGTATATCTGTGATGGAGAGCATGTGTTCGGGGTTCTTTTCCTTCTCCTGCGCGGGGTCCCGGAGTCGGGGTGCGGCACCCACCTTCAGGGTGTGTGCATCCATGGACCCTGCCGGCGTGGCCCTCCTGGCCACACTTCCAGGCCTTGCTGAGTCTCTGTCTGGGACGAAAACCAAACGGACCCCAGTGACTTACTGGGTTCCCGATGCCGTAGAGAGGATCCGGCGCCCGGGCCATATACTGGTACGCTTTGCGGTCACCCGGTGACCTATGCTGAGATAATTGCTGGGAGGATTTGCTCTGTTCGGACGTTGACAAATTATCTATATTACATTTGCCTGTGGCAGAGGCCTAGAGCCGGGTCAGTGAGAGAGACCTGTTCCTCCCAATCAGCATTTAAAGTGGCGACGCGTGCAAAATTGTATATGTAAAGGGGCTGATTTTTGCTATACATATATCCAGGCCTGACATCGAGAATCTCTATCTCCTCATCAACCTATTCTTCCTTCACCGAGTTGATGTTCGGCTGTGTTGGCCTGGAATTAAAGCATTGAGAAAATCTCTAATGACGGTGTGGACACTCAATTATTACTCCTAGACCAAGCAAGGGTAACTTAATCTGCAGATCCCATTATTAATCCAGCGGCCCTTTCGGGGGTGACGCTACAGATTTATCCTTGATCTTGTTTATATCATATGTTGCCTTCCTTTACTACTGCAAAGGCCAGTTATAGGTGGGGGTGGTGGACACTGTTTTTTTTTTTAATATTACTGTTATATTGGTCAGACAACACACTGACACCTTTGCAGCCATTGTGCGATTTGTTGGGTGTTCAGTGTGCTTCTGTACTTTTAAGAATGGGTGGCTCCCTTCAGTCCATCTGACCTCCACCTATCCATCAGAATGTGCTTACATTGTGGAGTCTCTCATAAGCTAGAGATAGGACCACAGATACCAGGGTGCTGTGACGAGGCTCTGTGGCTTACGCATGTAGTTGCAAATGTGTGCAGACTAAACCCCTGGTTTAACACATACTGTTAGGTTGATTCGGTTGTCAGCGGGCTGGCCGGTGAGTAAAGCTTGGATCTTTTCTTGGATTTACCCTTGGTCTTGTTTATATTATTCCGTTATAACCACTCAAAGTCCAGCAACGTACCAGTACATCTCTGGTTGTCAAGTGGTTTAAAAAAGGTACTTACAGTGGATATTAAAATAATCGCCCCCCTATTTAAAATAATGATATGTTGTTGCTTTACAGCCGAAAATGAAGACAGACACAGTTTTTTTCTATCCAGTTGTATTTACTAGTGCAACTTATAACATCCAAATGAAAGATGTAACACCAACATGTCAGAAAAAATCTAAATCAAATCCAAAACAGAATCATCGAGTTGGAAATGCTCTTTGGTATGTGGCTTCCTGTTCATTCACAATCTGAAGCATAGTAAACAGTTCATTATGCTTTAAATATGAATAAACACAGTGAGTAAGTTACCTGTGCTAATTTAGAAAAGGAAGGGACCGGTAAATTACATATTTACTAGCCCCATTCCCTGCATTATCCCCCCACAGCAATTAGGAGTAGAGGAGGGAAGCCAGCAGCACTGCGGGGCAGGTGGGAGCAACAAAGGGGGAGCCTAGGGAGTAGGAGGAATCTGCATTGCATGTGGTGATTAGAATGTGCCCAGGTACACCTGGCACAACCCCTGCACACGCCTATGTAGGGAGTCATCTTTTGGCAGCTTGGTCTCTATGCATACCTCACAATTTTTTGAGATGAGAATGAGAAAAACCTATCAGCAAATGTATGCAGGCACAGGACACACCCTTGCCAAGCCCCCTTAAAGGAGTATTGTACAAAAAAACAAGATTGGGTAACCCCACAAGTGTTTTTTTTTTTAACAACTACTATTCCTTTATATTGGCTTTGGGAATTTACAAATACACCATATTAGAAATTGGATGAAAGGTTTGGCGCTGGAAAACACTTTTTGATAGGTAAAAAGTGCATTTTATATACATCTATATAGATCAGACCAAAATGAGGGACAAGAGGGAAAGAGGGACAGAGGGACATTGCTCCAAATCAGGGACAATCCCTGGAAATCAGGGACAGTTGGGAGTTATGCTCTATGTGTGTTCTCAGCACAGAAACCTCAACCGCATTGACACATATGTGCCACGTGTGGGTGTTAAAGCCCAACGTTTTGCCACCATACATATGTGTTATGTGGGTGACAAGTTAAATACACATCATATAGTCTTGTGGGCAGCCTGTAACACTCCAGCTGTTGTTGAACCACAAGTTCCAGCAACACTTATGGCCCATACACACGATCCAAATATCGGACGAAAACGATCGTCCGATGATGGATCGTACGATTTTCGGATCGTGTGTACACTACTTTCGACAGCCGATCACGACCGTTCATCCGATTAAATTCGATCGGACAAGCGCGAAAAATTTTCTCGTCCGATGTCCGATCGTCCGATTTTCGTTTAGTCAGTACAGCCGTCGTCCGACAATACAATACAAATACATTACAACACGTGACATCACTTCCGATCGTTTTTTTCTATCGTACGATAATTTTCGTGAGTTTAAAACCTATTTTATTTTACTCGCGATTATTAAGCGAAAAAAGTCGTACGATCCGTCGGCCGATATTCGGATCGTGTGTATGGGCCATTAGGGCCATACACACACGCAGGTCTCCTGATCTCCATTATGGTACACCTGCCGATTAGTCAGCCACCCACCTATAACGAATATTTTAATGATGGCAGCTCTCGCAGTGTATGAGTGGGCTGAAAGCAGAGTTGGGGGTTAATGGAATAGGTCACCCAGTTTTCATGTCACATACACAAAGCCCTCCCCTCACCCACGCGTGTTCCCGGGTTCCTCTCTCTCCATCACGCCTGCCGGTGGAGTGTCTGGAGGCGTGGGGATGTGTAATTGCTGGAGGATCACTGCTAGTCACATCACAAGAGACGCATTTCCCTGTAGCGTGACTGCTCGCTTTCACACGTCCTGGACTGCTTATTTAGGCAGATCTCATAGACAACTGTCACGACACCTTGGGCTGACATGGTACAAGGCGTGAGCGTGCTACATGCCTGTCCCCTCAGCCAGGGACATCATCATCAGCATCTATCAGAGCAAGGTGCAAGAGGATTTTTCCCTCTCCCAGCTCATCCCTCTGCTATATTTAGTCGATTGCAGATGGTTACAGCATTTAACCCTTACCTTGCAGGAAGGCAGAATTCACCGTGCTAGGCAATACATATTTTTAAAGCCCAATGCATAGATACACAGTGCAGTGCCATTTCATTTCTAATGGCACTCCAACACACATGAATTTATATGATAAAGCACAGATGTTTCACATCTCTGATTTGTGGTGCATGTCTGATTTCTTGTAGGATGTGTTGCAGCACACATCAATGTGCACAATAATACACAATAACCTGTGCGGTAATGCACTATATTACCAAAATATACTAGGTATATGTAAAAAAAAAAAAGAACCATTTTTTTTTTATTTATGTCCACTGAACGATTTATTGATCATTACATGATGGCAATATCGTTTGCGCTAATGACCGAACGTTCGTTTTAGCATTAAAAAAAGTGCCTGAAAGGATCTGCATCTGCAATCCCAATGTGAAAGCCAGAGTGCTATCACACTAAAGCGCCTGAAAAACACCCCAGTGTAAAATGGGTCTTAGCGTTAAAAAAAGCCTCATCTGCAATCCCAATGTGAAAGCCCGAGGCGCTGCGCTGGTAGGGCGTCATAAAAAGTCCTGCAAGCAGCTTCTTTGCAGCGTTAAATACACCGCTCCTAAAGCGCCCCTTCCCAATGAGGTGCTTTTTTAACGCCAAAGCGCTTGAAAAACGCCCAGTGTGAAAGGGGTCTTAGCGGAGCTTTACCAGCGTTTTTCGCCCGCTGGCAGTGTGAAAAAGCTCTGAAAGCACTCAGGCTTTGGGATTGCAGATAAGGCGTCTTTCAAGTGCTTTACAGTCGCTTTTTTTTTAACACCAAAGCGACTGAAAAATGCCCCAGTGTAAAAGGGGTCTAAAGAATAAAGTTCATACGCACACAATAAAAGAATAGCAATGCAAAATGTGCATTGAAATTTTGGAAGCCTCTGGGTGAGGTTGAGTGTCACTTTGGACAGGAAGAAGGCTGTGAAGGGGGTTAGGGTACTCTTGGTTGGGGATAGGATTTCTGGAGGGGGCTGGGGGACAGTGTTGATAATTGAGAGAATTATGGAGAGCTGGATGTTCTGCAGCAAGCTGGGGGGCACTGTGGAGTTTGAGGGCTCTAAGGTGGCCTGAGGCCATTATGGGAGGTAGGGGGGGGGGGGCAGTATGGTTTCTGGGAGACACTGTGGGAGGTTTTCAGCTGTCTGGATTCCAGTGAGAGGGGAGGCCAAAGCACCAAGGTTGGGAAGTACTGATCGGTTGCATGCTGGTAGTACCTTGTAGCAGATCATTATTGCGTGTTAACGCTAGGTGCGTCAATGGCCAGAATAGACTATTCTGGCCAATAAAATGAATTAACGCCTAAGTGCCTGACGTCTGTAAAGGCTTCTTAATGCTTGTAAAAGTGTTAGACACTTTTACAAGTGGCAGGCATTTTTCTGCAAAAGTGCTGCTGGCTTTTAGGAGAATTAAAAGAAGGCTGGTGTGCATTAGGCCTAAGAATATTTTTATTTTAATTACACAAACACGAAAACGTTATACAAGAAAGGAACAAAATAAGGTATTCAGTTTCTGCAAACAATAATACATTCAAGACAAACAAATAAAGACAAATAAATAAATCAATGTGTAAACATATGAATAAAGAGAAAAGTGTGAAGACAAATACCATTCGGAAATGTGTTCAGTGTGAGCAACAACTACACGTAAAGAGCAGCAGAATGCTCAATAAGATTGCAACATCTATCATAATCATCATAGCGATAAAGGTTAGAATAGATTATGGGCTTCATGTATACGGGACGTTTTTACAACCTCTCCTGAACGATTTAACTTGACAGATAGCAACCCACGTTTAAAATGTCAGTTTAAATCAGGGGTGCCCAACCCATAGACTCCGTCTGTGACAAAAGCCAGCGCTGTAGAGGAAGCATTGGCTTATGGGGCTCTACCCCCAGCTTCATTAACAACACTGATCCTGTGGTATGGCGGGTCGGCAACCTGCAATCTGTGCTTTCCAACCCACCATTCCAGAGCAGGAGGTCGCGGGCCACATTAGGGGGCTCCGCGGGCCACTGGTTGGCCACCCCTGG
Organism: Rana kukunoris; assembly: GCA_029574335.1. Taxonomy (NCBI): domain Eukaryota; kingdom Metazoa; phylum Chordata; class Amphibia; order Anura; family Ranidae; genus Rana; species Rana kukunoris. The sequence continues at coordinate 174,795,703 of CM056052.1, forward strand.
TTTAAATCGTTCAGGAGCAGTTGTAAAAACGTCCCGTGTAGGCAGTTGCGTTTATAGGCCTTTTTTGTAAGGCAAAAAAATAAGTTCAGACGCCAAAGTTTCCGACGTTTCAGATGCCAAGACGCTTCTAAATGCGTTAACCCATGTTTAGCAGCATTTCGTTTATAGGCGTTTTTAGTTTTCGCCCATTTTTTTTAAACGCTTCTAAACGCAAATGCGGCATGTAAACACGGCAAAACGGACGTTTTAAACGTGGGTTACCATCTGTTAAGTTAAATCGTTAAGGAGCAGATGTAAAAATGTCCTGTGTACATGAAGGCTAAAATGTCAGTTTTGCCGCGTTTGCAATCATTTACATTTTTTTTTAAACGCCTAAAAACTCCTATAAACAAAATACAGGTTTCCTTGTTTAGCGTCTGAAACGTTGGCGTCTGAACTTGTTTATTGCCTTCAAAGAAAGGCCTATAAATGCAATTCCCTAAACATTACAGTAAACAAACCTGTGGCACTGATGGCTCTGATGAGATGGCACTGGTCGGCTCCGATAGGCAGCACTAATGATAGGTGACACTGATGATGAGGCTTGATGGGCGGCACTGATAGGAGGCATTGGTGGTCACTGATAAGTGTCACTATTAGGTGGCACTGATGGGCACAGATTGGGACCTATGTCCCTGTAACAGAAGACGGTTTTCTTTTTCTCTACTCACACTGCTCAGGATTAGGAAAAAAGCAGATAACTGGCTTCTGTTCACTTCCATGATCAGCTGTTATTGGCTGACAGCTGATCACGTGATAAAGGGACGATGTGATTGCCAGCTCTGTGATCAGCTGAGACCGAAGGACACAGCACACCACCCAAGCCTCAGGGGGGGGCGCAATGACAGGAGGACGTCTATGAACGCCCTTCTGGCACTGGAACCCGGCGATGTAGCCGTCTTTTGGCTATAGCGTGGGCAGAAAGTGGTTAATGTACAATGTTTGTTATTTTGTTAAAGAACATTAATTGCTATCAAATTGTTATGAGTAAAGTTCCACTTTAAAGTGAGGCTTCATGAGATATACAAGGTGGTCTGCTATGGCTGGCCTTGTTATAAAAATATACACATAAAATGTAACAAAAGCAGGGCTCTAACAGCAATATTAAAATCATATAAAGCAAGATATAATAAGCGCTCGTCCTGTGTCGTGAGCCTGTTTTTTCTGCTGATCTTCAGATCTTAAGTCAGACATATTAGTCATATATCTCGTGCGAACATAAGAGAATTATTTGCATTCTAATTGGGAGTGAACACATTCTCTCTGCTATTAAAATGTTGTTTTACATGACAACATACATAAATGAAGATTGTGTGATTTTATTTACATTTGATTTGCATGTTAGTAGCTTACAGTGCTGGTTGTGAATACACCTTATAGTATACTTTAGTAAGTTTTCTTTTAATAACATTTGTTTTCCATTTCAGGTGTACAAACAGTAAGGCTGGGTTCACACTTTGGCCCCTTTCATACGAGGCGGATCTGCTGGACGAACTCCACTAGCTTAGAGGGAGATCGCCCCATTGATCTCCACTGAGCAGACGGATGACAGGTCTGTCTCCGCTCGCTGTGCAGGGATGGACCTATCAGAGCCCCTCTATGGGAAGATCGGATTAAAACGGACTGCCTGCCCATTTTTATTCGATCCTATCTGCAAACGTATCGCCACCTATCTGTTTTGAGCGGATCTTGTCGGATGGGATGGCAGGCACAGCGGACACATCTCCACTGACATCCGCCTGCCCATAGAAGTCAATGGGTGGCCTGCTCTGATCCACCTGAAAAACGGACAAGCAGATCTGAGCGGGCCGGTCTTGTGAAAGGGGCCTATTGGGAATTGGATGCCGGTTTCCCCGCATCCAATTCGCATAATAGAGTGACGGACTCTTAATGGAGCGAGTTCACACATCTCTGGGGCGGCCGTGGAGTGCACAGCAGAAGAGCCCTGTGCGTCTTTGGCTCCGTTTCATCCAAAACTTTGGAAATATTATGGTAAACGGGGACAAACCGGACCCCTTAGCTGCGAACCGCATCGCACACAGTGTGAACCCAGCCTGAGAGTTCCTTCACACTTGCATTACCCACTGAAGAGTGATCTGTGTTGGACAGCTTTTTAGAGGGTGTTTAACAAGTGGCAAGGAGCTGTTTTAACCCTAAAGCCCACACCATTGTGGGGACAATGGATCACATACGGCTGAATTAGTGCCTGCTGATTGCAACAGAATGTATATTTGTATGATCACAGCAAGTGTACAATCCTGTCCAGCTGCCCTTGCAGATTGGGGAGGGGTACAGTACCTCTCCTCTCACTTTCTGGTCTCACAGGAGACTCTGAGAGCAGGGGGAGCCATAGGCCAGAACACTTCTGAGGCCGCGTACACATGTACGAGAACCTCGTCGGGCTAAACCCATCGTTCCCCTCGACGAGGTTCTCGGCCGGCCGTCGAGTTCGTCGACCAGGCTGTCGAAAAAGGCGTTGAGCCATTAGTCCCGATGGCCCGTCGAGGAAATAGAGAACCTGCTCTCTATTTTGGCTCGACGCCTCGCTCGTCAGTTTGCTCGGAGAAAATGTACACACGACCGGTTTTCTCGGCAGAATATGGATCCCAGCGAGCTTCTCGCTGGATTCTGCCGAGAAGCTCGGTCGTGTGTACGGGGCCTGAGAAGGGGCGTCACTTACTTTGGACCCAGCATGCCGAGGGGACACCCAGAGGAAGACGGAACAAAAAGTGGCAGTGGGGACCCCAGAAGAGGTTCATGGCTGCTCTGTGCAAAGCTATTGCACAGAGCAAGCAAGTATAACAAGTTTATTATTTTAAAGTTAAAAAGTATCCTTTATTATCACTGTAATATTGTATTAGAGCAGGGGTGCCCAACCTTTTGAAGAGCGAGGGCCACTTAAGCAACTTGGTAACCAGTCACAAAGAGCGGAGTGGGCGGATGACAGGTCACAGCTACTCTATAGACCCTCCGATTCGCCCAAATTGAAGGGGACAGATTCCCTTCTGTTTTTCAGATTGAGGTAGGTGGGCATAAACGGACATCTGTCGCTCTATAGAGGTTAACTGAGGGTCCCATTTGGTCGGGCTGATCGTGTGAAAAGGGCCTAAGGCTGCTTTCACACTGATGTGCTGCGATTTACCCACACCGCGGGTGCAGCGTAGTGCACCTGTGTCTATCCTGCGGGTTAGCTGAACTTTGCCATAGACTCCGCTTCCGGCAAAACCCGGGGGTGTAGAGGAAGCATCGGCTTATGGGGCTCTGCTCTGCAGCCGCTTTCCTCCTCTTCCACCATGCTGCGGTATGGCGGGTCTGCAACCTGCAAACTTGCCAACACGCCAGTCCAGAGCAGGAGGTCGCGGGCCACATCAGAGGGCTCCGCGGGCCACATGTGGCCCCCGGTTGGCCACCCCTGTATTAGAGTATATTAGTGTTATATAATATAATAAAATAGTTATATAGTTAGTCTGGTTGAATAAAGACACAAGTCCATCTACTTCAACCAATAAAAGGGGTGGGGGGGATATATTGCATTATATTACTATGACAAAGTATATTATAATATTAGATGATATTATAACATTTTATATTATAAGAGTATACTTTTATAGTAGAGTCAATTATTAGAGTATATTATTGTATCTGTTATATTAGATTGTATTTGTTTATATTATTAGAATATGATTATATTACTATATAATATATCACACAATATTATATTAGATATATAACATTTTAAATTATTACAGTATATTATTATATTAAAGTAAATTATTTGTTTATATTATTTCAGTATATTATGGTATTAGGAGTAAATTATTAGTTTATATTATTAAAGTATTCCTATTATATTAGATTAAAAAAAATATATATATATATATATATATATATATATATATATATATATATATATATATATATATATAATTACAGAATATTCTTATTATATCATTAGAGTATATTATTAATAGAGAATATTATATTATTGTATATTATATGATAGCATAATATTAGAGACAATTATATTTGACAATATTATAATATCTTATATTATGATATTAGAGTAAATTATTTGTGTAATATAAATATTATATTACATTTTATATAGAGTATATAATATTAGTGAAAAATATTAAAGGATATATTATTAATAGAGAATATTATATTATGATAGTACATTACACACATTGTATTAGATGATATTATAACATTATATATTATTATAGTATATGACATGATTATTGTAAAGTATTGTTATTATATGAAGTTATGAAGTGATTAGTGTATATTATGATGATTTTATTCCAATATACACTATTCTTCGTCTTGTTCCCAGGTGTACCCCTCCCCTCCCCCTCCATATAGCGGTGTAGGGAGTAGTAGCGTGCGAGGCTCTCGGTGTCGGTCACACACACACACACAGATATCAGTGTAGAGGAAGGGGAGTGTGTGAGAAGAGTTGAGTAATCGGATTGCGGCTGATGAGCTCGGATATCCGAGCAGTCCACATGCTCCTCTTGTGACGGAGCCGGCCTGGTGCTCTTTGCACGGCAGCTCTTCTCAGTTGCGTGACAGAGCGGCTCCCCGGATCACACTGCACGCAGATGTCGTGTGGCTTCCCAGCTGCCCTTTGAGCCCTTTTTTTCCTGTGCCTGGGGGAGGGGACGGGGCCAGCAGGTGATCGCAGGGAGGGCGGGGCTCCGCTTTATAGACTGCGGCTCCGGGCTACTAGTCACGCGATGCGTGTGAGAGAGAAAGCGAGAGAGCGGAGTACTGGGACTAGTGGGACAGAATGTACACCACGCTGATAATATCTCCACCACACTGATATCTCCACCACACTGATATCTCCACCACACTGATATGTCCCCCTCTAGTTTTTTCTACCATGTGTACACCACACTGGTATGTTCATTGTACTCTCCCCACTGCCATGTGTACACCACACTGATATCTACACCACACTGGTATGTCCCCCTCTCATCGTTACTGCCATATGTACACCACACTGGTATGTCCCCCTCTCATCGTTACTGCCATATGTACACCACACTGGTATGTCCCCCTCTCATCTTTACTGCTATGTGTACACCACACTGGTATGTTCACTGTACTCTCTACTGCCATGTGTACACCACACTGATACCTGTAAATATGCCACCCCCCCACAACACCTGTATATATGCCAGCCCCCGTCGCACCTGTATATATGTCAGCCACCTTTACACCTGTCTGTATGTCAGCCCCCACCTGCATATATGCCAGCCCCCCTTGCACCTGTATATATGTCAGACACCTTTACACCTGTCTGTATGTCAGCCCCCACCTGCATATATGCCAGCCCCCCTTGCACCTGTATATATGTCAGACACCTTTACACCTGTCTGTATGTCAGCCCCCCACACCTGTATATATGCCAGCCCCATTCATACCTGTATATATGTCAGCCCCCCTCACACCTGTATATTAGTCAGCCCCCCACACACCTTTTTATATGCCAGCCCCTCATGCCTGTATATATGTCAGCCCCCCACCTGTATATATGCAAGCCCCCCTCACACCTGTATATATGCAAGCCCCCTCACACCTGTATATATGCCAGCCCCCCACACCTGTCTATATGTCAGCCCCCCATCTGTATATATGCCAGCCCCCTCACACCTGTATATATGTCAGCCTCACCCCACACCTGTATATATGTCAGCCTCACCCCACACCTGTATATATATGCCAGCCCCCTCACACCTGTATATATGTCAGCCTCACCCCACACCTGTATATATATGCCAGCCCCCTCACACCTGTATATATGTCAGCCTCACCCCACACCTGTATATATATGCCAGCTCCCTCACACCTGTATATATGTCAGCCCCTCTCACACCTGTATATATGCCAGCCCCCTCACACCTGTACATATGTCAGCCTCCACCCACACCTGTATATATGCCATCTCCCTCACACCTGTATACAGGAATACCCTGCTTTAAGTACACTCACTTTACATACATACACTCGCGAGTAAGGACATACCTGCGAGTGTATGTAAAGTGCCTTACAAGTACTGTACAGACATTTTGAAGCCCCAGTAAAAGGAGCTGAAGCTTCGAGAGCATAGCCCACCCTGTTCCAGTGTGCCCCTGAAACACACCTGTATATATGCCAGCCCCCCTTACACCTGTATATATTCCAGCCCCTCACACCTGTATATATGCCAGCCCCCCACACCTGTCTATATGTCAGCCCCCCATCTGTATATATGCCAGCCCCCCTCACACCTGTATATATGTCAGCCTCACCCCACACCTGTATATATGCCAGCTCCCTCACACCTGTAAATATGTCAACCCCCTCACACCTGTATATATGCCAGCCCCCTCACACCTGTATATATGCCAGCCCCTCTAACACCTGTATATATATCAGTCTCCCCTCACACCTGTATATATGCCAGCCTCCCTCACACCTGTATATATGCCAGCCCCTCTAACACCTGTATATATATCAGCCTCCCCTCACACCTGTATATATGCCAGCTCCCTCACACCTGTATATATGTAAGCCCCTCTCACACCTGTATATATGCCAGCCCCTCTAACACCTGTATATATATCAGCCTCCCCTAACACCTGTATATATATCAGCCTCCCCTCACACCTGTATATATATATCAGCCTCCCCTCACACCTATATATATGCCAGCTCCCTCACACCTGTATATATGCAAGCCCCTCTCACACCTGTATATATGCCAGCCCCTCTAACACCTGTATATTTATCAGCCTCTTCTCACACCTGTATATATGTCAGCCTCCACCCACACCTGTATATATATCAGCCTCCCCTCACACTTGTATATATGTCAGCCCCTCTAACACCTGTATATATATCAGCCTCCCCTCACACCTGTATATATGTCAGCCTCCACCCACACCTGTATATATGCCAGCCTCCCCTCACACCTGTATATATGCCAGCCTCCCCTCACACCTGTATATATATCAACCTCCCCTCACACCTGTATATATCAGCCTCCCCTCACACCTGTATATATGTCATCCTCCACCCACACCTGTATATATGCCAGCCTCCACCCACACCTGTATATATGCCAGCCTCCACCCACACCTGTATATATGCCAGCCTCCACCCACACCTGTATATATGTCAGCCTCCCCCCACACCTGTATATATGCCAGCCCCCTCACACTTGTATATATGCCAGCCCCACCACACATGTATATATGTCAACCTTCCCCATCTGTATATATGCCAGCCCTCCACACCAGTATATATGTCAGCCCCCCCACCCAACTCTATTTACTAAAGGCAAATCCACTTTGCACTACTAGTGCAAACTACAAGTGAAAAGTGCACTTGAAATTGCACTGATGCTGCCTATTGCCATCACATGGTACAAGTCTATTGTGATTGGCCCGGTACCATGTGATCACTGTAACCAATCACAGAGCTCACAATAGTACCTGTTGGCTATGAATGAATGAAGGGCTGAATGTAGAATGTCTACTCTAGGGGTGCAGTAAAAACAACTCCTCAATATTTTCCCTAAAAGCACACTAAATTCATTATTAGCGCACATAAAAAAGACATTATTTACAAAATTCCTGTTAAATACTACAGTCTCATTCACATGGGGTACATGCCCATGTAAAAACCTAATGTGTTTCAATTGCTCTCCACTCTGTCCAAAACTAAAATAAGTTTGGCCTTTTGTTACTTCAGGTGATACTGTAGATACAAAGTAACACTGTTGCTGTTGTATTTATTCTGTTTCATTCATCGGGAGATCAAAGAGATGAGCTTTGATCTGCCATGTTGTCAGTTAAAGCATCCTGACAAATAAGAAAGTAAATAAAAAAAAATCCTAATAGTATTTTTTCCTGCATAAAATGCCTTTACAACCACTTTAAATCTCTAGAACACTGGGCCAGATTCACATACAAATACATTGGCGCAGAGACAAATTCAAATAGATTTTGGCCCGTAAGGTACGGCGGCGTAGTGTATTTCTCGCGGCGGAATCGAAATACGCGATTAGGGGGCGTGAAGCATTTAAATTAGGCGCGTCCCCGCGGCGATCGAACTGCGCATTTTTTGTTTGAGTAGCGTCGTTTACGTACATTCCTATTCCCGGACGACTTACGTAAAAAATTAAATAAAACTTTGAAATTTGACGCGGGAACGACCGCCATACTAAACATGGGATGTCTAACATTAGACCAGATAATAGCTGGTATAACTTTACGCAGCAAAAAGATGACTACAGATGCCGTAAGAGATTGCGAACGACGCTCGTAACTTCGTGGATCGTCGGAAAAAGCTAATTTGCATACCCCTACGCGGAAAACGACGGGAACTCCACCCAGCGGCCGCAAAATTATTGCAGCGTAGATCCGAAAGCGTACGAACACGTAAGCCAGTCGGATTGAAGCCAGAAGCCGTCGTTTCATGGTTTGAGGATTCAGACTAATGAAACAACGTGCATAATTTGAAAGTACTCCAGTCTAACGCGAGATAGACCGGAGTAATGGCTCTGTGAATCTGGCCCACTGTCTCTTCAAGCGGATCTTTTTGCAGACATCCATAATCTCCTCCTTTCTCTAGTCTACTACCAGATTTTCTCCTCCACAGTGGCATTCATAGAGATAAAGCCCAGCAGCACAACATACACTTCAATTTATTTATTTTTTTGCCTTTTTTTTTTCTTTTCTCCTTTTTCTCTTTTTCCTTTTTTTTTTTTTTTTTTTGCCTTTTCCTCCCCCCTTCTCCTTTCTTTTCCCTTTTACCCCCTTCCTTTTTTCTCCTTATCACCTAATATCTTTCCTTTCCCTTGTAATGGCAATCTGGGGGTTTGCAAGGCACACCCCCATCTTGCCATGTGCTGTAAAGCACATTTGCCATCTTAAATGAAATGATGCCATGTCTAAACTAACAGATTTACTCACCATATATTCCCTGCCATTCATCCATACCAATCAAGAGACATTACAACAGCTGCTCTCATGTTACCATCCTTGCAAATCATCTCCCCTCACAGGGCTGAGCATGGCGCTTTTATTTACACAAAACAGGAAGTCATCACCAGTAAGTCGCCTCCCCACATGGGAGGCGACATTACCAGATGTCTCCTATACACAGAACACAACATTCCTTCTGACAGGAAGTCAAATTGAATAGATGAATAGAATATAATACAATGAATACAATGAATAGAAATACAAACAATGTCTTATGGGTGTGTCCGGTCAGGGTGTGCATGTGCCCCCCCCTGACCCCAGAAACGCTCACAAGCCCTCAAAATATACGCTGATAGAACCTTTAATCTGCGCCATTCCATAGAATAATGCATATAAAGATTATATCCTTATTGAGGCTATTTACAGATGTACCCTATGAATCCCAAATCCTGCTGATCAGACATGACCCAGATAAGAGCGTACATCTGTCTATAGCCACTAGTGTGCTTGCGAGATGAACGCATCCCCCTCAACGATCGTCTGTGCTAAATGCACAGAGGGGCCCCTCGCTGGTGGGCATACGCCCATGCCGCAACCATCACGCTCCAACCTCAAGACGAGAGTCAACCAGCCTCAGGACTGCCACAGTCAGCTCTATTTAGAGCTGGTTGGGGAAGTGTCAAGACTGGGTGCCAATTATGACAATCCATAATAAATACATCTTCAAATTTCCACCACACCCTCTATCTTTTTTCTGCTTAACAGGAGCACAGAAGGGGTTTTAATCCCTATTTATTCTATCCAAAACTAAAAGAAAGATTATACTTTAAAGGAGAAGTCCAGCATAAGCTCATTTGGCTGGTCTACTTCTATGGGTCACAGGAGTGCAATTCGTTTTGCACTCCTGGGACCCATTTTCAGCAGAGAGCGGGCTGAAGTCTACTCTCTGCTGATGTCACTGGAATCAGTCCAGGCACCACAACATTACAACAATGATGTCTGGATCCGCCGGGTGCCTGGACTGATAACCTGCTCAGCCTCTGAGCGAGCCGCTTAGAGCCTGAGGCGGCCGCTCCCCGCCCCTCCACAGCTCAGCGCTCCAGTGAGCATGATGAAGCAGAGTAGAGAGCTGCTGATTGACAGTCAGCAGCTCTCCTCTCAGGGTATTTGTGAACCTGAGCCATCGGCGGTGTTTGATGGCTCAGTTCTTAGTGTAGAGGACTGATGCTGCATCCACCTAGGTAAGTATAAATGGGCAAAAAAAAAAAAATCAAAACTTATACTCTTTTAACTCCAAATTTATTTGCTAATGTCCTTCTAAAGATTCACCTTTTTTTGACTGATATCTTGTTAGACTACAGTATATTAATCCCTTCACACCGACTGTACACAAATATGCGGCCTCAGTTTGAAGGGGCTGTACCAGGGTGATGCATGCAGCTGCACGCATCAACCAGAATCCGTTTTTGTAGAGAAAATGGTTGGCTTTTTTGGGATAACAACCAATGTGGCTAGCAGTCGCTTGGCTGTTATCCCAAAAAGTGGGAGGGGGCGTTCCTCCCCTCCCTCCAGCTGCCTTCCGAGGCTTGCCCGGGCTCTCCCACCCCACCAGTAGGCCCGAGCAACCAGCCGGCTGTCCGGAGACCCGAACAACGCTATTATCAGCTTCGATTGAGTCTCGGATCTAGTAACCCAAGAGCAATGTCATGACATCACTTCCAGTTTACAGAAGACTTAAAGGTGCCAAATAAAAGAAAGCATTCAGCAAAATAGAACTCCCATTAACCCCCCCTCCCCTCAATCATACGCCCAATACCCACATAAAGTCGCCGCAATCAACAAACTAGCAGTTTGTTTGCTCCCTGCTTTGGGAGGCTCAGTGTCGTTGGTAGCAACTGTGTTATAACCATAAGGGATTCTTAATAACTCGGCAATAGTAAGGTTTAGCAAAGTAGCACAGAATCACTTGCCTTTAATAGGGCTACTGACCTCAATATGACCTGAATCTGTGCCCTTCTGAAACCGAGACAAATGTGATACCGTGGGGCCATGAAATCCCTTTGTTTGAGGCGTATATATATATATATATACAGAGCTTTTTTTCTCAGAAAATAGGTACAGGAACTCAACCACGACCCGTTCAGATTTCACAAACAGTAGAAGGGTCTTAAAGGGGCATTAAATACCAGAATTGCATTACATACAGTGTGCAGAGTTCAGGGGGTTACAAAGCTGTCACTTGTAAACACAGAAACCAGACTTCTGTGTTTACAAGTGATTGTGGTGAGCAGGCACCAAAGGGTCTGAGCCAAAGGTGGTGGAACTGAGTTCCCCCAAGTTCCCCCAGAAAAAAAGCCCTGTATATATATATATATATACTGTATCAATTGGTATATATATATATATATATATATATATAGTCACCTTTCACAAGGAAAGAGAGCAGCAGTGACTGGTCCAGACTAGAGGAAGTTTCACACTGGATTACAGCCAGCGCCAGCCCATTCATTAGGGGTGCACTGGTGCCGCCCCTACATACAGGGCGCCGAACCAACAGGGGGAATTTGAAGCATGTGATTAGCGCCGGGATTAGCGCCCCAAGCCCATTCAGATGTGTTAAAATAGTGAATGAATATTCGCTATTGCTATACCAATCCTCCTCCCGGCCAATCAGGAAGCGTTTCTTGAGACCTGTCACCCAGGTGGCTGAAAGGACAGGCAATCCTATTGGATGCCTAGGAGGAGGGAGGAAGCTGCCGTGATGCAGTAGAGGACACAGGATCCGCTGCCCGCCTGCAACCTATAGGGTGCCGACCAACCGACCTAGAGCGGGCGGGGAGTGGGGGTGCCATGCAAAACAAGTCAAACACATTTTCTTTCTTGTTAAATGCTGCATTTGCTATTCATCCACATTCATTTGCGTTCACATAGCAAACAGAGCATTTGAAAAGAACTCCTGTTGACATGAGCCCTTACTGTACTCTTTTTATCAAGTCAGTTGGTAACTTGAAAGGAGCGATCTCTGACCACGAACACTAAGTAACAGCGCCGAGACAGTCTGCTCTCATTTAGGTGAAGTACACAGAGGAATGCACTTCAAACCTTAGACGATTACACATGTTTTGCAATCTCATTAAATATAAGCAGAGATGTCACAGAGTCTTAACTGCAATACGATTTGACGTCAAAACAATAGCCCATAATCCTGGCACAGGCCTCTGCTGTAACCTCATTAATTGCACAAGACAACAGCTTGAAAGCATGAAGCCACGTGGTAGAAGAGCACATCTGTAAAAAATTAGTGGATGAGGGCACTGAGAGTGCACTGCAGTCCTAAAAACCTGGCACATGACATTCACAAGAATGATATGACTGAGCAGTATGGGTTGGACCATGTGCTTTGGAATCCCAGTCATCCATCCCTGACAATTAGTAATGCGGATTTATTTCAGACGTTTAATCACATCAGCTTAAAATTGATACTTTCCCATTATTTCTCTTTTTAGAAACGGATGCTTTTCTTTTGGGTATTGGGATTATATGCGCCCAATACCTCAAAGCACAGAATCACCTAGCAGGGCACACATTTAACCCTTGATCATCCCCTAATGTTAACTCCTTCCCTGCCAGATACAGTAATCAGTGCATATTTATAGCACAGAGATCCACGTCCTGTCAGAGAGAGGAGACCGATGTAGTGTCCCTAGTACATAGGGACACCGATTGGTCACCTCCCAAAGTCAGTCACCTCCCCCCACAGTAAGAATCACCTAGCAGGGCACACATTTAACCCCTTGATCATCCCCTAATGTTAACCCCTTCCCTGCCAGTCACATTTATACAGTAATCAGTGCATATTTATAGCACTGTTCACTGTATAAATGTGAAAAAATGTGTAAAAAGTGTCCGATCTGTCCGCTGTAATATCGCAGCCTTGACAAAAATGGCAGATCGTTGTCATTACTAGTAAAAAAAATAAAAATAATAAAAAAATGATTTTTTTTACCAAAAATATGTAGAAGAATACACATCGGCCTAAACAGAGAAAAAATAAAAACATTTCTTTTTTTTTTTTTTTTATTGGGATATTTATTATAGCAAAAATATGTAGAAGAATACACATCGGCCTAAACAGAGAAAAAAAAAAATCATTTTTTTTTTTTTTTTTAAATTGGGATATTTATTATAGCAAAAAGTTAAAAATATTGTGTTTTTTTTTTCAAAATTGTCGGTCTTTTTTTGTTTATAGCGCAAAAAATAAAAGTGCAGAGATGATCAAATACCACCAAAAGAAAGCTCTAATTGTGGGGAAAAAAAGGACATCAATTTTGTTTGCGAGCCACGTCACACGACCGCGCAATTGTCATTCAAAGCGTGAAAGCTGAAATCTCGCCTGGGCAGGAAGGGGGTATATGTGCCCAGTAAGCAAGTGGTTAAAGGAATTGCTTGGGGACCCCCAGGTCCCAGGACTAGTGTGACCATTGGAAGTTTTTCCCTCTATCACTTTCACCTTAGGGGGTGATTCTTGTTTTTTCTCTATCACTTTTCTAGGGGAAACCCTAAATTTTAGATTAAAATTTTACTTTCACTTTTAATGATAATGGTAAACAGAACAAATAGAGAGGGTGAATCACACAGGGACACAGACAGCAACAAAAACTGACAGGGGTTCTAATCCATCTCCACTCTATCCAAAACAAAACGTACAACACTACAACGAGCCAAGAAAAATTAAGTTCAATGATTCCGAGCATGCGTCAAATTGATTCCGAGCATGTGTGTGTTTTTTTTGCGTGTCGGAATTGCATACAGACGATCAGAATTTCGGAAAAATTAATATCGGAAAAATTGAGAACCAGCTCTCAAACATTTGCTGTCGGAAATTCCAACAGAAAAATTCAGATGGAGCCTACACACGGTCGGAATTTTCGTCTAAAAGCTCACATCAAACTTTTCTTGTCGGAATTTCCTCGTTCAATATTTTTATTGTTGTAATTTTAAGGAATAACAGAAGAAAAACAAAAGGGGAATAGGGGGGTTAAACATTAAAATATAGTTTAGGATATACTAAATACGTGGGTATAATTGAATGAACAGTATTAATAAACACATGTTAATATTACAATCTATTTCAAGGTATAAGGTCAAGAATATTATCTTGTATTTACAGACATTCTATCTGGGAACAAGTAGCGTCGTGAGGGGATGATGGCCCATTTAACTCTCACACATGAGCCATCCTCCCTACACGATATCATTCCCTCATTCATTTTTTTTTCAAAGGTTAAAGATCGTATATAAGATATAAGTGAAATTTACGATCGTGTGTACGCAGCATTAGTCTCCTTATAGCAACCATACATCGTTTAACCCTTTTACTGCCAGAGTCGTATTTGCATGTTATTCACCTCAGCTACGGAATTTTATCCATTTCATGACCAGGCCATTTTGCTATTGCTATTTAGCACGGCACTACTTTAACTGGCAATTGCATCGTCATTGCATGCAAAATAAATTTGTATTATTTTTTTCACACAAATAGAGATTTATTTTGGTGGTATTTGATCAACATTGTTTTTTTTTTTTTTTTGCAATATTTATGAAAAAATACCCAAAATGTTCTACTTTTTGACATAAAAAATATCCCAAAAAATCCAAAAATCTAATTTCATAAATTTAGGGCAAAATTGATTCTGCTACATATCTTTGGTAAAAAAAAAAACAAAAAAAACAAAAAAAAAAACAATAAGTGCATTTCAATTGGCTTGTGTGAAAGTTATAGCATCTACAAACTATGGTATATTTATTTATATCAATTCTGATGTACTGACAGCCTACAGTATCTCATTTCTTGAGGCCCTAAAATGCCATGACAGTACAAATCCCCCTCCAGTATTTTTTACATATTGTCACCAGTGCAGTACAGCGTTATCATATGACAATGTGGTGGTGATCAGGGACACTGACTGATGACATTATGTTAAAACAAAAAAGAAGAGAAAATAAAAATATTAAATCATTTCTTATTCAATTTTGTAAACTTTTTTTTTTTTTTTTTACATTTTATTTAATTCTGTAGTATTTTTTTTTTTTGTTTGTTTACATACTTTTATCAGAGTAGTTCAGTGTCACCAAAGTAACAATGCACTGCTCTGGGGGGTTATCATGGATTTTTTTTTTTTTTTTTTTTACACTTTGTTTGCTGTTACAATGAAGATCAAGTTTTCAACTGTCAGGAATGGGTTATATTAATGATGGCTGTAATCACTAGAGATCTGTAATTGGCTACAGCTAATCACATGGTAAAGGAAGCTGTGATAGGCCCAGGTACCATGTGATAGCTGTGGGCTAATCACAGCATAGGTAACACAGCTGTTATGAATGAATTAATTCATAACAGCTTTGTTGACATTGTAATTATGAGCACATAGTGATTCTATGATCACTGGGTCCCAAGTTCCGGGATCCGCAATCTGTTGTGCCCGATGGACACAACTGTTGACAGGGGGCGTGCTACACCCCCCTAACATATATGTATGTCATTTTACCTATACATGCTGCCCAGCCTCTGTATAAGTACTGTGTATGGTCGGCAAGTGATTAAAATGTTTTCTCTATTATAAAATGGTTTCTCAAGGTTTTTCATATTCCAGAATATTAGCACAACAGTTTATCAAGTGAAAATATTCCAGAAAAAATACACTAAAATTAATCTTATTGTACACAAGCAAAACATTACTCAATTAAACCCAAAGGTAAATGGTAAAATATTAAAGATGAGGTTGTGCCGAGTAAACATGTCAAGCCCATGAAACAGCGACACTGTTGCTCTCACTCAGTATGTTACTTGTGTAGCCTAATCTGTGGTTTCATACGTGGACATCTCTGACTTTTGGAGGCTTCATCCCTGATGTTTCTCCTGCACACTGCAGATATTAATGGAGCACAGATCATGTTCCATTAGATTTTCCCCAGCCACAGCAGCTGAGGAAAATGACAGCAGAAAACTGGAAGTGAGCAAATCTTTCTCCCTTTTGGGTTCCTACTAGCTAGGGGAGATCAGTGAATGGACATACGCTGGTGTCAGGGAAATGTCCGTAGAAGTACTGGCAATCTTGCCAGTAGAAGAAATGGCCATAGAAGAAGTACTGGCAATCTTGCCAGTAGAAGAAATGCCCATAGAAGAAGTACTGGCAATCTTGCCAGTAGAAGAAATGGAAGCCATAGGCTCATCATGTGACAGGAAGATCCTCCTGCTGGTCTATAAATGGCTGCCACTGTCTGATCCAAATTGCTGGATTGTCGTCAGCCTTCCTGAGTCTCTGTATTATTACTGTTTGGATTTCCTGTTGTGACCCGGCTTGTTCCTGACCTGTCTGATCCGATCTCCTGGTTTGACCCCCTGGCTTGCTTTACTGACTTGTTACCTTCTCCAGCACCTGATCACGGCTTGTTTCACGGACTTCGCTTCAGTTATCTGTTCCTGCCTGTTTTCCAACACCAGATCTTAGCTTGTCTCCATTCCTGCAAACCTGCATTTCCTGCCTGGATCCACAGTGTTTGATCCCCAGCCGGCTTCCACTGTTGCTCCTTGTGCACACCTTGCCAAGTATTACCAAGGACTTCTAGAGACTGCAGCCCAGCGGTGTTTACTGTATTCTCCAGCATTCTTCAGACACTCACCAGCTCTCTCTTCTGGATCCTTTTGGCAACCTGTGCTTCTCTGGGCACTACACCCTCTGTACCCAACCTCAGGGGTGTAATGCACTTAGCCGCAAGGGGAGCCCTCTCGGCATTTCGGCCTCCAACCAGGTACGTGACAGCTGGTCTCCCTCCTCTCAAGGTCTCCCTCTTCTCAAGCAGGTGACACCCTTCATGTGGGTCACTGGACGCCCCATGGGTGGGGTAGTGGAGCCCAGTGTACATGTCAAAGTGTTGTGGGAGGTCCGTGGAAGTGATCTTATGACTATACAACTGCCAAATTGCTTCCAACTTGAGAGACAACAATCTACTTGTGGGAAGTACATACATTCCTGGCTGCTAAAACAGCTGGCAGTGTGTTTAATACACCCCACTGCTGCGGTTGTATGACATACGTTGATGGCAGTGAAAGGGAAGACAGACCTGGACACCATGAACTGGTAAGTATGTGTTTCTTAAAAGTCAGCAGCTACAGTATTTTTTACAACCCTAATGAAGTTCCTCTTTAACTGCAAAACAAATTGCTACGACATTCCATTTCAAAATGCCCTGCTCACACATTGCCTCAATTCCATTTTCCTTGGAGAACCTCTCCACCACTGAACAACTATTTAGCTCTGCTAACATTCCCTTTTGTATGTGTGTTTGAGCAGGTGTGCAGTATTTATGACTGTATTCACTGGAGACACTTCAGGAATTTCAAGGAACTCTCCAGCAGAAATAAAAGCAGAATTCCTTTTGAAAGTATCTGTCCTCATACACTTGGCTAAAGTCTTCCTGGTTCTCATCAGTTCTTCCTTTCACTTACCTTCCTAGCTGAATTATTGCAGTTTGGTCACAATGCTTAACACAGAAAAGTCCAGGTACACCGTAGAAGGGACATTTCATTTGTTTTCTATTTCAGGACTTTAAAGTATCTTATCTTCCAAAACATTTTCGAATTTGGGAAGGGATAGAATTTTTGTCATTTTTTGGATATTGGTGTCCACATTGGAAAAAATTCCCTTCCGTTATTTTATTTTTGGCAGTAGTTCAAATTATGGAGCTCTATGTGTTGGTAATGATATTATTTTATTTTATTTAAGCAGCAGCTCACAAGAATAATATTGGTCAGAGTTTCACCCAAATGGTTTTGGTCTATTTAACATTTTAAAGTCCTACCCAAGAAAACACACTGGGCCAGATCCACATAGAAATAGATCGGCGCAGCGTATCAGAGATACACTACGCCGCCGTACCTTACCTGGCGTAATTTTGAATCCTGAAAGATTTTGCGCCGTAAGTTACGGCGGCGTAGTGTATTTCTGGCGACGGAATTCAAATCGGCGATTAGGGGGGCGTGATTCATTTAAATGAAGCGCGTCCCCACGCCGATCGAACTGCGCATGCTCCGTTCAGAAATTTCCCGCCGTGCATTGCGCTAAATTACGTCGCAACAAAGTTATTTTTTTTTTTACTAGCATAAATTACGTACATTCCTATTCACGGACGACTTACGCAAAATTAAAAAAAAAATCAAATTTCGACGTGGGAATGACGGCCATACTTAACATGGCAAGTCTAACTATAGGCCGCAAAAAAGCAGCTTTAACTATACACCGGAAAAAGCCGACTAGAGACACCGTAAGAGAATGCGACGGCCACGCGTACGTTTGTGGATCGTCGGAAATAGATCATTTGCATACTCGACGTGGAAAACGACGAGAACTCCACCCAGCGGACGCCGAAGTATTGCATCTACGATCCGAAGGCGTACGCCTGTCGGACTGAACCCAGATGCTGTCATATCTTGGTTTGAGGATTCAAACTAAAGATACGACGCGGGAACTTTGAAAGTACACCGGCGTATCAGAAGATACGCCGGCGTACTCTCTCTGTGGATCTGGCCCACTGTTTGCTATCACACCACTTACTATCACCCTCATTGACCAAAGAGAAGAAGCCACTGCACTCCTAAACAAATCAGTTTAATTGTGGAGCCCGACATATCATAGCTAACAGCCCAGGTCTGGACCCCAGTTGATAAGAACACTTGACTCATGAAAAACATCAAACAGGGAGTTGAAGAGGAACCCCAGAAAGTGTCTATGGTAGCATCTTTCATACAGACCTTTGATGTGCATAAAGTAGCTCCTTTTATAGCACCTCCATCTCCCAGAACTGGACTGGAACAGTGGATAGTGGCTGGAGTGAATGAAAGAACCTAGGGATATGCCCTATATAGTAAATAGTGTGAGTTTGAGAATTTTGGGTTCTGAATTCCTTCTAACTGAACATATGAAGATGTTATTGCGGTGTGATATACCACATTGTGGCCTACCTTATCAGTTACCAATCTTATGGCACTTACCAATCTTATGACCCCTCAGGGTAGCAAATCCTCCCTCCCGATAAAGACTACCAGAAGCTTCCTCCTGACAGACAGGAGAAGGAAAGAAATAAAAGGAAATGTCTCAGAAATCTGAAGCTCTTCTGTGGAAGAAAAACATTCAGGAAAATACTAAAGCTGACTGTCCAGCGGAAAACTGAACCTTTCAGTAAGTAATGGATACTTCTCTCCAAGAAAGACGGAAGTAGCATTCAAGTGCAGAAACCTCACACTGGAATGCTCTGACCCACAGTAAAGTCTCCTGACTTGGGGCACTCTCTGATCTGGAAGAAGAGACTCAAGTGCCTCGTACACATGACCGGTTTTCCTGTCGGGAAAAATGCCACGACAGCTTTTGGCCGGGATTCCCGGCCGTGTGTATGCTCCATCGCAGTTTTCCCGACAGGAAAACCGCCGGGAATCCTGGCGGGAAAAAATGAGAACATGTTCTCTTTTTTCCCGCTGGGATTCTTGACGGTTTTTAAGACGGCAGTTCACCTATGGGGAAAACCTGCGGTAGAGCTTACACACGACCGGGTTTGCCGACCAAAGCTCTCATGGCAGTTTTCCTGCCGGGCAACCCAGCCGTGTGTAGGGGGAAAAAGCTACCGAGCAGGTTCACGGTTTTCCCCTCGGGTTTCCCCCCTGACTTTTTTCCGCCGGGAAAAACGATTGTGTGTACAAGGCATCAGGCTAAATTTGAGTATGCTTCCATCAGAGAGGTCACCCTATGGATATGAGAGGGAACTATCGCATCCTCTACCAGAGAATTGTTTTGGTTCAAAGAGACTGTCTTGGTGTCTAGCCTATAAGCCATAATCTCTAACATGGAAAAAAAGTCCAAAGTAGGGAGACCATATTAGAAGGGTATTTTCCTGCAATTCCACTACCCCTATTGGGAGGAGATGGGAAATGGTCAGCTACTGTACCTATTTGTAAGAGGATGTGGGTCAACAGGGCATGACCTCTCTTAGTGAATATTTTGAGCTGAGCAGACACGCTCATTTGTGACCTAAGGCTACATGTATTAGATACTTTTTCATTTTTGATTAAATGTGGTTTGCAGCTAATGGTATGTTTAGTAATGTTCCAGAATTGTGCCAGAATCTTAAAACGGAACCTAAAAATGATTTCCTGCGCATTCCACAGAGGGGATAAAAAAGCACTAGAAAGCACACGAGGACCAGTGCTGTGAGCCAGGTCCTGTAGTGCTGGAAGACACCGAAGCGTAAGGTTACCCAAATAAAAAACAGCCATTAAAACTGATCATTGTGGACCTTGTAGGTCAATAGTTTAAATCCGCTAGTACATATAACACTCATATCCCCCAGACTGACAATGCTGCTATCCAAAGCTATCCCCTGTGCTCCTTCATCCAGATTGAGGGCAAAAAAGCTTAAAAAAAAAAAAAAAACAATGTAGCCACCACATCTAATGATTGGTAAGCTGCAATATAATACTTGGTGCATAGCTGCCAACTGTCCCTGATTTCGAGGGACTGTCCCCGATCTGGAGTTAATGTCCCTCTGTCTCTCATTCCTCCTCATTTGTCCCTCATTTTTATCTGATCTATATAGATGTATATAAAATGCACCTTTTATCTATCAAAAACTGTTTTCCAGAGCTAAGCCATTCATCTGATTTAAAAATTTCTGCATCTGTAAATTCTAAAAGCCAATATAAAGGAATAGTAGTGGTTAAAAAAGCACTTGTGGGTTTAACTGATCTTGTTTTTTATTTGTACAGTTCTCCTTTAAGGGGGTGTGGCAAGGGGTGTGTCCTATGCTGGCATACTTTTGCTGATAGGTGTTCTTCTTTCCCATCTCAAAAAGTTGGGCGATATGCTTTGTTGGGTGTGGAGTTTAATATTGCTTTAAGAATCTCTGGCTTCCAGAGCTTCCGCTTACATGTGAGGAAAACTCAGATTGCCGGTGTGCTACTACCATTGTAGTAGATCAAGGAGGAGGGGCTCATTCAGCTCCTTCCACTAATCACCTCAGTTCCTATATTTTTCGTGGACAGGACATGGAAACAAGGCTTAGCGACTCAACTATCCATGAAAACATAAGAGCTGGGGTGCAGAAAAATGGCAGCAGGTGTTCTGGACTGATGAGTCAAAATAGAAATATTTGGCTGTAGCAAGAGGCAGTTTGTCCACCAAAGGGCTGATGAACGATACAGTAATGCTGCATTCACACCTTGGGTGTTTTGAATCATGGCAAGATCGCTGCGATTCTACAGCAATTTTAAAACGTTCTGCTAAAATGAAAAATCGAACAATACGAACTTCAAGTGCCATTAATTTTAATGGCACCTAAAAACGCGATATGGTTCTGCAGCGGATGTTCTGCGATAAATCTCACTGCATTTGCAGCAAACCGCATTGCACAAAGCTTGTCACTTGAAAGAAGCTGCTGATCCTTTTTTTAGCGTCAAGCTTCACGCAATGCAGATTGCTGCAATTGCATTGCAATTTATTGCCTGACAATCGTAGCAGAACTGCACCGCATTTTTAGGTGCCATTAAAAAAAAAATGGCATCTGACATTTGTGTTGTGCGGTTTGTCATTTTAGCAGAATTGTGGCGATTCTGTCCACGATTCAAAATGCCCAGGTGTGAACAGAGCCTAATGAGAGTGTTCAGGCAACAATGGAGCATTCTGAAGGTTCCTTGCAAGCTTGGGGGCTGCATTTCTACACATGGAGTTGGAGATTTGATCAGGCTATTTACACACATTTATTTTCTAACAGATAACACACAAAGATCAGATACAAAGCCTGTCAGTTCATTATATATCAATCAGCAGTTGTTGTCTTCGAAATAAACTTTTATTATCATTTGCACACTGGCTATGTTTTAGAACAGTGTATATTTATTATGCAAATGCTCCGTTCAGTTTACACAAAACTTAGACAAGCCATCTGTAACAACTACTAAACAACTTCCGCCAACCTCTGCGGTACAACTTCCGCCAACCAAGGCACGCTGTCATCAGGGACAGCGAGAAGATGCAGAGAGGGCGGAGCCTCGTCACCATGACAACGAAGGACGCCTAAGCGCTGCCAAGAAGTACACGTGGATAGCGCAGTCGGTGTTCCGGTGGAGCGGCTCTGGCGATCTCAGGGTATGTGTGTGTGTGATGTGTTTGTTCCCCCGGGAGGGCTGAACTCTCCATCACCTGCAAAATAACTTGCAGTCATCTATTCCGGGGCATCATCTCTTCCTGACTCAATAAAGAATGTGTGATTGTTATTGATGTGTACTTGCACATCAGTTCTCTTTGCTATAGAATTTTAATGGTTGCATTTGAAGAGAACCTGTCACCTTCCTAAAATTGCAGAAAACAAAAAAAAAATAAAAAAATCAATTTAAAGATCTCTTGCATGCCATATTTTGTTCTGATCTTTGCACAGGTGCATTGTTGTCTATGGAACAATGCATAAAGATCAGTAATAAAGTGATGATACACTGCAGCCTGTGTCATCTGTGAGAAGAGGAAGAGAGGAGAGCAGGGTTGCAGGCGGGACATCGCTGCCTCATTTAAGGAGTCAGGTATATGTTAATTTACAAACCACTTTAATGCCCAAAAAGTGACACGGTTTATGTGTCACGTGACTGCCGTGATTGGCTGTCACAATGGTCACATAATTGGAGGACCATCCAACAGGCTTCCAGTCAGAAGCTGTTACCAAGAGTTGTCAGAGACTGCTTAGTCAGTGTGGGTGGGCATCAGGGGCAGACTCACCACTCGGCACCACCCGAGGGCCCCATGCCACTAGGGGGCCCCATCAGGGTTGAAAGCCTTAGTAAAACCAGGGACAGTATGTAAAAAATCTGTGTTTTTTTACATCTGTCCCTGAAATGTCCCTTACCAACATCCTTTTGGTCTAAAAATCCCAAGATTATAGCTGCCCCGCCTCTTCAGTACCTTCTCAGTGTGTGTATATGTATACTGTGTGTGTGTATACTGTGTGGCCCCATAATCTATTGCCCGGGGGCTTCATAATCGCCTATTGTCCGAGGGCCCCATAATCTCCTATTGCCCGGGGGGCCCCATGAGTTGTCAGTCCGCCCCTGGTGGGCATTCTTTTAGCACACAACATGTTGCCATGGATGCACATTGTGCGACAGCTGGGTGTTAAAGCTTCCCTTTCTTGCTTCTGCATGTATGCATTACACTATTAGCAAGTTGGTAACATGGATAACCTTTCCATAATTGCCAATATCCCCAGATGAGCCGAGACGACACTTTCTTTAGGGTGATAAGGCTTAGTACAGTGAGCTCTGGCCCATGGCAGGCAATACGCTCGCTGAAGTTTAAGCACTGTAGCACTGCAAGATGAAATCTCATTGGCTGCAAATCATGTTTGCTTTATGGTAAAAGTCTTGACAGTTTGCCTCTTAAAACGGACTTTCACCCAAAAGTGGAACTTCTGCTTACCTGATTCCTCCCATTTGGCATCTTTCTGGGGTGGAACAGGTACCTGTTTTTTTTACATGTCAGCAGCTCAGCCCTCCTCCTCCCTCCTCTTCTGCCAGACCAGTGAGCATGATTTGCGCATGTGCAGTAGGGACCTGGCCCTGAAGCCGAAGGGCTACACTGCCGGGTCCCCTTACCTGCAATGGCGGTGGCAGCACCCGACCAGCTGATTTAAACATCAGCTGGGGTGCCGACATCACTAGACTCCAGGACACGTACATTTCCTAATGTTAAAAGTCAGCAGCTACAGTATTTGGAGCTGCTGACTTTTCATTTTTAAAGGGGTGGGTGGAACTCCGCTTTAAAGGGTTGTAAAGGTTTGTTTTTTATTTTCTAAATAGGTTCCTTTGAGCTAGTGCATTGTTGGTTCACTTACCTTTACCTTCCATTTCCCTTCTAAATGTTTTGATTCTTTGTTTTCTTTGTCTGAATTTCTCACTTCCTGTTCCTCCTCAGTAAGGTGTTCTGGCTAACTAACCCCCAGCCAGAAGGGCTCGGATGATGGGGGAAAGCTTACTGAGGAGAAACAGGAAGTGAGAAATTCAGACAAAGAAAAAAAACATTTAGAAGGGAAATCGAGGCAAAAAGTAAGTGAACCAACAATGCACGAGCTTAAAGGAACCTATTTAGAAAATAAATAAATTATTAATAAATTAATAAAAACAAACCTTTACAACGTTTTTAAGTGATTTTCAGATATCTGGTCTCTCTATCAATAAACAAAAAATCTTTGGCTCTAATGTCACACTTTCTGATACAGAAGTAAACTCCTTGAAGCAAAATATTTTATTTATTTGGGCTTCATCCCACCTTAACTACCTAGGAATGAATCTTACCTGTTCCTACACAGCCAAATATAGCCCAATGTTTTCGAAAACTTAAAGCTCTCCTTTTGGCTGCATTTACACCTGAGCGTTTTGTCGCCTAAAGCGCGCTCAAAAACGCTAGAGGGGAAAAAAACATTATTCTCTATGGAGATGGTTCACATCTCCACTTCAAAACGCCGAACACCTGAAGCTCAAACAAGACCCGGACCCTTTTTTGTCGTGCGAATCGGGCGGCTTGGGCGTTTTACATTGGTGACAATGACCTGTACAACATCGCGGTAAAAAAACGATGCGTTTTGTTGCGGCAAATCGCGGTAAAAAACGCTTAGGTGTGAATGCAGCCTTCAAGCTGGTCTCACAATCACCTCTCTTGGATAGGGAGGATCAATGCCATCGAAATGACAACACTACTGAATGCGTGTTACATATTATCCCAGCGCCTATCCCATTGTACACGCCAAAATCATTTCAGAACTACGTATCTTGATTCATATGGCCAGTACAATAAAACTCGGGGTCTCCTGACACACAATTTTTACACATAAGAGGCAGGGTGGTCTTGGAGTCCCTAATTTCAGTAAATATTTTTACAGCCGTGCAAATTGCTCCTTTGACCTTCCTGTGTGCTTCCCTGACGGGCTGCCTGTGGGTCAATCTGGAGGAATTTTGCCGCTCACCAGTTGCTTTTTGCTCACTTTCTTAGCTCCCACCTAAATCTAGACCTGCCTCTATCAGCCCTATTATGAGACTCCACTATATAGTTTAGTAAATTGCTCTCGTCGCACTTACCTCTTTCACCCCTTTTGGGTAATCCAATGTTATCCACGGGACTGGAGTCTCCCCATGAGCCTGTCATTGGTGGCACCTTCATTGCGCCAATTCCTTTCTCAACGGCTGTACCATCTATACATTGACAGAAATTAGGGATAAAAAAAGCGCCCTGCGTGCTCCTAACACAGTTAAGCCCCGTACACACGGCCGAGGTTCTCGGCAGAAACCAGCGAGAACCTTGCTGGGAGCCTAATTCTGCCGAGAACCTCGGCCGTGTGTACGGATTTGGCGAGCCCTGCCCGTCGGGAAACCCGTCGAGCAAATAGAGAGCAGGTTCTCTATTTGCTCGACGGCTCGTCGGGATGAATGGCTGGTCGCCTTTTCCGACGGGCGGGTGGCCGAATCTGACGGCTGGCCGAGAACCTCGACGGGTGGAACGATGTGTTCCGCCCGTCGAGGTTCTCTGCCGTGTGTACGGGGCTTTAACTGTGGCTAATGGAAACCACACAATCGCTGCGTGCGATCAGGAGCTTTCCGATCAGGTGACAGCCAATCACGGTGGTCACATGATCATAAACCTCCCCCCCCCACCTCCTCACATCCTAAACTCCTTAAGGCCGGATTCAGACCTATGCGAATTGAGTGCGGCTTAAACCGCATCCAATACGCAGAACATTTCTAAATACATTGGCCCAGATTCACAGAGCGATTACGCCTGCGCAACAGGAGATGCGCGTGCGTAAGTCTAAATGTGCGCGTGCGTTTCGTTGCGCGGCATCCCCAGAACGAAATACGGAAAAAATCCCGCGTAATTTCGTTAGACTGGCGCATCCGTCCGCGCAAAAGTGCAATAGACACACCATTGATTTGCTAGTCAAATATGCTAATGAGGGACTTACGGGGATCCACAAAACAACGTTGGGGCAGCGCAGGCGACGCAGTGTGCGCAACAGCAAAATGTCCTGTCTATAAAATTAGAGCTGATAAAAGCTGGTCTAAAAAAAGAAAAAAAGTCTACTTGTTAGATAAAGCAACACTGTTAGTGAGCAGCTCAGCAGTCACACGTGTTGCACAACAATCTGTATGCCAACATGCCAGGGGCATCGTCGCACATAGCTATACTACTGACTTTAGATGAACAAAGAAGGATGAGGGCACAGAGGATGGCACGGAGGATGGCACGGGCAGGGCTGGTGCAAGGATTTTCGACACCCTAGGCGAAACCTCATTTTGCCGCTCCCCTTGGTTTCGCCCCAACTCCACCCCTTTGCCCTGCCCATGTATACGGTGGAGGTGGCGGGTGGAGATTTTTTTGTAATCCCCCCCAAATATAATCACCTAAGTGTAATACCTCCAATGTACAGTATACAGGTGGGAGGTGCAGTATACAGGTGGGGGTGGGGGTGCAGTATACAGGTGGGTGGTGCAGTATACAGGTAGGGTGTGCAGTATACAGGTGGGGGTGGGGGTGGGGGTGAAGTACACAGGTGGGGTGTACAGTATACAGGTGGGAGGTGCAGTATACAGGTGGGGGTGGGGGGTGCAGTATACAGGTGGGGGGTGCAGTATACAGGTGAAGATGGGGGTGCAGTACACAGGTGGTGGGTACAGTATACAGGTGGGGGTGCAGTATAGAGGTGTGGGTGTGCAGTATACAGGTGGGGGTGGGGGGTGCAGTATACAGGTAGGGTGTGCAGTATACAGGTGGGTGTGCAGTATACAGGTGGGGGTGCAGTATACAGGTAGGGTGTGCAGTATACAGGTGGGGTGGGGGTGCAGTATACAGGTGGTGGTGTGCAGTATACAGGTGGGGGTGTGCAGTATACAGGTGGGGGGTGCAGTATACAGGTGGGGGTGCAGTATACAGGTAGGGTGTGCAGTATACAGGTGGGGTGGGGGTGCAGTATACAGGTGGGTGTGCACTGTGCAGTATACAGGTGGTGGGTGCAGTATACAGGTGGGATGGGGGTGTGCAGTATACAGGTGGGGGTGTGCAGTATACAGGTGGGGGTGGGGGTACAGTATACAGGTGGGGGTGGGGGTGTGCAATATACAGGTGGGGTGTGCAGTGCAGTATACAGGTGGTGTGTGCAGTGCAGTATACAGGTGGGGGGTGCAGTATACAGGTAGGGTGTGCAGTATACAGGTGGGGGTGGGGGTGCAGTATACAGGTAGGGTGTGCAGTATACAGGTGGGGTGGGGGTGCAGTATACAGGTGGGGGTGTGCAGTATACAGGTGGGGGGTGCAGTATACAGGTGGGGGTGCAGTATACAGGTAGGGTGTGCAGTATACAGGTGGGTGGGGGTGCAGTATACAGGTGGGTGTGCACTGTGCAGTATACAGGTGGGGGGTGCAGTATACAGGTGGGATGGGGGTGTGCAGTATACAGGTGGGGGTGTGCAGTATACAGGTGGGGGTGGGGGTGCAGTATACAGGTGGGGGTGGGGGTGTGCAGTATACAGGTGGTGTGTGCAGTGCAGTATACAGGTGGTGTGTGCAGTGCAGTATACAGGTGGGGGGTGCAGTATACAGGTAGGGTGTGCAGTATACAGGTGGGGGTGGGGGTGCAGTATACAGGTAGGGTGTGCAGTATACAGTTGGGGGTGGGGGTGCAGTATACAGGTAGGGTGTGCAGTATACAGGTGGGGGTGAGGGGTGCAGTATACAGGTGGGGGTGAGGGGTGCAGTATACAGGTGGGGGTGTGCAGTATACATGTGGGGGTGGGGTGCAGTATACAGGTGTGGTGTGTAGTATACAGGTGGGGGTGGGAAGTGCAGTATACAGGTGGGGTGGGGGGGCGGCACGGGAGGTGTACAGTACACTCCCCTGTGCACAGTCAGCATGCAGACAGCTGTGTAAGAAGGTTGGTATTCCCCTGGCAGTAGGTCCTGTCACATACACACTGACTCACACAAGGCAGTCAGTGTGTGTATAGGTGACTCACCGTCAGGAAGATTAGATGGCAAGCAGTGTGATGAGTACGTCCCGGCTCCTAACATCACTGGACACTGAATTTGCTCCCCCCTCCATTACTGACCGACTCCGCCCTCTTCTCTTCCACCACTCCGGAGTCCGGACCGTCCAACCCCACCTCCTCAGCGACGTTCTAACACTGCTCTGCCATTCAGAGCTCATCTTCTTTCCTAATCCGGGCGGTACAGGACTCCGCCCCCTGCAGATCGCCTTCTGAGGAGGTACTGAGCAATCTGGGTGGGCGGCAGTGCGAACGAGGGGGAGATGGAGGGGGGTGCCTCTGACTGATCAGAAGGAGCAGGACAGGAGGCCGAGGGGAGGCAAGGCGCGCCATCGTGATTCAGCTGCCCTGCCGCCAATTATTTCAACACCCCTAATGGTCGTGGCTGCGCCCCCAGGCGGCAGTGCGCTCCTAGGCGGCTGCCTAGTCCGCCTAGTGGTAGCGCCGGCCCTGGGCACGGGAGAGGATATACCGTACCTGCATAGACCTGTTTGGCATGAGTGATTCTGAGGTGTATCGCATCATCAGATTCACCCCTCATGCCATCCTGGAATTAACCACAACCCTGCAGGATGACATCACCAGCCCAGCACACCGCTCACATGCAGTGCAGCCACTGGTCAAGGTCCTGGCAACACTCCATTTCCTTGCCAGTGGCTCTTTTCAGCGTACAAGTGGAGTGGTGGCTGGGATGTCACAATCCTCCATGAGCAGATGTGTGCACCAGGTTGTCCCAGCAATCCTCACACGCTTGGCCAACCAAATCATCAAACCCACCACTGAGGAGCTGCGGCTGAAGGCAATGACAGATTTCTACAGAATTGCCAGATTCCCACGCACTGTGGGGGCCATTGATTGCACACATGTGGCACTCCAGCCCCCCCAGGAGACAGAGCACATGTACCGCAATCGGAAGCATTGGCATTCCATCAACGTACAGGTGATAGTCGATGCCCAAGGCCTCATATGGCACGTCCGTGCCAAACACCCAGGGTCCAGCCATGACAGCTACATATACAACCAATGCCACATCCGATTGGAATTCGATCAGAACGTGTATGGGGACAGCTGGCTGGTTGGTGAGTGACATGGGTGGCAGGCATGACTATCCCCTCCCATGATGCACATCACAAGGGGCACATGCATGACTAACATCCTGCTGTCTTTTCCCTTACAGGTGACTGCATATCCACTGGGACCCCATCTCATGACTCCTATCCGGAACCCCCAAACCCCAGGAGAGGAAAGATACAATCAAGCACATGCCCAAACACGAGCGGTGGTGGAACGCACCTTTGGCCTCCTAAAGTCACGTTTCCGATGCCTGGATAAGTCTGGGGGTACCCTCTTGTATTCCCCAAACTTCGTGTACCAGATCATCGGTGCATGTTGCATGCTGCACAACTTTGCACAAAGAAAGGGCCTGCAGATTGACCTACGTGATGACCTGACCCCTGAACCAGACAATCCCCCCCCCTAACCGAGGCTACCCCGTCTTCTGAGGGAAGAGCAGCCAGGAGACAGCTGACATTGGGCATCTTTGCACGTTAAACATACACATTAATCATGGCACAATGAGAATGCATGCATGCACACCACTGTGGTCCCTAGCACACACACCCCACATCCACATCAAATTGGTTTGGCACCAGTCCACCATGCTGGACTTGTGAGCAGCAACGCCACGGCTCCAATTATGTCACTGAACATTCATACACCAATCACACGGACCTGGGGATCACTTCTCCCTGGTCCTGGGGAACCCTTCTCCACCAAAATAGAGGGTGACACCCCTTTTCCGGCAGGAATGTCACCCCCACATTCACACAGCATTCACAAAAAAAAAAAAAAAATGACCAAAAAAAAAAAAATGGTTAAAAAAAAAAAGGGGGGAAAAACAAATTACTGCCCTCTGCGTGAGCCACGTCTGGGGCGCCCCCGGCCACGGCCCCGGCTTCTCAGGGGAGACTCATGGGGAAGGGGTAAAACCGGGGAAGGAGGATCAGCCCCTGATCTCTGCCCATCTGGCGGCCTGCCCTCCAAGGCCACGGCTATTCTGTCCAGGGCAGCACCAAGTGTTGCCGTGTTGGCCTGGATAGCCTGGGTAAGGGCCCTCACATCCTGCCCAACGCCTGCTGATGTCGTCTGCAGTTCGTTTAGGCAGGTTGTGAAAGCCCGGGAGTGGGAGTCCAGGTTCCCCAGCGTATCCTTGATGGAGGACAGGCTCTCCTCCATCCGCACCAATGTCTGGCTGACCTGTCCCAGATGGCGGGTCTGGAGGAACTGGTCCCTTCTCAAGGGTGGCGGGCAGGAGATCGGCCACCCCCCTGGTGGTCTGGGATGACATCCTGCCTCCAGCTGATGCTCGTGGCCGGGGAGAAGGGGAGGCCCTTGTGAGGGGAGCCATGTTGGGGGAGGAGGGGGGGGGGCTCCCCCTTAGGGAGGCCTGCCTGCTGCCAGCCAGAGGGGAGGAGTCCTCAAAACCCAACAGTCCAGTGCCTGACATGGACTCCTCCTCCTCATGATTCTCCTCCTCCTCATGATTGTCCTGCTCCTCGTGATTGTCCTGCTCCTGTTGAACCTCCTCCGCGGACTCCGGCCTTGTTGGGGGGGGGCCTCATTAGGCTGCTGTCCTGGGGTTGGTGCGGTCAGGCCAGATGGCCCTGCACCCTCCTGCACATCTGTGGATGACACAAAACATTCACAGGTTGGAGGATCCACACACTTGCCACATATTCCCTTTCACCCCCTCCCCCACACATGCTACACACCTGATATTAAAAAATAAAACAACTTACCTGGCACCACGGGCTGGGGACTGGAGTCAAAGCCGGGTAGGCCCTCAACTTCATGCCGATGAAAGGTCAGGGCCACCGCACGCTCCTCCGCTGTCAGGCTAATACGGCATGGTGGGCCCCCTCCTGTGCCCCTGGCATGGGCATGCATTCTGGCCAACTTCTTTTTGACCAGACGCCGGAGGTCATCGATTTTTTTGTCAATCCCAGACCTGGTCCGTGTCTCCCCCTGCCCCGCAGAATTCACCTGGTCAGTGATCCTATCCAAAATCTCCCTCCTCCTGGCCGGGGTGGTGTTGGCACTCTCTGGGCCGTGGAGGTAACGCCCATACTCGCTAATGGCCCGGGCAAGAATCTGTTTTTCCACAACTGTAAAATTAAGCTTTCGTTTTCTCTCAGTCATCCTTCCAAAAAAAAACAGTCCCAGTCAACAAAATTCACGCCACACAAACAAGCACAACCAATCACAAAAAAACACACACAGAGAGAAAACTACTCACCAAGAAACAGTCCCCCCAAAAAAAAAAAAATACAGCAGGAAAAGAAACAAAAAGAAATGTATCAATCAAACAAACAGTCTCTCAAACACTTATCAAAAACCACTTTCAAAAATCTACTAACAAACACTTGATCACAGAGAACACTAATCTGACAACTACAAAACACACCGCAACAAACAACAGGACAAAAGCACTTGGTTAAATGGGAAGGGACAAAGGGATGTACTTTTGCAAAGGAAGTGCGTTTGTGTGTGTCTATTTATGCTGTTTGCGTAGTTCACAACGTTGCCCTAGTCCATTTCCAATTTCACTGATTGCGCCGCTCCCGAGTTGTGAGCATGCGCACAGCGGAGCTGACATGGTCTCGTTCAAGCGCGCATGCGCGAGCCGGCCGGCCCTTCATTTGCATGGGGTCACGGCTCATTTCAATGTAACATGCCCACGTCCTTCCCAATTTGTATTACTCCTCCTTACGCCTCTGAAAAAACGTTACGTATGCGCAATTTCCTGCGCAAAAGCTACGAGAATAGGGTGATTACGCGGCAAAATTCCGCAAGTCTAACGTAAAGCCGGTGCGCTACGCCGGTCCAATAATGCGCAGATGTACGTGAATCTGGGCCATTGTTTTCAATGAAGCTGGTACACATATGTGCGATGCATTCGCACCGCGCATTGCCGAAAAAACGTGTGCGTATTTTATGCCTTGCGGTGCGGCTCGGATGCGAATTCAGGCCCATTATCTTCTATGGGTACGCAGCTGATTCGCAGATGTGTTCATTTCTCTTCAGGAATTTCTCTCATTCAGCCCAATACACTTCCCCCCCACTCTCCTCTCCCCTGTAACTTCTCCCAGGTCTCCAAATTCACAGCTAAAACGGAGCTAATCTGCTGAACACTTCTGTAATTTCTCTGCAAAGATAAGAGAGCTGAAATTCGCACCGCACAAGTGTGATTTCGGCCTAAAGGCCAGGGAGGCATCGGCTCCAAGGGGTTAAACCTCATGACTTTACTAAACCCCAATTCAAATTGGTGACCTACATATTGTTAGCGGCAAAACAGATTAGTGCCAAAGCCTGGAAAAAACGTTTTGTGTTTTTCGAAGAAATTCGTCAGCATGTTGACAGTTTCTTTGTCAATGAGAAACTAACCAGCATCCTACTGGACATGCAAAATAGATTCTTACTTATATAGACTCTATGGATACAATACGCCCACCCGTCACTGCCAGTGGAGAGCTATGCCTCATTATAGCAGTTCAGCTTTGGGGTGCTGGTTTGGAAAACAAATCTGTCTGCTGGGATTTTGGTTTGCTCGCGTGTACACACGAGCAAACCAAAATCCCCGCCAGCAGACGGCGCGCTGACGTGTCGGTGACGTGGCGGTGACGTTGACGACGCCACGTCACCGCACCAGGAAGTAAAACACTTCCGCGCATGCGCCGAATCCATGCGGCGGCGGTGTGGGACGACATGTCTGCTGGTAAGTGTACTAACCAGCAGACATGTCGGGCGGACGGATTCCCACCCGATAGATTTCAAAGCATGCTTTGAAATCTGTCGGGTGGCCAAATCCGTCGGCTCGCCCGTACACACGATCGAATCTGTCTGCTGAAACGGTCCAGCAGACCATTTCCAGCGGACAGATTTGATCCTGTCTACGAGGCCTCAGTGCTCACTCTCCCCCCACCCCGTTTTTTCCCGTAACCATTTCCAATCCTACCCCCCTTTTTACCGTTTCTTCTGCCTTTCCTACTGTAAATGCACTCTTCCTATTCTATCCTATTAAATTGTTGGAGATCATTTTGTTTGTTCAGACTGGATGTTCTGATCTGCTTATTGTTTTGCGGGCTGCCGCAAATGTCTTGATTCATTTATACCTACTCTACTTTTATAGGCTACATGTTCTGCTTATTAATAGGCTTTTTATACAGTTGGGTGTGTTTACATTCTCAGCAGCTACGTTCCAGCTGCCTAACATCTTTTGGCTATTTCGAAAAGTTTTCTTACACTATGTTTTGTACCTTACTACTTATTCAATGGAAATTGGTTAAAAGCAAAATGATTACCCAATGCTGAATGCCGCTGTTACATTTGTTTAAGGGGTTGTAAAGGTACAATTTGTTTCCCCCGTAAATAGCTTCCTTTACCTTAGTGCAGTCCTCCTTCACTTACCTCATCCTTCCATTTTGCTTCTAAATGTCCTTATTTTAGGGTTGTCCCGATACCACTTTTTTAGGACCGAGTACAAGTACCGATACTTTTTTTCATGTACTTGCCGATACCGAATACCGATACTTTTTTTTAAATGTCATGTGACAGTTTTCAAACCACAATACAGACTAAGGATATTTTCTTTAGAATTATGAAGGATTCTAACTCAAGACATTATAAAAGAATAAAAATGAGTAAAAATGAATAAAAAATGTTTTATTTTCTTGTCACGCAGTAGTAAAAAAACTCAAAGAATTTTCACAGAACATGTTGATAAATACAAAAAAAGTATTCTATTTAGGTATCGGGAGCATTTGCGCGAGTACAAGTACTCCCGCAAATGCTCGGTATCGGTCCCGATACCGAGTACAAGTATCGGTATCTGGACAACCCTACCTTATTTCTTCTGAGAATTCCTCACTTCCTGTTCTTCTGTCTGTAACTCCACACAGTAATGCAAGGCTTTTTGGCTGGTGTCGCGCTTACCTTAGTGCAGTCCTCCTTCACTTACCTCATCCTTCCATTTTGCTTTTAAATGTCCTTATTTCTTCTGAGAATTCCTCACTTCCTGTTCTTCTGTCTGTAACTCCACACAGTAATGCAAGGCTTTCTCCCTGGTGTGGAGTGTCGCGCTGGCCCCCTCCCTTGGACTACAGGAGAGTCAGGACGCTCTCTACGTTGCAGATAGAGAAAGAAGCTGTGTGTTAGTGGGCATCCTGACTCTCCTGTAGTCCAAGGGAGGGGGCGAGCACGACACTCCACACCAGGGAGAAAGCCTTGCATTACTGTGTGGAGTTACAGACAGAAGAACAGGAAGTGAGGGTTTCTCAGAAGAAATAAGGACATTTAAAAGCAAAATGGAAGGATGAGGTAAGTGAAGGAGGACTGCACTAAGGTAAAGGAAGCTATTTAGGGGAAAAACATTGTACCTTTGCAACCCCTTTAATGAACAGTGAAACATTACATTCTACACCCAGAATGATTGAGAGTTCTATCAGTGACATATACTGGCCCAGTGCATCTGGTTGATTGAACTGCGTCACTACACTACTTGATGATACCTACCGGCATTGATATCAGTCACATTGCTATTGATTATGGCCAGCCTAAGACAGATACAAATTACAACACTGGACTTGAGGCACTGCAGAATATAAATCAATTGTTCCATGTGACGAATTATTGTACTATGTTGGGCCGATTCTCTTATTTTATCTGATCCACTTATTATATAGTTACATAGTTAGTTAGTCAGGTTGAAACAAGACACAGGTCCATTTAGTTCAACCATAAAAATAAATAAATAAAAAATAATATCTTGCAATCCCTTATACACATTCCTTTACCCTCAGTTGATCCAGAGGAAGGCAAAAAAAAACCCAGCAGAGCATGATCCAATTTGTTACATCAGGGGAAAAAAGTCCTTCCTGATCCCAGAGAGACAATCAGATTTTCCCTGGATTAACTTTACCTATAAATATCAGTACCCAATTATATTATGTACAGTTAGGCCGCTTTCACACTGACATGTTTTTCAGGCGGTTTAGCGCTAAAAATAGCGCTGCTATACCGCCTGAAAAAATCGTCCGCTTGAAATCAATGCTAAACCGCGGTAATACTGCCGGCAATGCGCCTCTGGCATTAACCATTTTTCAATTTTTCGCGCTATTAACCAATATTGCGGTAAATACGATGGTACAGGATCGCTAAAAATTGCGCTGCTATACCGCCACCCCCCCTTCGCTGCCCCGTGTGAAAGGGGCCTTAGGAAAAAATCCATTATTAGTAGTGTGTTTTTTGTTTTTTATCTTGACATTGCATGTGAAAATGTATTATTGCACAACTTACTATTCACCTTTATATACCATATTTAACCAACTCCAGAAGATTTACCCTCCTTCATTACCAGTCCATTTTTTTTGCGATATGGCACTGCGTTGCTTTAACTGACAATTTCACAGTTCGTGCAACACTGTACCCAAATACATTTTATGTCCTTTTTACAAATAGAGCTTTCTTTTGATGGTATTTGATCACCTCTGTTTTCATTTTTTTTTTGCACTATAAACACAAAAAGACTGACAATTAAAGAAAAAAACACAATATTTTTTTACTTTCTACTATAAAAAATATATAAAAAAAAATGTCATCATAAATTTAGACCAATACGTATTGTACTACATATTTGGTAAAAAAAAATCTCAATAAGTGTATATTGATTGGTTTTTGCAATAGTTATAGGGGGAGATTTACTAAAACTGGAGCACTCAGAATCTGGTGCAGCTATGCATAATAGCCAATCAGCTTCTAACCTCGGCTTGTTCAATTAAGCTTTGGCAATAAAACCCGGAAGCTGATTGGCTTCTATGCAGAAGTGAGCCTGAGTTTGCATGCTCTAGCTTTAGTAAATAAACCCCATAGTGTTTACAAATTATGGAATATATTTATGGATTTTTTTTTTTTTTTTTACTAGTAATGGCAGTGATCAGCAACTTTTAACTGTACTGTGATATTGCGCCTAACGTTGCATCCTGGCCTAGGCGAACAAGGCCCAGGCCTAGGGCAGCCGTTTGCAGGGGGCAGCATGGAAAGAGTGCTGCTTCTAATTTTGACTGTCTTATCATTCTGGACCACAAACCTTCCTCACTGTACTATGTTTTCTGCTGCACCATTGGCATGGTTATATCTTCGTAGTCCTCTCCATAAAATAATTGGAAATTTATGCTTAAAGTAGAACTATAGGCAACACTTTTTATTTTCATTTTGGATAGAGTAAGGGAGGGTTATAGCCCTTGTAAGTTTATTTTTTTTACTATCAATATATCAAGGGGAAGGGGAAAAGGTAACCACTAATATATGGGTAAGAGTATATCTAAGCCCATAATGGATCATATACCCAAGTGGGTTATGTTGCTGTAACCAATAAGTAACATGGAAAACCAAGGGAGAGGGGAAGGGGGAGGAGTGGCCTAGGGTGGCCAAAGGGGTTACTTATAGCAACAATAAATTGATCGGGGAGAAATCTGATA
The DNA here is from genome assembly GCA_029574335.1 of Rana kukunoris. NCBI lineage: Eukaryota > Metazoa > Chordata > Amphibia > Anura > Ranidae > Rana > Rana kukunoris. Next base: position 174,832,377 of record CM056052.1, read on the forward strand.
CAAAAAGTATTTATTAATTAATAGTATCAAAAAAGTATAAAAAGTACAGTAATTGATGATCACCATTTATGAAAACTTAATGACCGAAGAACAAAAATGACGAACAGGACTGACAGACAACACAGAACTCAAGACACTGGTCCGGACGTTAATGTATTCAGCCACAGCAACTCAAACACTATATGTAATGCATGTATAGTGGTAGACTATGGGGACACAATTAAATATCAGGGTAATGCTGATAGCCCCTCTAAATTAAAGCCATTATTGGAAATTTGTGCTTAAAATAGAACTATAGGCAACACTTTTTATTTTCATTTTGGATAGAGTAAGGGAGGGTTATAGCCCTTGTAAGTTTATTTTTTTACTATCCCTGTCCCATTGCAGAGATTTCCCTTCACTTCCTGCCCCATAGCCAAACGAAAAGTGACAGTAAATCTATGCAATGTAAGGGAATTCCTTGCCTCCCGCAGACCCTTCGAATTTTTTTTAGGGCAGGCCTTAAACAGCAAGGGGTCATATTTAAATTAGGGGGTGCATGAGTTTAATTAGGCCTAGGGCAGCACAAAACCTAAATACACTACTGATTGCGGCTGACAAATTGGCCACTAACTGCCACTTTTGACTCTTTCTTTGGGAACCAGTGACACTAATACAGTGATCAGTGCTAAAAATATGCGCTGTAACTGTATTAATGATATTGACTGGGAAGGGGTTAATATCAGGGACGATCAAAGGGATTAACTGTGTTCCTAGCCAGTGTATTGTGTGGGAGATGCTTTTACTAGGGGAAGGCATAGATCCATGTCCCTGTTTTGCAGCAACACAGGATTCATGCCTTCCTTACTGACAGAACGACAATCTGCCTTGTTTACATAAGCAGAATGCCGTTCTGCCTGTGTGCTGAACATTGAGTCCATGGTACCCGCTGATCGGTATAATCGCAGATCACAGCAGGAGTTGTATGAAGCCAGGGAGACATAGGGGGAATAAATCAGACTTGCTGTTTTGCCTTGAATGGGCTTTAAAGAAATCCTATTTGCTGTCCACAGTGCTGATCATGTACCATCACAGGAACTATACTGTAATGCTTCATTCAAAGTTCAGATCTATTTTAGAGTGTGCCAAGTTGATAGCAGTCCATATACCATTGAACTTTAGAGGTGTTGGAATTCAGTCCACAAATAAGGGTCATCACTCAGAAGGCTGCAGTGCAAGGTGCTAAGAGGCACTGGGATCTTTTTTAGCACATACTGCACAGTGTTCCTGAGCTGGTGTTGGCATTGAGCAAATGGATACATTTTTGTGTAATAGGCCTTCCATCCCTATAGATGCAAGTCGGTTTTGACTCCTACAAAGGTAAATCTGTCCAGTTCACCTTTGGTGTAAAAGGTATTTTACTGTTTTAATATACAGAAGGTTTCACATCGGTATCATTCGCAGATCATCATCAAGTTCAATTATATGCAATATAGTGCACAAAAATATAATGTAGCGCCTGTGTACTTTATAGTACCGGTGCTAGTTAAATTTAAAGGGAGATCAGAGTATAGTTAAACTCTGATCCAAATTGTCAAGTGCAAAACAGGGTCTCTGTCTCAGCTTGGCTGTGCTGTAGGCTATTCTGTTGCGCTGGGGTGTTCTTCCAACCCCCGGTTCTGCAGGTGGCAGCAGTGAAGTCAAAGTTTGGGTGCTTTTTCCCAGCAGCCAATCAGGAGGGTTTGACCTCGCTTCCATGAACTCGTCTATGATTTCCGCTAAATATTGGGCTGACTTTTTATTTGGTCCATATACGTTTGCTAATGAGATCCCGGATCCATTCAGATTTCCCCTTGTAAATAAGAAGCGCCCTTCTGGGTCCACTTTCCTCTCTTCCAATATGAACCGGGCTCCCCTAGCAAACCTTATGGCCACTCCTTTAGCTCGAGTTATAGGTGAATCCCCATAATACCAAAGGGGGAACTCATTTGAAACAATTCTATGGTTTGTGCCCAAGGACAAGTGAGTCTCCTGTAAAAGAATTACATCAGCTTTTAAAGATATTAATTTCTGCATTATATTTGCACTTTTAATGGGGGCATTCAATCCACGGACATTGTATGAGATTATATTTATTTTGGGTTATTTATAAGATAGCCTACTAAGGGAGAAGAGTTATTTCTGTCATAATTTTTCATAGCCTATTACAGAAGTTCACCGTATGTTCAGGAAATCTCAAAGTAGCTGACCGTCCATCTTTCCTTCTGACTAGGCAGGCTGGAAAACTCCAGAAATACTGAATATCCTGCAACTTTAATTGTTTTAGTAATCTTTTCCTATTTAGTGTCTCGGCTGCCAGATCCAGGAATATCTGTAGAGTGGTGTCTTCAAACTTAGCTGGAACCTTAGATTTTAAACATAAGCGATCTGTTCTCTATCTTGAAAATTTTAAAATCGCACAATTACATCTCTCGGCATTTCGCCGGCCAGTCCTGCCAATTTTCTAAACCTATGGATTCTTTCGAATTTTATTTTGTCTGTTGCCGTTTTACCCAGCATCTGTCTAAATACTTTATCAATTTTTTCCTGTAGGTCTTCAACTTGTTGATCCAGTAATCCTCGAATCCTCAGGTTTTTCTTTCCTGTTGCGATTTTCCTGATCTTCGAGACGATATTTCATACCTTTGCTCTTTCTGTACCTCTTTCATCTGCTCTTTTAGTTTTTTTACTTTTACTGATTGAGAGTCCAATTTTTCTTCCGTTTCTTCCACTCTCCTTAGTATATGATTCATATCCTCATGTATTAGTGCCATTTCTCCTTTAAGAGGTGTTTCCATTCTATAGATTACAGTTTCCATTCTTGCAAACATCTTTGCTATTTCCCCTTTGGTAGGAAGTTGATCTTCTGCTATTCCATTCTCTTCCTCTTCCTCATCTTCCTTCTCCGCTGTAGGGGGAATTGCAATCTCTATATTTTCTGATCAGCCCTGTTTTCTTCAAACTCTCTAAAAACTTTTTTTTTTGTCACCGCCATTTTTCCTGGGCTGTCTTTAGCAGTATCTTGTGTCATATATTTTTTAATAGAGCCCAGGCTAGCACTCATTTTTGGAGGGTTTGCTATTGCCCCCTCACTGGCCCTTCCCTCATTTTTGTTTCTCCTCTTTCTTCATGGGAGGGTGGGAGAAAAAAAAAAAAACACAGCCACACAAAGGCACCAAGGGGGCTGGGATAGTAATATTTATTTACCATCCAAAGCAAGGTTTTCATAAGACTTTGTTATTTCTTTGTGAGCAAGTCAATCCTATATGGCAGGGCGCAGATAAAGGGATTTTTAAATACAGCTTACCTGTAAAATCCTTTTCTTGGAGTACATCACGGGACACAGAGCGGCATATTCATTACTATGTGGGTTATATGGAGTACCTTCAGGTGTGGACACTGGCAATCTTCAAACAGGAAGTCCCCTCCCTATATAACCCCCTCCCCTAGAGGGAGTCCCTCAGTTTTGTAGCAAGCAGTATGCCTCCCAAAATGGTCACCCAAAAGAGGGGTGGGAGCTCTGTGTCCCGTGATGTACTCCAAGAAAAGGATTTTACAGGTAAGCTGTATTTAAAAATCCCTTTTTCTTTCTCGTACATCACGGGACACAGAGCGGCATATTCATTACTATGTGGGATGTCCGAAAGCAATGCTTTAATGAGGGGAGGGAGACATCTTCCAAAGAAGGATTCAATTTTAGAGCTAAACTCAAATCATAATAATATTTCCAAATTAGTCAAGAAAGAAGAACCTTTTTCTTTTTTTTTTTTTTTATAACCAAGGGTGTTTCTGATCCCGAGGATTTCAAACTGCAGCCTGTAGTACTGCCTGACCAAAGGCAGTATCCGCATTTCTTCTCACGTCTAGTTGATAAAACCTTGTAAACGTGTGGACTGATGACCACGTTGCCGCCTTGCATATCTGAGCCATAGAGATCTGATGGTGTGCTGCCCAAGAGGCGCCCATGGCCCTGGTAGAATGGGCCTTTACCGACAACGGAGGGGGCAACCTCTTCAATCCGTAGGCTTGAATGATTAATTGTCTAATCCATCTCGAGATGGTGGATTTTGCAGCTGCCTGCCCCTTCTTGGGGCCATCTGGTAGAACGAATAACACCTCTGTTTTCCGGATCTTTTCCGTAGCTTTAAGATAGGCCTTCATGGCCCGGACAATATCCAAGGTATGCAGCAACCCCTCCTTTCTAGATGTAGGTTTTGGAAAGAAGGATGGAAGTACCAAATCCTGGTTTAAGTGAAATTTGGATATAACCTTTGGTAGAAAGGAAGGATGGGGCCGGAGAACTGCCCTGTCCTTATGCAGAACAAGATATGGTTCCTTACACGATAAGGCTGCTAATTCTGACACTCTCCTGGCCGAAACTATGGCGACCAAGAAAACCAATTTTCTTGTCAGTAAGAGTAAAGGAATCTCAGCCAAAGGCTCAAAAGGCTGTTTCTGTAGAGTGGACAGGACAAGATTTAGGTCCCAAGGACAAACTGGTGACTTGACAGGAGGATTAATACGCAAGACCCCCTGTAAGGAGGTCTTTACCAGCGAGTGGGTGGCCAGCGGCCTCTGAAACCACACTGACAGAGCTGAGATCTGTCCTTTGATTGTGCTTAGTGCCAGGCCTTTATCCACTCCTAGCTGGAGAAAACTTAACACCCTATCAATAGTATATTTGCGGCAATTCCATCCTTTGGATTCACACCAGCCTATATAGTTCCTCCACACCCTGTAATAAATTACCCTGGAGACCGGCTTTCTAGCCTTAATCAGGGTAGGGATTACCTGCCTAGACAGACCCCTACCCCTGAGAATCAGGGATTCAGCCTCCAGGCCGTCAAATTTAGACGCTGTAATGTAGGGTGGAGGATCGGGCCTTGTGAGAGTAGGTCTGGTTGTAGAGGAAGAGTCCAAGGGTCTCCCACTGCCATATTCAGGACTAGTGAGTACCAAGCCCTCCGGGGCCAAGCTGGAGCTATTAGAATGACTGGCTTGTGCTCCACTCTGATCTTGCGCAACAGGCGGGGGAGTAACTGTAGTGGAGGGAATGCATATAGAAGTTTGAATTGATGCCAAGGGCAAACCAACGCATCGGTTCCGCAGGCCATAGGATCCCTCGCTCGCGACACGAACCTGTCTAGTTTCTTGTTGAACCTGGATGCCACTATATCCACGTCTGGCGTTCCCCACCTCTGGCAGATTGTCTGAAAGACCTGGGGATGCAGAGACCACTCCCCTGGCAACAGACTCTGGCGACTTAAGAAGTCTGCCTGCAGGTTGTCCACTCCGGGAATGAATATCGCTGAAATGCAGGGTACATGAACCTCTGCCCATTGAAAAATCAAGTTCACTTCCCTTTGAGCGGCCTGGCTCCTGGTTCCCCCTTGGTGGTTTATGTATGCCACCGCCGTGGCATTGTCTGACTGGATTCTCACCGGGAACCCCTTTAATCTGGAGGTCCACGCCAACAGGGCTAGGCGAGCAGCTCTGATTTCCAAGATATTGATGGGGAGCTGCCTCTCTGCTTTCACCCAAGTTCCCTGGCGGGAGAATCCTTCGAAGACCGCCCCCCAGCCTGCCAGGCTGGCGTCCGTGGTAACTACCTTCCAGACAACAGGGCTGAAGGATCTTCCCTTTAGAAGATTCTGAGGGTTCAACCACCAGGCCAGGCTCTGTCGGACCCTTGATGATAGCGTCAAAGGGGACTCTAAGGCATGTGCCCTCTTGCCCCAGGCTGCTAGAATGGCTGCCTGTAGGACGCGAGTGTGGATCTGAGCGTATGGTACTGCCTCGAATGTGGCCACTAGCTTGCCTAGTAATCGCATACACAGGCGAATAGTTGGTCTTTTCTTGTTTATAACCAACTGAACCAACCCCTTGATCGCCTTGATCTTTACAAGGGGCAGGAACACCTTTTGATGTTCTGTGTCTAACCTCATGCCGAGGTATTCCAACTGCTTTGTAGGCTGGAATGCTGACTTTCCCTGGTTTAGGACCCAGCCGAATTCTTCGAGGTACCGAACCGTGAGGTTTACTGCCTTTTGCAGACCCGTCCGTGAGTGATCTATGATTAAAAGGTCGTCCAAGTATGCTAGGACTGTGACTCCTTGGATCCTTAAATTGGCCAGAACTGGGGCTAGGATCTTCGTGAATACCCGGGGGGCCGTGGCCAGCCCGAAAGGGAGCGCCCTGAATTGGAAGTGTCGCTGCCCCACCGCGAAGCGTAAAAACCTTTGATGCGACTGAAAGATTGGTACATGAAGGTAAGCATCTTTTATGTCTATGGAGGCCAGAAAATCGTCTTTCTGAAGCGCGGCGGCTGCTGACCGGATGGATTCCATCCGGAAGGACCGCACCCTTAGATAAGCGTTTAACCTCTTTAGGTCCAAGATTGGCCTGACATCGCCGTTGGGCTTTGGTATGACAAAGAGATTGGAATAGAAACCTAGGCCTTGCTCTTGGGCTGGCACTTCTATAATTACGTCCTGGCAAAGCAGGTGATCCAAAGCTGCCAGCATTGAGGCCTTCCTTGCTGGATCCCTGGGTAGCCTTGATTCTTGAAAATGAGGCGGAGGATATCTTAGAAACTCCAATCTGTAACCTGTGGTTACAGATGCCCGGGCCCAATTGTCGGGGATCTTGGCTTCCCAAACTTCTGAGAAGAGACGAAGCCTTCCCCCCACCCGTGAGAGTGGGGGCGCCCCTTCATAAGGCAGACTTAGGGGCTGCCTTTGACGGCTTGCGATACCACGGCTTCTTACCCCCAGGGGTCTGTCCCTGCGATCTACTGTTAACGTTGGATCGTGCAGGCGGCCGTCGATACTGCCTGGAATTAGAGGGCCCCGAGACAGGAAAAAGCTGCCTTTTAAATGTAGGAGCCCGGAATGTCTTTTTGACCGGTAAAAGGGTACTCTTGCCATTTGAAATAGTCTGAATATATTTATCCAGATCTTCTCCGAAGAGTCGTCCTCCATGGAAGGGAAATCCTGCCAGAAGCTTTTTGCATGGGGGTTCTGCCGCCCAGTTCTTCAACCATAAGAGCCTTCTCATGTGTACCAAACATAGTGATAAACGAGAAGCCTGCTGGATGGAATCTTTTATAGCATCTACCGCGAAACACAGAGCTCTGGGAATGTCAGCAAACTCTTCTGCTTGTTGGGTAGGCATGTCCTTTAACATCTCTTTTGTCTGGTCTTTTAATGCCTGACAAACTCCAATTGCAGCTACCGCTGGCTGCACCACTGCTCCTGCCGTAGCAAAGGATGCTTTTAAAAGTGTCTCTAATCTTTTATCAACTGGATCTTTAAACATATGTATGTTTTCCACCGGGCAAGTTAGTGATTTATTCACACATGAGATGGCTGCATCCACTACTGGGAGCCTCCACTTCTTGGAGAATTTTTCCTCCAAGGGATAAATGACCGCAAATCTTTTCGGTGGCAGAAAAACCCTGTCCGGCCGTACCCAATCCCGAAAGATCAATTCCTCCAAGAGAGGATGGACCGGAAAAACTGCGTTGCTTAACGGGGCTTTCAAAGAGCCCAGAGAGGATACCGGAGGAACCAGAAGTTCTGGCAATGGCAAACTAAATGCCGAGCGGACCATGTCCGTCAAAGACTGTACCCACAGTCTCTCTGTCTGGGAGTCTGAAAATGGTTCCTCAGAGGTAGACCCCTCCATCCCTGAACCCTCTTGGTTCAGGTCCAGTTGATCCTCCTGTGATTCTAATTCCTCCGGAGAGAGAATCTCAGCGTCTGAGGATACACCCCCTGGTGATGGGGATCTAACCCGTTTCTTACCAGGAATAGCTCTGGCGATCAATGCCGCTATTCTCTCTTCTAGCCCCCCTAGGGATACGGCTAGCATCTCCTCTGTGATAAACACAGGGCTGGGCTGATCTGGGCCAGCCTCCGCACCAGATCCCCCTAATGGCTCATCCAAGGCGCTTCTTAAATTAATAAGCTGCGGGGAAAGTATCGGCATATCAGAATTAGAAAGGGACCCCTTTTGTTTTTTGGTCTTTTTTGTCCCCTTTGACCCCGAACCCTTGGAAGCCATAATACAAAATCGAGGGACTCCGCCCACACAACAGACTGTAGTGGCCAGGAGTACAAATTTCAGAGTTTAGGGAGAATAGATCACTAGTGTCCCCAAAAACTTATGGGCCCGTATGTTGGTCTTTTTTTTTTTTTTTTTTTTTTAAATAATTATATATTATATATTATATATTTGACAACATACAATGACCCTAATTTAAGTTTGCCAGCCTCCAACCTGCTGCAAAATAAGGGGGATTTCTTGGCTTAACAATAAAGGCATTGGAACAAAGTCCACATGTACTACCCCTTTTCCGCCACCGGGAGTCACTGTTCTGCCGCTCTGCGTCCTCTCCTTGAAAAAATCAGCCTCAGACTGAGCCCTGACAAGGCCTGCTGTCTATAACAGCACAAAGGCGCGCCCCTGTATGACGCCGCAGGCCCGCCCCCCCCCGCCCTCCTGTCTGGACGGCGCGAAAAACGTCAATAAGACGTGCGCGCGCACGCGCGCGCATGCCGGATACAGGAGGAACATGGAGGAGCCGCGCTGCTGGAGATCCAGGCACGCAGAAACAGGCGGCAGATTCAAACCCCCGGCCAGGTAGGACTCTCTCAAGGCCCCTAGGGATCCTTACTAGCCCTAGGAAGAAACAGCAGGTTAGCTAGCAACACATATTTAGACAGGGGGGCCTAGTGATGGGGGGAGAAAGGGTGTCATCCTGTCTCTTTTAGACATAGTGATCACGGTTGCCCATGCAGAGCATACTTAGGCTATCCCCCCTTTTAGGTTACCCCGGGGAGCCTGCTGTCGAACCAAGTCCCGCAGGCTCCCCCTTACCTGCTCCATGCTGCAGGATGTTTGACCAGCAAACTGATCCAATCTTCTCCCATCTCCGTGGGTAGCGTAGTAGACCTTCAGGCCCTGGGGTCCTATGAAGGTACCCACTGTCCTGGACCTATATAGCACCCTGGCAAAACAGGAACTTTATGGTTTTTGCAAACTCCAAGTCCTGGGCCCAGGGTCCAGCCCTCCAAAGAGGAGCATTATAGGCAAAACCCCACGGTTTGGGGCCCGGGTACTGTCCACTTTGGCACTGAGGCTCCTTGGACAGATCCGGTTAGCCCGCCCTTAATCCCAAGGATGTGGAGCAAAGCTATTCCGTGACCAACACCTAAGACACTGGCGAAAAAACTGAGGGACTCCCTCTAGGGGAGGGGGTTATATAGGGAGGGGACTTCCTGTTTGAAGATTGCCAGTGTCCACACCTGAAGGTACTCCATATAACCCACATAGTAATGAATATGCCGCTCTGTGTCCCGTGATGTACGAGAAAGAAATAAATTTTTCTCTCCTATTTCCTTTTTCTAAACTAAAAGTTCAAATGTAGGAGATATTAAAGCCAACCCTGTTCTGAAGGGTAGAGGAAGTTTTATGAGAAATATAGTACAACTAGGCGCAGTATTTACCGTCAAAGCTTTTTATATGTCAATACTATATTTTCCTCAGGCCTATATTCACTGCTGATTATTCTCAGTCAAAGAATGCATGTACTGGAGCAAACCTTTCGGGAATGGCAAACCATGCTTATATGAAAAGAGCAATTTCCAGTACTCCCCTTCTGCCGACCCGGACCTGCGTTCTTCAGGACTACTGGTTACATGCTCTTCACTCTTTCCATGAGGTTACTTCTGTATTTAAAAAGTTTGAATAAGGCTGTATTGAACTTTATGAACAATGTCTTAATATGGAGGCAATATAGAGGTTACACAATCACCTGTGCTTCTATCTTCTAGGGAACAGCCAGTAACTCAGCCATGATGCTCTTTTACAATAGTCCCAGTCTCAGGGGTCCTCTGGGTGGTCATATTAAACTTTAATCATTTTGTCCTTCATTTAGTCCTTTTATTTCTTAATTGTCAGTTCTTCATATAATACGTTTTGTAAGAAAAAATAATGACTTTGTCGCTTGCAATTATTAACTGGGTCTCATCTTTAAGACGGCTCTTGGTATGTCCAATGTCTGCTGGAAATTGACATGAGCTGTCCCCCTTTTCCTTGTGTGGCTCCTTATGGGGCACCTAGCTCCGACCTCTTGATAACAAATCCTTTAGCTCCACGGCTGAAAAGCAATGTTGGGGAGCTATATTGGAATGCTCTAGCACCCCCATACAGCTCTCATGCACGCCGTCAGCAAAGCTCCCTTCCTTCGTTCCTCTGTCTGGCAGTTGGTGCTGCCTCCTTCTCCACCCAGGCTCCCTCTCAGCTCTCCATTCACATTTCCTTGCCTCACGTGTCGACCGCTCCACACATTCTTGCAGCCGTACCATTCGTACCCTCTCCTAGCTGCAGCACGGCACCTCAATTCAATCAGGGAGAGGAGGCAGGAGGAAGAGGATGAGAGAGCTCGCCGGAGACTTGCGAAAACTTGCGTTCTCTCTGCCAGGACCTGCTTGCTTCCTCTCTGCTAGGACCTGTGCTGGCATCTGTGGACGCTGGATCTGGATCCACCGGGTTGTTCATGGGCTGCCTCCGATTGTCATACCTGGCACTGCTCAGTCCCACACAGTACTGTGCAGCGCGGCTCTATCCGGTACAACCCCGGAATATGCAGTGATACATAGGGGGCTAAACAGAGGTTTTGCTGGGGTTTTGCAAGGGGAGGGGGTCCAACATCAGGTCACCTTGGGTCTGCTCTTCCTTCGTTCATAGCGAGGGAGTTTCACGGGTCACCTGGAGCTAGCAGCCGCTCCCGACCTCCGCCCTCATCAGCAGCCCCTCCCTCCAGAACCTGATGTCAGGAGTTCTCGCGCTGATAACAGAGGAACCGTTCAGAAGAGAGCTACGGGACTTAGCTCATTGAAAAGAGATAAAAAAATACTGCAGATATATGTGCCCAGCTCAAATTTCATGAATCGGGTTTACATACACTTTAAAGTTGACAAATGTAAACTTATGCACATAGGCGCTAAGAAACATGCATGCAGCATACAACTTATGGGAAATAAAAATGGGTGATGGGGAATACTGAATGATGGGTAAAGTCTAGGTGTCCTGATTGACCTTAGACTTATTAACAGCAGCCAACTCCAAACCTTTTAGACTAGGCAAGATACTTTTTCAGGCTCTAGACTCTAGGGAAAGAGACATTGAGGATGATTTACTAAATCAGTTTGGAATCTTCAAATGTGAACATTCACATCAATTATCCAATCATATAAACAGCAAAATATTGTTTAAATGTACACATGATTGGATAATTGAAGTGAATATTCACACACTTTAATAATAAGCCATATAAATGTGCCCAATTATAGGCAGAAAACTCCATCCAAAACTCTGTAAAACATTTATTTAAGGTCATATCAAGGGCGCACTCTGCACCTCATACTGTAGTTAAAGGGTTTTTCAGTTTAAGAATTGTCAAAATGTGGAGTACTAGGTTATCAGTACAGTACTCAGTAGATTGCTAAAAATGCCAAAAATGTTCTTAAAGTGGATTTCCACCCAAAAATGGAACTTCCACTTTTTGGAATCCCCCCGTTGTCTCATTTGGCATCTTTCAGGGGGAGGAGGGAGCAGATACCTGTGTAATACAGGTATTTGCCCCCACTTCCGGGCATAGATCACCTTGGTGATTGAGGTGACCTACGCCACTTCCTCCCCCGCTGTCTTCTGGGAGACGCACGGGTCCCAGAAGACAGCAGGGACCAGTGAGGACGCACAGCGCATACATACACAGCGCATACACAGTAGTGAACCAGGAAGTGAAGCTGCAAGGCTTCACTTCCTGATTCCCTTACAAAGGATGGTGGCGGCAGCAGCTGAGAGACGACTGACAGATCGACATTGGCTGCTGACATCGCAGGCGCCATGGACAGGTAAGTGTCCTTATATTAAAAGTCAGCAGCTGCAGTATTTGTAGCTGCTGGCTTTTAATACAATTTTGGGCGGACCTCCGCTTTAAATTGGCTGCTGATATTTAAAGGAAAAATATTGTATTATACAGGATCAAGAGGATCATGTTTTTCCTTGTTGGAGTGTTTTTATAAATGTTTTATACCTAATTTGACTTTTTTCTGGATCAACTGCAGATTTTATTTATTTTAGTTATATTTGAAGGACATATTTTCCAAGCTAGCTATGTAACTTGTTTGCCTGGTCTTTTTTTTTTTTTTAAGGCTAACTATGTACCTTTTTTTTGCGAGATTCTGGTCATTTTTACATATTAATAAAAATATATAATTGTGGACCTAATAACTACTTCTTAGTCTTAGCACTGATGCACCATACTCTGTTACAGACATCAAATTTAAGTGTGTCTGTAATATGCGTGCCAGTACGAATTGATTTTCACAAAGTACAAGGGAACATTGGCATTCTGTCAATGACTGCAGTAACCATGGAGATTTCTCACTCCGTCTAGAACTGTGTAAAGGCCATTTATCTGATGGACTTTAGGAAATTTTATCCTGGAAGAACTGTGTTATCATTAGCACTTCTTAAGTTGAATGCTTCTCACCAGCAAAGCAAAACTCACTTTACTTTGCTTTACTATGTTTATTCAGATGTAATGATAAGAGACATTAAGGCCTTTTATCTGTCTGTTTTACTTGGGCATAATAATACTAGTATGGTTGTTGTAGCTATTATCAGCAGGTATTCAACAAAATTGTTCAGGCTGGTGTTTAATGTGCTAGTTATTTTATAAGTCATCCCTCATGCCAAGATAAGTTGTCTATTATATAGTTTATATTATCAAGATGGAAAGGCAGCAGCTAAAGAGAAACTCTAGTCAAGTAAAAGGTTTGTTTATGCAGTTATAATGGTCCCGCTATCAATTCTTTGTTCTTTCAAAGTCACCTACTGTATATGGCTGATTTAGCTTTACAGCCAGACCTCATTATTCTAACCTTCAATTACTGAATGTTTGGCTATATGCCCATGATCAGAATGCAATCTGTAATTACACATCTTTCAGATTTTTTTTTTCTGTGATGTCCCAATGGCCCATGGACCTTTTAGCTGCACTGTCTAGCATTTACTAAACAAAATTGAGTTTTAAACACTGCTTCCCTAGGCCTGCATCATGTGTTTCTTTGTACCAGCTGGGCCAGCACATTGCCTGATCTCTATGAACAGCGTTAAGTAGGGTTGCAACTAACGATTAGCTGGGCGATTATTGTTTTGATTAATTGATGAATCAGATAAAAAGTTTGGTGTATAATATAGTTCGGAGGTCAGCAACCTGTTGATCGCGGGCTACCTGTGAACCAAACAAACACAGCCACAGGAAAGGACAGCCGACGCGTTTCACACTATGTCAGAGCTTAGTCATGGAAACGCGTCGGCTGTCCTTTCCTGTGGCTGTGTTTGTTTTGCATGCCCATTTTTTATCAATAAAGACAACTTTATTTGAAGTTTCCTTGGAGTGCGGCTGTCCATCCCTTTTCCTATTTCCCATATTTGCTTTGTGCATTGCCGGTACCTTGGTGTTCCGAGAGGTTCCTTAATTGCCTACAAGACCCACCTGGAGCGGTGACTCCCTTCTTCTGTTCATTTTTGGATTTTAAAAACAATAAAACCTGTGGTGATAGAAGAGTTGTAGTAAAAGGAGAAATAGCAGATTCAGGCGTAAAATAGGGAAACAGTCCTGCTTTCGACAACACTTTGTTTTCTTCGCCACTCCAGCCGGAGTGGTTATAGCGTACCTGAACAGGCCTCTCTCACCGACCTGGCAGCTAGAGTATCACTCGGAACCTAGGGAGATGTCTCTGCCAGAGACCCTCCTGAATGAACGTCAGGGAAATGCCTCTGCCACAGGCCTTCTCTCATTGCAGATATGGAGGTAGCCCTCCTAAGTAAAGTTACGCCTGGATCTTCTTCTTAACGTCGCCCAGGTACCGACTGAAAGAGGAGTCAATCCTTCAGTGTCCGGTTACCTTGATCCCCGGTGGTTCGTCAGAATCCTATTGGATTGCCAGCCTCTCATTGGCTTTCCTCAGATGGACTCCCCACCGAACAGCTACACTTGCTTGGGATCTTCAAAAGTGGAAACCCAGTCGACTAATAAGTCCCCATCCTGCTTGAATGTTCCAGACCAACATGGCCCCAAAACCAGAAACACCGCGTGGCACACACGCCCCGGCCAGGTAGGCCATAACGCTAGGGGCGCGGTGATGTGGCCACCCTAAAGGTGGGCGCCACACCCGAAGAAGAACCACCCAACATGGCGTCTGTTCCATAAGTACCCTCTCCTAGCATGCCCAGCGAGGCCCAAGCCCCCCTGATTGGTCGCTGGGAGAGAACACCCAAACCTCAACTCCACTGCTGCCACCTACCGCACTGGGGTGGGAAAACACCCCAGCGCAACAGAATGAGCCCACAGCACAGCCAACCTGAAAGAGAGACCCTAATTCAGGGGTGTCCAAACTATTTTCAAAGAGGGCCAGATTTGATGAAGTGAACATGCGTAAGGGCCGACCATTTTGCCGGACATTCTTTGAACCATTAAAATTTGGTCTAAGTGCGTTTGCCCGAGCACTAACACCAACAAGAATTCTCTTGCCTTTGTGACTGTGTGTGGTGAAGAGATGAGCTCGGGCGTATTATTTGGATATACCATATTTATCGGCGTATAACACACACCTTCACTTTAGGAGGGAAGTTTCAGGTAAAAAAAAATGTGAGAAAAAAACAGTGAAGCTAAATAAGGGTCATTGCCCATCAATGCAGCCTAATCAGTGCCCATCTGCAGCCTCGCCATTGCCATGAATGCAGCCTCTCCATTGCCATGAAAGCAGCCTCTCCATTGTCATGAATGCAGCCAGATCGATGCCCATCTGCAGCCTCGGAGGGGAGGAGGGGTGGGACGAGCACCAACAGATTACATACAGGAGAATCTCCTGTTTACACAGCAGCCTCTTTAATACAATGTCCCACCTCCTATGATGGAGAGGAGTCATCCAACAGCAGCCCAGGAGACGGGACTTCCTATTACAGATGCCACAGGAAACAGGAAATTCTTGTGTATGTAATTTGACAGCACTCATTCCCCCCCCCCCCCCTTGTCCCTAAATACAGTATATAGCCAAATTACCAGGGGGCCACATTAAACTGGAACGGGAGCCGCAATTGGCCCCCGGGCCGGACTTTGGACATGCCTGTCCCAATTAAATGATTGCAATTGGATTTAGAGTCACTTACACTCTGATTATCCCTTAAATTTTAATATCACCGGCACTTGGAAATACACCGGCGTTACAAGTGCATTTTGAACACGGTGCAGAAAAAACACATGGAACATGCCTTTCTGGCATCGCGTTCTGGTGAGAACTGGCCCTAACAGGACACTTTGGCCAGTAATCTTTTACTTTATCATTGTTGCTCAAGTAGATCTCCATCTCTCTAAGTTTGCCTACCCCTGATTAAGGATGAGCTCTGGCATGTTCGCACAGTACATGTGCAGAGCCCGCCAGGAAGTCTGCATGGCGCTGCGCTAATCACAGGCAGGGAGACATTGTCCCGATGCTCGGCTGCAGAGATCAGGAAATGTCTCCCTGCCTGTGTTTAGCGCAGCGCTGTGCAGACTTCCTGGCGGACTCTGCACGTGTACTGTGTGAACATGCTGGAGCTCATCCTTACCCCTGTTCTAGTTAATATGCGAAGTGTAAAAAAATACAATTTATTCTATATGCAGTTTATATGCACATATCTCTATGCAGTGGTAAATATAAATAACCAGCTATATGGTTGGGGAACAAAATATCAAATCCACTCTGAGAATAACAGACGTAAGATATATTCAGTACAGTGCCTTAAAAAAGTATTCATACCCCTTGAAATATTCCACATTTTGTGATGTTACAACCAAAACGTAAATGTATTTTATTGGGATTTTATGTGATAGACCAACACAAAGTGGCATGTAATTTTGAAGTGGAAGGAAAATTATAAATTGTTTTCCAAATTGTTTACAAATAAACATCTAAAAAGTGTGGCATGCATTTGTAGTTAGTGCAGTGTTTCTCAATTCCAGGCCTCACGCCCCCCCAACAGGTCAGGTTTTCAGGATTTCCATTATTTTGCACAGGTGATTTGATCAGTTTCACTGCCTTATGGCCCATACACACGATCCGAATATCGGCCGACGGATCGTACGACTTTTTTCGCTTAATAATCGCGAGTAAAATAAAATAGGTTTTTAAACTCACGAAAATTCTCGTACGATAGAAAAAAACAATCGGGAGTGATGTCACGTGTTGTAATGTATTTGTATTGTATTGTCGGACGACGGCTGTACTGACTAAACGAAAATCGGACGATCGGACGAGAAACATTTTCTTGCTTGTCCGATTGAATTTAATCGGATGAACGGTCGTGATCGGCTGTCGAAAGTAGTGTACACACGATCCGAAAATCGGACGATCCATCATCGGACGATCGTTTTCGTCCGATATTCGGATCGTGTGTATGGGCCATTAGTAATTCCCACAGCCTTTTCATCTGAGGGAAATCCTGAAAACATGACCTGTTGGGGGGGCGTGAGGACTGGAATTGAGAAACACTGAGTTAGTGGAACCAATTGCCTCCAGAAGGCTCCTGATTAGTAAATAATGTCCACCTGTGTGAAATTTAATCTCAGTATAAATACAGCTGTTCTGTGAATCCCTCAGAGGTTTGCATCATGAAGGCCAGGGAAAGGAACACTGTTCAATCCATCATTGGGACCATCCACCTGCTACCATTGTGAGTAAGCTGGGGCCAGAGCCAGAGCAGGATTCTAGCCAGCAGGGGATGGTGATGAAGTGGGAAAACATCAGCAAGTGCCTAGTCAGGGACCCAGCGGAACAGAAGTGGTGATGCTTGTGGAGTGCCAAGCCAGGGACCCAACTTGTCGGCATGGGTAAGGCTTTAAGAGTACCTGTGAGTGCCAAGCCAGGGACCCAGCAGTGAAATGGGGGTGATGCTTTAGGAAGATACTGAGTGCTACAGTGAAAGAACTCAGGAGATCTAGTGGATCTGAAGTCTAGTGAGAGAGACTGGGAGCTTGTGGAGTGAAGACCCAAAGTGAGTGTGGGGTAAAGAGAACTTTTCGTGTTGCAGGTAGTTATATACCTTTACAGTTAGTAACAGCGCTAAGAGATTGTTGCCATAGGATACAATGGTCCTACCTATACAGAAGTGGTGTCCGGCTGGAGGCCTTCACCTGTATAGCTGTCTACCTAAAGAAGTCTTGGAGTCTGCTAATTATCTTTGCATCTACCTAAGGGTGTCCTGGCCCTAACCCTCTCTCCCACAGTTCTGTTTAATGGACAATAAATCTCTTTGCATTCAAAAAAGTGTCTAGCACCCACCTGTTCATCTTGCATTACACCCACCATGCCTTGTAACCCCCCCCTTACTCTGAAGGATGTCAGCTGTCTCTAACTCTGGATGTAACTATTATGCCAAAAGAGGCTGGGACTTTGCTACATGTGTTTTTGAAGCTCCGGTGGTGCTTTAAAAATGCTGTGGTGGTGCTTCAAGCGAGCTTTGTCATAGACTTCTATGGAGGCTTTAAAGACGCTTTGAAGCACCACTAAAGCGACATGGGGTATCATTTTTTAAGTGAAGCCAAGGCAAAGCAAAAGAAATTCAAGGTGTAAACAGGACTGTAAGATAACCATTTTATTTAGTGACAGGGGCTTTGACTGACGTTCAGAGAGCTTTAACAAAGCGTGTTTAAAGCCTTGTTTTAAAGCAAGTGTAAAGTAACCCTTAGTGAAAAGGCACCCAATTTACTTGGTGCATAAGTGTAAAGCATACACGTTCTCCCTCATCTATCACTTTATTTTTACAATATTAAGAGAGGGAATTTTCTGGTCTTCCCTGGGACTGCATATGTGACCGCTAAGCTCTCCCATGTCTGTTCTCAGAATCATATCACTCCCCAATGGCTCATTCTGACAGAATACATGAGATGACCCATGAGTTCCTAAGCTGTCCATGGGCCAATTCCCAGGCTTTTAATGACTAATGACTTGGTTTATTCAGCAAGAAGCGTTCCGATTTATCTTGAATTACAGTGTTTCACAAAACACCTTGCTTATAGGGGGTTAAAAGCTAAAGTGATTTTTACCTAATTTTGGCTTTTTTACAGTTTTCACTAATTTCTTGAAGTTCAGTGCAATGTACGCAACTAGGTCACTCCTGACCAGTGTTGTAAGTAACAGAGTTACAATAAACGCAGTTACCTAACGCAGCCCCTTTTGAGGGTAACGAGTAATCTACCTGATTACTCTTCCCCTCACGGTAACGCAGTTCCCATTACTTGGGCGGCGTTACCGCAATTACATCTACCGCCACTAGATGGCAGCAGAGTAATTGCTTCTGCCAGCGCTGTGAATATGAATATGGGTGGAACTCCGCTTTAGAATCATGTGACCGCTGTGATGGCCTGTCACAGCGGTCTGAAAACTCCCAATCGCAAGGAGCCCTGGATACAATGAGCCCCATCCGCCTCACACTGACCTATCATGGGGGAACAACTCACATCGATCACACACACTGTGTGCGCAACCTGATCAATGATCATGCCTCACTGTGCATGTAACATGCCTCATGCCTCAAAAAAAAGTCAGTTACTTTGCTGAGTAACTAATTACTTTGGCAATGTAGTAACTGAGTCACTAACTCAATTACTTTTTCGGACAAGTAATTTGTAACTGTAACTAATTACTTTTTTAAAGGACGATGAGCAACACTGCTCCTGACATACTGTATATAAGACAACAAGAATAGAGCCATGTGGCAGGAAGACAGTATGCAAGATATCTTCCCAATGGCCAGACTCCAGTCCAGAAGAAGTGCCAGCCAAGATGGCACAACAGCGAGAATGGACCTGTCAGTGCTGAAGGAGACCAGTCTGGCAAAGAGCTTATGAACCACAGACAGATTTAGTTCTTAGTCTTTTAGTTTTAATATCAGTTGATATATCAAGAAATATTATCACACGTAATATTAATAGTGTAGTTTATTCTTTTTATGTGATAAATAAGGTCTGTTGCGCCATACCAGGGCAGCTTGTTTCCATTTAAAGAAATCTGTTTTTATATCATAAAGATATCTGCTGTGTTATAAGCTGTCTGTAGACATGGAGAGAATTATAAAGAAAACAAGAGACAACCATTATGAATTATGCAGCATAAGACTGTATGTGTTGGTATTAAAAGGAAGTACTGTGTGTGTGTTCCTAACACCAGCAGTCCAGTACATCTGGTCTGGATGCAAAATCAAATAGTTTAACAAACGTAAGCGCTTAGCAAAGCCTTTGCTTTATGTTGTGGCACTTTCTGAGGGTGCTGACTCTGCAGGTCCTATTTACTTTTGTTGTTCACCAGATGCAGTGCAGATGCTGCATGTGGGTTACGTCCAGATTTCTTATTGGCTACAACTATAGTTACCAGTTATGTACTATTCAATAAGAATAATTAAATGTATTTTACGCAGAACTAGTGTAGGCACCTCAAAAGCAGCCTCCTGTAATCCTTTGCACAGCAACACTTTAAGTGGGCGATACACTGCACCCTCAACCACCACCTAAAGTGGTAGATTCTGGTGACGGGATCATGACGCTAGTATCTTTTATGCAGGAAGGATTGGCCTTCAGTGTAGAGGATTCCAGCACAGAAATGGTGAGTATGCCAACATGGAGCCAAGCTAGGGAGGTTTAGTGTAGGAGTGGGGGGCAAGGTATGGCATTTCTCTCTCTTTTTTTTTTTTTGTTTGTTTCTTTGTTTTAGTAGCTTTGAGCCAACATATACCAATGCCAAACTGCTGATGTTGAGAGAAAAAGTTAACCGCTCAGAGGTCCCAAGGAGCTAAAGCTGAAAGGTAGTATCCAACCCCTGGGTGCAGGCACTGCAATAGTATGCAAAATTATATGGAGAAAAACCAGGACGGCCGCACTACAAAAAATGTTCCTTTATAATAAAACAGATCACAACATCAACATGTCACGGCAAAAAACAGAAAAGAGCTGACGCTTTTCACACCAAAATACAGTGCTTATTCATAGAAACTGCTGATGTTGGTGACTAATGTGTTGCTAGGAAGAGGTCTTCTGCTCCTTAAAGGAGTTGTAAAGGCAGAAGGTTTTTTATCTTAAAGGGTCACTAAAGGAAAAAAAGATTTTGGCTGAAATGACTGTTTACAGGGTATAGAGACATAAAATTTAACTGATTCATTTTCAAAATGATTAAAAATAGATAAAAATCAATCATATAATGTGCCTGCAGGTTAGTTTCAATTTTGAACTGGCTTCATGTTTCTGCGAAGTAGAAATAGACACACAGAACAAAAACAAACAAATCCAGGGCAGTGTTTTGTTTTTAAAATGAATCTGATTGGTTCTGGGAAGTTTTAGACACACAGTAATGACAGCTTAGAACACTGTGAGAAAGCTCCCAGCACTGTGGTTATAAGGAAACAGACAAGCAGGAAGTGTGGAGAACAGAGCAGGATTACAGCAACTTCAAAGCAAAAATGAACAATAAGGACATGAAACCAGTACTGCAGTAAGGTAAAGGAAGCTATTTAGCTAAAAAATTTTTTTCCTTTAATGCATTTTATGCATTAAGATAAAAAAACTTCTGTTTGTAGCAGCCCTCCCCTTAATTACGTACCTGAGCCCCTTCTCTCTCCAGCGATGTCCACGATCCCCTCAGCCATCCAGGACACTCCTCCTGACAATGCGGCAGGGCCATTGGCTCCCGCGGCTGTCAATCAAAGTCAGTCAGCCAATCAGGGGAGAGAGGGGATGGGGCCCCTCGTCTGAACGGATACATGAAGCTCTGACTTGGGTGCACCCCTGTAGCACGCTGTTGGCTGAGGGGCACTCAAATGAGAGAGGGGCTAGGAGCAGAGAAGAGGGACCCTAAAAGAGGAGGATCCAGACTGCTCTGTGCAAAACCAACTGCACAGAGGAGGTAAGTATGACATGTTTGTTATTTAAAAAACAAACAAAAAAAACAAGTCACTTTAAAGCAGACCTTCGGTAATTTTTTCAACTTTCAGTCTATTCAATCTTCTGCCCTTGTTGTTTTAACATTGGGTAGTAAAAAAAAAAAATTCTGCCAGTAATGCAGCCCATTTCCTCTTTCTTGTCTGGTCATTAGCACAACGCTCTCTCTCACACTCTGTGAGAGTTTGCCAGGAAAGCAAGGAGGGGGGGGGGGGTGAGTCATAAGAGCGACAATTTGAGCTGCAGGGTTGCAAAGCTGGAGGTGTGTGTCTGTGTAAATCCAGGAAGTGAACAGGCAGCAGCTTCAGCTGCCCACAGTTAAAATGGTTGCAGCCAGACTCAGTGGAGGGATATTTCTGCAGCATAGTAATGGCAAGTATAGAATCACAGTATATATAAACGAATATGCAAAATTGCTGGAGGGAAGCTTCAGAATGGCAAAGATGTTTTTATTACAAATTATGTGTGCAGACTGCAGTTCTCTTTAAAGTGGATGTAAACCCCATTCATGAAATATGGTCTGGGCACATATATCTGTAGTGTTTAATTATCTTTCTCCAAAGCCTTAAGTCCCGCGTCTTTCTGCTGCTCTGTTCTTCTGTTATCAGCATGGTAATTTCTGACAAGTTCTCCGACACAGGAGATATAAGCAGCTGAAAATTTGTGTTGTTAAGGTAACTTAGAGACAGATAAGCATAGAGCTTGTCTATTCACAGCACAGCTCTGCAAGTTTCTTTGTTTCTCTGACGATGTGGAGGGGAGGGGAGTGTGTCTTATCTACAATCCACTGTCACACTGTGTAAGACCAGACTTTCCTCCCACTGCTGAAACAGGAAGAAACATTTCTAACACAATGTGCACTTTCTAAAGAATATAGAAAGCTGAATACAGTAGATATACTGTACATGTATAACTTGCATGTATAACTTTTGTCGGGAGATTTGTTTCATCTCTGTGTATCATCTGAGGCTTTTCACTTCACTGGGTATATGTGAAGGCTTACATTCACTTTATGGATAGAGAGGGTATAATGTTGATGTTGACATCATCAACGTGCTGCTTTTCTTTAATACCATTGCTAGATTAAAATGTGAAAAAAAAAAAAATATTGCTTGTAAAGGAAAGAGAAAGTACCTCTGCAATGTCCACATCTCCAATCTTCTAAAGTGGTGCTTAACTCCTTACTTATATCCTTAGGGCCAGATTCAGGTAGATGAGAGTATCTTTCCTCTGGAGTAACGCTTCTCATTTACGTTACTCTGAAGACCCTTTCAGCGCAATTCCTGCAATTCACATAGCAGTTGCGCGTAAACTTGCGCCAGAGTAACGATAATGCGCTGGCGTAACCCGACGCAAGTGGAAGTGGGTGTGATCATATGTAAATGATGGGCGGAGCCCGGCGCAGAGGCTTACGTTCAGCGCATCATCCACGGAGCATGCGCAGTGAGTGCGGCTCCACTCGCCCCCTTGTGCGCATGCTCACAACTTCCGTCGGCACCACTTCCTGGGAAACGTCAGCGCAATGCGTTCCGCTGGGCGCTTAAAAGCGCTGGCGGAAACGCCATTCCGGCGCAAAAGTAGTTCCGTTTCCCCCCACCCCAGGGAAGATACTTTTGCACTGTAATGGCTGCTCCCGCTACCCCCAGAGAGAGGAGGAACCTCAACTTTAATACCCAGGAGGTCTCAGTGATTATCTCGGCTATGGAGACGGAGAATGAATTTCTCCATGGCAAAAAAAGCCGCAAGACCAGCCGGGAGAGGAAGCAGGGCATCCTGGAGTCGATTGCTGCCAGGGTCAATGTCCTGGGCTACTCCACCCGGACTGCTGGGGACATACAAAAGAAAATAAATGACCTGCGGCGCAAGGTGAGGGACAAGGTGGCCTCCATCAGGAGGTATGAGAGGGGCACAGGTGGTGGTCCCCCATGTCCTGTCACCCTGACCGCAGAGGAGGAGGTGGTTGCTCGCTGCCTGGAGAGGGAGCAGGTAGAGGGGGTCGCAGGCTATGACTCCGTGGAGGAAGGCACAAGGACAGGTAAGTGTTTTTTAATCCCCTATTTGTTGTTTTGCATTTGGGGGGGGGGGGGTACATGTGCCAAGTGTGTGGGACCACCAACATGTGTCTGCTTTGTGTCATCCACAGATGACGGAGCTGGGCCATCATCTGTCAGCCTGCATTCCACCCCATCCCCCCCACGCCATCATGTGCCCGAGCCACTGGGTGGTGAAGAGGTTGTGGAGGAGGAGAGTGGCCACACCACACCTGCCGAGGTGGTTGTGGAGGATCCTGCTGTGGTAGAGCAGGACTTTTCTTTGGTTTTGTCTGTCTCCTCCCCTTCTCCTGGCCCGTCTGTCGTCCCCTCCCCCATCCTTGGAAGCCCCTCAAGGGCGACACCTTCCACCCGAGGACATCCATCTTCTGGCCCCAGGAAGGCGACCCAGAAGACCAGGGGGGTGTCTGATGGTGTCCAGGACCAGTTGGCGAGGGATCACGCCAGACAGACTGAACAAATGGGGGCCATAGCGGTCCACTTGCAGAAAGTGTCTGACAGCCTGGGCTCCGTTGCCAACCTCAGCAACGCAGTGCAGGATGTCAGCTCTAATTGCGCTGCAGTGGTCACCACTTTGGGGGAGGTGCAGGGGGATATCCAGCACCTCACTGCAGCCGTCCAGGCCAACAGTGCTGCCATCCGGGAGCAGGGGAGGCTGAGTCGGCGGGCCCAGCATTACCAGGTGACCCGTCAGCTCCGGATGCAGGCCCAGACGAACAATTACCTTGGACGGATAGCCAGGGCCTTGGAGGGCACGCAGGCCACACCTGCCAGGAGTGGCCCACCTGGGGATCAGCCACCTCCAGATGCCCCCCCACCCCCACCCACTCCATCCAGGCAGCTGCGGAGCCAGAGAGGGGCCCCCAGAAGAAGCCCCCGGCATCCCCGATGAGGCCTTTTATTTTTTCTGGTTTTATATTATTGTTTTTGACATACTCAGGTCATGAGTTTATTTTTTATTTTTCTCAGGTTATGAGATTATTTTTCTTTTAATGATCAGGATATGATCTTTCTAATTTCTTTTTGTACTGCACTCGGTCAGGAGTGCAGGGGACAGTGTGAATGGTGTGTGAATGTGAGAGGGTGGCACTCCTGAAAGTAAGGGGTGTCACCCTCGGCCGTGGTGGTGAAGTGAACCCCACGGCTGAATGAATCACGTGTGAAAGGTGTGTGAATGGACAGTGACATCATTGGGGCCTTGACGCGGCGTTACTGCTCCCAACTCCTACATGCTGGACTTGGGCTAATCCAATGCGATGTGCATGTGGTGTGTGTGATCTAGGGACATCAGTGGTGTACACGCGTGCACTGTCTGTGTTATTAATGTTTTGGTTTAGTGTCCAAAGATGCCTACGGCGAGGACCCTCCTGACTGCTCTTCCATCAGCAGACTGGGTGTCCTCTGGCAGGGGGGGACTGTGTGGGTCGGGGGTCAGGTCATCACGTATGTCAATATGCAGGCCTTTTTTCATAGCAAAGTTATGTAGTATGCAACATGCACCGATGATCTGACACACAAAGGTAGGGGAATACAATAGGGCCCCCCCCAACTTATCCAGGCAGCGGAAACGGGACTTCAGGAGCCCAAATGTTTGCTCAACCACTGCACGGGTTTTGATGTGTGCTTCATTGTATTTTCTCTCTCCTCTGGTTTGGGGGTTCCGGAAAGGAGTCATTAGATGGGGTCCCAATGCATATGCAGAGTCACCTGTAAGGTAAAAGACAGGAGAATGTTAGTCATGCATGTGTGACTTCTGTTGTGCATCACGGGAGGGGATAGTCATGCCTGACTCCCTTGTCACTCACCAACCAGCCAGCTGTCCCCATACATGTTCTGGTTAAATTCTGCTGGGATGGGACTCTGACGGTATATGAAACTGTCATGGCTGGACCCGGGATGTTTGGCACGGACGTGCCATATGAGGCGTTGGGCATCAGCTATCACCTGTACGTTGATGGAATGCCAATGCTTCCGATTGCGGTATATGTGCTCTGTGGCACTGGGGGGCTGTAGGGCCACATGTGTGCAATCAATGGCCCCCACAGTGCGTGGGAATCTGGCAATGTTGTAGAAATCTGTCATTGCCTTCTGCCGCAGCTCCTCAGTGGTGGGTCTGATGAACTGGTTGGACATGCGTCTGAGTATTGCAGGGACAACCTGGTGCACACATCTGCTTATGGAGGACTGTGACATCCCAGCCACCACTCCACTTGTACGCTGGAATGATCCACTTGCAAGGAAATGGAGTGTTGCCAGGACCTTCACCAGTGGCTGCACTGCTTGTGATCGGTGTGTTGGGCTGGTGATGTCATCCTGCAGGGTTGTGGTTAGTTCAAGTATTGCATCTGGGCTGAATCTGAATAGGCGATACACCTCCTCCTCCCCCATGCCAAAGAGGTTCATACGAGTGCGGTATATCCTCTCACGTGCCCGCCTTCTTGGTTCCAGGGGACCCATCAGTAGTTCTAGGACCACGAGTGCCCCTGGCATGTTGGCACACAGAGGTGTTGTCCTTGCAAGTGGGGGTGCTCAGCAAGCTCCTATCATCGGTAACGCTGCTGTAGCTGCTCTCCTGCTGACCTGTGACCGTCTGGAGTAAAGATAAAGCAGCCTTTTGTAGAAATAACTTTGCGCCGGACGGATCAGATACGCGCGGCGCATGTAGCCAGCGTATGGTGCTAATCCGTTCGTGAATTGTGAAAAATCCCTCATTTGCATATTTGCAGGGGAAATCAATGGGCGCGACTGATGCGCCCAGCGAAAATAAACGCTGACGATACTCTGGCGTCGGAACGTTCCGCCGGTCGCAAATGAGCCGTTATTGGGCGCATCTAGTTTGGTGGGTACGGGCACATAGAAACGTCGGCGCATCAGCACAGTTACGCGGCGCATATCCAAATACTCCAGCGCAAGTGTTCGTGAATCTGGCCCTTAGTATCTAAAGTATGGGACTGGTATTGTTGTTGTGCGGCGAGTGCCTATTTGCTCTTGTACCTCCCATACTGGCTTCTTTCTTTTTGTCACATGTCAGCAGTCAATGCATGAGTTCCTACTTGGATCCTAATTATTTGTGAATATGTAAGACATTGTTTAATTTTATTAATAATAAATAGATAGACATGCATGTACAGTATATATAAAAAAAAAGGTTACGTAATTGTGTCATGTTGCGTGTTGCTTGTTGATCATTTAGCTTTCTAATTGCACATACTGTCCGTGCCCCAGTATTTCAGCAGTTGCCCCTTCTGTATCTCTATATATAATCGTTATTTTATTGTATATACATTATTGATTTTTTTCAGACATTAGCAATGTAATCTGGCTTCATAAGAAAATAAGAGAGTTTTAAAAAACGAATTTCAATCTGCTTGGTTCAGCCTACAATTCTAACCTGATTGTTTTCTCTCTAGATTACAGGTTCACTTGAAGAATAATTTGACAACATGGAAAAACATACGCCTGTGCATCCATTACCAGAGGAAATTCAGATGGTAATACATTCTGTTTTAGCTATACATTCTTCTAATCCTGCCTTTTACTTTTTAACAGTTAAAAGATTAAAGATTAAAGTTAAAGCCCAATTAAGCCCTGAGTTAAATCGGATAAATACATTCCAGATGCATCAAAACAAATGGTGTGAAAAGTCTTAGTTTGATTTCTTTAGCAAGCAGCCACATTCTGAGTAGAAAAACCTGCCCCTTGCCAGCAGCTTCAGAGTGGGGTGCTTGCTCTCTGTAGGGAAGCACTCCTCTCTCGTTTTCAGGCATGTTGCATACCCCTACTGAATCAGACCCAGAGCTTTAGTCTGCAGTGAGCATGGGCTTTGCTGATTACAGAGGTATAGGTCAGGCTCAGTAATGGCCACATGTAGGACCTCTGCAGTGAGCTCACTGCTTCCCCACAAGAGTTCCACTCTGCAGCTGGTGTCAGGGCGCAGGTTTCTCTACTGATTTAGAAAAAAATGAACTTCAAGGCTTTGTTTTGATGCACCTGGATTCTATTTAGCTGATTTAAACGGGGGGGGGGGGGCTGGGGGGTTAAAGTGGGCTTTAAGGTTCAAATGTCTATTCATTGAGGTTTCCATGTTCTTATTCACCATTCACCCCCATCTGGGATTCCCTATCTCTTTGTGCTTTTTTTGCTTGTTAGACATACACATCAAAGATAACCTGAAGACCTACCACCCTGTGATTTTTAATCCGCTTGCAGCGCAAGAGGTTCCACTTACTGCCACTCTTCCCAGCTACTTTTAATTATCTTCTTTTCTCTCTCTGCCACTTTCTATGGCTGCCACAAGCAAAGAGAGGAAGCCCTTTATCCTTATCATGGCTGAGGACTTTCTTCCTGCCCTTATGTGATAGTGCTGGGTGCTTCTGTAGCTAGTATCGAAGAACCAGTGCTGTCATACAGTAAGAAGGGAAGTTAGTATGTCGATACCTGGAAGTGGTAGTTATGTCTGTTTCAATGACAGGAGAGTGAAGGCAAGCTATGTTCAGCTGGGCAGGGCAGCAGTTAAGTGACCCTCTTGGTTTGCACTGAATGGGCAAAATACATTTTTACTTTACATTGTTCTGAACCTAAAGGATGAAACCTTATTGATTGCTACTTGCCAACCAAGCTTAAAATTTCTATCAGCATGGTTAATGATTCTCTTCCCTCATTGCTTGTACATTTAGTTCTGAATATTTTTTAAATGGGAAAAAAAAGTAAATTCTATCTACTAGAAGGTTTACTAATATATAGTTCAAAAAGTGTTGTTTTTGTGACAAGTGGTTTAAAAGTTAGGTGTATTTTATGAAAAAAAAAATCACATTTTTATTTGGGTGACTTCTGCCCAGGCTAGCTTTACTTGCCATTTTCCATTTTTTTCCCACAAAATTTCTGATTTTCCGGTGAACTTTGTTTTCCTATGGTTAATTTACAACTATGACTGATGAGAAGCCCACTTTTTTTGATTATTCCAAGCTCCGTTGCTTGGTTTCATGGTCTTTTTCTTAGATTTAACCATTTTACTCATTGATGATAAGGTTGAAGCTTTCTTAATGTTCATCTCTGATGTTCAATAAAGTGTTTATCTTTTAGGCCTCGTACACACGATCAAATCTGTCTGCTGGAAACGGTCTGCTAGACCGTTTCAGCAGACAGATTCGATCGTGTGTACGGGCAAACAGACGGATTTGGCCACCCGACAGATTTCAAAGCATGCTTTGAAATCTGTCGGCTGGGAACCCGTCCGCCCGACATGTCTGCTGGTTAGTATGCTAACCAGCAGACATGTCTTCTCGCACACGCGCCGAATGGTTTCGACGCATGCGCGGAAATGTGTTTTACTTCCTGGTGTGGTGACGTGGCGGCGTCAACGTCACCGCCACGTCACCGACACGTCAGTGCGCTGTCTGCTGGCGGGGATTTTGGTTTGCTCGTGTGTACACGCGAGCAAACCAAAATCCCAGCAGACAGATCTGTTCAAATCTGTCGGACAGACAGATTTGAATAAATCTGTCTGCTCGTGTGTACGAGGCCTAAGGCTACAGAAACTCCAGGCTTGAGCAAATGGAAGACTGCTTGTTTGTAGTCCAAGTGGCTATGTAGAATCCTCTAGTCATGGATCGTTGAGTTCCATGTTTTTTCATATACAATATTAAATTATAAAGTGCAATACCACTTTTGATCACTTTGAGGGTTTAAGCTTGATCCCCAAGGTTCACTCTCAGGTTTTTATTTTTTACTCAACTGTGTAGGACCTGTTTATTAGGGTTGAACTGCATATCATTTTAAAGGGATACATGCCTGAAACTGAGAATAAAATCTAACTTTTGGGCCACCCTAATATATATGTCATTGACTCTTCAAATGTAACAAGAAACACAGCGAGAAAACTGGTGAACTTTTTAAGAATAGACCGCACAGTGTTAACATTCATTTTAGCTTTTGGATCAGTGCATCGGATTATATATTCTGGAACGGACAGTTCAGTAGAAGTGTACTTATTTGAAAAAGTGGCAGCGCACGAACACTGTGTTCCTCTAATGATAACCTCTCATAACAGCTCACGTTGTCCCCTATTTTCAATAAAGTCAACAATGGTTTTCATGTTTAATCCCGCGGCATTCATCTTTCGCGTTTTCGGAATAGTAGATCATATATCCATCGTTCCCGGGTACATTTTGTATTTTCCATTAACAAAAGGCAAGTAAATAACGAAAATAGTTTGGCCGTAAATGCAGGTTCATCCCAGGGACCAGAGGCATTTTATAATGTCTCCATAAGCAAAGACTGGAACAAGCAGCTTCACAACAAAAGACCTCTTATGTTACAAAAGTTTCTCTAATGTAAAAGTTTCTCTTCTAGTTTTGTTGTAAAATAAAGATATACCTAAAGTGACACAATACACATTGAACCTGGCTGAATATATTATGCATTTGATCTACTTTAGTATGGATGATCTCCGCTTATTGTATTTCCTAAACATTTTAGGCTTGCTGTGTAACTTTATCTATTACTTTATCTTCTATTTCTCTAATAGTAATTAAATATTTCCAAAGAATGCAAAAATTCATTAATCCACCATCATCCTTCATTCTTTGGCCTTACCAAAAATTAATGGTTTGTCACCCAGGTACACTATTGCAAAGTAAGTCTAAAATATGGTTGCTTGGTAAAATGAGACACAAGCCTATTTAATAAGAGAGAGCATGCAGTATGCATATTAAGGGGCAGATTCACAGACATTTTGCTTAGCGTAGCGTATCAGAAATACACTACGCCGCCGTTTTTTACCTTGCTCTACGTGGAATTCAGGTAGATTTTCTACGGTAAACGACGGCGGCGTAGTGTATTTCTCCCGTCGCAATCCATCTGCGCGAGTAGGGGGCGTGAAACATTTAAATTAGGCGCGTTCCCGCGGCGATCGATCTGCGCATGCTCCGTTCGCAAATTTCCCGCCGTGCATTGCGCGAAATCACGTTGTGACGTCATTCGTTGTTTATGTAGCGTACTTTACGGCCGATCCACGTCCCGACGAGTTACGTAAACAAAATAAAAATTTAAATAAATTCGAAGCGGGAACGACGGCCATACTTAACATGGGCTACGTAAAGTTAGAGCAGCAAAAAGCTGCTCTAACATTACGTATAAAAAAATAGACGAAAACGATTGCGACGCCCGCTCGTATGTTCGTGAATCCCCGTAAAAACACATTTGCATATCCTCCCAGCGGCCGCAAATAGATGGCAGCGTAGATCCGAAGGCTTACGAAGACGTAAGCCTCTCGGATCGAAGCCCGAAGCCGGCGTATCATGGTTTGAGGATTCAAACTAGTGATACGCCGCGCGAAATTTGAAATTACTCCTGTCTAACCCCAGTTAGACAGGCGTAATTGTTTTGTGAATCTGCCCCAATCTTTCTAGAATCTATCTTACACTAGCCTGGTTTCAGTTCGGTGAAATCTGATTGGTTACAATGAATTACTGTAATATGCACTTTGTGTTTATTCCTTCCATTGTTTTATTTATTATGCTGGATAATATACAATTACATCTACAGTTTTGCCCTTCTGACAACTGGAATGTTTTGACTATTCATTCCTTTCTCTGTCACCCAGATGCCCCGTGATGAAACTGTCTGCAAATACTGTGGTGTTAGTTATCTAATACTGCATGAGTTCAAGCTTTTGGAAGACAAAGTGAAGGCTTTGGAAAAAGAACTGCAGTTCTATCAGAAAAGTGTGGAGCGCGAGAAACGCCTTCAAGAAGAACTTCATTCTCTCAGCCAAGAGCATGAACAAAGCAAGGCTGACAGCAAATCCAAAACCCAAAGGTCAGAACACGCTCTTCATTTTTATTTTTTAATTTGAACACACTCATTATTGTAGTTCAAAGCAAAAATGTGGAAAAATATCAGTTCCGTAGCCTGCCAAGAGCAGACTGTCAGTTGGAGCTTACAGCTGAATACATGCAAGTTTGTTAATTAAATCTTTTTACCACCCATCCCTTCCAGGCTAATATAAAGTAGTCACAAATCTCAATCTTGCAAAAGCTATTGTGTGTCTGTGTGTCTGTGTGAGAAAAGGTCACTGGATCTTCTATGGCACAATGCCGAACACATGGCAAAGGGAATTAAACACTAGTTCAATATTGCTTTATTGACTGATATTTAGTGTTGTGTGAGTAATGCATTAATGGATATACTGAATTCAGCCACCATGTGCAATTGTACTTCACCATTTATAATTATTTTCCGAAAGATATTTCATTGGAAATTGATTTGAAATTATTTACAGTGACATGTTGATGCATTCCAGAATTCATACAAATACATTGCTTGGCTGCAGTCGAAGTAGATTGTTTTCATTAACAGTTTCTGACTTATGAAAGCAGTTGATTTGATTTTTCTAGTTGCTATGGGTTTTTTCACTTCACCCTGTCTCTGGATACTTAAGATACGGGAGCTATTGCACCACTGGGCACCATTAAAATTTCTCACTACCCCTTGATTTCACCACAGAGAGGCTTAAGACTCAGGAAATGAGCGTTAATGCCACTAGCTGGTTGGAGTGTCACTCCATGCACTTTCACAAACATGTCTACTTTACCTATTATATACATAGTTTTATTCCATAATTGGGTGTTGATAAGAAAATAGTGCTGCATTTTTACATTTATGTAGTTATAGGGTCTACCTCATCAGTCTCCCACAGCTTTTGTGAGAAAAGTCCCCTTCCTGTCATTAGAGGCCTCCACAGCAACTCAGGGCTTTATGGTCCGATTTACACAATTCCTTGCAGAAACTGACTTCAGAGGCTCCAAGTACACTCCAGCTCCATCCTTGTAGAGTCTATCTATGACCTTCCCAGGGCAAGAACAGAATGGGCCACCAGTCACTGTGATTATCTCTAAAGCAGTGTGTACTACCCTGCATTTGGAGGATCAGTCTGCTCTCTTCAGTCTTGGGTCTTCAGAGGACCTACAGTTGCCCCCAACTATAACTGGTCTTCATAGCAAGGAGCACTGGAAGGGCAAAT
This sequence comes from Rana kukunoris, assembly GCA_029574335.1. NCBI lineage: Eukaryota > Metazoa > Chordata > Amphibia > Anura > Ranidae > Rana > Rana kukunoris. The sequence continues at coordinate 174,864,511 of CM056052.1, forward strand.
GCATGTCAAATAAAACCAAGGAATTACCAACCAACCTGCAACCAACCAAATTGACCTGTCTAAAAGTATGCGTTAAAAACAGGGGTTTAGTTGCATACATTTGCAAATACATGCATAAGCTGCAGGCCCTCGGCAAGGCACTCTGTATCCTGCAGACCCTACCTCTAACTTTTAAGAGTTATATTGGTCTGTCAAACTGCAGCATTATGGGCTATATCCCTCAACTTGGATCTCTCCACTGCAAAGTTAGACCCTATTTTAATTGTATGGAATAGATGTATGGAGCCTTATTATTTCAGTTGGGATAGCTTGTTGTAAGCATCTGAACTTGTGTCCTGCATGGGTCAATTCATGCAGATGCATAGAAAACCTAATTCATATGGCTGTGGGATATGGGATGTACTTTCTTTGGTTCTGTACCTAATAGTGCCATTAGAAATGTCATGGGAGGCCAGAGAGTGTGCCTTCCTTAATGTAGGAGGTCTGCGTAGGCTGAGCCCCAAACTTCTCTATTTCTGCAGTAGATGCTCCACAGGCTCTCAGAGCCTGAACCTCAGACAGCCCATAAGGCTCAAAACAGAGAGCAGCTAAGCCCTTAGATGACAAACTTTCTGCATGATGGTGCACCCCCTATTCTACAAGTTCAGGCGCTGGCTTTAAACGCTGGCAAATGCTTGGTTAGTTTGACTCTCTAGCAGAGGGCATTAGGCTCACAGGATAATGCTTTGCCTCTTGTGCCCCCATCAGTTACTCCTTTTTATTCCCCCTTTGCTACTGCACAAATGAATGCACCTTCCCTAGTCTTCTTAGGTTCTACCAATGCTTGGACCTCTTGCTCCAGTTCATGTGTCACAACAGTGTCTGGAGCTGTGCCACATCTGGCTACCAGTTTTTACCTCAGAAAAATCCCCTGACCTTGAGACATATAAAACCCTTAATAGTACATGGATACAGGATTTATCTGGGTAGTTCCCAGGATACCTTCGGTGTAGGAGAGGATTTGTAGCTTTATCTTCAGTTCTATCTGGTGATCCTTATCTTACCAGTCAGTAGACATGTGCATTTGTTTTCGTTAGAATGCATTTTCGTCCGAAAATCTTTTTTTTTGTTATCGTTTTAACAAACGAAAGTGCAAGAAACGAAAACGATTTCGATTTATGAGAAAATAGATTCGACATTATAGAGAACATTATTACTAGTCATACAACATTGGAATTCTTGTAGGCGAAATATTTGAATGGAAATGTACGATTCGACGTAAAGATTCGACGTTCCATCGAATATTCTTTTGACCATTCGACAGAAACCAAAAAGATTTGACGTTCCGTCAAATATTCTTTTGACCATTCGAAAGAAACCAAGTATTATTGGATTTTCGGACGAAAGCTCTTCCCCAACGAAAAACGAAATAAACGAAAACAAAACTAAATTTTCAAGTCTGCACATGTCTACCAGGGGTTAAGGTCTCTCCTTCATCCTTGCCTGCCCTTTTGGGGCTGCTCCCCATACATTCTATCCCTTCAGTCACATTGATCTTATGGGATTGAATACGTGAATTCTCTGGGGTTTCTAGAGGTATTTCACACCCCTTTGTGCATTTGCCAATTCAGGGTTTCATTAGTAAATCTCACCTTGTTGTCAGGTCGTGCAGCCTTATTAGTCATAGGGCTCTCAACCCTTTAATTCTGGAGCATAAGGTGTGCAGAAACCTTAGGACCTGCCTTGTAGACCAGCTGGTCTTCATCACCTGGAACTGTCTGGTTCTAATTTCCTTCTTGGAATATCTTCTTATAGGGGCTGTCCCCCCTTTCTTTAGGTGACCACATTTTGTTGTGGTCTTCTGTTCCTTTTTGGGAATTAGTTATGGTTTCACCTGTTTTAGTGGGACTTTGGTTGATTAGCTTCTCACTAGTGCAGGCTCAATCCACTTGGAGTCATTTGGAGTCACTTGGAGTCATTTCATTGGGTCGTGACCTTCTTAGGTCTTGAGCACCATGGTAATTCTCTGTGTCCTCCCTCATGTTGGCAGGTTCCACTTTTTGTGATTCAGCTAAGCCTCATCTGGTTTAGATTCAGGGTTTAGTCCTTATGGCAGCTCATGGGCTGAAGGCAGTCCCAAATTCTCTCCTCTGGCTTGTTAGCAATTGATTCTGAGTTGCCTACCCCCCAGTTGGATTGCTTTTGAATGTGTCAACCCTATCTGCATTTCTATATTCCTTAATGGACATGAAAGAAAGTAGGATTTGTATCTAATCTATTTCTTGTTGTCCATTGAGAGACATGGTGTACATCTCTGAGGCATTCAGGGTAGAGTAGGGGTTGTTTTGGGACTGGTCTGCATTTTTTTTTATGTCCCAGTGTCCCTTCTTTTAACCTGACAGTATCTGAATTCCTGTGTTCCTAAACTGATTACGAAAAAAAGATTTCATAGTTGGTACAAAAATCCTTTTTTTGTAGCTAACAATATATTTAGTTCCAGACGTTCAATTTACCCAGTATGCTTAAATCGTTGACTTTTCCAGTAACAAGTGTGTGTAGTTTATTATGCAATAATGGGGCAAGCCTTACTGCCATTAAGTAGTAAGGCCGTTAGCCCTTTTTGCTAGAATAATCACTTAAGCTGCTCATTGCCTATTGGTTTTAATGTATATTTAGAATTGACTGTAACAGAGCTTATTGGGCATCTCCTCCAGTGAAGGAAATCGGCTGGTTTGCAATTTGTGGTTGAAATTTTTTTTTATTGAGGAAAGAAACAAAGTTTACATGGTAAAGAGATAAAAGTGAGTCATCCCCTAGGAACAAGAGGTAGGGCAAAGGATGTAACAATATGGTACAATGACTTGGACGCAGCCCACACTAACAAAACATAAAGTTAAAGGGGTTGTAAAGGTTTGTTTTTTATTTTCTAAATAGGTTCCTTTAAAGGAGTTGTAAATAAAAAAAAATGATGCTGAAATGCCTGTTTACAGGGTATAGAGACATAGGGCCAGATTCAGGTAGATGGGAGCATCTTTGCTCCAGAGTAACGCTTCTCATTTGTGTTACGCTGCAGAAATTTTAGGAGCAAGTGCTGTCATTCACGAAGCACTTGCTCCTAAAGTTGCGGCAGCGCATCGCAAATGAGCCGGCGGAATTCAAATTGGGCGGGTACGGGGCGTGTAGTATTAAAACGAAGCGCGTTCCCGCCGCGAACGTACTGCGCATGCGTCGAGTGTCAAAACATCCCCGTGCGCATGCTCCAAATTCTGTGAATGAACGTCAATGACGTCACATTCCCATTCATGAACGTTTTACGCAAGCGACGTTTTTTATTTTTTTTCCGACGCGATGACGACGCCTATACCTAACATAGGATATTCCAACCCCATGTAGGTATAACTATGCGCCGCGTATCCCGTCCGGAAACGTCGTAACGTCACTGCGTCGTGCCGGAATGCGATCGTGAATTGCCGATTTCCGCTCATTAACATATTTTTTGAGCGGAAATCGGCGGGAACGCCCCCGGCGCCATTTTTAAGTTGAAGTAACGATGCGATGGCGAAACTCAGTTACGCTGCTCGCATCGGAGCTTCAACCCGGCGTTTCTTGTTTTCTGGTTACAGAAAACAGAAACGCCGGCTTAAAGTCACAGTTAGGCTGGCGGATCACTGGATCCGCCAGCCTAACTGTTCCTGAATCTGGCCCATAATAGTTAACTGATTCCTTTTAAAAACGATTAAAAATAGATAAAAATCTATCATATAATACACCTGTAGTTTCTAGTTTTGTTTTTGCATGTTGTTTCCTGCCTCTGCTGTACAGAGCCACAGAGCCAATACAGGGCAGTGATGGTTTGGAAAACTAAACTGATTGGTGCTGAGGGGTTTTAGACACACAGTAATCACACATCCTTGACAGAGAGAAAGCTCCCAGTACTGTGGTTATCAGGAAACACAACCAGAAAGTGTGGAGATCAGAGAAGAATTACAGCAACTTGAGAACAAAAACGAACAATGAGGACATGAAAACAGCACTGTAATAAGGTAAAGGATGCTATTAAGATAAAAAAAAATTCCTTTACAAACCCTTTAAGCTAGTGCATTATTGGTTCACTTACCTTTTCCTTTGATTTCCCTTCTAAAAAATTGTTTTTTTTTTGGGGGGGGGATTTGAGGTCATTTAGGGGGAAAGCAAGGAGTTGTAGATGTCAACAAGGAGGTCTTGATCAACCCAAGGTTTCCACAAATATTCATAACTTTTGATCCTGCCAAGACAGACCGCTTCAACCTTGGTGTGTATCTTGGCCCTAGTTACTCTATTTCTGGTTTCTGTGACATTGAGATGGGTGGTTTTCTAAGTCTTTGCGATTGTTTGCTTTGCGGCCGTTGTAACCTGCAGAAGAAGCTTAAATTGTAATCGGGTCACTTCAAGGTTTTTTTTTTTTTTAGTAAGGCTGATGCCGCGTACACACGATCACTTTTTGTGATGAAAAAAAACGTCATTTTATCTGACGAAACAAAACGACGTTTTTCATACTTCATTTTCAAAAACGACATTGCATACATACCATCGTTTTTCCACAATGCTCTTGCAAAGCGCGGTTACGTAAGACACTTTCGACGGCACTCTGTTCCATTGAAGCTCCCATCTCATAACTTGCTTCTAAGCATGCGCGGGTTTAAAAACGTCGTTTTAAACGACAATTTGCCCACACACGGTCACTTTTTATGACACAAAAAACGACATTTTGAAAAACGACACAAAAAATTCAAGCATGTTGGAATTTTTTTTTGGACATAACGTTTTTTAAAACATCGTTTTTTTTCATCACAAAAAGTGATCGTGTGTACGCGGCATCAGTCAGGATCTAAAGATGAAGATGTTGCAAAATATTTCAGCCCAAAAGATTGGCTTAGTGGGCAACTCCACCAGATGTGGAGGTGGGTGCTATCATCTGAGCAGCAGCGAAAGCAGGTGAAGCTGGTTTGCATTTCGAAGGTCAGACCGGTAATGTTCACTATTGTTAATATGAAGATAAATGTGGAACCACACCAGAGTTTACAAACAAGCATTTTGGAAAAGAGTCTGTTTTACACAGATCTACACAGACATATAAACAATTCTACTATTATTCTACTTAATATATCATATTTTAAGATTAATTTATCAAGGCAGCTCTTTAGCTCTTCATGATATCAGGGGCATCCCTTCCATGGTATCTTTGTGTTCTCCACTTTTCCAATTCTCTTTTCGCTATCTCATGGTATCTATGAGAGAAACAGCAAATGCATTCACCACGAATAGAATAATAATAATAAAAAAAAAATTCAAATCAAAGCAATCAATTTTACAACAGTGTAAGTTGGGGGGCAGTATGCAATGTGTTAGGGACACTAAAGGGGGGGGGGGTGATAATGTTGTGAAAAGGCTACTCCTCATGCAGAAGAGCCCATTCCTTGATACTCTATCAGAGGTTTAAAGGAAATTATTTATTTCCCTTCTCTACATCTACACTTCCTTCATATGGATATAGATGCTTATATGCTTAGTTATGTTGCTGGAACCAAACTTCTTTTGTAAGGTGCAAAAAATAATTGCGTGTTTTCTGGATTGAAGAGGTAATCAATAATAATGCTTGTCTTTTGGGAAGCATTTGTACACACAGCTACTAAAATGTCCCATCTGATATATTTATATTTGTGAATGAATGTGGTTTATTTGAAAATGGCAATCCTCTGGTTTGTTGCTTTTTAATCCATAAAATGTAGCGAATGATATATACTTAACAGATTTAATTGATGACCTATGATATATATAATTGATGATATATTGCTCAGTAGTATTTTGGGTTTGCTGCTATTGTACCACAGGCTTGTGGCAAATACCTAGGATTTGTGAAGTTTGAGAAGCACAAACTTTTAGCTGAAAACTTTCCAGCAGAAAATGGTAACAACCTATATTGCAGGAATTGGTGACAATTCTATGTAGAGAAAGATAATTTTTTTTTTAAATAAATTGTATTTAAATGTAGGCATTGGTACATGTTCCCCACGACAATGACCAGCTTTCCATACCTTGTGTTTAACAATAGCCATCTTAGTAGCCTTACAAATGGTCAAACTTGATTAACATGATTAGCCCCCTCCCATAGCCATCAATGGGATCCACCGCAAAGTTTGTAAACTGCTGGCAAGATTTGCAAACGGCATGCAAACAAACCCAGACAGATTCTTTCATCCCTACTGCTCAGTTGTATAGTGAAAGCCTTCTTTATCATGGCATACAATTAATGAGAGACATTCATTTTTTTTTTAAGTGATTGAGAGTGTTTGCCATGTTAAGTTACCATAATAAGAGGTGTTACTGCAGTTGTTGATCAGCTAACCCTATCTACTGAATGATCTTGCCATTTCCAAAACAGTTTACAGTTTTTTGATTTCTTCCATAACAGCGAGCCATCTTTTGGTATAATAAAATAATTCATGATTCCTGAACACTAGGGATGAGGTTGAGGCTCACTGCTACTATGGGTTTGAGGTGAATCTTTCAGTATTTAGATTCACCATCCTTGCAATTATTTTGTGCAGATTCAGGCAGGGTATTTTCCTTCAAAGTACACATAATACACTGCATGGCCTTTCACCTATGTCCAGCAGGCTTAGAAAGACCAAAGAATTGGCTTTAAAGTAAGCCAGCTCCCTCACTATAAAATGGGGGGGGTACAGAGCAGCCATAGTACCAGTGTATTGTTAGCTGCTGTAATGAAAAGGGAAAGCTGACAAACTTAATAGGGAAAAAGTAGGTCAGTAAGAAACTGTACGTTAATTCAGATTGCTAGCTCTTTGGGCAATCAAACTGTGTTGCTGTGTTTTATTTATTTTTATTATTAAAGTATAACTTAAAACATCTCTGTTAAAAAAAAAAATATATAACTTGGAGCTGCACGATTAATTGTTAAAAAAATAGCCATCCCCAATTCAACCCCCCTCATGATCTTAATCCGGCATTTCCACGATTCATGTGCAGAGCCGTTCTTTGCTCAGAGCTGTCAAAAAAAGCCAGTAACGTTTATCACAACATTGCTTAATGCTGAGAGATAAAAAGAAACATTGTATAATTTGATTCTTTTAGATCAAAGGGATAAACTTCAGTCATCAAATGTGGGCAGTTTAACCACTAAAAGACTAATGCCTCGCACACACGACCAGTTTTCCCATTGGGAAAACTGCCATGACAGCTTTTGGCTGGGAAAACAGGCCATGTGTATGCTCCATTGCAGTTTTCTCGACAGGAAAACCACCGGGAATCGTGGGAGGAAAAATGAGAACATGTTCTCTTTTTTCCTCCAGCGATTCCCGGCGGTCTTTTTCCGGCAGTTTCCCTAAGGGAATCACTGCGGTGGAGCATACGCACGCTCGGGATTCCCAGCCAAAGCTCTCACCACAGTTTTCCCAACGGGAAAACCTCTGGTGTGTACAGTGGGAAAGTGACCAAGCAGGTTCTCGGTTTTCCCCCCGCGATTCCCGGCGGACTTTTTACATCCGGGAATACTGATCGTGTGTACGGGGCATTGGCCTATTTCTGACATTTTGTTACTTACAAGTTCTAGTTTTTCTAGAAAATTACGTAGAACCCCCAAACATTTAATATTAGGGCTGTTACTGATCAAAATTTTTGTGTTCGATTAATCGTTTTTCTTTTTAATCGATTAATCGACTAATTTCGATTAATTATAACGCACATACAGATCCAACTACCGGTACTTTTAGCTGATCTCCTTGCAGGCCGATTCCCAATGCAGCTGCCAACCACTAGAAAAATGGATAGCAGGATACAAAAAACACACAAAGGCAGCGCTCGATGGGAATAGCATTAAAACTTTTAGGCTGGGTTCACACTAGTGCGGTGTGAATTTCAGCTCTGTAATCTCTGCAGATAGATAAGAGAAGTGTTCAGCAGATCCATTGCGTTTTAGCTGCGGATTTGGAGACCTGGGAGAAGTTCCGAGTGAGAGGAGAGTGGGGGAGAAGTGTATTGAGCTGAATGAGAGAAATTCCTGAAGAGAACTGAACACATCTGCGTACCAGATGCGTACCCATAGAAGATAATGGGACTGAATTCGCACCTGAGCCACACCACAAGGCATAAAATCCGCATACGTTTTTACTGCAATGCGCAGTGCGAATGCATCGCACATATGTGAACCAGCCTCATTGAAAACAATGTATTTAGAAATGTTCTGCGTATTAGATGCGGTTTAAGCCGCACTCAATTCGCATAGGTGTGAACCCGGCCTTAGGCTGGGTTCACACCTATGCGAATTGGTTGCGGTTTCAACCGCATCCAAAACGCAGAACATTTCTAAATACATTGTTTTCAATGAGGCTGGTTCACATATGTGCGATGCATTCGCACTGCGCATTGCCGGAAATCCGTATGCGTTGTGGAGGCCTTGCGGTGCGGCTCAGGTGCGAATTCAGTCCCATTATCTTCTATGGGTACGCAGCTGATTCGCAGATGTGTTCAGTTCTCTTCAGGAATTTCTGTCATTCAGCTCAATAAATTTCTCCCCCACTCTCCTCTCACTCAGAACTTCTCCCAGGTCTCTAAATTCGCAGCAAAAACGGAGCTAATCTGCTGAACACTTCCCTTATCTATCTGCAGAGATAAAAAAGCTGAAATACGCACCGCACAAGTGTGAACCCAGCCTTATAGTCTTCAAGGTAACAAAATAAATATTGCACTGGAGATAAAATCGATGTAGCTACATAAACTGTAAAAATGGTGTGAGTAATACCAAACGGTAGTAAAAGCAGTCATAAAAACATGTAGCTAAGTAAGATACTGGTATAAAAATGTGTACAACGATACCACTGCTGAATCCAGATAAGGAGTGGTTAACATCAGTCCGTCGGCATGTAGATGTCCCATGAAGGGAACTATCACAACTCCCAGTGGATGGCTGTAGAATCCCAGGTTGATAGAGGGAAGTGATAGAGGGAAGTGAAACAACCCTTGCGTGTTGCATATAGTAAGGTCCCGCCGGCATGCAGATATGAAGGCACAGCAAAGGAGCCCTTCAGATGGACACGGCAAGCCCTGCCGTTGTCCGTGACGTTACCGAATCTCTGACGGAACTCCCTGAAGGCCCAGAAGCCGTCAGAGAGGTGAGTACCAATCAAAAGAATTTTAATCGATCAAAAAGATTAAGATTAATCGATTAATTAAAAGTTAATTTGCACAGCCCTATTTTATATATATATATATATATATATACCGTGTTTCCCCGAAAATAAGACGTACTCCGAAAATAAGCCGTAGCGGGATTTCGACGCAAGATAGAAATATAAGACACCCCTCCGAAAATAAGACGTAGCGATGTAGTGTCGAATCTCCGAAAATAAGATGTAGTGTCGAATCTCCGAAAATAAGATGTAGTGTCGAATCTCCGAAAATAAGATGTAGTGTCGAATCTCCGAAAATAAGATGTAGTGTCGAATCTTGTAGTGATATCTTGTAGTGGTACAACCAGACAAGATGAGTGCAAAAAGAAAGAGTTATTCTGTTGAGTACAAGAAAGGAATTGTGGAGGACTCCCGAGGCAAGAATCTTACGGCTTTTTGCAAAGAGAAGAAGTTGGATATCCGAATGGTCCAAAAATGGCGTGCAGAATACGATAATCTCAGTCTACAGGTGGACAGAGGAAATGCTAAGAAGCGCAAGTGTGGTTCAGGTAGGCAACCTTTATTTTCTGTAATAAAAATAAGACACCCCCCGAAAATAAGCCATAGTGTGATTTCTTGAGGAAAAAAAAATATAAGACGGTGTCTTATTTTCGGGGAAACACGGTATATATATATATAAATAATTATATATATATTTAATATTTTGTATTTTAGAGAGCAAAATGGCAGTCGTAATATTTTATGTCACACTGTATTTGCACAGCAGTCTTTCAAAAAAAAAATCTGGGAGAAAATACACTTAAATGAATAAAAAAAAAGTAAAGCGTAAAGTTAGCCCAATTTGTTTGTATAATGTGAAAGATGATTACAGGCTCAAAGAGAAACATACAAAACTGAGACTGTCAATCCCCTACTGTAGGAGTGGTGGGGCTGTCACTGGGATTCTGTTGTGCTGGCTTAACCCATTAAGAGTGATTCAGATAGCAGAGTGAAGAGAAAATTACATATTGGTGCTTTGGATAGAGGCATATACACACTGTAGAAGGATATTGTTTTTTCATTTTTCATGTCTGAGGTTCAATTTAAAGGATTTGTGTATTTTCAGTGTTGCCCGCAAAGCTGCAAGAAAAGCCCCCTACCCTGCTGTATGTTCTTATGTTTTGTTATGTTCTGTATGTTAAAAAAAAAAAAAAAAATATTCTTGCATTGGTACAAGGACAGTAGTTTGCCTATTAGCTCTAAAAACAGGAGTTACTAACAGGATTTGGCCCTCGTAGACTTTAATGCGATTTGCTGAATTTCAAATTGGATTTGCTGAACCACTGGCAATCAAACCCATTCAGATTCACTCATCCCTACTGAGCAATGATTTCTGAAAAAGGAAAGCTGTGAAAACATTGTGGTATTGTCTATGGCTGTGTTTTTCAACAGTTTTTCAACTTTTTATTAAAGCTGAGTTTCAGGCAAACTACTAAACAAACAGTTGAAATACAGCTACAGGAGTCAATGTATTCCTAACGACACCCCAAACGCAGATCGCAAACACAGTTAGTTTGCCTGCAGCAGATCTCATGATACTATTTGTGCTACTGTTACCTAATTGTGTCTATATTTTCTCCAAGCTATCCCATGTGCCCTTCAATATCTGAGAATATCTTCACTGATCTGATATATAACATTCTGAGCACCATATTAAGATAGCTATTGCAGTGTTACTAAACCTACAATTTCCACCCATTTAAAAGTAAGCAGCTACAAAAAGTGTAGCGGCTGACTTTTAATAATCGGTCACTCACGGTCCAGTGATGTGGGCGCATGGAGCCCTGCTCCAACTCTTTCTTTCTATATCCAGGATTAAAGAAAAACATTTTTTTTTGCTGGATCGGCTTTTTATTAGTCAAAGGGTTATTTTTGTTTCCTTGCCTTAACACATATAATTTAATTGACTTTAGACTCCAGGATAATGGCCATATTCAGCATTGTGAGTGATTTTTTTGACTGATGCTCTAGAACAGTGGTCTCCAAACTGCGGCCTGAGGGCCAAATGTGGCTCTTTGCTTGCCTTTACCCGGCCCTTCGGGCACTATTCCTCCCACTGATACAAAACACTATTATGCCATCTGACACCAAAAATGGAGCAACATTTACTCCACCGACACAAATAATGAGGGCTCTATTCTTCCCTAGGATACCAACAATGGGGCACTATCCCCCCCCCCTCCCAATACCAAATGTGGGGATGCATACTCCCACTTATGCTAGGACAATTTCTACTTCTGCTGGCCACACTCCGGCCCTCCTAAAGTCTGAAGGACAATAAACCGGCCCTTTGTTTAAAATGTTTGGAGACCCCTGCTCTAGAATATTATTGTCTTTTATAGGGTTGAACTGATACCGATACTGTTGCCTATACTAAGCATTTGCACGAGTAATGGTACCTGTGCAAATGTTTCCATACCTAAAACCAATACTTTCAGGCTTGGTTCTTTCAGCTGTCAGCGGGATTCCCCCACTGACAGCTGAAATGTAAAAAAAAAAAAAAAAAAACAGTGTAAACAAAGTCCTTGCAGTTGGAGCTGTGGCTGTCAAAAAAAAAAAAAAAACAGCCGGTTAATGTTTATCAACCATTTTACTCAGCTGCTGAAACGGAAAGGTAAAAATAAACATTGTTTCTTTTTGTATCTTTCTGTTTCTTCATCTAGACTTACAAAGGGATAAACTTTCCATCTGCAGATAGTCTGTTTTTTTTTAACTCTGTTTTAATCCCTTATTAACCCTTAATTTACTCTCATCAGCCTTAATTAACTCCTTATTCTCTTTCTCCATTTAATTATTATTTTCCTGCCAGGTTTTTTTTTTTTTTTTTTTTTGTTACTTCTACTTTAAACTATTAATAATTAAAATGTTTTTTTGTTTGCTTTGTTGGTTAACATTTTTACACCTTTAACATATATTTACATGTTTCAAATTGAAAAAAAGCACAAAATTAAAATGAATTAAGGTATCAGTAATTGGTATCGGCCAATACTAAAAAGAAAGGGCCTGATTCACAGAGCCCTTACTCCGGTCTATCTCGCGTTAGACTGGAGTACTTTCAAATTACGCGCGTCGTTTCATTAGTCTGAATCCTCAAACCATGAAACGACGGCTTCGGGCTTCAATCCGACTGGCTTACGTGTTCGTACGCCTTCGGATCTACGCTGCAATAAATTTGTGGCCGTTGGGTGGAGTTCCTGTCGTTTTCCGCGTCGGGGTATGCAAATTAGCTTTTTCCGACGATCCACAAAGTTACGAGCGTCATTCGCAATCTCTTACGGCATCTGTAGTCATCTTTTTGCCGCGTAAAGTTATTCCAGCTTTTATCTGGTCTAATATTAGACAGCCCATGTTAAGTATGGCCGTCGTTCCCGCGTCGAATTTCAACGTTTGTTTTTATTTTTTACGTAAGTCGTCCGGGAATAGGAATGTATGTAAACGACGCTACTCAAACAAAAAATGACGTAACGACGTTATTTCGCACAATGCGCGGTGGGAAATTTCTGAACGGAGCATGCGCAGTTCGATCGCCACGGGGACGCGCCTAATTTAAATGCTTCACGCCCTCTAATCGCGTATTTCTATTCCGCCGAGAAAAATACACTACGCCGCCATAGCTTATGGGCCAAAATCTACATGAATTAGTCGTAGAGCCAGGTAAAATACGGCGGCGTAGTGTATCTCTGATACTCTGCGCCAATGTAATTGTATCTGAATCTGGCCCAAAGCATCTGTACTCGTGAAAAAAAAAAATGGTGTCAGGGCATCCCTAGATTTATTTTTTCTGTATGTGCAGATTTTCATAAGTCATGCTTAAATCTTTGTTTTTAATCCGAAGCCTAATGCCACGTACACACGATTGTTTTTCAGCATGTAGAAAAAACTGTTTTTTCAACTTCATCATTAAAACGACGTTGCCCACACACCATCGTTTTAAAAAAATTATCTATCAAAGCGCGGTGACGTACAACACGTACAACGGCACTATAAAGGAGAAGTTCTGTTCGCCTTTGGGCTGCTTTAGCTGATTCCGTGTTAATAAAAGATGATTCGCGCTTTTCTGTCTGTTACAGCGTGATGAATGTGCTTACTCCATTATGAACGGTAGTTTTACCAGAACGAGCGCTCCCGTCTCATATCTTGCTTCTGAGCATGCACAGGTTTTTAATGTCGTTTTAGCCCACACACGATAATTTTTTACAACCCGAAAAACGACATTGTTTAAAACAACGTTAAATAATGCAGCACGTTCGGAAAAAAAATTGTCGTTTTTCAGAACCCGAAAAATGATGTGAAGCCCACACACGATCATTTTAAATGATTTTTTTTTAAAAACAACGTTTTTTTCCATGCCGAAATATGATCGTGTGTGTACGCGGAATTACCCATCTACCCTCAGCATTTATCTGAAAGGAATAGTATGTGTATCTTCCTGTAATCTTCTAATATTGCCAGAGAACAATGCAAAATTAACATAATGATTTCATTTATGCATATTTTTTGTTTTCTTGAATGAGACGTGATTACAATAGCTGAAATTTCCTTCACATTAGTAAGGTTCCACACCTATGTGGCTGAGAGAGAGCTGCAGTGCTGTGCAGTGAGCCTGCTATGCCTGACTAGGCAGAGCATCAATATCTCCTGTGAAATGGCAGTGACACACTTTGCTTGGCATGACACCACTCAGGGTATGTCTCATGCTTTCCACTTTATTTGAGATGGAAATATCCCCGGAGGAGTCTTTCTTGCATGTAAACAATAGTTGATGGCTGCAAGGCAGAAAATGATAGCTGTCTTGAGGTGTTTCATGCCTTTGTTGGCATAAACTAAAAGACCATCTGGGCCACAGGAGATGTACAAAGGTGATTAAAGTGGAACTCCTGCCAAACCTTTCTTTTTTTGTTCTTTCTAGAGAGGGTATGTGAGGTTTACATGCTTTACCAAGTTTGCATTGCTGCCTGTGTCCCTAATTGAACAGAGTTGTGATAACTTTCTGTGATGTGACCACACAGGAAGTAAGGATATTATTTCCAGTAGGTATGTAGCACCCCCTTACTTTCAGTACGGGCACTACGCTAAAGTTAGCAGGTGAATGGGAGAGTTACTTTGCTCCCATTCCTAATTTGTCAAATTGCAGGCTGCTGCTATTTCAGAAATGTCCTGTAGGCCGGTCTGTGGCCCCGAGGTGTGATTACACCCCTGGGCGACAGTTAGCGCTAGAGGGGTTCTGACGGAACCACTTTTCCCCAGCAGCCAATTAGAGGAGTTCTTCCCTCGCTGGGCATGCTGGGGAGGGGTATATCTGTGGCAGCTGCCCCGTGTTCTGGGGTTCGGTGGTGGGTTCCTCTTCTCTGCGTGGGGTCCACATTCCAGGTGTGGCATCCACCCTCAGGGTGAACGCATCCACGGACCCCGTTCGCATGGCCCACCTGGCCAGAACCACCTGTTCCATGGAGACCCATTCGGATGTCAATGGGGGCCCCAGTGACTTACTGGGTCCCCAACCTTACTGAGAAGATCCCAGGCTGTATGCCGTTCGGTCGGGGATCAGCTTGAGGAGAACCCGGAGGCGGGTTATCCAAAGGGGCTTGAGCGAACATCGGGATCTGGTTACTGGAATTGACAGGTACATGTCAGCTGTCAACCAGTGACCCCTTTCATTACATTTACTGGGAGGATTTGCTCAATCCGAATTGTTCTCTTATTGAAGTACTAAGCCTTTGGCAGAGGCCCGAGCCAGGTCTGTCATAGAGACCTGTTCCTCCCAGCAATTTAAAAGTGACATTCCGGGTTCCAGGTTTATTACAGGAGTCTGTCCGGGGGCACTTCACCCACTCTAACCGGAGTGGCGACGAACTATATCTACTACTACTGAGAGCGAGACTGCTCTGTTTCATACCCAGGCCTGATACCGCACTGTTCTCTATTGCTTCATCAACCTTTCCTATCTCTTGTTGATGTTGGCCGTTGTTGGGCCCTGGAATAAAGCATTTAAAAATCCATTTGGTGACTGGACATTCGCTCACTGCTACTACTCACTGCTACTACCCCTAGACACACTTCAGGGTGAATATCTCCTAGACTATGCAGTTTTAGGAGATATTTATTTTACCTACAGGAAAGCCTTATTATAGGCTTGCTTGTAGGTTAAAATCACCAAGCGGGATATACAACCGCTTTAACACATATCTAAGATCATTAATAATAACAGATAAACATACAGTATATGTTCAAACAATAAACAGTAGATTTGCACCGATACCGATATTGGTATCAGTGTCGATACTAGGCATTTTCGCGAGTATTGGTACTTGCGAATATGCTCTGATACCAGAAGTTTGGGGGGGGAGATGCATTCTTCTACCCCTTCCCCTCCCCTCCAGGCCGGGCTGGCACCATTCGCCTCCATTTGCCCCTTCCATCCCCTCATCAGTTCTGTTCACCTTACTCCGGTGTTTCTTCCTCTCCCCGATCACCCCCAATGCTTTGCCCTCTCTCACCCTCTTTCATCCTTTCCAGAACTGTCCCAGCTCCATGCTTCTGTTTCTCACAGTCTGAGCCTCTGGTGTCCTGCGGCATTAGAGAGCTCCCCTGCGTTGACACTCCAGCCCAGCTCCAGCGAGAGTAGGTAAGGAAAGACCCAGGACAAGTAATTGGTAGCTGGACGCACAGCATGAGATCAGACAGGCAACTTGAATGGCTGCAGTGGGCTTGGCAGTGCATGGGGGCAGTTAGCTGCACTATAGAACAATCACCCAGAACTGTCGGGCAGAAAAGGAACAGCAGTGGGTAAACATCAGGGGACAACAGGGACAATATACACCACCCGTCCTTGCATATTATACCTAAACTGTGCCCTACTAACCCCCTGTACTGTGCCCTTCTGCCTCCTGTGCTGTGCCCTCCCTGTGTTGTGTCCTCCTGCCCACCCTGTGTTGCCTCCTACTTCCCTTGCCAGCAGTTACCTCTGCCTCCATGTCTCCCAATGACTCTCCCATCCCCATCCTCTTCTCCCAGCGATCACAGCCTTTTCCATTCCAACTCTCCCACCCTACAAACCCAATTTAATTCCACTTCAACTACCCTGGCCTCACTTACCCCTGTATCCCACCCCCTTCCCTCACCCCAGCCTCACCTCACTCCCTAAACAACCCCTATATACCTTTCCTAGGCGATAGCTATTGGTAATTTGTATCGATGAATACTTGCAAAAAAGTATCGGTACTCGTCCTCTGTGTTAAAAAAGCGGTATCGGTGCATCCCTAATAAACAGTGTAAGAAATTGTTTATATATATCTCCACTTAAAAAATTCTACGGAGAAGATGATTATTGTTGTCAGATTCAGTATCTCACCACAAAACTGAGTACACCCCTCACATTTTTGTAAATATTTTATTATATATTTTCATGTGACCACACTGAAGAAATGACACTTGCTCCAATGTAAAGTAGTGAGTGTACAGCTTGTATAACAGTGTACATTTGCTGTCCCCTCACAATAACTCAACACACAGCCATGAATGTCTAAACCGCTGGCAGCAAAAGTGAGTACACCCCTAAGTGAAAATGTCCAAATTGGGCCCAAATTGTCAATATTTTGTGTGGCTACCATTATTTTCCAGCACTGCCTTAACCCTCTTGGGCATGGAGTTCACCAGAGCTTCACAAGTTGCCACTGGAGTCCTCTTCAACTCCTCCATGACGACACAAAGCTGGTGGATGTTAGAGACCTTGCGCTCCTCCACCTCCTGTATGAGGATGCCCCACAGATGCTCAATAATGTTTAGGTCTGAAAACATGCTTGGCCAGTCCATCACCTTTACCCTCAGCTTCTTTAGCAAGGTGGTGGTCATCTTGGAGGGATTGTTATGTTGGAATACTGCCCTGTGGCCCATTCTCCGAAGAGGGGGAATAATGCTCTGCTTCAGTATGCCACAGTGCATGTTGGCATTCATGGTTCCCTGAATGAACTGTAGCTCCCCAGTGCCAGCAGCACTCATAAACCCCCAGACCATGACACTCCCACCACAATGCTTGACTGTAGGCAAGACACACCTGTCTTTGTACTTCTCACCTGGTTGCCGCCACACACGCTTGACACCATCTGAACCAAATACGTTTATCCTGGTTTCCTCAGACCACAGGACATGGCTCCAGTGATCCTTGTCTTCAGCAAACTATTTTCAGGCTTTTTTTATGCATCATTGCTGGCAGCACTCATACATCTATTTCCCAAATACAACCTCTGGAAATGATGCACACTCAACTTCTTTGGTCGACCATGGCAAGGCCTGTTCTGAATGGAACCTGTCCTGTTAAGCCACTGTATGGTCTTGGCCAGTGTTTCTCAACTCCAGTCCTCAAGGCGCCCAAACAGGTAATGTTTTCAGGATTTCCCTCAGATGAAACAGCTGTGGTAATTACTAAGGCAGTGCAACTGAATAAATAACCCGTGCAACATAATGGAAAGCCTGAAAACATGACCTGCTGGGGCGCCTTGAAGACTGGAGTTGAGAAACACTGGTCTTGGCCACCGTTCTGCAGCTCACTTTTGTTGCCAGCAGTTTAGACATGAAAGGTTGCGCATTGAGTTATTTTGAGAGGACAGCAAATTTACACTGTTACTAAGTAACTCCAGTTGGTATTATAATACTTACAAAATATGCCATTTAAGAAAACTGTTAGTGGCTGTTCCCTATTTAGAATAAGATACAGACTGGATGCCCCCATTCAACAGTATGTGAATGCCTCTCCAGCAGGTAATGATTTTGCAGAGAGGACAAAAAGACATATTTAGGGAAAAGTGACCCTTAGAAAAGAGGAACCCACTTAAAATGTGTGACTTACTTGCATCACTGGCAGAACCTGCCAGTGAGGAGTTACCCACCACAGTCAAGCCAGCCAAGTGGTCGGCCAGACCAAGTGCTACACCAGCTGTGGAGGGAGTTCAGTCTGCCATTTATACCCCCTTGTTCTCAATTGCAGTGACCGCCTTCCCCTCAGTATGCCTGTATACCTGTGATATTTTAAAGGCCAAGTTCACCTTTAGGTCAAAAATAATAAATGCACATTTTTACAGTTAAAAAAATATGCTTTTTATATTTTTTTGTACACACTGTGCCAACTTTAAATGTGACAGCAGATGCGGGGGAGAGTAACCCCCCACCTGCTGTTACAGGTAAAGTGGCTTGGGGGGTGATGGGGGCAGGTACTGGAACAAGTTAAGCTGGGTACACACTGTCAGTTTTTTTTTCAGCCATTGGGATAAATGCAAAATTAATAAATAAAAGACAGCCCCCCCCCCCTCACACACACACACACACACACACACACACACTGGTACATTGTATTCTGACAGTAGACACTTTCAATTTCAGACAATTGGTTGCAAGCCACTGATTGAACAAGGTTTTCCAGCACTCCATGTTCCTTAAAGTGATTGTAAAGCTTTTTTTGTTGCAAACATGTTATACTTACCTCCACTGTTCAAGGGTTTTGCACAGAGTGACCCAGATCCTCCTCTTTTGAGGTTCCCCGGCAGTGCTCCAGGCTTATCCCCCTGCATCAAGTGCCCCCACAGAAAGACGCTTTCCATGGAAGTACTCGTGCAGGCGTTCTCCCAAGTCCTGCTGCTGCTGTCCATTGACATAGACAGCAGGACTTGGCCACGCCCCCCGGCTCCTGTGTCACTGGATTTGATTGACAGCAGTGGGAGCCAGTGGATCCTGCTGCTATCAATCTATCCAATGAGGACACAAAACAGTGGCTGGAGCTGCTGGGTTCATTCTCATCAATGGAACAATCGGGTTCAGTTAAGAAAAAGGGGGGCTCTGGGGGGCAGCTATGCTACAGAAGGTTTTTTACCTTAATGCATAGAATGCATTAAGGTGAAAAACCTCAAAACTACACAACTCCTTTAAGGTGAACATATCCTTTATTGAATACATTGAATACATTACTAGAATAAATTGTGTTTTCTTTCTAACTGTATAAAGTTCAGCTTTAAAGCAAAAAAAAAGGCACAAACCTTGTACAAGCATACAGACCAGGGCCCGGATTCACAAATGATTTACGTTGGCGTATCTCCAGATATGCCAACGTAAGTCCAAATGTGCGCCGTCGTATCTTTACGCTGATTCACAAAGCGAGATACGTAGAAAAATAGGCTTCCTCCACCCGACGTAACTTAAGCCTACGCTGGCGTATTGTGGGCGCATAGTTACGCTGGACGCATTCGGCGTTCCCATTATAATAATGCAAATGCGTAAGATACGCCGATTCACGAACGTAGATGCACCCGGCCGCTTCATATACGCGATTTGCATAAGGCTTACCTCCGGCGTAAAGTTACCCTTCATATAGCAGGCGCAGCTGATGCAAAGGTATGGGCCAGGGAACGGCGCCGTCGAATTTTACATTGCGTACGCCGTTTACGTAGTACTACGTGAATAGGGCAGTGCGTAGGTTACGTTCACGTCATAGGCATTGCACCAACGTATCTTAGGGAGTTTATGCGACGTGATTCTGAGCATGCCCAGTTCGACCGTCCATTCATTTGCATGGGGTCACGCTTAATTTAAATAGATGACGTCCACCTCCTTCCTACTTTGAATTAGGGGGGCTTACGTCGGCCAATTTACGCTACGCCGCCGCAACTTACGGAGCAAGTGCTTTGTGAATACTGCACTTGCCTCTCTAAGTTGCGGCGGCGTAGCGTAAAGAAGATACGCTACGCCAGCACAAAGATACGCCTCTTTTTTCCATTCCTTTTCTTTTTGTTTCCCTTTCCCAACTTCAATACCTGCATGTGTGTTTCAGGTCAATAACTAAAAGTGTTGATGTCCAAGACATACATGCACCTTGTTTTTCAGAAGGAGGTCAGCAATGACAGCTTCATTATTTCTTCTAGTATATGTTGTCTCCTTTTAATAGACATGAATAGACCAAAGAGATGTAGGGAAGGGTCAGCTTTCTAAAACGTTATCACTTTGTGTAAGCATTCCCTAGTGTTATATTGTATATGTAGGCCTTAGTTGAATAAAGCTGTTGCTCTTTGACCTTTATTTTGTCAGCAATGACTACAGGATTGGCTTCCACTGCATGTCCGGTGAAGTCATTATTAAGGTCATCATCACCTCCACGTTTTAATACACATTTTTCTAAGGTTCTCATCACCTCTGCTTTATATGATACTGGTGTTGTGTTGGTCGTTATTATTTTTATTTTGTACCCCCTGTTGTGTCCTATTGATGCTGTATTTAATAAAAATGTTTTTTTATATTTTCATTTGTATATTTTCTATCTTAGTTACCAGTACCGCGATAGTCCAACCATGGCCCCACCCCCCTTTTCTTTGGCTCTTTGGTTTGGGGACCTTAGACCCAATTTCTTTATATATTCAAATTCTGGATGATGGTACGATTTTTTTTATAAATGTTTATGGATCTTTACCCTTGTATTTCAAATCACCTCTGGATTTTAGTACACACGGAAACTTCATTGGGATACATGTTATCCAATCAGGCCATTCATGAATGAGGCATGTTTGTTTTTCTGTGTATTTATTGGCTTTGAGGCCTGTAGTCTATGACAAGGCATGAAAACACATGTGTAGCACCCTGATAGTAGGTTGCTAACATATTTAGCTTGCTAGGTGGTAACTAGCCTGGCTGATTGACAGGGCATTAACTGGCTCTCTTCTGTCGCTAGATGTCATTGTTGCCTGTGACAGAAAAAGGGTATATGGAATCCAGACTAGGAGTGAATAGGCTGACTCAGCCAATTGGCAGGGGTCTCTATGGTCCCTTAGCCTGCTGGGAGCACCTATTTATTTGGGAAAAGTCAGGTGATCCGGGTTCTGTGTCACCTGGACGGCTGTCTGGGTGGACGTGTGTCACAAGGCTCTGGGCTGCTAGGTTGGAACCCCAACCAGGTTGCAGAGGTTCCAGATGGGGGAACTAGATAGTTGCCAGCGGTGAGAAAGAAGCAGTTGCCACAAGGGACGATCACTCCTGTCACCAGGGGCAAGTGATAATCAAGGCCAGAGGTAAAAGGAGGAATAGTGACCAGCAAGGGAAACCACTCCTGTTATCAGAGGCCAGTGTTTGGAAGTCTGAAGGAGTACCAGAGCAGCCTTTTCACCAGCTGGTGATGGTGAAGAAGTGGGAAAGCTTCAGCAGAGTGCCAAGCCAGGGACCCAGCGGGTTAGTGTGGGTGAAACTTGAAGAGTTTACAGCGGATTAGCTGTGGAAGAGCTCAGGGGGATCCAGTGACATCTGGCTTTTAGAAGTCTAGTGAGAAGCCAGATCTGTAACAAATAACTGCGAGTTACATGTATGTATCTCTATTGAATGTTCAAAGTTCAGTTGCAATAGGAGACAGCAGTTCTACAAATACAGTTGCTGCATCTAGCTTAAAGACCCTCTACCTGTATAGCCGTCTGCCTATTATTTTGTCTTGGAGTCTGACAATTTATATTGCATTTGCCTAAATGTGTTTTTTTTTTTTTCTGGCCCTAACCCTCTCTCCCCCAGTTCTGTTTAAGAGACACTAAATCTCTTTCCTTGCATTCCAATAAGTGACTGGCGCCCATATTTTTAACTTGCAATACACCCACCATGCCTAATAACCCACACTACAAGGAATCATGTTGGGCTCCCTGACTCTGTATGTCACCATTAGCCTTTGGAGGTCGGAGATGCCGCTGCACATGTATAGGCATTTTAATGCATTGCCAGCCTCTAGAACAATGGTTCTTTTTTGAGTCACAAACTCCTTTAAGAATCCAAAAGCTATAGACCCCCTTGCCAGAAACATTCCAATAAACACAAATTTGCATGCAGTGAATTTATGTACTTTACTTTATTTTATTTGATTGCCTCATACATACTGTATGTGACATATGCAAAGTTTGAATAAAGTAAACAATATTAACAAAAGACTCACTCCTTTCCATGTCAAAAGTAATAGTCACTCATTACAAAAATGAAATATAATCATCTTGTGCAATTTAAACAAAACTATTTAAATTCTGCTCAAAACGACTACTACTGCTAGAAAACGAGAATTACCACTTGCTATAATAGAGTAGCACAATATGGTGGCTGTGCAGAGAATGATACAAGTTAAGATAAACAAGGGCCAACAATGAGCCAAGAGGCGCTTAGTGGTCGGCAGTATAAGCAGTGGGAGGGTGCATTTTCTTTCATTTCTTTTAATGGGAAACCATTGATTGGGACAAGGAGGAGGGCTGTATAGTGAATGTAAATGTTATTTTTTTTTCCTGACCTTCAAAGGCCCTCTGAAACCCTGCTCTAGAAGTAGATCCTTTCAAAGTCCACAACAATGATGTTAATGCAGAAAATCAATCCTCATTGGCAAATCCAAAAAACAAATGAAAATATATATTAAGGCATCAAAAATGCACCGCATCGCACTGCAATGCATAAAAAAAATGCACTAGAAATATTATCAAAAGCAGATATGGATAGATGTAAACCTGGCCTAACAGTCAGCCTGGTTTATGACTCTGCAGGTATTGCAGGGACAAATATTTTATCCCATCAGATATTTTTGCTGCAACATTTCTTTCCCAGGGTCTTATTTTTTTGATCATTTTAACAGTCCATGGATTATTTTACTGTTGCACCAAAATTATATAATGAGATTTACTAAAACTGGTGCCATCAGAATCTGGTGCAGCTGTGCATTGTAGCCAATCAGCATCTAACTCCAGACTGTTCAGTTAAGCTTTGACAATCAGCCCAGGTTCACACTGGGTACGATTTAGTTCGATTTGAGATGCGATTTCACATGTGAAATCGCATCTCAAATCGGTGGCAATTGCCGGCAATGACACCGTCTTAATCGGTGCTACGCCGCATCTGCGGCGCTGCACCGATTTCAAAAAGTAGTTCCTGTACTACTTTTTGCGATTTCAGGATGCGATTTACATTGACATCTGTGCAGAACCCTGCACAGATGTCTCCTAAATCGCGCCGAAATCGGGACTGCCAGAGGGAGTGAAATCGCGCGAGTTCACTCCCGCAGCCCAGTGTGAACCAGGGCTAAAACCTGGAAGCTGATTAGTTTCTATGCAGAGCTGCACCATGCAATTTTAATAAATAACCCTCTAAGTGTCTCATTATGTTGCTTTATATATGCACCTTTGTCCTTAAGGGCTCATGCACACTGCAGCTCAAAGGAGCTAAAAAAAAGCAGTTCCTACAGGCCTTTTAGCTCTTATTTTTTCTGCCTGGAAACTCCTCTCCATGTTAGCCAATGTGTCCATGCACACTATGGCTTTTTCAGGAACATGGGTCCTACAGACAGAAAAACCCCCCCACCAAACTCGGTTTTTGAGAGGAGCTAGTGCCCCAAAGAGCTCAAAAAAAGTTTTTCCATCTTTCTGTTTTGTTTATACAGTGGTTAAGAAACTACTATCTAGGAGGGTTTGTGAAAAAAATAAAAAACGCTTATGCTCAAAAAAGCTCAAAGGAGCATGGGGGCTCAATAAAAACTTGCACAAGAGCACGAAAAAGCACAAGCTAAAATAAAAGCTCAAATGTCTGTAAAATAAACTTTTTATTTTTATTTTTTTATGTTCCAATGATTTTTATTCACGTTTTTACAAAACAGAGAACAAAGAGCTTGGCATCTCATTGAGCATCATACAGTGTCTTTAGTATGTGATACAGACAATACACACAAGAAATCCTCCTCTTATAACAAGCATGACCTATTGTCTTTTCCTGATGTAAACCATTCCTTATGCGATCCGGTGTAATGGTGTACATACTATACTCCACCAAATTTCCTACACTGTACTTTTTTTTTTTTTTAATATAATCTTTATTGAATAACACCTCAAGGGGAGAGGTCCGGGTTCCACAGCCAGTATAATTACATTGAACTGATACAGACACATCAACAATACATTTCTCATAACTGGGTCTATGCACGACAGTACAGTGAAAAAATAAACATTACCATGGAAGTATCTAGAAGTATGCAACATCCAGAGTATCCATCTTAGTGATGGCATCGGATTTAAACCTCTCAATTGGAAAACATAATATAAATGGGTTAGGGGAGTACCATCGTCCTAGAGTTAAGAATTAAGTTGACGGTTCCAGGGAATCCCCAGAGACCCTGAGAACCGACAGTGTAAAGGTGGGTGGGGAGGACTATATCGGTACAGAATAAGGTGTTTGTACTCGACCAGAGTAGTATAACAGAGTAGTTATTGAAAAATTTATTTTGCATAATATACATAAAAAAACATTTTAAATAATGAAGACCCGAGACCGACTGTCTCCTAGGGCCATTGGTCCACCCGCACTCCCTCCTCCATCTTGTAGGGACTGCACGTCTGGTGACCCATATGCTCTATTTGTATTGTGTCTTTTTAAATGTACTGTATGTATTAAACAAAATGTGGGAAAAATAGCCCTAATTTCACACTCTCGGCGCTAATGGGGTATAGGTATTTACAGTTGTGCAAATAAAATTATCTATGTCCTATATCTAGGACATGAAAAAAGCAGCTGCTCAAAATAAAACAAAACATATACACATAGTAAAATAATGATAAAAATCATCAAAAGTCTTTATCAATAAAATACAGCAGCGCTTGTGATCGGGGCACAGTTCAAATCCGATCACTCATTCACATTCAAAGAGATAAATGAAAGTAAGAAAGTTCTCCAGAGCTCAGAGGGTGCACAAATATTCCGTGACAAAAAAGGGGGTGCTCTTCAAGACAATTTCAACTGTCCATGATTAGTGACATCACTCGTGAGCCGAACAAAGCATGCGAAGATCCTGTGACAATGTCCCCTCAAGGATGTCTACTCACCAGATTGATGTTATAACAGGCTTTGAACAGTAATGTCATCGGATTCCCTCTTCCTCATGGAGATGATATTCCAGCAGCATGCAGTACTCCTAATGACCATCCGGTGTCAGGGCACATAAAAAAAGCTTGATATGGTGTGATACCATTTAAAAAACTTTTATTATAACATGCTGTTAAAAATCATGCATACAAACAGCAACAAAAAAAACTACTCCACAGAGCAGTAACTGATACAAGGTGTAATGCCTTTCAGCCGGTCATCAGCTCACAGAGGGTGATAGATAGTTTGTGGATGCGAGCGTTTGCCGCTAGCACACTAGATCACTCTCCTAACTGGAGCACAGCTGAACCACAGTGTCAGGCGTACATGTATAAAAATATCGCGAGATCAGGCCCTGACGTTTCGTCCTTCTGACTTCTTCTGAGGGCATAATCTCGCAGGTCACAAGTCAGTGTTAAATAGTGTTCATGTTGTGTCAGCCACGCCTACTGCAATATTAACACCTCGTATTCCTGCTACCACCAGCGAACACACCTGCAGTGTTTCACAGTAATAAACTCACTGGAGCCACATTGCTGCGCATATATGCTGCACTCAGATCACTTAAAATGTATGAATAGTGGAACTTTAAAATAAGGCATTAGTGTTCTCTCAAACTTAATATACTCAGTATAATTACATACATATATATTTTCATCTCTCCGGGAGGTTCAATCTGCATACAAGATATGAAATATCTCTATATATATACACAGATACATGGAAACCCTCCGAAGTTGTAAATGCATCTCTCCATCCAAACGTGAGTAAGTGACAGAGTTACATATGCAGGGCTTTTTTTCTGGGGGAACTTGGGGGAACTCAGTTCCACCACCTTTGGCTCAGACCCTTTGGTGCCCGCTACCACAATCACTTGTGAACACAGAAGTCTGGTTTCTGTGTTTACAAGTGACTGCTTTGTAACCCCCTGAACTCTGCACACTGTATGTAATGCAATTCTGGTATTTAATGCCCCTTTAAGACCCTTCTACTGTTTGTGAAATCTGAACGGGTCGTGGTTGAGTTCCTGCACCTATTTTCTGAGAAAAAAAGCTCTGTACATATGTAACATAAACATCAATCTTGCAGACAAAGAATCTATTCTATTACAATACATAAAACCTCATAAAATCGGTGTAACTCATAGAATTACACTCTACCTAAATATTAATCAATGCAAAAAAAAACACATTATAAAATATAGTATAAAGAAACCCAAAAAACCTTGAAAAAAATCCCATCATATTAGATCTACATAGTGATATGTGGCCATTAAAAGAGGAACCAACAGAATTAATGTAAAAATTGTAATTTGAACATTTCTATACTTTCGGGTATGTTGGCTCAAAACTCGAAAATCATGCATTGCTTTAAAGTAATTAACCTCGAGTTCTACATTCCCATTATACTAGATCTACATAGTGATATATGGCCAATCAAAGGGGAACCAACAGCCTTAATGAAAAAAAAATTGTAGTTTAAACATCTCTATACTTTCGGATATGTTGGCTCGAAACTCGAAAATCATGCATCGCTTATAAAGCAATTCACATCAAGTTCTACATTCAACCCCTTAGGGGTAAGAGTATCCAATAAATAAATCCAAAGAGTTTCACGTTTTGATAGATCACGAACCATATTATTACCTCTCCATGTGGGTTTAATTACATCAATACCCCAGAATCTTAGTCCTGATGGATCCTGGTTGTGATGTATTTTAAAATGAAGTGAAACATTGTGATCTTTATATCCTAACCGGATATTCTTCACATGTTCACCGATCCTCACTCTTAACCGTCTCTTAGTGCGACCCACATACATTAATCCACAAGGACACTTTAAAACGTATACTACGTGTGTAATGTTACAGGTAATAAATTCTTCAATGTTAAACTCTCTATTATTGACTGTAGACCTAAAATTCGTGATACCCCTCACAGGTTCTGACATTGATTTACAGCTTTTACATCTCCTGCAAGCGAAAAAAACTTTTTGCTCCCAGAAAGATGCTGGTTTCGCTGGTGGGTCCAAAACTTTTTTAACGACCTTATCTCCGAAATTCGGAGCTTTCCTATAAATAAATTTAGGGTTTGCTGGAAGTACAGTTTTTTTTTTTTTTTTTTCTTTTCAATCATTTTTATTGAAAAGTACAGGTTTTAAGGTCTTATCAAGGCATAAGATGTGCCAGTGATTCTGTAGTATAGCCTCCACTTCCTTATATTGTGAGTGGAAGGAAGACATAAAACTCCACTCATAATCCTTAAAGTCTTTAAAGGCTTGGTACTTAGGGATATGGAAAAGATTATCCCCAAAAAAGGTGTCAACCCACAATACATTTATTATGGTATCAAAAAGTTAGAGGCCCGGAAAGACGTAATAGTCAGACCGGCAGATAAAGGGGGAGGGGTGGTGATACTTTCGAAAGAATTCTATATTAATCAGATAACAGAGATGTTGTCTGATGAAGAAACATATAGAAAGTTAGACAAGGATCCCACATCCAGATATAACAAGGAACTAACAGCCTTGGTGTATGCGGGATATAAAAAACATGTCCTTACGGTAAAGGAAAAAAGATATCTGACGCCGAGTAGTGTACGCATCCCAACCATCTATACACTCCCCAAAATTCATAAAGATCCACTTAACCCCCCAGCCAGACCAATCGTGAATGGTATTGGCTCAGTAACCTCGAGATTAGGACAATACTTGGACCAATTTCTACAGGGAAGTGTTCAAAAAACTAGGGCTTACTTGAAGGATACAAAGGACTTATTGCAGTCATTACAATCAGTACAGTTATCTAGAAAAAATGAAGTTTACTTAGTAACCGCTGACGTCACTTCATTGTACACAGTGATACAACATGACGACGCGTTACTAGCCCTTAACTGGACGCTAAGTCAGAGGGATGACCTCCCTTACCATCAGAAAGTATTTCTAAGAGATGTTTTAGATTTTTGTTTATCCCATAATTATTTTTGGTTTGATAATCACTTCTATACCCAAAAGAAAGGTGTAGCGATGGGCGCTAAATTTGCACCGAGCATCGCCAATTTGTTTATGGGAGAGTTTGAAGATAAATTTGTTTTTTTTTAATAGACGAGTTGAATTATTATTCTATAGGCGTTTTATAGATGATGTACTGTTCCTGTGGGAAGGGTCTTTAACCTCCTTGGAAACTTTTTTGATGTATTTAAATGAAAATCCTAATAATATTAAGTTGACGAGCCATTTTAGTAAAGAAAAAATCGACTTTTTAGACGTAACTATTTATAGAAAAGGAGATTGTTTGGAAACAAAAGTATTTTTTAAACCTACGGATCGTAATAGCTTCCTACCCATGCAGAGTGGTCATCACCCTGCATGGTTAAAAAATATCCCAAAAGGTCAACTGATGAGAGTCAAAAGAAACTGCTCGACATTGGAAGACTATGATGAACAATCAGAGATCTTAAAAGGCAGATTCAGGGAGAAGGGATATAATGCTCAAAAATTAGATGTTATATCTGAAGAGATTAAACTTATCCCACGGGTGGATGTGCTGAAGAATTCAGTTAAAAGCTCCGACTTTAAGGATTATGAGTGGAGTTTTATGTCTTCCTTCCACTCACAATATAAGGAAGTGAAGGCTATACTACAGAATCACTGGCACATCTTATGCCTTGATAAGACCTTAAAACCTGTACTTCCAGCAAACCCTAAATTTATTTATAGGAAAGCTCCGAATTTCGGAGATAAGGTCGTTAAAAAAGTTTTGGACCCACCAGCGAAACCAGCATCTTTCTGGGAGCAAAAAGTTTTTTTCGCTTGCAGGAGATGTAAAAGCTGTAAATCAATGTCAGAACCTGTGAGGGGTATCACGAATTTTAGGTCTACAGTCAATAATAGAGAGTTTAACATTGAAGAATTTATTACCTGTAACATTACACACGTAGTATACGTTTTAAAGTGTCCTTGTGGATTAATGTATGTGGGTCGCACTAAGAGACGGTTAAGAGTGAGGATCGGTGAACATGTGAAGAATATCCGGTTAGGATATAAAGATCACAATGTTTCACTTCATTTTAAAATACATCACAACCAGGATCCATCAGGACTAAGATTCTGGGGTATTGATGTAATTAAACCCACATGGAGAGGTAATAATATGGTTCGTGATCTATCAATACGTGAAACTCTTTGGATTTATTTATTGGATACTCTTACCCCTAAGGGGTTGAATGTAGAACTTGATGTGAATTGCTTTATAAGCGATGCATGATTTTCGAGTTTCGAGCCAACATATCCGAAAGTATAGAGATGTTTAAACTACAATTTTTTTTTCATTAAGGCTGTTGGTTCCCCTTTGATTGGCCATATATCACTATGTAGATCTAGTATAATGGGAATGTAGAACTCGAGGTTAATTACTTTAAAGCAATGCATGATTTTCGAGTTTTGAGCCAACATACCCGAAAGTATAGAAATGTTCAAATTACAATTTTTACATTAATTCTGTTGGTTCCTCTTTTAATGGCCACATATCACTATGTCGATCTAATATGATGGGATTTTTTTCCAAGGTTTTTTGGGTTTCTTTATACTATATTTTATAATGTGTTTTTTTTTGCATTGATTAATATTTAGGTAGAGTGTAATTCTATGAGTTACACCGATTTTATGAGGTTTTATGTATTGTAATAGGATAGATTCTTTGTCTGCAAGATTGATGTTTATGTTACATATGTAACTCTGTCACTTACTCACGTTTGGATGGAGAGATGCATTTACAACTTCGGAGGGTTTCCATGTATCTGTGTATATATATAGAGATATTTCATATCTTGTATGCAGATTGAACCTCCCGGAGAGATGAAAATATATATGTATGTAATTATACTGAGTATATTAAGTTTGAGAGAACACTAATGCCTTATTTTAAAGTTCCACTATTCATACATTTTAAGTGATCTGAGTGCAGCATATATGCGCAGCAATGTGGCCCCCGTGAGTTTATTACTGTGAAACACTGCAGGTGTGTTCGCTGGTGGTAGCAGGAATACGAGGTGTTAATATTGCAGTAGGCGTGGCTGACACAACATGAACACTATTTAACACTGACTTGTGACCTGCGAGATTATGCCCTCAGAAGAAGTCAGAAGGACGAAACGTCAGGGCCTGATCTCGCGATATTTTTATACATGTACGCCTGACACTGTGGTTCAGCTGTGCTCCAGTTAGGAGAGTGATCTAGTGTGCTAGCGGCAAACGCTCGCATCCACAAACTATCTATCACCCTCTGTGAGCTGATGACCGGCTGAAAGGCATTACACCTTGTATCAGTTACTGCTCTGTGGAGTAGTTTTTTTTGTTGCTGTTTGTATGCATGATTTTTAACAGCATGTTATAATAAAAGTTTTTTAAATGGTATCACACCATGTGGAAGGCGGGGCCGCAGGCGTGCCTGAGTTTGTAGGAGGAGTCGGAGGGCTATTTATCCCTCCTCCCCTCTAATGTCCGACGTCGGTGGGGTTTCTGGGTAGCCGCGTCACTTCCGGTTCTTGCAGGGCGGCTGCAAGACCAGGTGTCTCACTATGGTTCATCTGCTGGGCAAACCCTCGTCTGGCTACATGCAGGCACAGCCCCCCCCCCCTTTTTACCAGCGCTCACACCGAGCTGGGGGGGGGGGGGGTGCCCCGCTCACAGACTTCCGGAGCTTTCGCCAGCCATTGCAGTTATTTCTCACGCAGGGGGAGGGGGGCACCCGTCCATCCACACCCACGCACGCTGCCTGGGCTCTATTTGGCAGTGAGGGGGCCTTCTCCTTCCGGGATCACGCATGTGGGGCACCCCTCCGTCCACCCTCCGGCTCCTTTGGGCTACACTGGGAGAGGGGGGGGCATCCGTCCGCCCGGCTGCCTCTCCCAGTGCTCGCGCCGGGGGGAGGGGGGTTCTGCAGACATCCTTTCCCTGGGCGCCATCCGGTAGCATGGAGGGGTCGGCCGCCCGGAGCTCAGTGCAGCAGTGGTGTGTCCATCTAGCCATTCCCCCACCAATGTTGCCGGAGTGCTCTCTGGCTGCTAGGGCAGGATGTTGCTCACGCCGGGGGGGGGGGGGGGCATCCCTCCATCTGCTCACCCACGCTGCCTGAGCTCCATCGGGCATTGAGGAGGCCGCCCGCTTCTCCCATGGCTTGGGGGGGACCTCACACTCGCCCGCTCTCTCACGCTGGCAGGCTCATCTAGCTTGTGTCCTCCCGCTCATCCCAGTGCTGGGGGGGGGGGGCGCACATCCACCCATGCTGCAGGGCTCAGTCTACCTTTTAGGAGGCCGCCCGGTGCTCGCGCCGGGGGGGGGGGGGGGGGACGACACGCACATCAGTCCACCCACCCACCCATCCTGTTAAGCCTCGGCTAGGACTCTGTCCGGTGTCTCAGCGGTTCTGGGAAAGGGGGGGGGAGTTGGTGGGATGTCATTGCATGTTTCTTGTCAGTATGTTTTTGTTTTTTGTCACAGCAGGTTCTGTCAGTATGTTTCTGTCTCAGCGGTTCTGTCAGTATGTTTCTGTCTCAGCGGTTCTGTCGGTATGTTTCTGTCTCAGCGGTTCTGTCGGTATGTTTCTGTCTCAGCGGTTCTGTCAGTATGTTTCTGTCTCAGCGGTTCTGTCAGTATGTTTCTGTCTCAGCGGTTCTGTCAGTATGTTTCTGTCTCAGCGGTTCTGTCAGTATGTTTCTGTCTCAGCGGTTCTGTCAGTATGTTTCTGTCTCAGCGGTTCTGTCAGTATGTTTCTGTCTCAGCGGTTCTGTCAGTATGTTTTTTGTCTCAGCGGTTCTGTCAGTATGTTTTTTGTCTCAGCGGTTCTGTCAGTATGTTTTTTGTCTCAGCGGTTCTGTCAGTATGTTTTTTGTCTCAGCGGTTCTGTCAGTATGTTTTTTGTCTCAGCGGTTCTGTCAGTATGTTTTTTGTCTCAGCGGTTCTGTCAGTATGTTTTTTGTCTCAGCGGTTCTGTCAGTATGTTTTTTGTCTCAGCGGTTCTGTCAGTATGTTTTTTGTCTCAGCGGTTCTGTCAGTATGTTTTTTGTCTCAGCGGTTCTGTCAGTATGTTTTTTGTCTCAGCGGTTCTGTCAGTATGTTTTTTGTCTCAGCGGTTCTGTCAGTATGTTTTTTGTCTCAGCGGTTCTGTCAGTATGTTTTTTGTCTCAGCGGTTCTGTCAGTATGTTTTTTGTCTCAGCGGTTCTGTCAGTATGTTTTTTGTCTCAGCGGTTCTGTCAGTATGTTTTGTCTCAGCGGTTCTGTCAGCGGTATGTTTTCTGTCTTGGCATGTTCTGTCATAGCGGTTGCAGTCACTGTCTGTTTCCTGTCATGACATAGCGATGCGGTCAGCAGCATGCTTCTGTCGCGGAGCATTTTCACTGTCGCCGCTCTGTCATCAGTTTCGGTCACAGCAGCTCAGTCCATGGCGTGTTTCTGTCATGGCGTGTTTCTGTCATGGCGTGTTTCTGTCATGGCGTGTTTCTGTCATGGCGTGTTTCTGTCATGGCGTGTTTCTGTCATGGCGTGTTTCTGTCATGGCGTGTTTCTGTCGTCACGCAGGTTCAGCTTGCACCAGTGGCCGTTCTAGCTTTGTTCGTTTCCATGTCTCATTATTTTGCATGGGTTGCTTTCCTGGTCCGGTTGGCTAGGGCTCGCATCACGGGGTCTGTCACATCTACAGATCCATTCGGGCTGAGGTTTTTTGTTTTCCAGACGATTGTTCACCTCAGACTTCTCGCCTGTCATGTCACGTCTGGCTACGCATTGGGTTTCATTTCACGGGCAGGACTACCCACCACGGTCTGTGGGTCCACGGGTCCTCAGTGTTCTGCTGTGCAGCAGGTCACTCGCACTCACTCACGTTATTCACGGGGGGGGGGGGGGGGTCGTCGGGTTCTTTGACATGCTGGGGTCCCTCCGTCACTGCCATGTCTTCATACTTGGGTAGGCACAGAGGGGGTTATGTTTCTGTTGGGGGTCCTACTCCAGCAGGGTTGGGCACATAGCTTGTCGGTACTATGCAGTCACAGCACACAAACAGCCTTGTAGCTTTATTTGTTTTCTTTGTCTCGTCATACTGTTCTTTCGGGTATAGTTAGCCAGGGTGCGCATCTCAGGATCTGTCACGTCTACAGATCCATACGGGCTGAGGTTTCGTTTTTAAATGATTGTTGACCACAATCTTCTCGCCTGTATAACATACGTCATACATGCACGTTCATTCTTACGCCTATACATCTACCCACCACGGTCTGTGGGTACATCGCCTTGAGTGTGTCGTTTTTAATTACCTGTCTGCGCGGCAGGTTACTCAGGCTCGCTTACTGCTTACACTTGTCACATACACTTGGGTAGGATCTGTCGTCAGGTTCATTCACGCGCTGAGGTCTGGTCATTTCTGCTCACATCTTTGGCCCAGGCAGCTACAGTGGGGGGGGGGGGTGTCTCATGTTTTGTTGTCTGTTGTCTTTTCTTTCGGTTTTCTAGGGTGGGCGTGCGGCACGTTTAGGGGGCGACACATTCTGGTGCATCCCGCCTGCTCCACGTGGGGGGTACAGAGCATGGCAGTACGCCGTCACTCAGGGGTTGGCCCGTACTTGGCTCAGCAGGGTGGTAAGGCTACAAGGGGTTATCCTTTTTTCCGGCCGCAGCAGAATAGGCGGTACATTTCAGTTTGGGTCCAGTTCCATCCCGGCTGTTTCACATACCAGCATTGAGCGTGTTCTGGCCGTTCCTGCTAGGACAATTTTATTAGGGTTCTCATCCATGGAGTCGTTGCTTCTTATCTTTGGGGCTGTTCTCTTGTTCATAGGTTGCCAGATCGTCGGGGCGGGTCCGTCAGGCCGGGCTCTTTGTCCATTGCCCGGCCTGTTGATAGGGGGGGTCCCAGTTACTCGGGTAGGTCAGGTCATTCCATGTCTGGTTCTGTCTCTGTATCGTTGCATATCGCTACTGCGTGGTGGCCTCGTCCTTAACATCAGCGACTCATCTTTCGGGTACCCGGCTCTCAAACCTCTTCCCTCCTATCAGTTGTCCATTTTTTGCATCTCTCCTTCTCACGTCCCCTTACCAGGTATGGATAGTTAGGTCAGTGGTTGTGGGTGTTTGACATGGGTCACTGGTTGCTTCCTATTGGATGGTGTTGCTTTCGCAGGGCTCCTCAGGGCGGCCCTTGTTCCATTCCCCCACGTATCCTCTCGCCACCAGCAGTGGTTCCCATGTATGTGCTTTTGGAGGAAAGCTTAGTCGGTCAGGCACGGGACAGTCATTTTGGTTTCGGGGTTCCTTCCAATCATCGGTTCTTGGGACGCTGTTTTTTTCTGCTGTTGTAACGGATGGTTATCGGAGCCGTTCTTGAGACTGTCAGGGCATGCTTTCTCTACCAGACAGATATTCGTGCCCTTCCATTTCTTTTATCACACCTACTTCTGGGTCTTTTTGCCCACTTATAGGCGTACTGTCCAGCGAGGCTAATGGCACACCTCAGGCCTGGGTAGTTAGGGTATCGTATTCCTCGGTGTAGACTCTGACTACAAGTGGAAGGCGGGGCCGCAGGCGTGCCTGAGTTTGTAGGAGGAGTCGGAGGGCTATTTATCCCTCCTCCCCTCTAATGTCCGGCGTCGGTGGGGTTTCTGGGTACCCACCCACCCGTTCCCCCTTTTTTTCATGTTATCATTTTCTTCATTAATTTCTTCATGATTACTTCAGGGTATGCCCACTTATAGGCGTACTGTCCAGCGAGGCTAATGGCACACCTCAGGCCTGGGTAGTTAGGGTATCGTATTCCTCGGTGTAGACTCTGACTACAAATCAAGCTTTTTTTATGTGCCCTGACACCGGATGGTCATTAGGAGTACTGCATGCTGCTGGAATATCATCTCCATGAGGAAGAGGGAATCCGATGACATTACTGTTCAAAGCCTGTTATAACATCAATCTGGTGAGTAGACATCCTTGAGGGGACATTGTCACAGGATCTTCGCATGCTTTGTTCGGCTCACGAGTGATGTCACTAATCATGGACAGTTGAAATTGTCTTGAAGAGCACCCCCTTTTTTGTCACGGAATATTTGTGCACCCTCTGAGCTCTGGAGAACTTTCTTACTTTCATTTATCTCTTTGAATGTGAATGAGTGATCGGATTTGAACTGTGCCCCGATCACAAGCGCTGCTGTATTTTATTGATAAAGACTTTTGATGATTTTTATCATTATTTTACTATGTGTATATGTACTGTATGTATTGTTGTTTTTTTATGTATATTATGCAAAATAAATTTTTCAATAACTACTCTGTTGTACTACTCTGGTCGAGTATAAACACCTTATTCTGTACCGATATAGTCCTCCCCGCCCACCTTTACACTGTCAGTTCTCAGGGTCTCTGGGGATTTCCTGGAACTGTCAACTTAATTAGTGATGGCATCGGAAGGCACGGGACCCCTCCACTTCCTTTTCACGTTTTCTCACGAGAACTCATAACAAGCATTGTAGAGATAAGGAAGGAAGAAGAAGGATAGAAGGGAGCAGGAAGAAAGGGGCTTATAAGGAAGAAAAAAGGGGGGGGGGGTCAATCCAGGGAGTGGGTGCCAGCGGAACTGTACTTCTTTTTGCATGGCCTTGTGCATGCTCCATGTCTTAGGCCAGAGAATTTTTATTTTTTTAAAGATATTTTATTGGTATTTCTCTTTGTTTTATAAAGCCAAAAGAAAGCAATAAAAAAGAGGTTGAGAAAACAAAAAACAACTGCAATGTAACAAGTCATTGGACTAAATGTGGTAGGCTAGGAAACAGAGGGGGGGAATAAAACCGTTTTTCAGGAATTGATCTATCACTTAGCACAGATATGCCAGGAAGCCATAAAATATGCCAACAAATCATAAGGTGATCAGATGGAAGTGTGGTGTTATTTTACATGATCTATCCATGTTATGTTGTAGAGGGTACCATTAAGATCATGAATAGCAGAAATATTTAGGAGAAGGAGATGGAAAAATGGCACATTTTAGAAGAGTATAAAGTTCCAGAGGGCAGTGTTCCTTATATACTGGCGAGGCATTATTTGCTCCTTTAGCTGAAGATGAGGGAGTTTTTGGGGGGCGTCGGTGGTAGTCTGGAAATCCTATAAAGATTTAATTCTTGTGGTCCTGTAGCACTCTAGCTATGTATAGCCCTCACTTGCGATTTAATTTCAGTGTTGTTTGGAAATGAGAAAGGACCAGGTCTAGTTTTTCTTTCCGCAGTAAGTTCAGCAGGTCATTTTTAACATCCTTAATGGTAGGAGGGGAGGATGAAGTCCATTGTTTAAGGATGGCTCTTCTGGCTGCCATGTAGCATGTGGCCAGCCATGCTTTGTTGTGAAAGTAGAGCGTATATATCCTTACGAGGTTGGAGTCCAGTAATCGTGGCAGCAAATAACTCAAGTTGGTCCCAAAAACTTGAGATGAGGACGCATGACCAGAGCCTGTGTAGCAGGAAGTGCCTGTGGTCATTGCATAAGGGACAGTAATGACGGTCAGGATATTGAGCTTGCCTTTAAGTGGTAGTAAACTCTGTACTACCACTTTTACCTTCAGGTAAGCCTATAATAAGGCTTACATGTAGATATTCCCCTCGCAATGCACCGCTATCTGCAGAGGATTAGATTAAAGACCCAGGGAGGTCGGGAAGACCCCATAAGCCCTTCTTATACTTCCTGCCATAAGGTAGAAGGATCCACATCATCTGGTGAGTGAACATCCATACTTTATTTGTTTGCACAATCCATGTAGGTGGTTTTTTATCTGGATCATTCAAGTAACTGTTTGGGATTTTGCTTCTTCACATAAATATTTTGAACTATTATTTATTTACCAATTGGTTTACTCATGATTGCCACGTTATAGAGATTTTCGCTATCATCATAATTTTTTTCACATTGGTTGCAATTTGTATCTAGATATACAAATTTAATATCTAGGTATATAAATTTATTTAAATCCAAACTTGTTAGATCCATTTTGGGGGATTGGCAAGTGCTATTCGCACATGAGGTCCTGTGCCCAGCTTTAATAAAATGTGTAAAGACTGAGTTTAGTTATCCAATCATCCAACAAAATAAATTCCTCATTACTTATATCATCTGCACATGATTGGATAATTGCAATAAATCTTCAAACAGTTTATTGTCTGAACATTCTCAAATCCTTTAGTAAATCAGCCTCATAGTGTGGGGGAATACAAACTTTTGTTCCAATTATATAGTCACAGGATAAAAAAACAAATGTATTTAAATGTAGCTGGTATTTGCACCTGAATCTGTTTGTATATTCGCTTTATATAGGTAAGGGCTGCAGCATGAACCAGTAAAGGCCAGTTCACATGTATGTTTTTGGTGCGTCATGTTTCACGTGTACTACCATTGAACTCATGAACATTTGGAGGAAAGCGCATCAAAGTCCTGCATGCTGTAGCTTTGATGTGCTTTTATCAAACCATGCATTCTAATAGAGTACAAGGGTACCATACCTAAAAATGCTCGTAAAACCTGCTTAAAAACACAAAGCACCAATAATGCACTGCCCACACGGCGCAAAGGCTGTAATACATTGCAAACTTCTGTTGCATAGCTTAAAGCAGAGTTC
Source organism: Rana kukunoris (assembly GCA_029574335.1). NCBI lineage: Eukaryota > Metazoa > Chordata > Amphibia > Anura > Ranidae > Rana > Rana kukunoris. The sequence continues at coordinate 174,902,246 of CM056052.1, forward strand.
CACCCAAACGTGGAATTTCCACTCACTTGTCTCCTTTGTCCTTCCGGTGCCACATTTTGCACATATAAGGGGGGAGAGCAGGTACCTGTTTTTGACAGGTACTCTGTCCCCACTTCCACAGATGTCTAGCTCCCTCCTCCGCCACCAGGCCAATAAGGGAGCGGGTACCTGTTTTTGACAGGTACTCTGTCCCCACTTCCACAGATGTCTAGCTCCCTCCTCCGCCACCAGGCCAATAAGGGAGCGCAATGCGCTTTGCACATGTGCAGTAGAGACCCGGCCGTGAAGCCACAATGCTTCACTGCCAGGTTCCCTTACAGGCAATTGCGGCAGTAGCTCCCAACAGCTGATGGAAACATCAGCTGTGGTGCCGACATCACTGGACTCCAGGACAGGTAAGTGTCCTAATATTAAAAGTCAGCAGTTGCAGTAATCCGTTTTAAAGTAGCATTAAAAAATCCATCATATATTTTTTGTTAGTTCTGCCCCCTATAGTACAAAGTACACCTAGTACTTTGTCCCATGTTGCTAAGTCCTTTCTAACCATGGTTTGAGTTCTGACCTGCCCTTCTCCCCATTTGCCTCTGCCGATCTGTCATCAGCTAGGAAGAAGATGGCTGATTCAGAAGTGCATCTTGTCTTGGCTGTGAGCACTTTCCACAGACAAGCAGCAAGAGGAATGCAGAGCTTCTCCTCAGCCAGATATGAATCGGCTATCTCCTTCACAGCTGTTGTCAGATCAGCTGCAGAAGGAGGGGAGGAGGTCAGGTCAGATCTAATAACTATGATTAGAAAGCCCTTAGCAACATGGGATTGCATTGCATGGTCACAATAAAATACACATCCCCCAGTAAACTATGTTAAAATTCTCACCCTGGCACTTGCAGATTAAAATTGCAATACTGATGCTTCCTGCTATCTCAGTGCTGCTTTCGTGAACTTTCTAATCTTCACAGAAAGCGTTTACAGTTGACACTGCAGTCTCTGGTCAGTCTGTTAGCTTAGCGAAAGGAGGGGGGAACAGGAGAAAGAAGCAGGGAGTACCTTGCCATCCTAGGCTGATGGGCTGTGTGTTTTTATTGATGCGCACAGTGTAGGGAGACAGTAGTCTCTGCATGCAAGGGTGACTCTATAGCAGTGTTTTTCAACCTTTTTTCAACCAAGGCACACTTTAAAATCTGTCAGAATCTCGAGGCACACCAAACCAAAAATGTGAAAAATAAATTATGCCACTTGCTATTTGCACAGTGGTTCAATTAGTTAAAACAAAACACAATATAATACCCCAATTTGTGGGTAACCTTCATCTTTTCTGTGAAGAACACTAGCAGCAGACAATGTAATCCAGCAATAGCACATACCTACATGCCTTTGATTAAAAATGATTAGAAAATTATTTTTACTTCCAGCTAAATACTTCTGAAACTCGCAATAAGAAAGTATGCAATTTTCTATTACGTTTTGTCCTGGAAGGTGTCCACCTTATTATGTTATTATGCAAAGATTAATTTTACATTCTGCCTACACCAATGCTATGTAAGGTTGCCACGTATCCAGTAAAAATTTTACTTATCACCAATTACATTAATGGGACCATAAGGCTGATATTTTTCTTTTTTTGATAAGGCCGATATTTTCCCAAAAATGGAGGCAACTTTAATGCTACGCTTTTGGATATAAACACTGAAGCCACTGATTTTACCCCCAAAAAATACCTGGCAAGTCAACGCAAATAAAAAGAAAAAACGTGACAAAGAAGCTTTTCAAAACAATGGCTAACCTGTGTACATATGTTGATGTGTGTCAACATGGAGGAGGAGGCGAGGAGCCGAGGAGAGAAGAGCCGCTGTACCGAGCTGGTCCCTGAGCGGGGATGGATCATGTGACATCATGGCGTGCTGGGCGGCTTTGTAATTCCCTCCTTCTGAGCTTGCAGCGCCTATGATGAACATCACACGTCTCGTAGTCACGGATTGGAGCAGTAAGACCTCCATCATAGGCGCTGCAGCTTCCGGAAGCCGGGATCTGTGTCTTTCGACTCCACACTCGGCAACACACGGTGCTCGCTCGGAGCTCATAATTAGTTATCCTCCTAACCTGCACTGTAATAACAAATATTAACCAAGTTGGGGGTCATTTTGCCGCGGCACACCTGGGACTCTTCACGGCACACCAGTGTGCCGCGGCACACTGGTTGAAAAACACTGCTCTATAGGATGCTACAAGAGAAAGCAGACACTCTGAAACAGGAAACCTGGGTTCGGGCACCATCTTAAACTGGAACTGAAGCAAGGATTTAAAGATGAAGAAGCTGCCAGTAAGTGATTTAATCAGCTAATAAAAGTTCTTAAAAATGGAGGGTTTAATTGCACTTTCTTGTTGAGAACATGCTTGACGGAGAGAGAGCAAAGTGAGTGTAGTGATTGCCTTTGGTAATATTTTAGTATCCAGCCAGCACAGTGGTGGTAGGGGTGATTATTTGACTGGGATGCCTGGATCACTAGTATTTCTGTGCAAATTTTGGTAGGAAAAATAGTTCACATACTGTAGGTCACAGGTGTCAAACTGGCAGCCCTCCAGCTGTTGTAGAACTACAAGTCCCATGTGGCTTTGCAAGGCTGACAGTTACAAGCATGACTCCCACAGGCAGATGAATGATGAGACTTGTAGTTCTGCAACAGCTGGAGGGCTGCCAGTTTGGCACCCCTGCATAGGTGTAGGTTAACTTGCTAATGTTTGTACAATGTACATTAGGGTAAATAAATCTATAATTTGTTTTTACATGTTTGTTTTTATGTACAGCTGTGGCCAAAAGTTTTGAGAATGACACAAATATAATATTTTCACAGAGTCTTCTCCTTCAGTGTTTTTGGATATTTTTGTTAAATGTTACTATAATATACTGAAGTATAATTCCAAGCATTCCAGAAGTGTCAAAGGCTTTTATTGACAATTACATTAAGTTTATGCAATGAGTCAATATTTTCAGAGTTGACTCTTCTTTTTTAAGACCTCTGTCATTCACCCTGGCATGCTGGCAATCCACTTGTGGGCCACATCCTGACTGATGGCAGCCTATTCTTGCAGAATTAATGCTTGGAGTTTGTCAGAATTTGTGGGGGTATTTTTTTGTTCACCCGCCACTTAAGGATTGACCACAAGTTCTCAATGGGATTAAAGTCTGGAGAGTTTCCTGGCCATGGACCCAAAATGTGATGTTTTGTTCCCCAAGTCACTTAGTTATCTCTTTTGCCTTATGGTGAGGTGCTCCATCATGCTGGAAAAGGCATTGTTCATCACCAGACTGTTCTTGGATGGTTGGGAGAAGTTGCTCTCGGAGGATGTTTTTGTCCCATTCTTTATTCATGGCTGTGTTCTTGGGAAAATCTTGGCTGAGAAGCAACCTCACACATGAATGGTCTCAGGATGCTTTACTGTTGGCATGACATATGACTGGTGGTACTGCTCACCTTTTCTTCTCCGGACAAGGGTTTTTCCAGATGCCCCAAACAATTGGAAAGGGGATTCATCAGAGAAAATTACTTTACCCCAGTCCTCAGCAGTCCAATCCCTGAACCTTTTTTGGAATATCAGTCTGTCCCTGATGTTTTTCCAGGAGAGAAGTGGCTTCTTTGCTGCCCTTCTTGAAACCAGGCCATCCTCCAAAAGTCTTTGCCTCACTGTGTGAGCAGATGCACTCACACCTGCCTGTTGCCATTCCTGAGCAAGCTCTGCATTGGTGGTGCCCTGACCCCGCAGCTGAATCGGAGTGGAGATGGTCCTGGCACTTGCTGGACTTTCTTGGGCGCCCTGAATCCTTTCTTCACAAATGCAGTGGAAATGTTTTTTTATGGGATTAAGTTCATTTTAATGGCAAAGAGGGACTTTATTAATTGCAATTCATCTGATCACTCTTCATAATATTCATATATGTAAATTGCCATCATAAACACGGAAGCAGCGGACTTTGTGAAAATTTATATTTCTGTCATTCTCAAAACTTTTGGCCACGATTGGTACTACTTTTGGTACTATGGTCAGGATATTTTTTTTTAAATTAACATTTTGCCCTGATAAACAGGAAACATTACTTATTCATATTATACAGTATTCTGTCCAGCCAGACAATGGAGCTCTAGTCTTCTTTTTACACATTTCAGCTATTTCATCTGTGCTATAAAACTGTAATTTTCAGCATTTACACAATGAGTGGTTTGTGTCAAACAAATGAGGGGGTGTCAGAACAAGCTCATGTCTTTTTAGCTAACCCATAGTGCTTTGGAAGTTTTTTTAAATGAATTGTGGAAAAATGTTGTACTACAGTGCATAAAACTAGAGTTCAAAGTGGTAGTAAACTCTGTTACACCACTTGTACCTACAGGTAGACCTATAATAAGGCTTACCTGTAGGTACTGTGAATATCTTCTGAACTTGCACATATATTCAGAGTGCATGCAGCCAATGACATCACCGGTCCGGACCTTCAGAACCCGTGCCATACATGGCAGCTCCCGTGCACATGTGTGGGATTGATGTCTTTGCGCCCCAGGCAACTCATGTAGCGGAGGCCCCGAATCCAGAAGGAAGACCAGGAAAAGACGTCGACCATCTCTGTGGTAACATTGTGGCGCTGGAAGGGCTTTGTTCTAAGAGACGTCTATAATAATGTGCTAGTATGTGATGCTTACTAGCACATTATGACATTGTTTGCAGGGAATTTTTATTTTTTATTTTTTTTACTACCTGCGGTTTACTGCTGCTTTAATATGTATACAAGGAAAACAAAATAAAGCTGACCCAAAACACATTACATTTCTTCTTTTGTTATGCAGTACTAACTTTTTTTTGTTTTTGTTAAATGAAGCAAAGAATAACATTACAGTTTTGCTGTAGATGATTTTTAATTTGTTACCAGTATGACCTTCCCTGACCGTGCCATGTTGTGCTTACTCAGTAATATTCTTATCAGGGAAAAAGAGGAAGTATAATGATTTCAAGTACATTGTGGAACTATGGTTTGTTCACATGAGTGATTCTACCCTGCAATCTATATAGCCTACACCTTGCTTAGGGTTGTTAAGCTACATGCTTTTCCTGTATGTGACCTTTTCTCATGAAATGAGGAATTGATGCCAGCTAAATGTAAACTGACATAAAGAAACAGAAAACGTGGGCAGTGTTGACACCAGCATCTTTCAAGAATGCTTGAAAACCGTTAACACAAACAAGTGAAATGTGTTATTTTTGGCTTTCATGGTTTTAGGCATCGCTATATGAACACTGTTAGCGACTTCCGTTTTTCAAGCCAACAAGCATTTCACTGACATTGTTCTATTTAAAAGAGAAATAAACATGCATGTGGCACTAAAAAGTTGTTATTTGGAATAGTTTGCTGGTTTGTATGATTGTAATGATACCAATTCAGACATCCCGAAAATTGGTTCAGATAAAAAAAAGCTGCAGCATTAAAGATCTAATGAAGTGGAGCTGACACTTTCTATTTAACCACTTAAGACCCGGACCATTATGCAGGTAAAGGACCTGGCCAGTTTTTGCGATTCGGCACTTCGCCGATTTAACTGACATTTGCACGGTCGTGCGATGTGGCTCCCAAACAAAATTGGCGTCCTTTTTTTCCCACAATAGAGCTTTCTTTTGGTGGTATTTAATCACCTCTGCGGTTTTAATTTTTGCGCTAAAAAAACAAAAATAGAGCGACAATTTTGAAAAGAAATTCTATATTTTTTACTTTTTGGTATAATAAATATCCCCAAAAAATATATAAAAAAAACATTTTTTTTCCTCAGTTTAGGTCGATACGTATTCTTCTAAATATTTTTGGTAAAAAAAATCGCAACAAGCGTTTATTGATTGGTTTGCGTAAAAGTTATAGCGTTTACAAAATAGGGCATTTTTATTAATATTTTTTTTTTACTAGTAATGGCGGCGATCAGCGTTTTTTTTTCGTGACTGCGACATTAAGGCGGACACATCGGACACTTTTGACACATTTTTGGGACCATTGTCATTTTCACAGCGAAAAGTGCTATAAAAATGCACTGATTACTCCTGATTGAAGGAGTTAATCACTAGTGGGCGCTAAAGGGCTTAAGTGTGCCCTAAGGGAGTGATTCTTACTGTAGGGGGGCATGGCTGTAGACGTGACGTCACTGATCATCGTTCCCTATATCACGGAACAGACGATCAGTGTCACTGCCACACAGAAGAACGGGGAAGGTGTGTTTACACTTACCTCTCCCCATTCTTCAGCTCCTGTGACTGATCGCGGAACAACGGCGGCGATCAGGTCCCGCAGTCACAAAGCTTCGGACCGATTCGCGTGCATGCCCCATGGCTGGGCTCTTAAAAGCAACGTACCTGTACGTGCCTGTGCCCAGCCGTGCTATTCTGCCGACGTATATCGTCGGTAGGGGGTCCTTAAAGGGGTGGTTCCCCTAAAAATAAACTTTTAACATTGCATTTCTCCTCTTAAATACATCTAGAATCGGCTGGTATTTTAAAAAAATCCGTCCGTACATACCATTTTCTTCATGTAGTCTCACTGCCGATTCTGGTATGATGGTTGGGGACAGGCATCCGATCGACACATACAGCGCGTCACGAGATGCCGAAAGAAGCCGAACGTTGGTGCGGCTCTATATGGTGCATGCACACCAACGTTCGGCTTCTTTCGGCATCTCATGACGCACTGTATGCGTCGATCGGATGCCTGTCAATCAAGTAGGCACGCCCTACCCTGACCGTCAGACCCGGAAGCGGAGGTGAGACTACATGACTAAAATGGTATGTACGGACGGATTTTTTTAAAAATACCAGCCGATTCTAGATGTAATTAAGAGGAGAAATGCAATGTTAAAAGTTTATTTTTAGGGGAACCACCCCTTTAAGTGGTTAATCACAATGAGTATTTGCTGTCTTGTGATTAAACCAAAGGATTAAAATGGTTCTAATGTCAATTTTTTTTTTTACCTTAATGCATTGTATAAAAAACATTCCCACTACCTTTTCTCCTCCACTCTGTCCCTAAACACTTACCTGGCTTCTTTCATTTCTCCAGCAATGTCATTTCTGCACCAATTCTCCACTGTCCATAGACACACAGGGGTAGATTTACTAAAACTTGAGCACTTGTATCTGATGCAGGTGTGTATCAGCTTCTAACTTTTACTTGTTCAATTAGGCTTTGGCAAAAATCGTTTTTTAAGCAGAGCTGCACCATAGTTTGCCCTCCCCAGTTTTAGTAAATCTCCCCCATTTAATCTGGATTGGGAGCATATCTGCATGGGTGCCTCCATGGTTACATTGTCTGGTTGAAAAAATACCATCCAGTTCAACCAATACAAGAGAGGAAAATATATGTACAATCCTATACCCACAGTTGATCAAGAGGAAGGCAAAAGTCAAGGATTGGGCTCTATGATTCACACTTGGTGGGAATGTCCAAGAATACGTGGATATTGGAACAAGGTTTTCCATATTTTACGACGGGTTACAGGTTATAATTTACATCAGTCCCTGGCGATTGCTTTACTGGATGGTTTCATACCTCAGGTTACCAGAAAACTGATATTATTTATCCTGACGGGAGCTAGAATTACTATTGCAGCTGCATGGAAGGAACCATCGGTTTCTATACTAAATATGAAAAGAAAGGTCACATGGATTATGGAACAAGAAAAAAGAATAGGCTCCATGATGGATAAACTTACCCAATTTAATGAAATATGGGGACCTTGGTTAAAATATATGGGAATTTCTTATACCTTGCAGGTCTAGTATTTTCTTTCGCTCTGGACTGATGTACACTTTTGGCAGGTAGGCTCTTAGTCTGTCTATCTTTTCTTATCTTATCCCCTTCTCTTTCTCTTTCTCCTTCCTCTTCTTATGCTATCTTTTTCTCCTTAGGCCGCGTACACACGATCAAATCTGTCTGCTGGAAACGGTCTGCTAGACCGTCCCAGCAGACAGATTCGATCGTGTGTACGGGCGAGCCGACGGATTTGGCCACCCGACAGATTTCAAAGCATGCTTTGAAATCTATCGGGTGGGAACCCGTCCGCCCGACATGTCTGCTGGTTAGTAGACTTACCAGCAGACATGTCGTCTCGCACCGGCGCGGAATGGATTCGGCGCATGCGCGGAAGTGTTTTACTTCCTGGTGCGGTGACGTGGCGGCGTCAACGTCACCGACACGTCAGCGCGCCGTCTGCTGGCGGGGATTTTGGTTTGCTTGTGTGTACACGCGAGCAAACCAAAATCCAAACAGACAGATTTGTTCAAATCGGTCGGACAGACCGTTTTGAACAAATCTATTGCCTCGTGTGTACGAGGCCTTATAGTTTTTTTACCTGTTTCCCTTTTTCTTTTTCTTTTTTTGTTTCTGTTATTTCCTTATTTTACGAATAAGGAACATGCTTTGAATAGATATGTTCTTTTCCTTTATTTTGATGAGAATAATGTTTAATTTTTATTATTCTTTCCTTTGTATTACATTTTCAATGGATATGATATGTTTGAAACTGGCTCTTGAGTTACTTTCATTCTCATGGGTCTATATTATGGAGGATGTTTTAAAGGGGGGTCTTCTTGTTAACGAATTGATATTGTTTTTTTATGTAATGAGTAGGTGGGTGGGGGGTTATTCTACCTCTTGGGACACAGAGTGATCCCATTTGGGGTGTCAGGGGAGGTGGAGTTTCTCCTGAACATTTACCATCTTTACTGATCTGGACGATAGGTCAATTGTATTTCTTAACGTTTTAAAGGTCTAGTCTAGATTATTGAACCTCTGTGTGTGTGTGTGTGTGTGTGTGTGTGTGTGTGGGGGGGGGGGGGTCATTCAAGACACATTTTATTATCTTCAACATATTTATTCTCTTTTGTTGCTCACAATTTTTTTTACATTTGGGCAATACTTTATTTAATGATAAAATGAAAGGGAAAGTAATGAACTGGATGTACTTTGTAATTTAAGATTGTATGTCACTATGTAATGCTTTCTTTGAAGTTCATCACTTGTACTGAATTTTTTCTGAAAATAAACTTAAACTTGAATGAAAAAATAAAGAGGAAGGCAAAAAAACAAAGCAAAGCATGCTCCAAAGCAGGGGGGAAATTCTTTCCCGATCCCTCAAGAGGCCATTGGATATTCCCTGGATCAACTTTACCCATAAATATTAGTATCCAGTTTCCCGCTTTGGAAACCACAGCTTGGCATTGCATGTTATTATTAGTCTTATGATCCACCAAAACACTCAGATCCTTCTCCATTGATTCCCCAAAGTGCATATCTTTACATGTTTTTAACATTAAACTTAATTTGCCACACAGTTGCATTAAGGTTAGCAATTACATTTTGGCCTCATGCACACTGGATGTTATAAAAACGCCAGTAGCATTAGCTGTAGAATGAGTTTTGCAATGTTTTTGCAGTAGCATTTTTCAGCCCTTTTTTTTTTTTTTTTTTTTAGCAAATATAGTTTTGCCTTTGGCTCAAAAACCCTCATAAACACAGAATATCCATATTTTTTGATAATTTTTTAGAGTTAAGCAGGCCATACACGGTCAAATTTCAAACCAATTTTTTGTTCAAAATCAGAAAGTTGTTTTTTTGGTAAATTTTTGTGACCGGGAATATTTTTTTCTCTTCAGGAATATTTTTTTCTTGCACGTGCGCATATTTTTTCTATTTAATTTCTCACACGATTCTCCCATCATTGATCAGAAAATCGTTTGTTTTTCAAAAAATTTCCATCATGTCAGATTCCTCAAATTTGATTGCCGCACAAACATCGGCTGTTTCTGCAGCCCACTAACGGTGCAAAATTCGTACGAAAATTCTTTGATACGATTTTCAAATCGGAACTGGTGGAAGAAGCACCATCGAGCATGAATGGATTGTGATTCATACGATTGCAGGACTGCTTGGAGACTGTTTAAGAGGACACTTGTTGTTTTATTATCAATGGATGGATATTGATGAACTGGACTAATTAACTATGTGTTTGATAAAACAGCTTATTGTTTTATTATTTAATTATATGTATGACCAAGGGATTATTATCATTATTAGAAGTAGTATTTTTAGTATTATTACTAGCAGTATTAGTATTTTTAGTATTATTATTGGATTATGTTGGACATTATCAATTGGGTGTACATTAATATTTTTTGCAGGTAGTGATTAATTTTCTGTTATGATAGATATTATTTAATGTTTGTAGATATGAGATCGGATAGCTCTGCTTTAGGTATTATTTGCATTGTAGTATATATCTCTTAATTTACATGCATGTTTGATTTCACATATTTTTAGTCTTACTAAAGTATTACTGTGAAACTGCAGAAGGCCTTAACAGCAAATCTAAATGTATTATTTTTATATATGTAATAGAGTCATCTTAACGTTTCCCTGATTCTGTGGCCATGAGGAACATTGATATCATTTAAACTAACAAATATAATTTGCATTTTTTTTTTTTTTTATACCTAGAATACCGGGTAGTACATTTCCTCCTTTGACTCATGACCTGGATTAATTTGTAGGTGCTTCCCATATCATTTTATTTTCAATTTTTAGATCAGAAAATATAAAGAATTCCATTACATTGTTCTGTGTATGCAATACTGGAAATCACCCAGCTGGTAAGATAAATAAAACAAAGGTATCCTATAAAAGAAGAAGTTCATTATTTACCTTTCCAGGGGGCAGCAAGTTAAATCTTTGCTTTCCGAAGAAGCATCCAACGCAATAGCTAACTATCTCTTCTGCTTGTGCTGGATAGCACATCCCCCATTGGGCACTGTGGTTCCTTGCACTAGCTTCTACATTACTACAGAACACAGTAGTGACATAACAGCCGATGGGAGGAACCACCGCATCCTGCAAGTGATACCCAACACAAGTGTCAGAGAGCAGCCATGTTGGTAGCTCTTTAAAATAGTGAAGATTTAACTTGCTGCCCTTAGGCTCCATTCAGACCTAGGCGTTTTGTCGCCCTACGCCCGACGCTGCAGCAGCCTGTGATACGCTGGAGGGGCGAATTTACATTGTCGGCTATGGAGATGGTTTACATCTCTACGCCGAAACGTCGTACGCCTGAAGCCTGAAACAAGTCCCAGACCCTTTTTTTCAGGCGTATTCGGCGTTCGGCCATAGCCGACAGTGCAAATCGCGGGGACAAAATGCCTATTGCATGTCGCCCGAATACGCCGCTGCCGCCGACGCTTAGGTCTGAATGGAGCCTTAGGAAAGGTAAGTATGAAGCTTAATCTTTACCAGGGTGCCTTTTTTTGTTATTTATTTATTGCAAAAGGATTTCTTTAAATCACCAAGCTACTTCTTGTAATAAAAAGGGGAGATACATAAGCTTGACCTTTCATTATTTAAACCTTATCTAAAGTATACAGTAAAATGTTGATGTCCTGGAATTGCAAGGGCAGCTTAAGTAGCACAGAGGACTTCGGCTTTACAGCTAGATTTAGGGGGTCAATTTTATTTCAATATTTTATTTTACATTTTCAACTGATATTATATTTTAGTTTACCAGTTACATAAACTGGTAAAATCAAACCCATGAGATATAATGTATAGTTACGATTAGGAAGAGGTGTAGGGAGCTGGACTGACATTAAGATGCAATTCCAGCAGAAACCTGAATCCTGGTCTGAAGTTTGAATGAATGAATGAATGAATGAATGAAAACTTATATAGCGCGGCACATACGAACTTAATCGCCTCTTGGCGCTTGTTGTTCCAGTCTCCTTTGGTATCAAAAGAGATGAGTCTTGATCTTTCTCCTGAAAGCTAGGTGGTTCTCCTCCAACCGAATGCTGGTTGGTAAAGCGTTCCATAGTCTGGGACCTTGGACCGCAAATCTTCTATCTCCTTTGGCCCTGTAGTTGGCTTTCGGTATCTGGAGCAGATTTTGATTGGTGGATCGCAGAACGCGATTGGGATTGTGAGCTTTTATTTTTTCGCATAGATAATGGGGGGCATTCCCATGGACACATCTATGCGTTAGACAGAGTGCTTTAAAAGTGATTTTGTCTTTTACTGGTAACCAGTGAAGGGATCTCAGTGAAGGCGAGATTGATTCCCAAGGTTTTTTCCCAGTCACAAGTCTAGCGGCCGTGTTTTGAACGACTTGAAGACGAGCGATTTGGTACTTGGGGAGTCCAAGGTGAAGGGCATTGGCATAGTCCAGTCTGGAGTTTACAATTGTTCCCACCACGACCGCTATGTCTTCTTTGGGGATGAAGGGAGTAAGTCTGCGTAGTAGGCGCAGCAGATGGTGAGATCCGCTGACTACTGACCCTATTTGTGCGTCCATTGTCATGTAGGAGTCGAAGATGACCCCAAGACTTTTGACTTTGGCGCTAGGGGAGATGATTTTGCCCAGAATGGGCGGGGGGGTCCATGTTGTAGCAGGTTGATTCTTACGCTTGGCGTGAAACAGGAGAAGTTCTGTTTTCGCTCCGTTGAGTTTGAGATAACTCTTTGTCATCCAGTCCTCTATCAAAGAGAGGCATGTCTCTAGATTGAGGTGATGATCCTTTTTATTGCAAATGCGGAAATATAGTTGCGTGTCATCTGCATATGAGTGATAGAGCAGTTTTTGGCTGCTGATGATATCAAAAAGAGGACGGAGATAGATGAATGAATGAAAACTTGAATGAATGAATGAAAAACTTATATAGCGCGGCACATGCGAACCAAATCGCCTCTGGGCGCTAGTTGTATCCGTCTCTCTTGACATCAGAAGAGCAGAGTTTTAATCCGTCTTCTGAAGGTCAGGTGGTTTTCCTCCAACCGAATGCTGGTTGGTAAAGCGTTCCAGAGTCTGGGACCCTGGACAGCAAACCTTCTTTCTCCTTTGGACTTGAATCTGGCTTTGGGTACTTTGACCAAATTTTGGTCACTGGATCGCAGAGCGCGATTGGGGTTGTGGGGTTTTATTTTATCGCAAAGATATTGCGGGGCTTTTCCATGGATGCATTTATGGGTCAGACAGAGTGCTTTAAAAGCAATTCTGTCGTTTACCGGCAACCAGTGCAGGGATCTCAGCGACGGTGAGATTGATTCCCAGGGTTTTTTCCCAGTCACCAGTCTGGCGGCCGTATTTTGTACGACTTGCAGACGAGCGATTTGGTACTTAGGGAGTCCGAGGTAGAGAGCGTTTGCATAATCCAGTCTGGAGTTCACAATCGTTCCCACCACGGCTGCCACATCTTCTTTGGGAATAAAAGGGATCAGTCTGCGGAGTAGGCGCAGCAGATGGTGAGATCCGCTGACTACTGACCCTATTTGTGCGTCCATAGTCATGTGGGTGTCAAAAATGATCCCAAGACTTTTGACTTTGGCGCTCGGGGAGATGATCTGGCCCAGAATGGGCGGAGGTGTCCAGGTTGTTGTGAGTTGACTCTTGCGAGTGGCCTGAAACAGAAGAAGTTCTGTTTTAGAATTGTTGAGTTTGAGATAACTCGTCGTCATCCACTTTTCTATTGAAGAGAGACAATTCTCTAAGCTGAGATGACGATCCTTTCTATTGCAGATGCGAAAATACAGTTGCGTATCGTCTGCATATGAGTGATAAAGTAGTTGTTGACTACTGATGACTTCAAAGAGAGGTCGAAGATAGATGTTGAAAAGCACCGGTGATAGAGGTGAGCCTTGGGGGACTCCACATGACACCGTGCGTTTTCTAGAAATGAACGGTCCTAATTTCACCGTTTGAGATCGGTTTCCCAAAAAAGAGGAAAACCATGGTAAATCATTCTCTGTGACTCCGGCTACCTCAGTCAGCCGAGTCAGTAACAGTTTGTGATCTACGGTGTCGAAGGCTGTGCTTAGGTCCAGCAGAACCAGGAGGGAAGATTCTCCTTCGTCTGCGGCCTCCAGAACGTCGTCCCATATTTTGAGCAGTGCCGTTTCCGTCCCGTGTCCGGGACGGAATCCCGATTGCAGTGGATCGAGTAAGTTGTGGGTATCTAGATGCTGTTGCAGCTGTTGTACCACCGCTTTCTCCATTACCTTAGAGAAAACGTTTAGCATTGTTATGGGACGGCGGTGATTTGGGTCCTTGGGATCATGGGTAGGTTTCTTCAAGATGGGCTGGATTGTGCCCTCTTTCAGCAGGGAGGGCACTATGCCTTCCTTAAATGACTGGTTTATAAGCTGCGTAATGGGAGGCGCCAGGATATCGGCACATTCCTTTAGCAGCTTAGTGGGGATAATATCATTAGGCGAAGTGCTGTTCCGCAATGCGCCGATGATATTTTCTGTGTTCTCGATGGAAACGGGTTCCAAAGAGAACTTTGTTGGTTGTAGTGTGTTCCTCTGGGTGCTGTGTGGTAGCTTAGGGGCATTATTTTGCGAAATGCTTTCCCGGATTCCCTCAATTTTATTGATGAAGAAATCCGACAATTCCTCGCAAAATTCTTGGGTGTCAGTGTTGGGGGCTTCAAGACAGTGTGGATTCATGGTCTGTGAGACCAGCTTGAAGAGATCCCGAGGGCGGTTTAAAGCGCTGTTGATAGCCATGGAAAAATAGTTTTTCTTGGCTTCGAAGATTTCTATGTGGTATCTTCGAGTTGCTGCTTTGTAGAAGGCGAGGTTCGTCTCGGAGGCGTTTCTTTTCCAGGCGGCTTCTGCCCTTCTACGCTCTTGCTTCAGTAGCGATAGCTGGTTGTTGAACCAGCCTGCCTTGTTTTTCCGGGTACGGACTTTGTGTTCAGGCGCTACTACGTCGGCTGACTGTAGTAGGGCTGCATTTATGGCATCCAGAATATCTGTGGCCGTTTGTCTTGGTTGCATTGTTTTAATTTTATTTTCCAAGGTAGATTTGAAGATGTTGAATAACACCGGCGACAGGGGGGATCCTTGAGGGACTCCGCACGATACTGTGCGTTTCTCAGAAGTGAAAGGTCCTAACTTCACTATTTGAGATCGGATTTCCAAAAAAGAGGAGAACCAAGATAAATCGCCTTCTGCGACTTTGACTTGAAGGATATATGTACACTGCTGTGCGATGAGGAAACCTCCTGACACTTTAGTAAAGTCCCAAATTTAGATTTTACTGGGAATTGCATTCAATAATAGTCAATGCATTTTTTCCAAGGGGGTACTCCTCCATCAATAGGATATTATAAGCAATATGATAGAAGTATCATGCTAGTCAGTACAGTGGAACCTTGGATTAAGAGCATCATTTGTTCCAGGAGAATTCTCGTAATCCAAAGCACTCGCATATCAAATCGATATCTGCATTGACTTCAATGGCTTGCAATACCGCATTTGTGGCCATAGGTGGGGGGGTGCCGCAGAGCCTCGGAAATACTCGGAAAGGCCTGAGGACAGCTCGGCTGACCTCTGAAAGGCTCGGAAACACCAAGCTCCGATCGGCTCTGCTCGACTCCGGCGCCCCCGCACCTCAGGCCAAATGTGGTACTGCACACCCCATTAGCTTGAATTCTACTTGTTTTGGGAGACAGCACTCACAAACCGAGTCAAATATTTTTTTTTTAAAGTTGCTTGTTAACTGCGTTACTCGTAAAACGAGGTTCCACTGTATTTCCAAATTGACTATGAAGGTAGGAATACCAGACATGAGTTCAGTATTTTTCAAATACATGCCTGCATTAGTAACAAATCACATTTTAAATCTACAAGATCACAATTAAAATTCAGTAATACATTTTCATCACAAACTATATAAGTGTAGTATTTACATCTCCAGACTAAAATAGATATTAAATAATCATAAATCTTTCCAATGAATTTTAATAACAATGAAGTTTGTATACAAATAAAATACATTTCATAGTATTGTTTAAAGGCAATATATTTTTATGTTATGGCTAAAAGCCAATACATTTTATGATCAAAGTATGCAATGGGGGTAATTTACTATAGTGCAAATATGTGTTTGTGTGAATACTCTCAATATAGCAAAATCGCACTAATTGGCGCTCAAATGGAATTCACAATAGCGATGGGAAAAAAAATACTCCCAAAATAAATTTTTCTATAGCTCCAAGACAACAGATACTGCCCAAAACCTTACTCTTGCTAGAACCTGGAGTATTGCACATGGAAATAATGTTTAGAGCATGATATGAGCACCTAAATGGTACCTAAATATGTGGTATATTGTTTAAAGATAATCTGCTTTTAAACTGCTTTAAAAAGTGATATACACACTGAAATACCTTTAAAAGTCTGATAAGAGATCAATTCCCCCTCTCTTTTCAACTATGTGCCAGCACAGCTAAGCATGCTCAAACATGTAAACTACTAATTTTTAACTCGCATGCTTGTTTTATCAAGAGCTATAGTAAATACCAAAATTAGCGTTTTTGAGAGTGAAAATTAGAGTTATATAGCTCAATGCAAGTTTCAGCCTTTGATTCTAATGGTACAAATTTAACTCCCCCAAATAAATACCTTTAACGTTGAGATGAATGTATCTTTCTCTCAAATAAATTGTACTTGCAACAATGTTGCTTCTTATTCGTCTATTTTGTTTTTAAAGAGGAGTTCCACCCTAAAAACAACTTTTCTTTAATCCCCTCCCCTCCCCCTTACATGCCACATTTGGCATGTAATTTTTTTGGAGGGGGAGTGGGGGCTTCAGTAGGAGTGGGACTTCCTGTCCCACTTCCTGCTTCCGCCGAGGGGCTGGTTAGGCGATTAAGCCTTAATCGCCTACACCAGCCCCTCCCTGTAGGCGATCACATGGGACACATGACAGGTCCCATGCGATCGCCTCTCCAATCAGCGGCGAGCCGCGCCGCGCGTGCAAGGCTGTCACGGCTGGGTGCCCACAGTCGGGATGGAGACGCCGGCTGGGGAGGAGCGGGGCCCCGGTCGGCGCGTTGCTGGAACGCAGGAGCAGGTAAGTGAGTGTTTATTAAAAGCCAGCAGCTACACTTTTTGTAGCTGCTGACTTTTAATAAACACAATTTTGGGCTGGAACACCCCTTTAAGAATGCTAGAATGTGTAATGTTTTGATGCTTTTGTCAAATATATTTTTCTCTGTCACTTTCACTTGTTGCTCTCCATCTCACAAAAACCTTTATCCAAACTCACACAGGTGTCTTTACAAACCACAAAAAATACCATTGCTGATGCAAAATGTAAAACGAGTCACAATTTTGTGTGTTGTTTAGTATTTCCAAATGATTATAATTTGAGCCCAAAAAATTTGATCTGTGTACCAACATCAGAAATAAAAACCTCATTCCCAAAATTCAGAGGGTAACATCACTATTCTACACTCGCACACCAAGAACCACCAAATATCACAGAATAAATCAAGAAGAATAACTCCTGACTAATGTAATTCCACCACCTATATGTCCAAAGAAATTTAGTATTTATGTGTGTATTTATGTATAGGAGGGTTCCACATGTGGCAGCACAATAGCTAACAGGTTAGCACTTCTGCCTAGCAGCCCTGAGGTTCTTGGTTTGAATCCCAAACATGCCACTTCATGTAGAGAAGTTGTGTGTTCTCCCTATGTTGTTAAACATAGCTCCCAACTCAGGTCCTTACAACAATTATGTCTAAATGTAGTATTTATGTGTAAGAGGGTTCCACCACCATTGCAAATCATGTTATATGTTTTTCATGGGCAAGGACTATAATCAGCCTTAACATTTCCCCACCAGCACTAATAGCAGGTTTGTCATGGTTGTAATTAGATTGATTTGTATCCCTGCCATGTAACTTTTGATCACCAAAAAGGTTAGTCATGCTTGTTGTTAGCTTGATTTGTATCCCTGCTTTTCTGTGATTTTTTTTTGTATGTGTCTAATTTGTAGTGTCCTACCCTTGTAGATTGTAAGCTCTATTGAACAGGGCCCTCCTAACTATATTGTCAAATGCTGCAGCATCATCCCCATGCCTTTTATGTTTTTTGGCCCAAGTACATTAATGTACCAAATGTTAATACCAATGTTGGAATAAATATTTATTGTTTGCTTTGTTTGACTTTTGCAGACTATAAATACATATTTTCTAAGTGCAAACTATTCAATACCCTTAAATTCCCTTAAATTAAAGGGGTGTTCCACCCAAATGTAATGTTTATTAAAAGTCAGCAGCTACAAAAAGTGTAGCTGCTGGCTTTTAATAAACAGACACTTACCTTCTCCACGTTCTAGCGACGCGCCGACCGGGGCTCCGCTCCTCTCCCCCCTCCCCGGCCGGCATCCTCATTGCAATTGTGGGCACCCAGCCATGACAGCCTTCGGCTTCATGGCCGAGCACCCACTGCGCATGCGCGAGCCGCACTGCGCATGCGCGCGCGGCCCGCCGCTGATTGGACAGGCGATCGTCTAGGACCTGACAGTGTCCTAGACAATCGCCAAAGGGAGGGGCTGCAGTAAGGCGATTAGACCTAATTGCCTTACCAGCCCCTCGGCGGAAGCAGGAAGTGGGACAGGAAGTCCCACTCCTACTGAAGCCCCCACTCCCCCCCCAAAAAAATGACATGCCAAATGTGGCATGTAAGGGGAAGGGGAGGGGATTGAGCGAAAGTTACTTTTTAAGGTGGAACTCCACTTTAAGTTGCGAACAAAAGTATTTGGTTAAGCACAGACGCAAGTCATTAAGTAGGACGTATAATGGGGAGGGGGAAGAAAACCCCCCCAAAAAATCCATGCTCCAATGCTGAATTTCAGGGCTCTATAGATAAACTATTAAATACAGTGCGGAAAATAAGTATTTGAACACCCTGCTATTTTGCAAGTTTTCCCACTTGGAAATCATGGAGGGGTCTGACATTGTTATCGTAGGTGCATGTCCACTGTGAGAGACATAATCAAAAAAAAAAAATTCCAGAAATCACAATGTATGATTTTTTTAACTATTTATTTGTATGATACAGCTGCAAAGAAGTATTTGAACACCTGAGAAAATCAATGTTAATATTTGGTACAGTAGCCTTTGTTTGCAATTACAGAGGTCAAACGTTTCTTGTAGTTTTTCACCAGGTTTGCACACACTGGAGGAGGGATTTTGGCCCACTCCTCCACACAGATCTTCTCTAGATCAGTCAGGTTTCTGGGCTGTCGCTGAGAAACACGGAGTTTGAGCTCCCTCCAAAGATTCTCTATTGGGTTTAGGTCTGGAGACTGGCTAGGCCACGCCAGAACCTTGATATGCTTCTTACAGAGCCACTCCTTGGTTATCCTGGCTGTGTGCTTCGGGTCATTGTCATGTTGGAAGACCCAGCCTCGACCCATCTTCAAAGCTCTAACTGAGGGAAGGAGGTTGTTGCCCAAAATCTCGCAATACATGGCCCCGGTCATCCTCTCCTTAATATAGTGCAGTCGCCCTGTCCCACGTGCAGAAAAACACCCCCAAAGCATGATGCTACCACCCCCATGCTTCACAGTAGGGATGGTGTTCTTGGGATGGTACTCATCATTCTTCTTCCTCCAAACACGGTTAGTGGAATTATGACCAAAAAGTTCTATTTTGGTCTCATCTGACCACATGACTTTCTCCCATGACTCCTCTGGATCATCCAAATGGTCATTGGCAAACTTAAGACGGGCCTTGACATGTGCTGGTTTAAGCAGGGGAACCTTCCGTGTCATGCATGATTTTAAACCATGATGTCTTAGTGTATTACCAACAGTAACCTTGGAAACGGTGGTCCCAGCTCTTTTCAGGTCATTGACCAGCTCCTCCCGTGTAGTCCTGGGCTGATTTCTCACCTTTCTTAGGATCATTGAGACCCCACGAGGTGAGATTTTGCATGGAGCCACAGTCCGAGGCAGATTGACAGTCATGTTTAGCTTCTTCCATTTTCTAATGATTGCTCCAACAGTGGACCTTTTTTCACCAAGCTGCTTGGCAATTTCCCTGTAGCCCTTTCCAGCCTTGTGGAGGTGTACAATTTTGTCTCTAGTGTCTTTAGACAGCTCTTTGGTCTTGGCCATGTTAGTAGTTGGATTCTTACTGATTGTATGGGGTGGACAGGTGTCTTTATGCAGCTAATGACCTCAAACAGGTGCATCTAATTTAGGATAATAAATGGAGTGGAGGTGGACATTTTAAAGGCAGACTAACAGGTCTTTGAGGGTCAGAATTCTAGCTGATAGACAGGTGTTTAAATACTTCTTTGCAGCTGTATCATACAAATAAATAGTTAAAAATTCATACATTGTGATTTCTGGAATTTTTTTTTTTGATTATGTCTCTCACAGTGGACATGCACCTACGATGACAATTTCAGACCCCTCCATGATTTCCAAGTGGGAGAACTTGCAAAATAGCAGGGTGTTCAAATACTTATTTTCCGCACTGTATGTCAACTAAATGTGAATTCTCTCTATGCACCAAATTAAGAAACTAATACCACAAAAACTATTTTAAAAACAAAACTTGGCATAGTCCCCCCTCCCCTATAGGTCTGGCATAGATTTTAGGATAAATTCCATGCCCAAATTTGATAAAAAAAAATTGCATCAGGTCCCCCCCAAGATCTATACCAGACCCTTATTCAAGCATGCAGCCTAAAGGTCAGGATAGGGGGGGATGAGTGAGCACCCCCCCCCCCCGAACCATACCAGGCCACATGCCCTTAACATGGGACGGGTGCTTTGGGATGCCCCCCAAAGCACTTTGTCCCCATTTTAAGCCCATAGTTTGATTGGTTGCAGACTGGCTGGTGAGTTGAGCTGAGAGTTTTGTGTTCTTTTGTTTTGCACGTATTGCCCTTTGCTGTGAAGACAAGTTATAGTTTAGGACAGTGGACATTTGTTTGATCCTGTTCACACTGCCCTTGGGCGGTGTGCAGTCTGGTGCAGGAATATGCATACTGCATGCTTTTTTCCACCACAAGCCAGAGCTCAACTGAAGGCTCTGTATACTGTGTATTTCTTCACATTATAATGTAATTTTCCCATTCCAATGACATTTTAGGGAAAAAAAATAGAAATGCACTCAGGCATGCATCACACCACCCTTTCCCAGAGCATCCACTAACAACTACTATCCACACTTTACTGTGCGGGCCAGTGTGAAGGGGTCCCTAATGTGAAAGGATGTAGGACCTAAGAAGAACATTGGAGGGAGATCAGAGTAAATGAAAAAAAAAATCATTTTACATTGAAAATGATCTGCTCAACAACCATGTGCCCAGTATACAGTACACTGACTTAATATACTGCAGCTACCTGAGTCAACTGCCTGCCTGTGGTATTATTAGGAAGAGAATAACAGGAATGCTCTGTAGTAAGGTTTAGCTGCACACTGTGCCCAGGATACAGTACACTGACTGAATATACTGCAGCTAGCTGAATCAACTGCCTGCCTGTAGTATTATTAGGAAGAGACATCTTTTATTATTGCTTTAAATAAAGAAAGGTGTTCCTGATGGTAGGAGGCAGGGATGTGAGGAGGGAGGTCTGAGTAGAGGACATTCTAATATGAATAGGATAAGGAGAGGAGGCCGGGATATAAGTGAGGCAGGGATGTGGTTGCATGTAAAAACAGAACTTTAGCCAAGACCAGATAAAATAAATAGCCCCAAAAAATGTCAAAATAAATAAAAGATATCTTGTACAACTTTATTTTCTGCCTTAGATGTCCTTAGTCTAATGGCAAGGCCAGAGTAATTTAATACATTTCCTGTGAGTCCAAGTCATCCTGTACCCACTGCAGCCTATAACGGGACAGGGAAAGGCAGCACAGTGCTGACGTAGTCGTGTATGGCTGTATCAGGAACTGCTCGGTATGCCTCTGCTGCTCGGCCCCTGAGTTTGCTGCTTAGAATCGCGGCCCATTGCTCTGATTCCAGACCCTCCAAAGCGCATGGACGCTCAAAGTCTTGTAGGTATGCGTCAATTTCCAGGTCCAGTGAAGGGAGCACGGGTGACGAGGCTTGGAGAAGTTCTCTGGAATTGTCCACCAATGAAGACTCGTGCGCATCACTACCGTCAGCAGGATCATCTGGGACAGTTTTTGCTTCTTCCACTGCGCCAAGAAACCAGTCTGAAAATACCTCAAGTGCCAATGGGCCCACAGAACCATGGGTATGCATGAAGACATCGTGCCAATAAGGCTCAGGCACTGTGAGGCCGTCAAAAACGGGCTCCGGATGACCTTGGCCATTCTCTGGATGACAAGTGCTATTTTTGGTGGTGGTAATGACACTGTCCCCCTCTGAGTGTCGAATGCTGCGCCCAGGTAGACCATTCGCTACGTTGGTGTAAGTTGGCTCTTGTCTTGTCTTTAAAAAAAAAAATGTAATGATGTAATAATGATTATAGAGCTTAATTTGCATATTTATATCTGCCTAAAGTTCAATGTGAATTTAATGTGAGGAGATTTGAGTACTGGACGGTATTACTCATAGTGCATTATAGGTATTTTAAAGATCACATGCAGCAGAAGCTGTTTACTTTCTTTGACTGGAGCTTTGTATGCCCCCCTCTAAACATATTGTACAGGGAAGGGGGACAGAGATGATTCACTGTGATTTATTTAGTTGTCACTAAACCCACATCATAAAAATATATATATAAGGGCTGAATAACATGTCCGTGTCTACAGTTCAGCTAGGGATTTTCCAACTGTGGTGGCAACTCTGCACATGCTCAGTTTTCAGTGAGTTTCTATGCTGAGCATTTCATCCCTATCACATTTGAGAAACCCATGTGACTCTAGAGTGACACATGTGGGCGTATACACAGTGGTAAGTGACAACCCACTGCCTCCCTCTTCCTCCATGCCCACTAACCAGCTAAACCCAATATAGATTAATGGAGGCTTCACCTCCACCCACACCATGTTACTTACAAAAATTAATAAACAGTTGATTTAAAATATATATTTGTATGCCAATTTAAAACAGTTTATTGATATTAATTATGCATTTTTACTCTATTCCAATAGATGCTTTTTTTTTAACACCTGACCAGTAGCAGAGAACTTGAAGCTGCTATTACTTATGTTACCTTGCAGACAAGCTGGGAAAGATCTGGGTCATGTGACAGGTGTATATCGATTATTTTCACCTGGTGATCCTGCCATTAACACACTTGCAGTCCTAGGGTGACATAGCTAATTTTTTGTATTATATATTCTTGAACAAGCAGTTTTGTTACCATAGGCTGCTCTCCTCATATGCACTACAAACACCTCCCCCATCTTATTTACACAGAGGGAAGTGATAATAGTTAACAGAAGATAGCTGGGAAACCTGTTTTTTTTTTTCTTTTTAGTTTTCAGTTCAGTGAACAGGAAGTTACAAACACACTAGAATTCTGTCAAGATCAACAGGTATACTTCTGCAGAGAAAATGAACTTAAGCTGCTAGAAACAATTATTCTTTCATTTGAACATTGTTACAGACGTTATGCAAAATTATTTGTCAGAATGTTCTTGTCATCATTCAGTCAACTAATTTTTTTTTTAAAAGCCCTTAAAATGTCATCCAGACCTGCTATTTGAATGGAATCCCAGATGGATTAACCAGGTTTCATTACAATAAGTACAATTTTTCCAAAACAAAAAAAAAAAACACATTCACAATCAGAGAAAACATTTCCATCCTGCTCCTCCAAATTTTATTGTCACTACTGTAGTAAACAGGCATTAATTTAAACCTACTAACCATTATAAAATCAAATACAATTCTACTTTAGTATGGCAAAGATTTGCTTGTAAAAAGCTAATTGAACCACATTGTCAAAGGCTTCGGGTTTTAGTTTTCTTTAGGTTGACATGGAGCAATTGTTTTAACGTTTTTTTTTTTTACTTGTTCTTAAAAATAATGGGCTTTCATCATTCAGTTCATGTCATCATCTCCATTACTGAGAAGAAATACCATGCAGTGCATGGTAAACTTGTAAACTTCCCAAGTATAACTAAAGGAAAAACTTTTTTTGTTAGTTTTGGATAGAGTGGAGATGGATTGGAACTCCTGTTAGTTCTTAATGCTGTCTGTGCCCTCTTTAAACACTTGCCGACTACCCACCGCAGATGTACTGCGGCCTGGTGGCTCGGCTGCGCAAATCTCCATACTGGTGGCCAGTGGGGGAGCCAATCAGTGGTTCCCCGCAGAGACAGAATGGGGATCTGCCAAAGTACACAAAGCAGATCTCCGTTCTGTCAGGGGATGGCACTGAGATCTGTCTTTCTGCTAAGCAGGAAGACGGATCTCTGTGTTTCCCCAGTCCCCCATACAGTTGGAAAAACTTAAAGGAGTTGTAAAGGAATTTTTTTTTTTTTTGCTAAAAATGACTGTTTACAGGGTATAGAGACATAATAGTTAACTGATTACTTTTAAAAACAATTAAAAATAGATCAAAATCAATCATATAATGTACCTGTAGTTTCAGTTTCGTTTTTGCATCTAGTTTCGTCTTTGCTGTTATTTTTCCGTGCTATACAGAGCCATAGAGCAGTGATGGTTTGGAAAACGAAACTAGAAACTCCCAGTACTGTGGTCCTCAGGAAACAGACAACCAGGAAGTGTCCAGAACAGAGAAGAATTACAGCAACATCAGAGCAAAAACGAACAATGAGCACATGAAACCAGGACTGCAGTAAAGTAAAGGAAGCTATTTAGCTAAAAAAAAAAAAAAAATCCTTTAGTGACCCTTTAAACAGCAAACCCATTTAACCCCTTGATCACCCCTGCCAGTGTCATTAGTACAATGTTAGTGCATATTTTTAGCACTAATCACTGTAATAATGTCACTGGTTCCCAAAAACATGTCAGGTGCCTGATCTGTCCGCTGCAATGTCACCATCCTGCTAAAATTCGCTGATCGCCATCATTACTAGTAATAAATAATTAAAGGGTAACTCCACTTTCGTGGGGGGGAAAAATAGCAAATGAAAAATTATTATAGCGCATATAATTGCGACACTAATCATTTTGTAATTAAATCTTATTAAAAATTACCTTTCTTTTCAATTTACAGCCGCTGTAATTTTCTGAGAATACATTGCAATATGGCTACCTGGAGTTTTCTGTACACAGAATGTGTTCTGACCACTCCCCAGAAACATCATTTTCTGCTTATCTGATTGGCTCACCAATTTTCCCAGAAGTCTACACTAAGATACAAGTCAGATTTCAGGCATTTCTTGCAACAAAAATGTCATATTTTGACAGATACTTTCAATAGGGACATGTCTAAAGGGATGCAGGCCCAGCAGATTTCCTCATTAGTGCCCTGTAGCTCCACACCTTACAGTTATGAAACCACTCCCAGAACAGAGGCACAGAGAAACACACAGGGATTTCTTTAGAATAACAAAAGGTAGGAATTTGCAACAACGTTTGTTATAATCCTTGCAATGTACATTGATCACCCAGAGGGGAATGTTTTTTTTCCTAACAGAAGTAGAGTTACGCTTTAAATAAAAATGCCATAAATCTATCCCCTATTTTGTAAACACTATGGCCCAGATTCACAGAGAGTTATGCCGCCGTATCGCAAACGCTGTACGCTACGCCGACGCAGCGCGGAGAGGCAAGCACTGCATTTAGCAAGCTACTGCTCCCAATTCTGCGTCGGCGTGGAGTACGTTTCGAAGGCGCAGGCTGGCGTAGGTGGAAGTGGAAGTGAGCATGCAAATGATGGTCCGAACATGGTGCAGTGTTTTATGCCCGGCGTATCACGAACTGCGCATGCGCCGTGACGTAGCCGTGACATGAACGCATGAAACAGCACCCTTATGCGCATGCTCACAACCACACCGGGACAAATGCCTAAGCTACGCCGGATCACCACGTACGCCGTGAATGTAAAGTACGTCCAGTACGCCGGTCTGTGTTCTCTGGTACAGACCATTGCATGTCTATCGCTGGGTTGCTCCTCATCTATGGGGAATAACTTTACGCCGGACGTAAAACTTACACGCACTTCGCCTAGCCTGCGCCGGGCGCACGTACATTTGTGAATTGCTGTATTTCCCTCATTTGCATATCTGAATGCCTAATCAATGGGAGCAGCAACATGTGTCCAGACGAAAAGTGCGCCCACGCTACGCTGGCGTATGTAAGCTATGTCGGCGTAGGGTGGCCAGTTTTTAGGCATAGAAAGAGAAAGAAAGAGAAGAGTTTTTAGGCATATGTTGATTTGTGGGTCCGGCGCACATTTGCACTTACCGGCGAAAATTTCCACTTACGTTGGCGTAAGTGCTTTGTGAATCTGGGCCAAAAACGTTTGTGCAAATCAATCAATATACACTTATTGGGATTTTTTTTAGCAAAAATATATAGAAGAATACATATTGGCCTAAACTGATGAATACGTTTTTTTTTATATATATTTTGTTTTTTGGTGTGTATTATAGCATATAGTATATATATTGGTGGTCTTTTTTTTTTGTTTATAGCGCAAAAAAAAAAAAAAAACACAGAGGTGATCAAAAACCACCAAAAGAAAACTCCAAATTTTGTTTGGGTCCAATGTCGCATGACCGCACAATTGTCAGTTGAAATAATGCAGTGCTGCATCGCAAAAAAATAGCCTGGTCATTAAGGGGGTCATTAAGGGGGTAAATCCTTCTGGGGCTGAAGTGGTTAGGGAGATTCTACCTTTCCATTTGTCCTGTTTACCATTATCACTGAAAGTGAGAGTAAAGAAAATCCCACATTTTGAGTTGTCCCCAGAAAAGTAATAGAGGGGCAGACTTCCAATGGTGACAATAGTTCTGGGGATCTAGGAGTCCCCAAGAGATTCCCTTGATTTGCAGGAATTTTCTCTCACTTCCTGTTTTGGCTCTGAGACAGGAAGTGAAGGTAAATCTCCCCAGTAGGACAAAGACGGCAAAAATAAACATTACATTACAACCCTCTCTTACTCTATCCAAAAAGGAAAAAAAGTTTTGGATTTTTAGTTCTACTTTATTGGATCTCAAAGGATTATGAATCAGATGATCAACGGGACCCAATGCAATGAGCAATTGGCAGATGATTATCAGCGTTGTGTAATAGTAATTTACCATGTGTGGCTAAGTTAGATTTTGATAGCGGCAGTTCTGTAGTCTGACCAGGCATATCGGGGCTTGTAAATTGAAAACTAAAGAACAAAGTTTACTGCTTGCCTCCTAGTGATGGCAGAAGCAGCGCTCATTGTTTTCATGTTTGCACTGAGCACCTCCTTGCAGGTTTCATAAGGTGACACGCAGATCATGAGAGTTCATGCAGTCACAAGGTGAAACCACACACCATCATTTCCTGCTTCTTACTAGGTTACATCTGTTTATGCACTCCTGACTGACTGCCTTGAAAATACTGTAACTGACACCTCAGATATAGTTGAAGCTTTTTGCATTTTCTACAGAATTTTCCTCTTGCGCAGTGAAATATTACCCTGGGGGCAAGCAGAAATAACCAAACAACCATAAAAAGTAATATGTGGCTGCTTTCTGAAAGCTTCAACTGCTGCAGCGTTTTCCTCCAAGACATTTTTCTTTCATAGAAGAATGTCAAATAGACGGTAGCTTTATTAATAGCAAAAGTAGAATGCTGCAAGGTTTTTATTGCCTTAAACAATAAAGACATAAAGGCATGCATTTCTGTTGCCATGAGCTTTACATGGTGGGTATTGGTACAGATTATTGTTTTTTTATTTGACTTACGTACCTGGAATTCTTCTGACAGGAGTGGCAGTTCTCTCACAGTTCTGTTACCTGAGGCAAAGGACAAGACTGTATATACCGTAATGTCATTTGTGGGCTAATTTACAAATTGCGATAATTTGTGTCCTTCCTTTGTTTCTCTGTTATGATCAGCTCTGGATATTTGTGGCTAAATTCGTCAAGAATTTGTGGGGAGGGGGGGAAAGCGGTGCAGGAGTCGTTGGGAGGCTGTTTATACTTCATAAAGCCTGATGTTATTCTCTTGTTTGGTGGGATGTGCATTGGAGAAGTAAGCCTCATTAATTAACAACTTAATGACCAGGCCATTTTTGGCGATACGGCACTGCGTCGCTTTAACTGACATTTGTGCAGTCATGCAACGTTTTACCCAAACAAAGTTGATGGTCCCTCCCCCCACAAATAGAGCTTTATTTTCGTGGTATTTGATCACCTTTACGGTTTTTATTTTTTGCGCTATAAACCCAAAATTTGGGGAAAAAAAGCTATATTTTTTACTTTTTGCTATAATAAATATCCCCAAAAATATATATAAAAAAATAATTTCTTTCAGTTTAGGCCAATATATATATTCTTCTATATATTTTTTGGTAAAAAAATAAAAAAAATAACGCAATAATAGTATATTAGGTGGTTTGTGCAAAAGTTTTAGTGTCTACAAAATAGGGAATAGATTTATGGCATTTTTATTATTATTTTTTTATACTAGTTATGGCGGCGATCTGCGATTTTTAGTGGGACTGTGACATTACAGTGGACAGATCAGACACCTAACTGACATTTTTGACACTTTTTTGGGAACCAGTGACATTATTACAGTAAACAGTGCTAAAAGTATTTGTAGCTGCTGACTTTAAAAAAATAAATAAAAAATCAGCGGAACTCTGCTTTAACTTCAGGGGCGAAAAATGGGGTTAAATGTGTTACCTGCAGGTGTTTTCTAAGTGTATGGGGGATGGGCTGTTTACCGTTCTGTCACTGCGGGGAACGATTGCGGGTGGCCAGGGGACATTGAGTTGCCCCCCCCCCCCCCGCTGTTTGGCTCCCCCGCTGGCGCGTGCCCACAAAATAGATTTCCCCAGCTGATGTACAATGACGATGATTCGCGGGTGTTTTTTAAGCAGCCCCCCTCTTTCTCAGACAGAAACACATGCTGATTTAAAAACTGCAAAATGTTTGAAATCAAGCATTATGCAGGAAAAAATAAAAGTTAAACTTGCCTTACCCCTGTTTTCTGTTAGTGACATAGTCAGATCCTCATTGAAGCACCCTGGAATAGCTACATCACCAGTGCCTGCCCCAGATGATCTCATCTTAAGGCCGCGTACACACGGGGAGACATGTCCGCTGAAACATGTCCGACGGACCGTTTCCAGCGGACATGTCTCCTCGGATTGAGGACGCGTGACGTGGCGGTGAAGTTGACGCCGCCACGTCACCACTCCAGGAAGTAAAATACTTCCACGCATGCGTTGAATCCATTCGACGCATGCAAGAGATTTATGTCTGCTGGTTAGGCGTACTAACCAGCGGACATATCCGACGGACAGGTTTCTTTCCAGCGGACAAATTTCAAAGCATGCTTTGAAATTTGTCCGCTGGAAAACCCTGTCCGCTAGGTCGTACACACGATCGGATATGTCCGCTGAAACTGGTCGGCGGACCAGTTTCAGTGGACATATCCGATCGTGTGTACACGTTCTTAAAGTGCAAGATATTTCAGTTTTTTTTTCATATCTGCATCTCATCTTGCGCATGCGCCGTGTGACATTATACTCATCTGGTGAAAAGAAGAAAGCCTTCCTTCAGTTTTCGTGAAACTTTGGAAGATCTCTGGGGAAAGTTTATTTTTTATTTTTAACAGCTGATTGAATTTGTGTATGGCACATGCGCAAAAAGGGGCACAAATCTTATTGGTTTACTAAAAACTTAAGGTTATCAAATGTATTAATTTGGGGGAGAGGGGTCCCTTTTAAGCAGACCAGCATGTTGCCTCCAGTAGTACATTCTTGCATTAGTTCCCACTAAAATAATCTTCTGATACAAGAGATGGAGCTTTACAAAGGTCATCACCATTCATAAAGTCCAAATTTAGCCCTGGCAAGGGGCACTGGTTATAAATTATTGGCTAGATCCTGCTTAAACCAGGATATTTCACAATAGCTGCAAATGATTCATTGACAAACGTTGTTTTATCAAAAAAATCTGTTTTTCTAAGGGCAGCTTCCACGAAAATGCATTTTTTATAACTGTACATGGATAATGCTTA
This sequence comes from Rana kukunoris, assembly GCA_029574335.1. Classification (NCBI taxonomy): domain Eukaryota; kingdom Metazoa; phylum Chordata; class Amphibia; order Anura; family Ranidae; genus Rana; species Rana kukunoris. The sequence continues at coordinate 174,932,172 of CM056052.1, forward strand.
TAAAAGTAGTCAGTATTTGTGTTTTCTTGATTCAACATATCTTTATTTTTTCAAAGTTTTACATGCAAAAATGTTTGGAGACTGGGGTCTGGAACATTGCCCGGGGTTTACAACACTCGTTGCATATTCAGATATATATATATGTGTCAAAGTACGTTAACACATGTTTATGCTATTTAAAACGCAAACACCACAAGGCAGTTAAAATCAGATAATTACCCATTTTTTACAATGCAGCTCAACACCGCCCAAGGTGTGTATGCTGTGGTGTTCTGCAATGCAGGTGTTGTTAGGGGTGCATTGCATTAGTGCTTTGAGGCTCCACTGAAAATAATTGCACTGCAAAGCAACATTGTACGTACTTTGCTAATGCCTGTTAAAACACTCTATGGTTTAAAGTGGAGGCAGAAGGTTTTTTATCCTAATACATTCCATGCATTAAGATAAAAAGCCTTCTGTGTGCAGCAGCCCCCCTAATAGTTACCTGAGCCCCCTCGAAAACCAGCGATGTTGCAATAGACAATCGGCTGGCCGGGACTCCCCTTTTGCATTGGCTGAGACAGCAACACAGCGCCATTGGCTCCCACTGCCAATCAGCCAGTCAGCCAATGAGGAGAGAAAGGGGCAGTAACTCCGTGTCTGAATGGACACAATGAGCTGTGGCTCGGCTTGGGTACCTCCATAGCAAGATGCTTGCTGTGGGGGCATTCAACAGGAGGGAGGGGCCAGGACCAGCAAAAAGGGACTCGAGAAAAGGGGGATCTGGGCTGCTTTGTGCAAATCTATTTGTGCAGAGGAGGTAAGTGTGACCTGTTTATTATTTTTATTTAAAAAAAAACCAAGACTTTGCAACCACTTTAAATATTATTTTCTTAAAACAAAAACAAAGAAAAAACTTTCTGCAAGTGCTCAAACACCCTTTTAGTGGTAACTTTGTCCTAATCCTCGTCACGTTTGTATTGCCTGAACACTTGGACTATGTTAAAGCGGATCTCCCACGCCAAATCAAATTTTTGTTTAAGGGCTATTTACATTGTTAGTAGCGCTGCTTTTAAAAACTCACTGTTTTTGTTTCCCACGGCCGCTGCGCTGTGATTTGGTCTGCAATCATAACTTATATTCGCCTTGTCTTCCCGTTGCCATTTTAGGTACGGGCAGTCGCAACCCACATGCAGGAACTTCCTATTTGCGGTGGATGCTGTCCCAGCATCCACCGCTCGATCTTGCGCATGCACACTGTCAATGGTGAGCCGCGCCGCGAGCGTCTGCGTTGCCATCATATAGCCCGCCCGCCCTCTGTTGTTGTCGCGCGTCACTTCCTGCTAAGGAAATAGCGCGAGATTTGATTACACGGCTGCGCAGTGAACTCTATACGCTATAGAGAGAAGCTCCCAGAGCGCACTGCATCTAGCAGGAAATGATGCAATGCCCAGATAATTCCCGCAGTGTTAGAAACCGGAAGCAACATTACTGTAAAGGTACTGTACCGAATATGATTAAAAAAAATACCCGTTTTTACTGTATTGGATAGCGGCAAGGTTATTAAGCTAATGTTGCAAATAGGGTGGAGATCCGCTTTAAATAAAAAAATAAAAAATAAAGGCATGTAAAATGAAAGGGGTTGTAAAGGCAGAAGGTTTTTTATCTTAATGCATTCTATGCCCATCTAACTTACCTGAGGTCCCTCTCTGTCCAGCGATGTCCATGAATGTCTCAACCGTTCCAGATTCTCCTTCCTGATTGGTACCATTGGCTCCTGCTACTGTCAAAGTCAGCTAGCCAATTAGGAAAGAGAGGGGGCGTGGCCGCGTCAGGGCACGGTGTCTGAATTGAGCTCAACTCAGGTGCCCACATAACAAGCTGCTTGTTGTGGGGGCACTGAACAGGAGGGACCCGAGTAGAGGAGGATTTGGGCTGCTTTGTGCAAATCCACTGCAACAGAGCAGGTAAGTATAACAATATTTGTTATTTTTATAGGGGAAAAAATTAGACTTTAATCACTTTAAGAAAAAAAATAGTATTTAGAATACAATATTTTTGGGAAAGCGGTCCATTAATTTGAAATAAACTAGTATTTTTGGCATCACATTTGTCTATAAAAAAAAAAGCTCATTTGAAATGAAGGTGACATTTGCTTGCCATGGGACACGTTGAGGAACAGAGTTCTAAAGAATGTTGAGACATTGAATATGCTTTTTTGAATGGATGATTAATCCATTCCATTTAGACACTAAGAAAATCAAGTAAATGACTAACTATATAAATACATCAGTCAAAGTTCAGGGACTTCTTGTTGGGAACATTGTGAGTTCTAGTGGTATGCCCATTGACACAGTCAAGCATAAACAAAATAATCTGTACTTCCCTTTTAACACATAGTTGATATTTCTGAAAAAGATCATATTGTCAGGCTCCATGTTCATAAACAGGAACATTAAAAGGGAAGAATAGTCTTTGCATGTTTTTCTTCTTTTCCGAGTTTTCTTCGACTGTAAAAAACAAAATAAAAAACTTGCAGATGACTTCAGAGTCCTTCCTCTGAGAAAACCATGTTGACTTTTTAAAGACACCGTTAGCTTTTTCTAATGGGTTGTGGTGCACATTCTGTGTAGTTACATTTCCCGGTACTGACTGTATTGTACCTGTTCCACCCTCATAGGCGTCTGGCTCAGAAGAACTTCAGATAACACACTTCTTTGTGGCTGTTTTTGGTCTTCTCTGCTTCCTGAATTTTTTACCAGCTGCGCGTTCTGAACAAAATGGCATAAAAAGAGAATGTACTGTTTTTTTGGATTCGTTCATTAATTGATATATCCGTGCCAGGGTACACCATGATGTGTGCAGAAAAGTGTTACCGTCAATTTCCATTATGCTGTGAAAGTGGAATTTAAGACATTTGACAAATGTGACATGTTTACTGTTTTGTAAGCGCCTCTAAAAACAAAAATGCCGGGGATTCCTAACTCCAACATTCAGCAAGTATAAAAGTTGGTAAAAGCCTTCTACTGAATTATAGAAGTTATTTTTATTTATTAACAACATGTTGGTGAGGTGTCTACCTCTTTCATAGGGAATATAAAGTTGTTTTGTACAGACTTCTTTTTTATATAAAAAAAAATATTTTTTAAATGTTTACTTTTTTAGGCCAAGTAATTCTGAAATATGATATACTAATATATTGTAGTTTTCTACCCAGCCAGCAGGTGGCGCTTCCTTTTACATGTGAAGCAGTGCATTCTTTTATCTATGCTCAAAGAAGCCCATCATTAAATAATTATCAGAAAAGGGAAGGTTTAGTCTTGGGTTTCTATCAAACAAAGTAAGCTTCAAGTAGTCTTTGTCCTTTGTGTTTTATTCAATCTACATGTCCTGTATTAAAGGTTTACGTGTAAAGAAAAAAAAAAGTGCAGACAGTATATGATTTAGCACAAGATGTTTGTGTGAAACGTGTCTACGTAACCTCGTGTTGGTGTCTTTGGTGTTATCACTTTGAACAATAAAAGGCAATCAGAATTCCTGGATGTGCAGCCATTTCTTTTTTTACAAGTTTCCCACAAAGGCGGGCCGGGGCTGGCATTCTACGAGATATTACACCTCAGGTTATCATCATACATCTGGAGCAGCGGCTCTTTTTCTTTGCAGACATTATATGTAACCTGTGGTTCAGGAGTGTTATTCATATCAAGGGATAAGGCTTTCTTCGTGGCCACTATGCCATAGCGGATGGAAATTCTTCTCCTTAGACCCCTTTCACACTAAAGCATTTTTACAGCGTTTTAGTGTTAAAAATAAGGTTATTAAAATGCTTATAAAACACTCTCCATGCATCTCAATGGACCCTTTCACACTGAGTCCTGCAAGCAGCATCTTTGGAGCAGCTTTTGGGCGCTGGAAAAAAACGCTCCAAAAACGCCCCTCTCCATTAAAATGAATTGAAAGCGCTGTAAAAACGCCTTACCCTTTCACACTGAGGCACTGCAAAAACGCCCTAAAACGTTAGGGTCTTAGTGGTGCTTTACCAGCACAATGGGATTGCAGAAGAGGCTTCGCTCGAATAACGCTTGAATAGCGCTTGAAAAACGATTGAATAACTCGCACAAAATGCTTGAAAAACGCTTGAAAAACACCCCAGTGTGAAAGGGGCCTTATGCTTCTCTTCTAGTAAGGGAAATGCTCTCTTGGACATTTGTCTACACAATAAACATGTCGGTTGGAAGATTTCGCCTTTATTCCTGTTCATGTGGCAACTCAAAATTTTAGATTTCAGTTCCAACGACAGAACTTACAAGGACGGCAGAAGGGTTTCATCTCCCTGGCACGAGCAGTAATACAGTGACCAATAATAACATACAAAGCATCAATGAAAACTGCTCAAATGAATCAATTTTCAATGTAGCAAAAGTATGAAAAACCTGTCAGTGGTTCCAACCCTTTTCTTCTCTATTCCCTTATTTTTCTTCAATACGATCTCCCCTCCTCCCCTGTCCTTTTCCTGTTCCTGCTCTGTTCTCTTTACCTAAAGGATAATGAAATGGATTGCTAATCTATAGTATTATGATTTTACGCTGGTCTCGACACATTGCCCATTTGGATCTCAATAAACGGGTAGTCATTTTAGTGAAATTACACTTATGTTTATACGTATATTGGCTGTAGAAATACACAGAGAGGGGACCAAAAGGGTAGCCCCAGGTCGGAATTTGATGGCACAGTAAACCAATAAGGATATAGAAAAATAATTTGTAATTAAAACATAGACACATACATGGTATACAAAAGAACATGACATTTTTTTTTTTTATATTTGCTATACTACAGATGCCGTAGAGCAGGGGTCTCCAAACTTTTCAAACAAAGGGCCAGTTAATTGGCCTTCAAACTTTAGGAGGGCCGGATTGTGGTCAGCTTGGGCAGAAAATGTCCTGAGCTCAGCATCAGTGAGAATAAATAGGACCTCAGGGTTTGTGGTCAGTAGTAGGAGAAGTAGTGCCTCGATTAGTATGAGGAATAGTATTCCATCATTGGTATCGGTGGAAGAAATAGTGTTTCCTTGTTGGTGTCAGTGGGAGGAATAGTACCCCAAGGACCGGATAAAGGCTAGCAAAGGGCCACATCTGGCTCCCGGGCCGCAGTTTGGAGACCACTGCCGTAGAGTGATCAATTTAAACATTCTTTTGTATATTTTATAGTGTATAAATTCGAAGTAGCACACAAGTATATACAAGCAACATTACATACATGCTTCCCTCATGGCCCATGCAAACAGTAATCTGGAACTAACTACTAAATTGATGAATGTAAGGTAATAAAGAACATCTATTGTGGTCTACCTTATTATGAGCACATTTATATTATAATTACAAAATAGAAGAGTGACCACAGAAAAGGCCAAGTGGTCCTTCAAGTCTGTCCTGTCCTGCTTTTCATTTTGTTTTTTTTCTAGTATGGTTTATGAGTATATTTGAGTCTTTGTATTGTTTGACTTACTACTTCTGCTGGAAGTCTATTCCAAGCTTTAACTTCTCTTTTGGTAAAATACTACTTTCTTTGAAAGCGGACCTAGTGACTAGTGACTTGTCTCTGTTCCATAGGAACACATTTACAACCACATTCTGATATCTGTACATTAGCCAACTGCCTATCCACGGAACCAACCCAAGGGTTCAGTCCTTTTGATTAGGGTTGTCCAGATACCGATACTAGTATCGGTATCGGGACCGATACCGAGTATTTTTGGGAGTACTTGTACTCGAGCAAATGCTCCCGCTACCTAAATAGAATACTTTTTTTGTATTTATCAACATGTTCTGTGAAAATTCTTTGAGTTTTTACTACTGCGTGACAAGAAAATAAAAAAGTTTTATTCATTTTTACTCATTTTTATTCTTTTATAATGTCTTGAGTTAGAGTTCTTCATAATTCTAAAGAAAATATCCTTAACCACTTAAGACCCGGACACTTACGCTGCTAAATGACCCAAGGTGTTTTTACAATTCGGCGCTGCGTCGCTTTAACAGACAATTGCGCGGTCGTGCGACGTGGCTCCCAAACAAAATTTGCGTCCTTTTCTTCCCACAAATAGAGCTTTCTTTCGGTGGTATTTGATCGCCTCTGCGATTTTTATTTTTTGCGCTATAAACTAAAATAGAGCGACAATTTTGAAAAAAATCACTATTTTTTTACTATTTGTTATAAAAAAAAACAAATAAACTAAATTTTAGTAAAACATTTAGGCCAAAATTTATTTAGCCACATGTCTTTAGTAAAAAAAAAAAATCGTAATAAAAAAAATATCTACCTAGCGGGAACAGCGACACTAATACAGCGATCAGAAAAATGATCGCTTAGTGACGCTGGCAATAGGGAGTGAAAGGGTTAACTAGGGCGGTGATCAGGGGGTTAAAACTTTATTAGGGGGGGTGGGGGGGCTATCCTGAACCTAACAGTAACTGTTTTTACACTGCCTGTCACACTGACACTAAATGCAGTGATTAGATCACTGCATTCAGTGACACTGTGACAGGGGGGTGGGGGGGGCGATCACAAGGGGTTAATATGCCTATGTGAGTGTGTGTCAGTGTTGTGTTGGTGCACACTTACTGTGGATGTCTTCTCTCATCAGCAGCGCTGGGAAACAGCGCTGCGATGAGAGATTACATCATTTCCTCCTTCCTGTGTAAACACAGGAGGAGGAAGTGACAGGCTGGGAGCGCGCTCCCATTGGCTGGGAGCGATCGCGGGGGGGGCGGAAAACACGGACATCCGCCCGCTCGTCGGCGATCGCTCCCAGAGCCAGGGGGACCGCCGCACGCCGCGGAGGGGGTCCCGATGGGACCCCCGAACCGCACTAAGGCGAGGACGTAAATTTACGCCCTTGTGCCTGTACGAGCCATGTTGTGGACGTACATAGGTGTGCGGGGGTCCTTAACTGGTTAATCTGTATTGTGGTTTGAAAACTGTCACATGACATTTTAAAAAAGTATCGGTATTCGGTATCGGCAAGTACATGAAAAAAAGTATCGGTACTTGTACTCGGTCCTAAAAAAGTGGTATCGGGACAACCCTACTTTTGATGTCCAACTTTTTATTAGATCATCATGTGAAACTGCATCAAATGCTTTGCTGAAATCAAGATAGGCTACTTGATGCAAAACATTAGTGATAGAGTAAAAAAATTCAATCAGATTAGTCTGAAATAATCAACCTTCAGTAAAGCAATGTAGAGTGTTGGGTAGTTTAAGTGATCAGTGATCATATTGATTACAATAATTTGACAACAAGGGCTGTAGCTGCCATCTTCTACCGTGCTACAGTAATTGTGGACATGTACGATATTAGCTGTCCGCCAGTCATGGGGAACTCATCCTGTTAGAAGAGATTGATTCAAATTATCAGTTAATGGTACAACTATACCACTATGATTATTGCCACCAGGAGCCATTGATTTATTAAAGGGTCACTTACTGCAGTACTGGTTTCATGTCCTTATTGTTCGTTTTTGCTTTGAAGTTGCTGTAATCCTGCTCTGTTCTCCACACTTTCTGCTTGTCTGTTTCCTTATAACCACAGTGCTGGGAGCTTTCTCACGGTGGTCTAAGCTGTCATTACTGTGTGTCTAAAACTTCCCAGAACCAATCAGATTCATAAAAACAAAACACTGCCCTGGATTTGTTTGTTTTTGTTCCGTGTGTCTATTTCTACTTTACAGAAACATGAAGCCAATTCAAAAGTGAAACTAACCTGCAGGCACATTATATGATTGATTTTTATCTATTTTTAATCATTTTGAAAAGGAATCAGTTTTTTGTCTCTATACCCTGTAAACAGTCATTTTAGCAAAAAAAAATGTTTTCCTTTAGTGACCCTTTAAGCTTTAACCAAGCTAGTTCCTCTGCTACCCATGTTGTTTTAATCTGCTCTCAGTGTTGCAAGCAGTCTGGTGAAACACAGCCTGCTTTGAACCCCCTGCAGTCTTCCACTGAATATAACTGGTTGGGAAAAGTATAGTAAATGTGAATATCATGTTAATGTTAAATAACTCTGTATAGAATATTGTACAATAATAATTTTAATTATGCCTATGGGCTCATTCACACTGGTGCTTTGTCCATACAGCATGAATGACCACCTTGTTTACGTGCAGCTGGAGCTGCATGCAAGCAGCTTCTGTTTCTCTATGGGTTCGCAGTGGCTGGATGCACCCAGTCGCTCATTCTAATGCAGAGATGGAAGAGCAGCTTTGTGAATGTGGCCTATCTATAGATGTTACCCCATTGTTCTGAAAAAGCAGACTTGTTCATAGAAACATGTCAAACTACCACCCTCCTACTATGTTCTGATTATTAGCATACTCGGGAATTATCATTATTTCTAATAATAGCTAGATAGGGGAGTGCATTATCATGGTGTTATAATACCCACTGGGTGTACTGTTTTTATTAATTATATGTAATCCTTAAAATTTAAGATAATCTCCAATCTGACGAGTAACTGTAGGTAAATGTTGATTGGTGCTTGATTATCTCCCTCAGATGCCTAGGAGGCAATAAATATGCACCAGCACATTGTCAAAGCCATCCCTTCCGCAGCAAATCGGGGAGCTAATTCCCTTCTCTAGGCATGTTCTCAGTGTCGCTTCTCGGCCTTTTGGCTAAGATCAAGTGTAGTATCTGTTCTTATCAGTTGCCAATAGGTGGTGCTAAACTGACTGTCCCCAGTACTCGGCGAGGGGAAAAGGGATGGCAGTCGGTGGACGCTAAGCCTGTTGGTGTAGAGGCGAAAGCCTTCTGATCGGGGCAGAGAGGCATGAGATCGAAGCTGAAGGGCCGGGACCCTGACCTTTGGCCTGGATTCGGTGGTGTCTGCCCCAGTCAGTTGTTCGGCGAGGGAACCTTTGCTAATCCTTTCGGGGAGAGGCGGGTAGTACTTCCCGAATGTAATTAGGTGGGAGAGATGGGGGTTGTGGGTAGTAGTTGGCTGCGGCTGGCTCTCCCCAACCTCTTCTCCTACCTTCCTGGCTGGGAAGGGTGCTGCCGGTCCGGACCGGGGGTCAGGGTCCGTTGAAAAGCCTGTAGAGATAGTGCCCCTGGAGTGTGGCACCTTAGGTCACTGATCTCCACATACACCTTTTTGACACCTGCCTCTAGGGCCGAGCCTTTTGGCTAGGACCAGAGGAATTTTTGTTCCTGGCCGGAGGGCCGGCCATCGTATTGCACGGTGGCCACTTTCCACTCACCATTCCCACCTTCCTTTTCCCCCACTTTCTTTTTTATTTTACCCCCTGTCTGTCTTGTTTTGTCACTTTTTTTGTTGGTGCTTGCACTTTAGTGTGGCGAGTAGGGTGCTGGTCCTCGGGCCTGACTCTGAAAGTCTTGGGAGTAGGTGGACATGGCCTTTTGGCTTAGTTCACCTGCTCTCATGGGGTCTCCCTTCGGGGGAGCCTCACCGAGGAGGGTTCTGTTTCGGCAGTCCCTCCGAGGATGTTAGGCCATGTGGTTTCGGCTGCATGGGCCTTAGTGGGGTCCTAGTGGTTTCGGCTGCTTGGACTCCTATACTCTTTTCCCTGCCAGGAGCCTAACGCCCCGGGGGATCAGAGCTGGGTCCTCTTCGGAGGACCATTGACGATGGCACCCGTCGCAGTTTTTTGTGTTTCACTCTTTATGTGTGTGCACATTTTTTCCTGAACCGGGTGAAGTTTTTGGGTTGTGTTTTGCACGCCACAGGCTTTTCAATAGAAAAAAAAAAAAAATGTTCTCAGTGTTGGAATTGCAAGGAAGGCCTGTTAGGCTTGTTAATTATCTCCTTCTTTTAGTCTGATGGCACATTTCATATAGTCTGTGCAAGTAAAAATACGTAATGATTTTTAATGAAAAGTTCTTAGATTGTAAGCTTTAATGAGCAGGGCCCTCTGATTCCTCTTGTACTAAATTATATTGTAACTAATGTCTGCCTTCATTTTGTAAACCACTGTGCAAATTGTTGGTGCTATATAAATCCTGTATAATAATAGTAAATATTAAAAGTTGACGCTAAACTCTGGGATAAGCACATCTTGGCTACAAGAGGTATGCACTGTATTTTACCTTAAATGGGTTGTAAAGGTAAAAAAAATGTTTTCCCTAAATAGCTTGCTTTACCTTAGTGCAGTCCTCCTTCACTTACCTCCTCCTTAGATTTTGTTTTTAAATGTCCTTATTTCTTCTGAGAAATCCTCACTTCCTGTTCTTCTGCCTTTAACTCCACACAGTAGTGCAAGGCTTTCTCCCTGGTGTGGAGTGTCATGCTTGCCCCCTCCCTTGGACTACAGAAGAGTCAGGACACTCTCTACGTTGCAGATATAGATAGCAGCTGTGTGTTAGTGGGCGTCCTGACTCTCCTGTAGTCCAAGGGAGGGGGCGAGCACGACACTCCACACCAGGGAGGAAGCCTTGAATTACTGTGTGGAGTTACAGACAGAAGAACAGGAAGTGAGGATTTCTCAGAAGAAATAAGGACATTTAAAAATGGAAAGATGAGGTAAGTGAAGGAGGACTGCACTAAGGTAAAGGAAGATATTTAGGGAAAATTTTGTTACCTTTACAACCCCCTTAACCACTTGCCACCCGCCAATGACAGATTGACGGCGGCAAAGTTGTTCCTATTTTCTGACTGGACGTCATATGACGTCGTCAGGATATTGAGCCGCTGCACGCCCCCGGGGGCACGCATCGTGGCGATCAGTGATGTGGGGTGTCAGTCTGACAGCCTGCAACCCCGATCTCCGGCAGAGCCTCGTTACCACGTGATCAGCCGTGTCCAATCACGGCTGATCACGATGTAAACAGGAAGAGCCGTTGATGGTTCTTCCTCACTCGCGTCTGACAGACGCGAGTAGAGGAGAGCTGATTGGCGGCTCTCCTGACAGGGGGGGTTCGCACAAAAGAAAGCTCTATTTGTGGGGAAAAAAGGATGCCAATTTTGTTTGGGTACAGTGTAGCATGACCGCGCAATTGTCATTCAAAGTGTGACATGGCTGAAAGCTGAAAATTGGCTTGGGCGGGAAGGTGCGTAAGTGCCCTGTATGGAAGTGGTTAATCTTGGTGTCCTTTATGTATCTCTGCCAGACCTGGTAGGTCCCTCCGACAGCTCTGCTCGCTGTACAGTCTATGTGCAGCACTATAATGTTGTCAGTGCTACTTTTTGAATGTAACAACTGGGTTTGGTAAAGAACTTGGTGTGCACAAAGTGTATTATTATCCATTGTGGCTATTGAGGAATATATTTAAAAATTATTTTTTTACTACGAAGAGTTCAGCTTTAACTTTTCTTTTGAAAAAAAAAGTAAAGTATTTACTCTACAGAGTCATATGTTTCCAATATGATTACAAGCCTCAGATGCAGTCATCACAGCATTCCCATGATCAGGCATTATTAATGGAGAATAATGACCACCTCCCTTTCTACCTTGACACATGCACTACATAATTGTCTAGGGTTATGTTCGGTGCATGCATGGCATATTGGAGTGCTGCTGAAATACTGCAATAAACTTTGCCAGGACTTGGGCTGTCAGTGAGATAGTGGAGATATCTGTACCCAGGCTCTTAAGTGCTGTTGGCAATTTTGATGAAGAAAGAACGCTGTGCTGGGTTGCTTTTTTCAGATGTACAGTTAATAAAGAGGACCTTCAGTCATTTTTTCAACTTTCCATCTATTAATTATTATTACAGGGAGTGCAGAATTATTAGGCAAGTTGTATTTTTGAGGATTAATTTTATTATTGAACAACAACCATGTTCTCAATGAACCCAAAAAATTCATTAATATCAAAGCTGAATATTTTTGGAAGTAGTTTTTAGTTTGTTTTTAGTTTTAGCTATTTTAGGGGGATATCTGTGTGTGCAGGTGACTATTACTGTGCATAATTATTAGGCAACTTAACAAAAAACAAATATATACCCATTTCAATTATTTATTTTTACCAGTGAAACCAATATAACATCTCAACATTCACAAATATACATTTCTGACATTCAAAAACAAAACAAAAACAAATCAGTGACCAATATAGCCACCTTTCTTTGCAAGGACACTCATGCAGCCTGCCATCCATGGATTGTGTCAGTGTTTTGATCTGTTCACCATCAACATTGCGTGCAGCAGCAACCACAGCCTCCCAGACACTGTTCAGAGAGGTGTACTGTTTTCCCTCCTTGTAAATCTCACATTTGATGATGGACCACAGGTTCTTCTCAATGGGGTTCAGATCAGGTGAACAAGGAGGCCATGTCATTAGTTTTTTTTCTTTAATACACTTTCTTGCCAGCCACGCTGTGGAGTACTTGGACGCGTGTGATGGAGCATTGTCCTGCATGAAAATCATGTTTTTCTTGAAGGATGCAGACTTCTTCCTGTACCACTGCTTGAAGAAGGGGTCTTCCAGAAACTGGCAGTAGGACTGGGAGTTGAGCTTGACTCCATCCTCAACCCGAAAAGGCCCCACAAGCTCATCTTTGATGATACCAGCCCAAACCAGTACTCCACCTCCACCTTGCTGGCGTCTGAGTCGGACTGGAGCTCTCTGCCCTTTACCAATCCAGCCACGGGCCCATCCATCTGGCCCATCAAGACTCACTCTCATTTCATCAGTCCATAAAACCTTAGAAAAATCATTCTTGAGATATTTCTTGGCCCAGTCTTGACGTTTCAGCTTGTGTGTCTTGTTCAGTGGTGGTCATCTTTCAGCCTTTCTTACCTTGGCCATGTCTCTGAGTATTGCACACCTTGTGCTTTTGGGCACTCCAGTGATGTTGCAGCTCTGAAATATGGCCAAACTGGTGGCAAGTGGCATCTTGGCAGCTGCACGCTAGACTTTTCTCAGTTCATGGGCAGTTATTTTGCGCCTTGGTTTTTCCACACGCTTCTTGCGACCCTGTTGACTATTTTGAATGAAACGCTTGATTATTCGATGATCACGCTTCAGAAGCTTTGCAATTTTAAGAGTGCTGCATCCCTCTGCTAGATACCTCTCTATTTTTGACTTTTCATAGACTGTCAAGTCCTTCTTTTGACACATTTTGCCAAAGGAAAGGAAGTTGACCAATAATTATGCACACCTGATATAGGGTGTTGATGTCATTAGACCACACCCCTTCTCATTACAGAGATGCACATCACCTAATTTGCTTAATTGGTAGTAGGCTTTCGAGCCTATACAGCTTGGAGTAAGACAACATGCATAAAGAGGATGATGTGGTCACAATACTCATTTGCCTAATAATTCTGCACTCCCTGTATTCTGCCCCTGTTGTTTTAACTTTGGATAGTAAAACTTTTTGTTTCTGACAGTTTTATACAGCTCACTTCCTGTTTCTTGTCTGGTCATTAGCCTAGGCTTATGACATCATGCACCACTCTCTCATGCCGCGTACACACGGCAGAGAAACTCGACGGGCGGAACACAACACAATACAGAGCTTAAAATGGTGACGACCATACATAACGCCAGTATAATAATCCCGGTGGGGAACAAAATAATGCGTTGGGGGTCATGATAATCTTGACCGGTTTCGCGGTATTGACCGCTTCATCAGAAGTATGTCTACAATTAGGTTAAAAAACAATTGGTTATACATAAATTAGGAATACAAGATTTGAATGGGGAGAGGGGGCTCAGCTGCTTACCTAGATGTATCCCGCAGAGGAGAATCACCGAACGAGGCCAGAGGGCAAGAACATGGGGATGGATCTACTAGACAGGTATGTAGAGTGAAAGATATTAATAATTAATATAGGGAGGGCCTGGTCTTGGGGAAAAAAAAACAAAAAAAAAAACAAAGGGGGGGGGGGGGGGAAGGGATTAGTGCAAGACCACGCGTGTTGAATATACGTGATAAAAGGGTAAAAAATAAAGTGGGGATGTGGATGGAGGACAGGGAAGAGGGGGAAAGGGAGAGGGGGAGAGTAGAGGGAAAGAAAGGAATGGGAAAGGGGTGGGGAGATAAGTGGGGGGGGTAGAGGGGTGGTGAGAAATGGGGAGAGGGGAGCAGGGGCAAAAGAAGGAAAGGAAAGGAAGAGATAAGGGTGGAGGAAGGAGGGGGGACGGAAGAGGGAAGAGAGAAGAGGGGGGAGGTGGTGGGAGGAATAGGGGGGGGGGAGGGGGTGTATGTACCTAATGCAAAGAAGGATGGTGATTCATAGAAGGTGCCCCAAGGATAGGGGCCCAGCTTAAACATGTGCTGAAAACATATGTTGAGTTGGAGAAACATCCTCAACGGTAGTGAGTACGTATGAAGGAGGGGAGGCGTCACGGTAATGATGCCAGCCACTAACACCTAAACGAAAAAAGTGTATAATAAAGGATTATGATCCGTGGAAGGGGAAGGGGCGGGGGGGGGGGGATGGGAGGGCGACCAGGGCAGGTATGAACAGACAGCTATATGCAAGTAAATGGGTAACTTACTGTGGATTGGGTAGATCACACAGTGATCCCGAGAATCGGCATTCCTTTCGCTGTAAGTAAAAGCATCCACATGGAGTGTGCCTTAAATAGCCCCAGAACAGGAAACCAAGTGAAAGGTTACAGCCCCGGGGGCGGGGCTGTTGACCTCACCAGGGTGATTAACCGTCGGAGGACTTGCCAGGGATGGCAAAACCTCACCTGGAGCTGAGGGGGGATAGCAAGCAGCTGAGCCCTAATGAAGGGAATAATTACAATTAAACAACATAAGAAATAAAATAAACAATTTAAAAGAAGGATATAATAGTTAGACGTAGCATATAAATACAGTACACATTGTATGATGGTGCCTCATGGATAATGGACACCAGGGTGGACCAGCAAAACGAATCTTGAGTGCTATAAGCATATGTGGGCAAGAACTTTAAATGGTGGCATACTGTAACCCATAGCGGCAACCGCTAGCCATAAGGGATAGCCCAAATGGGGGCAGAGGATTAGAGTTCGAGGTGGTAGGGTTTCCCGACGGGCGGGGCTCGCTGAGAGCGTACACACGGCCGAGGTTCTCGGCAGAATGCGGCTCCCAGCGAGGTTCTCGCTGATTTCTGCTGAGAACCTCGGCCGTGTGTACGGGGCTTCACTCTTGTGAGAGTTTGCCAGGAAGGGGGGGGGGAGAGGGCCAATAAGAGCTGCAGAGCTGGAGGTGTGTGTCTGTGTAAATCCAGGAAGTGAACAGACAGCAGCTTCAGCTGCCCACAGTTAAAATGGTTGCAGCCAGACTCAGTGGAGGAAGATTTCTGCAGCATATTTGGCAAGTACAGAATCAGAGTATACATAAAATATGCAAAGTGGTTGGAGGGAAGCTTCAGAATGGCAAAGATGTTTTTATTGCAAATTATGTGAGCAGACTGCAGTTCCTCTTTAACCACTTAACACCCGCTGCACGCCTATGTACGTCCACAGAATGGCACGTACAGGCAGACATGTACGTCCCTGCCTTCTAGCGGGTCGGGGGTCCGATCGGGACCCCCTCCGCGGCGGGCGGCTTACCTCCGGGAGCGATCTGCCTTGAGGGGACGGCGGTTCGTTTCTGTCCGCCACCTCGTGATCGCTCCCAGCCAATCCCGTCGTGTCCCGCCGTGTCACTTCCTCTGCCTGTGAAATGTAAACACAGGCAGAGGAAGTGATGCAGCTCTCATCTCTGCGGTATTTTCAAACCGCCGAGATGAGAGAAGACATCACAGTAAGTCGCACCAACAGCACACTGACACCAGTACACATAGGCACATTAACCCCTTGCGATCACCCCCCCCCCACCGTCACACTGTCACTGAATGCAGTGATCATATATGTACTGATCACTGCATTTAGTGTCAGTGTGACAGGCAGTGTGACAGCAGTTAGTGTTAGGTCCAGGGTAGCCCCGTACCCCCCCCCTAATAAAGTTTTAACCCCTTGATCACCACCCTAGTTAACCCTTTCACCCCCTATTACCAGCGTCACTAAGCGATCATTTTTCTGATCGCTGTATTATTGTCGCTGTTGCCGCTAGGAAGCAATTTTTTTTTTTTATTGCGATTTTTTTTTTATTACTAAAGACATGTGGCTGAATTTTGGCCTAAATGTTTGACTAAAATTTTGTTTATTCAATTTTTCTTATAACAAAAAGTAAAAAATATTGTTTTTTTTTTTCAAAAATGTCGCTCTATTTTTGTTTATAGCGCAAAAAATAAAAATCGCAGAGGCAATCAAATACCATCAAAAGAAAGCTCTATTTGTGGGAATAAAAGGACGCAAATTTTGTTTGGGAGCCACGTCGCACGACCGCGCAATTGTCTGTTAAAGCGACGCAGTGCCGAATTGTAAAAACGCCTCTGGGCATTTAGCAGCATATTGGTCCGGGGCTTAAGTGGTTAATATATAACTAAGACCCCTTTCACATTGAGGAGTTTTTCAGGCGGTACAGTGCTAAAAATAGCGCTGTTATACCGCCTGAAAAACTCCTTCACTGCATCCTCAATGTGAAAGCCCGAGGGCTTTCACACTGAGGCGATGCACTGGCGGGAGAGAAAAAAATCTCCTATCAGCAGCATCTTTGGAGCGGTGAGAGGAGCGGCATGTATACCGCTCCTTCACCGCTCCTTCCCATTGAAAAGAATGGGAAACCGTGGCAATACCACCTGCGGTATTAACCCTTTCACGGCCGCTAGCGGGGGTTAATACCGCACCGCTAGTGGCCGCAACTCGCGGCAAATTTGACGGTATAGCGCCGCTATTTTTATCTATACCGTCAGTGCGGCTCCCGGCGCAATGTGAAAGGGACCTAAGGCCCCGTACACGCGGCCGAGGTTCTCGCCAGAAACCAGTGAGAACCTCGCTGGGAGCTGCATTCCAGCGAGAACCTCGGCCGTGTGTACGCTCTCTGCTCGCCCCGCCTGTCGGGAAACCCGTCGAGCAAATAGAGAACAGGTTCTCTATTTGCTCGACGGCCCGTCGGGATGAATGGCTGGTTGCCATTCCCGACGGGCGGGTCGCAGATTCTGACGGCCGGCAGAGAACCTCGACGGGCGGAACGATGTGTTCCGCCCGTCGAGGTTCCCTGTCGTGTGTACGGGGCTTAAGGGTGTGTTTTATATTTGCCTGGATTTCAGCTTTTAATCAAGAACTTTTTCCTAAGTTGCATAGGTTTTTTGAGGTGTGGGTTGGCAGCTTTCTTCTACCATATGTAACAAAGTTTTACTTATCTCATAAACAATAAAACCCCCCTCCTTGATAACAGCTCATGTTTCAGCCCTTTTTCCAAAGTGTGTGTACAGTTCATAAAGGAATAATTCAATTGTCCTGGCTCAAAGAGCGATCGTATTGCTGCATGAAATCGGGATTTCTTTACAGGAAAATATGTATGGCATGTTTTATATTCTTTCCACACCTTGAGGCATAAGGTTAAGACTTTGATTTTATGAAGGTAATTCCTACCACTCAGTCATGTGCTTTTGAGTAACAAGAAGCCTTTGAAATATTTGTGGCATGTCCAATGGAAAGCATATTGACAGTGCTAGAGCCAAAGGGCCTTGAGAAGCATTGCAACACACCACACTCCTTTCAACTGTAAAACTAATGCCGTGTACACACGGTCGTTTTTTGCGATGAAAAAAAACGACGTTTTTTAAAACGTCATTTAAATTGATCGTGTGTGGGCAAAACGTCGTTTTTTGTCTTAAAAAAAACGACCAAAAAAAAATTCCAACATGCTTGAATTTTTTGTGTCGTTTTTCAAAACGTCGTTTTTTGTTTCACAAAAAGTCACCGTGTGTAGCAAAAACGTCTTTTAAAACGACGTTTTTCAACCCGCGCATGCCCAGAAGCTAGTTATGAAGCGAGCTTCAATGGAAAAGTGTGGTGAACGTAACCTCGTTTTTTGTGAAAAAACGATGGTGTGTAGGCAACATTGTCTTTGAAAGTGACGTTTTAAAAACGTAGTTTTTTACTTCACAAAAAACGTCGTTTTTTTTTCATCGCAAAAAACGACCGTGTGTACGCGGCAAAAGACTCTTAAAAGCTACAGAATGATGCAAATTGTGTAAATTCTGGGGACTTCCTGAATTGTATAGTATATGAAGTGTCCCTATTTTCTGCGATTTGTCATGCATTAAAAAGGTTTGTTTGTCACGCAGACATGTTAAACTTAAAAGGATAGTTCGCCTTTACAAAAAAACTGCCTATGCAGGTAAGGGATGTTTGTAGATTAAAACAAACTGTGCAGCTCTGACTAAAGATGAATAAAACCCTTTTTATAGGTGTAGGCCATTTACATACCTTATGAAGCCTGACTGGAATACTCCCAGAACATTGCTAAGTACTCCTAGGACTTTGCTAAGTGAGACCTTGTCATCACTGCTCACCTCCACGGTCCACCATCACAGGAGTGAACTCTTCCTCTGATTCAAACCCCCTGATATACTCTCCCTCTCCCCTGATGTGGTAGCTCTGAGCTCAGCATTTGAGAGTTCATTCTTCTGATGGTGAAGGTGAGCAGTGGTGACTAGACCAGTGATGACTAGGCCTCACTTAACAACATCCTGGGAGTATTCCAGTCAGGTTCCATAAGGTATGTAAATGGCCTACACCTGTAGCAAGGGCATTATTGAATTTTAATCAGAGCTGCACAATTTGTTTTCATCTACATATGCCCCTTATCTGCATAGGCAGTTTTGTGTTAAAGGTGAACTATCCCTTTAACCACTTGCCGATCAGCCACCGTCATTATATGGTATCAGGTTCGGCTCATTCTCGCAAATCGATGTACTGGTGCGCCAGCTCCTTTAAGAGCCATAGCAGGCACGCTCACTCCCGCTGCACAGCTAGGGACCCAATGCACGTGGTCGATGGCCGCAATGTCCACCGACCACTTATGAGAGCCATTGGGATCTATGCATGTAAACACAAAAATCCCCGTTCTGACAGGGGAGGAGAGACAGATCTGCTCTTCTTAGTAATTAGAACTCCGATCTGTCTCCTCCTCCAGTCAGTCCCATCACCCCACAGTTAGAACAACACACGAGGAAACACATTTAATCCCTTGATCGCCCCTAGTGTTAACCCCTTCCCTGCCAAAAATCCATCCCCTATTTTGTAGACACTATGGGCCAGATTCAGGTAGGAGAGCGAATCTTTATTTTGGAGTAACGTTTCTCATTTACGTTACTCTGCCGAAACTTTAGGAGCAAGTACTGTTATTCACATAGCACTTGCTCCTAAAGTTGCGGCGGCGTAGCGAAAATGAGCCGGCGGAATTCAAATTGGGCGGGTAGGGGGCGTGTATTATTTAAACTAGGCGCGATCCCTCGGCGAACGTACTACGCATGTGTCGACTGTCAGTGCGCATGCTTCAAATTCTGTCAGTGAACGTCAATGACGTCAATCCCCATTCACGGACGTTTTACGCAAACGGCGCGGAAAAAATTTAATTTGACGCGATGACGACGGCCATACTTAACATAGGATACTCCACTAGGGGGCATGTTTTTCTTTACGCCGCGTACCGCTTACGGAAACGTCGGAAAGTCACTGCGTCGGTTCCGAGTACGATCGTGAATTGCCGATTTTTGCTGATTAACATATTCTCAGTGTTAATCAGCGGGAACGCCCCAAACGCCATTTTTAAAATTGCAGTTCCAATACGACGGCGAAATACAATTACGCCGCTCGTATAGGAACTCCAACCCGGCGTTTCTTGTTTTCTGCTTACAGAAAACAGAAACGCCGGCTCAAAGTGAGAGTTATGCTGGCGTATCACTGATACTCCAGCCTAACTCTACCTGAATCTGGCCCTATAACTTTTGCGCAAACCAATCTACTGTATATTTGCTTATTGCGTTTTTTTTTTTTTTACCAAAAATATGTATAATACATATTGGCCTAAACTGATGAAGATCTTTTTTATTTATTATAGCAAAAAGTTAAAAATATATATATCTTTTTAATTGTCGCTCTTTTTTGTTTATAGCGCAAAAATAAAAAACACAGAGTTGATCAAATACCACCAAAACAACCACGCAATTGTCAGTTAAAGTGACACAGTGCCGTTTCGCAAAACATGGTTGGTCATTAAGGGGGCAAACTTAACAGGTTAAAGTATATGTTAACCCTTAGGCCCCGTACACACGGCAGAGAACCTCGACAGGCGGAACACATCTTTGCGCCCGTCGAGGTTCTCTGCCGGCCGTCAGAATCGGCGACCCGCCCGTCGGGAAAGGCAACCAGCCATTCATCCCGACGGGCCGTTGAGCAAATAGAGAACCTGTTCTCTATTTGCTCGACCGGTTTCCCGACGGGCGGGGCTCGCCGAGAGCGTACACACGGCCGAGGTTCTCGGCAGAATGCGGCTCCCAGCGAGGTTCTCGCTGGTTTCTGCCGAGAACCTCGGCCGTGTGTACGGGGCTTTACTTTGTAAAACAATCCATTCTGCCCAACATAGAAATGCAATGCCAAACATTTGTGTATATATAAAAATAAAAAATAAATACCTTTTTTTTTTCTTAAAGTGGAGTTCCAACTGTATACATTTTTTTTCCAAGATTAAAATCTTTGGATTAGAACTCTTAAATATAACTCACGTTTTTATGATCTATCACTGCTCAATTGCCAATTTGCAATCAAAAGATATGGTTTATTATCCACTTAAGACCCGGACCAATACGCTGGTAAATGACCCAAGGTGTTTTTGCGATTCGGCACTGCGTCGCTTTAACAGACAATTGCGCGGTCGTGCGACGTGGCTCCCAAACAAAATTTGCGTCCTTTTCTTCCCACAAATAGAGCTTTCTTTTGGTGGTATTTGATCACCTCTGCGATTTTTATTTTTTGCGCTATATACAAAAATAGAGCGACATTTTTGAAAAAAAAAACACTATTTTTTACTTTTTGTTAAAAAAAAAATCAAATAAACTAAATTTTAGTCAAACATTTAGGCCAAAATTTATTTAGCCACATGTCTTTAGTAAAAAAAAAAAATCGCAATAAAAAAAAATAGCTACCTAGCGGGAACAGCGACACAAATACAGCGATCAGAAAAATGATCGCTTAGTGACGCTGGCAATAGGGAGTGAAAGGGTTAACTAGGGCGGTGATCAGGGGGTTAAAACTTTATTAGGGGGGGTGGGGGGGCTATCCTGAACCTAACACTAACTGTTTTTTACACTGCCTGTCACACTGACACTAAATGCAGTGATTAGATCACTGCATTCAGTGACACTGTGACAGGGGGGTGGTGGGGGGCGATCACAAGGGGTTAATATGCCTATGTGAGTGTGTGTCAGTGTTGTGTTGGTGCACACTTACTTGTGATGTCTTCTCTCATCAGCAGCGCTGGGAAACAGCGCTGCGATGAGAGATTACATCATTTCCTCCTTCCTGTGTAAACACAGGAGGAGGAAGTGACAGGATGGGAGCGATCGCGGGGGGGGCGGGTATTCGCCGACATCCGCCCGCTGATCCCGGATCGCTCCCGGAGCCAGGGGGACCCCCGCACGCCGCGGAGGGGGTCCCGATGGGACCCCCGAACCGCACTTAGGCGGGGATGTAAATTTACGCCCTTGTGCCTGTACGTGCCATTCTGTGGCCGTATATGTGCGTGCGGGGGTCCTTAAGTGGTTATTGTCTCTTGGCATTTTCCATTTTGCTTGTGGACATGTGAAGCCCACAAGCACTATATTCTGGGAAAAGTCACCACACCTCAACTTGGACCCCACCGCCCATTCTGGGAAAAATTATCGCCCCGAGCACCAAAGTCAAAAGTCATTTTCGACTCCTACATGACAATGGATGCACAAATAGGGTCGGTAGTCAGCGGATCCCATCATCTGCTGCGCCTACTACGCTGACTCACCCCCTTTATCCCTAAAAAGGACATTGCAGTCGTGGTGGGAACAATCATCAATTCCAGACTCGACTATGCAAATGCCCTTTATTTAGGACTTCCCAAATACCAAATCACTCGGCTGCAAGTCGTTCAAAATACGGCTGCTCGATTAGTGACTGGTAAAAAACCATGGGAGTCTATCTCCCTTTCGCTTAGATCCCTTCACTGGCTACCAGTGAAAGACAGAATCACTTTTAAGGCACTCTGCCTTACACATAAGTGTATTCAAGGAAACACTCCCCAATATCTATGCGAAAAAATAAAAGCCCATAACCCCCATCGCACTCTGCGATCCACAAATCAAAACCTGCTACACATACCCAAGGCAAGATACAAATCCAAAGGAGATCGAAGATTTGCTGTCCTAGGACCTCGACTGTGGAATGCACTACCAACCACCATCCGACTGGAGTCGGACCACTTGGCCTTCAGGAGAATGATTAAAACTCATCTCTTCTGAGGCAAAGCGTCTCCTTATCGAAGGAATGGAAACAGCGCCCAGAGGCGATTCAGTTCGCAAGTGTTGCGCTTTATACGTTTTTCACTCACTCACTCATATGGTGCTGCTGAGCGACCAGTATGCACCGCCTGGTCTCGTGCATGCACAGTGTGTTTGGCTCACAGCGTCGTCAACTTCTGACGTTGGCATCACAATGGGCATCGGCGTCGGAAGTGCCTGCCCCTGTTTTGATGGCAACTGCCATCATCAAGTCACTTCCGGTTTCAGAATATCGCAATCACGAGCGGCTACCTTCCACACTGACTCCAGGGAATTTTGACACAAAACTCCCAGAAGACAGTCCGCTGCCGCATATGACAGACATATCTGTGGGTGGCAGAAGCCGGAAACTAGATGGAAAACAGCAGTATCTGGGTAAGAAGACAAAAAATAAAATGTACATTGCTTTATCTATATCAGTGGTAATCAACCCTGTCCAGGGTTTATTAACAGCCCAGGTTTGCAAGATAACTGAAATACATCACAGTTGATATCATTTGCTGCTAAGTGATTGCAGTATTCTAGTCTGCATCTCCCCAAGGTAATACATAAAACCTGGCCTGTTAGTGGGCTCTGAGGACAGGGTTGATGATCACTGATCTATATGGTATAATAATCATTTAGAGAAAAAGTTCTTCAAGTGGGTGAACCTCCGCTTATCGTTATCTCATAATCTGTTTTCAGCTGCATAAGGGGCTGAAAGAGCTGGGGAGAGAGAAACAGCAGTAGACAGATCTTCTCAGTGAATGGCTGTGCAGGGTGGGTGGGTTGGGGGGTGTCGCCACAAGTCTGACCATTGAAGGACAGGTAGGCTGTTCCACAAACAGCCAGAAAACTGACCATACTGAGATGGATGTGCCTCATGACAGCACGTTCGGTTTGAAATAGGAAAGCAGAGGAACTGCCAGGATCACCAGTGATTTCACACAAGGAAAGCCATACAGAGAGAACAGGGTACTTTTTAACACAAGTACATGACACAACAAAGAAATATCAGGAATATGAAAAATGTTGGGGGTAACATACTTTTTACTATGTCTCAATTTTTTCCCACTCTTACCTCTTGTTAATTTTTTCCTAATTTCCTCAAGCTCAGAAAAGCTATGCTACAGTCAGATCAATGAATCAGGCAGTCTGTACACCTTTCCATCTGTTATGTTGCAATAACAGCTGGAAAGCCATAGGTTATCAACACTGCATATTAATCTTCTAAATATCTCTAAAATATTTTATAACTTCCCTTGGAAGTTCATAAATGAATACAGAATACTATTTTTCATACATGTACGATCATGTTCTATAGATCATCAACATTTCATCTTGGCCCTCACAGCCCTGCTGTTTGACATCTGTACTGCATATTGTCAGTGATAGGTTGCGGAAAACGCTCCATGCCATTTACTTATAGGCTTGTTGTATACCAACAATACAAATAACATTGGTGAACACTATGGAGGATTCAGGGAAGTGCAGTATGTGTGTTTAAAAGTGCATTACTGTTATGACATATTTTATGCACAATATATGCTGTATGTTTTCCCCATAGAGGTAAATTGAGATTTCCACCTGGCAAGACATGTCATAACAGCATATTGCCTGTGTAAATGAAGAATTTTTTTTCCCATTATTAAACAATAAAAAAGAATTTGGATTTTTATAAGAATTTATATTTCCACTCCCTATCATCCAAGAATTCCACTGTCATGGACCTTGGAATGCAGAAGTGTCTCCTGGAAATCTGTTACACAGTGGGGGGTCTTCTGCCTTGTCTTAAGGCTCCAGACGGCTCCATTGTTCTGTGTCTGGCTATTGTGTACATTGATTGCCCCCTGGGGCTTCTGTCTCATTACACATAGCAGTCTTGCTATTTAAGCTATCAGACCAATCCCTGTTGACTATTCCAAGTCCTCATTTGCATGGCTAAGGAGGACCTGAGTGAGAACTACAAATGTACTTTACAATTGACCAATAGGAAAGCAGTTGTTGGGGGTGGGATGTTCCAACTTCTGTATAAAAGTGTGTTGTGTGGCTTCCAATAAAAGAGTCCTGTTTGAACTTAAATACAGCCTGCCTGGTGTTTGTTCTAATGGATCTCGAACGGCACATAGCTGTAGTTCGGATCCCGGAGCCTTGGATGACTGAACCATTGCAATCTGCAATCTGATCCAATAGTAGCAGAGGAGTGTCGGGAGAGCGGAAGCGAGTGAGCAAGGGTCTCGTTACATCCACTATCTGTGGACTGGAGTGGCTTAGATGTATACAGTATGCGGTAAGATCAATGTATTGTAGAACAAAGTGAAATTAAAGAAATTACCTTTCTAAAGAAGAAGTCAAGGTTTAAATATTTTTACATAGTTATGTTGTTATGTTGATCCAGCTTGAACCAATGGAACTATGCATATACAGTGGTGAAAATAATAACTTTCATCCCTGGCAGATTTTGTAAGTTTGCCACTTACAAAGAAATGAAGGTTCTATCATTTTATCATAGGTGTATTTTATTTGATAGAGACAGAATAGCAACCAAAAATCTTTAAAAAATTCATGATACAAATGTAATAAATGGAGTTGCCGTTCAGTGAGTAAAATAAGTGTTTGACCTGTATTTTCCATGTTGCTTTAATAAACCTTGGATTGTGAAAAAAATAAATAAGTGTTTGATCCCCAAGCAAAACATGACTTAGTACTGTGTGGAGAAACCCTTCTTGGCAAGCTTCTGGTTACCAGATTTGCACACATTTTGGGAGGGATTTTGGTCCACTTTTCTTTATGGATCTTCTCTAAATCCTTAAAGGGGTTGTAAAGGTACAATTTTTTTTCCCTAAATAGCTTCCTTTACCTTAGTGCAGCCCACCTTCACTTACCTCATCCTTCGATTTTGCTTTTAAATGTCCTTATTTCTTCTGAGAAATCCTCACTTCCTGTTCTTCTGTCTGTAACTCCACACAGAAATGCAAGGCTTTCTCCCTGGTGTGGAGTGTCGTGCGCGCCCCCTCCCTTGGACTGCAGGAGAGTCAGGACACTCTCTATGTTGCAGATAGAGAAAGGAGCTGTGTGTTATTGGGTGTTCTGACTCTTCTGTAGTCCAAGGGAGGGGGCGAGCGCGACACTCACACCAGGGAGAAAGCCTTGCATTACTGTGTGGAGCTACAGACAGAAGAACAGGAAGTGAGGATTTCTCAGAAGAAATAAGGACATTTAAAAGCAAAATTTAAGGATGAGGTAAGTGAAGGAGGACTGCACTAAGGTAAAGGAAGCTATTTAGAAAAAAAAATTGTACCTTTACAACCTCTTTAGGGTTTCATGGCTGTCGCTTGGCAACTTGAAGTTTCAGCTCCCTCCATACATTTTCTATAGGTTTAGGGTCTGGAGACTGGCTAGGCCACTCCATGACCTTATGTGCTTCTTTTTGAGTCACTCCTTTGTTGTCTTGGTGGTATGTTTTGGGTCATTTTCATGCTGGAAAAAAGTCAGCCCGTACCTTTAGCAGACAAACCGCTCCAAAACATGTTTCCACCTCTGTTCTTGACTGTAGGGATGGTGTTCTTAGGGTCATAATCTGCATTTTTCTTCCTCCAAACACGGCAAGTCAAGTTAATGCCAGAGAGCTCAATTTTGGTCTCACCTGACCACAGCACTTTCTCCCCATTTTTCTCTGAATCATTTAGATGTTCATTGGCGAATTTCAGACAGGCGTGTACATGTGCATTCTTGAGGTGCAGGACCTTTCGGTGCTGCAAAATGTAATCTATGGCGGTATATTGCTTGACCAATGGTTTGTTTAGTGACTGTGGTCCTTGAGATCATTTCATTCACAAGCTCCTCCCATGTAGTTCTGGGCTTATGATCATGATCATCCTTACCCCATGAGACGAAATCTTGCATGGAGCTCCAGACTGAAGGAGATTGATGGTTATTTTGTATTTCTTCCATTTGCGAATAGTCGCTCCAACATTTGTCTCCTTCTCACCAAGCTTCTTGCCCATTCCAGACAATCTTGTCCCTGATGTCCTTTGACAACTCTTTGGTCCTGCCCATGATGGTGAGGTTTGAATGGAAGAAAAAGATTTTGTGGACAGGTTTCTTTTATATACATAACGAGTTGTCGTTGGGAGCACCTGCTACAGCTGCTTCCACACAAAGAGCAAAGGTCCTTCTCTACAGATTTGTGGTAGGGGACAGGCTTTTCTATTCAGACTGTAGAATCTTTCTAAAGAAGACAAATTGTAAGGCCGCGTACACACGATCAAATTTATCTGCTGAAACTGGTCCGACGGACCGTTTCAGCAGACATCTCCGATCGTATGTAGGGGCTAGCGGACATGTTTTCCCAGCGGACAAATTTCAAAGCATGCTTTGAAATTTGTCCGCCGGAGACACGTCCGTCGGATATGTCCGCTGGTTAGTACACTAACCAGCGGACAAAACTGTCCGCACATGCGTTGAATGGATTCGACGCATGCGCGGAAGCATTTTATTTCCGGGTTTGGTGACGTGGCGGTGTCAACGTCACCGCCACGTCACCGCGTCCTCAGATCGAGGGGATACACGCCATCGGACCAAAATCTGATGAGACATGTCCGCTGCAAACGCCCTGTCGGACATGTTTGAGCGGACATGTCTCATCGTGTGTACGCGGCCTAAGACTTTGAGCACCTTTTTATGTTTATTTCAATCACTATATTGAATAAACCTAAATGTCAAATTAGACTTTAAAGCAGATCTTTACTCCCCCCCCCCATTTTTTTTAACCCCTGATTACCTGGTTGCAGGCCCTGCACAGTCAAGATACACACCCGCCCAGCTTGGTCCTGTGCCACCATCTTCTTGCGTGACATCATCAGGGAACTGACAGCTCTTTCGAGTTAACACAGCAGATCACCCAGTGACAAGCCACTAGGCCTCCCCCTGCTTTCTCAATGAAGGACTATGCACAAGGCAGACAAAGTGCACATCATTCGCCTATGCATGTGATGTGCATGGGGGGGGGGGGGCAGAGGGTTTTTATTACACAAAAAATGTAAATGAAAAGATGGCCATATTTGCACCGGAGGAGTGGAGAGGAGGCAGCATCAAATTGAGGGTGAAGATCCGCTTTAACTTTTAAATTAATTGTGTCAAATGAACATCAATGGAAATGCAAATTCAAAGCTTTTGTTCTCTATTTTATAGCACAGTTCCACTTATTTGTATTTGATTCACTTGGTATAAAAACTTCATATAATAAGGCACACATGCATATGGAAACCACATATTTTCTCCTCTGAATTTATACTTACATGAAACTGTGCACTCTAAATGATTCCAAGTATTTTCGACTTCCTTGGAAACCTCTTTTTATGTTGTGTGGGCTAAATTTGACATCTTCATAAATTTATGGAATAGTGGCATTTGCTGAATCAGCAAAACAATTAGATCTGTAGAGTCTTATTGAAGTGGTTTTCATTTCATCTCGCCTTTCTTCACAGGAACTTCAAGCCAACTGGTTCAAAGTATTTTGGTGCCCTAGAGGGCAGTTTCCAGTCAGCTGTTTGAAGGATTGTACTCTATAAATATGGAAGTTGTGTACTTCTCTCTGCTAACTGGCAACATTTATTGCATTAAACCCCCTTTTTTCCAAGTGCATTGATTATGTTGCCTACTGTACATGTTCTCATTTCTGATGGCTAACTATCTAGGATCCATAAAGCCGGGTTCTCCACTTTCCACTGAAGTTTTCATTTATTTTTTTTGGGGGGGGGGGGGGGGGGGGGACTCATATGTATGTCTTTGTGAAAAAAACAGGTAAAAGCAACAATAGCAGTTTCTCTTAACTGTTTGGAACTTTCAAAAGATTGGAAAGGCTTCCATGGCACGTTTGGCACTACTCAAAGCAATACAAACGGTCCCTGGCCCACTAGGCACAATACAAAACAATAGTAGAGGTCCCTGGCACACTTGGCATTATACAAAACAATAATAAAGGTCTCTGGCACACGTGGCACTATACTAAACAGTACTAAGGGTCCTAGGGCAGTGGTCGGCAAGCCGCGGCTCGCGAGCCACATGTGGCTCTTTACACACTTTAATGCAGCTCTTCTGTGTGCTGAGCGCCCGCTCCCTCCTCTCGGACGGCCGCCCCAAAAGTCAGGACTCTGCAGCTAGCCTCTGTCAGTGCGCGCCCTGTGTGCAGCCCCGCGGCCGGCTCCACACAGCTCCAGTCGGGTCATGTGGTATAGGGGGGGCGTGACTTTCTGTGTAGCGCCGCGGCGGCGAGGCAGCATCCTCTCTCTGTCTGCCGCCCTCAGAAGAAGACTGTGCCTCCCAAATCAGCAGCGTGTCATCCGGTAGGTATAGCAATGGCCTGGCCTGTCTGCCTCTGGGGACTTAATTTCTGTGACAGAAAAAGGAAGGGTTGGGGGGAATGGAGGGGGGGGGGATGAATATGAACTATATGCCTCTGGAACTTGGAAATGAGAGATGTGGGCAGGGCCAGGGAGAGACAAATGAAAGGGGTGACTGATGGTCATCATGGAGGGGGGGGGGGGGGTTGATTATGAATTATGTACTCATATGAGAGATGTTAACTGTGAACAGGGCAAAAAGAAAGGGGTGACTGATGGCCATCATGGGAGGGGGGTGGTGATTATGAATTAAGTGTGCCTAACTATGGAAATGAGAGATGTGAACAGGGCAGGGTAAAAAGAAAGGCGTGATGGCCATCATGGAGGGGGGGGGGGAATGTGACATGAGGGGGAAGAAATGTGACATGAGGGGGAGAAATGTGACACGAGGGGGAGAAATGTGACACGAGGGGGTGAAATGCGACACGAGGGGGTGAAATGTGACATGAAGGGGTGAAATGTAACATGAGGGGGTAAAATGTGACATGAGGGGGTGAAATGTGACATGAGGGGGTGAAATGTGACACGAGGGGGTGAAATGTGACATGGAGGGGCAGAAATGTGACATGGAGGGGCAGAAATGTGACATGGAGGGGCAGAAATGTGACATGGAGGGGCAGAAATGTGACATGAGGGGAGAAATGTGACATGGAGGGGCAGAAATGTGACATGAGGGGAGAAATGTGACATTGTGGGATTGACATAAAAAGGGTTTATGTGAAAAGGGGGGTGTGGACATAAAATTGCGGAATATCGTAATCTAGGAGCAAGCAAAATAAGTTAGTGGCCAGGTTCTGAGGTCAATATATAACAGTACCAGTGAGGACTATTTGAGTGTGTTTTCACATACTTTTATATGTACTTTTTTAGTTGTATCTTGATTTTTATTTCATTTTATGTTGTCATTTTTTACTTTTATTCAACTTGACTGCAGAGCCAGTGCAATGTGTGCATGCCTGTTTTATTACTTTTACTTCTTGCCTACTGTTTGGGTGTATCCATCAAGGTGGAGAACCCTGCTTAAAATATCCATGATGAGCCCCACTAATTTTATAATACTATTTACACACACATAAGATGCCATATATGCGTCATCCACAGATAAATACCAGTGCGTCATCCACAGATCCCCCATAACAGTGCGTCATCCACAGATAAATACCAGTGCGGCTCTCAAAATAAATTTCAATCGTGGTTTTGGCGAGATTTGGCTCAGTTAAAAAAAAAGGTTGCCCACCACTGTCCTAGGGTGGCGCATCTAGTATATTGCAAACCCTGAAGTGCTTCAAAACGGCCCAGTAGCATTGCCCAGCGCCACAGAAAAAAACCTTTATAGAAATTGATGTTATCTCGATACAGTTTTTTAATCAAAATACATTTTAGATATAAATGCAGAACCTTCTACATTCACATTAGCAGCAGCAAAAATGTAAAGTCGACTGGCAGAGGTTGTGTTGTGTACCTAAGCACAGCCGCGTATATTCCAAGCAAAGCTGGTGGATGTTTGGTGGTTAAAGATTATGACAAAAGGCGTATAAGATTCCTTTATCTGGCAAGTGCACTTCCGAAAAGGGGAGATTGGTGGCAATCACATGGTGGTAATCTTGGTGGAGTGATATCAACTAGGTTAACCACAACACGAATCGCACTACTAGAGAGAAAGCATATGAAAGCTTGTCACAACCGGACTGATTGACAGGAGCGCTGCTATGACATTTTAATGTGTGGGACTTTCTGAATGTCGTTTTAATGTAGATTTGTATACATCTATTATATTAAAACATTTCTGGAATTAAGAGAGGAATATACCATCTCAAATCAGTCCTTTATTTTTGTAGCATGGGTCATACCATACTGCAGTGCAGGGACTTGCCTGGTACTCTCATCCATATGGTTTAGAGGTGCATTAAATTATATAGATATTGGTCAGACATCCTCAATGCCATATATTAGGTTTTTGGGTTTCCTCTGGGTTAGACCCTATGTTCTGTATATTATGCCATTTGGATAGGGATACTGTACCACTTACTATACAGATTCCATTGCTTAGATGTCTTTTTCAAGCTTGTAAGCTTATTGCGTAGCGGTGGTTGGCTTCCTCACCTCCAATTTATGTAGACTGGGTAAAAGACGTTATTGTCCTGATAAGAAAAGAAAAATTTGTATATACCAAGCATGGATATTTGAGAAAATCTGAGAAATTATGGGCACTATGGTTGGGCACTGCATGATAAGTTCCTAGAGATATTGGGGTAAACAAGTCCCTGTAACGGAACTATGTATTCTGCCTGTACATCTATAATAATCATGCAGTGGGGTATTATGAGGTGTGAACATCCTCTGTCTGTCTAGATGTGGATTAGAACTCAATCAGCCTGGCTCCTAAAACCTCTCTGTAGGTATGCTAATGCACCTCTCTATTCCCAAAGGTTAATTGATCTATTGTATATTGTATTCCAAATTAGCAGTCTCCTGTCAGTGTACTGAAATAGCATGTCACTTATGTTCAGAAGAACTGTCAGGCTTTGCGGTGCCGAAATGTTTAGCTACTAATGGGATTATCTGTGATTGAATTGTATTTGTGAAAGGAATGTGGCTTCTTTGGCCTGATGCCAGGGTGTCTAACTTGAGGCCCCCTGTGGAGGGAGGGGGCGGAGAGTTACATTGTTCCTTGATTATTCACAAGTTTGTAACTAGATATAAACCAAGAGATGTACTATTAACCACTTTACCCCCGGACCATATTGCTGTCCAAAGACCAGAGCACTTTTTGTGATTCGGCACTGCGTCGCTTTAACTGACAATTGCGCGGTCATGCGACGTGGCTCCCAAACAAAATTGGCGTCCTTTTTTTCCCACAAATAGAGCTTTCTTTTGGTGGTATTTGATCATCTCTGCGGTTTTTATTTTTTGGGCTATAAACAAAAATAGAGCGACTATTTTGGAAAAAATGCAATATTTTTTACATTTTGCTATAATAAATATCCCCAAAAAAGATATATAAAAAACATTTTTTTCCCCTCAGTTTTGGCCGATTCGTATTCTTCTACATATTTTTCGTAAAAAAAAATCGCAATTAGCGTTTATTGATTGGTTTGCGCACAATTTATAGCGTTTACAAAAAAGGGTGTAGTTTTATGGCATTTTTATTAATATTTTTTTTTTACTAGTAATGGCGGCGATCAGTGTTTTTTTTCGGTACTGCGATATTATGGCGGACACATCAGACACTTTTGACACATTTTTGGGACCATTGGCATTTTTATAGCGATCAATGCTATAAAAATGCATTGTATTACTATAAAAATGCCATTGGCAGTGAAGGGGTTAACACTAGGGGGCAGGGAAGGGGTTAAGTGTGTTCCTGTTTGTGTTCTAACTGTATGGGGGGGTGGACTCACTAGGGGAAATCACTGATCTTCTGTTCATACATTGTATGAACAGAAAATCAGCGTTTCCCCCGCTGACAGGAACGAGGGATTTGTGGTTACACACAAAGCTCCCGTTCCCCGCTCTGTAACGAGCAATCGCGGGACTCGGGGGCGTGCGGGGGGCGCCCCCTAGTGGACGCAAAAGAGAGGACGTATAGCTACGTGCTCTCGCGGTACAGTGCCACCGTCCCGCAGTAGTATGACGGCGGGCGGTCGGCAAGCAGTTAAAGTTGTTCTACTTGACCCTTCAAAACGTAGCCTGTCTCGTTTCTAAAAGGGCATGCGATGGGACATTTATTCTGTGCGTCTTACAACTGGACCTGACTCTCCCTCTGGATCTCGTGGATGAGCTTATACCAGACTTACTTGCATAGGACGTCCCCAACGGCTGATACCCTCTCCCTACTTGGGTAGCCGTTACATTGGTGGCAGCGGTGGGATGGTCCTTTTATCCAAGGAGCAAGTTCTGAATGGAGTCTCAGTATGCCAGGCTGAAAAGAACCACACTAAAAGATTTATTGGAGAGTCGTGGTAGGAGTGCCAGTAACAGACCACGGAGGGAGTTAATAGCTGACCTGCTGGAGCTGGACCAAGTGGATGGATCCATGGAAGGAGCTGAGCCCCTAGCACCTGTCAGCGAGGAAGATGCAATTACGGACATTGTACAGCGGAGATTATCCTTGTATCCAGAAACGTCCACGGAACTAATAAACCAGCTGTTCCGGGAAGCAAGAGAAGAGATTCAAACCAAGGGGGGACAAGAACTGGAACTGGTAAGAGCTAGACAGCCCATTACACACGCAGCTCCTACTTCCCCACCCGCTGCTACAGGAAAGAAAATACCGTTCACTGCATTTAAAGCTTTTGTAGAAAGTGATGAGGAAATAGATGGATATTTGGCTGATTTTGAGAGACAGTGCTCACTGCACCAGGTACCACCAGACCAATGGGTCACTATTTTGTCTGGGAAATTGTCGGGCAAAGCCAATGAAGCTTTTCGGGCTCTTGCTCCAGAGGATATTTTACAATATCAGCAAGTGAAAAAGGCACTGTTAACCCGATATGCCGTAACCCCAGAAACCTACCGCCGTCGCTTCCGGGAATCCAAGAAGAAGGCTGGGGACTCCCACATTGAATGGGCCAACCAGTTACAAAAGGTGGCATCCCATTGGGTCCAAGGGTGCAAGGCCAACACCGGGGAGGAAGTATTGCAGCTATTCCTAATGGAACATTTCTTCCAAGACCTGAGCGCAGACATACAGGACTGGGTACGAGATCGCCGTCCCGCTAACTTAAACGAGGCGGCGCGGCTAGCAGATGAGTACGCGGAAACAAGGAACTAAGCCAGGGTACTACACGGCTGGCTCATAAGGTAGAACTGTGTACTCCAACCGGCACTCCACGCCCAGAGTTTCGGGCTCCAGTCCCACCAGGACCACCACGTCCTCAGGAACCCAACAACTACCCCCGGGATTCGTCTAGGGTGACGTGCCATCACTGCAGCAACACGGGACATATTGCTTGTTTTTGTCCTTTGAGAGCTACAAATAACAACTGGAGATGCCCAACATCCAACACAGAGGTCACTCCATCACAGCCCTCTGCGGCCCACTACCTAGAGACCGAGGTGGGCCCTGAGGAATGTCTGGGAATTTTGTATGAGGCAGACCCAATACAAGCGGCCTCTCCAGATAACCGTCAGCATCACCGTCAGGAGGTACGGGTGAATGGACAAGTAGCACAAGGCCTAAGAGATACCGAGACTACTATCACTCTGATTCAAAAACATCCAGGGCACAAAAAGTCAGACTGTTCATTAAATTTACCCAGGCAGTCACAATCATGGAGACAGCCAGAAAGGGGGAACCCCCACACATCCATGCCTGCGGCCCACTGCGTTGGGGAGGAAGAACATTGGGGCGTTCTGCACGAGGCAGATCCGATACAAGCAGCTAACCAGGACAACAGGCAGCAACACAGGCAGACTGTCTGGGTCAATGGAAAGGCAGCCAATGGGTTACGTGATACTGGGGCCACGATGACCCTGCTACAGAAGAAACTCATCCCAGAGAGCCAGCACACCGGAGACACCGTAGCCGTAAGAGTAGCAGGAGGCACCGTCTTCCGGCTACCCGTTGCCCGGGTTCACCTGGATTGGGGCGTTTGTTCGGGACATGTGAATGTGGGGGTGATGAAGGATTTGCCAGCAGATGTACTAATGGGGAATGATTTGGCCCCCCTTGTTTCTGCGTACGCCCCGATGTGCCCCGCTGAAGCCCACACAGTGACTACCTGTGTCCCAACCCGCATTGCTGGAACCAACTTGCTTGCTGCTGAGACCCGGGTAAGACTATCTTCCCCGACATGTACTGTAGATCCGGCCCAATATCACAGTCTAAAATGGGAATGTGACAAGTTGGCCAGTGATAAATCGGAGATGCAACGACACTACGTCATGTATTATGAGATGTCCCGTGGCTTGAACATTGAAATGCACAAACAGGCTGAAATTGTCAAAAGGTTAAATGGGATTTGCGTTTAGGTGGTGCCTTATCACTCCCAAGAGCATCAGCAACAGGTTTTGGGAGCCATTGAGAGAGCAAAGCAAGTGACTGTTCCAGAACTGAATTCCATTATTCACCTTCACCATCAGCTACCGACCTGGCAGATTTAATGGCAATGCCGATGGACTGTCCAGGCAAACTGAACTTTTACCCTAACAGCAGACCGGACATCCCCAAGTTGACCCCGAAAAGGATCAATCCGGGTCTGCCGGAGTGTTCCACAAAAGGGGAGCAGTGTAACGGAACTATGTATTCTGCCTGTACATCTATAATAATCATGCAGTGGGATATTATGAGGTGTGAACATCCTCTGTCTGTCTAGATGTGGATTAGAACTGAATCAGCCTGGCTCCTAAAACCTCTCTGTAGGTATGCTAATGCACCTCTCTATTCCCAAAGGTTAATTGATCTATTGTGTGTGTGAAAGACCTGTGTTTATCCTTAATATTGTATATTGTATTCCAAATTAGCAGCCTCCTGTCAGTTGTATTGAAATAGCATGTTACTTATGTTCAGAAGAACTGTCAGGCTTTGCGGTGCCGAAATGTTTAGCTACTAATGGGATTATCTGTGATTGAATTTGTGAAAGGAATGTGGCTTCTTTGGCCTGATGCCAGGGTGTCTAACTTGAGGCCCCCTGTGGAGGGAGGGGGCGGAGAGTTACATTGTTCCTTGATTATTCACAAGTTTGTAACTAGATATAAACCAAGAGATGTACCATTAAAGTTGTTCTACTTGACCCTTCAAAACGTAGCCTGTCTCGTTTCTGAAAGGGCATGCAATGGGACATTTATTCTGTGCGTCTTACAACTGGACCTGACTCTCCCTCTGGATCTCGTGGATGAGCTTATACCGGACTTACTTGCATAGCAACTTGCCAGGGAAAAGGACGTCCCCAACGGCTGATACCCTCTCCCTACTTTGGTAGCCGTTACAGTCCCCTATATGATTTAGCTGGTACAATGAATTTTGAACATTATATTTGTATGCTTTTGTAAAATTAAGTGTAAGGGTATGATTGTGGGTAGTATGCTTAGATCAGAGACTTTAATAAATAATTGGGAGTATATAAGGTTAAATGGTTTATTGCACTATAATAATAATTATAAGGAACATGTTCATTAGGGGAGAAACTTTTTAAATTGTAAAATGTAATGGTCAACAGTAATGGTACATAGATTACTACATATTTTGTACAGATAGGGGCTTGTTAGAGGGACATACTAAAAGAAATGGCAGTATGTAACGCCCATAGACTTTAACAGGAAAATGTCCCTTTGTTAGATGTTGTTTTTGTCTTGTATGTATGGGAAAATAAGAAAATCTTGAACGAAAACTATTTGAATAATACATTTTAATTAAAATAAGGTTGAGTGATGCCCTTGCTGTGGGAGTGGGCCCTTTGTGTGCCTTGTGGGGCCTGGGTGGGGTGCTCCCGGGATGTTGCTGGGACATTACTCTGGGGGGGTCCAGCTTTTGCTGTTCGCCTCCCCTCTCACAGGGTGCTCTCTTTTTCTTATTCGAGCCCCCACCCCACACGCTCTTTCTTCCCCCTGATGCAGTGACTCTGGGCTCAGTGTTTGTGAGCTTGCTCCTGTGACTATGCAGGTGGGCAGTGGCGACTGAGTCTTTCTTGGTGGCGTCCTTATAGTGTTAAAGTAAGGCTTTGGGGGGTGCATGTATAGCCTGCACCTATAGCAAGGGACATTTATCAATTTTGGTCAAAACTGCACAGTTTTTTTATGTATAGGTGCCCTTATCCGCACTGATGAACTAACTCTTTAATCTGAATCAAATGGGACCAAAGACAAGGTAAACTTTGTTATGTTTTTATTTGTACTTTTAGACCCTATTCACATCTGTGTGACATGGCGCCTCTTTTTGCCAGTGAACCCCTCACAATTTTGTATTGCGCATTTTGGCATGTTTTTCATGAAAAACATGTGTCTCCTAGATACATTTGGGGTGCCATCGAACGAGATGTGCGGTTTGGCACGTTTAGCACACATTTCCGCGAACGTTCAAAAACACGTTTCCTGGAGCTTGAAGGTGAGAATGAGGCCTTTATTTAATTTATTTTACTGTTGCTGTTGTACTTTTCGTACTGTCTGCAAATATTTTTTCCACTGTTTTTCTTTCCAATAAAACATTATTTGAATTCTGAAAAAAAAAAAAAAAAAGTTCTTGGCACTATACAAAACAATAGTAAAGGTCTCTGGCAAACTTGGCACTATACTAAGGAGTACTGAATGTCTCTGGCATACAAGCACTATACCAGTGGTTCTTAACCTAGTTGGAGGTACTGAACCCCACCAGTTTCATATGCGCATTCACCGAACCCTTCTTAATTGGAGAAATGCCCAAACTGGCGGCAATTGATGGCACAGTTGCTGTGTTATTGGACAGTGGTTGCGTTTGATGGGCACAGTGGCTGCGTTTGATGGGGCAAACTAGCAGCACACCAGTGGCAATTGATAGGCATACTGGCAGCAATTGATGGAGGAAACTGGCAGCACACTGGCGGCAATTGATGGCACAGTGGCTGCGTGTGATGGGCACAGTGGCTGCATGTGATGGGCACAGTGGCTGCATGTGATGGGCACATTGGCGACAATTGATGGCACAGAGGCTGCATGTGATGGCATAGTGAGGCTGCAATTTATATATATATATATATATATATATATATATATATATATATATATATATATATTTATATATTGTTTTTGCTAGTCAGAGAAGGCTCATTTAAAATAACACAAAAACATTTTTTTTTATTTGCCATTTTATATTAATAAAGTGCTGGTCAACTCAGTCAGCCTCCCCAATCCAGCCATTTAACAGGTTCTACTTACTTTTAAACAAGTTCAGTAGTCTTTTTTAGCACACTGTCTGCTAGGTTAAAATTCCACTAGACTAGAGTCAGGCTCCTCGAGACTAGTCCTTGCCTCTCTAGCTTGTCACAGGCAGCGCAGACACACAGCTCTCTGCGCAGCGCTCCGAGTCCCCCCTTCTGGCCGTGAGTGGAGTGACGTCACGCCGCTGGAAGGGATCAAGAGACCCCTTCATAGGGGGAGTAAACAGGCTGCAGCAGACAGGAAAGGGAGCCGAGAGGTGACGGTCCCAGATGCAGGAATGCACTCGGCACACAATTTGTACAGTGTCTTGACCTCCGCCGAACCCGCGAGATCGAACCCAAGTTAAGAACCACTGCACTATACTAAACAATGCAAAAAGTCCATGGCACACTTGGCACTATACAAAACAATAGTAAAGGTCTCTGGCAAACTTGGCACTATACTAAGCAGTACTGAATGTCTCTGGCATACAAGCACTATACTAAACAATGCAAAAAGTCCATGGCACACTTGGCACCATACAAAAGATCCCTGGCACACTTGGCACTATACAAAACAGTACTTAAAAGTCTCCGGCATACAAGGCACTATAACAAACAAACAATACTAAAGGTCCCTGGCAAACTTGGCATTAAATCAAACAGTACGCAAGGTCCCTGGAACACTTGCCACTATACAAAACAGCACTTACAAGTCTCTGACATACAAGGCACTATAACAAACAATACAAAATGTCTCTGGCACACTTGGCACTATACCAACACCACACAAAAGATCTCTGGCACACTTGGCACTATGCAAAACAATATTAAATGTGCTTGGTCCACTTGATACTATACAAAACAAGAGTAAAGGGTCTCTGGCACACTTTGCACTATACAAAACAATACTAAAGGCACCAACACACTTGACACTATACAGAGCAATACTAAAGTTCAGTGACACACTTTGCAATATACAAAACAATACTAAAGGTCTCTAGCACACTTGGCACTATACTAAAGATCCTTGGTAGCTTGAAAGTGTGCCAGGGACCTTTTCTATTGTTTTGTTAAAGAGTTCTAACCAGTACAGTATATAACCTCTAAACCTCTACTAAAAATTACATAAAATAAACCTCTCCAATAAAAATATGGTGTTGCCCCTGGGGACCTTAAATATGATCCTCTGGTTTCAAAAATCCTTAAAGTGATATTAAAGTTTACATTTTTTAAATTAAAATTACAAACATGTCATACTTACCTGCTCTGTACTAAAGACTAACTTGCTCTGTGCAAAGGTTTTGCACAGAGCAGCCCCGATCCTCTTTCCATTGAGTCATACATCAGAGCTCCTTGTTCCTCCCCCCTGTCAAGTGCCCCATAGAAAGCCACTTTCAATGCTGCCACTTGTGTGGGCTTGCCCTGTCTTCATGTATTGACACAGACAACAGGGCTCGGCCCTGCCCTCCACTCCCTTGTAACAGTGAAAAGGGATAGAGAGAGACGCTGCTCTGCTGCACATCGCTGGATTAAGATTGAGCAAAGATAAGTATAAGGGGGGCTTGGGGGGATCCTCTGCAACATAAGTTTTTTTTTTTTTTTACCTTAATGCATACAATGCATTAAGGTAAAATACCTTAAGGCTTTAGGGCCACTGTTAAGCCACTAACCCAAAACAAGTGTCAGAAAAGGACCTCTGGCTTACTCCAGTGTTCTTGGACTGCATAATTATTTCAGCTATTTTACATTGAAGCATTAAACCCAGAGGATAAGTATAAAAGCCAGGCAACTGGCATTTTCAGAAGGTGAGGCCAGCAATGGCAGCCTCCATGTTTCTCTTATGACAGATTTTCCTTTAAAACTGAACTTCAGGCAGACACACAATAATACAGCCATGGAGTCAGTAACAAATCATTAGATGTTTTAATCAGCTTGTACAAGGACTTGATTTTGACTTGACTTAATTTTGAACTGCATTACATCTCTACAATACATGCACATTTCATCATGTTTTTTTCTTTCTAAAATACCTGTTGGTCCAGCCAGAAATCAGTGAGCTCCTAGTGTAGCCTTGACCAGTTCTAACCTGTTGGGCTAATTAACACCGCCCCCTCTGCTCAACTCCATACCATACATGGAAGGTTTTCTGCAGTCCAGCAGGGGAGGGCTCTGGCAGGTCTAATATCACCACTTGAGGTTTGAGCTCAGAGACAGCATTGTCATCTCAAACACTGAAAAACGTAGCATGTCCAACCCAACCACCGGTCATCCAAGGGTTTATTGCTCATCATGGCTAATGGAGGTTTGAAGTAGAATACTGTACATACCTTGTTCCTTACTTCCCTCCACACTTTGCATTGTGCATTGTGGGTGGGCACTTGACATACTTATTGTCCATTATGAATAATAACATCTGAGAATGGGCAGCCACAGGACAGGCAAAGAAAAGAAACTTGGCGGAACTGGTCATAAAGTGCGCAAGAAGCATGAAGGAGCGTGGAAAAAGGTAAGTATTTCTTTATCTAAAACTTTCCCTACACCAGATGAGCATTTAAACCTGGCTGTTCTGGGGGAGGGGTCATCAGGAAGCGCTTCCTGATGACGTGGTAACGAAACGTACGTCGAAACGGTACCTGGTCACGCACAGCTACACACTTCCGGTCCCGCTGGTTCTCCGAATCTGGAGGTGGAACACACGCCAGCTTCCCCAG
The DNA here is from genome assembly GCA_029574335.1 of Rana kukunoris. NCBI lineage: Eukaryota > Metazoa > Chordata > Amphibia > Anura > Ranidae > Rana > Rana kukunoris. The sequence goes on from CM056052.1 coordinate 174,972,456, forward strand.
CGCTAGGGGCCATCTCTCCACAAATTGAATCGCCTGTCAGCCTCAGTGCCGGGTCTCAGGCACCGACAACAGTAAGGAGCCATTTGGCGCTTTGTTTTTTTATACATTTTATTATTAAAAACGGGATTATACTTTGGCGGTTTCTTTTCTTTGTTCCGCTTTTTGACATTGGAGTCTGGTCGAATCTAAGGAATCTGAGCCGCATATGAAGTCTACACTTTGTGATATCTAGCTGATATTGACCTATTTTTTATTTAAAGGGGTCAACACCATTTGGTAAGGTGCCATCCTCACTATGAGCACAGTTTGTCTGATCTCTGACAGCCGGTGAAAGTGGACATTACTCACAGTAGATTTAAGGCTATTGATTGAGCACACAGCACTTTATGGACTTTATAAACTATTCATTTTATCATTAGTGGCATTCACCACATTAATGAATTGCACTTTAATTTTGTATATTTATCAAGCTTGTTGGTGTTTTATATATCATTTTGTTGGTTATTTCTCACATCACTTGATTGTATGATTGTATCAACTATGGACTTTCAATGCTAGTTGTCATAATTACATTATGCACAATTATGCAGTTTGTTTATTACTATTAACATTATTTACTTATTACCTTTTATAGCGCACCCTACCCTCTTTCCGTATATCACTTATTCCAGTTCACACAGATTTTTTGGGGAGCAGCTTATTACTATTATTTTTAGTATATTTTATTCTAGTATCTACTACACTTTGTATTATTTACATTCGGTTGGCGCGAGATTTACACCTTTTGCCAACCAGAGTGTCTGCACCCATAAAATGAAATAAACAACCAGTGGCCACAGCAACTCAAGATTTTTTTATAGATTCAGTAAAAGGCTAAGAGACTAGAACCCTTGTGCTTGTCAGGACAATTCTCTTTCAGTAGAAGGAGAACAGAAATAACCTGGGGGGAACACAATTCACTTGGAACAGCCATCGTTGGCAAACAAAGTTAGGTTTGGTGTTGTCTTTTTTAAGTATTCTGGCTTCTGGAGGGTCTTTTGTAAAAGTGCAACATGGGTAGTTTCCTACTTTTGATGAGAATGCTTCTGCCTGTTGCTTATTCCTCGCAAGACTTGTAGTGGTTAGCACATTTTCTCATAGAGTAACAGAATGTACCTTATTTAATGTGTTGTTCCAGCTCAGTTTCCCTCTGGTCATCGTATGACCAGAAACCTAGGCATTTGGTCATATGATTGCTTCTAAAAAATGTATTATTATTCAGTCTGGTGCCAGTTGCTTATGCATATTATTATCTGAGTACACCTTTATCCAGCACAGCAAAATGTGTTACTATAGCTTAACATACAGGCATACAGTGACACTAAGTTCTGGTTAAAAAAATAAAAAATGATTACTCTGTTCAAGTATGTATTAGTAACTCCTAAATATACCTTATGCTCATGTAATCGACACAGGGCCAGACAAATGGTCAGGGGGTCCTGTAGCCTCATAGGACAGTCAGAGCAGAATGTAAACTCCTCCTACAAGCTTTAACCAGACACTGATAAAAGTCATAAGACTGCTATATATTGCTGAGGAGAATATTAAATGCAGGGTCCTGTGTTTAGTAACACTTTAAGTAGTGGATTTGTATAGATTATTTTTGTAGACTAAGGATTTTGTTTTGTGTCACTTTAATCAATGATCAGTTCAAAAGGCAAAGGGTAAAAGTTTAATGCAATGCCAAGCTGCTAAGCTGATGATAAAAAAGCAAACAGAAGCAAACAGAATATTGGCATGCTTTAAAAAGGGGATTAACTCAAGAGATAAAGCGATAATTCTCCCACTCTTCAAGACTCTCTGGTCCGGCTGCACCTGGAGTAAGCTGTCCAGTTCTGGGCACCAGTCCTCAGGAAGGATGTGCTGGAAATAGAGCGAGTACAAAGAAGGACAACAAAGCTAATAAAGGGACTGGAGTATATTAGTTATGAGGAAAGGTTGCGAGCACTGAACTTATTCTCTCTCTGGAGAAGAAACGCTTGATAGGGGATATGATTTCAATTTACAAATACCATACTGGTGACCCCACAATAGGAATAAAACTTTTCCGTGGAAGGGAGTTTAATAAGACACATAGCCACCCATTAAAATTAAGGTTTAACCTTAAACTGCGTAGAGGGTTGTTTACTGTAAGACCCCTTTCACTTTGAGGAGTTTTTCAGGCGGTACAGCGCTAAAAATAGCGCTGTTATACCGCCTGAAAAACTCCTTCACTGCATCCTCAATGTGAAAGCCAGAGGGCTTTCACACTGAGGCGATGCACTGGCAGGTGAGAAAAAAATCTCCTGTCAGCAGCATCTTTGGAGCGGTGAGAGGAGCGGCATGTATACCGCTCCTTCACTGCTCCTTCCCATTGAAAAGAATGGGAAACCGCGGCAAAACCGCTCGCAATGCGCCTCTATAGAGGCGCATTGCGGGCGGCAGTAACTCTTTCACGGCCGCTAGCGGGGGTTAATACCGCCCCGATAGCGGCCGCAACTCGCGGCAAATCCGACGGTTGGCGCGGACTGTCGAAAAAAGACGGGAATCAACGGCGGGGGGTGGGGGAGGTGACGAGGAAGGGATGCGTCGACAGTGGACGGGGGTGTGGATACAGGGCGGGGGATTCGATCGCCTGTCTCCTGGGATCGGAAGCCGCGGCTTGTCCTGAAAAGGACAGCCGCCCTCAGTCCCAGGGAGACAGGCAGACTCGCCTTCAAAGGAGGGGGAGGAGGAATGCTGGGGGGAGGCTGGAGGAGAAAAGGCCAGGTTCAGAGCGGGCTGTGCAGAGGCTGGAGCTGGAGCTGGGCTAAGCAGGGCTGGATTGGACCCTGCCTATCTGCCTGACTGCCTCCTACGCCTGCCTGGAGCTATGACACACACGTTCCTACTCCTAGGAAACGTGCGCCGCTGTGAGCTCCTGCTGCTAATCCGACTGCCTCACTGAGCTAATCCGTCTGCCTCACTGATTCTCTCAATCAAAATTCACCCAAACACTACAAGTTATGCCCTGTACACACGATCGGTTCGTCTGATAAAAACAGACCGATGGACCCATCAGTTTTTTCTTCCCATCGGTGAAAAAAAATAGAACCTGTTTAAAATTTTTCGTATGGTTAGAAAACCAATAGAAAAAAAACATTGTCTGTGGGGAAATCCATCAGTCAAAAATCCACGCATGCTCAGAATCAAGTCGACGCATGCTCGGAAGCATTGAACTTCATTTTTCTCTGCACGTTGTGTTTTACGTCACCGCGTTGGACACGATCAGATTTTTAAAAGATGGTGTGCAGGCAAGACTGATGAAAGTCAGCTTCACCGGATATCTGATGAAAAAATCTATCGGTTCGTTTTCATCAGACAAACCGATCGTGTGTACAGGGCATTCGATTTTGGAAGAATGCATCATGTGCTACTTTTTTGCATGTTTTACTTCTTACACTGTAATGGATAAGTTTGAGAATCTCACTACAATGCTCGCCATATCATTTTCCAGAAAGTACATATATTTGTAAATTAAACTGCAATAATAAAAAGTCTACAGATCTTATAACCTCTGTTTCATGTGTGTTAAGAGTTTTTTATTACTTTTTTCTTAGATTGCAGATAGCAGAAAACAAACTTCTTATCCTGACTGAGGAGCTCACAGCCTGTCGACAAACTGTGAATGTTGCACAAGAGCAAAAGCAACTTTTGGGGTAAGTAGACCTCCAAACTGTGTTTTCCAGCAGGACGCAAATTAAAAACTTTTTTCAGTATAGACCACATGGCTGGATCTGTGAAATTTACAAATAATGTGGTTTTACTGAGCATGTCATGCCATATGAAGACATCACTGTTTCCATAGCAAACCTATTTGGTAATCAGGGCAAAGCTATACCATTAATCTCTAGAAAAGCCAATCTGTTTCAGAGTTCAGCTCAAGTTGAAAAACTCTTGACCCGGCTATATGGGTGTGTGTTTGATCAGAGCTCAAAGAACCTATAACGTGAATTTGATGTGCACAAAATACAAGGGGTGAAATAAAATCACCAAGACCAGATTGGTAATTATTCCCTAGTTTTCTATGAAGCGTAGAAAGAAATAATGAAATGTGCATGTCAGATGCAGTATTTTAAGGCCCAGTAATTGAGAATACATTGTTGTTTCTCTGTAATAAAAATAGATTATTCACAATATAAAGCACATAATGTTTTCCATGTAGCCTGTAAGTTTATAGCAGAGCTCTATAAGTAATGCTGCAGGGTATACCTCAAATTTCACTGCCAATCTGTTTCCGTTCTGAATTATCCACAAGTGACATTTATTATTTCACAGAATGTTATTTTTCTTATATAGCTGAACTCCAGCAATTACTTTTTATCTCTCCTTCAACTGAAAATTCACTCAGCTGGTGTTATGTTCTAATTCTTAACACTTGTAGGTCCCAGTTTATTTTTGCAGTAATAAGATGTCCCTACACTGGGCTATGGACCAGAAAACTGTGACTCTTGTTAAATGCCAAAGACCTAGTAGTGTCCATGAAATAAAGGTTTAATTCACTAAGACTAATTTTGTAAAGGGGTTGTGAATCTTCTAACAACTTGCGTGAATATTAACTTCAATTATCCAGTCATGTGAAAAGCACATTCCTGTTAACCTATTTCATCTGCACATGATTGGATCATTTAAGTGAATACTCGCGCTATTTATTTTATAAAGTTTCCCAAGTCTTTAAGTAAATCAGTCCAGCTATGTTGTCCTTGATCTCTGTTGTGGAAAAAAATAAAAATTATATGGGCAAATGAAAAGCGCTATAATTGACATGTGTGTGTCCGCTGAATCCTGCCGCCATCCAATCTGATCCTGTCTGCCAAAAACAGATGGATGGTGGTCCTATTCCCCACCCATCTGGTGGATCGGATGGCATTCCATCAGCTCATTCCCCACAGTTACAACCTTTTGTACCACCTGCCCCACCCTATTAGATTGTAAGCTTTTCTGAGCAGGACCCTCCTAATCCTCTTGCATTTTATTGTATTATAACTGTATTGTCTTCCTTTTATATTGTAAATCGCTGTGTGTTTTTTCTGTTTTTGCCCAAGTGACATGTTTCTCCTTTTTTATGTCCCTGTTGTGTCTGTATACTTGCTATGTATCCTTGCTTGTGGTGCATTTTGCACCATTTATTCTCATGTCTGTAATCCTTTTTTTTTATGCTCATTAAACGACGTTTTTGATTTAAAAAAATATTGTAAATCGCTGCGTAAACTGTTGGTGCTATATAAATCCTCTATTATAATAATAATAATAATAATTGGAGTTTCCATCCAATTGCCCCATAGAGGAAAAGTCTGTGTTCGTGTCCTCTCTGCATAGTGGAGTGGAGACAGACCTGTCATCCACCTTCTCTGTGGGGATCAGTTGAGAGATTCCCCGCTGAGCAAGCGCATTCCGCTTCGCGAGGGCACCCGTATGAAAGGGGCCTAAAGGTACTTATAGACATTAGACGAGAGCATCCCAATTTAGATTTTCTTGGCTGATTTAGGTAAAGATCACCTAAATGCATTTGTTTTACAGCAGTGGGAACATCTAAAGCCAGACATTCATGGATCAAAATTTGTCAGGTTCAGCAGCGACCAGCCAAATTTTGATTCATGTATGGGCACCCTGGTTTTATGGAAGGCAATCTATCAATCGACTTGTGTGCAATCACCCTGTCTGTTCCCCCCCCCCCCCCCCAACGTATCTGTGCCTTTGGCTATAGACAGCAGCACTGATCATTATGTTCTGACTGTGGGGAATTCTTCCCCCTGTCAGGACACAATACCACAGCAGGAGTGATTCCGCCATCTACTCTTTTTTTTCCACTGGTTGAACGAAACAAAATGTATAATATATGGCATGGCTTTTCATTTCCCTAAACAGGATTACTCATGCAAATGGAGTGCTTATGTTTACAAGAGAAGAGAGCACTAGTCAAGAAGATTTCATGTGATGGCGAAATTATGCACTAATGTTAGTGGCTAACTTAAAGCACAACTACAGGCATACGCTGTCATATGATCTCCGGGACTGGATGTCTGAAGCTGTTCTCTGTACTCTTCACTTGTCCAGTCGATTGGTCCTTTCTATGATAGTGCTGATTTCTGCAGGACCATGTGATGTGTCCTCCCAACAGCCATTGGGCAGCTCCCACATCACCAGGTAATGAATGACATGGCCACTGCAAATTATTGGCCACTTCTACACTACAGAACAGAGAAACAAAATGGGATAAATTACTATAAAATTGCTTATATGGTTTTTGGACTTTGCCCTCTTGCAAAAGTCAGCACAGTTAAAAAATTTGAAAGGTGGACAGTGATTTATACAGCAAAATTATAATCTCTGTTGAGTTTTTGAGATTTGTTAATATCATGAAAGAGGCGTATTCCTAATATTATAATTTGTGCAATTTTATTTTTGGTAACAGAGTTTTTTACTTGATGTAACGTAAAAATCAGAACCATTAATGTGTTTGTTCAGAGAACAATGACATGTACTTCTGGCAGGCATCACATTGGAAACACCATCCTTTTTTAATATAAACACTACTAATAACTAATGTTTGTGCAGGCCTTGAACCAATCATTATTTAGCAGTTAAAGTTCACCAGTGAGTGCCCAGACTATGGACGTTAAACTATTTACACATTCTTAGCAAGCAGTAAAAGCACTTTAAAAACAAGCCATTCCTGACCTCTATAGCTTCTTTTCAATTGAGAAGTTATTCCTTCTCTAAGGAACGTGGTGCAGGAAACCAGCATTCTGTACAATTTTTCCCACACCACGTTCAAAACACAATATAGTTGCGATCTGCAGTAGGTGTCAATATTATGTTAAATGCACCCCAAACGCAAGTTGCAAACACTGTGCATTTGCCCACATCGGATTGCATAGTGCGTTTCCAAAAGTAGAGCATGCACTACTTTTAGTGCAGTGCCGTGTGATTTTAGACCATTGACCACCTCAAATCACTCTGCACAGAACTGCACGTGTACATTCCTGTGCAACTCCTAAGGCCCCATCCACATTTGGGCGATTAGGAATCTGCATGATTTTACCTTTCTACCTATGATTCCAAATTGTGATAGAAAGCGCAATGCAATTTTTACAGTGGTTGTTGCGCAACAAAAATTGTGGCAAAACAAGTGTAATTTCGTGCCTGGCTCGGGGCTAAAAGTTGGTCCCAGAGCTTCTATGGTATGATAAATGTGCATAGGGCATTCAAGTGAACGGACAGTCCTATGCACGACACAGGGAAATAGTTTGAAATCAGGAGCCAGAATCCTCATTCCCCTACACAATATGTGAATAAGGCCTAAGATCTTCAAGTATCACAACAAACAGCTTGGAGTTGGGTTTTCAGTTTGTTTCTAAAAGCTTAGAAGCATCAGCTGATTGATCAGATTAGAAGGCACGATTCTGCTTTCATAAAAAAGTACAATTTCTGTGTTGTGAACATTGAAAATTAATTTCTTCACAGTGCTTAAGGATACATAAATTAATGAAGTCTTGTTGAAAGTGCATTTAGCCTGCATTCACTCTGGAGCTGAGCTTATTCCTGGTGATATTGAGCCAAGATAAATTGCAAATGTGCTATCCAGAAAGTTTACCTTATTTTTAGGAGAGCCCACATGTGCCTTTGGAGCTGTCTGAAGCTTGTTGTCATATTAGGGCTGTGACCGCTCCAGTGAGCGCTGGAGAGGCAGAGCACAGAGTGGTGGTGACCGATAATCACTGTTTTGTGCTCTGAGCAGATCTAAAAACTGAGTGGTCTTTGATCACTCAGTTCTCTGTGTAAAGCTGACAGGGGCAGCTGCAACATGGATCTGATCGGACCGATGCTGCAGCCATCTAATTGAGTATTTATGTTTGTATTTTTATTTCATGAACTTCTCTTTTAAGTTGCATCACTTTTTCTCAGAGTAGTTGAGGGGGAATTCCTGAGGTATAGTTCTTTTCATTTCGCCAGTCACAAGATTGGCAGCTGCAACACCATCAGCACGTGCATAGTAATGTACTCAATTGTAGAATGCAAATAAAGCATGACCATACTAAATATTATCATCTGCTGTCTTAGCAGATCCTCTTTCTACAGCTACTTGATGATTGTTCTTCTTAGGAGCACTTTTTCCCTCTCCCCTGCAAAGATCACTGAAGTGAACAGGTTTCATCAGGCAGGAGCTAACACATGTTTTTTATGGTGAACATCATATCAGTGCATTTCCATAAGGGAGTGTTCAACTGCTTGAAATAAGATAAGGAGCTGTGTAAAAAACAGGCCAGGATGGAGCAAATGATTTCATCTGGATTCCACATGATATATTTTACGCCTGGATGCCTACCACATGAGCGCATTTTTTCTGCTGCTCTCTCTTATACTGACCAGTGTGTAAAATGTGTTATATTGGTAAACGGGTTTAACGTTTTCAAAACCGAAGAAACAAGAAAATATCTTAGTATATTATGTTGTTTTGATGTAGAGTTTGCCAGAGTGAACCTAGCGAATTGTTATGCCGTGTACACACGATCATTTTTCGGGTTGTAAAAAAATTATGTTTTTTTTTTAATGTCAGTAAAAACGATCGTGTGTGGGCTTCAGAGCATTTTTCGGGTTCTGAAAAACGGCCAAAAAATAAATTCAAAGATGCTCTATTTTTTCACGACGTTTTTAACGTTGTCGTTTTTCGGGTTGTAAAAAATGGTCGTGTGTGCGCTTTAACGATGTAAAAAATCCGCGCATGATCAGAAGCAAGTTAGGAGACAGAAGCGCTCGTTCTGGTGAAACTACCATTCGTAACGGAGTAAGCACATTCATCACGCTGTAACAGACAGAAAAGCGCGAATCGTCTTTTACGAACACAAAATCAGCTAAAGCAGCCCCAAGGGTGGCGTCATCCGAATGGAACTTCCCCTTTATAGTGCCGCCGTGCATGTTGTATGTCACCGCGCTTTGCTAGAGCATTCTTTTCATGATCGTGTGTAGGCATGATCGGGTTAAAAAAAAAAGTTTTTTTTTTCTAGAGCCTGAAAAACTTAGGGGCAGATTCACAGAGAATTTGATTCTCGTAGAGTATCAGAAATACACTACGCTGCCGTTTTTTACCTGGCTCTACGTGGAATCCAGGTAGATTTTGTCCAGTAAACGACGGCGGCGTAGTGTATTTCTCCCGTCGCAATCCATCTGCGTGAGTAGGGGGCGTGAAGCATTTAAAATAGGCGCGTTCCCGCGGCGATCGAACTGCGCATGCTCCGTTCGCAAATTTCCCGCCGTGCATTGCGCGAAAACACGTCGTCACGTCGTAGTAGCGTCGTTTACGTACATTCCTATTCCCGAACGAGTTACGTTAAAAAAAAAAAATATTTTCAAATCGACGCGGGAACGACGGCCATACTTTACATGGGTTACCCACTGTTAGACCAGCAAAAAGCTCCTCTAACGTTACGTAGCCAAAAAATGACGTAGGCGATTGCGAGGGACACTCGTACCTTCGTGGATCGCCGTAAAAAGTCATTTGCATATCCTGACGCATGAAAACGACGCAAACTCCTCCCAGCGGCCGCAAAAATATCGCAGTGTAGATCCGAAGGCTTACGAGGACGTAAGCCTCTCGGATCGAAGCCCGAAGCCGCCGTATCATGGTTTGAGGATTCAAACTAGTGATACGGCGCGCGAAATTTAAAATTACTCCTGTCTAACACCAGTTAGACAGGCGTAATTGCTCTGTGAATCTGGGCCTTAGTTTTTTACAACACAAAAAATAATTGTGTGTACGCAGCATTAGGCTTAACATTAGAGCAATGCACAAAATGTCTCTCTATTATAAAATCCTTGTTGTAAATTGTCCTAAATGTATTAATCCTCCCGTACATAGGCTACTACACCTACCCTTTAATTAAGCTCTTGATAGAGTGAAATGTGTTTGAAGGCACAAATTTAGCAGTCTATGTACCAGAAGGATTATTAGATTTTTATACAAAGCTTTTTTGATGAAGACTGTCTTCCCATTCATTGTTTTAATATTAAGAATATGCAGCGGGCAGCTAACCGCTAGAAGACTGCACTCATCTGTACTTTGCTGAGAGTTTTTCTAAGGCCTTCGGAAGAACTGAGGTGTATCACTATCAGAGGTAGATATGAGTTGGCATAAGTATCCTAACCAAGTGATCCAATTCATTGACAGTGACGTTTTATTGAAATCTACCCGCATCCCTCCAGCCAAATTTGATCGACTTATAGAGCTATCTGGAAATATGAGATGTGGTTGAGCCAGAGAGCTTGATTATGCTCCAGGCCACAAATACATTGTATTTAAGGGTGCCCTAATTATCAATTTTTAAACAGTTCACTTATCATTTTAGTTCCTCCACCACCTCCTCAACATAAAAATACCCTGCTCTCCCGCTTCTCATGAGGTGGCCATGGTCCACCACACCTGTACAGTAGATACCGCTAGACTATTATGGCGCTATCTACTAAGGCAAAAGACTGTTGAGAGATGATCCCATAGAAGTCAATGGGGACCTACTGCTCAGAAGTGCCCAGCACAAAAGAGATTTTACTAGGGTAAGTAGACATTGATGCTGGTCGTGGCCACTGGATGAAGTTAAGTATGACTCTAAAGGGAGAAGGACAGAAGAAGATAAGTAATTTTGTCTGTATTGACGTAGAGGTCAGCAGAAGGAACCATGGAGCACGGGGGTGCACAAGGCATCCAATAGTCTTTGAAGTTTAATATGCAGGATACTTCAGGCAGCAGTATCCCATAAATACACAGTAGAACACAGGCAATTCGACAGATAAGGATGATAAATTGTGAGCTTAGGTGCATTTTAATTTACCCTTCATGTTGCCGTGTTCCTGAAGCTGGAACAGAGTAATATAAATTGTTGTTAGATATTGTAACTGTAAAGTTCTGAGTGCCATTGTTGCTTTAAGGCCCCTTTCACACAATCGGCCCGCAAAGATCCGACTGTCCATTTTTCAGGCAGATCAGATCTATGACTTGTATGGGCAGGCAGATGTGTTAGCTGACACCGGCCTGCAATCCGATCCAACAAGATCTGCTGAAAACAGATGGATGGCGAAACGTTCATCATCCGTCCAGTGGTTCGGATGGGATCGGATGAAAACTGACATGCTGTCCATTTACATCCAATCTTCACATGGAAAACAGCTGGGCTCTGACAGGTCCGTCCCTGCACAGTGAGCAGAGATGGACCTGTCATCCACCTACTCAGCAGGGATCAATGGATCGATCCCCCACTGAGCTAGCAAAGTCCACTGAGCAGAATCGCCCCGTGTGAAAGGGGCCTAAAATAGGATCCAACAACCACTGCTAGAGACGTTGCACTTATTAAATGGCTTTTCCATTTTTTGCAAAAAAAAAAGTATTAATATTATTATCTTCAAATACATCACAAGGGTTAGTGGAGAATATTGCACACTGTAATAAGCTTGCAAAGGTTTTTCTGTTTATTAAACATGAATCAGCCTGGAGTGGTAGCTTTTTAACAGAGGAGTATTCATCTCTATGGAGTTTACTAAAGGCAAATAGGCTGTTCACTTTGAAGTAGAGGATAGAAGTCAGCAGAGCTTCAGCACATTCACTAAACTCTGGGGAAACATTCCTTTACAAACTGCAACTTCTCTCACAAAGGGAAAAAAGCCTCTTAACCTTTGATAAACGAGCCTCAGTATGTCTTAAAGGGACACTAAAGTCAGGACTTTAAAAAAAAAAAAAAATAACAAACATGTTGTACTTACCTCCACTGTGCAGTTCGTTTTGCACAGAGTGGCCCGAAAAGCTGTCTTCTGGGGTCCCTCGGCGGCTGTCTGGGCTCCTCCTTGCAAAAGCTCTCTACCTTCATGCGAGGGCGCTCACACGGTGGAAAGCTTTTGCAAATGTGCTCCCGTGATACAGCGGCGGCCGTAGCCGCCGACTGTATCACTTGGCTCCGCCCCCCGGTGCGCCGCGTCATCCGCATTAAGGTAAAAAAACTTTTACCTTTACAACCCCTTTAAAATCCAGCCTTTTTAGACTGGACTTCTCCTCTGGGTCAATGGGCTGCAATTCGTTTTGCACTCCTGTGACCCATTTTCAGCAGAGAGTGGTCTGAAGTCCACTCTCCACTGACGTCACTGCTATCAGTTGAGGCATCGCGTCATCCTGACCTCCCAGGTCTGGATCCGCCAGCTTACTTACGGCAGTCTCAGCATCTCAGCGAGCCACTGAGACGGCTGTTCCCCGCCCCATCACAGCTCAGGGCTTCAGTGACTTGGAGAAGCATATAGGAGAGATGCTGACTAACAGGCAGTAGCTCTCCTCTCAGGGATCTGTGAAAACCAAGCCATCAGCGGTGTCCTAAGGCTCGATTCTCAGTGCAGAGACAACGGGGGACAGATGCAGCATTGGTCTGATGCTGCATCCACCTAGGTAAGTATGAAACTAAAATAAAATAAAAACCCATAATTCTCTTTTAAATTTATTCGGTAATTTTTTTTTTAATCCATATTAAATTAATATACTATATAAAGTATAAAACAGGATGGCCTTTTATGTGTATACTAGTGATCCTGAACAAAGATCAGTAACAAGAACGCATTTCGGAAGCTTAACCACATTTCCTTCATCAGCCTGGTTATTTAGTAGGCGTGGTTAAGCTTCTGAAGCGCGTCCTGATTGGCTTACACAGTGGTTGGACTGACAGCTCCTCTCACTACTCCTAGCTGAACACATTGGGCCAGATTCTCAGCGGCGCTACGACGGAGAATCTCAGATACCCCGTCGTATCGCCGTTTTTTTTGCCTCGTATCTATGCGAGTGATTCCTAGAATCACTTTGGCATAGATACGCCTGAAGATCCGACAAGTGTAATACCATTACACTTGCGGATCGTAGTTGTAATGACAACTCCGGCCACTAGGTGGCCTTTACGTTGTTTTCTCATTTGCCTATGCAAATGAGGCTACTACGTCGATTCCCGATCGCTTTTACGCCGCCCCGTCGACGCGTACGTCGTTTACGAACTCGTAAGGTTACCCCTGCTATTATGAGGGGTAACCTTACGCAGTACCGTCGGATGCCGTCGGGTGCCGTCGGATGCCATGTTAAGTATGGCGTCGGGTCAGCGTCGGCTTTTTCCGTCGCTTACCTCGTTTTACTAACTCGTTCGCGAATAGGGCATTGCGTAGTGTCGATCACGTCGTTTTGACGTCGGTTTCCACGACGCTTTCCGACGTGAGCTGGAGCGTGCGCACTGGGCTTTTTCCCCGGCCGGCGCATGCGCAGTTTGTTCGACGCGGGGGCGCGCTTAATTTAAATACAAGCCGCCCCCTTTGAATTACGCGGGCTTACGCTGGGCGATTTACTCTACACCTCCTCAAACTACGGAGCAAGTGCATGGAGAATACGGCACTTGCTCTGTTACGTTGCGGCAGCGGAGTGTAAATAGCTTACGCTACGCCGGCGATTTTGTATGAGAATCTGGCCCATTGTCTTTGGGTGGACATCTAATTTCTGGATTTACCATCACGGCCACACAGGGCAGCCTGATGCCGGTCTCCCTGGACGGACTCCAGGCTCATCTTGCTCCCCACCACAGCCTGCTTTCTTCTCCATCAATGACTACCACACAGCTCCCAGTTCATTACAACCCACTGTGGACTGTCATCCTCTTTCTCCCCTCACACGCTTGTGAGTTCCATTTGTTTTATATGGTATTTTACTTAATAAATTGTGCTTAACCATGCTGGCTTGGCACTTTCTTCCATTCCCTTCCTATTTTACAGATTGTGGATTTCCAACCCACATATGAAAACAGCCTTGCTAGCACCACAGTGTCAGCCATTTTCTACCAATTGACATTTTTATTCCTATACCTCCGGGAATAAGTATCTTTCACTACTTATTTTTGAACCTGGTATATGACATTTTATCACTATAGGATAGGCAGAGTGTCAGCCCTGTAATGTTTTTTGGTCGTGTTTGAACAAGAACAATGCTGACTGCACTAAAAATAGAAGCATAATTGCAACAGGAGTATAACAAAAAAGGGCTCAGCCAAAGGACAAAAAAACAGCATTTATTACATAATGAATGAAAAGTAGCAACCTATTTTTTTCAAAATACAAGCTGTTCTTTCACTGAATATTGCATACATGGCTTCTAACACTTTAAAGCATTCTATTGATTTAGTTGTATTCACAATGTACCAGGACAATCAGAGCAGCAGCCAGGGATGTAAAGATCATGAGCAGCAGTGGGGACAGTGGTGAAAGCAGCAGCTAGCTGGGGCTGTCAATGCTTTCCATGTTGCACACAAGACTGTATTGGAATTTTAGAAAAAATATATATTATTGAGCCTACCTACGCTGTCATTATTCCTGCATGTTAATTCGATTTAAGGCAGTGCCCTGCTGGCTTACCCTCAGAAAGTGGGCAAAGCTCCAAAATGAATTGTCATGCCTCGTACACACGATCGGTTTTCCCGGTGGACTTTCCTGCCAGGAAAATCGTGTGTACGAGGCATCATTTTTGGCCAACACTCCCATAGTCTTAGGGCCCTTTCACACCGTCCGTTTTTCATATGTCCGTTTACTGATGAAAAACGGACTACAATGCTTTCCTTTGGGTTAGCGGATGAGCATCCGCTAACGTCTGTTTACATCCGTCTCCGTTAAGCTCCGTTTTTTTGAACGGAAGAAAACCCTATTTTTCTTCCGTCAAAAAAACGGAACGGACGAAAAACGGATGATCCGTTTAACATCCGATCCGCTAACATCCGTTTTTCATCAAAATATGTAAAAAAATTCTAACAAAAAAAAAAACAGATGAAAAAATGGATGAAAAAACGGATGAAAAACGGATGAAAAAACGGATCAAATGATGATAAAAAATGGATCTAAAAAACGGTCCGCACGTGTAAAAGGACCCTAACAATGAGATTGGAGCCCTTGTGGATGCTGACTGTTTACACCTGTTAAGCAAGTCCTGCTAGGAACATACAGCCCCAGCTAGCTGCTGGTTTCACCACTGATGATCTACAGCCCTGGCTGCTACTCTGATTGTCCTGGTACAAGTGCTTTAGTATTTACTTTGATGTAAGTGATTGTTTGCTATTGTGTCAATTAAAACAGCTTTTACTACACCAGACCTGTGTCCTTCTTTGTTTTTTGTAATGCTTTAAAGCACAACTACAGTTTTGCTGAGAAAAAATGAACATGCCTGAAGTCCTACCTTACTTCTGAGTGCTGAGCAGGAAGGTCTGTCTGCCATAGCTATATGGTCTATCCCAGTTTGGCAAAAATGTCTGGAAAAGGTAGAAAGATGGTCACATGAGTTTTTTTTACTTACCTTTGGTAGGTAGGTATATTGGAGCAATGTGGCACACTTCCTTCTTAAATTTGCAATTGAAGGTGCTCTTCAGCCAAGGTGCATTCAGGGAACAAAGTGGCCCTGTCCAGGGCATCAGATTTCCATCCTGCTATAGCTCTAGTACATAGATCCCAACTTTACTTCACTTGCAGGTACTATGTCTCCTTTGGAATTTAAATCCAACTGTCCCTTTTTCCTCCTCATTTTTCCACCTAATTTATGTGATGTGTAGACCTCTACAGAAATGTACTATTTATATACCACAAACTATTATACTACACTAAACCTTTCATCAGACCAGAAAAAGGCAAAAGTAGTAAAGAACGCACTTGTGGTTTTAACAAATTCATTTTTACATGAATAATATTGATAGATTTAAATGTTATATTGAGGTTTGAATAAGGCCAGCCATACACGGTTTGAATCTTGGCCGGTTCAGCAGGAACTGGCTAATAATTGAACCATTAATGGGCAGGACGAATGTACCAAGTTGATTGATCAACTTGGGTACAACCAGCCTGTCGGGTTCTCTTACGATTATTGCTAGCGGCTGCTATAGCCCACTAGCAATAATCACTGTCTTCTCCCAGCGGGGACAGCTTTCCCTGCCTGCCGGTAGCAGACAATTGCTCAGCAGGATGGATTTCCCTGTCAGCACTGTCTGTGTTGATGGGGGAATCGTGCACATTTTTTTCTCGCAACCCGTGGTTGCAGGATAGAAATTTGCACCGTGTATGGCCTGCCTAACTTTACTACATGGTACAGTGCATCATCACAAAACATCCACATGCAAAGTGGCAGCTATAAATATAGAGAGTTTAGTTTTAAGTTCTTGCATATTCTTTACAGGGAGAAGGCAGCTAAACAAGAAGAAAACCTAAAGAAGACCTTGGTGTTGTTGAGATGTCTTCAGTCAGAACAGCAAGCTATTAAAAATGAAATTGGTGCCATTGTTTCGGATTGGAATACACTCCGAAGAGATATTTGTAGCAAAACAGAAGACTTATTTCAACTTCATTCTGAAGGTCAGTCACCGAAGTTTATAAATTAATGGATTTTGTGATTACATAATATATAAAATAATAATGTAATGCAATTACAAGAAACAATTCCATATTTGCTTTAGGCAGCCTTATGTTCATATCTTTGTAAAGTTTTAACCCAGGCATTCTAAAATGAACATCAGGATCATGGATTGACAGATGATAACAGTTATAGACCGTTGTGGTCAATGTGTGGCCCACCCACTACTGTGAAATTAGTATTTTCTTAAAGCGGAGTTCCACCCAAAAATGGAACTTCCACTTACCCCACTCCTCACCCCCTTACATGCCACATTTGGCATGTCATTTTTTTTGGGGCGGGGGAGTGGGGGCTTCAGGAGGAGTGGGACTTCCTGTCCCACTTCCTCCTTCCGCCGAGGGGCTGGTTAGGCGATTAAGCTTAATTGCCTACAGCAGCCCCTCCCTGTAGGCTATCGCCTAGGACACGTGACAGGTCCTAGGCGATAGCCTGTCCAATCAAATAGCGCAGCGTCGAGCCGCACGCGCATGTGCAGTGCCGCTCGCGCATGCGCAGTAGGTGCCCGGCCGTGAAGCCGAAAGCTGTTACGGCCGGGTGCCCACAGTTAGAATGAAGACGCCGGCCAGGGGGGGGGGGGGAGAGAGGAGCAGAGCACTGGAGCAGGTAAGTGTATGTTTATTAAAAGCCAGCAGCTACACTTTTTGTAGCTGCTGACTTTTAATAAACATAAATTTTTGCAGGAACACCCCTTTAAATGGCCAGTAACCAATTCTGGATTATATATAATACTACTAATGTGCTAACTAGTCAGCCCATGTACTTTTGTAAAAGTAAAAAAGTGTATTAAAGTTCCCAAAATAAAACACAGCATTGGATATGAAAAATGTTACCACGGTTCAAATATAGTACATGTGTACTATATGAATGAAATATAAAATGTGCATAAACCCCACAGAAATCAAAGAATCTAACCATGCAGACCAGGTTTTACCACATTTGGTAGGGCAGCCTCAACTTATATATGTCAGTTGGTAAAGAGGAAGCACAGTTCTAAAAGCTAAGAACCAATCATTATATGAGGGTTTTCCTTTCGTCATAGTAAGACATGTAGAACGAAAGTTCAAGCATTGGGTTAAACAGTCCTCCACCCCCCCCCCTGCACATATCTCCCTCAAAGTAAAGAGATGCTGGTTGCCACAGAGGGCTCTACAGAGGGGGGGGGGGGTGCCTTTCCACCAATCGGCTGTCACAGCATATGCCAAGACTCCACTTCCAAAGCTGAAACAGGAAGAAAAAAAATCCAACACAATGTTTACTGTCTAAACCAGGGGTGGGCAAACTTTTTGATTGGAGGGCCGCAGTGGGTTCATATATTGGACCCGGGGGCCGGACCAAGAGTGTGTATGTGTGAATTAATATAAATTAAATTTAAATTTGTAGCATTAAATGTTTAGATTAATCGGAGAGCCTCCCCTTACATCAGGCTGCCCAGAGAGACTCCCCTTACATCAAGGTCCCCAGAGAGCCTCCCCCTACATTAGGGTTCCCAGAGAGCCCCCATCATTACATCAGTGTGCCCAGAGAGCCTCCCTACTTACAACAGGGTCCCCAGGGAGCCCCCCTTACATCAGGGTCCCCAGGGAGCCCCCCCTTACATCAGGGTCCCCAGGGAGCCCCCCCTTACATCAGGGTCCCCAGGGAGCCCCCCCCCTTACATCAGGGTCCCCAGGGAGCCTCCCCTTACATCAGGGTCCCCAGAGAGCCTCCCTACTTACATCAGGGTCCCTAGAAAGCCTCTCCTACATTAGGATCCCCAGAGAGCCTCCCCTAACATCAGGGTCCCCAAAGAGCTCCACCTTACATCAGGCTGCCCAGAGAGCCTCCCTACTTACATCAGGGTCCCCAGGGAGCCCCTCCTTACATCAGGGTCCCCAGAGAGCCCCCCCCTTACACCAGGGTCCCCAGAGAGCACTACCTTAAACCAGGGTGCCCAGAGAGCCCCCACTTAAACCAGGGTCCCCAGAGAGCACCCCCTTACACCAGGGTCCCCAGAGAGCACCCCCTTACACCAGGGTCCCCAGAGAGAACCCCCTTAAACCACGGTCCCCAGAGAGCACCCCCTTAAACCACGGTCCCCAGAGAGCACCCCCTTAAACCACGGTCCCCAGAGAGCCCCCCTAACAGTGTCCCCAGAGAGCCTTCCTCTTACATTACTGTCCCCAGAGAGCCCCCTCTTACATTACTGTCCCCAGAGAGCCCCCCTCTTACATTACTGTCCCCAGAGGCCCCCCTCTTACATCAGTGTCCCCAGAGGGCCTCTTTACATTAGTGTCCCCAGAAAGCCCCCCTGTTACATTACTGTCCCCAGAGGCCCCCCTCTTACATCAGTGTCCCCAGAGGGCCCCTTCTTTACATTAGTGTCCTCAGAAAGCCCCCTCTTACATCAGGGTTCCCAAACAGCTGACTTGCAGAGGTTCCCCTGTACCTGGCAGGTGAAGGTGGGAGGCGGCGATCGGCAGCTCTATGGTGTCCACAGGCAGGGGGGTCTCCCTGGGGCTTGTAGTTCTTCTCCGAATGTATACAGCAGAGAGGGGAGGTGCCTCTGACCCGGACATCAGCAACAGTGTACAAGCAGAGTGAAAGTGAAAGTGATACCTGCTGGGTTAGAGGCCCCTCCCCTCTTCTCTCCACTGTATACACTGACACAAGCCTCAGGGAGATCCTGCCGCCCACATAGGCACCATAGAGCTTCCGATCAGGCACAAGTCCAGGAAGTCATTGCCCGCTGCGCGCGCCTGGCTATGTAAATGGCAGGTGGGCGGCCGCGAAAGCCGTGAAGTTGCCGTAGGAGCGGCGCCCTGCACCACTGCCGCCCCTGGCTCCGCGGGCCGGATTAAAAGGTCCGCCGGGCCGTAGTTTGCCCATCACTGGTCTAAACTATATATAAAGCTAAAGACAGCAGATATACATGTAAAACTCATGTAGGGAGATTTGTTTCACCCCTGTGTATCATCTGAGGCTATTCACTTCACTGGGTATATGTGAGGGTTTACATCAACTTTAACCCAATCTCTCTGTCATTAATTATAAGTGTAAGAATAATAATCTGAGTGTGCAAACTAATGCATGCTGCATTACAATATTTTTTTCTGGTACCACTAAGGTTGTCAGGTGTGGTGAGTCTGTGTTGGGCAGCTATTCCAGCACAGTCCCACTGCACCATCGTCACAAAACAGGGCAAAATGCCTTGTCTCCGATATGTCCGGTTGACACCACTGTGTTGCTGTTGTGTGCATTTCGTGTGTGCTGTGACATTTCAATAAAATTTGTTAAAAAATAAAAGTGGACAGTGTGATGCGCCAGGATCAGCACATTAGCACTGCGTTCCTTGCACCACCCTTCAGCTGCTACCTTGTAACATGAACAATGAAAAATGAGGTTACATGCATTACCAGCACAATGTGGATTGTAAGCATAAAATGTAATGTTTTATAATAGACAAGCCACGTTTGTTTTTATGACCTATACTAGATGAATAAATCTATCAGTAACAAGTGCATTTCATATTTTGTTAGAATACATTTATGTACAGTGCAGGTATTCTTTTTTGGAGGAACAATAAACAGTTGGAAGTAGACAATATATCAATATCATCATCTTCCTTTCAACTCTTTATCCATCACCAATAGGCACTGTCCTCCATCATGTTTCACTTTTACCCCACTTCTATGCTTCACTATTAATACACATACTGTGTCCTTTGTCATTACATCAAGTGCTTTTATAGAATTAAGGTTATTGTAACTTGCATACCTATATTCATTCTTATGCCATGTACATACGATCGGAAATTCTGACACACGGTCACACAAAATTCCGACCATCAAGAACGCGCTGACGTACAACACTAAGAAAGGCCAAGAAAAATTAAGTTCAATGATTCCGAGCATGCGTCGAATTGATTCTGAGCATGCATGTTTTTTGTACGCAGTGACGTACAACACTACAATGAGCCAAGAAAAATGAAGTTCAATGATTCCAAGAATGCGTCAAATTGATTCTGAGCATGCATGTTTTTTTGTGCATCGGAATTGCATACAGACGATCGGAATTTCCGACAAGAACTTTTCCCGTCGGAAAAATTAAGAACCAGCTCTCAAATTTTTTGCTGTCGGAAATTCCGACAGAAAAAAGTCAGATGGAGCTAACACACGGTTGGCACGGTTGGAATTTCCGACCAAAAACTCACAAGTCAGATTTCTGTTTACAGATAGATGATTTGTGATTGGCAGCTTTAAGTCATTACACTTTTGCTATATTTACTGTATATCTATACACCCTGTTCCAAATTATTATGCAAATTATATTTCAGTGTCACAGAGATTAAATATTTTGTTTTTCAGTTTAACTCATGGATGGCATTGTGTCTCAGGGCTCTTTTCATAACTGGAAACAATCACGGACACCTGTGATAATCAGATTGCCAGGTGAGCCCAATTAAAGGAAAAACTACTAAATGAGGGTGTTCCATATTATTAAGCAGAGCACCATTTTCAAGCAATATGGGGAAGAAAAAGGATCTCTCTGCTCCCGAAAAGAGTGAAATAGTTCAATGCCTTGGACAAGGTATGAAAACATTAGATATTTCACGAAAATATAAGCGTGATCATAGCACTATTAAGAGATTTGTGGCAGATTCAGAGCACAGATGGGTTTCGTGCAGATAAAGGCAAATTGAGGAGGATTTCTGGCAGATCCATCCATCAGATCAAGAAAGCAGCTTCTAAAACACCATTACATAGCAGCTAATATTTGAAGCTGCTGGTGCCTCTGGAGTTCCACAGACAACAAGGTGTAGAGTCCTCCAGAGTCTTGCAACTGTGTATAAGCCTTCCATTCGGCCATCACTAACCGATGCTCACAAGCAGAGACGGCTGTATTGGGCAGAAAAATACATGAAGACTAATTTTCAAACAGTCCTGTTCACTGATGAGTGCCGTGCAACCCTGGATGGTCCAGATGGATGGAGTAGTGGATGGTTGGTGGACGGCCACCCTGTTCCAACAAGGCTGCAATGTCAGCAAGGCGGTGGTGGTGTCATGTTTTTGGCTGGAATCATGGGAAGAGAGCTGGTCGGCCCCTTTAGGGTCCCCGAAGGTGTAAAGATGACCTCTGCAAAGTATGTGGAGTTCCTGACTGACCACTTCCTTCCCTGGTACAGAAGGAAGAACTATGCTTTCCGTAATAAAATCATCTTCATGCATGACAATGCACCATCTCATGCTGCAAAGAATACCTCTGCATCAATGGCTGCTATGGGGAAAAAAGGAGAGGAAGTCATGGTGTGGCCTCCATCCTCCCCTGACCTTAATTCTATTGAGAACCTTTGGAGCATCCTCAAGCAAAAGATCTATGAGGGTGGGAGGCAGATTACATCCAAACAGCAGCTCTGGGAGGCTATTCTGACATCTTGCAAACAAATTCAAGCAGTCCAAAAACTCACATGTTCAATGGTTACAAGACTTGTGAAGCTGCTATCAAATAAGGGGTCCTATGTTAATTTGTAACGTGACCTGTTAAAATGTTTAAAAAGTTAAAATGTTGTTCAAAGTTTGATTAAAATAGCTTTTGATTTCAGTAAATATGCTGCAAACACAACAAATGACCATTTTCAGTTCTTTAAAACCTATAAAGTGTTTTGGAACTTACTGTGCGTAATAATTTGGAACAGGGCATTGTACATTTTTTATTTTGAAAAAAAACTAAAAAAAAAAAACTGTTATCATTAGGAAGTTTGTTCAATAAAATTATAATTGTACTCTTTATAGTTGATAACATGAGAATTATGCTGACTGTTGTTTACATGAATTATTTAGGTAAATGAGAAAAATTTAATTTGCATAATTTGGAACCAGGTGTAGTTGGAAAAAAATAATATCTGTTGTATGTATGACTTATCTATTATTTGTGCATACAATTGTAGTTTGCAAGGTGCAGAAAAACAAGGAAAAATTTGCTTTCACTGGTTTACACACAAGATGAACCACTTCAAGACCGGACTGTTTCACCGAATTCCTGCCCAAGCCATTTTTCAGATTTTACACTTTGAAGGACAATCACTCCATCATGCAACACTGTACCCAAATTAATTTTATGTCATTTTTTGAGACAGATAGAGCTTTATTTCTTGCTAAATAAAACCCCTTTCACACTCAGGCAGTTTCAGGCATTTTAGCGCTAGAAATAGCACCTGTAAAGTGCCTGAAAACTGCGTTCCATGCCACCCGAATGTGAAAGCCAGAGTGCTTTCACACCCGGGTGATGCGCTTGTGGGACTGGCGCATCTTTGGGGCGGTTTGGGGGTTATTTCTTACATACATCATGGGCATACTTACCATTACAATGGATATAAAAAAGTCTACACACCCCTGTTAAAATGTCAGGTTTCTGTGATGTAAAAAAATGAGACAAACCTAAATAATTTCCACACATTCTCCACCTTGAATCAGACCTATAAACTATACAACTTGGTTGAACAACAAATTGAAATCTTTTAGGTGGAGGGACGGAAAAATAAAAAATTGAAATAAAACGGTTGCATAAGTGTGCACACCCTTAAACTAATACTTTGTTGAAGCACCTTTTAACCACTTTGCAACCGCCCTATGCCGAAAGTACGGCTCTAGGGCGGTTGCTGTATTCTAACTGGCCGTTAATTAACGGCCTGTCAGAATCGCGCTCCCGCGCGCCTCCTGAGGCGCGCACACGGGAACACGGATCACGGTAAATCGCCGCTGATAGCGGCGGTTTACCACGTGATCGCGCCGTCCAATGACGGCGCGATCAGATGTAAACAGACCGGCGTCATTTGATGACGCCGGTTCTTCCCTCCTCTCTCTGTACCGATCGGTACAGTGTGAGAGGAGAGGGGAGGGAGCGGATGGCAGCGCCAGTGCTGCGGGCTGGATCTGTGACAAATGCAGTCACAGATCCATCCATCCATCCCTCCCTCCTCAGCCATCCCTGCTGCACATACTCTGCAATACTCACCTGGGCATACTCTGCAATACTCAGGCATACTCTGGCAATACTCTGGGCATACTCTGCAATACTCAGGCATACTCTGGCAATACTCTGCAATACTCTGCAATACTCAGGCATACTCTGGGCAATACTCTGGGCATACTCTGGCAATACTCTGGGCAATACTCTGGGCATACTCTGCAATACTCTGGCAATACTCTGGGCATACTCCGCAATACTCTGCAATACTCTGGGCATACTCTGCCAATACTCTGGGCATACTCTGCCAATACTCTGGGCATACTCTGCCAATACTCTGGGCATACTCTGGGCATACTCTGCAATACTCTGGGCATACTCTGCAATACTCTGGGCATACTCTGCAATACTCTGGGCATACTCTGCAATACTCTGGGCATACTCCGCAATACTCTGGGCATACTCTGGGCATACTCTGGCAATACTCCGGGCATACTCTGGCAATACTCCGGGCATACTCTGGGCAATACTCTGCAATACTCTGGGCATACTCTGCAATACTCTGGGCATACTCTGCAATACTCTGGGCATACTCTGCAATACTCTGGGCATACTCCGCAATACTCTGGGCATACTCCGCAATACTCTGGGCATACTCCGCAATACTCTGGGCATACTCCGGGCATACTCTGGCAATACTCCGGGCATACTCTGGGCAATACTCTGCCAATACTCTGGGCATACTCTGCAATACTCTGGGCATACTCTGCAATACCCTGGGCATACTCTGGCAATACCCTGGGCATACTCTGGCAATACCCTGGGCATACTCTGGCAATACTCTGGGCATACTCTGGCAATACTCTGGGCATACTCTGGGCATACTCTGCAATACTCTGGGCATACTCTGCAATACTCTGGGCATACTCTGCAATACTCTGGGCATACTCTGCAATACTCTGGGCATACTCCGCAATACTCTGGGCATACTCCGCAATACTCTGGGCATACTCTGGGCATACTCTGGCAATACTCCGGGCATACTCTGGCAATACTCCGGGCATACTCTGGGCAATACTCTGCCAATACTCTGGGCATACTCTGCAATACTCTGGGCATACTCTGCAATACCCTGGGCATACTCTGCAATACCCTGGGCATACTCTGCATACTCCGCAATACTCTGGCAATACTCTGGGCATACTCTGGCAATACTCTGGGCATACTCTGGGCATACTCCACAATACTCTGGGCATACTCCACAATACTCTGGGCATACTCCACAATACTCTGGGCATACTCTGCAATACCCTGGGCATACTCTGCAATACCCTGGGCATACTCTGCATACTCCGCAATACTCTGGCAATACTCTGGGCATACTCTGGCAATACTCTGGGCATACTCTGCAATACTCTGGGCATACTCTGCAATACTCTGGGCATAATCTGGGCATACTCCGGGCATACTCTGGCAATACTCCGGGCATACTCTGGCAATACTCCGGGCATACTCTGGGCAATACTCTGGCAATACTCTGGCAATACTCTGGCAATACTCTGGGCAATACTCTGGGCATACTCCGCAATACTCTGGGCATACTTAGCAATACTCTGGGCATACAGCAGCCCCCTGTCCCCGCGAGCTCGCATGCAGAAGCGAACGCATACGCAAGTCCCGCCCACATATAAAAACGGTGTTCAACCCACATGTGAGGTATCTTTATATCATGTTTTGGGGTTTTATGTATTTTTCTAGCAAATAAATGATGATTTTTACATGTAGGAGAGAAATGTCAGAATTGGCCTGGGTGCTCCCTGCATGTTGGGCCTCTGTATGTGGCCGCACTGTGTAAAAGTCTCACACATGGGGTATCGCCATACTCGGGAGGAATAGCAGAATGTGTTTTGGGGTGTAATTTGTGGTATGTATATGCTGTGTGTGAAAAATAACCTAATAATATGAAAATTTGATGAAAAAAAAAAAAATCTTGATTTTGCAAAGAATTGTGGGAAAAAATTACAACTTTAAAAAACTCACCAGGCCTCTTTCTAAATACCTTGGAATGTCTTCTTTCCAAAAAGGGGTCATTTGGGGGGTATTTGTACTTTTCTGGCATGTTAGGGTCTCAAGAAATGAGAGAGGCTGTCAGTACTTCAGGTGTGATGAAATTGATCAATTTTCAGGATTTGGTACCATAGCTTGTAGACCCCATAACTTTCACCCAGACTAAATAATATCCAACATTTTTTATTTTTTTTACCAAAGATATGTAGCAGTATACATTTTAGGCCAAATTTATGAAGAAAAATTACTTTTTTGCAAAATTTTGTTCTTTTTTCATTTATAGCAAAAAAAATAAAAACCGCAGAGGTGATGAAACACCGCCAAAAGAAAGCTCTATTTGTGGGAAAAAAAGGACAAAAATTTCATTTGGTTATAGTGTTGTATGACTGAGTTATTGTCATTCAAAATGTGAGAGCACCGAAAGCTGAAAATTGGTCTGGTTATTAAGGGTGTTTAAGTGCCCAGTGGTCAAGTGGTTAATTTTATTACAGCACTCTTTTGGGAATGAGTCTATCAGCATGGCACATCTTGACTTGGCAATATTTGCTCAATCTTCTTTGCAAAAACATTCCAAATCTATCAGATTGTGAGGGCATCTCCTGTGCACAGCCCTCTTCAGATCACCCCACAAATTTTCAACTGCAGTCTGGTCTGGAATCTGGCTGGATGATTCCAAAACTTTAATCTTCTTCTGGTGAAGCCATTGCTTTGTTGATTTGGATGTATGCTTTGGGTCGTTGTCATGCTGAAAGATGAAGTTCCTCTTTATGTTCAGCCTTCGAGCAGAAACCTGAAGGTTTTGTGCCCATATTGACTGGTACTTGGAACTATTCATAATTTCCTCTACCTTGACTGTTCCAGAAAAACAGCCCCAAAGCCTGATGCAGCCACCACCATGCTCACTGTGGGTATGGTGTTCTTTTGGTGATGTTCAGTTTTGTTTTTGTGCCAAACATATCTTTTGGAATTATGGGCAAAAAGTTTAACCTTGGTTTCATCAGACCATAACACATTTTTCAACATGCTTTTGGGAGACTTTAGATGTGTTTTTGCTAAATTTAGCCAGGCTTTGATGTTTTTCTTCGTAAGAAAAGGTTTCCGTTTTGCCACTCTACCTCATAGCCCAGACATATGAAAATTATGGGAGATTACCCACAGCCTTTAATTGCCAGATATTTCTGAAGCTCATTTAATGTTGCTGTAGACCTCTCGGCAGCCTCCCGACCAGTTTTCTTTTAATCAATTTTGGAGGGACGTCCTGTTCTTAGTAATGCCACTGTGTACCATATTTCTCCACTTTATGATGACTGTCTTCACTGTGTTCCATGGTATATATAATGCCTTGGAAATTCTTTTGTACCTTTCTCCTGACTGATACCTTTTAACAATGAGATCCCTCTGATGCTTTGGAAGCTCTCTGTGGACCATGGCTTTTGCTGTAGGATGCGACTTTGAAAAATGCCAGGAAAGACCTACGAGAACAGCTGAACTTTCTCACTTCGTCTTTCAGGACAGCACTTGGAGAGCGCAGCTCCACCCACTTCCCAGGAAACACTGCAGTCACTGCTATAACTTCCGCCCACCTCCACCATGGCCTCAGTTGTAGTGTTTCCTCCGGCCATGGTGGAAGCGCTGCAGGGAACCAGGAGGAGATGGATGAAAGGGCATACCTGCGATCGGTTGTTTTTTTAGGAGGCAGACCCAACCTCCCCCCTGACGCGTGGGGGATGTTTCGGTGCTCCCCTCTTCTCGAGCCCAGCGAGGGTAAAGGCTGCCGGAGGTTCCGCACCAATAGGCTGGGCATTACAGGCGATGTCCCGGTACGGAGGGCGGGCGACGCCATTTCCGGTGAAGGCGGGACTTCCGGCGGCACGTGGCGGCTTCCGGTTCCGGCCGCTGGAACGCAGAAGGGAGGGGCAGCCTCGGCAGTGCAATTTCCGGTTCCCACAGCGGTGGGGTTAACCGGGACTTTCAAAAGGAGGCACACAAACGATCGCCGCGTTCTGGGAAAATGGAGCCAGAAGACGCAGCGAAGGTGGCGGGAGCAGGAGCCACATGCACCAGCCCGGCCCAGGTAGGAAAACAGCGGTTTAAGTCTACCTGGTTCCTTGTTATGTCCCTCCTACTGCCCCTTTGGGGAGAGGAGCCTGCCTCACTCACCCTAGTCACATCCCTGGGAGAGTGTTGTTTGTTTTGGTACAGCGGTGATGGGACCTGGTGTGTTTTTGTTCACTGGCTGTTTTGTGGTGGTGGTGGTTTGGGTCTGAGACACAAAAAGTTAAACATGGGGTTGTTGTCTTTTGTGTTTTTCAGAAAGCTAAAGAAAAGCTAAAAATTGCAGTGCCCCCTCCTAAGAAACGGTGTGCTACCTGCAAAACAACCCTTAAAGGGTCTTGGACTAAGCCGTTATGCAAGGCATGAATCGCGGACATAGTCAAAGGGGAAGCCTCTACTAGTGCAGCCTCCCGAACAACCCAAAGAGATGCTCTCTTCCTTTCGGAAGGAGCTAGAAGAGACCTTTCAGTCGTTCCGCTCCTACTTGGACAGAGGGGCGGCGTCAGGGTCAGCAGCTAAGGCCTCCACTAGTGCACCCTTGGATTATAGAGGGGCAGGTAGTGAGTCCGAGGAGGAAGAACCTAGCAGCCTAGTCTCAGGGTCAGAGGCGGAAGAAGAAGATACAGGAGAATCTTCTTCTTCACGTTACAAGTTGTCCTTAGAAGAGGTGGATGACTTACTGAAAACTATTCATTCCACCTTAAACATTAAGGTGGATAAGACGCATTTATCTCTGCATGACAAGATGTACCAGGGTTTAGACAAAGTCAAGCATCGAACCTTTCCAGTACATAGAGTATTGTCAGATGCGGTTAAAAGGGAGTGGAAAGACCCAGAGAGGGCTCCTTTCTTTTCCTTTGAGGATACGGGCACCTTAAAGGATCCCCTAGATAAAAGAGCAGAGGCGCTCTTAAAGAAGGCTTGGGATGCCTCTCTGGCCAACCTCAAACCAGCTATGGCATCCACAGTAGTGGCCAGGAACCTTGAGCATTGGTTGGAACAGCTGAAGGGTCACATTGAGTCCGGGACCTCACACAGAAAATTGCTAGAGTCCTTCCTGATTCTTCTGAAAGCAGTAGGCTACATGGCGGATGCCTCAGCCGAGTCAGTGAGAATATCGGCCCGTTCCTCGGCCCTAGTGAATTCGGCCAGGAGGGCTCTCTGGGTCAAAACCTGGACTGGGGACACGGCTTCGAAGGCTAAGTTATGTGCCCAAGGATCAGGAGAAATCCAGGGCAATGTTGTCACTGTTAGAGGAATTTCTCCAGCAGAGGGTGATCACCCCGGTACCCCAAAAAGAACAGGGGACGGGTTGCTACTCCCATGTGTTCCTAGTAAAAAAGCCGGCAGGAAAATTTCGTTTGATTCTGAACTTAAAATTCCTGAATCGGTCAATCAAGTACAAGAGGTTCCGGATGGATACCATCTACTCGGTCTTCCAGCGGGTTGCTTTCTGGCTTCGATAGACCTAAGGGATGCTTATCTTCACGTCCCGATAAGAGCCTCTTCTCAGCGTTTCCTGCGTCTAGCAATCAGGACAGGAAGCAAGGTCAAACACTTTCAGTTCAGGGCCCTGCCGTTTGGTCTCTCCTCCTCTCCGAGGATCTTTTCGAAGGTGGTGGCGGAGGCCTTGGCACCTCTAAGGCTGGAAGGAGTTTCGGTAATTCCATACTTGGACGACCTCCTGTTGTTCGCCAAGACGGAAGATCAGCTTCTCAAAGACCTGTGGAGGACTCAGGCCCATTTGGAGGGCCTAGGTTGGATTATGAACAGAAGTCAAATCTAGTCCCCTCTCAGGTCATAGTTTTTTTGGGGTACACCATAGACTCCATCCAGGAGAGGTTATTTCTACCAGAGGAGAAAATAATCAAGGTTCAGGCAGCAGTGAAGGCCATGCAGACGAATCTGTCAGTGTCAGTTCGTGCAGCTATGTCCACCCTGGGACTACTCACATCCTCCATTCCTGCGGTTCAGTGGGCCCGCCTGCATTCAAGGAGTCTCCAGCAGGCGATTCTACAGAATTGGACGCATGGAGAACCCCTAGAAAAGGAGGTCAGGGTTCCAGCTTCAGTAAAAAGGAAACTTTGGTGGTGGAGGGCTCACGCAAATTTGAGTCAGGGTCTAGTGTGGTCCTTCCCCGCTACAATGGTCCTAACTACGGATGCCAGCTCCTGGGGATGGGGTGCTCACCTCAGGGGTCAGTTGGCTCAGGGGTCCTGGTCCAGGGAAGAGTCCAAGAGATCCTCCAATTGGAGGGAACTCAAAGCCGTTTGCCTGGGGCTTTGGGCCTTCCAGGAGACAATACAGGGTCAGCATGTCCAGATACTGTCGGACAATGCTACAGCGGTAGCTTACGTCTCAAGGCAGGGGGGCACGAGGAGCAGGGTTCTCCTGAACCTGGCCCTACACATGCTTTACTGGGCAGAGACAAACTTGGCATCTCTGTCTGCAGTACACCTAAAGGGCAGTTTAAACCACCTGGCAGACTTCCTAAGCAGGAGGAGGGTTCTAGAATCCGAGTGGAGTCGAAATTCAGAGGTGTTCCAGAAAATAGCAGACAGGTGGGGAACCCCTCAGATAGACCTGTTCGCGTCCCAAGCCAACGCCAAGGTTCCGGTTTTCTTTTCCCTCAACAGACTGGATCAAGCGGAGGGTCTAGATGCGTTAGTTCAGCATTAGCCCTTCCGTTTGTGTTATGCTTTCCCCCCAGTACAAATGATTCCGTTAGTTCTGCGGAAACTTCAGGTAGAAAAGACGACTCTTATCCTGATAGCCCCATACTGGCCCAAAAGGCCTTGGTTTTCAACCCTGCTGAAACTGGCAATAGAACCTCATCAGCTACTTCCAGTCAGAAAGGACTTGTTATACCAGGGTCCTCTGCTCCATCCCAACGTGGATCGGCTCAACCTGGCGGTCTGGTTACTGAAGAGTTAATCCTGAGTAGGAAGGGTTTATCTAAACGGTTAGTGGATACGCTACTTAGTAGCAGAAAGGAAGTTACCAGGGCGATTTATTTTAAGACCTGGAGGGTCTTTAATTCCTGGTACAGTTCAAAGAATTGTTCCCCCATGAATAATTTTTCGGTCCTGGAGTTTTTACAGGACGGGATGGACAAGGGTCTGGCAGCCAGCACCCTGAAAGCGCAGGTTGCTGCGCTATCAGTATTTCTAGAGAGACGGTTATCCCTAGATCCCTATGTCATCAGATTTTTTAAGGCATTAGCCAGGGCTAGGCCTTCCCCCTTTAAGTTTTTTCCTAAGTGGGACTTATCGGTGGTTTTGGGGGGTCTGACAAAAATACCTTTCGAACCACTGTTAGAAGCATCTTTAAAATTTTGGACCCTGAAAGTGGTCCTTTTAGTAGCCGTCACCTCGGCTAGGAGAATTAGTGAGCTCCAGGCTCTTTCTATTGTGGAACCCTTCTTGACCATCTTCCCAGATAGTCGTGTTGAGGACAGATCCTGGGTTCCTTCCTAAGGTGGTATCGGCCTTCCATAGGACACAAGAAATTGTGTTACCTAGCTTTTGTCCGGCTCCTTCCGGTTCAAGGGAAGAAGAGTTTCATACCTTAGATGTCAGAAGGTGCATTATGCACTACCTAGAAGTCACCAGGGAATTTAGGAAATCCAATTCTCTGTTTGTGTTGTTCTCGGGTGCACGTAGGGGGTACGGTGCTTCCAAAAGTACGCTAGCCAGATGGCTCCGTATGGCTATCCACGAGGCCTATAAGGCTAGGGATATAGAACCTCCCCCAGGGGTGGTGGCACATTCTACAAGGGCAGTGGCAACTTCCTGGGCAGAACCGGCTGGAGCTTCACCAGAGCTTATCTGCAAGGCAGCTACGTGGACAAGTTTTTCCACTTTTACTCGCCACTACAGGATGGATCTGCTCTCAGCGGCGGAGCAGTCTTTTGGCAGGAAGGTCCTGCAAGCGGTAGTCCCACCCTAGAGTAAGTACTCGGTTATCATCTCCAAGTGCTGTCCTGAAAGACGAAGTGAGAAAACCTTAGTTAGACTTACCGGTAACGGTATTTCTATGAGTCTTTCAGGACAGCACCGATAACCCACCCTTCTCTCTTCTGGGGGATATATGTGTATATATATATATATATGTGTTGTACTAACATGTTTGGTTGCTATGTTCTGCTTATCTCATTTCAGTATGGCCGGAGGTGCTCGTGTACAACTGAGGCCATGGTGGAGGTGGGCGGAAGTTATAGCAGTGACTGCAGTGTTTCCTGGGAAGTGGGTGGAGCTGCGCTCTCCAAGTGCTGTCCTGAAAGACTCATAGAAATACCGTTACCGGTAAGTCTAACTAAGGTTTTTTTGGGGGTTAATCAGAGGCACTTTAAATGATGGTAGGTGTGTACTGACTCCTATTTAACATGAGTTTGAATGTGATTGCTTAATTCTGAACACAGCTACATCCCCAGTTATAAGAGGGTGTGCACACTAATACAACCCCATTATTTTAGTTTTTTGGAAAATGGAGGAAATAAAATTAAAGGGCATTTTTTACAAAATGTCAATTAATAAAATATTTCCAACAAACTTAAAATTATATACATATATATTTTTTACACAAAGTTGTCAGTTTAATAAAATATATCTCATGCACAGCATGTGCATACTTATGCCGCGTACACACGATCAGTCCATCCGATGAGAACGGTCTGATGGACCGTTTTCATTGGTTAACCGATGAAGGTAACTGATGGACCGTGGTGCCCACACACCATCGGTTAAATAACTGATCGTGTCAGAACGCGGTGATGTAAAACACAACGACGTGCTGAGAAAAATGAAGTTCAATGCTTCCAAGCATGCGTCAACTTGATTCTGAGCATGTGTGGATTTTTAACCGATGGTCGTGCCTACTAACGATCGGTTTTGACCTATCGGTTAGAAATCCATTGGTTAAATTTAAAGCAAGTTCCCTTTTTATTAACCGATGGATAACTAACCGATGGCGCCCACACGTGATCGGTTTGGTCTGATGAAAACGGTCCATCAGACCATTCTCATCGGTTTAACCTATCGTGTGTACGCGGCCTTAGATTTACAACCCAAGCAAGCCTAGCCTGCTGGTACGTGGCATGCAGTTGTTTACAAGGGATGGCTGGGACTGGGACTGACAGCACAATTGTTACTTTGCATGACAGCACAATTATCAGTTAAAGTAGCGCAGTGTAAAATATCAAAAAATGCCCTGGTTATAAAGACAGTGGGCCAGATTCAGAGAGAATTAGATTATCGTAGCGTATCAGAAATACACTACGCCGCCGTTTTTTACCTGGCTCTACGTGGAATCCAGGTAGATTTTGTCCAGTAAATGACGGCGGCGTAGTGTATTTCTCCCGTCGCAATCCATATACGCGAGTAGGGGGCGTGAAGCATTTAAAATAGGCGCGTTGCTCCGTTCGCAAATTTCCCGCCGTGCATTGCGCAAAATCACGTCGTTACATCATTCGTTGTTTGAGTATCGTCGTTTACGGACATTTCTATTCCCGAACGACTTGCGTAAAAAAATAAAAATAAATTAAATTCGACGTGGGAACGACGGCCATACTTAACATGGGCTACGCACCGTTAGACCAGCAAAAAGCTGGTCTAACAGTACGTAAAAAAAAATAGACGTAAGCGATTGCGAAGACCGCTCGTATCTTCGTGGATCGCCGTAAAAACTCATTTGCATATCCCGACGCATCAAAACGACGCGAACTCCTCCCAGCGGCCGCAAAAATATCGCAGCGTAGATCCGAAGGCTTACGAAGACGTAAGCCTCTCGGATCGAAGCCCGAAGGCGCCGTATCATGGTTTGAGGATTCAAACTAGTGATACGGCGCGCAAAATTTGAAATTACTCCTGTCTAACACCAGTTAGACAGACATAATTGCTCTATGAATCTGGGCCAGTAAAATCTTACAGAGCTTAAGTGGTTAAATAAAAATGCCTAAAAAACATGTGAAAATCGCTTTGCTCAGGTGTGATTGCAGCTGTAATCTACAAGGGGAAGATGGTTAGAAGGTATTAATAGTAAAACATATGAAACTAAAATGCATAGCAGCAATGAAGCCTGTTTAAATCCAATGTAATGAGAGAAGCCTAATGCTCTTTCGGTTTTTAGACTCTTTTATTACAGCACACAAATTCATCCTGTTACTGAAAGGTCAAAATCATTACCTTGAAAGGTAGAGATTAGGAAATCAAAAGCAGTATACAGTGGTAGCTGTAATGTAAATCCTGTAGTGTTAAGTAAATATGTATTGAACAAAGCAAATTCTTGGTAGGTTAAATTTTGTTTTATGCTACGCTATCTTTATAAAGGATGCCTTTAACAAACAATTGTTTTATTACTTTACCATGTGTGTTGGTGGGGCTCAGGATAGTCATTCTAGTGCCTTTGGGCTTGGTTTCATGAAATATAGGATTGGGGGATATGTCTCATCAAGAACAGTTTCACATCCAACTGTCCATGAATATGATATGTGCCACTGGAATCTACCATTGTCTTCTTTAACAGATAGGTGGCTTACAGCATACTTGAAATTAACACTAGGTTCATATTACTACATCGGGAAAGCAATAGTTGGCTATGGTCACAAAGAGATTTTTCAACACGTTCAATCTATTCTATTCTAACGATTGGAAGTGCTCTGCTCATTACTACACACCTACACAGGATCATTTCCTTTGATTGCTACAAACAATATTCAATGCACAAGTTTTGCTTGAATTTATTAACCTTTGTATGGCCATAGAACTAAAACAAGTGTGAAAACAAATAAAACTACTAATATATGTACAGAACTAGCAGATGGCTGACTCCTGTGTTTCGTTTTTTGAGAAATTCAAACCAGGTCTGCATTATTGCCTTTAGAGAAGTTTTCGTTTTGACCACAGTTCTTTTCCTTTTTGTTACATAAAAAAAATTCACATAAATATCCATTTGCGGTTATAAACCTTTAGGCTCCATGCACACTGAAGCTAAAAAAAAAATCTATAAAAAAAAAACGCCAGTAGCTTTGCAGGGAGCCTTTTTTAAAGTTTTTTAGCATTTTTGCAATAGCTTTTTTATTTTTTTATGGATAAAAAATGCAAAAGAACGCTGGTGCCACAATTTTTTTAGCGTTTTTAGCGTGTTTGAGCGTTATTTAACGTTTTGGGTTTTTAGCATCTTTTCCTGCCAAAAAACATCACTTTCAACGCAAATTTCGGGCGTTCAGAAAAAAGCTGATGAACTCCAAAGCTCATTAACAGAAAAAACGGCCCAGGTGTGCATGGGCACATAGGCTAACATAGAGTTTAGTTTATGGGCTTTAAAAAAAAAAAAAAGCCAAAACGCCCATAAACTGCAGTTTATTAGCTTCAGTGTGCATGGAGCCTCATAGGGACCCGCTTATGAAACACTGTACAGCAAAGTTTTTTTTTAGCACTTATATTGCCATTGTAATCTTAGAAGTAAGAAAGGAAAATGTTATAGTGGAACCAAACCCCATTTTAATCATTTCCCAAATGCATGCTGGAATCATTGAACTTCATTTTTCTCGGCTAGTCGTAGTGTTGCAAGTGACCACGTTCTTGGCGTTCGGAATTTTAGACAACATTTGTGTGACCGCGTGTATTTAAACACAAGTTCGAGCCAAAATTCCGTTGGAAAAAAAAATCTGCGGTTTTGTTGCCGGAATATTCGATTGTGTGTTCGCGGCATTAGTGTACCATAGTGTACATTACAAGCCTCCAGACAATTATCTGTGTTAATCGCTTTTTATTACTGCATCTTATTAGTAATGACAGAGATTTCATATTCTAAACCACTTTTGCTGTAGTGTTGGGACGTTTTTATTGTCCATAGTCTGCTTAGATTCTAATTCTATTACTGTTAAAGAGGCATTCCACCTAAGGCTGGTATTTCAGTCTTAGGTAAAATCTAGTTTGGTATTTTAATTGTAGATAAAATCTAGTGCTTGATTTATCAAGTGGCTTCTTATGAGGGCTTCAAAATCAAATATCCTTGCCACATCCCCTGGCTGTGTTCCAGTCCACTTCTCTGCTTATGTGCTTCATAATATAAAATAAGTAAAAGTAAACTTTTCTACTATGCTAAAGGAACTGAACAACCTGGCTGTGCATGTACAATGGATATAAAAAGTCTACACATCCCTGGTAAAATGACAGGTTTCTGTGATGTAAAAAAAAAATGAGAAAAGATAAATAAATTAAGAACTTTTTCCACCTTTATTGTGACCTATAAACTGTACAACTAGGGTTGTCCCGATACCACTTTTTTAAAACCGAGTACAAGTACCGATACTTTTTTTCAAGTACTCGCCGATACCGAATACCGATACTTTTTTTTAATCTCATGTGTTTTTAATCTCATGTGTTTTTTTTTGTTTTTTTTATCTTTAACAATTTGTTTTTAATTTGTTTTTTTTTAAGGGGGGGGGGGGTGGACCATGTCAGTGTGTTTTTTCTTACATTTTTTTTATTTTCTACAATCATTTTTTTTTATTCTTTTTATTTTATTTTATTTTTTTAGCCATGTTGGGGGGGGGGGGCTTTGGTGAGATTACAAGGGGTCTTAACAGACCTCTGACATCTTCCCTTTGAGACAGAGAAAGGGACTAGGGACACATGTTCCCCTGTCCCTTTCTCAGCAGCATCAGCTGCGCTGAAAATGAATGGAGTGAAGACAGCGTCTTCTCTTCATTCATAAACTGAAACATTTGTAAACACAGATAACAATGTTTCAGTTATGTGATTGGACAGTCAGTGATCACTGGCTCTGTCCATTCAAGCAGTAAGGAGCTGGATTTACCGGCTCCTACCCCGCTCTCCATCCTGACAATTCCAGGGGGTGGAGGAGAGGCACAGAAGGGGAGAGAAGCACGGCGGGATACACGTCAGGATGCACGGGATACACGGTGGCAAACACGGCAGCATACACGGCGGCATACACGGGATACACGGCGGCATGCAAGGGATACATGGCAGCATGCACGGGATACACGGCGGCATACACGGCAAACAAGGCGGCATACGCGGGATACACGGCGGCATGCACGGGATACACGGCGGCATGCACGGGATACACGGCGGCATGCACGGGATACACGGCGGCATACACGGAATACACGGCGGCATGCACGGGATACATGGTGGCATTCATGTACACGGCGGCTTTCAGCTGCTTTAAAATCAGCGGTGATCGGTGCTTGGAACTTCCCCATGCACTGATCACCGCCTACAGTACAAGTATCGGGTGAAGCATCGGGAGCATTTGCCCGAGTACAAGTACTTGGGCAAATGCTTGGTATCGGTACCGATACTAGTATCGGTATCGGGACAACCCTATGTAAAACTGTACAAATAAAATAATGTGGTTGCAAAAGTGTGCACACCCTCTTAAAACTGGGGATGTAGTTGTTTTTAGAATTAAGCAATCACATTCAAACTCATGTTAAAGCGGAATTCCACCCAAAAATGGAACTTCCGTTTTTTTCAGAACCCTCCCCTGGTGTCACATTTGGCACCTTTCAGGGCGGAGGAGGGGTGCAGATACCCACTTCCAGGGAGAGACTCCCATTGGAGTCACTCGAATTATCCCCCCCACCCGCTGTCTTCTGGGAAACACACTGGTCCCAGGAGACAGTGGGGACCACTGGGAACGTGTCAAGCTACTCGCACATGCGCAGTAGGGAATTGGGCAGGGAAGCCTGATTCCCTCACCAAGGATGGTGGCGGGGGCAGCCGAGAGGCGAGCAATTGCTCGTCTTCTGCTGCCGACATCGCGGGCACCCTGGACAGGTAAGTGTCCATTTATTAAAAGTCAGCAGCTGCAGTATTTGTAGCTGCTGGCTTTTAATATATCTTTTTCACAGGACCTCCGCTTTAAATTGGAGTCAGTACACACCTGCCATTATTTAACCATTTCCTGACGGCCCTACGACTTTGTACGGCCGCAGGGTGGCTCTAATTCTCTGGGAGGACGCCTTTCCTACAGCAAAAGCCATGGTCCGCAGAGAGCTTCCAAAGCATCAGAGGGATATCATTTTTTTTTATATATTCCTATTTCCTCTAATATGTTGGGTATTGATGTTTTGGGTTTGGTCACATATAAGAGAACGTTGTCGGCATATGCTGCCAACTTCTGTTCCTCCTCTCCCACTCTCACCCCCCCTATATCTGGGTTGTTCCTTATCTTGCACAACAATGGTTCCAACGCTATCACATATAGGAGGGGGGAGAGCGGACAACCCTGTCTTGTTCCGTTTGTCATCTCTATAACCGACTATACACTCCCGTTGACCTTTACTTTTGCTGTGGGGGACTTATATAGGTTTCCCACCCATTCCATGTATCTGGGGCCCAGTCCTATACTTCTCAGAGTCTCGATCATGAACCCCCAGTCGACTCTGTCAAACGCTTTTTCTGCGTCTAACGACATGAGTACGACTGGGGTTTTTTCCTTTTTTTTTTCTTCTTGTAATAGTAAAATTGTTCTTATACTGTTATCCCTCCCTTCTCTGCCACCTACGGATCCCGTCTGATCTGGCCTTATTAGGTCAGGCATATACGGTTTTAACCTTGTTGCCAATATCTTTGCAAAAATTTTTATGTCGGCATTTAACAATGCGATTGGACGATAATTAGAACAAAGGGTCTGATCCTTTCCTGGTTTGGCTAGAATTGAGATATTAGCAAGAAGAGATTCTTTCCTTACTTCTTCTATTCCCCCTAATTTATTAAAGTAAGTGCACATTTTCGGGATCAATAACTCTTTAAATTTTTTATAATATTTGATTGGCAGTCCATCTGGGCCTGGGCTTTTCCCCCCTGGTGTTCCTTGGATCGCTTGAGTAATTTCTGCGTGTGTAATTGAGTCATCTAGGGTTTCCATTATTTCCTGCGATAGTTTTGGTAAGTTAGCTTCACTTAAATACTCTCCAATTTTGTTTCCCCTATTGGCCTTTTCCTCTTGCGTCTCCTCTTTTCTTATTGTGTACAGTGTGGTATAATACGTCCGAAAAGCCTCCGCAATCTCGGACGTCCTATACCTCATCTGTCCTTTTTGGTCTTTTATTTTTTCTATGTAATTTATGTTTCTCTTTTCTTTTGAGATCCCCGCCAAGTACTTCCCTGGTTTATTCCCCCATAGGTACCTTTCTTTCGCAACGTTTTTGAATGTATTCCTAGATTCTATCTCCAATAGATCTCTTAGTTGCATCTCTTAGTTGTTGATTTTTATGTTTAGTTTCTAATTCTTGCAGCTCTTTAATTATCTTCTTTCTATTTGTTTCTCTAGCCTTCTTTTTGTTCGCCCCTAGGGAAATTATTTTCCTCGGATGTAAGCCTTGTGAGCTTCCCAGATAGTAGCTGTACTTACTTCAGGTGTGTTGTTAACCGTAAAGTATTCATCTATGTCCGTTCTTATTGTATCAGAAACTTCTTTGTCCTCTATTAGCTCCTCATTTAAACTCCAGGTCCCCTTTCTCTCTTCAAATTCAGGAAGGTGTATGCTCACCGCGACTGGGGCGTGGTCCGAGATTGTCACCTCCCCTATCGCGGCGTTGTCTACGTACTCGAAGGTTTCATGGTCAACCATTATATAATCTAATCTCGAGTACATTTTGTGTACTGTAGAGTAGAATGTATAATCCCTTTTATTTGGATTTAAAACTCTCCAAGGGTCTATTAACTGGTTCCTGGAAAGTTTTTTTTTTCACCATTGTTGTTGTTTAGTGTTCCCTATGCTAACTGTCGATACTCTATCTAATTGTAGATCTAGCGTGAAATTGAAGTCCCCGGCTAAACAGACGTTTCCTTGTTTAAATTCCATTAGTTTATTCAGGATCATTGTTAGATACTTCTGGGGATGTTTATTAGGGCAATAAACGTTGGCGAACGTATACCGTTTCCCATGTAAGAGGCCTCTTGGGAACAGATATCGTCCTTCAGGGTCTACTATCCTATCTTCAACTGTGAAATTTAAATTTTTCCCTATCCCAATGGCGACTCCTCTGGATCCTTTTTGCGGGGAGTCACCATAATACCATGTTGGGACTGCCCGAGAGTTAAGCCTAACCCTCGAATCGAGAGTTATGTGTGTCTCCTGAAGAAAAATCACATCCGCAGGGAATCTCTCGATCTCCTTTAGGATCATGTGTCTTTTCCGGGGGGAGCTAAGGCCCCTTACGTTATAGGTGATTAAATTAACCTTAGGCATAGGTAAATATACGTTCTCTTTTTATCTTTCCCTCTCTATTCCCTCTTATCGTTGTTTTCTGATAGTCGCCCGATCTTATATTGCTCTCTCCGCCCGATCTTATATTGCTCTCTCTCTCTTCTACCCCTCCCCCCTCTCCTCCCCATGTCCCCCCCTATTGTCCCCTCCCACCCACCCCCCTCCCTCCCAGTGCCTCCTCATCCTCCCCTGAACCAACTCCCTCCTCCACTCCCCCCTCCCCTCCCTCCCCCCCAATCCTCCCCCACCCCCCTTCCCATGGTGGAATCTTGACCCACAGGTCTTTTTTCGGAGCATATTCTCTTACACCTCTTTGTGCAAAAGTGCTCCTTTACTTGAGGCGGAGTACAATTCGGCGTTACCTCTCTTCCCCTATTCCCAGGGGAATTCCCTCAAGGCTGTCATGAGCTCCTGGCCCCCGATCCCCCCTCCTTGCTGCACCTGGCGGCATGTTTTTTTTTTATTTTGTATCGGTGTCTTTTGCCTCCCCCCCTCCCTCCCATATTTTTCCGTCTGTCTCTATTTTCCTGATCTTCTGCTTTGTACGCGTGTTCCCTTTGCTCTTTTTTTATTTCCAAAATTTCCGCTTCTAATTTTTTGATAGTATGGAGGTTGTGGTCTTTTTTTTTTTCGACTTCCTCCAGTCTTTCCAACATAAATCCCATATTTCTCTCCATTCTCTCCATTTGTGATGATAACGCTTTTTCTAAAGCAGCAAACATTTCCTGCATTTCTGTTTTTGTTGGTAATGCCAAGCCAGATATTTGTTCATCTGGATCAAGTACTGTAGCTGTTTCAAAGTCTATTGCTGTCTCTGGTGGGGTATCTGGATTTGCTGAGGTATTTGGATTGGTTAAAGTAGATTTTACCTTTTCCTTTCTTTTCTCCCTCTCCCTCTCATTCGTCCCCTGGGTTACATATTTATTCATTGGCCCCGGACTTTGACTCAAACGGGGGGTCGAGGCGAGTCCCCCCCTCGCACCCCTTGCCCTAGTGCTCATCTCTAGGTTTTCACAGCTAGAGATATTATGAATTTAGTTTAGCATTAGCTGTTTTCACCTCAGAGGGGATTTTTTATACAGTTAAGGAGTCTTCTTGGGGTGTGGGGGGCTTAAATTGGCTTGGGAAATTTTCAGGTTCTTGAACGGATATTATATTTTTCTCTTTTCTTCTGTTCCTTTCTTTTACGGGTTGTCCTATTTAGACTATGATTTAGACTATAATAGTCCACAATAATCAACAGCAGTGGCACCGTATAGTGCCAAGCATAACATTTGGGAGAAAGAGAGAAAATAGGGGGGGTCCCCGTACACCAGCTAAGGAACCGTCATCCCCAACTTCACTCACTTCACCCGTTTTATTTTTCAGCCCGTCACTTTATGAAATGGAGTAATTCTTGTCTTTACGATGTCAGCAGTGTCACCATATAGTAGTGGTATTGGTGAGGGCGTAGTCGCTCAGCTAGTGCTACTGCCAAATGAGCTGCCACCTCCGAGGCTCGGAAAATAAAAAAACTCAGTTTTTATTTTAAATAATGAGACGAGGAGAAAGGATTAAGCTAGGGCTGAGATAGGCGAGTGTCACAGTGTAGTAATAATGTTAGTATGTTCACTTTAAGGCATAAGGGCACAAATGGACAGCCACCTCCACTGCTCACAATCAGTTCTCATTTTTGTTTGTTTACAAAATTCAATAAAGAAGTACTCACAAGAAAAGGAAAAAAAGAATGGGTTAAGTGATGTCTTACAGTCCACAAATCTCGTTTCCCATATCCAGGCCAGGAATCATAGTTCAGAATTTCTTTTAGATTAGTACTTACAGTTTCACTTGCTTGCAATTTTGCTGTGGCTGATTTATGAGGATTTGTACTGAACGACTGACTAATATGCTCCGATGCAAAAGTGTCAGGACGATTGTTTTGCAAGTCTGCACCGCTTTGAAGATCTGCAGGTTTGCTTTGTTACCGTATCCCAGCAGCTTTCGTTCACATAGAGTATGGATCCAGAAAGTCAAAGCGTCCAAGCCCTCTTCCACCTCCTCCTCCACCTTCAACCGATCCCCCGCTATCTGCGCCCAAGCTTCTAGCAGAGGATATCATTGATAAAATGTATCAGTCAGGAGAAGGGTAAAAAAAGCATTTCCAAAGCATTAGATCAGTGGTTCTCAACCTTTCTAGTGCCGTGACCCCTTGATAAAATTTCCCAAGTTGTGAGGACCCCTAACAGTAAAATTATTGTCGTAGCATAGGCGTCCTCCTTAGGCGTCCTCCGCTCCTCCAGGCCACTAGAGTGCCCGCTGCATTCGTGAAATACCGAAGAGCGTGCCTGGCGGCCGCGATGTCCGCCGGGCACTCGCAACCGGCGGTTACAGGGACAAGGACATGGATCTCTGTGTGTGAACACAGAGATCCATGTCCTGTCAGGGGAGAGAGGAGACCGATCTGTGTCCCTTGTACATAGGGACACAGATCGGTCACCCCCTTCCCCCCACAGTTAGAACACAATTCAGGGTACACATTTAACCCCTTCCTCACCCCCTAGTGTTAACCCCTTTAATGCCAGTCACATTTATACAGTAATTAGTGCATATTTATAGCACTGATCGCAGTATAAATGTGAATGGCGCAAAAATGTGTCAAAAGTGTCTGATGTGTCCGCCATAACGTCGCAGTCCCAATAAAAATCGCAGATCGCCGCCATTACTAGTAAAAAAAAATAATAATAAAAATTAATAATAATTCTGTCCCCTATTTTGTAAGCGCTATAACTTTTGTGCAAACCAGTCGCTTATTGCGTTTTTTTTTTTAAATGGGCTATTTATTATAGCAACAAGTAAAAAATATTGAAAACCGCAAAGGTGATCAAATGCCACCAAATGAAAGCTCTATTTGTGGGGAAAAAAGGACGCCAATTTTGTT
This sequence comes from Rana kukunoris, assembly GCA_029574335.1. Taxonomy (NCBI): domain Eukaryota; kingdom Metazoa; phylum Chordata; class Amphibia; order Anura; family Ranidae; genus Rana; species Rana kukunoris. Next base: position 175,015,184 of record CM056052.1, read on the forward strand.
TGGGAGCCAAGTCGCACGACCACGCAATTGTCAGTCAAAGCGACGCAGTGCCGGAAGCTGAAATTTCACCTGGTCAGGAAGGGGGTATACGTGCCCAGTAAGGAAGTGGTTAAAGTGCCTCTTTTTAACCCCAAATAAAGTTCAGCTGTTTCTGACATTTTCTTAGGTGCATCCTACAGCAAAAGCCATGGTCCGCAGAGAGCTTCCAAAGTATCAGAGGGATATCATTGTAAGGACCCCTAACAGTAAAATTATTGTCGTAGCGTGGGTTGTCGGCACCCAAGGCAAGACAAGTAATTTGCGCCCCTAATCCATGGACATTTAGCGCTCCCTGAGTCCCTTCCACTTGTACGGTATTAAAACCCATTATAGTACATTTTTAGGATGTTCCATTCTTTCTTTTTGTTCTCCTATATTTCCTTTTTATCTCTCTCTCCTAATTTCTTGTTTTTTCCCCATCCCTCTCTCTAGCCGTCGTTTCTTTGTTCCTCCCCCTCTTTTCCTCTCCCTTCCATGTATTCTCTATTTTTATTCCTTCTTCTTACTCCTTGGTGGGGGTATGGGATAAGTGGCAGTCCTGGGGGGGGGGGGGTTGGGAGGAGTGGTAGTCCTAGGGAGGAGTTGGGAGGAGTGGCAGTTCTGGTGGGGAGTTAAGGGAGTTGGGATGGGTGGTCACCTATGCTGAAATCAGGAGATAGGGTCTCCTCCAGCCCCTCCGACTTCACGTTCCTCACCAGTCAGCTGACCTCTAGTCTTTGCCCCCCACCCATGCTGTGAACTGAATAGGCGGCTACGAAAAGGTTGAGTGGGAGGCCGCGGGCTCCAGGAACAGCCCTGCTGGGCGGGCAAGAAAAAAACAAACTGGGAGAGCAGCGTGGGCTTCAGGAACAGCCCAGGAGGATTTGGTGACCCCTGGCAAATCATCATTCGACCCCCAGGTTGGGAACCGCTGCATTAGATATACCATGGAACACAGTGAAGACAGTCATCATTAAGTGGAGAAAATATGGCACAACAGTGACATTACCAAGAACTGGACGTCCCTCCAAAATTGATGAAAAGACGAGAAGAAAACTGGTCATGGAGACTGCCAAGAGGCCTACCGCAACATTAGGCACCAAGTACATCAAGTACTGGCTGTATGGTACATGTGACAACAATCTCCCATATTCTTTATATGTCTGGGCTAAGGGGGAGAGTGGCAAGATGGAAGCCTTTTCTTATGAAAAAAAACGTCTAAGCCTGACTAAATTTTGCAAAGACACATGTGAAGTCTCCAAAAGCATGTGGGAAAATGTGTTATGGTCTGATGAAATCAAGTTTGAACTTTTTGGCCATAATTCTAAAAGATATGTTTGCCGCAAAAACAACACAGCATCATGCTTTGGTGCTGTTTTTCTTCAGCTGGAACAGAGGCCTTAGTCAAGGTAGAGGGAATTATGAACAGTTACAAATACCAGTCAATATTGCCACAAAACCTTCAGGCTTCTGCTCGAAGGCTGAACATAAAGAGGAACTTCATCTTTCAGTATGACAATGACCCAAAGCATACATCCAAATCAACAAAGGAATGGCTTCACCAGAAGAAGATGAAGGTTTTGGAATAGTCCAGACCTGAATCTGATTGAAAATTTGTGGGGTGATCTGAAGAGGACTGTGCACAGGAGAAGCCCTCACAATCTGACATATTTGGAATGTTTTTGCAAAGAAGAGTGAGCAAATATTGCCAAGTCAAGATGTGCCATGCTGATAGACTCATACCCAAAAAGCTTGAGTGCTGTAATAAAATCAAAAGGTGCTTCAACAAAGTATTAGTTTAACTAGATGCGGACCACCCGCTGCAGCTTTGCAGCAAGTTGGGAGCGTACACTGTGATTTGAGGGCACACACACGCATTCACGAGCCAACCAGTGGGTCTGGTGGACTCGATGTCCGACGTCCACCCCCGATCGCTCCAGAGACAGGCAGAACAGGGATCTGTTAATGTAAACAAACAGATCCCCATTCTGTCAGGGAAGTAGAGAGAGATTGTCTGTTCCTAGTGATTAGGAATAACAATCTCTCTCCTCCTCCAGTCAGCCCAGCCCCCATACAGTTTGCAACACCTCCCAGGGAACACACTTAACCCCTTGATCGCCCACTAGTGTTAGCCCCTTCTCTGCCCGTGACATTTATACAGTAATCAATGGCTGTTTTATCTCTGATCGCTGTATAATTGTCAGTGGTCCCAAAAAAAGTGTCAATAGTGTCTGATTTGTCTGCCGCAATGTTGCAGTCCTGCTAAAAATCACAGATCACCGCCATTACTAGTAAAAAATAAAATAAAAATTTAAATGCCATTAATATATAACCTGTTTTGTAGACACAATAATTTTTGCGCAAACCAATCAATATACGATTGTGATGTTTTTTTTACCAAAAATATGTAAGAATACATATTGGCCTAAACTGATGAAGACATTTTTGTAAAAAAAAATTTGGGGGATATTTATTAGTAAAAAGTAAAAAATATATTTTATTTTTTACAAAATTGTCCCTCTTTTTCTTTGTTTATAGCGCAAAAAAGAAAACCAGCAGAGATGATCAAAGACCACCAAAAGAAAGCTCTATTTGTGGGAAAAAAAGACATCAATTTTGTTTGGGTACAACGTTGCACGACCACACAATTGTCAGTTAAAATGACGCAGTGCCGTATCGCAAAAAAAATGGTCAATTAGGGGGCAAATCTTCCGGTCCTTAAAGCGGAGTTCCACCCTTAAAATCACTTTTTTTCATTACATCCAGCATACTGGCGTCAGCGCGTACTTACTGTATATCACAACATTGAATTCCAGGCGCACCGCGGAGTGTCGCCGCTATAAGGAGTCACGCCTTCCGGAAACAGCCGATTAGCATTCGGCGCCTGCGCACAGACCCAGGAGCTGACTGCGCAGGCGCCGAAAATAGCCAGTCCTAGTTCGGGTTTTTTCGGAGGGCGTGACGCGCTATATACGGCGCCTGCGCAGTCAGCTCCTGGGTCTGTGCGCAGGCGCAGAGTAAAAGCCGAATGCTAATCGGCTGTTTCCGGAAGGCGTGACGCCTTATAGCGGCGACACTCCGCGGTGCGCCTGGAATTCAATGTTGTGATATACAGTAAGTACGCGCATTAAAAAAAAAAAAAAAACAGCATACTGGCGCTGACGCCAGTATGCTGGATGTAATGAAAAAAGTGATTTTAAGGGTGGAACTCCGCTTTAAGTGGTTAATGATGTGCTTATGCAACCATATTATTATATATTTTTTATTTTTAGCTCCCTCCACCTAAAAGATTTCAGTGTGTTGTTCAACTGAGTTGTACAGTTTATAGGTCCCATTAAAGGTGGAAAAAGTTCTGAAATTATTTATCTGTGTGTAATTTTTTTACATCACAGAAACCTGACATTTTAACGGGTGTGTAGACTTTTTCTATCCACTGTATATACCTTTTCATTTTTACTTGTGTGTGCACCCCTAGTTTTGGTACTTTACAATGGTATCCTCCTTCCTTCCCACTCACTTTCCTATTGTCCTGTCATAATAGTTGCCAGCCTTCTGCCAGGAAGCCATAATAGGAATATGTGGCAGGGGTTAGGTCATCTTTAGGCATTGGTCACTCTCTTAATGCTGTAGCCTTAGCATTCTGTCAACTTTACTTCTAAAGAAAGAGTGAAACCCTCTTGCAGAGATATTGAAAGAGAGGTTCTTGAGAGGTTTTAAATGTGTATTGTTGAATATGAGTGAAATCTCCATTAACAGATGTGAATAATATTGTATTTATTAATATATTTTTGTTAGATATTTAAACCATTGATTGTATTACTCCTTCAAGCTTCCATATCATTGATACTCTTGCTATTTAAAAGGCTTGGCTGGGCCCCATATACATTTGCTAATTATAGTGACCAATTAGGGAGCTTTATATTAGTCACTGTACAGAAAGAAGAGGGGGATATAATGAATTGTTACCAAGCTGTGCACTCTTTATCTTGGGACACAAAAGCACTCAGCATGACCAGACCTGAAGAAGAGAGGTAGTTCCATGCTTGTACTGTACATTGTCTTATATGGTTTTGTGTGTAATTTGTAAATATCATGGAACCCACTTTACTTATGCTGTACAGTGAGTTGTAAATACTGTTTAGTGTGTAATTTGCATATATTAGGTAACTATGAATAAATAGATATATTACAGATTAAACTTCTACTTGTGTCCAGGAATCCTTAGATCTAGGTGTGTATGTAAATACTCTTTTATAGGGATTGAAATGTATTTACATATACACTTAACCTAGTTAACAGATAATTTCATTCTCCAGCATTTCCCAAAATACTCAATATCAGTAGGCTCCTAGCAAAAGACAAGGTGAGTATTCAGCAGAATAGTGTTTAGTGTTATTCTCAATTCAATTATTAGTGTTAGACTATCGCTTCGCAGCCTTTTGGCTAAGATCAAGTGTAGTATATGTTCTTAGTTGTTAGGGAAATAACCCTGACTTGCTTTCGCCAATTGGGGAGCCAGTTAGTATTTCCTTGATGTAATTAGGTGGGAACGGTGGGGGCAGTGGGGGGCACAAGGCTTGTCCCCAGTTGTAGGCAAGGCTCTTCCTAAGCTCTCTAATTTCTTATGCCTTCCTGGTAGGGATGTGGCTGCACTGGTCTGGCCGAGGGCCTGGTCCTGAAAGTAGCCTGTGGTGTATGTGCCCCTGGGGTGGCAGACCAGGAGTGCCATAATGCTCACTGTGTACAGGTCACTTTGAGTTTATTGGCACCAAGGTGACTGCACCATCACATTTTTTTGGCACCTGCCTCTAGGGCCGGGTCTTTTGGCTGGGACCAGAGGAATTTTTGATTCCTGGCTGAAGGGCCTGCTGTGGTATTGCACCATGGCACTTATCTCTTTTTAATTTCCCCCTTCATGTGTGTTTGTCACTTTTTGCATGGATAGTAGAGTGTAGGTACTTGGGCCTGCCCTGAAAGTCTTAGGAGGGGGTGGACATGGTCTTCTGGCTTGGTTTGCCCTCTCTCATGGGGTGTCCCTTCGGGGGAGACCCACCTAGTACTTGGGGTTGGTCTGTACCTTAATACGTTTTTAAGACTTTTTTGTTGCTTGTGTAGATGGCCTGTTGAAAATATGTCCAAGCCCCACCTGTTTTGCTGATGGCACTACGCTGTACCATGCTAGCATAGATGCATGATTCCGGCCCACCAGGCCATTTCATGTGACCCTCACACCTTTCCTGCATCTGCGGAAACCCCCATTTGTCTCTGTCCCCACCTTGTCTCAGCAGCTGCAGCAGAGAGGAGTACTGAACTACTTCACCAGATAATGTACTTCTCCATGCAGCTGCTGAAAGGCTCATCTCTGCTCCCCTCCCCCATCTCAGCAGTTGGCAGCAGTGAGGAGGACAGCACTTCTCCTATAGATCCTGCACTTCTCTGTGCAACCATAGCACCCCCACTTTTCTCCCCTTCATTCAACAGACTCTGGCAGCCTGCACCTTTTGATCCCGGCTTTGGCTCTGAGGTAGAAGACCAGGTCTAATAAAGTTGAATATGATCTGATGTCATGTCTGTTGGGAGTAGGAAGGGTTATAATGGGCTGGCCCACAATTTTGATTTGCCTGTGTCCAGTCCTCCTGTAGGCAGCAGTATAACCTGACTGTATCTGAAAACTTGTGTCCTGTAGTAAAAAAGAAAATCCTTGTTGGTTGCACCCGGGCATTTTTTTTCTAACATCTCCACAAATCAGTCTTTTTTTAATTTGAATTAGCAACCATTATTTATGCGCTCCTTTAACCACTTCAATACCAAGGACGTCAATTGACGTCCTGGCTTTCAGTGGGGATATCTGAATGATGCCTGCAGCCACAGGCATCATTCAAATATCCATCTCTACAGGTGGCGAATCCCTGCACCATAAGAATGATCATAGCGGCGGTTCCGCCATTTGATCGTTCTTATAGGCGGCGGGAGGGGACGCCCCCCCCTCCCGCCGCCATCCGGAACGTCTCCGGGCTCTCCTTTGCCATCGGAGACCCGGAGAAACGATCCACCACCGTCCGCTGTAAACCATAGAGTAGACTGGTGACCAGATGGTCACCAGTCATCTCTATGATCGTCGGAGGCCCGGGCGCGATGTTATGACGTCACGCCCGGGTCCTGGAATGTAAACACAGCCACAATCGCAGCTGAAAGCATTCGATCGGTGATTTTTTTTCACGATCTAATGCTTTCCAGCCTGGAGGAGAGATGTTGGGTCTTATTGACCCTGCATCTCTCCATAAAGAGTACCTGTCACACACATTCCTATTACAAGGCATGTTTACATTCCTTGTAATAGGAATAAAAGTGACCAAAAAAAATGTCAAAAAAAGTTTAAAAATAAAATAAATTGTTTAAAATAAAAAATAAAATAATAAAAATGTTTTTTTAAACGCCCCTACCCCTGGTAGCTCGCGCTCAGAAGCGAACGCACGCGTAAGTCCCGCCCACATGTGTAAACGCCGTTCAAACCACACGTGAGGTATCGCCGCGTGCGTTAGAGCACCAGCAACAATTCTAGCACTGGACCTCCTCTGGAACTCTAAATTTGTAACTTGTAAAAAAAAAATAAGCGTCGCCTATGGAGATTTTTAAGTACTGACGTTTGGCGCCATTCCATGAGTGTGCGCAGTTTTAAAGCGTGACATGTTAGGTATCTATTTACTCGGCATAACTTCATCTTTCACATTATACCAAAAAAATTGGGCTAACTTTACTGTTTTGTTCTTTTTTAATTCACAAAAAACGTTGTTTTCCCAAAAAAAAGGCGTTTGAAAAATGATTGCGCAAATAATGTGCGAGATAAAAAGTTGCAATGGCCGGCATTTTATTCCCTAGGGTGTCTGCTAAAAAAACATATATAGTGTTTGGGGGTTCTGAGTAATTTTCTAACAAAAAAAATATGATTTATATGCATGTAGGAGAAGTGCCAAAATAGCCCCGGTATTGAAGCGGTTAAAAAATATAAGTGTTTCATTTAAGAACTGTGAAAGCAAAGGGCATCTGCATATTTGTATTTTATTGATTGATAAATACAAGAGTGTGATGTAACCTTTAGTTAAAGTGTTATTAAACCCCAAACCAAAATTGTATTATACTGCATCTCACCAACCATTAGATGTGGTGGCTGTATCGTTTTCTTTTCTTTGGCCTTTGCTTCTGTTTTCACCTGGTGATCTGGCCAGTAGCACACCCCCTATATTAGCAAGACACCACTATGGATGAATGAGCATAGAAAGCAAAGCAGACAGCAACATTGTCAGTCTGGGGGACTAACAAATTGAAGCCAAACTCCTTTTTGCTTTTTGCTGCCTGGATCACCAGATGAAAATAGAAGAAAGAAAGCCTAAAAAAGCAAATGTATGCAGCCATCACATCTTAGAATTGATAAACTGCACTATACAGTAATAAATGTTAGCCTTTGGGTTTAATACAGCTTTAATCCAGTACGTTGTTGCCATGCAGGATTTTATCCAGCTGTCCTTATTAAAAGATATATACTGCACCCTGCAGCAATACTAAGAGGTCCAGAATAATCGGTACACTCTCTGTTTGCCAAGGACATTTTACAGAAAATTACATTTTTTATGTTCCATCTAAGCTTCTTATTATTGGAAGAATACAGTGCTCTCATGCAGTATTTTTAGAGCTGACATGTTTAATTACTATTTTAGTGCAGACTGTGAGAATACTGCTAAGGTCTGTTGCCACGTCTCAGCAATGCTACAAATGACACAAATAAACATATAGTGCCTTGAAAAAGTATTCATACCCCTTGAAATTTTCCACATTTTGTCATGTAACAACCAAAAACGTAAAAGTGGCACATAATTATGAAGTGGAAGGAAAGTGATAAATGGTTTTCAATTTTTTTTTTTTTTTTATAAATATCTGAAAAGTGTGGTGTGCATTTTTATTCAGCCACCTTTACTCAGATACTCCTAACTAAAATCTAGTGGAACCAATTGTCTTCAGAAGTAATCTAATTAAATGGAATCCTCCACCTGTGTGTAATTTAATCTCGGTATAAATACATCTGTTCTGTGAAGCCATCAGAGGTTTGTTAGAGAACTTTAGTGAACAAACAGCATCATGAAGGCCAAGAAATACACCAGGTCAGGGATGAAGTTGTGGAGAATTTTAAAGCAGGGTTAGGTTATAAAAAAAAAAAAACGATCTCAAGCTTTGATCATCTCATGGAGCACTGTTCAATCCATCATATGAAAATGGAAAGAGAATGGCACAACTGCAAACCTACCAAGACATGGCCGTCCACCTAAACTTTCAGGCAAGGTATTAATCAGAGAAGCACCCAATAGGCCAATGGTAACCATGAAGAATCTGTTCACAGGACAACTATTAGTTGTGCACTCTACAAATCTAGCCTTTATGGAAGAGTGGCAAGAAAAAAGCCATTGTTAAAAGAAAGCTATAAGAAGTCCCATTTGCAGTTTGCGAGAAGCCATGTGGGGGACACTGTAAACATGTGGAAGAAGGTGCTTTGGTCAGATGAGACCAAAATTGAACTTTTTGGCCTAAAAGCAGGAATACTACGTGTGGCAGAAAACTAACATTGCACATCACCCTGAACACACCATCCCCACTGTGAAACATGGTGGCGGCAGCATCATGTGGTGATGCTTTTCTTCAGCGGGGACAGGGAAGCTGGTCAGAGTTGATAGGAAGATGGATGGAGCCAAATACAGGGCAATCTTAGTAGAAAACCTGTTAGAGTCTGCAAAAGACTTGAGCCTGGGGTGAAGGTTCACCTTCCAGCAGGAAAACGACCCTAAACATACAACCAAAACGACAATGGATGGTTTAGATAGATGGATGAATTGATCAAAGTACACTGCTCCAAAAAATTAAAGGGACACTTTTGAATCAGAACTCCTAGGATATTGATCTAGTCAGTTAAGTATCAGAGGGGGAGGGGTGTATACAGAGGGGGTTGTTAATCAGTTTCAGCTGCTTTGCCATTAATTGAAACTAACAACAGGTGCACTATGAGATGACCTCCAAAACAGGAATGTTTTTTCAGGTGGAGGTGTCTGACATTTTTTTCCCCTTCTCACCTTTTCTGACAGTTTTTCACTAGTTTTGCATTTGGCTGGGGTCAGTATCACTACTGGTAGCACAAGGCGATACTTGGACCCTTTAAAGTTTGCACAGACAGTCCAACTCCTCCAGGATGGCACATCAATACGTGTCATTGCCAGAAGGTTTGTCGTGTCTCCCAGCACAGTCTCAAGAGCACCGAGGAGATACCAGGAGACAGGCAGTTACTCTAGGAGAGCTGGACAGAGCCATAGAAGGTCCTTAACCCATCAGCAGGACTGGTATCTGCTCCTTTGTGCATGAAGGAACAGGCTGAGCACTGCCAGAGCCCTACAAAATGACCTCCAGCAGGCCACTAGTGCGAATGTCTGACCAAACAATCAGAAACAGGCTTCATGGGGGTGGCCTGAGGGCCCAACGTCCTCTAGTGTGCTCTGTGCTCACTGCCGGACACTGTGGAGCTCGATTGGCATTTTCCATTAAACACCAGAATTGGCAAGTCCGCCACTGGTGCCCCATGCTTTTCACAGTTGAGAACAGGTTCACCCTGAGAATATGTGACAGACGTGAAAGGGACTGGAGAAGCCGCAGAGAAATTTATGCTGCCTGTAACAATGTTCAGCATGACCGGTTTGGTGGTGGGTCAGTGATGTTCTTGAAGGGACGCACAGACCTCTACAGGCTACACAATGGCACCCTGACTGCCATTTGGTATCGGGATAAAACCCTTGGACCCATTGTTAGACCCTACGCTGGTGCAGTGGGTTCCTGGGTTCCTCCTGGTGCACGACAATGCCCAGCCTCATGTGGCGAGAGCATGCAGCCAGTTCCTGGAGGATGAATAAATTGATACCATTGAATGGCCCCCACTCTCACCTGACCTAAATCCAAAAGAACACCTCTGGGACATTATGTTTCAGTCCATTCAGTGCCGCCAGGTTGCACCTCAGTCTGTTCAGGAGCTCAGTGATGCTCTGGTCCAGATCTGGGAGGAAATACCCCAGGACACTATCTGTTGTCTTATTAGGAGCATGCCCCGATGTTGTCAGGCATGCATACAAGCATTTGGGGGCTTGCTGCATCATTTTTTCACTTTGATTTTCGGGGTGTCTTTGAATTCAGCCCTCTGTAGGTGGATAATTTTCATTTCCATCAAATAATGTGCCATCCTTTCATTCCTAACACATTACCCAGTCCATATCTGTATAGATATACAGCATGAGATTTTTGCCCGTTGAGATCTGATATGTTTTCAAAGTGTTCCTTTAATTTTTTTGAGCACTGTATATTCATGTGTCTGAATGTGCCAGTCAAATTCCAGACCCAAATTAAATTGAGAATCTGTAGCACAACATGAAAATTGCTGTTTTGCAGACGCTCTCCATCCAATCTGACAGAGCTTAAGCTATTTTGCAAAGAAGAATGGGCAAAAATGTCACTCTCCTAGATATGCAAAGCTGGTAAAGATATCCCCAAAATAACTTGCAGCTGTAATTGCATCGAAAGGTGGTTTTACAAAGTATTGACTGAATACAGAGGGGGCTTTTCACAAAAAAACATTTATCATTTTCCTTCCACTTCTCAATTATGTGCAACTTTGTGTTGGTCTATGACATAAAATCCCAACAAAACACATTTACGTTTTTGTTTGTAACATGACAAAATTTGGAAGATTTCAAGGCGTATGAATACTTTTTCAAGGCACTGTAGGCATTGACATCAGTAAGTTACATGGATACTAAAAACTCTCCATAACAGTCTCCACATTGATACTGTATGTATTGTAATAATTATGTTGAACATCACCTTTCTGGTAAGTTTGATTTCTCTCAGTATTTATAGAGACATAATACACCATCCTGCTAAGTATGGGCTATAGCTGCCGCTTCCAGGAGATTTTTTTTTTTTTTTTTAAAGTGTATTTTTTTGTGCGTGAACTCGAGAGAGAGGAGCCGGACTGCAGGAGTTGGGAGTAGGCAGACCCTCCCCTGGAGGCAATCGCCATCCTTCTCCATGCCCCTGGTGGCAATGGCGGGTGTGAGGGGGGCCTCCCACTCACCCCGCCCTACCTGCTCCTCTTGGGGGCCCAATGGGACCACAATGGGGCAGAGGGACTCCCCCTATGAGGGAGTGAGGGGGCCTAGCCCACCCAGCCAGCCCCGTAGGTCCTTCGCCTCTCTTTAATTTAGGAGACCGCATGGCCAAAGTGCGTGTGTGTTAAACCAATTTCGTGTGCGTGCAAGTGTTGTGGTTTTTGTGGGGGGGGGTGGGCGTACTAAGCACAGGCGTACCTTGCATAACACACCCACCGGGAGCCGGGCTGAGACCACCAAACTCAATTCACATGTATCCGAGAACGGGATCCGAACCCTTGGCTGCAGAGGTGAACGGCTTGTCAGCGCAGTGCCAATCACGTTGAGCACAGCACCATCCAGCTCTTATGGAACTACATGTCCCATGAGGCAGTGTAAAACTCTGACAATCACACACATGACTAGGTAGTTCCCTTAATAACTGGGGGGCCATTGTTTGGAGACCCCTGATCTAGAGGCTATATGTTTGCATAAACAGCAAAGCTCATTTATCCTTAGCTTTCTATGGAGGTAGGATTTTTTTCTCCAGCTCTTCTGGATCAATGCTTTGGCTTGGATGGTCTCTGGTTGTCTTCCAAGGTGACCTTCCTTATATTTTAAAGAATAAGGTTGTCTGAGGTCCTGGTCTTCCTTTTTACACAGTTGTGTTTTCCTTCCACCTTAAGAAGAACGGTGAGAACCTGCCCGTCTATTAGTGACTTCTCATATATAATAGTTGCCCTTGCATGCGCTAGATGTGGTCAATCCTGGAAGACTTTATTTGGCAGCCACAGCCTCCCTTTTAAAAGACAGAATCTTTGTTTGTTGTTCCAGTTTGTCCTTGTAAGTAAACCCCATCTCTGGATTTGAAAGCTTATTCCTTGGAGGTATCGGACCTTGCACTCCCTGTCTACTCTCATTGTACTAGGGTAGTGGATTCTTCTTGCCATTTTTGTCACATGAAATCATCTCCCAGGCATGCAATGCTGCTACCTGGTCCTTTGTCCACAATTTTACTAAGTTTTATTGTGTGAACATGGCTACATTGGTGAATGCTAGCTCTGGACATAAGGTAGATTGCGATGGGATTCAGTCACAATACTATTCTTGAGGGCTCGGTTTCTGTATGGTGGTATTTATGTCCTGATCCTTGCCCATTTTTCTCTGTGCATGTGAGAGTTGGGGTGTTGGCTTTCTCATACTTACAAGGATGGGATCCTTGTGTTTCTCAGGATGATTAAGAAACACCTAATGATTAAGCACAAGATGTTTGTGTGAAACGTGACCTTGTGCTGGTTTCTTTGATGTTATCACTTTGAACAAAAGGCAATCGGAATTCTTGGATGTGCAGCTATTTCTTTCGTTTTCCATGGAGGCAGGCCGGGGCTGGCACTCTACAAGATATTCTACCTCAGGTTATCATCATACACCTGGAGCAGAGGCTCTTTTTCTTTGTATAAGATTTGTACTTACCGCTGTGCCATGCCATCAAACGCAGCCACTGTGCCATCCATTGTCACCACTGTGCCATGCCATCAAACGCAGCCACTGTGGCATCAATTGTCACCACTGTGCCATGCCATCAAATGTAGCCACTGTGCCATCAATTGTCACCACTGTGCCATGCCATCAAACGCAGCCACTGTGCCATGCCATTAAATGCAGCCACTGTGCCATCAATTGTCACCACTGGGCCATGCCATCAAACGCAGCCACTGTGCAATGCCATCAAATGCAGCCACTGTGCCCATCAATTGTCGCCTCTGTGCCATGCCATCAAATGCAGCCATTGTGCCATCAATTGTCACCACTGTGCCATGCCATCAAACGCAGCCACTGTGCCATGCCATCAAACGCAGCCACTGTGCCAATTGTCGCCACTGTGCCCTTTAATTGTCACCACTGTGCACTTAAATTGTTGCCACTGTGCCAATTGTCGCTGCTGTGCCCTTTAATTGTTTTTGCTGTGCCCTGAAAAAAAACGGCACTTACTTTTCTGGGGTCGGCCATCCTCCTTCCACGTTCCCTCAATGTCTTCTCCCGCCCTCGATGACGCTTCAGACCATCCAGAACCGGTGAACCTGATTGGCTGAGACGCCTGTCAGTCTTATCCCCTCGTGCGTCCCTTTGATAAGTATTTGGAAGCCGATTACAGCCTGAGGGCTGTAATCGGAAAGCCTATCAGAGCCGCTGGCTTAAACTGCATAAGGTTTTGTTTCTGTTGAAGATTTTCCCGTCCAGAGATAAAGGCCCGGATTCACAGCCATCGGCGCATCTTTATGCCGCCGTAGCGTATCTTCTTTATGCTACGCCGGCGCAAGGTTGAGAGGCAAGTATTAAATTCACAAAGAAAATGCGCCCAACGTTGCGCCGGCGTAGCGTATATTCGTCGGCGTAAGCCAACGTAAGTCAAAGTAGGTGGAAGTGGGCTGGAAGTGGGTGTGATGCATGGTAATGAAGCGTGACCCCATGCAAATGATGGACTGAGTGTCATCCAAGTACTTAAAACGAACGGCGCATGCGTTGTAACTTGGACGTATCCCCGTGCGCATGCGTACAACCACGTCGAAATAACTGGCTAAAATACGTCAAATCACTGCATACGACGTGAACGTAACCTACGCACAGCCCTATTCACGCAGTACTACGTAAACAACGTAAAATACGACGGCTGTTCCCTGGTCCATACCTTTGCATGAGTTGCGCCTCCTATATGAGGAATAACTACGCCGGACGTAACCCTTACGCAAATCGCTTAAAACATGCGCTGGGCGCAAGTACGTTCGTTAATCGGCGTATCTCTCTCATTTGCATATTTGCATCACAAATCAATGGGAGCGCCAAATGCCTCCAGCGTAACTATGTGCCCACTATACGCCGGCGTAGGCAAGTTACGTCGGTCGGATGAAGTCAGTTTTTTGGCGTATCTTAGTTCTAGGGGTACGGCGCATAGATACGACGGCGCATATTTACACTTACGCGGTGTATATCGAGATACGTCGACGTAAGTGCTACGTGAATCTGGGCCATAGTCATTAAAATTTGCACATGCCTTTCTTGTTTCTGGGGCCTCCCCATCCACCTCTCAAGCTTCATATTGGTTTGTGAGGTTATCTATTAATGGGACAACTAGTAGGAAGCTTAGGTATCAATACAGTTTGTTAAATACAAAGTCAACATTTGCATAGACTGTCAAGCTACTTATGTCTAGATCTACTGATTGTTTTGGAATGTTACTTCGACAAGTGGTAACCCCTGTTAATGCATAGTGTCATCAGGTGTGCATTTACAACCATCAGATTTGCGACAGGCTTACTTTCAGTTATGCCAAGAATAAAAAACAATTACATTTTTGTAAGCACTCATTGTAGCACATGAGAATAGTCCAAATTATACTTGTTATTATAGACTAATGGTAGACTAGGGGCAATTAAAATGGGAATTTTGCTTCTGCAAGAATCCGAAACAATTTCCATTCTGCGAAAACATCTTGCTGTAAATGAGTGACAATAACAAGATGTTTTTAAGGATGCAGCAGGATTTGAATGGCTCCTGGGACTAATAGAAATGTCTTTCAACCATTTTGAAACTCCTCTTGTGCAAATGACAGCAATGATACACTTGCCTGTAACATATCTCTTTGTTTATTAACAAATGTATGTGATTGCAATGTCACCTCTGAGGCGCCGTACACACGGCAGAGAACCTCGACGGGCAGAACACATCGTTCCGCCCGTCGAGGTTCTCTCCCGGCCGTCGAATTCGGCGACCCGCCCGTCGGGAATGGCAACCAGCCATTCTTCCAGGCGGGCCGTCGAGGAAATAGAGAGCGTGCTCTCTATTTCGGCTCGACGGGCTTCCCGACGGGAAGCTCGCCGAGACCGTACACACGGCCGAGGTCCTCGCTGGAATGTGCATTCCAGCGAGGTTTTCGCTGGTTTTCAGCGAGAACCTCGGCCGTGTGTACGGCGCCTGACATGATAATCAATGGATTTATTGGTGTACAAGCAAAAATGTTTTGTTGCACAGTGATGGATCAGACAAGGCTTTGTTTATAAACAAAGCTATGTTTCAAAGGGGTTGATTTACTAAGGCCTCGTTCACACATGGATCCGTTCAGGTCCGTCTGTCAGTTTTTCAGGCGGACCTGAACGGGCGCTCAATGCACCCCTATGGAGCGTCGGATGTCAGCGGAGACATGTCCGCTGACATCCGACCTGATCCGATCCGCTAAAAACAAACGTATGGGGCTCACGTCCCCATCCGTCCATGCGGATCGGATCGGGAAAGATCTGATGAAAACGGACATGCTGTCCGTTTTCATCAGATCGCTCCATAGAGGACAGCGGGACTCGACAAGCTCCTCCCCGCTCAGTGAGCAGAGGGGAGCTTGTCATCCGTCGGCTCAGCGGAGATCTGCGGACTGATCTCCCGCTGAGCTGGCAGACACAGGCGGACTCCGTCGGAACTGACTGCGACGGAGTCGGCTATGTGTGAATGAAGCCTAAAGCTGGAGATTGCAAAATCGAGTGCAGCTCTGCATGGAAACCAATCAGCTTCCAGGCTTTCTTTGTCAAACACTAATTGAACAAGCTGAAGTTAGAAGCTGATTGGCTACCATGCACCAAATTTTGCACTTTTCAGTTTAAGTCAACCCTAAAGTGTCAGGGTCTCACAGCTAGGAGCATTGTGCACTCATATTATAAAAAGGAAATATGTACACCTGCGCTGCTCTTAATCTTATATATTATAATACTTGTGGAAGCTACTAAAACACCCCTGTACAATCACTAAATCACAGTATAAAAAAAAATAGTTCAGTGCTTCCAAGATAACCAGTACATACAATTCTTAATAATATACATGATTCAAACAAAACTCATATATAAAAAAATCCATGTGCTTAAAATAAGTTACCACCTATTTTATACTTGTGCATCCAACCCAAAAAATTGTACTGCCTAACTAATTAATACATAAATATATACATAAAATAAAAAAAAGGATGATATAAATATATTGTTTATTTATAAAAAAATATATACTTATGTATCTATTTCTATACTAATTAAGTAGTACAATTTTTATTGGTTGGATGCATAATATAGGTGGTAACCTAAAGCGGAGCTCCATCCCAAATTTTGGAGGGGGGAGCAGGTACCTGGTTTTGACTAATGTTCGCAAAGCCCATGTGCAGAGCCTGCCAGGAAGTCGGCACTGCGCTGCACTAATCGCAGGCAGTGAGACATTGTCCCGATACACGGCTGCAGAGATCGGGAAATGTCTCACTGCCTGTGATTAGCACAGTACAGTGTCAACTTCCTGGCAGGCTCTGCAAGTGGGCTTTGCGCACACATCGGAGCTCATCTTTAGTTTTGACAGGTACCTGCTCCCATATCCGGCCCAGTTTGCTGTGGCGAACTGATCTGGAAGTTTGGCCCCCATTCCTACCCTGAAGCGCAGCTCGCTTCACACATGTGCATATGCCGCTAGGGTTCACTGCTGATTTCCCTTAGTCAGGATGGTGGCACCAGCACTGATGTCTGAAAAATTGGCTCAGGTGAGGACACCGCTTGATTCCTGGACAGGTAAGTGCCCTAATATTAAAACAGTATTTGTTGCTTCTGGGGGGAGAGAGAATCTGGAGCTCCTCTTTAAAGTGGAAGTTAACTTCCATCACTGACTTTTTTTTAAGCACATGAATTTTTAATATGAAACGTATATTTATATATGAGTTCTGTATGAATCATGTGCATTTATATTAATAGTATGCATTGGATGGTCTTAGAAGCGGTGCACTATTTGTATTGATTATTTATATTGATTATAGTTTTGTTTCTTTCCCAGTGCAGCAGGGAAAAATTATAAGGTAATTTTGATCAATTTCAACAAAATCACTGTTTTTGCAACAAAACCTCCTTCTTATCTCTACTGTAGACACATGAGTCAGTGTGGTTAATTTACTAAAGGGATGTTTACTTTGCTAAGTGAATTTTTACTTAGAATTAAGGTAAACCTAAGTGAAAATTCACTTTGCAAAGAACTCCAATCATGTGCAAGGTTTTTTCTTTTTAATTAATTTTTCCTCATGCATGAGGATGATTAAATTCAGCAGAGCTTTACCTCGTTCACTAAGCTAAAAGAAAATTTACTTTGCGTAGTTTGCATTCTCTACCTCTACGGTGTAACAGATGGGGAGCTGCACTTATAGTCTCGTTATGGCAACATACTGTACATCATGAACATTTTTCATTGATAAGAAATCATTGTTAATAAAACTTGTGATAGGCTTAGTGACAGATAATTCATCTTCATAAAACTGATGATTTCACCTTGCTGTCTGATAATAGAACATTTGTCCATTTTTTTGTAAATGTCCTTTTCAGCACAATACTTTTTTTTTAATTACTACTTTAGAAATGACTGGACTTCAAGAGTGTCTGTCAGAATTGCAGTCAGAAAATGTTTCCCTTCAAACTCAAGTAAAAAATCAGGAAGCTGCCTGCAAGTCTCTTGCTTTAACCTCCCAGCAGCTTCAAGATTCGCGTGACACAGAAAATGAATTGAAAAGCAGATGTCATCAGCAGCAAAAGCAGATTTTAGGTACGAGAAACCTGTGTTTTTGTGAACTGTGCATTTGTCACTGTACAAAGTTTATCAACAAAAATTCTGTTTGCTTTTATTGTTATAAAAAGATTTAAATACATGCCTGTGTAATGCCTGTGTTATACGTGTGTGTGTATATATATATATATATAGTAATTGCCCCTTTCCATGCTAAATGAACTGTAAAAAACATATTTCACTTGACGCACCTAGACCTGATTACTGACAGACCTGTTGAATCAAGAAATCACATAAATAGAAGCTGTCTGAAAAAGCATGCTAACAGATCACAAAAAAGCCACACATCATGCCACAATCTAAAAAAAAATCAATAACAGATTAGAAACAAAGTAATGTACATGTATCGGTCTAGGAAGGGTTTCAAAGCCAATTCTAATGCCACGTACACACGACCGTTTTTAATGTCATGGAAAAATGCTATTTTTTTAATTGGTCATTAAAAATGATCATGTGTAGACTCCAGAGCATTTTTCTCAACGAGAAAAATGGCCATTAAAAATGTAGAACCTGCTCTATTTTCAAGGTTTTTCACAACGTAGTTTTTCTCGTTGTGAAAAACGGTCGTGTGTAGGCTTTAACGATAGGGAAAAAAACACGCATTCTCAGAAGCAAGTTATGAGGGAAATTTGCATAATCAGCCCAAAGGGTGGCGTAATTCAAATGGAACTTCCCCTTTATAGTGCCGTCGTACGTGTTGTACGTCACCATGCTTTGCTCAAGCATTTTTTTTCACGATTGTGTGTATGCAAGGCAGGCTTGACAAGAATCACGCAGAGAAAAACGTTGTTTTTTTCTCGTCATGAAAAACCGTCGTGTGTACGCGGCATAAGGCTTTGGAACTCCAGTGAACCACAGGGAGAGCCATTATCCACAAATGGAGAACTTGAAACAGTTGTGAACCTTCCATGCGGTCTTAAAACAGATCTAAAGAACTGCACACCTTACTTGCCTCAGGTAAGATGAGTGTTCATTATTCAACAATATAAAAGAGAGACTGGGCAAAAATGGCATCCATGGGAGAGTTCTAAGGCAAAAGCCACTGCTGACCAAAAAGAACACAAAGGCTCATCTCACATTTACCAAAAGACATCTTGATTATCCCCAAGACTTTTAGGCAAATATCCTGTGGACTGACAAAAATTTAACTTTTTGGAAGGTGTGCGTCCTGTTACATCTGGCATAAAACAAATACAGCATTTCATAATGAGAACATCATACCAACAGTCAGACATGGTGGTGGTAGCATGATGGTCTGGGGCTGCTTTGCAGCTTCAGGACCTTGACAACTTACCATAATTGATGGAATTATGAATTTTGAGCTCTACTAGAAAATCCTAAAGGAGAATATCCAGCCATCAGTTTGTGACCTCAAGCTCAAGTGCGCTTAGGTTATGCAGCAGGACAATGATCTGAAACACAACAGCAAGACCGCCTCCAAATGGTTCAAACAAAGCAAAATTTGGGTTTTGGAGTGGCCTAGTCAAAGCCAGGACTTAAATCCAATTGAGATGCTGTATCATGACCTTATACAGGCCTTTCATGCTGGAAAATCCTCCAATGTGGCTGAATTAAAACAATTCTGCAAGGAAGAGTGGAACAAAATTGCTCAACAGCAATGTGAAAGACTCATTGCCAGTTATCGCAAACCCTTTTTTTGCAGTTGTTGCCGCCAATGGTGGCACAACCAGTTATTAGGTTTAGGGGCAATTACTTTTTCACATAAAGCCAGACAGGGTTGGACAGCTTTTTTGCCTTATTTACTTGGGTTATTTTTGTGTAATAATAACATTTGTTTGATGATCTGAGTCATTTAAGTGTGATAAATATGCAAAAAAAAAAAATCAGAAAGTGGGCAAATACTTTTTCACAGCATACACACATATATATATATATATATATATATTGTAACGTTTGGGGGCTATAGCTCAGCAGGGATTCAGTGCTTAAACCGTTGGTTTGAAGAAAAAGGGTTTTTATTTACAGAAAAGCAAAACAAGGCTTTCTCAGCATGACAGAAAACTATAACTTAAAAGTCCGCTTGGCTCCAGCGTTAACAAAAAAGTCTGCTTATTTCCAGCACAAAACAGTGAAAGTAAACGACATACGGTTTGTGGGAAGACAAGTCCTCATCCCCTGCACTCCAAAAGTCCTCACTGTGCAGCTAGCAGACTTCCATCTTGTCCTCATCAGGTGCACTCTCCAAACTCACTCACCACCTCCAGCACCACTTCCTGCTTTAATGGGTGGTTCTCTGTGAGAGTTAACACCATGTGTGCTGGCTCTCAAGGTTTAGGAGTGGAGGCTCCGTCCCACCCAAATAACACTTTGGAGCCTCCAAAATTCCAGGCCCCAAACTACTTTATTAAGATAGAGAAGACTGCGAGCCAGTCCTCTCTGAATTAGCGCCTGCCTGGAACCTTTCACCCACTTTTGGGTGACCCCCTGAACCCTCTATTTAAATGGACCATAGTCCAAACAGTGGTGCCGTATAGCACCCGTCCAGGACCCAACCCCGGCGTCCTGTACAATATATATATATATATATATACACACACACACAGTGCCTTGCGAACGTATTCGGCCCCCTTGAACTTTGCGACCTTTTGCCACATTTCAGGCTTTAAACATAAAAAAATAAAACTGTAATTTTTTGTGAAGAATCAACAACAAGTGGGACACAATCATGAAGTGGAACGAAATTTATTGGATATTTCAAACTTTTTTAACAAATAAAAATGTGTAAAATTATTCAGCCCCCTTAAGTTAATACTTTGTAGCGCCACTTTTGCTGCAATTACAGCTGTAAGTCGCTTGGGGTATGTCTCTATCAGTTTTGCACATCGAGAGACTGACATTTTTACCCATTCCTCCTTGCAAAACAGCTCGAGCTCAGAGAGGTTGGATGGAGAGCATTTGTGAACAGCAGTTTTCAGTTCTTTCCACAGATTCTCGATTGGATTCAGGTCTGGACTTGTCCATTCTAACACCAGGATATGTTTATTTGTGAACCATTCCATTGTAGATTTTGCTTTATGTTTTGGATCATTGTTTTGTTGGAAGACAAATCTCCGTCCCAGTCTCAGGTCTTTTGCAGACTCCATCAGGTTTTCTTCCAGAATAGTCCTGTATTTGGCTCCATCCATCTTCCCATCAATTTTAACCATCTTCCCTGTCCCTGCTGAAGAAAAGCAGGCCCAAACCATGATGTTGCCACCACCATGTTTGACAGTGGGGTTGGTGTGTTCAGGGTGATGAGCTGTGTTGCTTTTACGCCAAATATAACGTTTTGCATTGTTGCCAAAAAGTTTGATTTTGGTTTCATCTGACCAGAGCACCTTCTTCCACATGTTTGGTGTGTCTCCCAGGTGGCTTGTGGCAAACTTTAAATTACACTTTTTATGGATATCTTTAAGAAATGGCTTTCTTCTTGCCACTCTTCCATAAAGGCCAGATTTGTGCAGAATATGACTGATTGTTGTCCTATGGACAGAGTCTCACACCTCAGCTGTAGATCTCTGCAGTTCATCCAGAGTGATCATGGGCCTCTTGGCTGCATCTCTGATCAGTCTTCTCCTTGTATGAGCTGAAAGTTTAGAGGGACAGCTAGGTCTTCGTAGATTTGCAGTGGTCTGATACTCCTTCCATGTCAATATTATCGCTTGCACAGTGCTCCTTGGGATGTTTAAAGCTTGGGAAATCTTTTTGTATCCAAATCCAGCTTAAAACTTCTCCACACTAGTATCTTGGACCTGCCTGGTGTGTTCCTTGTTCTTCATGATGCCCTCTGCACTTTTTTTTTTTTTTTTCGTTTTTTTTTTAAAGTGTATTTTGTGCGTGAACTCGAGAGAGAGGAGCCGGACTGCTGGAGTTGGCAGTAGGCAGACCCTCCCCCCGGAGGCAATCGCCATCCTTCTCCATGCCCCCGGTGGCAATGGCGGGTGTGAGGGGGGGCCTCCCACTCACCCCACCCTACCTGCTCCACTTGGGAGCCCGACTGGGGCCCAATGGGACCCCAACGGGGTAGAGGGACTCCCCCTATGAGGGAGTGAGGGGGTCTAGCCCACCCAGCCAGCCCCGTAGGTCCTTCACCTCTCATTTTTAGGAGACCGCATGGCCAATGTGCGTGCGTGGTAAACCAATTTCGTGTGCGTGCAAGTGTGGTAGTTTTTGTGGGGGGGGGGTGGGCATACTAAGCACAGGCGTACCTTGCATAGCACACCCACCGGGAGCCGGGCTGAGACCACCAAACTCAATTCACGATGCCCTCTGCACTTTAAACGGACCTCTGAGACTATCACAGTGCAGGTGCATTTATACGGAGACTTGATTACACACAGGTGGATTCTATTTATCATCATTACACATTTAGGTCAACATTGGATCATTCAGAGATCCTCACTGAACTTCTGGAGAGGGTTTGCTGCACTGAAAGTAAAGGGGCTGAATAATTTTGCACGCCCAATTTTACAGTTTTTTATTTGTTAAAAAAGTTTGAAATATCCAATAAATTTCGTTCCACTTCATGATTGTGTCCAACTTGCTGTTGATTCTTCACAAGAAATTTACAGTTTTATATCTTTATGTTTGAAGCCTGAAATGTGGCAAAAGGTAGCAAAGTTCAAGGTGGCCGAATACTTTTGCAAGGCACTATGAGAGACAATATACCGGTAGTTTTCTCAGAATCTTAAGTTCTGCTCTGGGTCCTGGAACTCAGAGACTTTGTAGAGCTTTGGTTAGGATAAAGCCTCCATTACTATTAAAGCTGAGTCTGTCCCCACTACAATATATATCATTTCTCAATTTAATGGTGAATTGATGGACAGGTAGGTTACACTAGGAATGTCAGTCTTTTCAGCTCACAGATGGTCAGGTCATTGCTGTTCTGGTCAAATTAACAGGTATATTCCGTACTTGCTGGAAATATTCTAACCTGGGAAAAATAAACAAATGCAGCCACTACATCGAAGGATTGGTAATCTCCAATAAATTACATTTTTTTGTTTTGGGATTTAGATATGCTTTACAGCAATAAAAAGCTGATAAGGGTTTTAGCACTTCCCTACTCTATTCATAGCAAAACATTTTGACCTTTGCCCTTTCTTTTATTTAAATATTTATAAATATATTTATGAATACAGTTGAGAATGAGAATATTTGCAGGGATAAAACCGAAATACACATTTTTTTTCTTTTCATTTTAACTGTTATCGTTTTGTTATTATTTGTGTAATATACGTTTGTGTTGTGCTTTACAAAATAAAGGGATACAGTACAATTTTTTATTACAATTCAATTTTGGAGAGTTAAGAGGGCCCTGGTCTTGGGAGCTTGCAATCGACATGAAGAGTCAACTGATACAAAAGGTAATAATTGACAAAACTGATATTATTTGGTGGACTACCCACCAGTCGTAGAATTTTTTTTAGAAAGGCTTACAGTTTTTTTTTATGAAAATATGCTTTATTTTGTATTGTCTATGCAATTAGAATTTCTTTATTACCTGCTGGTATGGAGGTCACTTTGGTCAATTATCAACTATTAAAATGTAATGTTTTTCCTAAAATTTCACCCTGTAGCTTATTAACATTTTTATTTAAAAAGGGCAGGCAAAAACTCTAATTATAAAGAAAACATTTGTAAATAATAAACTTTATATAATATGTAGTGCTTTGTCCAGACCAGACACAGCTGTTTCCATTAATTTAATTGTACTACTTGCTCTTATGCAACATAAAAAAAGCAGCATTCTGTAGCTGCTATAGCAACAAGCAAAATGTGGCTTCATTGATTTTTAAAGAGT
The DNA here is from genome assembly GCA_029574335.1 of Rana kukunoris. Classification (NCBI taxonomy): domain Eukaryota; kingdom Metazoa; phylum Chordata; class Amphibia; order Anura; family Ranidae; genus Rana; species Rana kukunoris. The sequence continues at coordinate 175,038,800 of CM056052.1, forward strand.
GCATACAAATATGGGAGTGCAGGGTTAAATATGTGGCATGATTTATATTTCTAACATTCGTTAAAAAAAATTTGCTCACCTGGCTGTCCCTGGCTTCAGCTTCACTAAGGGCTCTTTCACACGTCCGTTCCGTTCGTCCGTTTTTTGGACGTCCGTTAACGGACCTCAGTGCTTCCCTATGGGAGCGGATCCGTTAGCGGATGATGCATCCGCTAACGTCCGCCAGATCCGCATCCGTTTTTTCGGACGGAAGAATGTCCTATTTTTCTTCCGTCCGGCCGAACGGATTGGATGCAAACGGACAGACGGTCCGTTTCCATCCGATTCCCCTCTGAGCCGACGGACACACGGAGTGGACCGAAAAACGGACCGCTCCGTGTGAAAGAGCCCTAACCTGGAACTAGTTTGAAAAAAAGTGTAGTTGGAGTGGTATTGGAACTTGTGAACTGCATACTTGTTATAGTAAAGCCACAAATTATAATTGCACTGAAAGTACACTAGGAAGTGCAGTCGCTGTAGATCAGAGGAGGACATATAAGGAAAATAAAAAACAGCATTTTAGCTTGCACATGATTGGATGATAAAATCCTTTCATATCTTCCCCTTTAGATCTACAGCGACTGCACTTTCAATGCACTTTTGTAGTTTGCACTTGTAGTGCAAAGTGGATTTGCCTTTTATAAATAACCCCCACTGTATCCTATTCACACCATAACGCTGCGCATGCATGTCAACGGACATCAGCACACGTTTAAACGCCACTAAAATGGATGGAAATGTACATGCATTTTCCATACATTTTAGCGCAAGTCAATGGGGCTGATTTACTATTGAAGCTGCGCTGCGCCGTTTCATGCCTTAATTCGTGCGCTGGATGAAGCCTTAATTAGGCACATGAACCGGCCGCAGCAGCAGCGCGATGCAATTGATAAGTAAAGTCGCCGCCAAACTCCCTGTTAAAGTCTATGGGGGAAATCTTAATTGTGAATTTTAAGGCTAATCTGCAAGTTTTGTCCTAAAAAGTGTTTGGGGACCTTAGTCCTGCCCCAGGGGACATGAATCAATGCTTTTTTTATTTTTTAAAAGGGTCGTTTTTTCGGGAGCAGTGATTTTAATAATGCTAAAAGTGCAATAATAAAAGTGTAATTTTTCTTTAAATTTCGTACTATGGGGGGCTCTAATGTTAGCATGTGAAAAAGCGCATGTTTCCCGTGGTTAGAACTGTCTCTGCACAAAATGACATTCTCCAAAGAAAAAAAGCCGTTTAAAACTGACTCGCGGCAATAATGAATTGTCAGCTCCCGGCAATTGCAGGAGAATTCATTCATAAAAAACACGAAAAAAAAAAACGTGGGGGTCCCCCCAAATTCAATAACCAGACCCTTTAGGTCTGGTATGGATATTAAGGGGAACCCTGCCGTCAATTTAAAAAAAAATGGTGTGGAGTCCCCCCTAAAATCCACACCAGACCCCTTATCCGAGCACGTTGACCTGGCCAGCCGCAGAAAAGAGGGGGGGACAGAGCGCGCCCCCCCCCCCCCTCTCCTGAACCGCACCAGGCCACATGCCCTCAACATTGGGAGGGTGTTTTGGGGTACCCCCCAAAACACCTTGTCCCCATGTTGATGAGGACAAGGGTCTCTTCCCCACAACCCTTGCCCGGTGGTTGTGGGGGTCTGCGGGCAGGGGGCTTATCGAAATCTGGAAGACCCCTTTAACAAAGGGGCCCCCCAGATCCCGCTCCCCCCCCCTGTGTGAAATGGTAATGGGGTACATTGAACCTCTACCATTTCTTTTCTTCTTTCCTTCGGGTTTCTTCTTCCTTCTTCTTCTTCTTCTGCTTCTGTCTTGGGTCTTCTATTCCCGCATCTTGCCCGGAATGTTCTTCCATCTTCTTCTCCTTCCGCTGTCCTTCTCGTCCGCATCTTCTTCTGGTTCTTCTTCGCCGGAGCCGCCGCTTCCAATTAAAATCCCCGCTGTCTGCCGGACCACGCCCCCCCTCTGACGCCACGGGCAAGCTCTTAGGAGTGTGCTGCAAGTGCGTCAGAGGGGGGCGTGGTCACATGTCAGAGGGCGGGCAATTCAATTGGAAGCTTGTGCATGGCTTCTTCTTTGCCGGAGTCGCCGCTTCCAATTGAATTGCCCGCTTTCTGACATATGACCACGCCCCCCTCTGACGCACAGGCACCACACGGGGACTTTCCTAAGAGCTTGCCCGTGGCGTCAGAGGGGGGCGTGGTCCGGCAGACAGCGGGGATTTCAATTGAAAGCGGCGGCTCTGGCGAAGAAGAACAAGAAGAAGAAGCGGACGAGAAGGACAGCGGAAGATGAAGAAGATGGAAGAACATTCCGGGCAAGATGCGGGAATAGAAGACCCAAGACAGAAGCAGAGGAAGAAGGAAGAAGAAACCCGAAGAAAAGAAGAAGAAAGAAGCTAATAAAGGACTTGTCAAAAACCGGCTCTTGTCGTTTTTAACCCTTGACACTTTTTTTTTTTTGGTGAAATGGTAGAGGTACAATGTACCCCATTACCATTTCACACAGGGGGGGGGGGCGGGATCTGGGGGGCCCCTTTGTTAAAGGGGTCTTACAGATTTCGATAAGCCTCCTGCCTGCAGACCCCCACAACCACCGGGCAAGGGTTGTGGGGAAGAGACCCTTGTCCTCATCAACATGGGGACAAGGTGTTTTGGGGGGTACCCCAAAACACCCTCCCAATGTTGAGGGCATGTGGCCTGGTGCAGTTCAGGAGAGGGGGGGGGGCCGCGCTCTGTCCCCCCCCTCTTTTCTGCGGCCGGCCAGGTCAAAGTGCTCGGATAAGGGGTCTGGTGTGGATTTTAGGGGGGACTCCACGCCATTTTTTTTTACTTTGGGGTGGAGTTCCCTTTAAAATTCACACCAGACCTGAAGGGTCTGGTTATGGATATTTGGGGGGACCCCACATTTTTTTTAGAAAATTGACGGCGGGGTGTTTTTTTATTGAATGACCCCACACTTCTCCTGCAATTGCCAGGAGCCGACAATTCATTATTGCCCCGAGTCAGTTTTAAACTGCTTTTTTCCTTCAGAATGTCACTTTTCACATGCTGACATTACACCCAGGGCCGCCATCAGGGGGGTACAGGCAGTACACCTGTAAGGGGCCCGGGGGTCCGGAGGTGCCCAGATGCCTGGAGGCCCCCAGGGCCCCAGATGGTAACTTTTTTTTTATTATTTTTTATTAAAGGGCCAATTTTTGGATTTTTTTTTTTTTTAGCAGTCCGGAGGTCCCCAGGGGCCCGGAGATCCCCAGGGCTCCAGATGACAACCCCCCTTTTTTTTAAAAAAAATACAAAAAATGATATATTTTTATATTTTTTTTAGTTATTTTTTAACATATATTTTTATATATATTATTATTATGAAAGGGCCCAGAGGGCCCCAGATGACAACCTTTTTGCTTATAAAAATGTTATAAACATTTTATATTTTCCCCAGGTTGTTTTTTTTTTTTAATTTATTTTTTAAAGTGTATTTTGTGCGTGAAGTCGAGAGAGAGGAGCTGGACTGCAGGAGTTGGGAGTAGGCAGACCCTTCCCCCGGAGGCAATCGCCATCCTTCTCCATGCCCCCGGTGGCAATGGCGGGTGTGAGGGGGGGCCTCCCACTCACCCCACCCTACCTGCTCCACTTGGGAGCCCGACGGGACAGAGGGACTCCCCCTATGAGTGAGTCTAGCCCACCCAGCCAGCCCTGTAGGTCCTTCGCCTCTCTTTATTTTAAGAGACCTCATGGCCAAAGTGCGTGCGTGTTAAACCAATTTCGTGTGCGTGCAAGTGTGGTGTTTTTTTTATGGGGGGGGGGTGGGCATACTAAGCACAGGCGTACCTTGCCTAGCAAACCCACCGGGAGCCGGGCTGAGACCACCAAACTCAATTCACATGTAGCCGAGACCGGGATCCAAACCCTTGGCTGCAGTGCCAATCACGTTGAGCCACCACAGCTCCCACCCCATGTTATTTTTGTTTAGATATTTTTTTAGTTATTTTTTATTAAAGGGCCCAGAGCTCCCAAGGCAACCCCCCCCTTTTTATATATATATATATATATATATATATATATATATATATATATATTATTTTTATCTTTTTTTCATTAAAGGGCCCAGAGGTCCCCAGGGCCCCCGGATGGCTACCACCCTTTTTTTAATATATATTTTTTCTATATTTATTTTTTTGTAAAGGAACCCCCCGCTTATCAAATTGCGGCAGCCCCCCCCCTTCTCAATTTCAGGCGGCAGCACACCCCCCCCCTGTTTCTCTGCTCCAGGGGGCCCATGCCTGAAGCTGTGTAAGGGGCCCCATAATTCCTGATGGCGGCCCTGATTCCCCCCCCCCACCATGGTATGAAATTTCAAGGAATTTTTAACTTTTATTGTTGCACTTTAACCACTTCCATACCGCGCCTATTCTGGCACTTCTCTCCTTCATGTAACAATTATATTTTTCTTCCTTGAAAATTACTCTCAGGACCCCCAAAACATTATATATATTTTATTAACAAACACCCTAGGGAATAAAGTGGCGGCCATTTTTTTTTACAAATTTCCAACGGTATTTGCGCCAAAAATTTCCAAAGTTTTTTTTTTTTTTTGGCTTTCAAAAAAAAAAACTGTTTCATGAATGAAAAAATAAGAAAGCAGTAAAGCTAGCCCAATTTTTAGGGATAAGGTGAAAGATGATGTTACACCGAGTAAATAGATACCTAACTTGTCACGCTTTCATATTGCGTACACTCATGGAATGGCGTTAACTTCGTTATTAAAAATCTCCATAGGCGACGCTTGACTTTTTTTTCAGGTTACCAGTTTAGAGTTACAGAGGAGGTCTAGTGCTAAAATTATTGCTCTCACTCTAACGCACGCTATGATACCTCACATGTGTGGTTTGAAAGGTGTTTACATATGTGGCATGCGTGTTCGCTTCTGAGTGCGAGCTACTAGGGACAGGGGCATTTAAAAAAAAATTGTTGTTGTTTTTTTTGTTTTTTTACTTAATATTTTTATTTTTGCACTTGTTTGTCCCTTTTTTTGTATTATTTTTCACTTTTCTTCCTATTACAAGGAATGTAAACATCCCTTGTAATAGGATTAGTGTGTGACAGGTCCTCTTTATAGAGAGAGGTGGGGTCAATTAGACCCCACATCTGTCCTCCAGGCTGGAAAGCATGGAATTGGAAAAAAAAAATCATCTCATGCTTTCAGCTGCGATCATGTTCGTTCAGCACAGTGGTGTAGTGTGTAGCATGTTCACCTAGCAGCAAAAGGGTTGCTGGTTCGAATCCTCCCACAATCTAAAAACATGCTGTAAATTGGATCCTGTCTAAATAAGCCCTAATATGCAGTAGGATATTTAGGTTTTGTGCTGCCCTAGGCCTGACCAAATTTCGGCACCCCCTAATAGAAAAATGACCCACCCTTCCTGTCATGGCCACACCCTGTTTTTTTATGACCCACCCAGGAATTTTCAGGGGAAACACACAAGTTCTGTGGGGGGGGGGCACAGGAGTCCCTTAATTTGCCTAGTTTTTCTATCACTTCCTGTTTGGCTATGGGGCAGGAAGTGAAGGCCAATCTCCCCAAACGGACAGGGATAATACAAAATAAACTGACAGAGCTTCTAACCCCCCCCCCCCCCCCCAACTCTATCCAAAATGAAAGAAAACAAAAAAATAAAAGTGATGATTATAGTTCCAGTTTAACCCCAAATTTCAGATCATTTTATTGAGAGGCTTAAGAAAATATAACCATGCCAATAGGCCAGGATCCAGCATTGCTAATATGTATGAATGTGTGTTAGGGACCCCCACAAACACCACCCAAAGTTAAATCAACAATTTTCTTGTTTGTTTTGGGGATGCCTACACCCCTGATAGGGTAAAGACACCTCACAAATGTTGTCACTTTCTACTTAATTCATTCACTTCCTGACACATAGCCAAACAGGAAGTGAGGGAAAAACCTGAGTAATGTCTTGTTGGGGACACACAGATCAATCTAAATAGTTTCCCTTTTTGGAAATTGCATTTTGCTGTGTACACCCCAAATTAGTATGGATCTTGGACTTTGGGGGTCCATTTACTAAAGGCAAATCCACTTTGCACTACAAGGACAAGCAAGGAAGAAAAAAATAAAAACTTGGCGGGATTGGAAGTTAAAACCATCAGTGCTTCCCTTCTGATTTTCATTGCCTACGCTTCTACTGCAGAGCGGCTTTGCCTTTACTAAACCCCAAAGTAACTAATCATTTGGGGTGTACACAGCAGTGCAATTTGCTTAATGGGGACACTAGTTAGATTGACCTGTGTCCCGAAGAAAAGACCATTGGTAGGGTTTTAACCTCACTTCCTGTTCAGCTATGTGACAGGAAGTGAAGCCAATTTTAAGAAAAGGGACACAAAGCCCAACCTAAAAACATTAGCAGGGGTACTAACACTCAATTGGCTTCCCTCAAACAACCCACAATTAGAATAGGATTGTCTTGTGCTAGTCTCAAGCACAGCGCTGTAAAGCGTCTTCACCGCCGCCTTCCGCCGGGGGGAGAGACACCCACCGATGCTCTCCGCCATGTTCAGCCAGGCCCCCACCCCAAATTAAGCTCTTTCACATCCGGGGGGCGGCGGAACAGGGCATGATGGGAATGTGATGTCACATGGGTTAAGGTCACATGGTGGCATAACCACGCCCACGCCCTATGCCAATATAAGTCCGTGCCCACCGCTCTGTCGGCATTTCAGCGCTGGACCTCGCCGTGTCAACATCGAATGGAAGAAGAAGCCCTAGCCCCAGCGGCGGAGCCAGGCAGAAGCGGAGGTCGCCGAAGAAGCCCGCGAGTGTCACCCCGCGGCGGAAGACAGCGACGAGAAGCCTGCCGCCCTCCCCCATAAGCAGGAAGCTTCGTGGTGAAGGGGGCGGCGGCGAAAACGACTAGAAGACCGGGGTGGGATGTGCGACCCTCACCCCGGATGAAAACTTCGAAGCCCGCTACCCTTCCCAACAAGCACGGAGCTTCGTGGTGAAGGGGGCGGTGGCGGAAGACTGCGGCGGCGAAGACCGGGGTGGGTTGGCGGAAGACCCCCGGAGCTGGCTAATAAATTATTTTATTCTGTGTGGTTTATTTGTGTTTACACTTTTTCCACCAGTTGAATGGGTAGGGGTATCATGTACCCCATACTCATTCACATAGGGTGGGGGGCCGGAATCTGGGGGCCGCCTTATTAAAGGGGCTCCCAGATTCTGATTGGCTCCCGCCCGCATACCCCGAAAACCAATGGCCAGGGTTGTCGGGAAGAGGCTCTTGTCCCTATCGACATGGGGACAAGAGTGCTTTGGGGTGGGGGGGCAGTGCCCCCCTCCCCCAAAGCGCACACTCCCCCATGTCGAGGGCATGTGGTCTGGTACGGCTCAGGAGGGGGGGGGCGCTCGCTCGTCCCCACACTTATTCCTGTCTGGCCAGACTGCGTGCCTGGGATAAGGCTTGGTACGGATCTGGGGGGAACCCCACGCCGTTTTTGGCTTGGGTTTAACCCCTCACGTTCCGGACCAAAGCCGAATAGCCTATTATACCCCTGGGGGGAACCCGCGCCGGTTTCAAATTTGAAATTTGGCGCGGAGTTCCCCTTCAGTGTCAGCGCAGCCCGAGAACAGCTCGGAGATTGCCGTGCGCCGCTTCACGCAGTGCAAATACTGCTACGCCGCAAGGAATTTATCAAGAATTTCTCGGCGTACTGATGCGGCGCACGGCATTCCCTGAAATCTCCCTCTGCGCATGCCCAGTATGCAAATGAACCTTCCGAGGTTCTGGCGTACTTTGCAAGCGCACAGGGATCGCTTCTCAAAAGTCACTTTCGCTTTCAATTCGGCCCGCCACACACGTTCAAACACATGTCACTACACTTCCCCTGTATCACCCCCCTCCCTCCCCTCATAAACTCCTGCCTAAATCCCCGATATTTACATTACTAAATGCCGTACGCCAGCTCTGTACTGGCGTGCTGTGCGCCCTCTCCTGGGCGCATTAGGCAGTTTAGTAAATGAAGAAATACACTGCACTGGCAGTGTATCTCTTTTGTAAATGTCAAAAACAGTTTTACTCCTGCTTGTGCACCATGAGTCATGGTGCACAGGCTTGGTAAATCAGCCCCAATGTGAATTGGTCTCAAAGCCTTTGGATCAGCCTGAAAGCCAGATAGTCAGTAAATTTACTAGGATGTCATCCATAGCAGCTCATATGTCCTTTTAGGGCATTTAAAGCCCAACTCTATGCTCTGGCTCCCATTCCCCAATTGCAAGCCCTTTCTCGCAGACCGTTCCGCAGCAGTGTTTTATGCCTTTTATTTATACCTACCTATTCTAGATTTCCTGGGGCTGATCATGTAGTACTCTTTCCTTTTTCTCCCATGCTGGATTTTTCTTGAGGTTGTAGATAGCAGTGCTGATTTGGTGATGTCAGCACTGCTCTCTGCATCATTACAATGTAAATATATGTCCCCACAATGAAGCCCTCAGTAAGTCTTCCTATTATAGTTCAACCTGAAGGGAATCATGTTGTGCAATGGATTTTGGAAGGATGTGGGGGACAACACCAAATGAGAAATTAGTATTGCAGCCTGAGCTGATTTTTTTTATTATTATTTCTTTGGGACCTCTTCTAAAAAGAAAAAAAAAAAAGTTGCACTTTACCGAATGGGGTTTAAAGTTGTTCACTTGCAAATTATCTAACTTTCCAATGATCTTTTTTTCCCCATGATTTACATCTTGGGCAACAACTTTAAACCAACCACATTGCCATATGTAGGTAGTACAGAATGGAAGGTCCTTCTCATACTACAAAGACTGGTGTGAAAAAGTCCACTTATTAGGTAATAGAATTTAGGTAAAAGAATACATGGAAACAAATCTTTAACCCGCACATTAGTGTGTATGTGTACATCATAAATCAGCCAACCAATAGGTCTGTAACTGTTGAACATTCCATAAAAGGTAAAGCCTACCATCTGTCTGTTCCGAATAAAAGCCCTGGGATTACACAGATATTCAAATGATTTCTTTGCAGTTCAGTCAGTTTTGAGCAGTTCTCATCTCCCCCATATGTGCTACGTGGTTTAATGTTTCAGAAGAGCTCACATGTCTCCTGGAAGTGTAAACAGGGCGGATGTTGAGTTTCCTTTCATTTTGTGGTTAAGCAGCTGTGGTTTCCCTACCTTAGGTCAAAATTAAAGGCTAATATGTTCAGTGAGAGAAACACACATGAGGCATATAAATAGTGTGAATCGTTGTCATGTTGAGGCAGTTGCTAACGTCTAATCCACTCATGTGGACAGGGTTTTCCCTCATTTAATTATAGGAAAGGAATGGCCTTTTCTAACAAGCATCATATGATCCACTTCTACTACAAAAGCAGTCTACCATTTTTTTTTTTTTGCATTTTCTTTTTATTTTCGTCATTTTTTTTTATATTGCGCTTAGAACCCTTAAATGTGCAAAATTATGACTTTCTGTCCCAGTAACAATAATCACCAGAACAAAGAAGAAAAGTGAATCTACTCTGCAGAGACAGCAATAACAATCTAACCCTTCTGCACCTTAGTGCAGTGTAGCGCCAACTTTTGCTGCGATTACAGCTGTAAGTCGCTTGGGGTATGTCTCTATCAGTTTTGCACATCGAGAGACTGAAATTTTTGCCCATTCCTCCTTGCAAAACAGCTTGAGCTCAGTGAGGTTGGATGGAGAGCGCTTGTGAACAACAATTTTCAGTTCTTTCCACAGATTCTCGATTGGATTCAGGTCTGGACTTTGACTTGGCCATTCTAACACCTGGATATGTTTATTTGTGAACCATTCCATTGTAGATTTTGCTTTATGTTTTGGATCATTGTCTTGTTGGAAGACAAATCTTCGCCCCAGTCTCAGGTATTTTGCAGACTCCATCAGGTTTTCTTCCAGAATGGTCCTGTATTTGGCTCCATCCATCTTCCCATCAATTTTAACCATCTTCCCTTTCCCTGCTGAAGAAAAGCAGGCCCAAACCATGATGCTGCCACCACCATGTTTGACAGTGGGGATGGTGTGTTCAGGGTGATGAGCTGTGTTGCTTTTACGCCAAACATAACGTTTTGCATTGTTGCCAAAAAGTTCGATTTGGTTTCATCTGACCAGAGCACCTTCTTCCACATGTTTGGTGTGTCTCCCAGGTGGCTTGTGGCAAACTTTAAATGACACTTTTTATGGATATCTTTAAGAAATGGCTTTCTTCTTGCCACTCTCCATAAAGGCCAGATTTGTGCAGTATACGACTGATTGTTGCCCTATAGACAGAGTCTCCCACCTCAGCTGTAGATCTCTGCAGTTCATGCAGAGTGATCATGGGCCTATTGGCTGCATCTCTGATCAGTTTTCTCCTTGTATGAGCTGAAAGTTTAGAGGGATGGCCAGGTCTTTGTAGATTTGCAGTGGTCTGATACTCCTTCCATTTCAATATTATCGCTTGCACAGTGCTCCTTGGGATGTTTAAAGCTTGGGAAATCTTTTTGTATCCAAATCCGGCTTTAAACTTCTCCAGAACAGTATCTCGGACCTGCCTGGTGTGTTCCTTGTTCTTCATGATGCTCTCTGCGCTTTAAATGGACCTCTGAGGCCGCGTACACACCATCAAATCTATCTGCTGGAAACGGTCGGCCCGACCGTCCCAGCAGACAGATTCAATCGTGTGTACGGGCGAGCCGACGGATTTGGCCAACCGACAGATTTTAAAGCATGCTTTCAAATCTGTCGGCTGGGTAACCCGTCCGTCCGACATGTCTGCTGGTTAGTACGCTAACCAGCAGACATGTCTTCTCGCACACGCGTCGAATGGTTTCGTCGCATGCGCGGAAGTGTTTTACTTCCTGGTGCGGTGACGTGGCGTCGTCAACGTCACCGCCACGTCACCGACACGTCAGCACGTTGTTTGCTGGCGGGGATTTTGGTTTGATCGTGTGTACACGCGATCAAACCAAAACGGCAGCAGACAGATTTGTTCAAATCGGTCGGCCCGACCGATTTGAACAAATCTATTTGGTCATGTGTACGCGGCCTGAGACTATCACAGTGCAGGTGCATTTATACAGAGACTTGATTACACACAGGTGGATTCTATTTATCATCATTAGTTATTTATGTCAACATTGGATCACTCAGAGATCCTCACTGAACTTCTGGAGAGAGTTTGCTGCACTGAAAGTAAAGGGGCTAAATCATTTTTCAGTTTTTTATTTGTTAAAAAAGTTTGAAATATCCAATACATTTCGTTCCACTTCATGATTGTGTCCCACTTGTTGTTGACTCTTCACAAAAAAAATACAGTTTTATATCTTTATGTTTGAAGCCTAAAATGTGGCAAAAGGTCGCAAAGTTCAAGGCCGAAAACTTTCGCAAGGCACTGTATGAGCATATATTTTCTGCAGTGGTTACTGAGCTGCTTTAAGCCCTCTGGCGGTATTCCAGAGTCTGGCTCGGGGTGGAATTTCAGAACCAAAAGCGGTAACTCTGAGCCAGACTCGGGATCGCATCGCAGCAGCCACAGGCATGGTTTACTTACCTTGTCCCTGGATCCTGCGATGCCTCTTCGCTGTGTGATCGAGCTGTTTCCTCCATCAAATGCAGCTAGTTTGCCACCTCAAATGCCACCAGTTTCCCCCCTCAAATACAGCCAGTTTGTATTTGAGGGGGGAAACTGTATTTGAAGCTGGGGAAATTATTTGTATTTGAGGGGGGAAACTGGTGGCATTTGAGGTGGCAAACTAGCTGCATTTGATGGAGGAAACTGGCTGTATTTGAGGGGGGAAACTGGTGGCATTTGAGGTGGCAAACTAGCTGCATTTGATGGGGCAAACTGGCTGTATTTGAGGGGGCAAGCTGGCTGTATTTGATGGGCAAACTGGCGGCATTTGATGGGACAAACTGGTGGCATTTGATGGGGCAAACTGGCGGCAATTGATGGGCAAAGTGGCTGCGTTTGATGGCACAGTGGTGACAATTGATGGTCACAGTAGCTGCGTTTGATGGGCACAGTAAGGCTGCAATTGATGTTGTTTTTTTGGGCTTTTTTTCAGTTTGTTTGCACCCCCCAAAAAAATTGTGAGCACCAGCCGCCACTGATATCTAATGTATATAGATTGACACTGTTGGAAACACTAAGGTTACAATATGTCCTTTGGTGCATCTGAAAATGCACTGCAGTAAAAGAATCTCCTCCACATTTTATTATGGACAGCAAGCTGCAACCATTATGGCAGTCTAGTTTATTAATTCACCCATCGACACACACAACATTTCTGCAAGACAGATCCAAATGTCTGTTAGGCCGCGTACACACAAGCAAATAAATCTGTTCAAATCGGTCTGACAGACCGATTTGATCAGATTTGTCTGCTGGGCTGTTTTGGTTTGATCGCTGTACACACGATCAAACCAAAATCCCCGCCGGCAGATAGCGCGGTGACGTGGCGATGATGTTGCCGCCGCCACGTCACCGCACCAGGAAGTAAAACACTTCCACGCATGCGTCAAATCCATTCGACGCATGTGCGGGCAGATATGTCTGCTGGTTAGCGTACTAACCAGCAGACATGTTGGACAGACGGATTCCCAGCAGACAGACTTTAAAGCAGGCTTTAAAATCTGTCTGCTGGCAAAATCTGTAAAACACTTCCGCGCATGCGTCGAAACCATTCGACGCGTGTGCGAGAAGACATGTCTGCTGGTTAGCGTACTAACCAGCAGACATGTCGGGTTCCCAGCCGACAGATTTGAAAGCATGCTTTCAAATCTGTCGGCTGGCCAAATCCGTCGGCTCGCCCGTACACACGATCGAATCTGTCTGCTGGGACGGTCTGGCACACCGTTTCCAGCAGACAGATTTGATCGTGTGTACGCGGCCTTAGAGAAGCTCTGTCCTCTGACGTCGCTACCTACTGAAGAATATTAAGTAGGGAATTTTTTTAATGTATTTTTTTTAATTTTTTAGCGTGCATTTTTTTTTTATAATTATTATTATTTTCATATTAATAGGAAAGGAAGAAGGGGAAAAAAAAGGAAAACAAAAATATTTCTATATGTGTAGCGCCTGTGTACTTTCAGTCCAGGTGCTATCTTAAATCAAGAGGGGGATGAGAGAGTTATGTAGCTCTCATCCATATGATTTGTGCAAATTCAGCTGTTGTTCTAGCTAGGCTGTGCTGTCAGTTCATTCTGTGTTCCTGAGGTGCCTTTCCACCCCGGGGCGTCAGGTGGCGGCAGTGGAGTTCAGGTTAGAGCGCCTTCATGTCGGCAGCCAATCAGAGAGACGCCATTTTGGTCGAGGGAGTTTGTGGTTGGATCCGGGTGCGGCCCCCACCTTTAGGGTGTGCGCACATCACGGGCCCCGGTGATATGGCCTACCAGGCCGGGGCACACGTGCCACACGCTGTTCTTGGTTCCGGGACCATGTTGGCCCAGAGCAACTGAAGCTGTGATGGGACCCAGTGACTTACTGGGTCCCCTACCTCTTAAGAGAAGATCTAATTAGATGGAAGGGGACAGATCCACTTCTGGTTTTTTTTAGCAGATTGGAAGTAGGCAGGTGTAAACAGACAAAAATCTGTTTACACATACCGCTCCATAGAGGTGAATGGAGGGTCTGATTGAGTCGGGCCAATCGTGTGAAAGGGGCCTAAGGCTGCTTTTACACTGATGGTCTGCAATCTACCCACACCCTGGGTGCGGCGCAGTGTACCTGTGGTTTTAGCTGTGGGCTTACCAACCAGCCATCCCAGAGCAGGAGGTTGCGGGCCACATCAGAGGGCTCCATGGGCCACATGTGGCCCCCGGGCCACTGGTTGGGCACCCCTGCTGTAAGCAGTACCATCTTTGGGTTCCATTTGAGATTCGTCAACAATACTTTATTAGATATCTGTTCTGCCAAAGTTTTTTGATCAATGGGAAATTCCACCATACAGTACATGCAAATAAGTGCCTTCCCCTGCTGTGCACCTCCAGCATATCTTTGAATTCAAAGTTGATATCTGATTTAGTCTATAAGGGGTTCTATACAAAGCAGGTTGTTTTAATGTAAATATGTAAACTATTATTTCCCCTTATTTTCAGGTACAGTGAAATTGGTCAGTGGAACAAATAGAGAGGGTGAAGCTCAGCAAGGGGGGCACAGCAGCAATAAAAATTTGTTAGTGGTGTTAGCCCTTCCATACTCAAAACTAATACAACATTTTGGCTTTAAATACACCTTAAAGATACAAATTGTATAAAGCGAATAGTACAATGAATTTCATAATAAAGCCATTTTTGTAATAAGCTGTCCTTTAGACACATAGAAAACCTCTCCAGATAAGCTGCTGCCACATTAATAGCTGTTAACAAAGCACATCTTTCCACAGAATACTCCAGTGACACATTTCATTATTGTAGGCTCTGGAGTAATGGAAAAGGTTTGGAGTGATTTGTTCTGTGTTAGAACGCAAGCAGGACCGCTGACATACGCTGTCCATAGTCTTTCACAGTCCCTATTATGGTTCATTCTGTCCACATACTGAGCCATAGTGGCATGACAAACCATGAGAATCTTTCTGTTCCACATTTTCTCCAAAGCTTTTGAATTCCTAGTAGTCTTACACAATGTACTGAAAAACAGATGACGGTCAAATAATATGTTTTCAGCAGTCCCTTTCATGTAAAGAAAGGCCGTCGTTTCATTTTGGCTTTCCACACTGTAATCATTTGTCCATAATCTCCTTTATGAAAAACGTTCCATGAATGAGAAATTCATTAGCTTGCCGAGCAGTTGCACGTGTTCCTTATCACATCTGTGTGGTAGTTGCGAACAGGATTTTTTGCATTATTTTCCAAAGGAATTCTTGTGTCTCTTCCAGCATGAAGTGAGTGATGTGAATTTAATGTTGATTAGCCTTTCAAGAACAATACCTTTTTTATGGGTTTCCCACTAAAGAATGCTCGTGACTTAATCCATTTTCCACCCACATTCCATTTTGACTTTACAATAAGGTTGAAGAATATATAGCCCTAATGAATAATACAATAGTAAATTCACATATCTATAATTATTTACTGAAAACAATAGTCTTGGACTGTATATCACTGTATATCACTATTATACTTGGCAGATCAGACTGCCCTTTTTCATTGGAATGCAATGTGGTCTGTCTAGAAGAAGTTCACATACATATATGGTTTTACAAGAACATATGCAATTGGCCTGGGTGCATGTTTTTCAAAAAAAATCAACTTTGAACATGCATTCATGTCTGATCCAGGGATTTCTTTTACACGCTGATGTGATGTGAAGTCATGCAAGTTGCTCTGGCCTTTGATTGGTAAGCAGGCATATATTGAAATTCCTACCAAATGAAGTTCAATTTATAGAATAGCACAAACATTTTGTACGCTAATAAGAAAAAAAAATTGATGACAAAATAAGTTGGAAAAAGTTTAGTCTGAATTTCATCAAATGTAACACTCCCAAAAATAATACACTTATTTTTTGGGCAAATATAGACACATTTTAATGACAACTTATAAAAATGTTGAACCTTGATTGGGAAAAACCTACCCAGAATCAAGCCTTATGGCTTCTAAAAGAAAAATGCTCAGAACAGGCTCCAACTCGCTTGTCAACTTCTAAATATCACCAGGAACAAGAGAAAGTACTTGTAAATTGATCTAAACACCTGAAATTCACAGATGAAGTAGTGCACAGGTGTCAAACACAAGGCACGTGCTTTATGCTGAATCCAGCCTGCCGGGCCTTGTTATATGGCTCGCAGTGACCCCTGGCCACCACCTACTACTCTCACCCGCTCTTCCTGCCATCACTTGTAAACACAGGAACTTCTGTGTTCACAGTGACAGCTATGATCTCAGAGGGGTATGGCAGGGCCAGACCCGACAGATCTCCCTGTTACTGTTACTGGAGCTGAATACACAGGTCTGCCTACACAGGTACTAGAGCTCAATACACATGGAGGCTTTGGGAAGGGGGGTTAGGGGGAACGTGCCCTGTGAAGGTGTGGGGGCAGATCGATGCAGAGGGGGCAAGTTGTGGGTGCAGATTTAGAGGTCAAAACCCAGGAGGAGGGCTGGAAATGAGATGTTGCACACTGTGCATACTGCACCCCTGAACCCTGCACTCTCTAAGTAGCACATCCCTGAGTCCAGCATTCTGTGCATAGAGCACCCCTGAAACTGTCACTTTGTATGTACCGCACCCCTACACCAAGCACTCTGTACGTAGTGCACCCTTGAGCCCGGCAGTCTGTAGGTAGCGCACCCCTGATCGCTAAACTGTATGCGTAGCGCACCCCTGATCACGGCAGTCGGTGCATAGCACACCCCTGAATGCGGCACTCTGTGTGCAGTGCACCCCTGAACCCTGCAATGTGTGCATAGTGCACCCATGAATCCTGCACTCTGCATAGAGCACCCCTTAACCCTGCATTTGGTATGTAGCACACCCCTGAACCATGCATTCTGTATGTAGCGCACCCCTGAACCCTGCATATGACTCACCCATGAACCCTGTACTCTGTATACAATGCATTCCTGAACTCTGTACTCTGTATGTAGTGCAACTACTGAACTCTGCACTCTGTATGTAGCGCAACTCCTGAACTCTGTGTGTAGTACACCTATGAACCCTGAACTCTGTATGTAGCGCAACCCTGAACCCTGCACTTTGTACGTAGCGCAACTCTGCACTCTGTACACAGAACACCCCTGAACCCTACATTCTGTACACAGCACAATCCTGAACCCTGCACTCTCTACATAGCAAACACTTGAACTCTGAATTCTGTACATAGCACAGCTCCCAAACCCTGCCCTCTGTACACAGCAAACCCCTGAACTCTGAGCTAGGTCTAAGGTTGTATGTTAGGGTGGAGGAGAGGAGAAGGCTGTATGTTAGTGTGGAAGAGAATGTCATATGTTAGTGAGAAAGGGAAGGGAAGGTTGTATGTTAGTGTGGAAGGGGAAGAGAAGGTTGTATGTTAGTGTGGAGGAGAGAAGAAGGTTGTATGTTAATGCAGTGTTTCTCAAACTTTTTTCGGTTAAGGCACCCTGTTCAGTTAAGCACAATCTTGAGGTACCCCATAATAAAATGTGAACAACGAATAGTTTTATATAATGCAGCAACATCTACACACATAGGACACCCAATGTTAAAGGTGTTTTATTATTTCAAAGCAAATACAGCAAAGCAGGGGATAAGCAAACTGGGATGCTGTGCATGTGCCTGATGTCCTCCTTATCAACCAATTAAATCATTGGTTGTTTGTACACTGGTAGTTAGAAGGTTGTAAAGTGCACAATGAAAACTTATAGCTTTCTGTAACTAAAAGGCAGGTTTGATCCACCTGCTGATTTGTATACAATTTTTAGGTGTTTTTCCAAGGCACCCCTGAAGAAACATCAGGGCACCCTGGTTAAAAAAGGATGTGTTAATGTGAAGAGGAGAAGGTTGTATGTTAGTGTGGAGGTCAGGAGAAAGTTATATGTTAGCGTGGAGGAGAGGAGGAGATTTTATGATTATGTGGAGGAGAGGAGAAGGTTGTATGATTATGTGGAAGGAAAAAAAATGTTGTTTGTTAATTTGGAGACGAGTGTATGTTAGTGTGGAGGGGAGAAGGTTGTATGGTAATGTGGAGGAGAGGAGTAGGTTGCATGTTAGTATGGAGGAAAGGAGAAGGTTGTATGTTAATGTGGAGAAGAAGAAAAACATGTATGTTAGTGTGGAGGAGAGAAGAAGGTTGTATGTTAGTGTCAAGGGGAGGAGAAGGTTGTATGATGATGTGGAGGAGAAGAGAAGGTTGTATGTTAGTGTGGAGGAGGTGGGAGTGTGTCTATTACTGTGGAGGAAAGGAGAAGGTTGTATGTTAGTGTGGAGGAGAGAAGAAGGTTGTATGTTAGTGTGGAGAGGAGCAGAAGGTTGTATGATAATGTGGAGGAGAGGAGAAGGTTGTATGTTAGTGTGGAGGGGAGGAGAAGGTTGTATGATGATGTGGAGGAGAGGAGAAGGTTGTATGTTAGTGTGGAGGAGGTGGGAGTGTGTATGTTACTGTGGAGGAAAGGAGAAGGTTGTATGTTAGTGTGGAGGGGAGGAGAAGGTTGTATGATGATGTGGAGGAGAGAAGAAGGTTGTATGTTAGTGTGGAGGAGGTGGGAGTTGTATGTTACTGTGGAGGAAAGGAGAAGGTTGTATGTTAGTGTGGAGGAGGTGGGAGTGTGTATGTTACTGTGGAGGAAAGGAGAAGGTTGTATGTTAGTGTAGAGGGGAGGAGAAGGTTGTATGATAATGTGGAGGAGAAGAGAATGTTGTATGTTAGTGTGGAGGAGGTGGGAGTGTTTATGTTACTGTGGAGGAAAGGAGAAGGTTGTATGTTAGTGTAGAGGGGAGGAGAAGGTTGTATGATAATGTGGAGGAGAGAAGAAGGTTGTATGTTAGTGTGGAGGAGGTGGGAGTTGTATGTTACTGTGGAGGAAAGGAGAAGGTTGTATGTTAGTGTGGAGGGGAGAAAAAGGTTGTATGATAATGTGGAGGGGAGGAGAAGGTTGTATGTTAGTGTGGAGGAGGTGGGAGTGTGTATGTTACTGTGGAGAAAAGGAGAAGGTTGTATGTTAGTGTGAAGGGGAGGAGAAGGTTGTATGATGATGTGGAGGAGATGAGAAGGTTGTATGTTAGTGTGGAGGGGGTTAGAGTGTGTATGTTACTGTGGAGAAAAGGAGAAGGTTTTATGTTAGTGTGGGGGGGGAGGAGAAGGTTGTATGATAATGTGGAGGAGAGGAGAAGGTTGTATGCTAGTGTGGAGGAGGTAGGAGTGTTTATGTTACTGTGGAGAAAAGGAGAAGGTTGTATGTTTGTTTTTTTTTTTCGAAAAAGTTTATTGAACAGAAAGGAAAATACACATACAATACAGTGCATCAATTAAAGAGTAACAGAAACTATGAGTCGGCAGGCACAGCCGCTCCTCATCCAAGAACATTGGAACATTAGAACAAAAGATGTAGCGATATCCAAGGTGACATTTTGGTGATTCAAAGGGAACACTCATTGTTACTAATACAGTTTATCAGCAACGGGGGACAGGAGGGGGAGTATGATCAGAGCCATCAGGGGTGTCCTTGTCTCTTTCATGTTTAATTGGTCTTGGTGTAGGTCAGGGGAGTGTTACTGTCAGGGGGGGGGGGGAGATGAGGATAGTGAATGTGTCTCGGATGTGTTGTAATGTAGCGTGTGTGACAAGTGGTAGGAGGAGGCCTACCATGGTCTGGGGAAGTGTAATCCTGTAAAGATCCTGGGCATGACAGGGCGGTGGGGTTCAGGAGACGGCTATGGAGGGGGCATAGGTTGGGCAGGGATGAGGAGAGTGTTAGCCTCTCTCTTGGGTTTGTCTGCAGTTAATGTCTCAGCTCGCCTAGTCACCTAGCTGCAGCGTTGCAGCGGCCTGCCCTAGCCCACCACAGCTCCCAGTAGTCTATGGAGCCACCACTTTCTTAAAGTCATCTGTGGAAGTGAAGTGCAACCAACATGCCCAAGTCTCAATATATTTAGAAGGGGTGTCGTGTGCTTGGTGTATTAAGTTCTCCATGTCTGCAGTTTGGGCGATTCGCCTGAACCAGTCGGCAATCGTTGGAGGCTCAGGAGCTTGCCACTTCACAGGGATGCAAAGCTTTGCCGCGTTGATCATATGCATCGCCACAGAACGGGAGTACAACTTCGACGGTAGATTAGAGTGGTGAAGTAGGAGCTGCGCAGGGGAGAAGTCTAAGTTGAAAGCAGAGACTTGGTTAGAAGGTTGTATGTTAGTGTGGAGAGGAGGAGAAGGTTGTGTGAAAATGTGGAGGAGAGGAGAAGGTTGTATGTTAGTGTGGAGGAGGTGGGAGTTGTATGTTACTGTGGAGGAGAGGAGAAGATTGTATGTTAGTGTGGAGGAGGTGGGAGTTTGTATGTTACAGTGGAGGAAAGGAGAAGGTTGTATGTTAGTGTGAAGAAGAAGATTTTGCACATAGTACAACTTTTTTACTGATAGCATCTGGAAATTCATACAGTGTAAGGAAAGGTGTTTAGAGAGCATTTTTTTAGGCTGAGGAAAAGGTTGCATAGATGTTAGAGGAAGATTGAATAGATCGACCAACTTTTAATTGTTTTGCCTGCTTTTTTTCTGGCTTAACCACTTTAGCCCCGGACCATATTGCTGTCCATAGACCAGAGCACTTTTTGTGATTCGGCACTGCGGCGCTTTAACTGACAATTGCGCGGTCATGCGACGTGGCTCCCAAACAAAATTAGCGTCCTTTTTTTCCCACAAATAGAGCTTTCTTTTGGTGGTATTTGATCACCTCTGCGGTTTTTATTTTTTGCGCTATAAACAAAAATAGAGCGACTATTTTGAAAAAAATTCAATATTTTTTTACATTTTGCTATAATAAATATCCCCAAAAAAGATATAAAAATTATTTTTTCCTCAGTTTAGGCCGATACGTAATCTTCCACATATTTTTCGTTAAAAAAAATTGCAATTAGCGTTTATTGATTGTTTGTGCAAAATTTATAGCGTTTACAAAAAAGGGGGTCGTTTTATGGCATTTTTATTATTGTTTTTTTTTTACTAGTAATGGCGGCGATCAGCGTTATTATGGCGGACACATCGGACACTTTTGACACATTTTTGGGACCATTGGCATTTTTATAGCGATCAATGCTATAAAAATGCATTGTATTACTATAAAAATGCCATTGGCAGTAAAGGGGTTAACACTAGGGGGCAGGGAAGGGGTTAAGTGTGTTCCTGGGTGTGTTCTAACTGTAGGGGGGTGGCCTCACTAGGGGAAGTCACTGATCTTCTGTTCATACATTGTATGAGCAGAAAATCAGCGTTTCTCCCGCTGACAGGAACGAGAGCTGTGTGTTTACACACACAGCTCCCGTTCCCCGCTCTGTAACGAGCAATCGCGGGTGCCCGGCGGCGATCGTACCCGCCGGGCACACGCGCGGGACTCGGGGGACGCGTGTGCGTGCCGCCGGCGGCGTGCGCCCTACAAGCTGCTAAAGGGAGGACGTAGAGCTACGTGCTCCCGTGTAGCAGTGCCACCGTCCCGCAGTAATATGGTCGGCAAGTAGTTAACATGCAGAAGGTGGATGTAATAAAAAGTTGGTAGCTGCTGACTTTTAATAAACAGGCACTTGCCTGTCCCAGGATCCAGCATTGTGCTCACCCGAGGGGGCATCGGGGACTGAAGACGGGATTTTAACTGTGGGCTTGTGGCTTCCCAGCCGGGTGCCCACTGCACATGTGCAGTCTTCTGGGACATGTGTCGTGTCCCAGAAAACTGTGTAGAGAGAGGGGGGGAAGGAGAACCCAGGTACCCCCAAGTATTCAGACAGGTTACCAACAACTAGACAATTTTTCACAGCAAGTCTTTCCCTATTTTGACAGTGAGGTCACTAAACCGATATCCCCTACCATTCTGCTTTCAGTAGAGAACTAAGCAAATTGGGTTTGCATATAAAACAAATTGCCTTTTTCAAATAAACTCCAGGGCAGCGGGAACCAGTCAAATTTGCAGAGAGCTTTTTTTTTATTCTTTATTTAAGACAAATACAATAGGACCTCCCATCTGGTGTTACAAATTGCATGTAAAACACACAAAAAAAGAATAGAGATGTAAAAAAGCTGGCATATGTTAGAAACACTTTAGAAACAGGAGTTACTCCTGTGATATAGTTGATTTAGCATCCCTTACCACCCAGCCAACTCTTGTATATACATAACAAAGCCTCTATGTAGACCCTGAACCTATGGTAATCACACTGGTTTCAGAATAAATATAAACTAAGTCTACACAATAACACAATGCCCGTCCATTCCCCAAGATAGGGGTAGCAAGGGATAAACATATAAAGAAAATGTGGATCCCAATCATCCCAGTGATCAGGACAAATAGGAAGAGGGATTTGACTTATCAGTCTTCTCATCCCTACTTATGTCATTTGGCCACATGAATATTAATAGAACTGCCCATTCACCAGTATAAATTACCACCATAGCTCACTCAGGCTGTCAAATCTCAATTATTCTTGTGAAATAATAAGCATTTCCCATAAATTATAAATGATGAAATTGGTCTTCCAAATCAGTAAGTATTTAATTTTATAATACATGTACTGATACGGAAGACAGGTTTAATAAATTCGAACTCATGGGAAAATCAAATATTTGTGTTATTACTGCAGAATAGGCTGCAATATCACCTAATTCATCACTTGGTATATCTATTTTGCCTCTGCTCGCGGCAAGCAGGAAAGTGATTTGTCTGACAGGTGCTCCTTATCTTGGCACAAATTCTCAGCAATCAATGTTAACAATTCCTGCCTACTGTTTAGACATACGAGTAAACCAACTCTATTTTCAAGTGAGGGCAATTTGTAATGTGATGGTGTAATTAGAACAATTCAACCCATTAATTATTATGGTTTTCTTTCACGCAGATTTCGAGCAACAGTTGGAAACATTAGGACTGAATTTCCAGAATGTAACTGAAGAAATGCAACATCACAAGGACATTTCCATGTAAGCCGCTTTTTTACTCCTAAACAAACAGCAGCATACAGGCGTTGCTCTCTATTCCTGACACCAGCCAGCCACATTAGTAATATGCAGCTGCTGACTCCGAGACATCCGTTGCTTATGAAAGGAACACCAGATGACCTATGCTGAGCTCTCCAACGGTTACTTTGGGGAATGTTTCACATACACTTTCCTTTTGTATATATTCAGACTC
Source organism: Rana kukunoris (assembly GCA_029574335.1). Taxonomy (NCBI): domain Eukaryota; kingdom Metazoa; phylum Chordata; class Amphibia; order Anura; family Ranidae; genus Rana; species Rana kukunoris. The sequence continues at coordinate 175,061,663 of CM056052.1, forward strand.
ATTCAGGGAGGTAATGCAAACAGCACAGCTGAAGTACAAATCCTAGTAATTCATATTAACGAACCCATTTTCAGCTCTGAATATGAGTCGTACTCACTATCATAGACTTATAGGAAATATTAGAAGGCATGTTAGACTGTTCTAAAGGTGCTTAATATTTGATTGGTAATTATCCAAGGAAGCATTATGCCTTGTACATACCATCGTTTTTCCTGACGTGCAAAAAGCCGTTGTTTTTCCCAACGTGATTCCTCTTCAGCCTGACTTGCATACACACGTTCATGCAAAAAAAAACGTCCGACCAAAACGCGGTGACGTACAACACGTACGACAGGACTATAAAGGGGAAGTTCCTTTCAAATGATGCCACCCTTTGGGCTGCATACTTAATTCTGAGCATGCCTGTTTTTTTTTTCCCCTCGGAAAAGCATACACACAACCATTTTTCGCGACAAGAAAAAGACTGACGGGAAACACGACAAGGAAAAAAAACTTTTTTTTTTGTGGGCAGTTTTTTTATCGAGAAAACTATTAGGCCGCGTACACACGATCGGTCCAAACCGATGAAAATGGACTGAAGTCCAGTTTCATCGGTCCAAACCGACCGTGTGTACGGCCCATCGGTCCGTCGGACCAAAGTTTTAAAACTTGCTTTAAAATCGGACCGATGAACGCCTGACCATCGGTCCAAACCGATGGTTATTACGCAAAAGCATCGGTCCAAAAACCCGCGCATGCTCAGAATCAAGTCGACGCATGCTTGGAAGCATTGAACTTCATTTTTTTCAGCACGTTGTTGTGTTTTACGTCAACGCATACTGACACGATGGGTTTTTGAACTGATGGTGTGTACGCACATTAGATTATCAGTCTGTGAACCGATGAAAACGGTCCGTCGGACCATTCTCATCGGGTTGGAGCGATCGTGTGTACGCGGCCCTAGGGAGCATACACACGACCGGTTTTCACAACCAATATAAAAAATAGCATATTTCTCATTGTGAAAACCTGTCAGGTGTACAAGGCATTAGCCTAAAGCTGGTCATACATTATACAATTTTCCTATTCAATTTCCTTTAGATTTACCTTTCAATCATGTAGTACAAGGGCCTGCCTGAGTGCACACAAATTGAAAATGTTCAGGTTTGACCTCATATTATATGTTTTGGTAAATCTAAAGGAAAATAGTACAAGGAAATGGTATAATGGATGGCCAGTCTAAGAGGATACCATAAGTGTACAGTTAGGCCGCGTACACACGAGGAGACATGTCCGATGAAACAGGTCCGCGGACCGTTTTCATCGGACATGTCTGAAGGGATATTTTGGTCTGATGTGTGTACACACCATCAGACCAAAATCCCGCGGACAGAGAACGCGGTGACGTAGAAGACACGGACGTGCTCAAACCAGGAAGTTCAATGCTTCCACGCATGCGTCAAATCAATTCGACGCATGCGCAGGATTTCTGTCCGATGGTTGGGTGTACTAACCATCGGACATGTCTGACGGACAGGTTTCCAGCGGACAAGTTTCTAAGAATGTTTAGAAACTTTTGTTCCCTAGGAAACCTGTCCGCTAGGCTGTACACACGATCGAACATGTCTGCGGAAACTGGTCTGCGGACAAGTTTCAGCAGACATGTCTCCTCGTGTGTACGCGGCCAAAGTCCCCTACATACGAACCTTCAACTTACAAACTTTCACAGATACGAACATGTGTTTGCATGCCCCATCCTGTAAAGTTGGGTATACACTCAGTTATTTTTCGTTTAACCCTGAACATGAAAAAAAAATGACAGATCGCCATACCAACACATGCAATGTTGGTGCAGCAATCTCCCCCCGCTGTGTCTATGTGTTTTGACAGGGGGACAACAGAACCCCACCAGAACAGACTGATCTGGGCTTACAGCCTTTGTCTGCAAGCGCTGATCGTTGCTGGATTCACGAACAAGTTGAACTTACGAACAAAACTTCCGGAACGGATCTCGTTCATAAGTAAAGGCCTTATTTTACAGAGCAACTGGACCATACATGATCATTTGTGGAGAGGGGGGTCACCTGTTGGGCATGTTGGGCTCCTAACTTAACAAACGGCAGTGCATGCAAAAATAGAAAGTTGTTTTAATATGGACAAAGACTTGTTTGCAAATGTACTACATTTTTACATACTTGAACTTCCTCAAAGCTGTTGTAGGATAGACCCTGGCACCAGGCAGTGGATCATGTGTGCACTCCTGAAATACAAGTCCTTTTGCTATGCCCACATGTATCATTGAAATATTTACAAAACTGAACGTGATTTGGAATGCTTGATTTGTAATTCTCCTAGGCTACTATTGTGATTTATACACCTCTGCGATACTGCATAGCCAGAAAGATGATTCCACTATTTTTTACTATTTCACTGTCCAGTTTAACAGCTTCTGATGCTGATTCTCTATTCAATAACAAAGCTGTAGGTGAAGAGGGCACACCGGAAGCTTCAAAGCTGAACCAGAAATTGGTTGTGGTGTCTTCTGGGCTAGGCAGTGTGCCACAAGGTAATCACAAGACTGGATGAAAATTTTTCAGTGCAAATCTTTTAGAAAAACAATTCTCTTTAAACACCGGTCAGTCATAACATGATGACCCAACTTATATTAAGTAGCTTCCCTTTTTGCTGCCAAAACAGCCCTGGACCTCTAAAGGTATGCTGTGGTACAGTATCTGGCACCATGCCGTCAGTAGCAAATCCTTTACGTCCTGTAATTTGCAAGGTAAGGCCTCGATTTTCGATGGATTGAGATCTGACAACTCATTGTTGTGTTCCTCAAACCATTCTTGAACCATTTTTGCAGTGTGGCAGCGCACATTTTTCTGCTGAAAGAGATCACTGCCATTAACCACTTAAGGACCCCTTAACGCCGATATACGTTGGCAGAATGGCACGGCTGGGCACATCAACGTACCTGTACGTTGCTCTTTAAGCCCAGCAGTGGGGTCGCAGGTGCGCTCCCGTGACCCGGTCCGAAGCTCCGGGACCGCGGGACCCGCGGACCCGATCGGCGCTGGAGTCCCGCGATCTGTCCCCGGAGCTCACACACGGCTCTCCCTGTGTTTCACTGTGGCGGCAGCATCGATCGTGTCATCCCTTTTATAGGTTGACACAATCGATGACGTCAATCCTACAGCCACACCCCCCTACAGTTGTAAACACACTTCAGGTCACACATAACCCCATCAGCGCCCCCTGTGGTTAACTCCCAAACTGCAACTGTCTTTTCCACAGTAAACAATGCATTTTAAATGGTCCCAAAAATGTGTCAAAATTGTCCAAAGTGTCCGTCATTATGTCGCAGTCAAGAAAAAAATCGTTGATCACCGCCATTAGTAGTAAAAAAATTTTTTTTTATAAAAATGAAATACAACTATCCCCTATTTTGTAAACGCTATAAATTTTGCGCAAACCAACCGATAAACGCTTATTGTGATTCTTTTTACCAAAAATAGGTAGAAGAATACATATCGGCCTAAACTGAGGAACATTTTTTTTTATATATTTTGGGGGATATTTATTTTAGCAAAAAGTAAAAAATATTGATTTTTTTTCAAAATTGTCGTCCCTATTTTTGTTTATAGCACAAAAAATAAAAACCGCAGAAGTGATCAAATACCACCAAAAGAAAGCTCTATTTATGGGAAAAAAAGGACGCCAATTTTGTTTGGGAGCCACGTCGCACGATCGCGCAATTGTCAGTTAAAGCAACGCAGTGCCGAATTGCAAAAAGGGGCACTTCCATTTCCATGAAGGGATGTACTTGGTCAGCAACAATTTTTATGCAGGTGGTATGTGTCAAAGTAATGTCCACATGAATGTCAAGACCAGCAGAACCTTGCCCAAAGCATCACACTGCCTCCGCTGACTTGCCTTCTTCCCATACTGCATCCTGGTGCCATGTTTTCCCCAGGTAAACAATGCACACACCTGGCCGTCCACATGATGTAAGAGAAAACATGGTTCCAGTGGCCAGGTTACCTTCTTCCATTTCTCTGTGGTCCAGGTCTGATGTTCATTAAAGGAGATTTTGGCTGTGCACACGGGTCAGCATGGGCACCTGTCTATGGCTACGTAGGCCTATGCACAACAAACTACAATGCTCATTTTTTCTCCTTTTAACACATCAACTTCAGGGACAACATGTTTATATTATTTGCTGCCTAATCTATCCCACTGACATTCAGAAGCCATTGTAACAAGATAATCAATGTTATTCCCTTAAAGTGGATGTAAACCCCAAAAATATTTTTTTTTTTTGATGTCACAATGTAGAGTATAAGATTTCCTATCATCTGTGCCCAGTCTTGCCACACAGAGTTAATCCAGTGCTGAGTAATCTTCTTTTAAAGTTCAGTGCAAATTAACAGAATTCCAGATAAAAACCTGCCAAATTATAAAGTCCGTTTCTCTGTTATTGCTTTCAGTAACAGGTTATTTACAAATCTAGCTAGGACATGTTTATCATAACAAGAGGTGATCCAAAGTTCATTGTATATTACTAGGATGTGTTATGATGTTATATCACCTCATGTTATTGTAAACAAAACATAACATATGATAAACATGTCCTAGCTAGATATGTAAATAACCTCTCACTCAAAGCAAGAAGAGAGAAAACTGACTTTTTATTTAGGCAGGGTTTTATCTGGAAGGCTGTTCATTTTCACTGAACATAAAAGAGGATTTCTCAGATCTGGATTAACTCTGTGTGGCAAGACTGGGCACAGATGATAGGAAATCTTATACTCTACATCCATGTGGGTTTACATCCACTTTAACCTGTCAGTGATCCTAATACTATGGCTGATCGGGATATATATATATATATATATATATATATATATATATATATATATCACGACTGCATGTTTATCTGTTTGCCTGGGGTTTATTTCAGGTACTAAAAAGGCATACATTTAATTTTTACATAGTGACAACCTGTTATGTAATAGTAGCTAATAAGTGAAATTTTCCCATTCTAATCACAAATACATGTGCCCATCTTCTTTCACATCCTCCTCTGCTTTTCATGAATGCTTAAACAAAAGACGTTGGCTTTGCTTTCTCAATTGGCCGTTTTTTAGAAGGCTGAATGCCTGATATTCTGTAAATATTTGGAAAACACAACATTTCATGCTAAGGTTCCATTCACATATGCACTATATTTTCAAAAGTAATGGGACACCTGCTTTACACACGCATGAACTTTAATGGCATCCCAGTCTTATCTCTGTTTGTGCGGCTGTGTATCTATGCTTAGAATCAGTTATGCATAGATTTTGCTCAGATCCGACTGGCGTAAGTCACTTACACCGTCGGATCTAAGTTGCAATGTTACGCTGGCCGCTAGGTGGCGTTTCTGTCAATTTCTGTGTCGAATATGCAAATGAGTCTGATACACCAATTCCCGAAGGTATTTGCGCCCCGTCGTTGTAGTTTACGTCGTTTACGTAAGCGTAATGTTACCCCTGCTATATGAAGGGTAACTTTGCGTAGGTGATGCGTACGTCATGTTAAGTATGGACGTTGGGTCAGCATCGCTTTTTCCATCATTTACGTTGTTTACGTAAATCGTTCGCGAATAGGGCTTTGCGTTAATTACGTTCACGTCGAAACCAATGTATTTGCGGCGTACTATGGAGCATGCGCACTTGGCTACGTTTACAGCTTGCGCATTCGCAGTTCGTTCCGCGCGGGGGGGAGCGCTTAATTTAAATACAAGACGCCCCCTTTGAATTACGCGGGGTACGCCGGGCCATTTACACTATGCCGCCGCAAATTACAGAGCAAGTGCTTTGAGAATACGGCACTTGCGTCTCTAAGTTGCGGCAACGTGGGGTAAATAGGAAACGCTACGCCGCCGCAGATCTATGAGAATCTGGCCCTTAGTCTGTAGGGTTCAATATTGAGTTGGCCCACCCTTTGCAGCTATACTAGCTTCAACTCTTCTGAGAAGGCTGTCCACGAGGACTTCCTGAATCCTGAATGTTTTATATCATTTTTTTAAATTAAGAGTCTATTTAGAATACTAGATTATGTTTCTAGTTGTGTAATGGAATAGCTTTTAGCATTATATTAATCTATGAACTCATGTTGCCTATAGGCAATATAATGTTTACTTTTATAATGTTTCTTACATTGAGTACAGAGATGCCTCGTTTCCACTGCACTGATCGGGTCGGGTCAGTAATTTTGGAGCGGTTTGGATGGGGCCGGTCTAATCGCGTGAGCATTTCCACTGCAAATCAGACCGTGAGGGACCATTCAGGGTTTAGAAAAAATTCCTAGCGCATCCACCAATCAGTGAGATGCATTTGTAGGTCCGCCCTAACCGAACCGTTCCACTCTCTCTGGTCCCTCATCTGAAGCAGGACCCTTGCTGGTGCGGTACGATTCGGTTTTACGGTACGCTTTCATAATGGAAACACCCAAAATAGCGTACCGTACCGAACCATACCGAACCGATCCGCTCAGTGGAAACGAGGCAAGAGTGTACTGAGTGATTGGTTGTTAACATAATACAGACTTTGTGTACATATCTAAAGATTCTGAGGTTCATCATCCAGTTTTTGCAAGTTTAAATAAATAAAAATGTGATTGTCATTATGATACCTGCATCTATAAACCATTGTACCATGATCAAAGCATATTTAAACCCAGAAACAAAATTTTTAAATATTTCAGCTTATCAGCCCTTAAGAGCCCTTTCAAAATGCCAGCTTTTTTAACCCCCGCTAACGGCCGAATAAAGGGTTAAAAGTGTCCTCAAAGAGCCACTGCCAAGGTGCTTAGCAGGCACTTCGACCACGCTGCCCATTGATTTCAATGGGCAGGGGCGCCACCGTTCTTAAAGCGCCTCAGAGAAGCTGCTTGCAGGACTTTTTTTGACATCCTGTCAGTGCAGTGCCCCAGTGTGAAAGCCCTAGGGCGTTCACACTGGGATTACAAATGAGGCTTTTTTCAGGTGCTTTACAGGCAATATTTTTAGCGCTAAAGCCCCTAAAAAACGTCTCCAGAGTGAAAGGGGTCTTATTTTCATTTGGTGTTCACTCACTATGTTGTATCTATGGAGGAACAGCAATGTCTACCTAGGCTGCTCTTCTGATTTGAACTACGAATATGTATTCCTCCCTGTGACAGACCCGACCTTTTGCCTACTGACGATGGGCCCTGGCTTTTGAGGGGGCTCTATTCTTGGGAATTGTGTGCCTGTGGGGACCCTTGGAGTGGTCTTGCTTCAGGATTCGGGTCCATTTCTCCCTGAAACACACAGACTCTGGGAATCTAGGACCATGATACAGATTTGGGGCATTTGTGCCCAAAGCAGCAATGACAGCTTTAGACTATGAGACTCAGAGTAGATGTTAACTGTTCGCCGACCCGTATGCAGTACATATATGGTGGCAAGGCGGCTCTACTGTGCAGAATCACGTACCTGTACATGATCCTGCACTTCCGGGTCTGGGGCGCGCATGTGTGCCGCTGGCGACCCACTCCCGCTGTAAATGGACATTGCTGCTCCACGTACAGAGGCCTGTGTTCTTGGTAAACTGGTAAACACAGGGCTCTGTACTGTGATTCAGGTGCTCCCTACCTGGAAATACTGGATCATGGACATAGATGTGATCTAGCACAGGGTTGCCACCCTGCTGGAGCAAAAGGCATAGGGCAGTTAGCTAGTAAATTATGATATACCTGCAGGCTATTTGCCGTTTCCCTGAAGCCTGGCAAAGCAACTACCATGCATCTGCTTGCTCCTGCATTGAAGCCAGAGTGTGTGGTTCATTGAGCATGCCCCCAATAGCACAACAGTAAGCACGCTTCCACTTTTACTCAACCTCAAACATGCAGTGTGCACTTCTTACTGCTGTCGCAGCAGCAGCTGAGCGCAACATGTTGTGACAGGGGAGGGAAAGCACACGGCGCTTGTGCAGTTGTGTGAAAGAGGGAGATTGCTCGTTCCTGTGATGCCTGGGGTCTGCTGAACAGATCATCTGACCTTGCTTTTCCGCAGGACCGAATGGTAGTTTTCTGAGCAACCTTCATGGAAGTGGTGCTTGGCCTACAGGTTTATCCTTTAAACCCTTCACCCTGACCCTATGCAAATTTGCGTTTCATGGCTTGAAGGGGTTATTCCGGAGTGATGCCTGCAGCTTTTTTAAATCGGGTGATTGGCTCTTTAGTGATAACAACCAATGCGGCTAAAAGCCGCTTAACTGTCATCCTAAAGGAGCTGGAGGGGACATTGTTCCCTTCCACGCTCTTCCCAGGTCTCCCGGGAGACCCGAGCCACTAGCCAGTGCATCCGCCAGGTAGGCTGAGACCCATATGAAGCCGGATTCGGCTCCGAACGGTCTCCAATTTAATATCACATAAGTGACGTCATGACGTTACTTCGGGTTTACTCGGCTGCCAAGGGCACTGATTTAAAAGAAAGTACAGGATTCAGAATTGCAGTTTTTGACATTCTGAATACTTTTAAGTGCAAAGGCGGATCTTTTGGACCCCCCCTGTAACTGCCTATTACTGTCACAAGTGATGTTTACGTTCCTTATGACAGCAATGAAAGTGATCGGATTTTTTAAAGGGACAATGTAAAAAAATAAAAATAAAAATTTAAAGCGCCCGTGCATGCGTGCTCGCACAGCAAAGAAAAGTGGCGCCCGTAAATGTAAGAATAGTTCAAATCACACATGTGAGATGTCATCATAATTGTCAGAATGAGAGCAATAATTCACATTTCTAGCACCAGACTGCCTCTGTAACTCTAACTTGGTAACTGTAAAAAAAATGTTTAAAGTGTCGCCTATGGAGATTTTTAGGTATGCGCAATTTCAAATCATGACATGTTACATATCTATTTACTCTTCGTTACGTTATCTTTTACATTATGCAAAAAAATTGGGCTAATTTTACTGTTTCGATTTTTTAATTTATGAACGTGTATTTTTTTCTCAAAAAAATACGTTTGAAAGACCGCTGCGCAAATACCATGTGACATAAAATATTGTAACAGTCAACATTTTATTCCCTAGGGTCTCTGCTAATATATATATATATATATATATATATATATATATATATATATATTGTGACAAAGTCGTAGAAATAGCGATAATGTTATGCAGCAAAGTCGCTGATCTTAAGCAATAAATATGGCTTTATTGCACTGAAAAATAAATAATACAAAACAAAATGGCCTACTCCAATTTAGGAGGCTAACTGACAGTAGTGTCCCTCACTACACTGTACTGGAGGGGCTATTCCGGCCTCCAGTATAAAACAAACAGAATACCAGTCCAAAATAAACAAATCTATGACAGACCTTGTTCCTTCCATGCAGACAGTTTCCAACCTGTCCGTCCAGCTCAGCATACCTCTCACACTGAGCTCTCACTTCCCATTTCCCTACCAGGTGACTGTTAATTAATAGGGGGAAGAGAGGAGGTTTACCTGTTGGCCAGGCTTAACCCCTTCCAGGGCAGGGAAAACTGACCTTTCCAGCCTCTCACTGAATACACAACACCCCCATGGTTCTATGCTTCTGAATCCAACAAGGTTTTACCAATTTACTGGCTACCAAAGTCAGGGCACTGCCAGAGTCCACCAGGGCCACTGTCTCTTGTTTGTCCAGCAGGACAGGTACTCGGAAGGTATGTCCCCCTTCTACCAGGCCTGCTAAACAAATGAGCCCACAAAAGTCAGAGGAATCTTCCCCTAGTCCACACTGCATTGCCTCAGGAAGATTGGGGCATCTCGCCCTGACATGTCCTTTGGCGCCACACTCAAAACAAGTTATGGAGTTTCTCCTAGGGTGGTCCTCTTTCCCAGGGTTTTGACTTCTAAAGTCAGGTTTGGAGAAACGGGCCCCGGATCCGAAGTCTGCTTCCACTCCACTCCTCCGGCCTCCTGGTCTCTGTATTTTCCCGATCGTCCTAGAGAGAGATCGGTCCAAACTTTTGGTAGATAGGTACAGCTCCACTTGTGCGACCATACTATCACAGTCCAGGGGATTTCCCTGAGTGACCCACTCCCGGAGGCCATTTGGAAGCTCTCTCACGTAACGGTCCAGTACAAGCGCTTCTATAATCTGTGCAGGGGTTTGAGTCTCTGGTTTGAGCCACTTCCGCGCCAGATGAATTAAATCGAACATCTGGGATCTTGGCGCTTTTCCTTCTTTAAACCTCCAGTTGTAGAAACGCTGGGCCCTCACTGTGGAAGTCACCCCTAAGCGAGCCAGGATCTCTCCTTTCAGTTTGGGATAGTCTGCAGCAGCCACCTCATCCAGATCAAAATAGGCTTTCTGTGATTCTCCCAGGAGGAAGGGTGCAATGATTCCAGCCCACTGTTCCGGGGCCCAGCCTTCTCGGGTAGCGGTCCGTTCGAACGCCAGTAGGTAAGTCTCCACATCATCATCCGGGGTCATTTTCTGCAGACAGCTGCTGGCACGTATTTGGCTTACCCCCCTTGCTGGTGGGTTAGAAGACCCTTGGGTAGTCATGTGATCCAGGGTTGCTTTGAGAACAGCATGGTCTGACTTTTGTGCTTCAGCTAGCTGTCTATTAGTTTCTTGTTGTGCTGCAGCTGAGGCCGCTATCTGTCTATTAGTCTCTTGTTGCGCTGCAGCTACCTGTCTATTAGTTTCTTGTTGTGCTGCAGCTGAGGCCGCTATCTGTCTATTAGTCTCTTGCTGCACAGAGACCGCTTGTAACAGGGCTTTCACAATATCTTCCATTTTCTGGGTCCTGTACCTTTAAGGCCACTGTAACTGTACATTGACCGGTACCACAGCAAACATCCCACTTCTGACCACCACTTGTGACAAAGTCGTAGAAATAGCGATAATGTTATGCAGCAAAGTCGCTGATCTTAAGCAATAAATATGGCTTTATTGCACTCAAAAATAAATAATACAAAACAAAATGGCCTACTCCAATTTAGGAGGCTAACTGACAGTAGTGTCCCTCACTACACTGTACTGGAGGGGCTATTCCGGCCTCCAGTATAAAACAAACAGAATACCAGTCCAAAATAAACAAATCTATGACAGACCTTGTTCCTTCCATGCAGACAGTTTCCAACCTGTCCGTCCAGCTCAGCATACCTCTCACACTGAGCTCTCACTTCCCATTTCCCTACCAGGTGACTGTTAATTAATAGGGGGAAGAGAGGAGGTTTACCTGTTGGCCAGGCTTAACCCCTTCCAGGGCAGGGAAAACTGACCTTTCCAGCCTCTCACTGGTGTACATACAATCGTGTACCCTGTAACAATATATATATATATATATATATATATATATATATATATATATATATATGAATAAATGAATGAAAACTTATATAGCGCAGCACATGCAAACTTAATCGCCTCTGGGCGCTTGTTGTTCCTGTCTCCTTTGGTATCAAAAGAGATGAGTCTTGATCTTTCTCCTGAACGCTAAATGATTCTCCTCCAACCGAATACTGGTTGGTAAAGCGTTCCATAGTCTGGGACCTTGGACCGCGAATCTTCTTTCTCCCTTGGACTTGTAGTTGGCTTTCGGTATCTGTAGCAGATTTTGATTGGTGGATCGCAGAACGCGATTGGGGTTATGAGCTTTTATTTTTTCGCATAGATAATGGGGAGCATTCCCATGGATACATCTATGCGTTAGACAGAGTGCTTTAAAAGTGACCCTGTCTTGTACTGGCAACCAGTGAAGTGCTCTCAGTGAAGGTGAGATTGATTCCCAAGGTTTTTTTCCAGTCATAAGTCTGGCGGCCGTATTTTGAACGACTTGTAGACGAGCGATTTGGTACTTGGGGAGTCCGAGGTAAAGGGCATTTGCATAGTCCAATCTGGAGTTTACAATTGCTCCCACCACGACCGCCAAGTCTTCCTTGGGAATAAAAGGAGTAAGCCTACGTAGTAGGCGCAGCAGATGGTGAGATCCGCTGACTACTGACCCTATTTGTGCGTCCATTGTCATGTAGGAGTCAAAGATGACCCCAAGACTTTTGACTTTGTCGCTAGGGGTGATGATTTTGCCCAGAATGGGCGGGGGGGTCCAGGTTGTTGCAGGTTGATTCATACGCTTGGCGCTTGGGAGAAGTTCTGTTTTCGCTCCGTTGAGTTTAAGATAACTCTTTGTCATCCAGTCCTCTATCAAAGAGAGGCATGTCTCTAGATTGAGGTGATGATCCTTTTTCTTGCAAATGCGGAAATACAGTTGCGTGTCGTCTGCATATGAGTGGTAAAGCAGTTTTTGGCTGCTAATAATCTCAAAAAGAGGGCGAAGATAGATGTTGAATAACATTTTATATATATTTATATAAAATGTTTGGGGGCGCTAAGTAATTTTCTAGCAAAAAATATGGATATTAACATGTAAGCAACGCATGTCAGAAATAGGCTTGGACGTGAAATTGTTAAAACAAACTATTTTATCTTTTAAAATAAATACAATTTTCTCTGCTATACAATGTTGTTTTTTTTAAAAGATATATATAATACTGGGGCCCTTTTATTGCACAGTAAAGTTTAATAGAAAGGTGAATTAACCCGTTAAAAATTGTTCCCCAAGAACAAAAAGAATGTGGCAAAATACATCATCAATTCATAAATTATATACAGTCATATAAATGATTAAGTACACCCTGTGGAAATTGTTGATGTTTTTAAAATATTTGAAAAGGCAAACATTCGATCTTTGTTCAAACAGATAAAGATGATATACTTGAATAAAAACACAAGAAAAGGTACCCTTTAATCCAGGGGTCTTCAAACTATGGCCCTCCAGGTGTTCAGGAACTACAATTCCCATCATGCCTAGTCATGTCTGTGAATGTCAGAGTGTTGCAATGCCTCATGGGATTTGTAGTTCTGTAACAGCTGGAGGGCCGTAGTTTGAGGATCCCTGCTTTAATCCTTTATTTAAGAAAGTATTAATAGATGGAATGCCATACTGTGGAAATCATAGTGTCACCCTTAACATCTGAAGCTGGCATTGCTGTCTGTAACAAAAATTACTTTTTGTACGCATTTTGTATACCTGCCCATTAGTTTCTAACATCGACTAAGTGAATTTTTTTTACCATTTTCTTTGTGCCGAATTCCATCTGTTGCAAGGTTTTTGTGGATTTTCTTGCATTAACTGCATGCTCTAAATCCCAGGATTTTCAGGGGGATCAAATGAGGGTTTTAAATAGGGTAGTCAATAACCCTCTATTTCTTCTATTTGAGCCTTTCTATGGTGGATTTGCTAGTGTGCTTCAGATCATTATTGTGTCATTGTCACCCATTTCTGGTTCAAAAAATGGGTGGTCTCACATTCTCATCAAGCACACTTTGATAAGATGCAGAGAATACTGTATATAGTTGACTCAATAACTGCAATTTTCCCAGACTCAAAAAGCAGTAAAGCAACCCAAAACCATAACCAAGAAGATGTTAAAAACTGCCGTGATGTGGTGCTTCCGAATCGCTTTTCAGGCGTTTTCGAACGCGGCCTATTTATTACAATGGGCAGGGACGTGTGGGGAGCGCTTTATACAGCGCTCCCAATCTGCCCCAAAGATGCTGCTGCAGGACTTTTCCGAACCTCCCACAAGCGCACTGCCCCAGTGTGAAAGCATCCAATGCAGAGAATGTGAGGCAGTTTTCAGGCGCTATTACTAGCGCTGAGGCTGCATTTACACCTGAGCGTTTTGTTGCCTGAAGCATGAAGCACCAAAATGCTAGAGGGGAAAAAATACATTTTTCTCCACTCCAAAACGTCTGACGCCGAACACCTGAAGCTCGAATTGAGCGTTTTTCTGTTTTTAACATTGGTGACCCTAGACCTGTCCAAAATCATGGTAAAAAACACCACGAAAAATCGCAGTAAAAAACGCTGCAAATATCGCGGCAAAACGTGGTAAAAAAACGCCGCAAAATTGCGGCAAAACGCTACGCTCAGGTGTGAATGCAGCCTAAAGCACCTGAAAACTGCCTCAGTGTGAACGGGGTCCAAGTACGACCTCAGGGTTTCTACCCCCCAGACTCCCTTCTTAGGCTGCATTCACACCTGAGCGTAGCGTTTTGCCGTGATTTTGCATAGTTTTTTACCGCGTTTTTTCGCGACAATTGCAGTGTTTTTTACTGCGATTTTGGACAGATCTAGGGTCACCAATGTAAAAAACAGAACAACGCCCAAATACGCTCAATTCAAGCGACAAAAAAGGGTCCAGTACTTGTTTGAGCTTCAGGCGTTAGGCCGCGTACACACGATCGAATCTATCTGCTGGAAACGGTCCGATGGACCGTTTCAGCAGACAAATTTGATCGTGTGTACGGGCGGACAGACGGGTTTTTCCAGCAGACAGATTTGAAAGTATGCTTTAAAATCTGTCTGCTGGGAACCCGTCCGTCCGACATGTCTGCTGGTTAGTACGCTAACCAGCAGACATATCTGCCCGCACATTTGTCGAATGGATTCGACGCATGCGTGGAAGTTGTTTACTTCCTGGTGCGGTGACGTGGCGGCGTCAACGTCATCGCCACGTCACCGTGCTGTCTGCCGGTGGGGATTTTGGTTTGATCGTGTGTACAGCGGTCAAACCAAAATAGCCCAGCAGACAAATCCGATCAAATCGGTCTGTCAGACCGATTTGAACGGATTTATTTGGTCGTGTGTACGCGGCCTTAGGCGTCAGGCGTTTTGGAGTGGAGATGTGAACCATCTCAATTGAGAATAATGTATTTTTCCCCTCTAGCGTTTTGAAGCTTCATGCTTCAGGCGACAAAACGCTCAGGTGTGAATGCAGCCTAAAAATTGGCAATGCTATCCAGTGGCCAAACGAGCCTTGAAATCGAACCTGTACAGGAAAAATCACTAATTGGACTTGTCAGTAAGCAAAAAGAAAAAAAGTTCCTTTAGAGCCACTGTTAGCTGTCATATAGAGGGGATCTTTGCCTGGTTGTGACAGTAATAACATAAAAATAAATAACATGGAATTAAGTAAACCAAAAATCATAGATTTACACATGCAGTACCATAACAAATATATTCATGTTTCAGCATATGCCAACTATTTTTATTATCGCCTACCCACAATTCAGTAGTGTACACAATTTTATAGATCCCTGTGTTATGACTAGCTTTATACAGTTTTACTTGTTACATGTCACTGAAATTGTGTAATTTATATTTTATTGGATGCATCTAATAACAGGCGTTATGTCATTTCTAATAAAATTACAAGTTTGACAAACATTTGTAGGAGTATTGTGGGATGTAAAAAAACATGATATACTAAACTTTCATTTCTTTAGTGGTTAAAGTGGATGGAAACCCTCACATATACTAAGTGAAGCTAACAGCTTTAGATGATACACAGAGATTAAACAAATCTTGCTTGTCCCCTCCCCTTTCCTGACATGCCAGGCTGCATGCTCTAAAATTTGGGGCGTGGTGTTCTGCTTAAAATTTCATTCCATACCAGACCCAAAGGGCCTGGTATGGGCTGGGGGGGAACCCCCGCCGTTTTTTTCTTTCTTTTTTTTACAGACACTTTTTTTTTTTTTTTTTTTTTATCCACAAAGATTTTATTAAGACATAAATGGTGACAACAGAACAAGTCAAATAGTTACATCAACATGTAATACAAGAGCATATATGAGGATCTATATCTTAATGTGTACAATAGGGGTATAGGCAGAGATCGCACAGCCTTAAGCAAATAACAATCTCACATTCAATGGCAATATATAAATTGCGGGGGCAATGCCCAATACAGGTGTACATTAAAGAAGTCTACTAGTGCCCCAAGAATACATACGACGTAAAAGGTTTGTACATCAATCTATTAGCCCAGATCTCTTGTCAGCCTAACCCCGACCCATACCTGTCACATGGGTCCTCCCACATGGAAGGGGATGAGTGAGGGAGTGGGCTCAAGACCACCCCGTCCTCCAAACCCTCCATCCTCGAATGGAAAGAGGCCTTAAAGAAAGAGGCCACAGGAAAAAAGAGAGAGAAGAAGAGGAAGGGGGGGGGGGGAGAAGAGAAAAAAAAAAAGGGGGGGGGGGTTGAGGAGAGGGTATCAAGTCATACCCTAATGGGGGGTTAAGCGGGGAGGCCCGCCACCCCCGCCGTCTATAGTTCATTGAAAAATGCACAGGTCAATGGTATTAAAGACCAGCGGACATCAGACAGGTATATTCGCTGCATCCTGATCCAGTCTAATTCCGTGTAAGAGTATGGTAGTCAGCTGTGTTTCTGAATTCACACCACTCACTCCAGACTCCAGTGAACTTTGGAATGTCATCTTGAGCAATACATATCAGCTCCTCCATCGCTGCAATCTGGTTCCTTTTTTTTTTTTATTATTCAGATGTCAGCGAGGAAACCCATTGACAGCTGATGTTTTTTTAGGACATTGCGGCCAGGTTCCCGGACCCGCTCTTTAGCAACCAGCTTAAACTGCACCCTGATTGGGCAAAGCTTTGCCCAATCAGGGTGCAGAATGCAATGTGCAGTGCTCAGTGCATTGCAGGGTGTTTATCGGGGCGAACCCTCTGCAAATCTGCTCTCATGCTCGGTCCGAACCGTTCACCCATCCCTACTAATAGCGGAACGAAGCACCAAAGAAAAATTACACTAGGAGCTTTGGAGAGAGATAAGTAAACACTACAGATATACAATGCTGGGAAAAAGTAATTGCCCCCTTTCTAATTTTTTATTTATTTTTTGCCTATTTGTCACACTTAAATGGCTCAGATCATTAGATTTTATTTTTACACAAAGATAACCTGAGTAAATACAAAAATGCAGTTTTCAATGATGGTTTAATTTATTAAGGCAAAAAAGCGGTCTAAACCTGCCTGGCTTTATGTGAAAAAGTAATTGCCCCCTAAACCGAATAACTGGTTGTGCCACCCTTGGCGGCAGCAACTGCAACTGCAATCAAGTGTTTGTGATAACTGGCAATCAGTCTTTCACATTGCTGTTGAGCAATTTTGGCACACTCTTCTTTGCAGAATTGTTTTAATTCAGCCACATTGAAGTGTTTTCCAGCATTAACAGCCTGTGTTAGGTCATGATACAGCATCTAATTAGGATTTAAGTCCAGGCTTTGACTAGACCACTCCAAAACCTACATTTTGGAGGTGGACTTGCTGTTGTGTTTTGGATCATTGTCCTGCTGCATAACCCAAGTGCACTTGAGCTTGAGGTCACAAACTGATGGGCAGACATTCTCCTTAAGGATTTTCCGGTAGAGCTCAGAATTCATAGTTCCATCAATTATGGCAAGTTGTTCAGGTCCAGAAGCTGCAAAGCAGCCCCAGACCATCACACTACCACCATGTCTGACTGTTGGTATGATGTTCTTGTTATGAAAGGCTGTATTAGTTTTATTCCAGATGTAACGGGATGTATCGGACGCACACCTTCCAAAAAGTTATTTTTTTTTCTCATCAGTCCACAGAATATTTGCCTAAAAGTCTTGGGGATAATCTAGATGTTTTTTGGTAAATGTGAGATGAGCCTTTGTGTTCTTTTTAGTCAGCAGTGGCTTTGGCCTTGGAACTCTCCCATGGGTGCCATTTTTGCCCAGTCTCTCTTTCTTATTGTTTAATCATGAACACTCATCTTACCTGAGGCAAGTGAGGCCTGCAGTTATTTAGATGATGTTCTGGGTTCTTTTACGACCTCCTGGATGAGTCGTCATCATGCTCTTGAGTAATTTTTGTAGGCCCACCACTCCTGGGAAGGTACACCACTGTTCCAAGTTATCTCCATTTGTGGGTAATAGCTCTCCCCCCGTATTTCAGTGGAATTCCAGAACTTTAGAAATGTCTTTGAAACCCTTCCTAGACCGATACATGTAAGTTTCTAATCTGTTCTTGATTATTTTTAGATTGTGGCATGATGTGTGGCTTTTTGTGATCTGTCAGCATGCTTCACTTTGTCAGACAGTTTCTATTGATGTGATTTCCTAATTCCACAGGTCTGGCAGTAACTAGGTCTGGGTGTGGCAAGTGAAATTTAAGGCTGGCCATACGTTATACAAATTTCTTGTAAAACTTTTCTTTAGAGTTACCTAAATCATATAATATGAGGTCACACCTAAACACTTTCAATTTATATACAATCAGGCAGGCCCTTGCACTACATAGTTGAAGGTAAATCTAAAGAAAATTAAGAAAATGGTATGGTGAATGGCCAGCTTAACTCAGCTTTCCAAAAAAATGTGGTTAATTACAGCATAATTCAGCATGGAAGGGGAAAATTACTTTTTCACATAAGGCCAGGCAGGTTTGAACAGCTTTTTTCTCCTAATAAATAAAATAATAATTTAAAAACTGCATCTTGGATTTACTCGGGTTATCTTTGTGTAATATTAAAATTAGTTTGATGATCTGAATCATTTAAGTATGAGAAATATGCAAAATAAAATAAAAAATCAGGGGGAAAATACTTTTTCACAGCACTGTACAGTATATGCTTTGCTCAGATTCCATGACTGAGGTTTACAACCACTTTAAGTCTGCAGTGTGTTTTATTCGTAAACATGAATATATGGAAAACTCAGTCACCTAGGGCAGAAAACATTAGTATAATTACAGTATCAAATAAATTAAACTTGTAACAAAAACAATTTACAGGCAGCAATAAATTAGTATCGGGGGAACTTTAATAGTCAACAGCAACTGAAAGCAATGAACAGACTGCCCTCTAATAATACAGTATCATTTATACTGACATAGTATAGTATCATATTTACTGACATAAAAAGGTCTCATAAATAAACATAATTATATTACAATAAACATGATGAATATGATTATGTAGCTCTGCAAATTCCAAAAACCAATGTGATGTACCTTTGTATGATTAGCATTTTAGACTTTTTCTTTTTCGCTGGGAAATAAATAATGAAAGGGAAAGCTTTGAGTGACATGTAGAATTTTATAATTGGAGGAAGTAAAAGTATGTGGTATCTCAAGAGGAAGCAATTATTGTTTTCATGCTAGTGTACTTTCTTTGTTATTTTCATAAATAAACATGTATAAATAAGTGTGTGTGTGTATATATATATATATATATATATATATATATACAGTGCGGAAAATAAGTATTTGAACTCCCTGCTATTTTGCAAGTTCTCCCACTTGGAAATCATGGAGGGGTCTGAAATTGTTATCGTAGGTGCATGTCCACTGTGAGAGACATAATCAAAAAAAAAAAATTCCAGAAATCACAATGTATGATTTTTTTAACTATTTATTTGTATGATACAGCTGCAAATAAGTATTTGAACACCTGAGAAAATCAATGTTAATATTTGGTACAGTAGCCTTTGTTTGCAATTACAGAGGTCAAACGTTTCTTGTAGTTTTTCACCAGGTTTGCACACACTGGAGGAGGGATTTTGGCCCACTCCTCCACACAGATCTTCTCTAGATCAGTCAGGTTTCTGGGCTGTCGCTGAGAAACACGGAGTTTGAGCTCCCTCCAAAGATTCTCTATTGGGTTTAGGTCTGGAGACTGGCTAGGCCACGCCAGAACCTTGATATGCTTCTTACAGAGCCACTCCTTGGTTATCCTGGCTGTGTGCTTCGGGTCATTGTCATGTTGGAAGACCCAGCCTCGACCCATCTTCAAAGCTCTAACTGAGGGAAGGAGGTTGTTGCCCAAAATCTCGCAATACATGGCCCCGGTCATCCTCTCCTTCATACAGTGCAGTCGCCCTGTCCCATGTGCAGAAAAACACCCCCAAAGCATGATGCTACCACCCCATGCTTCACAGTAGGGATGGTGTTCTTGGGATGGTACTCATCATTCTTCTTCCTCCAAACACGGTTAGTGGAATTATGACCAAAAAGTTCTATTTTGGTCTCATCTGACCACATGACTTTCTCCCATGACTCCTCTGGATCATCCAAATGGTCATTGGCAAACTTAAGACGGGCCTTGACATGTGCTGGTTTAAGCAGGGGAACCTTCCGTGCCATGCATGATTTCAAACCATGAGGTCTTAGTGTATTACCAACAGTAACCTTGGAAACGGTGGTCCCAGCTCTTTTCAGGTCATTGACCAGCTCCTCCCGTGTAGTCCTGGGCTGATTTCTCACCTTTCTTAGGATCATTGAGACCCCACGAGGTGAGATTTTGCATGGAGCCCCAGTCCGAGGGAGATTGACAGTCATGTTTAGCTTCTTCCATTTTCTAATGATTGCTCCAACAGTGGACCTTTTTTCACCAAGCTGCTTGGCAATTTCCCCGTAGCCCTTTCCAGCCTTGTGGAGGTGTACAATTTTGTCTCTAGTGTCTTTGGACAGCTCTTTGGTCTTGGCCATGTTAGTAGTTGGATTCTTACTGATTGTATGGAGTGGACAGGTGTCTTTATGCAGCTAATGACCTCAAACAGGTGCATTTAATTTAGGATAATAAATGGAGTGGAGGTGGACATTTTAAAGGCAGACTAACAGGTCTTTGAGGGTCAGAATTCTAGCTGATAGACAGGTGTTCAAATACTTCTTTGCAGCTGTATCATACAAATAAATAGTTAAAAATTCATAAATTGTGATTTCTGGAATTTTTTTTTTGATTATGTCTCTCACAGTGGACATGCACCTACGATGACAATTTCAGACCCCTCCATGATTTCCAAGTGGGAAAACTTGCAAAATAGCAGGGTGTTCAAATACTTATTTTCCGCACTGTATATATATATATATATATATATATATATATATATATATATATATATATATATATATAAGGTGGACACACACAGCAATAAAAATTGACAGTTGTTCAAATCCATTGCCCCTCTATCCAAAAAGAAAAAGAAAAAAGTTTTCCTTTTAGTTTTACTTTAACACATACATGCTAAATCCAAATTGATTTATCATGTATGTGTAGCGTCACCCCCCGAAAGGGCCGCTGGATTAATAATGGGATCGGCAGATTAAGTTACCCTTGCTTGGTCTAGGGGTGCATCGGAGTCAGTAAGTAGTAATTGAGTGTCCACACAGTCAATAAAGATTTTCTCAATGCTTTAATTCCAGGCCAACATAGCCAAACATCAACTCGGTGAAAGGAGAATAGGTTGATGAGGAAATAGAGATTCTCCATGTCAGGCCTGGATATATGTACAGCAAAATCAGCCCCTTGAAAGATACAGTTTTGCACACGTCACCACTTTAAATGCTGACTGGGAGGAACAGGTCTCTCTCACTGACCCGGCTCTAGGCCTCTGCCACAGGCCAGTGTAGTCTAGAAAGTTTGTAAAGGTCCGAATAGAGCAAATCCTCCCAGTAGTTATCTCAGCACAGATCACCGGGTGACAGCAGAGCGTACCAGTCTATGGCCCGGGCGCCGGATCCTCTCTACGGCATCGGAAACCCAGTAAGTCACTGGGGTCCCTTTAGTTTCATCCCAGACCGAGACTCAGCAAGGCCTGGAAGCTTGGCCAGGTGGGCCACGCCGGCAGGGTCCATGGATGCGCACACCCTGAAGGTGGGTGCCGCATCCCGATTCCGGGACCCCTGCGCAGGAGAAGGCAAGAAGAACCCCAAACACATGACCTCCATCACAGATATACCCCTCCCCAGCATGTCCAGCGGGGAAAAACCCTTTCCAATTGGCTGTTGTGGAAGACTCCATCCGCCAGAAATCCCTCTGGCTCCCACTGCCGGCCAAAGATGATAGTCACATCCCCAGAATGCAGTCAGAGCCAGTGTACCTTTCCAGAATGACACAGGTCATTAACCTGAACAAATCACGACCGGGAGCAATGTAACACTCCCAGTCAACGTAGTGCCCATGCTGGAAGCAAGGGGGCGCTACATATGTGTTATTGTATATTTTTTCATAACTTTCTATTGATTTCATGTATGTTAAATTTGTGAGTGGGTGTGGGATTTAAATGAACAACACAAAATCGTTTGCACTTTACAGAAAGTAAACATCATGTCCTTGATGTTGATGTGTTGAAAGGTGAAAAAATGGGCAATCCTAAGGATTTGAGTGACTTTGTTAAGGGCCAAATTGTAAAGCCTAGATGACTAGGTCAGAACATTTCCAAAACTGCAGCTCTTATGGGATGTTCCGGGTCTGCATTGGTCAGGACCCACCAAAAGTGGTCCAAGGAAGGAAAATTGGCAAACCATGGTCATAGGCAGCTATAGCTCATCAAATGTAGCAAAGGCCGGCCCATGTTATCTGATCTAATAGGAGAGCTACCCTAGCTCAAATTGCTGGTCATTCTGGGTCCAATAGATAGGTAGGTGTCAGAACACAAAGTGCATCTCAGTTTATTGTGTGTGGGGCTGCATGATCGCAGACCGGTCAGGATGCCCATGCTGACCCATATCCAGTGTGCATCAGAAATGGACCACGGAGAAATGGAATTAGGTGACCTGATCTGATGAGTTCAAGAAACATTTGAGGAACACGACGAGTTTGAGGTGTTGTGTATTTGGGCACAATAGATTGTGGAAAATGTGGTTACTTAGGAGGGGAAGTGGTAACACTGTTTGTACTTTTATTCATGGGTTCCCTTCAGCCACAGCTACAAGTATCCTTTATATGGTGGGAGAAGTGGCCGCAGCAGCCCAATATTACTGTGATGGTAAGCATACACTTGTGAAACACCATTCATTTACCATTCATTTCTTTCTCATAAATATTTAAGGATGGGGAAAACAAAACTTTATGCCATTTCTCATCTGTGAGCTAAGCATTTAGCATCATTGAGGGGAACGTACTACTAACAATAATATAGCATTATGAGAATTGCCTGGAGTAATAAATCTGATACAGTATTCTGGCTATATTGTTCAGCAGTCCCAGGTGACACTGTACAGAATCAGGAGAGGTTGTTAGTGTAAATATATAGTGCTTTCCATGGCAACTGACATAAGATAGACAGAGTACTTTGGTTTATAGCAGAAGTATAACAGGAATACAGGCCTCTATAGCTCCTTGCATGCCTTACCCCATGTGTGCTGTCATTCCTGTCCAGCTCAGCATTCATCAGTTATTATTCCAGGTAGAGCAGATCATTTTAACTCATTACAGGTACATCTGGTAATTTTCCTGTTGTACAGAAAGGTGAAATGTAATTTGTTCCACAGGGAAGAATGAATAATTGAACATGGGCTTCTAATTACCACAATTCTCCTGCCAATATCTGTCTTTGCTATTAGTTATTCCTTAAATCATTGTTGAGAAAGACACACCTAGGAAGAAAAGTATGCAGAATGACATAAAGAGCAAAGTCATACTAAGAAACCAGTAAAAAATATATATTTATAGTGATTGTAAAGCTTTTTTTTTTTTTAAAAATAACAAACGTATACTTACCTCCTCTTTGCAAGGGTTCCCCCACGACCCTCCTCCTCCTCTTCTTGAGTGCCCCCACGGAGAGTCGCATTCCATGGGGGGTACTTGTGCAGGCGCGCTCTCGAGTCCAGCTGCTGCGTTCCATTGACACAGACAGCAGGACTCGGCCCTGCCTCCTGGCTCCCGTGTCACTGGATTTGATTGACAACAGCGGGAGCCAATTGCTCCTGCTGCAAATCCATCCAATGAGGACCCGGGGCTACGGCTGGAGCTGCTGTGCTCGTCGCTGGAACGATCGGGTTCAGATAAGAAAAAGAGGGGCTCTGAGGGGGTGCTGCAGTACAAAAGGTTTTTCACCTTGATGCATAGAATGCATTAAAGTGAGAAACCATGAGGGTTTACAACTCCTTTAATTAGCTTTTTTCTAAGCAAGGCTTTGTGCCTAAGGCTGCATTCACACCTGAGCGTAGCGTTTTGTCATGATTTTGCAGCGTTTTTTACCGCAATTTGTCGCTGCGTTTTTTACCGCGATTTTGGACAGGTCTAGGGTCACCAATGTAAAAACAGAAAAACTCCCAAATACACTAAATTCGAGCGACAAAAAAAGATCCAGAACTTGTTTGAGCTTCAGGCATTCGGCGTCAGGCGCTTTGGAGTGGAGATGTGAACCATCTCCTTTGAGAATAATGTATTTTTTCCACTCTAGCATTTTGGAGCTTCATGCTTCAGGCGACAAAACGCTCAGGTGTGAATGCAGCCTAAATTGGCACCAGTGCAATTGTAGAAACAGCAATACATCCTGTGTGGTGTTCCTATGCCTTTGTCTGACTGGTGTATGTACCAAGATACACATCATCTTCTCGTTAAGTAGCCAATCCTCTTCATCAGCACATGATGGCTAAACAGATATCAACTACAATGGATATAAATATCTAAACACCCCTGTTAAAGTGGAGTTCCACCCATTTTTTTATGTTTGTCTGTGCTGCATGCCCTAATCTCATAGTGTTCAGAATGGACAATTTTTATTTATTTTGATGCTTGTAAATACCTTTATTTTGTAGTCCTTTATTACATTATTAGCCTAGGCCAGGGGTAGGCAACCTCGGCCCTCCAGCTGTGATGAAACTACAAATCCCATCATGCCTCTGCCTCTAGGAGTCATGCCTGTGATTGTCAGGGTCTTCCAATGTCTCATGGGACTTGTAGTTTCAAAACAGCTGGAGAGCCGAGGTTGCCTACCCCTGGCCTAGGCTATTAAGTCACAAGACTATTTGCAAGGGTTCCTGGGATAGGCATCATGTTTCCCAGTAGTCCTTGCAAACCTGACTGAAACCTATTACATTTCTTGTGCAGCACTGAGCATGTGCGAGATATGCAAGGCTGAAATCCAGGAAGTCATACAGTCTGGCTTCATGATGCCCACACTTAAGATGGCCACGGTCTATTTCTAGATTATAAACTAAATCTAAATGCTGTAACAACCTAACAAAACGGACCTTCGTTTACAGACTAACTTTACTAGAATACATTAAGCTTGTGTATTACAGGGGTATTTATATTTAAAAAGTGAAATTGTGGTTGGAACTCCCCTTTAAAATATCAGGTTTCTGTGATGTAAAAAAATTAGACAAAGATCAATCATTTCAAAATGTTTTCCAACTTTAACCACTTAAGACCCGGACATTTACACAGATAAAAGACCCAAGGTGTTTTTACAATTTGGCACTGCTTTAACTGGTAATTGTGCGGTCATGCAATGTTGTACCGAAACAAAATTTGCGTCCTTTTCTTTACACAAATAGAGCTTTCTTTTGATGGTAATCGATTGCCTCTGCGATTTTTATTTTTTGCGATATAAACGAAAAAATACCAATTTTTTTTTTTTTTAATTTTCAAAACTTTGTGACAAAAAGCGAGATCTGAAAAATACTCACCATACCTCTCAGCAAATAGCTTGGGGTGTCTACTTTCCAAAATGGGGTCATTTGAGGGGGCTTTGTGCTATCTGGACATTCCATGGCCTCCGAAACTGTGATAGATAGTGAGGAGTGAAATCAAAAATTTACACCCTTAGAAAGCCTGAAGGGGATGATTGGTTTTTGGGGTACTGTACGCGGCTGGGCTCCCAAAAAGTCTCACACATGTGGTATCCCCGTACTCAGGAGAAGCAACAGAATGTATTTTGGGGTGTAATTCCACATATGTCCATGGCATGTTTGAGCAATATTTCATTTATTGACAACTTTGCGCAAAAAAAAAAAATATTTTTTTTTCCCGCAACTTGTGTCAAAATATAAAATATTCCATGGACTCGACATTCCTCTCAGCAAATAGCTTGGGGTATCTACTTTCCAAAATGGGGTCATTTTGGGGGGTTTTGAATTGTCCTGGCATTTTATGCACAACATTTAGGCCTCGTACACACTATCGGACATATCCGATGAAAACGGTCCGCGGACCATTTCCATCGGATATGTCCGATCAGGAGTTTGATCCGATGGCGTGTACACACCATCGGATCAAATTCCCCGCCGCCGGACGGCGCGGTGACGTGGCGGTGACGCGGCGGTGACGTTGACGCCACCACGTCACCGCCACGTCACCGCACCAGGAAGTTAAACACTTCCGCGCATGCGCCGAATCCATTCGGCGGCGGCGGTGGGGGACGACATGTCTGCTGGTAAGTGTACTAACCAGCAGACATGTCGGGCGGACAGATTCCCACCGGATAGATTTCAAAGCATGCTTTGAAATCTGTCGGGTGGAGAAATCTGTCCGCTAGCCCATACACACGAGCGGAGATGTCTGCTGAAACGGTCCATCGGACCGTTTTCAGCGGACATATCCCCTCGTGTGTACGAGGCCTTAGAAGCTTATGTCGCACATCACCCACTCTTCTAACCACTTGAAGACAAAGCCCTTTCTGACAATGTTTGTTTACATAAAAAAAAATTTTTTTTTTGCAAGAAAGTTAAGTTAAACCCCCAATTATTATATATATTTTTTTTAAAGCAAAGGCCCTACAGAATAAAATGATGGGTGTTGCATTTTTTTTCCACACAGTATTTGCGCAGCGATTTTTCAAACACATTTTTTTGGGGAAAAAATACACTTTTTTTTATTTTAAAGCAATAAAACACACTATATTGGCCAAATTATTGATGAAATAAACAAGATGATCTTAGGTCGAGTATATGGATACCAAACACGACATACTTTAAAAGTGCGCACAAACGCACAGTGGCAACAAACTGCATACATTTTTAAAAGCCTTTCCAGGTTACCACATTAGATTTACAGAGGAGGTCTACTGCTAAAATTACTGCCCTCGATCTGCCCTTTGCGGTGATACCTCACATGCATGGTAC
Organism: Rana kukunoris; assembly: GCA_029574335.1. Classification (NCBI taxonomy): domain Eukaryota; kingdom Metazoa; phylum Chordata; class Amphibia; order Anura; family Ranidae; genus Rana; species Rana kukunoris. The sequence continues at coordinate 175,088,391 of CM056052.1, forward strand.
AATTGCTGTTTACATATGACTCTAGACCGACTCTTGCGTTCGCCTTTGCGCAAGAGCAGGGGGGTTCAGGGGTGCTTTTTTTTATTTTTTTATATATATTTATTTTGCTTTTTTTTTTTTATTTGTAAACTGTTCCTTCCATTTTATTTATTTTTTACCATTTTTATTGTTATCTCAGGGAATGTAAATATCCCTTATGATAGCAATAGTTAGTGACTGACAGGTACCCCTTTTTTTTTTTTAAATGGGGTCTATTAGACCCTAGATCTTTCCTCTGCCCTCAAAGCATCTGACCACACCAAGATCGGTGTGATAAAAATGCTTTCCCAATTTCCCAATGGCGCTGTTTATGTTCGGGGGGGTGGGGACATTCCGCTAGGACTGCTTTTACATGAAAGCCGACCGCTGGCTGAAAAGAATGATACCAAGATGATACCTAAACCCGCAGGCATCATTCTGGTATAACCATTTAAAGTCCAGCAACATACCCGTACGTTGATGGTTCTTGTTGGACATGTATTGTAATCTTTTTTTCATGCAGCCTGTTGGCTGAACGGAAAAAAAATTGATCGGTGGGTATGCCCACCATTAGAATACCTACCTTCATCCACCCACTTCTAATGATGGGCATACATGCACCATTTATATATGCCGAAGCATGGGGGCATCCTCATGTTATGCCGCGTACACGCGGTCGGACTTTTCCACGGGCAAGCCTCCGTTGGAATTTCGACCGTATGTAGGCGGCATTAGGAGCAAAATCGCTCCTCCCTAATGCCCCCATGCTCCTACAGCACTGGAGTCACGGCTTTATATATGGGAGCAAACGCTGTTGCAAACGCTGTTGCTGTCAAGATAAATAAGTCCGCGCAACAGCTGAATGGCGTACCTGAAAACAGTAAAGTAAATTACATACCTGAAAAGAAAGCATGAAAAAACATAATAACAATAAAAACTTTGCAGAATAGAATACAGTAAAAAAGAGCAGAACAATAGAGAGAAAATAGAGAGGGAGAGAACAATAAAACGACAACTATTTATTTATTTTTTATATTTTTTTGTGTTTTTATTTTTTACTTAGAAAATGCTTCCAAAAAAAACTGTTAGTGATCACAGGGATCAGGCCTGTCTCTGTAAATGCTGCAGTTATGTGTGTTGTGTTTTGGAAGTGACAGTGATCGATCGATACTGCACTTGGGTGGGTTGGGCTGGGCTGGGCAGGGGGGGCAAAACGCAGGTGCTAGCAGGTATCTGGGCTGATTTTGCTAACAATGCGTTTTTGGGTACCCTAAACTGCTGGGTACGCTAGTATAGATCTGATCAGATCAGGTATCGATCCGTTCAGATACTATACCACTAAGGGGGGTGTATGCTTTGCGCATGGGTGTAAGCGTTACTGGCACTAACCTGGTGCGACGCAGGGAGACGCAGACCCTAACTGACGCTAAAATGTAATTGATCTCACCCACCGTGCGATCAGGGGGTTAAACTTTTATTGGGTTATATACGGCGGGTGCCCTGATGCTATAAACAGCAAACTATCCAGCGTCAACCATAACATTATTCGGTGATCACTGTTGAAAGGGTGAACTAGGGGGCAATCAGGGGGCTAAAACCTTTATTAGGTAATATATGGGGGTACCTGACGCTTTATAAAAACCTGGCGGCCAACCCTAATAACTAAATAACTAACTGGCTAACCAGCGTCACCAGTGACACTTATACGGTGATCACTGGTGAAAGGGTTAACTCTAGGGGCAATCAGGGGTTAAAACCTTTATTTAAAAAATGTATGGGGGTACCTAACGCTATAAAAACCTGGCGGCGAACCTCAAAAAATAACTAGCTACCTAGCGGCACCAGCGACACTAATACAGCGATCAGAAAAAAGATCGCTTAGTGACGCTGGCATTAGGGGGTGAAATGGTTTACTAGGGGGGTGATCAAGGGGTTAAACCTTTATTGGGGGGGTAGGGGGCTATCCTGAACCTAAAGGGGCATAAGACTAACTGCCCTGCAACTTTTAACTGTCACAACTAGGGTTGCCACCTCATCCCTTTAAACCCGAACACATATGAATTACACAGGTTCTGAGGCTAATTTAATGCAGATAAAGCACCAAGTGAGTTTAATTACCACCTTAACCACTTAAGACCCGGACACATACGCTGCTAAATGACCCAAGGTGTTTTTACAATTCGGCGCTGCGTCGCTTTAACAGACAATTGCGCGGTCGTGCGACGTGGCTCCCAAACAAAATTTGCGTCCTTTTCTTCCCACAAATAGATCTTTCTTTCGGTGGTATTTGATCGCCTCTGCGATTTTTATTTTTTGCGCTATAAACTAAAATAGAGCGACAATTTTGAAAAAAATCACTATTTTTTTAACTTTTTGTTATAAAAAAAATCAAATAAACTAAATTTTAGTAAAACATTTAGGCCAAAATTAATTCAGCCACATGTCTTTAGTAAAAAAAATAGCTACCTAGCGGGAACAGCGACACTAATACAGCGGAGTGAAAGGGTTAACTAGGGCAGTGATCAGGGGGTTAAATCATTATTAGGGGGGGTGGGGGGGCTATCCTGGACCTAACACTAACTGATTTTACACTGCCTGTCACACTGACACTAAATGCAGTGATTAGATCACTGCATTCAGTGACACTGTGACAGGGGGGTGGGGGGGCGATCACAAGGGGTTAATGTGCCTATATGAGTGTGTGTCAGTGTTGTGTTGGTGCACACTTACTGTGGATGTCTTCTCTCATCAGCAGCGGTGGGAAACACCGCTGCGATGAGAGGTGACATCATTTCCTCCTTCCTGTGTAAACACAGGAGGAGGAACTGAAACGAAGGGGGAGCGCTCCCATTGGCTGGGAGCGATCGCGTTTGGGGCGGAAAACACGGACATCCGCCCGCTCGTCGGCGATCGATCCCAGAGCCAGGGGGACCCCCGCACGCCGCGGAGGGGGTCCCGATGGGACCCCCGAACCGCACCAAGGCAGGGACGTAAATTTATGCCCTTGTGCCTGTACGAGCCATGTTGTGGCCGTAAATGTGCGTGCGGGGGTCCTTAAGTGGTTAATTAGCCACAGAACCTGTGTAATTAATATGTGTTCGGTTTTAAAGGGATGAGGTGGCAACTCTAGTCACAACTGACACTAAATGCAGTGATCAGTAAATAAATGATCACTGCAATCAGTGACACTGTGACAGGGGGCTGGGGGGGGGTGATCGGGGGGTGACTGGGGGGGGGTTAAATGTGTCTATGTGTACTGTGTGTCAGTGTGCTGTTTGTGCAACTTACTTGTGAGGTCTTCTCTACTCTCGCCGGACGAAAAGACCGGCAGGAGGAGAGATGACATCACTTCCTCTGCCTGTGTTTACATTACACAGGCAGAGGCGGAAGATGATTTGCTGGGAGCGATCCCGAGGGGGTGGCCAGAAACAGCCGCCCCCTCATCCCAGATCGCTCCCACAGCAAACCGGACTGCCGCATGTACAAGTGGGGTCCCGATCGGACCCCCGACCTACGTCAAGGCAGCCAGTTGATGTGCCTGTCCGTACCATTCTGCCGATGTATGTACATGCGGCGGTCCTTAAGTGGTTAAGGTGACCTATTCTTTGTACAACCCAATTGAAAAACATACTGATATATTTTAAAGGGGGGAATAAAAATATAAAATAATGTGGTTTCATGAGTGTGCACACCTCTTAAAACTGGGGATGTAGCTGTGTTCATAATTTAGCAATCACATTCAAACTCATGGTAAATAGGCGTCAGTACACACCTGCCATCATTTAAAGTGCCTCTAACTCCAAATAAAGTTCAGCTGTTCTAGTAGGTCTTTTCTGACATTTTCTTAGTTGCATCCTACAGCATAAGCCATGGTCCACAGAGAGCTTCCAAAGCATCAGAGGGATCTCATTGTTAAAAGGGATCAATCAGGAGAAGGGTACAAAAGAATGGGAAGGGAAAGTGAGTAGCCATTTAGGCTCTCCTTTCCTCATGGGTCCACGGCAGGAGCAGTCAGATAAGGCTTAGTTAGGTCACAGTAAGGGCAGGGGGTTAACTAAAGTTCAAGTAGCCGGGTGAAATCTACAGGGTTAACAGCAGACAGGTGAGTTAATGAGAAACAGCTGGTGGAGAGGGTTCTGGAGTTAGGAGAGCTTTGCCCAGCGGTTGGCTAATATGAGTCAGGTGACAAGCTTGAAGATTCTGGACGCCGGCCCAAGCCTATTTAAAGGCCCATTGCGCTATGGGCTGGGGCCGGTGACCAGGAAAACAACAGCTGGAGGAGCTTCCCGCCCCGCCCCACCCCCCCACCCTTTTTTTCCCCGTCGCGGCCGATTCATGTGGTAACTCACTCAGGCAATTTTGCTTGAGGGGAGAATTGAGGATTTGGTGAAGAACCAGCTCGAGTCTCAAGTGGCTGAGCTGGGGTTGGTTATGGTGGATTAATTGACGAAGTGATATACAGTTACGTTTTACGGTTATGGAATATTACCTGTGTTAATGATTAAACCAATGAATCAGGCCGTGGCCAAGTTATCTTCCAAACAGTTATATGTATCATTGTTAAATAAATATCTTCAAGGGTAATGGTGGTTGGTCTCTTTTTATTTATCTATGCACGATTGGGTTTCTATGCATAATGCCTGTGGTCCCATTTCCAAGGCATTAGATATACCATGGAACACAGTTAAGACAGTCATCATCGAGGTGGAGAAAATATGGCACAATAGTGACATTACCAAGAACTGGACCTCCCTCCAAAATTGATGTGAAGAAAACTGGTCAGGGAGGTTGCCAAGAGGCCTACAGCAATATTAAAGGGGCTGCAGGAATATCTGGCAAGTACTGGCTGTGTGGTACATGTGACAACAATCTCCCGTATTCTTCATATGTCTGGGCTTTGGGGTAGAGTGGCAAGATGGAAGACTTTTCTTACAAAGAAAAACATCCAAGCCCAGCTAAATATTGCAAAAACACATCTGAAGTCTCCCAAAAGCATGTGTGAAAATGTGTTATGGTCTGATGAAACCAAGGTTGAACTTTTTGCCAATAATTCCAAAAGATATGTTTGGCGCAAAAACAACACTGCACATCACCAAAAGAACACCATACCCACAGTGAGCATGTTGGTGGCAGAATCATGCTTTGGTGCTGTTTTTCTTCAGCTGGAACAGGGGCCTTAGTCAAGGTAGAGGGAATTATGAACCGTTCCAAATACCAGTCAATATTGGCACAAAACCTTCAGGCTTCTGCTGGAAAGCTGAACATGAGTAGGAACTTCATCTTTTAGCATGACAAGGACCCAAAGCATACATCCAAATCAACAAAGGAATGGCTTCACCAGAAGAAGATTAAAGATTTGGAATGGCCCAACCAGAGCCCAGACCTGAATCTGATTATAGATCTGTGGGGTGATCTGAAGAGGGCTGTGCACAGGAGATGCCCTCACAATCTGACAGATTTAGCGCGTTTTTTCCAAAGAAGAGTGGGCAAATACTTCTGAGTCAAGATGTGCCATGCTGATAGACTCATTCCCAAAAAGACTGAGTGCCCAAAAAGACTGAGTTAATAGAATCAAAAGGTGCTTCAACAAAGTATTAGTTTAAGGGTGTGCATACTTATGCAACCATATTATATTTTTTTTACTTCCCTCCACCTAAAAGATTTCAGTTTGTTATTCAATTGAGTTGTACAGTTTATAGGTCACGTTAAAGGTGGAAAAAGTTCGGAAATGATTCATCTTTTGTCACATTTTTTTACATCACAGAAACCTGACATTTTAACAGGGGTGTGTAGACTTTTTATATCCACTGTAAGTGAAAATGGCATCTGTAAGACAATGCCAGATTTCCCTTCTGTGATTGTCCTATACATTGCATATTACCATTTTTCTTAATTTCACTAGAGCTAAAATAATCATTATTTGCCATAATGGTCTGTTTTCACCAATGAAATTTGAAAAGAGCAATCATAAGGCTAAAAAAAAAAATATTCTATCACAAATCACACATGTATGTTTACAACTCTTATCCACTATTCCTACAATTTTATATCTGGTATGGGATGGTAACCCACCGCTAAATATTCCAAAAACTCTGATTCTGCAAGTACTATTGGGCTAGTATTTAATGGCTGACAGAAATTAAGCATCCGACAAGCAGATTCATGATATGATCAAATCTGATTAGTCACAGCCAGGCAGTGTTTGGCTATCTAGCTGCCAAACCAGAGATATTGAATGGAAATGTACAGAGGTCCAGTAAGAAAAATGTTCTTACAGGCAATCGCTTGTTTTGTGCAATGACATAACCCCCCTCTTATAACAAAATCCTGTTCTTACACCAGTGCCCCCCCCCCCCCCCACATATAACTATTCCCCATATCACATAACATGTTCCATTTTACAGTAGTGTGCTCATCACCTTCATAGTAGTTCTCTCATCCCCTTCACATCATGCCCCCCTTCATTCACTGCAGTGTCCCCAACCCCCCTTCACATCAAGACCTCCCCTTAACATCAGTCGTGTTCTCATTCACCCTTCACAGTAGTGTCCTCTGCCCCCCTTCATATCACCCATTCCACAGTAGTGTCCTCTGCCCTCCTTCATATCACCCCTTCCACAGTAGGGTCCTCTGCCCCTTTAACTTCACCCTGCCCCCAAGTAGTGTCCTCTGCCTCCTTTGACATCATCCCACCCCCAAGTAGTGTCCTCTTCACAACCCCCCCCCCCCCAGGACTGACTATGTCAGGCAAGAATGGTAGAACATTCATCTCCCAAAACTCCAGCAACTGGTCTCCGTTCAGTTCCCAGTCATTTACAGAGGTAGAGATTTACTAAAACTGGTGCACACAGATGCTGGTGAAGCTGTGTATAGTAACCAATCAGCTTCTAGGTTTTAGCCCTGGTTCACACTGGGCTGCGGGAGTGAAGCCGTGCGAGTTCAGCTGAACTCGCACGATTTCACTCCCGCTGGCAGTCCCGATTTCAGCCGCGATTTAAGAGACATCTGTGCAGGTTTCTGCACAGGTGTCAATGTAAATCGCGTCCTGAAATCGCAAAAAGTAGTACAGGAACTACTTTTTGAAATTGGTGCAGCACCGCAGATGCGGCGTCGCACCGATTAGGACGATGTCATTGCCGGCAAATGCCGCCGATTTGAGATGCGATTTCACATGTGAAATTGCATCTCAAATCAAACTAAATTGTGCCCAGTGTGAACCAGGGCTTAATGCCAAAGCTTAATTGAACAAGCTGACACTAGAAGCTGATTGGTTACTATGCACAGCTGCACCACATTCTGTGTGAACCAGTTTTAGTATATCTCCCCCAGAGTGTTGTTAAGCCTGTGTTCACACTGAGGGTGGGTTTGAAATCGTGGGAGTTTAGCTGAACGGCATTTCAGTCTGACTTTTAGGAATTTGACAGGTTCATGCACAGATGTCTATAGAAATCGCCCCCAAAGTCACCGAAAGTAGTGCAGGACCTTTTTTTGTGAATCAGTGTGGCGTCGCAAAGTCACACCGATGCGGACGGTGCCATTGCCGGGAATAGCCTCCGATTTGACATGTGACATGTCAAATCGCATGCCAAATCGGCATGGGCTAAAAGAAGAGGGAATGCTACACCGCAGTATACATGGCACTGTCCCGACATTTTTGGGACGTGTTGCTGCCATCAATTTCAAGATTACCTTATTTTTTATCTTAAAATGTCCTCAGTTTAAACATTTGATATTTTTTCTACTTTCTATTGCGAGTAAAATATGAGTTTATAAGACTTGCAAATCATTACGTCTGCAGTATTATTATGTTAATTTGTTTCATATCCAATTTCCATGTTTGTTTTCCTATTACAGAATGAAGTCGGAAGAGGTCAGTGATCTCCAAAGCAAGCTACAAAGAATGGAATATGATAAGGAAAGCAGTACATTGAGGTAGACTTTGTGTGTTTCATGTAATAGGCAATCCTGATTGTGCTAACAGGCATTCACAAATATTAATGTTAAAGCTCTCTGACACTGTGCCCTGGATGCCTGGATCTGATATTTGGATAATATGTTCACGTGGCCAACAAGTGACAGCACGGGCCATGCAGATCATCAATATGATGTGATTCTAATAGCCATCTAGGTCATTGTGGATGTGAGTGACCACACATGCAAGTGTGCGTGACTGCAAAATATTTACAACATCCCGCTGGAAAACTTCACTAGATTGCAGTAGATTTGCTACACATTTTCAGCAGATTTTTCTGCATACCTAGTTGTCTGTAGTATTAACCGTCACCTGAGGGAGACACTTTAATCTGAACTTTGAACAGGTATAAAAAAACATCAATTTGTGAAGCTGGGTAGTCAACAAAGAATAAAAGTTGTGCTCAAACCTTTGCCTTCAGCTATCCTGCACCGGTAATGAAATTGCTTACTGTGATTTCACTGCACATCATGTGCATTAGAAGCTGCAGCAAGTCAGAGTCTGCCTCATTTTGTGGTTGACGGACATTCAACATCATCTAGCCCCCCCCCCACCACCAGCCTTACTGTGCCTGGCCCAGGGGCGGACTGACCATTCAGGCACTTGGGCACTGCCTGAGGGCCCAATGCCACTAGGGGGCTTAATCAGGTTGCCAGCCTCAGTAAAACCAGAGACAGTATGTACAAATGTGTGTTTTTTTTTACATCTGTCCCTGAAATGTCCCTTACTGACATCCTTTTGGTCTAAAAATCCCAAGGTTATAGCTGCCCTGCCTCTCCAGTACCTTTTCAGTGTGTGTATGTGTATTCTGTGTGTATGTATACTGTGTATGTATACTGTATGTTTGTGTATACTGTGTGGCCCCATAATCTATTGCCTGGGGGCCCCATAATCTCCTCCTATTGACCGGAAGCCCCATAATCTCCTATTGCCTGGGGGCCCCATGAGTTGTCAGTCCGCCCCTGGCCTGGCCCATCTCATTCATTTATTGGATTTCTGTTTTTTCAATCATGGATATTACATGTGGTATTTATCTAGGGCAACCTTTCTGTCAGATCTGACCAACTCCTGCTCCGCTAAATATCAGGACAGCAGAAGCTTGGTTGGCACAGTGAATGGGAGTGGCAGGGAGGGAAGCGACTACTACAGGACAGTACTTGGATTGTAAGAACGATCCTGTCCTGAGGCTATGGTGAGAGGAAAGCAGGGCACAGAGAGGATCAAAAGGGAGGGTGGGGGTTGGCTTGTAGAGAGAGTGGAATGCATAGGTGTACCAACAGGGGGTTCTGGGGTACAGAGGTAAGCACAGAGTGGGGTTTTGGGTACAGAGGTGAGCAGAGAGGCGTGTTTTGGAGTACACAAGTGAGCAGAGAGGAGGGATGTGTGGTCCAGAGGTAAGCAGAAGGGATTTGGGGTACAGAGGTGAGCTGAGAGGGGGTTTGTGGTACAGAGGTGAGCCGAGAGGGGGTTTGTGGTACAGGGGTGAGCAGAGAGGGGGGGTTTGGGGTACAGGGGTGAGCAGAGAGGGGTTTTGGGGTGCAGAGGTGAGCAGAGAGGGGGCATGGAAAGAGGTGAGCAGTGTGGGGGTTTGCGGTACAGAAGTGAGCAGAAAGGTGGGTTTGGGGTGCTGAGGTAAGCAGAGAGGGAGGTTGCAGTATAGAGGTGAGCATAAGGGATCTGGTGTACAAAGATGAGCTAGGTTAGATTGGGGTGCAGAGGTAAACAGAGAGGGGGCTTGGGAATAGGTGAGCAGTGTGGGGGGTTTGGTGTACAGAAGTGAGCAGGGAGGTGGGTTTGGGGTGCTGAGGTAAGCAGAGAGGGAGGTTGCAGTATAGAGGTGAGCATAAGGGATCTGGGGTACAAAGATGAGCAAGGTGGGATTGGGGTGCAGAGGTCAACAATGAGGGGAACGTGCAGTGTGATTTTGCAGCCTATCCATTTAAATGGGCTTCAAATCACACTGGATCGCAGAAAGAGTAGCGCATGCACTACTTTTATGAACGTGCCACTCCAAACCACATGGAACTACAGTACCATGCAATTTGGTGCCTTCAAACCCACTGAATTTTCAATCTGCATTCTGGGTACTATTACCAATGCATTGGTACCCGCATGCAGATTAAAACTGGCCCTAGTCCCCAACCCTTTTTTTATTTTTTTTTGTAACCGCACCAAAGCATTTGTTAATAGATAGGGGGTACCTTTAAGAATTAATGACACCCCTGTGCGTCTGCTAAAGAGCAGCACGTTTGTGTAAGTGTCGGGAATGCACATAATTTTGCACGCATTCCCTAACAGATAGTAATGTGAACCACTTTGAAGCAAAATAATGGTATCTGAGCATCAATGCAGTCTGATGTGTGCCCATCTGCAGCTTCCGTGCAGCCTGATCTGTGCCCATCTGCAACATTGCTCCTCACTGCAGCCTGATTAGTGCCTATCTGCAGCCTATAAATTTACCAAAATGCACTGCCTGTTCAGTGCCCATCTGCAGTCTCACCTTTCAGTGTCAGATCATCCCTGCTGTCTCTGAGGGAAGAGGGGGAGCGAGCACCACTGAATTACATAGAGCCATGATCTCCTTCCTGTGTACCCGGCACTCCGTTAATCACAGCACAGTACACAGTACAATCACAGTACAGTGGTCCAATGCGGGGGCCAGGAGGCAGGGCTGTGCGTGACGGAGCACCAAATACACAGGAAGGAGATCACGGCTCTATGTAATTCAGCGGCGCTCGCTCGTCTTCCCTCAGACATCGACATATAACACGCACACACGATTTTCCCCTGATTTTAAGGGGAAAAAAGTGTGTGTTATACGGTAATATGAGGTCAAAACTAAACAACACTTTCAACTGCATCCAATTAGGCCCTTGCACTACATAGTTGAAGGTAAATCAAGAAAATTGTACAGAGAATTGTTTAAAAATTGTATAATGTACTTCAGACTGAATAAAAAAAATTGTTGTGCTATCCCTTTAAGAATATATCAAGTGATACAAATACAATTTGTGTAAAACCACACCAAATTTGCATCTAAATATTCAAAGTACAACTATAACAATTGTGAAAAGTATGTACAAATGTAATGTACATCAGATGCACACATATTCATGTATATTATCAACAGTACAGGATCAAGGAATTCTTATATACATATACTTCTGTAGTGAACAATATAACCGTGTATCAAATTATATAAAGTGCAACCAATTAGTGCAATAAAAAAAGTTCACACAGCCTGTGAATAAGCTGTGATAACACTGTGGCATGTGTCCAATTTGTGTTCCACCACCTGATAGAACATCAGCAACTTATCAAATTCAAATGACCTCCCTAACATGAGGTTCTGAGCACTTGATAGATAAAGACTGTGGGGTTGAAAATCGGGTGCAGCTGTGCATGGTAGCCAATCAGCTTCTAACCTCAGCTTGTTTAATTAAGCTTTGACAGAAAAACCTGGAAGCTGATTGGTTTCTATATAGAGCTGCACCTAATGGATCACTCTCCGTCTTTAGTAAATCAACCCTTATGGGGGTTATTTACAAAAGGCAAATCCACTTTGCACTGAAAATTAAGGTGACCAGATTTTTAAAATGAAATCCGGGGACATTTTTGTTTTTTACTAGTAATGGCAGCAATCAGCGACTCTCTGCCCGTCACCGCAGCCACCTGCCTCACAGCCTGTCTTAGGCCGCGTACACACGATCAAATCTATCTGCTGGAAACAGTCGGCCCGACCGTCCCAGCAGACAGATTCGACCGTGTGTACGGGCGAGCCGACGGATTTGGCCACCCGACAGATTTCAAAGCATGCTTTGAAATCTATAAAATTAATAAGTATGCGCTAAATATACAACTGATTAAGTGATAATATACAGTGATCAATCAATAATAATACATAATTTCAGAGGCCAAAGGGCCAAGGTGAAGAAAAATATAAATAAATAATTGATAATGAAATGTGTCCAACTAGGTGTGCCTTGAATAGCGTCCCCTTATTCAGACCTTGTATGTGTTAACACATATCCAAAGAACTAGGATCCACACAAATGGAATCAGACCAAATCAAAACAAATGTTTAAAACGGTCCAAAAAAACATGAATATATGGAGAAAAAAACAATCCCAATCAGGTAATTCTTATTAATTTTATATATTGTTTTTTGGTTGGTGCACCATTTTTATTGCTGCTTTTTTTCATTTGGTCATTGGTTATTATTTATGCTTTGAAATCTGTCGGCTGGGAACCCGTCCGCCCGACATGTCTGCTGGTTAGTACGCTAACCAGCAGACATGTCTTCTTGCACACGCGCCGAATGGTTTCGACTCATGCGCGGAAGTGTTTTACTTCCGGGTGCGGTGACGTGGCGGCGTCAACGACACCGCCACGTCACCACGCCGTCTGGCGGTGGGGATTTTGGTTTGATCGTGTGTACACGATCAAACCAATATGTCCCCAGCAGACAGATTTGTTCAAATCGGTCGGCCCGACCGATTTGAACAAATCTGTCTGCTCGTGTGTACGCGGCCTTACTCTCCGGGCCTCGGCTACTACTGGGTGGGGTGCGGAGGAAGATCACTCCGCCAGGCAAGGCAAGGTGATAAGCAGGCAGGCAGCAGGCCGGGACTTGAGCCAAGGCAGAAGAACATGCAAGCAGAGCTGAATAGGCATGCACCCGAAACTGAAGAAATATTCCCTCTGCTCCGATCAGCACATGATCATCAGAAAGGGGCACATGTAATGGAAAAAATACACCCCCCAAGCTAGTAAGTGCGGCAGAGCGGGGGGGGGGGTGTAATTCAGGATGATTATTTTTTTAATTCTGCACTGACTGTCTTTGAAATTGCCCCTGTTCAAATACAATCCAGGGACTGTCCCCTGAAACCGGGGATGTCTGGTCAACCTACTGAAAGTGCAAGGAATTGTAGTCATTGTAGATCTGAGGGGAAGGTCTCAAATGAGGGGAAGCTCTGACTAATTTATCATCCAATCATGCGCAAGCTAAAATGCTGTTTTTTATTTTCCTTGCATGTCACCCTTAGATCTACCGCGACTTGTAGTGCAAAGTGTATTTGCCCTTCGTAAATAACCACCACTGCCTCAAGACTGTCTCCTGGCCCTGTAAAGCACATTTACTGAGATCCCGCCCAAACTCAAAATTTACATGGACAATCCAATGCACATAAGAGGAAATAAATAAACCTGGATAGTGTGATACCATTAAAATTGTCAGTTAGGCTCCTTTCACAGTGGGGCGAGAGTTGCGCTGATGGTATAGCGGCGCTATTTTTAGCGGAGCAATACAGTCGGAATTGCGGCGGTATTCAGTCGCTAGTGGTACAGTTTTAACCCCACTAGCGGCTGAAAAAGGGTTAATATCACTGTTTCCCATTGCTTTCAATGGGAGGGAGCGGTAAACACACCACTCCGTCACCGCTCCAAAGATGCTGCTGGCGGGACTTTTGGAGCGGTCCTGCTAGCGCAACGCTCCAGTGTGAAAGCCCTCATGCTTTCACATTGAGACTGCAGGGCAGGAGTTTTTCAGGCAGTATTTAGGCATTATTTTTAACGCTAAAACGCCTGAAAAACTCCTCAGTGTGAAAGGGGCCTTACAAAAAAAAAACATGCAAACATAAAGTAATATGATTACGTCACAACCAAGCCCTGCCCTGGTGCATTTTGTCACACAGGATGTCCTCAGGGCTCAGATAGAGATTTACTTCCACTTCCTATCCTGCTGACAATATTTTCCCCGGCACAAAGTGTGGGAAAATCTGCAAGAGGGACATAGAAATAAAAATCTGACTGGAGTTCCTGCCTTCCCCTATGTAGCTGTTGGTGACTTCCTCTCTGGTAAAAGTGTTGTCCGCAGGACAGGAAGTGAGAGTAAATCCCTCCAACTGAGCCCCTGACAGGGTTCCTGACACTTCTGCTATTCTGTTCAAACCAAGTAAAAACTTTAACTTCTCAGGTATTGTACCATAAAATCGATGCGGTCATTCACATAGAAACCTGTTATTTGTTGGTTTCATAGCTGTGGTGTTCTACTTCTCAGGCTTACAAAGGAACTGAGGGAGAAAGAAGATTCCGTGACACTTCTTCAACAAAAGTGCCAGCAGATACAGGAAGAGATCACCAAAATGGGAAGCACAGAAGACCATTACAGGAGGAGAACTCAGCGTCTGGAGAGTGAATTGGGAACAGTGAATGAAGTTTTAAATCAAACACAGCAAGAAGTTGCTGACTTGCAGCAAGAAAGGTGCTCACGGCTGTTTGTGTATAGCTTAGGCCATGTGCTGTACATCTGTAGTAAGCGTTACTCCACACAAAGCCTGTGGCTATCAGCGACGCTTCTCAGGAAATTTCCTGAGAAGCGTCGCTGACAGCCACAGGCTCCACATCTATGTAACGTCAAAATTTCCCATCAACTTTGCGGTTGTTTTTTCAGTTTCTATAACAACATTCGTTACCTGCAAAATAGTGAGCTTGGGGGTTGTGTTATGTCATCACATTCAAGAATTGCTGAACATAAATGACAAATAAAAGCACAAAAAGATTTGTTGGTATTGTGTGTATGTTTAGTGTACACACAGGCATCACTGGCCATGAATAAACATGCTACAGCCTCAGAGAGCAAACGTTTGTATTCATAGCAACATTTGTGTGATTGTCATTGTTAAAAGAAGACATAAGCACATTCTTTTTTTTTGGGGGGGGGGGGGGGTCCAAAAGTTTTAATTGTAGTTATAACACACTCTGCTGTGTCTTTTTCAAAGCAGATTGGTTGTAAACTCTGTACAAAAAAAAAAAAAGCAAAAAAAAAAAAAAACGTGTAAGACAAAGGCACAATGATACTAGCTCATTATGAAATACTTACCTTAGAACAAAGCCCCCAAATTGGCACCCTGTCACCACTGTGGGTGACATGTTCCCCAAGCGTTACTTTTGGGTTTGCGAGCTCTGGGGCTGTGACTGGCCGGAGACGCAATGACGACACCTTGGTTCTGACAAGAAACTCAGAAGTTCCGGCAAGATACAGGCATGCAGGGTGAATATCTCCTAAATGGTGCACGTTTTGTAGATACCATATTTTCCGGCATATAAGACAAACTTTGTACTTAAAAACTTGCCTCAATACTCGGGGGTCCTTAGATGCCCGGTATTCGGGCATCTAATATTAAAAAGCCACGCCTCCTCCTTGTGCTGTTCTGTGATAGGCGGAACACTTAGTTTCCCAACAAAGCCTCTGTCCGGTGTTCCGCCTTTTTACGGATGTCTTCTCATCCTCGGCCTCGGACGAGAGGACATCTGTAATAGGCACTGCTGAGAACACAGGCGCTGCTGGGAAACAGAGTTCCACCTATCACAGAACAGCACGTGAAGGAGGCGCGGCTTTTGAATAATAAATGCCCGCAGTCTGACTGACTCTGCATTACAGGGATAAGGTATGGGATCGTCGCGGTATGCAATGGCACAGTGAGGCATGTAATGGCACAGTGAGGCTTCCAAACAAACTAGTAGGAAGGGGGTCATCTTATACGGCGAGTATATCCCAAAACCAAAATTGTAGCTGGAAAATTAGGGGGTCGTCTTCTACGCCAAGTCGCCTTATACGCCGTCAAATACAGTATTCATTAAAAAAAAAAAAACACAAAGCGGGGTATACAAACGCTTTAAAGTGTATATATACCCAACACCAAAAATGTCATATATTGTAGTTTACCAATCCTTTACCCCTTGCTGCCACCCTTAACTCTGGTCCATTAAAGTGATTCTAAAGGAAAGAATATAAAGAAAATAAAAAGTTATAATTCCCTGCTCTGCTCTTCCCCCCGCTGGTGGTCCTGGGTTCTCCCCCCACGACTTCCCCACCCAATAATAAGCCTCTTGCTATGGGGGCACTCAAGCAGGCTCGCTCCCGAACCACGCTCTGTGTGTCCATTCACACACAGAACATGGCTTGATTCTGCCCCCCTGCTCCCTCTTGGCTGTGATTGACAACCAATGGCTGCTGCTGTTGTGTGAGCCAATAAGGAGAGAGGGACCCAGGAGAGCTTCTGCTCCCATGCTCATCGCTGGATCAAAATGGGGCTCAGGTAAGCATGAGGTGGGGAAGCTGCATCCAGAAGTTTTTTTACCTTGGTTTATAGAATGCATTAAGGTAAAAAGAGTTCTTACAACCACTTCAATTGGATCTGAAAGTCGTTCTAAAGTATAACATTTTTTTAACCACTTCAGCCCGAAAAGATTTTACCCCGTTCCTGACCAGAGCACTTTTTACAATTTGGCACTGCGTCGTTTTAAATAACAATTGCGCGGTCGTGCGACGCTGTAGGAAAGGGAATCGCCGCTCCAGGTGGGTCTTGTGAGCAATTAGGCAACCTCCCAGGAAACCAAGGTGCTGGCAATGCACTAGGCAAATTTGGAATTTTCAAAAGGGATGGACAGCCGCGCTCCAAAGGAACTTCAAAAGTTGTCTTGTAAATCAAAATACAGCCAGAAAAGGGACAGCCGACGCGTTTCACACTAATTCAGTGCTTAGTCAGCCATGAGTAATTGGTATTTGCGGTTTTTATTTTTTGCTATATAAAAAAAAGAGCGACAATTTTGAAAAAAAAACAACAATATTTTTCACTTTTTGCTATAAAAAATATTCCCCAAATAAAAAATAAAAAAAATGAATTTCTTCCTCAGTTAGGGCCAATATTGTATTTGTCTACATATTTATGGTAAAAAAGCACAATAAGCATATATTGATTGGTTTGCGCAAAAGTTATAGCGTCTGCAAACTATGGGAAAGATTTATGGCATTTTTATGGCGTTTTTATTATTATAATTTTTTTTACACATTTTTGGGACCATTAATATTTATAGAGCGATCAGTGCTATAAATATGCACCGATTACTGTATAAATGTCACTGGCAGGGAAGCGCGCCTGTGGTGGCTCTCCTGTGGGGGGATGGGACTGCTTGGAGGAGACTGATCGCTGTTCATAACCAATATGAACAGCAGATCTGTCTTCTCTCTCCTGACAGAACGGAGATCTGTCTGTTTACAGTGACCGATCTCTGTTCTGTCTCTCTCAGGAGCGATCGCGGGTGCCCATTGTCGCGCCGCGGCTGTGAGCAGCTACGGCGATTCGTCCAGGGAACCTGTGGCAGCTGGTCCTTAACTGGTTAAAAGCAAAAACAAAAATTGAAGCCTTTAGTATGACTTAAATTTCGAGAAGTAGCATTCCTGAACATGCGATTACTGTAATTGGCTGTCTCGGCAATCAAATAAAAGATCTGTTTCCAGCACGCCTTTATCTTCTGTGAAAAGAAGCATCTTTATTGACGTTTATTTAGCATAGGTGCTGTTTAGTGCTATGCTGTATAACGGGGGTCAGCAACCTGTGGATCATGATCTACCAGTAGCTTGCAGCCAGGTGATTGGTAGATCATGGTCTGGGCTTGCTTATCCACCATCCAAGAGCATCAAACAGAGTGCAATGCAGAATGGCTACTTGTAAAGTTGGATCTGTAGTAGGGAGCAAGAGCCGATGCCTCCTCTGTAGTGCTGGCTCCCGTGTGGAGTGACATTAACTGCACTCCACCTCTTATCCCTGCTAGTGGTCTCCAGAGTGGTGCCAAGAGCAGGAAAGAAGAGATCTCCAGGTCAGTCAGAAGCAATACACTGGGCATTATAGTTATAGGACTGCTTTCACATTACTGTGCTGCCATTTACCTGCACCGTGGGTGAAGCACAGTGCATTTGTGACTTTTCTGGGTTAGCTATACTTTGCTCTAGACTTCTATTATATTCTGTGGGTTTGGTGCTCTTTCTTAATGCAGGAGTTTTGGTGTGTCATCAGACAGTGCACCACACCTGCAGGACATAATAGAAGTATATAGCACAGTGTAGCTAACCCAGAAAAGTGCACAAATGCAGTTTGTGGAGGGGGGAGTGGTAAAACCCCATAGTTAAGATGTGTTTTACCGACCCCTCCCCAACCGCACCCTCTTTAGCTGCAGTGGCCAGGATTGTACACGTCGCAGCAGGGGTTATACGCCCTGTCATGGTTATTGGGTGTAGCACGCGCCAAGCATGACCCATTGAAGTGAATGGGGCCACTATGCAAGTGCCCTGCAACCTTGTGTGGTACAGCAAAAAATGGGTTAAAGTAGGCAACATTGTGTTGCTTCACCCCCCCAAGTACTTTAACCCCTTGGGCCCCACCGAAGCATGCAGTTGCAGGGCGCTTGCAGAGTGGCCATATATACTTGAATGGGTCGTGATTGGCAGGTGGTAGCACCCACCAAAAGCGCTGCTGCAGGGGTAGCAATTGGGGGTGGTAAACTCAACCGAAGAGTTTTCATGTGAACAAGTCCTAAGGGTACGGCTGTGGAGTACAACTAAGGGCTCATTCACAAGTGCAGCAGGCATGGCTGCTCCTCTGAAAAGTGATCCGAGCTCGTTTGACAGGTGGTAAGGAGGTGATATGTCACCACCTGATTTAAACCCATGATTGCCATGCAATGCCCACAATTGAGATGTGGTAGCATGGCAATTAGAGGGTTAAATCAGGTGTGAGCAGGCGTAGGTGACATGGGGCAACACTGCCCGATGACCTTTAACTCCTCCCATGTTGTTCAGGTAGATCTGCACCTCTTTAAGGCTGCCTACTCCTGCTGTATAACATGATAAACAAACAGTCCTTTTCACAGAAGATTAGGGTGTGCTCTAAACATATCTTTTGTCTGATTGCTGGTGAGCCATCCACCAATTTCTCCAGCACCCTGCAATTGGGTCTATATCAGTCTCTGGTGTATGATGGAGATATCTTTATGATGGCTGTCACAGCTAGGGTTGCCACCCTTTCTTTAAGCCAAACCCGAACACTTTAATGCCCTGGGTCAAGGAGAGTAGTAATGCAGTGCTCATAGCGTGCTACAGTGGGTGTGGCCAAATTGCTCTTGCTGACATCATCGCCCTGCTCCCAGTGATGCCAAACTTGCCCCAGAAAGCCACCTGAAGCTCCCGGATGGCAACAGATTTGTGTGTGACTTTCTTGGTTACTTGGGGAGCCACAACCCGGTCTGAAGTCCTGTACACACAGGCCAGAATCTCGTCAAAACCCTTGTTTTCCTGACGAGATTCTTGGCAAGAATCTCTTGCCTGCCGAGTGTATAGACACTCCTTTCAAAAGAACCGCTGTTCATTTGAAAGGCAAGAACGCGGTGACGTCACTGCTTACGACGAGCATGCGCTCGTCACATTCGATGCTGTCGCCGCCATCTTGCTGCACCCTACCTATGCCTAGGAAGCTACCGCGCATGCGTCAAAGTAATTTCAGGTAAGTATACACACATTTGAGTTTCTCGGCAGGAAAACACTGCCGAGAATCACAACGGAAAATAGAGAGCAGGATCTCTATTTTTCCATGTCGAAATTTTAGGCAGTTTTCTTGACGAGAAACCTGAAAACCACGTACACACGCTCGGTATACTCGGCAAGAAAGCTCTGCCAGCAGTTTCCTTGCTGGTTCTTGCAGAGTAAACCGAGCGTGTGTATGAGGCTTGACACCTGATTCAAAACCCGAACTGTCCGGGTGAATCCTGGACAGGTGGCAACCCTAATCACAGCAGCCTAATGAGCAGGAATCTGTCCCACCAGCTCCTGGATTTAAATGGGGACCAGGAGCTTAGTGTGCTGTAATCAGACTCGCAGTACTGAACAACAGAGCCCCATGGACACATATGAATATGTGACAGCGCAGCAGTAACGCTCACCTACAGTGCTCCCACATATATGCATTACTGTGATAATAGGTTTCTGCATTAAAGGATCACTAAAGGAAATTAATTTTTTAGCTAAATAGCTTTTTTACCTTACTGCAGTCCTGGTTTCATATCCTCATTGTTCGTTTTTGCTTTGAAGTTGCTGTAATTCTGCTCCGATCTCCACACTTCCTGCTTGTCTGGCTCCTTATGAAAAATCTCATGGCAGCTTTTCACTGTGGTCCAAGCTGTGTGTCTAAAACTCCTCAGAACCAATCAGATTCATTTTAAAAACAAAACACTGCACTGGATTTGTTTGTTTTTGTTCTGTGTGTCTCTCTACTTCACAGAAACATGAAACCATTTTAAAACCGAAAGTGAAACTAGAGGCACATTATATGATTGATTTGTATCTATTTTTATTCATTTTTAAAAGGAATCAGTTAACTTTTATGTCTCTATACCCTGTAAACAGTCATTTCAGCAAAAACATTTTTTCCTTTAGTGACCCTTTAATGTACTTTTTCCATGCTTCTATAATTATGAAAACTTTAATGGCAACAGCTTATCAGAGCTGAAAGGAGATAAGGCCATAGGACATTGGTAATGCCTAGGGGTATTGTGAGAGTGCAGAGCAGCAAAGTAAAGGGGTTAGGTAACCCCCTTGTGGGTACTGGCCTTAGAGTGCTGGATGGTTTGTGGGTTTAGCTCAAAGCACACATCAGTGTTTGGGGAAATATTTTGATAACATTAAACTGGACTAAAAAGTAATGAAATTTCTCAAATGTGTTCAGAACTTTCTTCATGGTGCACAGTTGACAGTCAGATTCAGACTTTCAAATGACAACTAGGGTCTGAAAAATGTTATCTGATTGGGAAAGATATCTGTTTTTTTTGTATTATTATTTAAAGTAAACCTGTCTTGGAAAAAAAAAAAACCTAGGGCTGCTATGTATAATTCGTTCTGGTGGTTTCAACACTTTCTGGGACATTGACGTGAAAGATAGTTCAGGTCAGGGGCGGACAGACAACTCATGGGGCCCCCGGGCAATAGAAGATTATGGGGCCCCTGGGCTTACAGATGGCCACCACGCCAGGAGGCAGTGCAGAGGCGGGCAGCTAAAATCTTTGGATTTTCACATCAAAAGCATGTCGGTTTCGGACATATCAGGGACAGATGTAAAAAAAAAACAGATTTTTACATACTGTCCCTGGTTTTACTGAGCCTGGCAACCCTGATGGGGCCCCCTAGTGGCATGGGGCCCTCGGGCAGTGCCCGAGTGACTCAATGGTCAGTCCGCCCCTGGTTCAGGTCAGAGGTTCCTATATGTTCTGCTTGTTCTGGGTCAGTGGCACAACTGCTGGATGCAAGAGGGTCATCATGACAACCAGACAAGAATTTTGGAAAGAAGAAGGCAGTAGCCTTTGTGTTTCTCTCATGACAGGTTTCCTTTAAGATATGTTTCAGAATAGGCCCAGGATCTGTCATCTAACCTGCCTCCCCAGGCATAAACTAGAATGTTTGAACTCTGTAAAGATGTCATGCATTTGATCTGATCATAAACAGACCTTTAGATCTCACAGCAGAGATAATCATGAAATCCCTAATCCTAATGCTGCCAAACTGCTTCCAGCACCGTGCTACCCATTTTCCTGCATCAGCTGGCAGTGTGTGTGCTCATTCTGTAAATTTATTGCAGGACTTATTGACTTTGGATGAATTACAGTTACATAACTTGTTATTTTTAACATTTCTTTCAGGGAATTGCAGATGATTTCATATCAGAATAGAATTGAGCAGCTCCAGGAAACCCTAAAACAGAGGATGCAGTCTGATGACAGCTGGGAGACAAAGGTACAGGCGGAGCACCTATGGGTGTGTTCGTCTTGATGGATGGTATCTTTTCAGTAGCTCTTTCATATGGCACATGTTCTAGCATGCTTTGCTTATCTGATGACCTAATGTGTAAAACCAAGTACTTCTTTTATATCCCTGCAGTATTATTTCTGATAAACAAATATGCATTGCTGTTAGCATGGTGAAAGAGTGGAACAGTAAAAATCATAAGCCATTCCTGATCAAGGGGCCATTTTACACCTACCACCATAATACAGTAGTGTTGTAACAGCTAAAATGAAAGTCCCCCTCTGAACTCCATTGGAATACATAAAAGTGTTGTATTGTTAAAATAAAAGTACCTAGGTAGATGTAGCATCTATCCGATGCTGCATATTTCCCCTGCTGTCTCTGCACTTAGAACTGAGCGATCAAAGGCAGCTGATCGCTCAGTTCTCCCCTCCACTCTGAACAGAGAGTTGTGACTGTCAGTCACTGGCTCTCTGCTCTGCCCCTCCAATTCTCACTGGAGTGCTGGGCTGTGGAAGGTGCAGGAGCAGCTGGCTGTACACGCGATCAGTCCATCCGATGACAACGGTCTGAAGGACCGTTGTCATCGGTTAACCGATGAAGCTGACTGATGGTCCATTGCGCCCACACACCATCTGTTAAATAACCGATCGTGTCAGAACGTGGTGACGTAAAACACAACGACGTGTTGAAAAAAATGAAGTTCAATGCTTCCAAGCATGCGTCAACTTGATTCTGAGCATGCGTGGATTTTTAACCGATTGTCGTGCCTACTAACGATCAGTTTTGACCTATTGATTAGGAATCCATCGGTTAAATTTAAAGCAAGTTGGCTTTTTTTTTAACCGATGGTTAAATAACCTATGGGGCCCACACACGATCGGTTTTGACCGATGAAAACGGTCCATCAGAACGTTGTCCTCTGTTTAACCTATCGTGTGTACGAGGCCTTAGTCTCCCAGTGTCCCGCTGAGAGACTGAGCCAGCTGCTAGTCCAGGTATCGAGGTGGATCCTGACTGTAAAGTTAGGATCAATCTAGCGCCTGGACCAGCTGAGTGATGTCAGCCGACAGCGCACTTTATCCCACTGTCGACAGAAAACAGGTCATAGGAGTGCAGAACGAACTGCACTCCTGTGATCCATAGGAGAAATAGGGCAAGAAAAAAGCTTTGCCCATACTTCTCCTTTTAAAGCACAGTGGTAGGCTGCATATACAGAAATAAATGTATGTATGTAAATGTTTTTCTACTTTATCCTGCAGCATAGGCTAAGATGACCAGTGTAAATAGCTGTTCTGTCTCTATTGGCCCGTGCTAAATGGTTCGAATTTCAGCTGGTTCAGCAGAAACTGGCCAACATTTGAACCATGTGTGGACAGGCTGAATGTACCAAGTTAATCAATCGATCAACTTGGGTAAAACCGGCTTGCTGGATTCATTTACGATGATGGCCGCTAGCAATAATCGTTGTCTTCTCCCGGTGGGGGCGGCTTCCCCCACCGCCCCATGTCAGTTGTACACAATGAATGAGTTTCATAGCCATTCATACCATTGTAATGATCTCTGTGATTGGTCACAGTGATTGCATGGTACAGATAGGGCCAATAACAGCGCATATATACCATGTGATTGCTGTGACTGATCACAGCGATCACATGACAGTTGTACACAATGAATGACTTTTATAGCCATTCATACTATTGTGATGATCTCTGTGACTGGTCACAGTGATTGCATTGTACAGACAGGGCCAATCACAGCGCATCGGTACCATGTGATAGCTGTGACCAATCACAGCTATCACAATAGTTTACACTGGCAATGATTGAATGCCATTCATAAAAATGATTGCTTATAACAGTGATCAACACTAGTATAAACAATCATAGTGTAAAAAAATAAATAAAAATCCTGATCACTTCCCCAGAGTAGTACAGTGTCACTATCATAACACTGCACTTCTTCTGGTGACCGTATGTAAAGAAAAAAAATGTAATTAATCAAAAAAAATATGAATAAATTGAAAGAAAAATATTCGGGAATTTTTTTTTTTTTTTTTTTTTAAACTGTCACCAGTCAGAATCCCTGATCACCGCCATACCAGTCACATGATGGTGGTGCAGTGCTCTGGTGACTATGTTGTCCATTTATGACATTGTGAACAGCGGTGATCCAGAGGATCGCTGCTGATTTTGGATCATTAACAGTTTATGAAAGAGAGATGATCGGGGGCTTAAATGTTCTCCGCTGATCATCTCCACACAGATACGCAGATACAGATACTTTTGAGAAGCTGTCATTGACTGACACAGATACGACCAGTTTATGAAGCAATAATTGAAGAAAGAACACGGAGACATTCACACCTAATTATAATTGGTTTGATTATAGTAATTGATTATGACATCAAACGCTCCCCGCCATTGTTGTGCAGCCTTTTTTTTTGTCCCCTGGTTCACCTGTTTGCATATGGGAAAATGTGATGTTTGAATACAAATCACACAAGATAGGATTAGTCAGCTTCAATCATTGCTCGCTGTCAGAGGCGGCTCTCTAATTAGGCAAATTAGGCGGCTGCCTTAGGCCCCGCAAAGTCAGGGGCCTCGCAAAGTCAGGGGCCCCGTGCGGCCGCCTAATTTGCCCATGCCTCACCTTCCCTTTCCTGGCTATTGTTGTTCCCGCGCGCTGCCACAAGCTCCACTTTGTATGGCAGAGAGAGAGCCGAGTCAGCCAAAATCTCTCCCTGCAGTCCCCGGGTGCCTGGTCATCACACACACAGTGCAGAGTGAGACAGAGTGAGCTGAGCCCGCCCCCCTCCTTCTTGTGCTGTGTGATGTTTCCTGTGTACACAGAGGAGGAGGGGGAGGAAGAAGGAGGCTGGCTCACCATGCTGCCAAGACAAAGCTGCTCGTCTGACAAAAAGACACATCATGTCCTAAAGCAGAGTAAGTGAGCCTTCCAGAGGGGGAGGGAGGGGGTCATGCCTACAGTTTACTTTCAGTAATTGTGGGGGAGAGGATATGTTCTAGGGGGCACTTTATGACGTATGCTGCAAGGGGGCTTGGATATGAAATCCACCCCCTTAGCACATATCCCCCCCCCCCCAATTAAAGATGCTGTCTACCACAGAGGGGGTGGCCCTTGGCATCCCACAAGAGATGTGCCAAATTGCTCCAGCAGGTACCCATACTAATGCCCCCTTTCCAGGCCAGTTAGCAAAGTGTGGGTTCCAGGTCACAGGTCCAGGTTCACACTGAGAAAAAAGGAACACGCTGTGCGTTCTGTGCAATTTCAGCCCAATTATGTCCACACACTCTCTGACCATCTCCTGTACCATGTCTGCAGTCTCTGACTAAGCCCTGGTTCACACTGGGCTGCGTGAGTTCACTCCCTCTGGCAGTCCCGATTTCGGCGCAATTTAGGAGACATCTGTGCAGGTTTCTGCACAGATGTCAATGTAAATCGCGTCCTGAAATCGCAAAAAGTAGTACAGGAACTACTTTTTGAAATCGCTGCAGCGCCGCAGATGCGGCGTCACACCGATTAGGTCGGTGTCATTGCCGGCAATTTGAGATGCAATTTCACATGTAAAAATCGCATCTCAAATCAAACTAAATCGTACCCAGTGTGAACCTGGGCTAAGGATGAGTTCCAGCGTTTTCACACAGCGAATGTGCAGAGCCCACCAGGAAGTCAGCACTGCGCTAATCACAGGCAGTGAGACATTGTCCCGTCGTGCAGCTGCAGAGATCGGGAAATGTCTCGCTGCCTGTGATTAGCGCAGCACAGTGCCAACTTCCTGGGGGGCTCTGCACGTGGGCTGTGCAAACACGCCGGAGCTCATCCTTCTATCTGACCATCTCCAGTAGTATGTCTGCAGTCTCTGACCATCTCCTGTAGTATATCTGCAGTCTCTGACAATCTATTGTATCAAGTATGCAGTCTCTGACAATCTCATGTAGTATGTATGCAGTCTCTGACCATCTCTTGTACCATGTATGCAGTCTATTACCATCTCCTGTATCATGTCTGCAGTCTCTGACCATCTCTTGTACCATGTCTGCAGTCTCTGACCATCTCTTGTATCATGTTTGTAGTCTCTGACCATCAATTGTACCATGTATGCAGTCTCTGACAATCTCTATCCCCCCCTTACCTTAGTGCGTTCACTCTGGGGAAGGTGCTCTATGGTGACCAGAGTTCCCCCCACTTTAGAGTTTCCATGTTAAATGCAAGTTGGAATGCTGATGTAAAGGGGAATGCAGTGATCTAATATAGATATAATGTGATCTCATCACCAGAGCCCCCCTTACATTAGAGTTCCCCCTTACAACAAAGTCTGCAACATTCCCCCTTACATCCAATTTCCCCTTGCCGTGTAAGGAGGAATCCTGCACACTCTGATGTAAGAGGGAACTCTGTGTTGGGTTATATTAACCTGACCCTCATGTAAATGGAGAAATGTGGTTTTGAATCTTGTTATACCTTATACATATTGCAAGTAGCAGCTGCACAAATGTTATCTATTTTTGTGTGCGTTTAATATATATATATATATATATATATATATATATATATATATATATATATATATATGTATATAATTGATTAGAATAGAAGAATTGATTGATTGAATAGAAGAATTGGTTAGAGAGAGTTCTAGAAACTGTAATTCATAGTTCATAGGATTTAAGGCTCTTTATATATGTAATTTTTAGCGTTAATTTTTAACGCTTGAATTCTTTTTCCCAATATGGGAGTTGGTGGGGCCTCATATCTAAGGTTTGCCTAAGGCCTCACCAAGCCTAGAGCCGCCTCTGCTCGCTGTGTCTTCTCATTTCTGACACAACTGTGACACCTGCTCCAAAGGACAATGAATGTGGAAATATATTTAGGTTAATATGTTACTCACTAAATCTTTTCTGCAGCACACAGAGGCAAAAACATGTTAAATGTATTGTAACTGTACTGTCTGCCCTCATGTTGTAAAGCACTGCAAACTGTTGGCGCTATATTAATCCTGTAAAATAATAATAGTATTTATCCACTTAAGGACCCCTTCACGCCGATATACGTCGGCAGAATGGCACGGCTGGGTACAATCACGTACCTGTACGTGTCTCTTTAAGCCCAGACGTAAGGTCACGAGCGCTCCGCCGGCGGCGCACTCGCGACCTGGTCCGAAGCTCTATCAGATAAGAGGAAAAAGGGGACAAAAAAGCACTCACATTTGCCAACATCCGTAAATATTTGAATAGAAAAAGAGTTTTACTGCTGGAGAAGCAGTAATAGGGCGGACTTTACAGGCAAGACGGGAACAGAAAAATTTACAATGAATATAAAAACCATATAGAATATATGTAATAACAATGTGGAAAATATCCTCTGCACGTCGTCTACGCGTTTCGCCTTTGGGCTTCCTCAGGACGAGGCAGGTGAATTTTTAGCATTAGAACATTAAACATTTGATTTTTTTTAAATAGTTGTCAGCCCTCCAATGCATCACAGATCGCTTATGATCGCGGATACAGCAGCAGTCGCTGAATAAATTTATACGTGATTCCAAAAAGGGATTTGAAGTGCCGAGCAGAGGAGAAAAAGGGTTTGATCTACGGGAGATCATAGGCGCAGCATGTCCATGTCAGGAGTGATTCTAATCTGCAACCAGAGAGCCATAGAAAACCGGGGCAGAGGGAACAGCCAAAGCCACAGTGGAAATTACATCCACTTTAAAGGTAGCCAAGTCTACCAGTGTAGACCTCAGAGTGGCCAGCGAGTTTTAAATATAAAAAACCTCAAAGTAACATGGAAGTCTCATGCCCCGGGGGATAGCCTGTGCTATAGGAAGCTCCCTGACCGTTTACCCACGGGCCCGATCGCCGCCGGTATACCGCGATCGGTCACCGGAGCTGAGGAACGGGGAGAGGTGTGTGTAAACACACCTTCCGCATTCTTCACAGTGGCAGTGTGAAAGACGATCGGAAAGACGATCAATCAAGGCACACGTCCAGCCCCTCCTCCCCTACAGTTAGAAACATATATGAGGTCACACTTAACTCCTACAGCGCCCCCTAGTGGTTAACTCCTAAACTGCAATTGTCACAGTAATCAATGCATTTTTATAGCACTTTTTGCTGTGAAAATGACAATGGTCCCAAAAATGTGTCAAGATGTGTCCACCATAATGTCGCAGTCACGAAAAAAATCACTGATCACCGCCATTAGTAGTAAGAATTTTTTTTTTTAATAAAAATGCAATAAAACTATCCCCTATTTTGTAAACGCTATAAATATACAATATTTTGTAAATCAACAAACGCTTATTGCGATTTTTTTTACCAAAAATAGGTAGAAGAATACGTATCGGCCTAAACTGAGGGAAAAAATGTTTTTTTATATATTTTTGGGGGATATTTATTATAGCAAAAAGTAAACAATATTGCATTTTTTTCAAAATTGATGCTACAGGTAGTGCAGAATTATTAGGCAAGTTGTATTTTTGAGGATTCATTTTATTATTGAACAACAACCATGTTCTCAATGAACCCAAAAAACTCATTAATATCAAAGCTGAATATTTTTGGAAGTAGTTTTTAGTTTGTTTTTAGTTTTAGCTATTTTAGGGGGATATCTGTGTGTGCAGGTGACTATTACTGTGCATAATTATTAGGCAACTTAACAAAAAACAAATATATACCCATTTCAATTATTAATTTTTACCAGTGAAACCAATATAACATCTCAACATTCACAAATATACATTTCTGACATTCAAAAACAAATCAGTGACCAATATAGCCACCTTTCTTTGCAAGGACACTCAAAAGCCTGCCATCCATGGATTCTGTCAGTGTTTTGATCTGTTCACCATCAACATTGCGTGCAGCAGCAACCACAGCCTCCCATACACTGTTCAGAGAGGTGTACTGTTTTCCCTCCTTGTAAATCTCACATTTGATGATGGACCACAGGTTCTCAATGGGGTTCAGATCAGGTGAACAAGGAGGCCATGTCATTAGTTTTTCTTATTTTATACCCTTTCTTGCCAGCCACGCTGTGGAGTACTTGGACGCGTGTGATGGAGCATTGTCCTGCATGAAAATCATGTTTTTCTTGAAGGATGCAGACTTCTTCCTGTACCACTGCTTGAAGAAGGTGTCTTCCAGAAACTGGCAGTAGGACTGGGAGTTGAGCTTGACTCCATCCTCAACCCGAAAAGGCCCCACAAGCTCATCTTTGATGATACCAGCCCAAACCAGTACTCCACCTCCACCTTGCTGGCGTCTGAGTCGGACTGAAGCTCTCTGCCCTTTACCAATCCAGCCACGGGCCCATCCATCTGGCCCATCAAGACTCACTCTCATTTCATCAGTCCATAAAACCTTAGAAAAATCATTCTTGAGATATTTCTTGGCCCAGTCTTGACGTTTCAGCTTGTGTGTCTTGTTCAGTGGTGGTCGTCCTTCAGCCTTTCTTACCTTGGCCATGTCTCTGAGTATTGCACACCTTGTGCTTTTGGGCACTCCAGTGATGTTGCAGCTCTGAAATATGGCCAAACATCTTGGCAGCTGCACGCTTGACTTTTCTCAGTTCATGGCCAGTTATTTTGCGCCTTGGTTTTTCCACAGGCTTCTTGCGACCCTGTTGACTATTTTGAATGAAACGCTTGATTGTTCGATGATCACGCTTCAGAAGCTTTGCAATTTTAAGAGTGCTGCATCCCTCTGCAAGATATCTCACTATTGTTGACTTTTCTGAGCCTGTCAAGTCCTTCTTTTGAACCATTTTGCCAAAGGAAAGGAAGTTGACTAATAATTATGCACACCTGATATAGGGTGTTGATGTCATTAGACCACACACCTTCTCATTACAGAGATGCACATCACCTAATATGCCTAATTGATAGTAGGCTTTCGAGTCTATACAGCTTGGAGTAAGACAACATGCATAAAGAGGATGATGTGGTCAAAATACTCATTTGCCTAATAATTCTGCACTTCCTGTATATTTATGTTTATAACGCAAAAAATAATAACCTCAGAGTTAATAAAATGCCACCAAAAGAAAGCTCTATTTGTGGCAAAAAAAGGATGCCAATTTTGTTTGGGAGCCACGTCGCACGACCGTGCACTTATCAGTTAAAGAGACGCAGTGCCGATTTCGCAAAAAGGGGCAAGGTGCTTAACCTGCATATGGTCCGAGTCTTAAGTGGTTAAATGGCTAGCCCACATCTCTCCCAGAGGTCCATCAGCTTATCAATGGTGTGCACCACCTGTGGGCCTTCCACACTACAAATATAAGTCCAGATGGATCAGCACATCTGTCTGGATAGCATGAAGCTTTACTGATAAGGGCTCATTCACATGGGCGCTGCGGGCCCGTACAGCCCGTACAGTGATTTTTTGGAAAATCTGTTTTATTTTAGTTGTAAAACACATAGACAATACAAACGTACAATAGCACAGCCAACATCTGGCTTACAACACAGCCAGGACCCACGCAGGGGTCGCAAGGTAGCAGTACAGAACCAAGACATGTTAGAGGATTAGCGACTACCATAATAAACCAATATCAGAGAGGCGGACTAGCTCATGCTCCAGGGATGGGATGTTGTTGTGCCAACAGGGGACGGCTCAGCAAGACTCCAAGGACCACTATCGGAAATCATTGGAGCTACTTAATTTGCTGCCGCAGTGGAGGGTTCTGCCAACCATTTAGACCAGACTGTCATATTTTTTCGGACAGCCTCTGTGTACATAGGTGTCTTTATATAGAGGTATCACATTATTGACTAGTGTCTTCCATAGATCCACTGAGGGAGGGGCCTTACGCTTCCAACATAGGATGGTGGACTTCCTGGCATAGAACAGCAGGAGACCCAACAGGGTTCTCTCCGCCACCCTGGGCCCCAGGTCCTCCACCAGCCCCAGCAGGCATATTCTTGGGGAAGGGACAATAGAGACACTGAGCAATTCATTCACCTCCAAAACGATTTGTGACCAAAAAACTGTTATGACAGGGCAGGACCAGAAAATATGAATGTAGTCCCCTTGAGCATGGTCACAACGCCAGCACTCCGGGGAGAGGGAAGACCTCATCCGGTGCACCTGGGCGGGAGTGAGATATGCTCTATGGACAATCTTATATTGAATGAGGCGATCTCTCAGGGAGACCAGTATTTTAAATGGGAAGTCCCATATATCCACCCAGTCCTCAGAGTCTAGCTCCGGAACATCCCGGCCCCATTGCTGATAGAGCCTGGACAATTCAGGAGAGGAGACCCGGAGGAGATGGGCATATAGCACAGAGGTGGGTTTGCTAGCACAGTCGAAGCGCAAAATCTGCTCCAAGTCAGACTGCACCAGCTGCCTCTCGCCTGGTGGGAACTGGGCCCTGAAAGCATGGGACAACTGAAGATATCTGAATCCATGTGAGGGCAGAGCATTGTGTTTAGACATTAGATGATCAAAGGAGAAAATAGAGAGGTCTGAGGTGATATCCAAGAGAATTTTAATATGATACTTGGTCCACACCACCGGATCTGGGATGTTAAGAAAGTGACGTAGTGTGGGGTTGTTTCAGAGGGGGGCGTTCGGGGATACTGCCGTTGAGGGATATTTCTCACAGGCCAGGCCCTCCCTCCAGGCCCTAAGGGTGGTGCACATAGAGGGGGTCAGGTTGTACGGAGCCTTCGGACCCCGCAATAGGAGGTTTGACAAAGCCTCCGCAGACCCCAACACCGCCGCTACAGTGGCCCAGGCCGAGTTGGATTTATCTGGAACAAAGCATGTCTGCATTTTATTGCAGCCCTAGGCTGCGTTGCATCGTAAATGGGACACATAGGAAACAATTGTTTCCTGTGTGTCCTTACAGTGACAGACATCTTACAATGCAGTAAGATGCCTGTATGTGTGAATTCACCCTTTGGCTTTAATGCCTTGGAAAGTATAATGAGGAGTAACCAATTGTAACGTATTTACTAAGTATTTACCATCTGCATGCTAAATGAGTTCAAAATTAACTTCACCTTTTTTCAACATGTTACACCTATATTTAGGGTGTAATATTTACCATGGTACTAAGCAAACCCCCCTCCAACCCCCTGTGACAGCATGCAGGGGTTCCTCAACTGCTACATTTCAAATTGGTGTGATTGTGCGGGGCTCCACCCTCACGGCCGCATTATTCCTTCACAGAGATTTTTGGAAGGGACTGTTGGGCTGGATTCACTCCTATGCAGTTTTAGTGCTTTTCGCATTTTGCAGATTTGCACTACAGTCCATTAACCATGGTTTACTACGGAACACAAATCTGCAAAATGCAAAAAGCACTAAAACTGCATAGGTGTGAATCCAGCCTAAGTCTATTCTATCTTTCGAACTGAAATTCCATACCTCAATATGGGCAGGAACCTGGAGAAAGAGTCTACAGGAGCCTGGCATTGAACACACGATCCACTGATTGTAGGTGCAATGTTTTACAGGCTTCTGTGGAAAAAAAAATACATACAGTACACATTTTTTTCCTGCAAAAATATATGAATTTATAATTTTTGTTCAAAGATGAATTTATTCTTTAAAACTCTTTATATTAGAATATACACACAATACAAAAGATATACATACACAATTTTTCTTTTTAAATCCTGTAAAATAAATCAATATCCCAGTGATAACTGAGACATTCTGGCATTTTAGCACCTAAAAGATAACTCCAAAAAGCTTCCCCAGACAAAAAGCTGGCTCCTACATCAGCCCGTCTTAATCCAATAACCACTCTGTCAATAGTCTGGAAATAGAACACTGCTAACTCTTCCCATGCTGGTTCAAAAATTCCTAGAGATATTAGATGGACAAGTTAAAGGGGTTGTAAAGGTTCAAGTATTAAAAAAAATATATATAACAAACATGTCATACTTACCTCCACTGTGCAGCTCGTTTTGCCCCGTTCGAGTGGCCCTGATCCTGGTCTTCTGGGGTCCCTCAGCGGCTGTCTCGGCTCCACCCCGCAAGAGCTAACCCCCTTCATGGGAAGCTCTCTCCCAAGGGGGTTAGCTTGCGGGCGCGCTCCCTTCATACAGCCTGCGGATATAGCTGCCGGCTGTATCACTCGGCCCCACCCCCGGCGCGCGGCGTCATTGGTTTGATTGACAGCAGCGTGAGCCAATGGCTGGCTGCTATTAATCATCCAATGAATGAGCCGAGAAGAGCCGAAAAAGCTTGGTTAAGAAGCCTGCTCGTTCACGAAGCTGGACTTTTGAAGGCTCATATAAGTAAACAGGGGGGGCTGGGGGACCGGCAAACATCAGATGTTTTTTCACCTTAATGCATAGAATGCATTAGGTGAAAAAACATGAACCTTTATGATTTATTAAAACCGGAGCACTCAGAATGTGGTGCAGCTGTGCATGGCAGCCAATCAGCTTCTAACTTCAGCTTGTTCAATTAAGCTTTGACAACAAAAATCTGAAGCTGAGCTGCATCATATTTTGCAATCAGCTTCCAGTTTTTTTACTGAAGTTAGGAACTGATTGGCTACCATGCAGAGCTGCAGCAGATTTTGTAAAAAAAAATGTTATGTCTATCCTCAAAACTGATTCCAAATATATTCACAAGTACTGAGTGAAGGTAAGCACAGTTTTGCTCCCAAGTTATTTTTTTTAGAAACTAAAATGAGTACATTTGCCTGGCTCACTACAATGGGAAAACGGTTTATCTCTATAACAATGAGGAAAATATATACTATGAAGTACAAAAGAACTGCGACAAAAGTGTGCCATGTGTAAGAAACAATATGTTGGATGCACTATGAGGCCTTTGAAAAAGAGAATGAGAGAACATATCACAGACTCCAAGGGGAGTCTACTAAACCTGGAGATTGCTTTATATGCAGAACTGCACCAAATGTTGTATTCTCCAGGTTTAGTAGACTCCCCTTGGAGTCTACTAAACCTGGAGATTGGTTTATATGTAGAGATGCATCAGATTTTGCTCTCTCCAGTTTTAGTAAATCAACCCTACTGTCCCTAATAATTTACACAATTTTATTATTTTCCCTACTATAGGCTGTAGAAAAAAAAAATACACTTTGGAGAAGCCTGATTCATTTTGTTGTTGTTTTATCTTCTAACTTGGATGATTCCTCTTAGGTAATTTATCTAAGTTTTCTTAGAAAGGGGGGAACAACTGGCATCTGCTGATGATTTTCTAAAGCTACTAGTCTGTACAGACTTCCAAGTACCAAAATCTCCCTTAGGAGTCAGAATAGACACCTTTTGAAAATAGAATTTTAGGATGCATCACTAAAGGGATCACCAGCAGGAGGAAAGAGGGTTCTGATTCCCCTGTATAGGAGATTTACTAAAACTGGTGCATATAGAGTCTGGTGCAGCTAGGCTTAATAACTAATCAGCTTCTAACTTCAGCTTGTTCAATTAAAGTGTTACTAAACCCAGTAATATAAAAATAGTTCATCTGCCCTGAACCCCCCCCCCCCCCCCACACACACACACACACACACAGTACCCACAGCTTATAAATCTTTTTAGGTTAAAATACTGCCACGTGTACCTTTTTGACTGATCTGTATACCACGATAATGTGATAAATTGCAGGGTCTGCTTGTGTGCTGAGTGTTCCAGTAGGAGGAGATTTCCACTACAGCCTTGCGTCCTAATGCTGTTATGGGAAGCGGATCATCCATCAATCAAGATGTGACATCCCACCCACTGAGTTATTTTTTAGTTACTGGTTATGGAGAAGGAGGGAGGGACTGGGCTGTCATTTAGGATCTATATACACACCCACATGTGTGATGTCAATATCATGTGACCTGAAAAACTCAGCTCAACAAGGAAATATTCTCTCCAGCAATAGAGACCAAACTGAGTATGTGCAGGTCCACCACTTTAACTAGGTCTTATCTGGCCTTGTCTGGAGAGACACTGCATGAGAGGGAGGATCTGTGCATACAGAATTAAAGAGCCTTTTTACACAATACAGAGGATTAACCCCTTAAGTTCCACAGCATGCAATATAGCAAGCATGCTATTCTGCGTATACAGACAGATTTTACTTGTGTGGGTTTAGTAACCACTTTAAGCTTTTACAATAAAAGCTGATTCGTTACTATGCACAGCTGCACCAGATTCTGTGTGCTCCAGTTTTAGTAAATCTCCACCCAGTTGTGTGCAGTTCTAGAGATCTCACTTACAGAAATATATTAATAAAATAGAACAGGTCCAGAGACAGGGAACAAAAATTGTGAAAGGCCTGGGGGACAAAATGTATCGAGAGTGATTGGTAGTGAGACAGTCAACAGTAAATGGCTTCAAACGTGCTTGGGACAGATCTACAGTTGTATTCAAAATTATTCAACCCCCACTGAAATTGATTGTTTTGGCCAGTTTTACATTGATTTTGATTATTCAGTCATCCTGCTTACAATTAAATCAAAAAGGGAACGTGAAGGTCAGACAAATATAACATAACATTTATAATGAAATAACCACAAATGTCTTTTCTGTGCTCACATCATTATCAGTTTTATTCAACCCCCAAGTGACATTCAATCTTAGTACTTAGTACAACATCCTTTTACAGTTATAACAGCTTTTAAACGTGAAGCATAGCTTGACACAAGTGTCTTTCAGCGATCTACGGGTATCTTCGCCCATTCGTCATGGGCAAAAGCCTCCAGTTCAGTCACATTCTTAGGCTTGCAAACTGCAACTGCTTTCTTTAAGTCCCACCAGAGGTTCTTAATCGGATTTAAGTCTGATGACTGCGATTGCCACTCCAAAATGTTCCAGCCTTTAATCTGCAACCATGCTCTAGTGGACTTGGAGGTATGCTTGGGATCATTGTCCTGTTAAAAAATGAGCAAAGCGATGTGATGTACGACGGCACTCTAAAGGGGAAGTTCCATTCAAGCTCCCGTCTCATAACTTGCTTCTGAGCATGCGCAGATTTAAAAGTCGTTTTTAAAGTCGTTTTAGCCCACACCTGATAATTTTTTACAACCCAAAAAATTACATTTTTTAAAACAACGTTAAAAAATGCAGCATGCTCGAATTTTTTTTTTTTTACGTTTTTCAGAACATGAAAAATGATGTGAAACCCACACACGATCACTTTATGTTTGATTATTTTTATTGGTATTTCATAACAAGGTGATACAAAAAGTCAAAGTATCAGCATAAATATAAACAACATTAGAATTCAAAACAAATCGGTAGTTGTTTTACAAGCAAAGATAAGTCTATAACAAATGCCAACGTGCATAAGCAGTAAGACAATATAAACATCGGGACAATATAAATATAAAACGGTAGAGCAGGGGATAGATATTAATGGAAGAGGGAATAAGTGTGAAATGTCACATACAGAAAGGAAGAGGCGCAAACAAATATATGTATAATAATGAAACAAAGCTGCAGCCCACACACGATCACTTTAAATGACGTTTTTAAAAAGTTCTCTTTTTCCTCGACGGGAGTTTCAATTTCCTCGCCGTGTTCCTCGTCGGGCTGGTTTTCGACGAGAAACACGTTCGTGTGTATGCTTAGAAACCCGCGCATGCTCAGAATAAAGTATGAGATGGGAGCGCACCTTCTGTAAAAGTAGCGTTTGTAATGGAGATAGCACATTTGTCACACTGTAACAGACTGAAAGTGCAAATCGTCTCTCACCAAACTTTTACTTAACACGCAGTAACATGAGATTAGCAAAAGCAGCCCCAAGGGTTGGGCCAGTGGAATCGAACTTCCCCTGCCGTCTATGTGTTGTACGTCACCGTGTTTGAGAACGAGGAGATTTGGTCTTGACTGTGTGTACGCAAAGACAGCTTGTCAAGTTTCTCGACAACCCTAACAAGAAACTCGTCAAGGAAAACAATGTGTCTTTTCCGACGAGGCCTTACCAAGAACATTGAACCCTTCAGTCCTTTACTGGAAATGACATAAAAAATTATGATCCTGTCAGTTAAAGTGGTTGTTAAGCCACTCTAACCTGTATACACCATCAGCACTGCCTCCTATTGTAGTGTCCCTCTCTGTGTGTGATTTATAAAAATAAGTGCTCTAAATACCTAATTTCACAGCTGAGATTGCGATCACATGACTTGCCAGCTTTCTCCTTTCCTCCTCTGAGAGATGCAGCGGGTGGGGCTTAGATTCCTCTGCTGATGTCAGTCTGGAGAGGAGGTGACGAGGAGGAGATGGTGCTGGAGCTGGTCATGTGATCACAATCTTGGCTCTTAAATTAGGTATTTACAGCCTTTATATTTATAAATCGTTTACAGAGGGGGAAACTGCAATAGGAGGCAGTGCTGATGGTGTATACAGGTTATTGTTATGAGAGCAATGGGATGGGGGAAGGGCGGCTCACACACAGACAGAGAGGGGAGGTGGGAGGAGGACACAGAAGCAGACAGGAGAGCAGTGTCAGGCTGCTGATTACAGAGGCATGTAAACTGACCAAAGTGTCTGGTCTCAGCAGCCATGATACACTGTAGTCAGTTTACAGAGGGGTGGGGAGAAACTGGAAGAATCAGCTAGGTTTTTTAGGTGTTACAGAGGGCCAAATGACACAGGACAAGCACTGTGTCATATAACATGCTTTAAAGGAGCAAGATCAATTTTTTTTTTTGGGGGGGGGGAATCAAATGCTTTAAACGCAGGACTATTTTCTGTCAGTTTGTAGAACACACATTTAAGTTTAAGGGCTTTTGATCATTTATGTGTTGTTAGTTCAGTACTTGAATGTAATTTTAGATTTCCTGTGTTATGTGTTCAAAACCCAAATTTTTCTCACAGTATGATGAGCATGTTCCCACTGGGGTAGTAATATTACAAACTACATTGTGTGCATTGTGCATGTCTGGCCTGCATTACGCCTACCTGGTCTTGTCAATAGAGAACAAACTGTTTGATTCTATAATCACCATCTTGATTTTCCCTTATTTTAGCCATCCACTTGTTTCCTCTTGCATTAGCTAATGGTCCAATTCCCCAAAAATATGATTCTGTTATGGGTTGGCATTATTGTTTCTACTCCAAAAAATCTGAGAAGCTCAAATTGTTTTATTGCTGGAAATCTCCAAAATTAGGTGGTTGTTTGTGTCTTCAGCCTATCTCAAAAGACATCCTGGTTATTAGTTATTTAACATTATGAAGAATTTATCGAGGTATGAAGACACAATAATTTGGCTTTCCATGGACATGATCATTGAGGCCTTGTACACACGATCAGTCCAAACTGATGAAAACGGACTGAAGTTCAGTTTCATTGGTTCACAGACTGATGGTCTGATGGTTCGTACACACCATCAATTCTAAAACCGATCGTATCAGAACGCGGTGACGTAAAACACAACGACGTGCAGAAAAAAATGAAGTTCAATGCTTCCAAGCATGCGTTGACTTGATTCTGAGCATGCGCGGGTTTTGAACCGATGCTTTTGCGTACTAACCATCGGTTTTGACCGATCGGTAGGTGTCCATCGGTCCGATTTTAAAGCAAGTTCTAAATTTTTGGACGAAAGGACAACAGACTGATAGGGCGTACACACGGTCGGTTTGTACTGATTAAACTGAACTTCAGTCCGTTTTCATCAGTTTGGACTGATCGTGTGTACAGGGCCTGAGAGTTAGGCCGCGTACCCACGACCGGTTTCCTCGACAGCATCCATCAAGAAACTTGGTGGCAGAGCTTTTTTGCAGAGGAAACCGGTCGTGTCTATGCTTTTCATCGAGAAAACGGTCGAGAAACTCGTGTTCCTCGTCGGGCTAGTTTTCGACGAGAAACACGTTGGTGTGTATGCTTAGAAACCTGCGCACCTTCGGTAAAAGTAGCGTTTGTAATGGAAATAGCACATTTGTCACGCTGTAACAGACTGAAAAGTGCAAATGTCTCTTACCAAACCTTTACCTAACACTCGGTAACATGAGATAAGCAAAAGCAGCCCCAAGGGTTGTGCCAGTGGAATCGAACTTCCCCTGCTGTTGTATGTATTAAAGTCACCGCGTTTGAGAACGAGGAGATTTGGTCTTGACAGTGTGTACGCAAAGACAGCTTGTCAAGTTTCTCGACAAGCCTAACAAGGAACTCATCGAGGAAAACGATGTGTCTTTCCTGACGAGTTCCTCGGCATGTGTACGAGGCCTAACAGAGCATTCTGGTAGGAGTAAGTTGCTGCTAAGCTCACCAAAAAGTAAAACAAACCAGCAACTGAAATCTTAAAACTGCTATTTCTACTCTATAGGTGAAGCAAAGAAGTCATAACTAATGAGAAATTGCTATTTATTTACAATACTGCTCTCAAGGAATGAGACACAGTCTAATGCCTCGTTTCCACTGAGCGGATCGGTTCGGTATGGTACGCTATTTTGGGTGTTTCCATTATGAAAGCGTACCGTAAAACCGAACCGTACCGCACCAGCAAAGGTCCCGCTTCAGATGAGGGACCAGAGAGAGGGGAACGGTTCGGTTAGGGCGGACCTACAAATGCATCTCACTGATTGGTGGATGCACTAGGAATTTTTTCTAAAACCTGAATGGTCCCTTACGGTCCGATTTGCAGTGGAAACGCTCACGCGATTAGACCGGCCCCATCCGAACCGCTCCAAAATTACTGACCCGACCCGATCCGTGCAGTGGAAACAAGGCATAAATGGTTGCTGTGGCTCACATTTCTAACAAATATATATATATATATAAATATATATATATATATATATATACATACACACAGTATCTCACAAACGTGAGTACACCCCATCCATTTTTGTAAATATTTTATTATACCTAAAGGAATAACACTTTGCTACAATGTAAAGTAGTACATGTACAGCTTGTATAACCATGTATACAGTTGTGGTTTACATACCTTGGCAGAATATATGATTTCTTGGCCATTTTTCAGAGAATATGAATGATAACACAAAATATTTTCTTTCATTATAGTAGTTTTTGGCTGAAGCCATTTATTATCAATCAACTGTGTTTACTCAATTTAAATCATAATCACAACAGAAACTACCCAAATGACCCTGATCAAAAGTTTACATACCCTTGTGATTTTGGCCTGATAACATGCACACAAGTTGACACAAAGGGGTTTGAATGGCTATTAAAGGTGACAATCCTCACCTGTGATCTGTTTGCTTGTAATTAGTGTGTGTGTATAAAAAGGTCAATGAGTTTCTGGATGCCTGTCATGGGGAAAGCAAAATAATTGTCAAAGGATCTGTGGGAAAAGGTAGTTGAACAGGAAAGGGATATAGAAAGATATCCAAGGAATTGAGAATGCCAATCAGCAGTGTTCAAACTCTAATCAAGAAGTGGAAAATGAGGAGTTCTGTTAAAACCAAACCACGGTCAGGTAGACCAACTAAAATTTCAGCCACAACTGCCAGGAAAATTGTTTGGGATGCAAAGAAAAATCCACAAATAACTTCAGGTGAAATACAGAACTATCTGAAAACATGTGGTGGATACACAATAAGGAGGCACTTGAAGAAAGATGGGCTGCGTGGTTGAGTCGCCAGAAGAAAGCCATTACTACGCAAATGCAACAAAGTATCCCACTTACAATACACCAAACAGCACAGAGACAAGCCTCAAACCTTCTGGCACAAATTTATTTGGAGTGATGAGACCCAAATTGAGCTTTTTGTCCACAACCATAAACGCTACATTTGGAAAGGAGTCAATGAGGCCTCACAATACTTTGAAGAAAGCCTTTAATAGAGCTAAGGTTCATGTCAGGAATACGTTAATTCATCAGAAAAAAACTAAATGTAATTCCCAACCTGTGAGAATTATAATCATATCATATAGCAAACAGCATAATTATTAACAAATATTGGCCACTTTTATTGGCAGATCCCATAGTTTGTAAATATGTAGAAAAGGAGCCGCAAATCACTTAAAGACGTGCCAAGCCATTGAAAGACCGTCTGACTCAGAGCCATTACAAAATTCCATCTTTAATTACTGCATCTCCAGGTTCTTTTTCTTGCAAAAAATGTGTCAATTGTCATTTTTTATTAAATAGTAAAGAAGTCAGACTACCAAATGGATTTATTCACAAATATAGACTCCTGGCATTGTCTATATGATGCAATGTACCTGCAACTCCTTGTACATAGGAAAAACGAAACGTCCTTTCTTCAAAAGAATAAACGATCATATATCCTTGATAAAAAAACGTAGAATGGAAACTCCAATCGATATGTTGAATTGTTCCATGGCTTCCGATTGGATACCATCAAATGTATGGCCCTAGAACACATCCCTCTGGATGGTAGAGGAGGTAGCAATGACCAAAAACTTTTGCAACTAGAATCACAGATTTTTTCTTTGAAGGCAACAACTTAT
This sequence comes from Rana kukunoris, assembly GCA_029574335.1. Lineage (NCBI taxonomy): Eukaryota > Metazoa > Chordata > Amphibia > Anura > Ranidae > Rana > Rana kukunoris. Next base: position 175,129,390 of record CM056052.1, read on the forward strand.
TCTGCACTGAAAGAAATGCTGAGCTATAAACCGTTTTTATAAACATTATAATTATTTTTCTCTTCTGCCTCCTTATCCCCACTACATGAGTCTTTTTCTTTTTTGTTGTTTTGCTCCCCTTTTCCCCCTCCTTTTTCCCTTTTTCCCCTTTCTTTCCCCCTTTTTCACTTCCTTCCCCTCCCCTTTCCTCCCACTCCCCCCCTTTCACCCCTTTTTCCCTCCCCCCGCCCATCCAATACCCCCTTTCCCTTTCTCCCAATTCTTCCCCTTTCCCTTGTGTGTTGGTTATATTGGCGGGACTCATTCCATCTGAACCCGTATTTTATCCCTCCCTTCGATTTTTCTCCCCCATTAGGACATATTTAACATCCTTGTCCCTTCTTTTTTTGGCCTAATGAATCTATATGAAGCTATAATAAAATATATAAAATCATTCTAATATCTATATATTTTAAATAGATATGGTGATCAATGTTTGGCTTCTGTGTATTAAATATTCAAGATAAGTAGATATAATCTTTAATATATTGATTTCTCATATAAATTATTGTTTAATTATTAATGTATTTAATAAGTTTTTCACATATTTGAATTCACTGTCATGAATGTATTTTTCTAAGAAACACACATATCTTGATGTTAGCATGGTGTTTACAGTATTGTACATTTCATTCTATAGATCCGGAATGAACTGGAGAATCAACATCAGAGGTTCATACAGAAGCTTGAGGAAACAAAGCAAAGGCTTCTTGAAGAAGCCAATATGGAAGTTGAGATCGAAAGACAAAGGCATAGCGAAGTGATAAAGATGCTACAGAATAAGAATGAGGAACTTGAAGGAAAGGTTTGTTTTTTTGTGTGTCAAAAATACATATACTTGATGCCTTCCCTTTCTGGTTAAGCCACAATTACCACTGCAGGTTTAGAAGTGGTAGCTGCCATGGTGAACCCCAAAGTTACAGCTCTTACATTTTCTATTTCTTGCATTTTCATAATGTAGGATAAAAAATATGCTACAATGAGGGGAAAAAAATATTTAATCCCCTGCTGATTTTGTACGTTTGCCCACTGACAATTAAATGATCAGTCTATAATTTAAAGGCAGTGCTCCTAATCTCAGTTTGTTAACTGTATAAAAGACACCTGTCCACAGAAGCAATCAATCATTCAAATTCCAATCTCTCCACCATGGCCAAGACCAAAGAGCTGTCCAAGGATGTCTGGAACAAGATTCTAGACCTACACAAGGCTGGAATTTGCTACAAGACAATCGCCAAGCAGCTTGGTGAGAGGGTGACAACAGTTGGTGCGATTATTCACAAATGAAAGAAACACATAATAACTGTCAATCTCCCTCAATCTGGGGCTCCATGCAAGATCTCACCTCGTGGAGTTTTTCATCATGAGAATAGTGAGGAATCAGCCCAGAACTACAATGGACAATTGTGTAAATGATAAGGCAGCTGGGACCATAGTCACCAAGAAAACAATTGGTAACACACTAGGCTGCGAAGGACTGAAATCCTGTAGCGCTCAAAAAAGCATGTGTACAGGTCCGTTGGAAGTTTGCTAATGAACATCTGAATAATTCAGAGGAGAACTGGGTGAAAGCGCTGTGATCAGATGAGACCAAAATCAAGCTCTTTGGCATCAACTCAACCAGGCCCCGATTTACTCCCTTTGCCACCTTAAGGCCGGGTCCTTCAACGCCGCCCCCCCAACACACACACACACCACCATTCTCGTCCTTTATCAATGACTGCTACAATAGATCAGTTAAAAACCTGATTCCACACACAAGAACACTGAAAATAACCATGCTCACTAATTGCAGCCTCTGTGCCCATGAATGCAACCTCTGTGCCCATGAATGCAGCCTCTGTGCCCACTGATTGCAGCCTCTGTGCCCATGACTGCAGCTTCTGTGCCAACTGACTGCAGCCTCTGTGCCCATGAATGCAGCCTCTGTGCCCACTGATTGCAGCTTCTGTGCCCATGAATGCAGCCTTTGTGCCCACTGACTGCAGCCTCTGTGCCCATGAATGCAGCCTCTGGGCCCACTGATTGCAGCCTCTGTGTCCACTGATTACAGCCTTTGTGCGCATGAATGCAACCTTTGTGCCCAGCGATTGCAGCTTCTGTGCCAACTGACTGCAGCCTCTGTGCCCATGAATGCAGCCTCTGTGCCCACTGATTGCAGCTTCTGTGCCCATGAATGCAGCCTTTGTGCCCACTGACTGCAGCCTCTGTGCCCATGAATGCAGCCTCTGTGCCCACTGATTGCAGCCTCTGTTCCCACTTATTGCAGCCTCTGTGCCCATTGATTGCAGCCTCTGTGCCCACTGATTGCAGCCTCTGTTCCCACTGATTGCAGCCTCTGTGCCCATGAATGCAGCTTCTGTGCCCACTGACTGCAGCCTCTGTGCCCATGAATGCAGCCTTTGTGCCCACTGATTGCAGCCTCTGTGCGCATGAATGCAGCCTTTGTGCCCACTGACTGCAACCTCTGTGCCCATGAATGCAGCCTCTGGGCCCACTGATTGCAGCCTCTGTGTCCACTGATTACAGCCTTTGTGCCCATAAATGCAACCTCTGTGCCCACCTATTGCAGCCCCTGTGCCCATGAATGCAGCCTCTGTGCCCACTGATTGCAGCCTCTGTGCCCACTGATTGCAGCCTCCGTGCCCACTGATTGCAGCCTCTGTGCCCACTGATTGCAGCCTCTGTGCCCATTGATTGCAGCCTCTGTGCCCACTGATTGCAGCCTCTGTTCCCACTAATTGCAGCCTCTGTGCCAATGAATGCAGCCTCTGTGCCCACTGATTGCAGCCTCTTCACCCAATGATTGCAGCCTTGCACACAGACCCAGCTCCATGACATCCGAGCGCCGGTGTTCTGCCAAATAAGTCCCCCCCGGGATATAAGGACCCCCCTGTACTGTGCAGGTGTGGCGCTTGCTCAGTACAAACCTCAACTGAGCCTCCGGAAATAGCTGAAGATGAAGAGCTGAGAGTCAGCTTTTAGCAACAAAGTACATGTCTTAGCGGGGTGTGTTAAAACAAATGAAGGGCGGGTTTTGAACTGTTGATATGCAGGTTTTGCAATGTGCCCTGCTAACACGTGTACTTTATTGCTAAAATCACTCCCACCCCTTGCAGAGTAGCACTAGCATCAGGAGCGTGCAGCATGTGTCATAGTCATTGCGCAGGCACTGTGTAGAGCTGACTCTCAGCTATACATCTTCGGCTATTTTCGGAGGCTCAGTTGAGGTTCGTACTGCGCAAGCGCCACGACTGCGCAGTACAGGGGGGTCCTTATGCACGGAAGGATCTTTTTCGGCAGAACACCGGAGGGACGATGGATGTACTATCAAATCTTGGGTGATAACCTCATTCTCTCAGCCAGGGCATTAAAAATGGGTCGTGGGTGGGTATTCCGGCATGACCCAAAACACATGACCACGGCAACAAAGGAGTGGCTCAAGAAGAATCACATTAAGGTCCTGGAGTGGCCTAGCTTAATCCCATAGAAAATGTGTGGAGGGAGCTGAAGGTTCGAGCTACCAAAAATGAGCCTTGACACCTTATTGACTTGGAGAGGATCTGCAAAAAGGAGTGGGACAAAATTCCTCCTGAGATGTGTGCAAACCTGGTGGCCAAGTACAAGAAACATCAGACCTCTGTGATTGCCAACAAGGGTTTTGCCACAAAGTACCAAGTCATGTTTTGTGAAAGGGTCAAATACTTATTTCAATCATTAAAATGCAAATCAATTTATACATTTATACAAACGATACTTCTCTTTTAAGCAAGGAGATCTTTGTACTGCAGGTCCCCAGGCACAGTTTTCCCTCCAGCAAGGAGAAAAGTGAGCAGAACAGTAAGGCCGCGTACACACGATCAAATCTATCTGCTGAAAACGGTCTGACAGACCGTCTCAGCAGAAAGATTTGATCGTGTGTACGGGCGAGCCGATGGATTTGGCCAGCAGACAGATTTTAAAGCCTGCTTTAAAATCTGTCTGCTGGGAACCCGTCGGACCGATATGTCTGCTGGTTAGTACGCTAACCAGCAGACATATCTGCCTGCACATGCGTCTAATGGATTCGACGCATGCGCGCAAGTGTTTTACTTCCTGGTGCGGTGACGTGGCGGCGGCAACGTCACCGCCACGTCACCGCGCTGTCTGCCGGCGGGGATTTTGGTTTGATCGTGTGTACAGTGATCAAACCAAAACAGCCAGCAGACAAATCTGACCAAATCGGTCTGTCAGACCGATTTGATCAGATTCATTTGCTCGTGTGTACGGGGCCTTAGTGAGAGACTAGAAGTCAGAGGCAATCATATCCCTCTTTCTATGGCAGCTCATTTATTTCACAGTTCTTCATGTAAATATGCATTTTACAATTATATATGAGAAAACAGTTAATTGATTTGAAATTGGTATCTTGTTAAAAGTGATGACCTGCTATATAAACTGTCTGGCTTTGGTATAGAAAGACAAACATCTGTCCAAATAGAAAGCACACTAAATACATAAACTTGCAGTTTTTTTGCCATCATTTGCTATTTTGAGAAATGTGTTGTACAATAATGAAGTATAATTGCCTATAGTTTGATTATTAAATCCGAAAATGTACATCAGTTTCAGTTACCCGTAATTAATGAAGAAGGTTGTATGGTTGCTAAATGCGAAAATACTAGTAATTGTTTAATTCATTGGGTACAAACGTCTGCCAATATTCATGCATCATGATACAGTATATACTAATTGCAGTAGGTTATTAAGCCTTACTGGCATTCCAAAAGTGTCTGTATCTAATTAGTTGCATGTTTACACGTTGCACATTTTTATTGAATCGGGAGACAAGTGGTTTGTTTTACAATGTGTGCTGCATTCTGTAAATATCAGTGAAGAGCCAAATCATAAAAGAACAAAAAGCACAAATAAAGATGAATATGTGCCAGGGGAAACAGGATGGCAAGATTCTAGTTATCCATTTGTCATTACCATCTGATGTAAACAGATTGTAAATCCCTGTCATCATGTGTACAGTTCTGGACTCTGGATGAGCAATCGGAAATAAAATGATGGAAGGTCTGTTACATTTTCTTCCTGTATTCAGGAGCTGGCTGTTGAAAGCCAAGCAGAAATCGTAATAGATTGGAAGAATTGGAGCTGTTGTTTTTGTATTTTTATTTTACAGGTTGTTTATCGTAAAGTAATGACATGCGGTTCCAATAGATGGATATTATGTCTGTAGTTTATAATTCTGCATTTTGGACACATGAAAAATGAAATGTGTGCTTTAGGCTGGATTTACACCATACCATGTGTGTTATGCATTTAATGTGCAATTTCATGTTTTCTGTAAAAGTTTGTTGGGTCCTATCAGCCAATAAATATTGGGTATAGTTGTTGTGTGAGGAACTGGTTGCCATGATCTGCTGTATAGAACCCATACTTTAACAGACATGGACTTTTTCAGCCATCCCAGAAATATAAATGTGAATGGGGCCTTAAAGAAGTATTATAACACCATATTGTTTTCAAATAAAGCAATGTTGAAAGTATTACATCTATGATAACTAAAGAGCACTCAAATCTCTTTTTTTTCTATTTGTACACTCGTACACACGGCCGGATTTTCAGATAAAAAAAGTCCGACTGGCTTTTTTTCTAGGAAAGTCCGGCCGTGTGTAGCCTCAATCTGACTTTTTTATCGGAAGTCAGACGGACCTTAGATAAAGAACCTGTTCTGTCGGACTTCCGACGAACTCACTGTGGACTTTTGCACGGCCAAAAGTCTGACCGTGTGTACCAGGCATAAGTCTCCCCACTGAAGTCACAAGCAGCAATAAAAAATGAACAGAGGTTCTAACTTTCCACCCCTCTGGTAAACTGTGATCTAAGTGCCTTTTATTAACTTAACTCCATTATTAATTTGAATGTTTCTCTTCTTCTCAAAGCTTTCCTTTAATGGGGAATGAATTTTGAGAGGAAGATAACACAGTTAAAAATCCAGCTATTAGTTCAGTCCTATTAGTTTTCTTGTAGTATGATCTGCAAAACTGAACTACCATAACCTGTTTAATAAAGCCATTTCCCCATTGCATTGTTATTAGAGATAGCCTTGTACTTAGTAACCCAATAAATTTCTAAGCAAATGGTCTTCCACTAGACATTCATTTCCTGCCAAACCTGTTAGCATAGCAATAAAGTCCTAAAGCCACAGACTGATAACTGTATTGCCAAACACATAGGTACTTTTTGTATAGTTTCTTTATTTTTAACAAGTGATTTAAGATGGTTTGAATGACTTGAATACTTTTACATACATCCCTGTCTTGAAATGCTAGCCTTCTTTCCCGACCATGTCTTTTTTTTATGTAGCTGTTAATCTAAGTAGTAAATAGGAGACAAGATAAGACAACATTCTTCAGGAAACTGCTACTCTGTATGCATCACCTTCATTTTCTGTAGGCATTAAAAGGATTACTTACATTAGTCTTGGTGTGTAGGATTCCCAGCAGTATTAAGTGAAATGCACTGTATTCCCCATCAATAACAGTATAGTGTAATGCAGCATTACATCACATTATAGATTGCACTGTGTCTATTATTGAGTACCAGTGTTGGACACATACTTTATTTTTTTTATTTTTTTATTAAGGTATATTCACACTTACAAGACTGTACAGACAATTTAAGCCAGCATCTTTTCGCTGCTTATGGCAAACCTATCACACTTCAGATGAATCACTAGGACATGTTATTACAAAAGTATACCACTATTTTCAATATACAAATTATCCCTTGCTTGCCTTGAATACAGAAAAAAAAATATTATCTGGTGTGCTCTCATGTGACTGTAGACTAGGCAATTCGGATCACATGGTATCTGGGTTTTAAGAGCATTCTGTTTGTTTGATGTCATTAGAGACGGCAGAGAATCTTTTGTTTTCCAAGGTTTAGGCCTCGTACACACGATAGGATAACCAGAGGACAACGGTCTGATGGACCGTTTTCATTGGTCAAAACCGATCGTGTGTGGGCCCCATAGGTTATTTAACCTTAGGTTAAAAAAAAGCCAACTTGCTTTAAAATTAACCTATGGACTCCTAATCGATAGGTCAAAACCGATCATTAGTAGGCACGACCATCAGTTAAAAATCCATGCATGCTCAGAATCAAGTCGACACATGCTTGGAAGCATTGAACTTCATTTTTTTCAGCACGTCGTTGTGTTTTACATCACAGCGTTCTGTTACGATGTTTTTTCTAACTGATGGTGTGTAGGCACATCAGACCATCAGTCAGCTTCGATCCTTCAGACCGTTCTCATCGGATGGACTGATCCTGTGTACAAGGCTTTAGAGACTTCTCTGGTAGACTTGTAAGAAGATAAAAGGCTACAAGGTACAAGATTATACTAAACAGCAAAGAGTCTGCTTATGTAATCACCAAATACAGTATGGCTGCCCCCATGTATATACACAGCAATAGTAAAACAAACTTCCTCCAACTTGCAGCAGATTGATGATGTAATACTCCCAATAAAACAAAATAAAGTTTATTAATTTAAATTACAGCCCACTAGATTTACAAAAATAAACACCCTTTGTGTGTTACATCTATTACATATAAATAATTGCAATGTAATACATGTTTTCTTTTAGGTTTAATACTGCTTTAAATATAATTGGTGCATTACCATCAGCCTATACATTGCATTATTTCTGCTCTTTAATATATGTTTAATGCACTAATTTCTGTAAAAACTAGACCTAAAATAAATTTAGCTGTGCGTTCATATTTTGCAGATACCAGCACTAGTATCCAGGGCATGTGAAGAACTGCAGGCTGAAATAGACATTCTGGAGAAGAAGTTACAGCAAGCTCAAGCAAGACTTCTGGAGAAAAATCTAACAAAAGACACTGAAATTACCAACTTAAAAAAAATTATTTCTGAGTTGGAAGTTCGTTTGAAAAGAGACTATGAACACAATACCTCTTCTCTAGAAGAAATGAGAAAAGACATACACACAAAAGCTGAGCAACTCAATGAAATGAACATGACCTGTGCACAGCTAAGACATCAACTAGACCAAGTGACTCAGGAGGTAAGAAGCCATTATAGGCTCCTGGTCAATACTGCAATCGTCTTGTTAACTTGAAATAAAAGAAAGTACAAAGTAATATTATTAAGTAAAACATAATGTGCATTTACAATACTGAGTTAGATAAATGACAGCACCATGATTGCCAGTTCAGTGGAATTTTTTAGCACCCAGAATGCCTTGTCACACAACAAAATTTGCCATTTTGACAGAACCCTGGCACTGATTGGAAGCTGCCTGGGCACTGATTGGTATATACCTGGTGGTCTAGGGTGGCAAACCTGGTGGTCCTATAGGTGGCCATCTCTGGAGGTCCTGGCGGCATCCTGGTGGTCCTGGGCGGGCACCCTTGGGAGGGCTGTACTGATAAACAATCAGCGCAGACCTCCCTGTCAGGAAACCTGCTGATCGGCTCTCCTCTACTCGCGTCTGTCAGATGCCAGTGAGATTGGACACGGCTGATCACGTGGTAAAGAGCCTCCGTCAGAGGCTCTTTACCGAGATCAGTGCAGTGATGTAGTGATGAAAATGTTCTAGTGAGCACACTGGTTCCTGTGTCAATTGTCTAAGAGGAGATTTCCCACGCATTGGAAAGATACAGTATTCAGTGGAAGAAAATCTTTCTAATTGGACAGTGAAAAAAAAGTAAAGAAAAAAAAAAAACTCTGGTTTTAACATTTTCCCACTCCTATCCAAAATGAAATTAAAAAATTGCTTTTGTAGTGGTAAATAAAGCAGCACAAACTGCAATGATGACTTGGAAGGTGTAATAACCAATCAGATTTTGCCTTTCAGTGAATTGCACCATGATCATAGTTTTTGTGCTGTTTAGAAGGGAGCCCATAGGAGAATAGGAGCATCTGGAAGAAATCACAACACCAGTAAGGAGTTCATGTATTTTGACTAAACTGTGCAAAATAATTATGTTTTGTACCTAAAATAAATGACACTTTGAAATAATGGAAAACAAATGTGAAAATCAATGATGTATGCCCTCCACTCATGGGGATTGGTTATTTTTTGTGTTAGGAATTGAACTGAACATTGATGGTTTTCTGAGGAATATCATTATAGGTTTGTTTGCTTCAATATTTCTGTTCTAGTGCTCGGTTGCACTAATAGCCTTGCCAATCATATCCTATATGTTCAGCCGAGGACAAACCAGGCGACCTCACCAGGTCAGTTCATCGAAGCAGGATTATGTGCTTGTCTAACAATGGTTGTGCTGAAAGGTCAGGCATTTTCTGGAGAGAAAATGCTAGGGCATATTGACCTTACAGATAGGAGACTGTTGGAGAAAGGTGAGTATTGTGGACTTTAGTTTCAATTTAAATAGAGTTTAATTGTTCCACAAATGGCTCATGCTGTGATGACAGGTCTGATTTGGCCTAAGTCGTCCATTTTCTCAGACCATAATGGACTGATGTCGGGTCTGTGGGCAGGCAGATGTAAATGGACACGGTCCATTTACATCCAGCTACCTCAGATCTGTCATGTTTATATAAAAAAATGGAAATGAACACAGAGCTTTTTCTTTTTTATTGACCTAGAAGGACTCAGAGGTAATCAGATATAAATGGATGCACATCCGTTTACAACTGCCTGCCGGTAGGCCATCATTGAGTTTCCATTCAGAGCCAACTGAAAAACTGACAGGGATATGATCGGATCACCCATGTAAAAGGGGCATAATGCCGCGTACACATGATTAGGCTTTTGCCTGGCCAAATCACATTGTAATTCCAACGGAATTCTATCGGAAAAATATAGTACATGTTCTATATCTAAAGTCCGATGGAATTCATCTGAATTTCCGATGAAAAAACTAAGATGGGGCTACATACGATCGGAAAATCCGATCGAAAAAGTCCATCTGACTTTTTCCATCGGAAATTCCGATCGTGTGTACGGGGCATTAGTTTGCTTTAACCTCCCTGGCGGTATCCCTGTGCGTGACTCGGGTGGGTTTTTTCTGCTAAGAACGGTATCCCCGAGTCACGCACGGGGTAGCCATGCAGAGCCTGCAGCGCGCGCTGGCTTACCTTCTTCCTGGATCCAGCGATGCATCCCCGCTGTGTGAGTGAGCGGGTGCTCGCTCGATTCACACAGCGTCCCCGTGTGCCGCCGATCTCCGTTTCCTGCGATGTTACGATGCACGGAAGCGGAGAACAGCGCCAAATTCAAAAATGTAAACAAACACTTTACATACAGTACAATGTAATCTTATAGATTACAGTACTGTATGTAAAAAATACACACCCCCCTTGTCCCTAGTGGTCTGTCCAGTGCCCTACATGTTCTTTTATAAAAGTGTTCTTTCTGCCTGGAAACTGTAGATTGCCCATAGCAACCAAAAGTGTCCCTTTATGTCAAAAATGGTTTTAGATCAGCTAGAAAACAGCGATAATAAATTTTAATCACTTGCAGAATTGAGCGATAGCGATTTGTGGGGAAATTCGTCATAAAAAAAAAAAAATAATGACAGCGACAATTCTGCAACTGAGCAAATTTCAGTGTTTTTGAGTTGATTACATTATTGAATATTTTTTATTATAATTACATTATAATTTGTTATAATTATTTATAGTTTTTTATTATATAAAAAAATATGATTTTGTTTTTCAAACTTTATCATACCCGGGATGTCTTGTTTGGACAGATTTAAGCAAGTTATTCCTAAGAATTGCAGGCCTACAGTATAAAATGCCAAATTTCCATGCAAATAATTGTACCGCTTTTGGTACGTAATTCCAGACAGAATCATACCGCCAGGGAGGTTAACTGAAATAATATGCAGATCAAAGTCCCCCTTTTGATATTCATGTAAATGAAACAGTGTAAATACAAAGTTTAATAATGTTCCTTTGTATTTCTGAATAGCAAGTACAGGCTGTGTAAAAACAACTATTCTGTTAATATTTTTAAGAGTTCATATTTAAATTTCTGAAAATGTATAAAATGCTTAATGTCCAACTCCAGGCAAAAAATATTTTTGTCCGTACTGCACGTGTCATCTGCTCATTTTGTTTAGGGGTGAGCCTGAAAACATTTATCGATCCTTTACATACTGCGCTTCCTCACAGTCCAATAGTGGACTGTTTCTTGTCTATGGAATCTGCTCTGGGCATGATGATGTCAGGAACAGTCCACTATTCAAGACTGCTGGAGCGTGGGGGTGCTTGATTGGTCTAGTATGGGTAGGATTGGAGGATCAGATAAGTATATCTCTGCTCTTCTCTCCCCTAGAAAAAAACAAGCAGTTAACCCTTGCAGTGTTAGCACAGTTCCATTGCATAGGAAACAAACGTTTTGCCTGGAGTTGGGCTATAATGCATTTATAAAGATTTTACGCTTAAATTATCTATCTCCTTCTTTCAGAATGCCTTCCTCAAGGATACTGTGCGCATGGAATGTGAAGAACGCTATGAGCTCACTGGGGCCTTGACCGAGGTCAGGGAACAGCTTTTTGAACTAAAAAGAGCTAATGGGCACCTCCCAGTGTCCCAGAAGTCATTTTCCCCAGAGAAAGCAGTGACACCTCACATAATGACTAGTGCACACCAAAAGCATCCTCTGAGCTTATCAGCAAGTAATGGAACCACACTAGTGAGCCTGTCTGGGTCTACTATATCCACCTTTAATAAACCCAGGCATAGTGCAGGGAGCACCTTACCAATACTGCAATCTCCATATGCACCAAAAGAGAGAACAGCTTCACTAACCGAAGCACGACAAAAAATCACTGCAGTCCTCCGGAGAAATACTACTCAGCTGTGATAAAGGCAATTGCAGTGATTAAAATGCATTTACCCACAGGATGCACTAGATTCACCTGTAGGCGGAATAGCTGTGTGCCAAAACAACAGTGTTTTAGAACATGTGCATTCGATAGAGTGGAGCTAGATTAACAGGTTGGGCATACATCGCAGATTGACACTTTGACGGTTGACCATTCTCTGTAACAAGCAGGGTATCATACAAGCATTTGGGAGAAAACCTTGCGACTTGATTGGATTTTACATGGCAGCAGAAGTCTAATTTAATTTAAAGATGAAAACCTCTCTAAGGCTGCAAAATGATCCTCCACACAAAACAGTGTAGAACATATTTCAAATGCCCTTTTTTATATACTGTACAAACATCATGCTTTTCAGTACTACATGCAGGCTTCCAGAAAAAAAAATATATGAATCATATGTGCCATGTGCAAATAAGCCATGTATTGTGGAGATTGCTTTTTGAAACTGTTATACAGTGGTACAGTGTATATTTGCTTGCCAGATAATGAACATACTATCAAGCAAACAGCCATTTCTATTGACTATTATCAGTGAAAGAACTCATCCTGCCATCTGCTGGCAAGAAGCTATACTAACAATGTTGGGGTCTGACCGGTTATGCAGGTACCAGGAGATTTGTACAATGTACACACTAATGTGCATAGGTTGTTATCTCAAGTAGAAACCCCATCTCTATGGCTGACCATGGGAAGATATATTATGAGAACAATGGTTGATGATTCTTCTGTTAGTTATCTTGCCCAGCTGGGATGCACTGTGGTCATGTCTCCCAACAGATGTACCTTTTTGCCATCTGCTTACCTGGAGTTTTCCCAACATGGTGTAAAATCTTTCTGTGTTGACGGGCTTTGGGTTTGTGTTGATGGCATCAGTTTTACATCTGTGTCAGATGCTTCTGAGATCAGTTGGAATTTGACCACAACTTTCATCCTTTTGACCTGCTTCAAGTGAATTTTGCATTTCCATAGACTCAAATGTGAATGCAAAACCTGTCTGATGCGCAAAGTAATAAAAAAAAATATATTGAGGGCTTCCAACAGTTAAAAGCACACATTTTCTTTCCTGGAAAAGATGATTTCTGGGTGACATCTTTAAATTGTGTGAATTGCTTGTAGGGATTAAATATGTATACACTTCTTTACAATATGTTAATATATTTTTAAATTTACATAAAAGATCATTTTGAATGTGTTATCCCCCATGATGGTTCCATTTGTGCCATAAATATATGTCTAATGTTTGAGTTTTTGATATATTATAAATGTATAAGATGCCTGCTGTGTGTGGATGTAAATCCTCTGTTGTGCCTTTATTTTCTATTTGGTACATAAAACCCAGGCTGTGCTTCTTGTGTGTTTGCTGGAAAATTGCATCACAAGCTATGTGCTTATATCTCCCGGGATCTCCAGAGACAAGATACCCCCGGCACACTTCTTCATTCTGTCCCAACTCTACAACCATTAAAAAGAAAAATCATTGTGTCATACTCCCTGTGGGTATTCCATAGTATATAATAAAGAAGTAGTGCCACTTCATGGCAGAAACATGAAAAGGGTTTATAGTTGTTAATTCTAATATATCTTCAGTGGATAAATAGAAAATAATACTTTAATGCTCTTTAGCTGATCTGACAACAAAATTATCTTTACGTGTTTGGATCATTTGCATGTATATATTTATACTTGCACATAAGGGGCTGATTAGAACAGTAGGACATCCCATTCACTAGATTATGTTAGAGAAAAATTATAGGCTTTTGGCCTTGAAAATTGTTAAAAGGGCACCCATTATATTTCCAGATCTGACTGTAATTACTTATGTCAGTTGATTACCTTTATATGCATAGAGACACCTATATTATTCAGCTACATAGTCTGTAATAATAGATACTGTCCCAATTTTTCAGAGATTAGCCTTGTTCACATACAAGAGGCACACAGGGTTTAGATGCCATTACCAAGATTACTGTTTGTTAGGGCGCGTACACACGATCAGACTGGTCCGATGAAACTGGTCTGAAGACCAATTTCATCGGACCAAATTGATCGTGTGTACGGCCCATCGGACCGTTGTCCGTCGGACCAACGTTTTAAAACTTGCTTTAAAACCTGTCCGACGGACACCTGTCCGTCGGACCAAAACGATGGTTAGTACACAAAAGCATCAGTCCAAAAACCCTGCATATGCTCAGAATCAAGTCGACGCATGCATGGAAGCATTGAAAGTTTTTTCAGCACTTCGTTGTGTTCTACGTCACCGCGTTCTGGCCCGATGGGATTTTGGACTGATGGTGTGTACGCACATCAGACCATCAGACCACTTCAGTGTGGTCCGGTCTGATCATGTGTAGGTGGCCTTAGAGTGATTGCGGGTTTCCGTATCCACTATCATGTTGGTTCTGTACCCCAAAGCCCATCTGTATATAGCCCAACATTTGATGTAAAGCTGAATTAATACATTGAGGCTATTTTTACTCTGGCTTAATGAAATAATACAAGTTAAGACTGTCTGTTATTTGCATTGCAACTCGAGTCTACTGATAGCATATAATAGGCAACATATAGAAAATTACTGAAAAAAAATGTGTGTATAAAGTTTGCTTTCCTTTTCATCATAAATACACTATATCTTTCAGACCTCATAGGCAAACTCTATAGTCGCTAACTGCCATATCTCTGCTGAACTTTCTTTCCCCTCTGTCCCATGCATAGGCCTGTATATGACAATAGCATCTAAAAATTGCATTTTATTCTCTATAACTAAATATGTACCTGTTCATGAACTAGGTAACTTTAAGTTCATTTTTTTTTCTGTGAAATCATTTTGTTAGTGGATAAATGCAGAATGAGATAATAGGAGATGAATAGCACATACAGTAGAGGGGGCATGGTAGAGAACAGCTGGTGCAAAAGAGGAGATATTGTTAAATGGTTGTGGAAGGAAAAGATAAAGAGAGGAGATGATAGATAAGAGTGTGTACAAAGAATGGAGACAAGGCATAGTGATGAAGAACCATAGCATTTCCTTGAAAATATAAATAGATAACACTTCTAATGGGAAATCTTTCCATGTTGACCTGGAGAACTCTTTGTTTCCCCCCAACACAGTATAACAAGGAAGGGGAAGAAGGTCATTTTGACACCATGAAGTGAAATAGAGAATGGAGATCTGCGATTGCAAAAACTCACCACTGACCGAGAGTATGCAGCTTAATGTCTCTCCTTGATAGGCACATTTTTCTATACTACACCTAAATGTGTAGTCTATCTTCTTACTATTAGTGATGGCAGAAACAGAGGCACGGTCAAGAAAAGCAGGAGAGAAAAGGGTAGAGAGAAATGTAAACTGCACCTTTAGGAAGCCTGAGGCCACTGATTGCAGACTTATTTGCAAAAAATAAATAATAAATGCACACTTTGCTGTAAAGAAAGTTTTTTTTTTTTTTTTTGCAGAACATGGACTTAATCTATAATGCATTACAACACACACACAATAATCGAAATGAGACAGTGCCTGTTATGTATCACGTCAACAAGGATTACAATTATTTTTATATTTTATTAAACAGCTGTTTTGTAGATAAAATATAATAATAATGTGTGACAGCCTAAATATAGCTGCTAGCATGATGTATATAAGACACCTAATAATTTAAACATATACAAGTGCTACGCTAATCAATTTTGACAGTAATGGAAGAAATTAAACAAATGGTGTAAATGCCCCTGATGACGTCAGCTGGATAAAACGTGTTGGGGGGAGCTTAGAAATTCTGGAGAGAGTTGTTATACTGCGAGCTCCATGAATCAGATTTTTATGGGTGGTGGCTCTAATGTTTATACACAAAGCCTGTACAGTACATACAGTGTGAAATGTTTTGCTCTGTTCACATAAAAACATTCACCCTATCTGCATATAAGTACATGTATACAATATTGCTTTTAATAAAGAGATTAGTAGTGAGCACTATGCTGATTTCTTTTATTTGAGCTTGGTTGCATGCTGTTCCCCTGGGAGGCTGTGCTTACAGCCAGCTTGGTTCATTGAAGCCATGAATTCATGAGTTCATGAATGTACATAGATGAATTCCATGATCTGCATTACTTGAGAGTTACCGCAGCATCATCCAAGAGTGCCTGTCTGACCCTGGGCTTATAATCACATGGGTGTTTTGACCTTTGTAGTGAGGGTCAAATTCTTAGCTGAGGGCACACCTTTAGTGGAGTTGGTGGAAATATTTTTACTAACAGGAGCATAGTTTCCCATTTTCTGTGGATTCATCACGAACACTCACAGATTTTGATGTTTTATATTTCTTTTTGGTTACCAAGATTTTTGACTTTTTTGAACTTATCATTTTAAATTTTGATGTATCACATTTCCTTTTGCACCCTTGGTTTTATTTATTTTATCATTGTCACAATTGATTAGAGCAGCACTCAAAGGTTTAATATAACAGTGATATTATATGTACAAAAAAGTTGCAAAATATATAAGTATTTTTGTTCAAAACACTGTTGTTACATTATTTATATTTTGTCTATAGCAGCACGTGAATGTGCGCAAAATTGTATGGTTTGAGGAAAAACATGTGCAACATTTGTGGTGCTATTTAATAGCACCCCAAATGCAGCTAGCAGACTTGTGGGGGCAGATTCACAGAGAAATGGATTATCGTAGCGTATCAGAAATACACTACGCCGCCGTTTTTTACCTTGCTCTACGTGGAATTCAGGTAGATTTTCTACGGTAAACGACGGCGGCGTAGTGTATTTCTCCCGTCGCAATCCATCTGCGCGAGTAGGGGGCGTGAAACATTTAAATTAGGCGCGTTCCCGCGGCGATCGATCTGCGCATGCTCCGTTCGCAAATTTCCCGCCGTGCATTGCGCGAAATCACGTCGTGACGTCATTCGTTGTTTATGTAGCGTACTTTACGGCCGATCCACGTCCCGACGAGTTACGTAAACAAAATAAAATTTTAAATAAATTCGAAGCGGGAACGACGGCCATACTTAACATGGGCTACGTAAAGTTAGAGCAGCAAAAAGCTGCTCTAACATTACGTATAAAAAAATAGACGAAAACGATTGCGACGCCCGCTCGTATGTTCGTGAATCCCCGTAAAAACACATTTGCATATCCCGACGCACCAAAACGACGCGAACTCCTCCCATCGGCCGCAAATAGATGGCAGCGTAGATCCGAAGGCTTACGAAGACGTAAGCCTCTCGGATCGAAGCCCGAAGCCGGCGTATCATGGTTTGAGGATTCAAACTAGTGATACGCCGCGCGAAATTTGAAATTACTCCTGTCTAACCCCAGTTGTTTTGTGAATCTGCCCCGTGGTTTTTGGTGCAAAAAAACAGGGCCACCATCAGGAATTTTGGGGCCCCTTACACAGCTTCGGGCATGGGCCCCCTGGAGCAGAGAACCGGGGGGGGGTGCTGCCGCGCATGAAATTGAGAAGCGGGGGGGGATCTGCTGCGAATTGAGAAGCGGGGGGGGGCCCTTTGCAAAAAGAAGAAATAAGGAAAAATATATATAAAAAAAGGGGGGTAGCCCTGGGGACCTCTGTGCCCTTTAAGAAAAGAAAAAAAGAGAGAAATACATATATATATATATATTTTTTTATTATTTTTTTTTTTAAAGGGCGGTTGCCATCTTGGGCCCTGGGGACCTCATTTTTTTTTTTATAAAAGGAAATTACAAAAAAAGGGGGCTTTCCATCAGGGACCTCTGGGCCCTTAAATAAAAATAAACCTCTGGGCCCTTTAATACAGAAGAAATTAATATATATATTAATATATATAAAAATAAACATTTATTAAAAAAAAAAACAAGAGGGTTGCCTTCCAGGGCCCTTTAATAAAATAAATATAAAAAAAATATATAAAAACAAAAATAAAAAAAACATTTATAAAAAAAGGGGGTTTGACACATGGGGCCCTGGGGACCTCTGAGCCCTTTAATAAAAATATATCTATAAAAAAAAGAAATAAAATAATATAAAAAAAAGTAAAACATTTTTATAAAAAAAGGAGGGTTGCCATCCGGGGGTCCCTGGGGACCTCCAGACCCCTAAAAAAATGGCCCTTTAATAAAAAATAAAAATATATAAAAAAATATTTTTTTTTTATAAAAAATAAATACAAAAAAATGGGGCCCCTGTGGACCTCCGGACCTCTAAAAAAAATTGGCCCCTTAATAAAAAATAAAATAAAAATATATTAAAAAAATATTTTTTATAAAAAAATATATATTTTTATAAAAAAATATATTTTTTTATAAAAACAAAAAAGAGGTTTTTTTTTTTAGGGGGGTTCCCATCCAGGCCCCTGGGGACCCCCGGGCCCCTTATAGGTGTACTGCCTGTACCCCCCGGTAAAAAAATGCATGAAGCTTGAAGTTCAAAAAGGTGAAGGAGGTATTTTGCCACATTTGTTGCCCTATAGGTGCCCTATTTGTGTAGCATGACAATGCGTGCACTTGTGTGAATGGGGCCTAACAATCCTATGTAACTCATGTGGCCACAGTGTCCCATGTCCATCCATGGTGGCTGCTCTCCATAGCAGCACCAAACAAGTTTAAAATTCAGATGTATTGGTGCGTTGGTCAGCCATCAGTATCGCATAAATGTAAAGTAAATCATGTGTCCCCAACATATAGAAAAATAGAACGTTAGGGAATTTTACTAAAATGCACAGCATTCTTGTGTGTGTTAGTACCTGAGCATTACATATATTAGTGAGGTTCTATATATCAGTGACAAATTCAACATTCTCGACTTATAATAAATGTCAGGCCTCCGGTGTTAATAAGTAACTAATCTAAATGTCACTTCCCGATTATCTAGTAGTGCTACTTCTCAGTAATGTGACATGACGTACAGAATACCCCAAACTGACATTCTTCACATACTAGACAATATAGATCTGCTGACACCTCTTCAGCATGATTAGACAATAGCTCTTCCAAAATATGTGTGTACAGATTGAACATATGATTTCTCTCTTGTTATTTTAAGAATGACAAGTCAGAAAATGCAGTATAAGGTTGAATGGCAAATACATTTTCACATGCTGTTGGTAGCTGGGTAAAAGTGCAAAGAACAACCTGGAGACAAGTTTTCAAACTGTAAATAAAAACAACAGTGTGAATGACGCACGGTACTTGATATAAGGGTAATTCCTCAATGAATAGTGTTCTGCATATGTGCATAGCATGGAGCATGATGTCCTATGCAGGACTTACCTCGTGCTCTCTGCACACTTTAAACTGTATGTATAGCCAAAGGTGTTTTTTTTTTTTCATTTTGAATAGAATAGGAGTTTAAGAATTTAAAGCCCCCTGTCAGTTTTGTTTTCTTTCTGTGCTCCATTGGAGATATTTCCTTTCAAATCTAGTCCCAGATATAAAAAAAGAAAATGAGAAGAGTTCTTTACAAAGTGAGGGGGGAATTACCCTTAGTTGTCGCTCAAATACACATCCCTATTCAAAGACTTCCCCATACTAAACTTTGGATTTCCTATCACTTTATGTTTTGGTGACAATGGTCACCAAGGTAAACAGAGCGAGTGACACCATCTAGCTGGGGCACAGAAAGCAAAAACAAACTGTCACCAAGGTAAACAGAGAAAGTGACACCATCTAGCTGGGATAGAAAGCAATAAAAAATGACCAGGGGTTATAATCCATTCCTACTTTATCCAAAAGTAAAAAAGTTTAATTCAAGAATAGTATTTGTATCACTCAAACTGCATTGTACATTTAAAACATGAAGCACTTGTTGGCTTTGCAGTTTAAAGGTGTTATAAAGGTTTATTTATTAAATGTTTTAAATAACAAACATGTCATACTTACCTCCACTGAGCAGGTTTATTTTGCACAGAGTGGCCCCGATTTATCTGTTCTGGGGTCCCACGGCAGCTCTCGCAGCTCCTCCTCGCAAGAGCTAACCCCCTCTGGCAGGAGCGGACTGACAACTCATGGGGCCCCCGGGCAATAGAAGATTATGGGGCCCCCGGGCTTACAGATGGCCACCAAGCCAGGTGGCAGTACAGAGGCGGGGCAGCTAAAATCTCGGGATTTTCACATCAAAAGCATGTAGGTTTTGGACATATCAGGGACAGATGTAAAAAAAACATAGATTTTTACATACTGTCCCTGGTTTTAATGAGCCTGGCAACCCTGATGGGGCCCCCTAGTCGCATGGGGCCCTCGGGCAGTGCCCGAGTTCCTCAATGGTCAGTCCGCCCCTGCCCTCTGGTAAGCTCTATCCCGAGGGGGTTACCATGCGGGCGCGCTCCCGTGTCATACAGTCGGCGTCCATAGACACCGACTGTATGACTCGGACCCGCCTCCCAGCGGCCGCGTCATTGGATTTGATAGCAGCACAGACATCGTCTCCCGCTGCTGTCAAT
This sequence comes from Rana kukunoris, assembly GCA_029574335.1. Taxonomy (NCBI): domain Eukaryota; kingdom Metazoa; phylum Chordata; class Amphibia; order Anura; family Ranidae; genus Rana; species Rana kukunoris. Next base: position 175,149,732 of record CM056052.1, read on the forward strand.
CAATCTTTCCAGTCAACACCGAGACTCTGTGGAGTAGAGGACTCCGGGGGAATGCACAGAGCAGGTAAACTGGCTCAGGTAAGTAAAATGGGTGGGCTGGGGGGCCGTGACAGCCAGGTGTTTTTTCACCTTAATGCATAGGATGCATTAAGGTGAAAAAACACAAACCTTTAAAAGCACCTTTAATTTGTGTTAAGCTGGCTATACACTGTATGAATATTGGCTGATTCCTTAGGAAATTCACTCAGTGGGTGGCCCTGCTTGAAAAATTGAAGGGGAGGGTTAGAAAATTGTCAGCAGAAAACTACTAAAATCTACTTCCAATCAGATGCAGCTGCTGTTTGGGTATTTTGACAGCCGGCAAATATCCATACTCCCCGCTCTCACCACCAATTTTAGAGGAGAGTTCTACATCCTTATTGCCCTGACAGTGAAAAAAATGCGTCTCCTCCAATCTCATTGTGTGACTCCGTGTCATCTTACACTCCCTGAGACTGAAAATATCCCCTCTCAGCTTTGCTTATTCAGCAAGAATAGATTTAGTGCTTGTAGTTGTTCCTCGTAATTGAGGTTCTCCAGTCCCCTTATTCATTTTCATTGCCCTTCTTTGGACTCTCTCCAGTTCCAGCATATCCCTTCTGAAGACTGGTGACCAGAACTAGACGGAATACTCCAGATGTGGCCTAACCAGAGTTTTATAAAGTGGGAAGATTATTGTTTTATCCTTGGAGTATATCCCCTTTTTTATGCATGCTAAAATTCTGCTGACTTTGGTAGCTGCAGCTACACATTGCATGCTATTGTTCAGTCTGTCATCTACTAGGACCCCCAGATCTTTCTCCATTCTTCATTCCCCAGCGGTTCTCCCCCTAGTAAGTAGTTTGCATTTAATTTTTTTGCCCCAAGTTCATTACTTTACATTTCTCCACATTAAACCTCATTTGCCATGTAGTTGTTCACTCCAATATTTTGTTTAGGTCTTTCTGTAAATGTTCTATATCCTGATGTGAAGTTATTGCCCTGCTTATTTTTGTTTGGACAAGCCCCTGTAACCAGTTTTCTATCCAAGAACAAACCTTATGGTCCATGCCTACAGATCCCAGTTTGTAGATTAAGCATTTATAGGGAACTGTATCGTTTGCTTTTGCAAAATCCAGATACACCAAATCCACAAGCCTCCCCCTGTCTGGATGGCAGTTTACTTCCTTGTAGAATGTTAGCAGATTGGTCTGGCAGGAATGACACTTTGTAAACCCATGCTGATTACTATTAATGATACTTTTTTCTTCAGTACATTTTTTGATATCATCCCTTATCATCCCCTCAAATAATTTACCTACTATTGATATAAGGCTAAGTGGCCTATATTTTCCAGGGATTTGTCATGCCCTTTTTTGAATATTGGTACCACATTAGCTTTTCTACAATCAGCTGGTACAATTCCTGTCAGTATGCTGTCCGCAAATATTCGGAACAATGGTCTGGCTATAAACTGACTACGTTTTCTGGGGACTCTCGGGTGTAAGCCATCTGGTCCTGGTGATTTATTTGTATTAAGCTTATCTAGTCTTTCCTTGACTCCGGCCTCTATTAGCCACAAGGATACACCCTGTGATGTGTCACTAACAGTGCTTCATGGTCAATATACCCCTCCATTTCCTGTGAAAAAAACTGGAGAAGAAGGAATTTAGTACAGTTGCCTACTCAGTGTCATCTGTAACCATCCTCCCATTATGTGGGCAATGTGCTCTGATCTTGCCTTTTTACTGTTAATATATCTAAAAATGTCTTTGGATTTGTTTTACTCTCCTCCGCTATGTGTCTCTCGTAGTATTTTTTAGCCACCCTGATTGCATTCTTACACTTCTTATTTTATTCCTTGTAGTGTTGGAATGCTAACGATGACCCATTTTTTAAAGCCCATTTTTTCTTTTTAATGAGGCTTTTTACATTACAGTTTAGCCACCCAGGTTTAACCTTCACTCTTCTATAATTACTACCCATTGGAATGCACTGTGTGATACCTTTGTTTAATATGTTCCTAAAGCATTCCCATTTTTCCATGTTTCTAGTAATTGGGCCAAATTGATGTCATCTAGTAAGGATCGTAGCTCAGAAAAATTGTCTCATTTGAAATTAATGTTCTTGTGCTACCCTCGTGCCTTCTTTTTTTATGATTTACGCTAAATGTGATCATCCTATGATAGGTAGGTCCCAAGTTGTCCCAAATTTCCACATCTAAGGTCAGACTTGGATCGTTCATAATTAATAGATCTAGCAATGCATTCTTTTTGGTTGGGGAATCCACCAAGTGGGACATGAAGTTTTCCTGTAAGACATTCTTGAAATGATGGGCCTTTAATGAGTGAGCTGTCCTCTCTGCCCAGTCAATATCGGATAATTGAAGTCCCCCGTTATGATGAAATGTTCCTGTCTAACTGATAGTAGGTCCAGCTTCTCCTCCTCCTTCAGGTTGAGGACCCTTTAACATACCCCCACTATCAATTTGAAACTTCTTCTCTTTGAAGTTCTACCCACATGGATTCCACCTCTGCCCTTGTTCTATTCACAATGTTACTCCTTTCTACCATTTACAATTGTCCCACTGTGCAGGATGTTAAGCCATGCTTCGTCCTACGTGTTTCATTACAGATGATGTTGTTAGGGGCCAATTTCCATTTTCAGTGTATGGCCAGCTTTAGCTAAGTCAGAATGTAAATGTAAAGCAGCCAGGATATTATATTCTGACAGAAGCGTATTGGCTGCAGCTGCTGATTAATATAAAAATTTCTAGCATGTTCCCTGCTGGACCAGTCAAATTTATGTCTGTGTATTGTCAGCCTAAGCTCCATGTGCAATATCATGGCCTGTATCCATGATCAAAAAATCATAAGAAAAATATTGCTTTCGCAGCAATCATCTGATAATCTGATCATTAGTACACTGCTTTTGAGAGCCGATCATCGGGACAAGCACAAACATTTTACTTGTTTCATACCAGATCGTATTAATTTTAATTAATCAGTACAGTTTTCATCCAAAAATACAATACAAACACAATACATTACATCAATTATTTTTTTTTCTGTGTCGTATGAGAATTTTCATAACTTTATATGCTAATCGATATGAGATTAGCATGCAAAAAAAAAAAAAAAAAAAACTATTCGTCCGATAATCTCATTATGTGTACCAGGCTTAAGGATGTGGCTCACCAGCTAGCAAATTCGTGAATTGCTGATAAAAGGCGGTTGCTGTGGATAACCCAAACTGTTCCTTATTCAGTTTTTTTTTTTTGCCATGTTTGCTTTTATGTACATGTAAATTGACAAGCATGCAATCAAATCATCCATCCTTTATTTGGAGATATGAATAATCCATAAACTTCAAAATATCGCTAATTATCAAATATTACACCATGACCTGTGGTTATAATGGATTTCCAATGCCAGTACACACTCTTTGTTATGGCAACGTTCTTTATGAATTCCTCCCTTGCCTTTGATACCTCAGTGATTAATGATCAGTGACACGACACATCCATATACTTGGATCTTATTAATCCCCATCACAGCTGCCTGACTTTACCTGGTGCTAATATTTCACAAGAAGCAGTTTGTGTTTTCTTGATAATGTTGATTTGTCTTTGTAGTCTGTCTGTTCATTGTAAAATGCTCACTGTGCTTTCATAAAGTCTATGTCAGCTACTTGACAGATATGTCAGAGATAAAGTAATACAGGCACACCTCAAGCTCTTGTTCTGTGAGGTATAAAGTGCTGGAGATGGAACACAAACATCCAGTTTGCTTCTCATTCAGAGGACTAACACAAAAACCCAGTAATACATACCTAAGAACAAGTGAGGTCAAAAGTACACGTCAGCTTTGTACTCCTCATTTTTACTGTAATAAAACATCACCAGATTGACAGCGGGACCAGCTGCAGTGCTTTTATTGACTTTCATAATGAGGGCTGAATCATCCAGAAGAATCTGTATCTGAACATCACCTGTCCTTCTACCACACCTTTTTATGCACAATTATGGCTAATTCACAGAGATGTGCATGTGACAACACAGTGCTGTACATAATGAATATGGCAGCATGCCTTGACTCTCATATAACAGCATTTACAAAGATTGTAAGACTAAAGAAAGTTTGCATGGTGTAGTCAAGACATTTGTTAGTCTATCTGACTGGAGCACCCTGAGAAAAGGAAAGTATAAGCATTTTCCTTCTACAGGGAAGTTAGTAAAGGGGTTATAAGGGGGTGCATGTTTAACTACTTGCAAACCAGACGCCTCAGTTCTATGGCGGCAGGTCGGCTCCCCTGCGCGAGAGCCCATAGCTCTGGGACGGCTCTCGAAGTGGCCACTAGGGTCCCTGACTCCCGTGCGTGTGCCCGGCGGGCGCGATCGTCGCGGGGCACCCGCGATTGCTTGTTACAGAGCGAGGACCGGAGCTGTGTGTGTAAACACACAGCTCCCGGTCCAGTCAGGGGAGAAATGCCTGACCGTCTGTTCATACAATGTATGAACAGCGATCAGTCATTTCCCCTAGTGAGGCCACCCCCCCTACAGTTAGAACACACCCAGGGAACATACTTAACCCCTTCCCCGCCCCCTATTGTTAACCCCTTCCCTGCCAGTGGCATTTTTATAGTAATCCAATGCATTTCTATAGCACTGATCGCTATAAAAATGCCAATGGTCCCAAAAATGTGTCAAAAGTGTCCAAAGTGTCCGCCATAAATCGAAAAAAAATCGCTGATTACTAGTAAAAAAAAAATATTTTTAAAAAATGCCATAAAACCCCCCCTATTTTGTAAACGCTATAACTTTTGCGCAAACTAATCAATAAATGTTTATTGCGATTTTTTTTAACAAAAAATATAAAGAAGAATACATATCAGCCTAAACTGAGGAAAAAAAACTTTTTTTATATAGTTTTGGGGATATTTATTATAGCAAAAAGTAAAAAATATTATTTTTTTTCAAAATTGTCGCTCTATTTTTTGTTTATAGCGCAAAAACTAAAAACCGCAGAGGTGATCAAATACCACCAAAAGAAAGCTCTGTTTGTGGGGAAAAAAGGACGCCAATTTTGTTCCGGAGCCATGTCGCACGACCACGCAATTGTCAGTTAAAGCGACACAGTGCTGAATCGCAAAAAGTGCTCCGGGGGTTAAGTGGTTAAAGATTTAGCTTGAAATTCCACTTTAATCATAAATTCCTTAGGCAATTAAAACATATCAAATCCACTAACATTTCTTAGATCCAATGTCTTGAAAAAGAATTCCCTTTGCCTGAGAAACTTTCATTGGCGGGATGTGTTTTAATGGTTTCTAGCCTTTGGAATTTATGATTAAATCAATAAGAGTGACATGCTGTGAGTGTCATAGATATTGTTTTCTTGGATTGCTGTTTTGAACACTCACCAGGAGCATCAAATCTCGCTGCTGTGGTTTTACAGAGATCAGAAATGTGGAATTTCTAAGGGCAATTTCTTCAATATGTACTCTGAGTCTGAGAAACATTGAGACAATGTGGGTGCAGTTATCAAAAATGTAAACGAGGAGCTGCTGTTCTCCTAATGAGTAAAGTGGTAGCATGAGGCTTGGTTAAGAAGAATAGCCAAGATATGCCACTTCCTCGTGTCTTGTTCCTTTCCTTCTTGGCCCACCATTCAAGAAACATGAAGCACCATCCTTATAATTTTTCCGCTACCTTCAGCGTTATGACTGACCCCTCTAAAGCGCACCTCCACCTTCTCATTCAAAAACACAGCCAAGAAGATCCAGCATGGTGGCCGGGCCTTCTCCCACCAGGGTGCCGTTCTATGGAATAGCCTCACTGTCGAGCTCCAGGAGGCCCCTACAATTCCGGTCTTCCACAGGTTACTGAAGACTTGGCTTTTCACGCAAGCCTTCCCTGTGTAGCCTCTCTCTTTCACCCTTTCTGACGCTCTGTGCTGCTTTCTGATTCTTGGGTCCTCTTTTCCCAGAAACCCTGCTATGCGCGTTGGGACCCTTCTGGGTAACACCATGCTATATTAAGATACCTCTCAACTCAACTCATTTGTGTCAGCAAGAGGACTAGTGCCCCATCGTCAGTGTTAGTGGGAGGAATAGTGCCCCTTTATTGGTGTCAGTGGGACAACTAATGCCCCATCGTCTGTGTCAGTGGGAGTACTAGTACCTCATCGTCAGTGTCAGTGGTAGGAATAGAGCCCCATCATCGATGTCAGTGGGAGGAAAAGTGCCCTATTGTTGGTGTTAGTGAGAGAACTAGTACCCAATTATTGGTTTCAATGTGAGAAATGGTGCCCCATAATTGGTGTCAGTGGGAGAAATAATGCTCCATCGTCTGTGTCAGTTGGAAGAATAGTGCCCCATTGCTGGAGTCAGTGAGAGGAATAGTACCCCATCATTGGTATCCATGATCGGAATAGTGCCCCATCATAGGTGTCACTGGGAGGAATAGTCCTAGTCTACAAAACAGGAGTATGCCCATCATATATGTCATTTTTTATTATGCCTATGGTTCCACTATACTTCTGGGAATACTATATAATTCTGGTTTTAATGTAGATAAGCCTTCTAGTGAATGTGTATAAATGGAAACCTTAGTTGGGTACATTTAAGTAACACGATTACAGTATATAAACACATTTACAAGGAAGGTTGGAAAAGGGCTAGATAACAGATATTTCTCTAGCTCATAGTTGTAGCAACAGCAGGCTAGGAAACAGGTAATCACCATAAAAGTGTAACCTGCAATGAAATAGCACGCAGGGTAGAGTTGACACTTCGCTGTAGTGTCCAAAGAGCTATGTATATAGAGCAAAGTCAGATTACAGTGTGTACCTTATTCATAAGGGTCACAGAGGAGCCAAGTGTGGGCTCAGTGTTTAGCAACAGCTGTGCAATAAACAGTGCAGGTAGCTTTAGGTAGAAGAAAGTGATTTTTTTAATTCAGATTTTATCTAATGTGTAAAGATTTATAATGCACACACAACACAAAGAGGGTTATTTACTAAAGGCAAATCCACTTTGCACTACAAGTGCAAACTACAAGTGCAAATTGCACTTGGAAGTGCAGTCGCTGTAGATCCAAGGGGGACATGCAAGGAAAATAAAAAACAGCATCATAGCTTGCAATTTCAAGTGTAGTTTGCACTTGTAGTGCAAAGGGGATTTGCCTTTTATAAATAACCCCCAAAGCCTTATGCCGCGTACACACGATCGTTTTTAGGCTTGTAAAAAAAAACGTTTTTCAGCCTCTAGCTCTAGCAAAGCGCGGTGACGTACAACACGTACAACGGCACTATAAAGGGGAAGTTCCATTCAAACGGCGCCACCCTTTGGGCTGCTTTATCTGGTTTCGTGTTAGTAAAAGACGATTTGCGCTTTTCTGTCTGTTACAGCGTGATGAATGTGCTTACTCCATTACGAACGGTAGTTTTACCTGAACGAGCTCTCCCGTGTCATAACTTGCTTCTGAGCATGCGTGGGTTTTTCATGTCGTTAAAGCCCACACGATCATTTTTACAACCCGAAAAACGACATTGTTTCAAACTTCGTTAAAAAATGCAGCATGTTCGAATTTTTTTTTTGTCGTTTTTCAGAACCCGAAAAATGATGTGATCATTTTAAATTACATTTTTTGAAAACTTTGTTTTTTAAATGCCGAAAAATGATCGTGTGTACGCGGCATTACAGTCTATCACATACAGTTGTGTTCAAAATAATAGCAGTCCAATACCCCTAACCAGAATAATCACTGTTTTGGTATACAATATATTTACTAGTAGGTGTAGTACAGTGATAGTAAACCAACAGGCCCAACAGTCATGGCATGCATGCTGCTGATTCTGTGTAATTAAATCATTTATTGAAAATAATAGCAGTGTAGAGTTCAATTAGTAAAGGCCATTCAGTCTGTGAAAAAACAGGTGTCCAGGTGGCCCTTATTTAACCACTTGCTTACTGGGCACTTAAAGACCCCCCCCCCCCTCCTACCCAAACCAATTTTTTAGTTTTTAGCGTTGTCACACTTTGAATAATAATTGCACAGTCATGCAATGCTGTACCCAAATTAATTTGTTATAATTTTTTTCACACAAATAGAGATTTGTTTGGTGGTATTTAATCACTACTGGGGTTTTTATTTTTTGCTAAATAAATATAAAAATACGGAAAATTTGGTAAGAAAAAATGAAAAAAACATGTTTCATAGCTTGCTATAAAATGTTGAAAACAGGTAATTTTTCTGTCTAAGGTGCTTAAAGCTGGCCCTCCTATATTAGCACCACTCAGCGCTTAGGAATTTCCAATAAAGGTATGCTATGCAATATTATGTGTCTTAGTATGAGATGTAATACCTATTATAAAATCATAAAATAGCAGCCACTTAAAAAAACAATCTGCAATAAAAACAATACTCAGGAATAAACACTATACAATGTCCACATAAATATTGTAGCGGCGCTCTTGTCAAAAACACTGACAAGCTTCCTAATGTAATTCATGCAGTTCGTGTAGTTTAAAGGAAAAGCAGAGATAGGTGCGTGAAAAAGTTCAAATTCTATCTTTGTGCAGTGATTGGACACTTCGAGGCAGTCACCATTCACCCAATGATACACCTCGTGAAACAAGGAGCCCCCTTTGGGGATGCACTTACTACAACGATAAGTGTAAAATGCATCTCATAAAGATAGATCCACCTCCTCTTTGATTCACCTTCTACCAACTTTAGAACATCTGTAATAAGAGATCCAGGGAGCTCATGTGAAATAGAATAAAACAGCCCACATAACATAATATTGTTTCCACAAGTTTAATGCCTAAATGAAACCCCCCTTTACAATATACACGTACTCTGTTCAAAATAAAATTAAGCAATAAAGTGTAAATGCTCGCTGAAATACTGGGCTTATCAGAAATGATTATCTCAGGCCGTCTGTGTACAACAGACTGGCTCTGTTTCCACTTCCGGGTAGCTCAGTGTCCTATGGAGAGCAAATGTTTCTTCCGGTTTAGCCAACGAGACCACGACACTGCCGCGTTTCGTCACTTCCTGACTTCGTCTGAGGGCGTGGTCTTGTGGTGTGGTTGTTCCAGTCATTGTTTAGAAGAACAGCGTACTTTTAATGAAAGGTTGATTGGAGAATGGGAAAACATATAAAGAAGTGCAGAAACTGATAGGCTGCTCAGCTAAAATGATCTCAAATGCTTCAAAATGGCAACCATAACCAGAAAGACGTGGAAGAAATGAAAAACGACCATTGAAGTGGATCGAAGAATAGCCAAAAAGCATTTTAAATAGACGCCTAACTATTTAGGACATCATGTGAAGTCCACCCAGAATAGGAGAGCTCCCATTCCGACCATCATTGGTTTATAGGCTGGGCAGAAAGCAATTAAAGGGTATCTAAACCCAAGGACAAAAATGTGCTATATTGTTGCTTATTAGTCCCTTAATATGGTGGCAGCATTATGTTTCTATTATTCTGGCATTTTTTTTAATTTGGTGATCATGAAAGTAATACACTTTCTGTCCTGGGGGGAAACTCTAACTTACTAAAGTTTTTTTAAATAATTTTGAAAAGGCTTTTTGAGGCTATTCAAGTGTTTTGGAGAACCTTCTGCTTTTATATTTTGATATCTGGCCAGGTGGTGGTTGTGTATGTGGCCTAAACTTTTGAAAAGGTTCTGGCCTTCCTCACAGTGACTGGAGGAGCAATGTGTGTTTTGGGAGGTGATTTAGAAAAGGACATGCTGTTTGTAGACTTGTTGTATTGATTTTAATCCTCGAGAGTTCACAGAGGAAGAATGTATTCTGTGATCAGCTGATCAGCTGAGTGGTTGTGAATAAATATGGATTTTTGGGCCTTGAACCTCACACCTGATCCTTGACATCCAGCTTTACCTTGGGTCTTGTACAGTTGTACAGGGTCTTCTCCTGAACTGCATATGCCTACTCTGAAACAAGACCTTTGAATGGAGGGGGCAAAACGATCAATCTTCCGCTCGTCCCTGAATCGTTCATCCATAGAAGTTTGGCTTCTATGAACTAAGCAGCTAAAAAGAAAGGGTGCTCATAGCTAGGCTCTCTTGATAAGACCCTGTGACAGCACTTTAGTACTATTAACCCCCACTGTAACAGAAGATTATGGTGGCGGGGGTCTATGGACAGAGGAGGATTTCTGCTAACAGAAGAGGCATCATCACAAAGGACACATCCTACTGACTGTAAGTTATGTCCCTTGTGCTGATAAATTTTGTTTTTGTAGCACTTAGACTTTAAGGGTCACTAAAGCTATTCAGGAGTTATTGATGAGAACATGCCATAATGCAACAAGCTTTTCCAAGTAGCGGTGAAGGACAGTCACAAGAGACAGAAAGCCCAGGCTGTATATGGGTATATGTTGTGCTTGTGTAAACATGAGTATAGTATACAGGAATATGCCAAAAATAGAAAAGATTTTATTTTTTGCATATGCTTGTGCGCTGGTTTTAATGCAAATGCCAGTGTACAGTGCCTCGCAAAAGTATTCCCCCCCTTGGCATTTTTTGTGTTTTGTTGCCTCACATCCTGGAATTAACATGGATTGTTTGATGATTTGCATAATTTAATTTACAGAACATGCCCACAACTTTTAAGATTTTTTTTTTTATTATTGTGAAGCAAACAAAAAATAGGACAAAATAACAGAAAAAGTCAATGGCCCAGATTCAGAGAGAATTGGATTCTCGTAGCGTATCAGAAATACACTACGCTGCCGTTTTTTACCTGGCTCTACGTGGAATCCAGGTAGATTTTGTCCAGTAAACGATGGCGGTGTAATGTATTTCTCCCATCGCAATCCATCTACACAAGTAGGGGGCGTGAAGGATTTAAAATAGGCGCGTTCCCGCGGCGATCGAACTGCGCATGCTCCGTTCGCAAATTTCCCGCCGTGCATTGCACGAAATCACGTCGTTACGTCATTCGTTGTTTGAGTAGCGTCGTTTACGGAAATTTCTATTCCCGAACGAGTTACGCAAAAAAAAAAAAAAAAATTAAATTTGACGCGGGAACGACGGCCATACTTAACATGGGCTACGCACCGTTAGACCAGCAAAAAGCTGGTCTAACAGTACGTAAAAAAAAACAGACGTAAGCGATTGCGAAGACCGCTCGTATCTTCGTGGATCGCCGTAAAAACACATTTGCATATCCCGACGCATGAAAACGACGCAAACTCCTCCCAGCGGCCGCAAAAATATCGCAGCGTAGATCCGAAGGCTTACGAAGACGTAAGCCTCTCGGATCGAAGCCCGAAGCCGCCGTATCATGGTTTGAGGATTCAAACTAGTGATACGGCGCGCGAAATTTGAAATTACTCCTGTCTAACACCAGTTCGACAGGCGTAATTGCTCTGTGAATCTGGACCAATGTGCATAACTATTGTAGAGACACCTTATCACAGCTCCAAGTCACTTTGGATAAGTCTCTTTGAGCTTGCCACATCTTACCACTGGAATTTTTGTCTATTCCTCCTTGCAAAACTGCTCCAGCTTCTTCAATTTGGATGATTTGCTCTTGTGAACAGCAATATTTAAGTCTGACCACAGATTTTCTATTGAATTGAGGTCTGCGCTTTGACTAGGCCATTCCAACACATTTACATATTTCCCCTTAAACCACTCAAGTGTTGCTTTAGCTGTGTGTTTAGGGTCATTTGTCCTGCTGGAAGGTGAACCTCCATCCTAGCCTCAAATCAGACACAGAGTGATACAGGTTTTGCTCAAGAATATCCCTGTATTTAGCACCATCCATCTTTCCCTTAACTCTGACCAGTTTTGACTGCTGAAAAACATCCCTACAGCATGATGATGTTCTTTGGTTGATGTGGTGGGTTTACGCCAGACATAGCATTTTTTTCGATGGCCAAAAAGTTCAATTTTAGTCTCATCAGACCAGAGCACCTTCCTCCATACATTTTGGGTGTCTCCCACATACCTTTTCGCAAACTCAAAACGTGCCATTTTGTTTTTTGCTGAAAGTAATGGCTTTCTTCTGGCCACTTTGCCATACAGCCCAACTCTATGGAGCGTACGGCTTATTGTTTTCCTGTGTACAGATGCTTTCGTCTCTGCTGTGGAACTCTGCAGCTCCTCCAGGATTACCTTGGGTCTCTGTGCTGCCTCTCTGTTTAATGCCCTCCTTGCCCGGGGTGTGAGTTTTGGTGTGCGGCCGACTTTTGGCAGGTTTGCTGTTGTGCCATGTTCTTTCCAGTTGGTTATGATAGATTTGATGGTGTTTCTAGGGATTATCAAAGATTTGGATTTTTTTATAACCTACCCCTGACTTGTACTTCTCAACAACATTGTCCCTTACTTGTTTGGCCAGTTACTTGGTCTTTATAGCAGTGTTTGGTCAGTGGTGCCTCTTGCTCAGGTGTTGCAACCTCTGAGGCCTTTCAAAAAGGTGTGTGTATACTCATGTGACACTTAGATTGCACACAGGTGGACATCATTTCACTAATTATGTGACTTCAGAATTTAATTGGTTGAAACAGAGCTTTTTATGGGCTTCATAACAAGTCAATTATCATTTTTTTTCCCCTGAAAAATAGTTTTATGCATATATTTTTCGAATTTTACTTCACCAACTTAGACTATTGTGTTCTGATCCATCACATATAATTCAGATTAAAAAAACATTGAACTAAAGGCTGTAATGTAGCAAAATAGGTAAAAACCCAAGGGGAGGGGGTGAATACTTTTGCAAGGCATAGTATATCAGAGTACAAATGTGCACAGCTATTCATATCTATGGGTGGCTGTAGGCAGGACCTTGGCTTTCCAGGTGGGGCAAATACACTGGAATTAATTTTGTATAGCCTCATGTACCCATGTGGAAGAAACCTTAGGAGAATACAAGTATTTTACTTGTGAGGCTATAGCATTCTGCTACCTTGGGAACAACAGATTGCTCTGAAAGCTTCATACCTTCTTATCACTTGTTGTTTCTCAGTGAAAAACACAATCATGATAAAGAAGGTATAGTAACACATGTAAAGAACTGACAGGTCCACTTTACTCAGAAGATGCAGCAGCACTTTCCCTACTACTGCTAGAATTGGCCCTGTGATAAATAACAGTTAGAGGTTCTGGGAGAGCAGCCAAGACCCAGGGACATATAAGGACACAAGAGAAAAAACTTCCAAATATGTAAATAGGAATAATGAGCCCCTCTTCTGACTCTTGTGACATGCTTCTAAAGGAGAACGTGGATATCTGTGCACCACACGTATTAGGCATGTCAGTGCTGAGCACTAGAAGAGGTGTGCTCCTCACAGGGACCAGTGGCAACATTAAGCCTGGAACTTACTGTGCCAGAGTCAAGCTGTCAGAGAGACAGTACAATTACTATACCATTCTCATAAACCCTACAGCTAGGTGAAGATACTTGCCATTTCCTCCAGCTTGTTTAGCCACCCAATGTAGTATTCTCCTGTTAAGTAACTGACCTTCAAATAAAAATATTGCTTCTGAGAGATGTGGATTACCAGCTAAAATATGATTGTTTTTCTTGAGAGGGTGCTTGTGATCAGCACAGGGCCAATAAACACTGTGCAACCAGAGGGTCAGGGATCCTGCAGCCTGATAGGACAGTCAGAGGAGAATGAAAACTCCTTTTACAAGCTTTAACCAGACACTGATAGAAGTCATAAGACTGCTATATACTGCTGATAAGAACAGGTATTTAGCCATTTATATTTACTAAAATAATTGCATTTCCATGTTTTGTGTACTGTGGGTGACCAGATATAGTGAATGCAGGGTCCTGGGTTAAGTAAAAACTTTAACTCTTCAATAAGACACAGAATTTGAGTCTAGTGCAACTTTACTTCAGCTAATTGCAGTACAAAGGATGTTTTTCCAGTCTTTTGAAGTGTAAGACGACAATGACTTTTCATAAGGCAGCCTATACTTATGCATTTTTTAAATTCAACCGACGGGTTGAACAAAAGAAAATGCCATGATTCCTCCACATATTTGATATGGATGGGAGAATCCCCCCCACTGTGGTTTTGTAGCTGATAGCGGGAAACCTTCCCCCACTGTCAGAATACAATGATCAATGTTCCCAGCTATAGCCAATGGCAGTGATCATTCTGGAAAAACTCAACAGCCTGGTTGTACACAAGCACATTTGATAGATCAACTTGTGTACAATCAGACTGCTTATACATGGATTGAAATGTGGCTAATCCTTGCTGAACCAGCCTGCTAGACCTAGCCTGATCCCTGTACAGTATGGCCAGCTTAACCCTTGTCTCTGCCAATAACTTACACTGGCTGAGAGAACATAGAAGAAGCAGAGAGAGCCTAGCTAAGATTACACAAACTAGCAATAAACAGGAGGAGAGGACAGAAGAAGTTACCAAATCACACTAGTAAACAAGTCATAGTGGCCAGAAACCACTAGATGTTGGCATTCTACAGACAATAACAACCTCATGTGGTTCAGTACAAGACATAAAAAATACATAAAAGTGGGGCAAAAGAAAAGCAATTTCCAAAGCCCAATGAATCCTGAGTTGCCTTTTCTTTCCCACTGCTCTTCTGCAGCGTGTCCCTCCTTCTCACACTGCCATCTTTGTTTTCTTTGTTATATCGGGAGTTGGTTGTCTCTTCCAGGTTGTTGCTGAAGATGCAGCACCAGAAGCACCTTCCTGATCTGTGGGGAGGCCGATGCATCCTAAGATATGTGACATTGGTATCCTAGGAGACTGCAGAAATAGAGACGAGGGGGGTCACATTGGAAACAAGGTCAATATAAACATATTTTAAAAAGATTGCATGTGGAAGGGGGATGGATTACAGTAGTGTGAGGTCTATTTTTTGCTATAATTCCACGAAGGGCGATATAATTAGCATTGCTCATCATTTCCCCAGATTGAAACTGTGGCACCCAGCTGCATAACAAATGTCATTATAACTCTCTTCATACTCTGAGACCTTAGCATAAGTAGCTATGCAACACGTACAGTAATAGCCTTTGGATATGTCATATTTCTACCACATTTCTCACAGACAGATTTGACCTTATCAGAAGAGCCATGACCCAAAACTTTCTGCCATCAATGGTTATGACTGTAGGTTCTGGCAAGTGATAATAAAAATTAAAGGACAAATATTTTAAGATGCAAAAGGCAATGAATTTCCATGCATAAGGTTCTTTGTTTTCATCCTTGTCAGGGTCCCAGTAAATAAAAAATATAAACTGTCAGTTCTATTCATTTCAATCTTCTCAAAAAGTGAAGAGACCTTAAGACTGCTTTCACAATGAAAGCGCTTGGCTGTTAAGGCTAAAGCACTGCTCGTTTTAGTGGTGCTTTAACGATGTGTAAGCGGTGCTTTCGCGACACTTGTCGGCTGCTGGCGGGGCAATCTTAACAAAAAGGGTTAAAAACTCCCGTTTTGCGGCACTTTTAAATCTATTTCCAGGCGTTTTGAAAGCGCTGTCCATCCATTCCAATGGGGCATTTTGGGAATTCATCGCTCTCAACCCGCCCCAAGCACATCGCCCCAGTGTGAAAAGACACATTTAAATGAATGGGAGGTGGTTTTCAGGCACTTAGCAGAGGCTATTTCCAGCGCTAAAGCGCCTGAAAACCGCCCCAGTGTGAAAGGGGTCTAAAGGCTAAGTTCACCCTTGTATGCCTAATCTCATTAGCACACACACTGCATCATCTACACTCAGCTGGTCAACTACTTCCTGTGTCATGACCTAAAATCAGTCCAGGAAGTAAGGCAAAAGTAATCAAGCAGTGTGTTTAAACAGCTATGAATAGAGTTAGGTAAGTCGGTGTAGAATTCATGGAAAGTTGTTTTACTTTTGCAAAATAAGTACATTGATGCTATATTGTTACATAGGAATTTAGAGGGATAAAAAGTTCACAAAGGTGAACTTAGCCTTCCACAGACTTCTTGGCATCTTATGCCAGAATCTTTGTGCAAACCACGCTTGGGTCATTTTCGCTCAATATTTCACCATACTATGGCGTGGTAATGATATGCACTTTCGGGGAACACCCAGCAGCAGTTAGGACTTTGTGAATATGCCTGCACATATAGTACTTAGCATTTTCAGGGAGCAGTTACAACATTCAATGCAGACTCTGTCAGTCATTATTGAATATTTATTGAATATTTAGAAAAGGAGGGCACACCGACCTAGTGCAATTTATTTTGAATAAATCTATCTTTGGTAATGCACTAGGTTGGAGCATTCACCTTTTCTAAATATTTTTTCAGTTCTAAGGATACCCATTGTCCTGGGAGGGCATTAAGGCCATTGGCATTGAAAAGAGTTACCTGAACTTTACTTTATTGAATAACAGGGTTTGGAAATCCACGTTTTCTGACTTGGTTTTCTGAATTCCCACAGATTTAAGAAGGATATCATAGATAATTAGGAAAAACCAAACTCAATTTAGTGATGAAATGTTTTATTTTCATTTACGTAAAAAGACTAATAATAATTGCAAAAACGAGGCTCTTATGTATTCCTTGTGCATACAATAGCCCCCGATAAACTTGCCTTTACAGAAATTGACTCAATGCCCACAGCAAAGTGAATTGCAAATCCACCTTAAACTTTTTGACAGTCTGGAAGTCGTCCTTAAGAGGTTCAGTTCAAAGCAAGATAGAGCCTGCACTCCCACACCTGCACTTCCTTACAATTGCACTCATCTCCTTGGCAACCGGAGACATTTTTTAATGATTGTTGACGTAAAACATAGTGGGTGTTGGCAGCTGGAATGTGGCCTTTTGGCTTACACACAAACGTTTTGTGCAGAAGACAACATGATTGTATTTTGTTTTACACTCTCAATCCAGATATTTTTTTTTCTACTGTCATAAGATATGATCAACTTAAATATGCTTATGGGTGTTATACTAGACTCAGGAGCTTGATTATGTGCATGTCTCACTTGGAGTTTGGTTAACCACTTAACCCCCGGACCATATTGCTGCCCAATGACCAGAGCACTTTTTGCGATTCGGCACTGCGTCGCTTTAACTGACAATTGCGCAGTCGTGCGACGTTGCTCCCAAACAAAATCGGCGTCCTTTTTTTCCCACAATAGAGCTTTCTTTTGATTGTATTTGATTACCTCTGCGGTTTTTATTTTTTGCGCTATAAACAAAAATAGAGCGACTTTTTTGAAAAAAATTCAATATTTTTTTATTTTTGCTATAATAAATATCGCCCAAAAAGATATAAAAAAAAAACATTTTTTTTCCGTTTAGGCTGGTACGTATTCTTCTACATATTTTTCGTTAAAAAAAATTGCAATAAGCGTTTTTTGATTGGTTTGCGCAAACGTTATAGCGTTTACAAAATAGGGGGTAGTTTTATGGCATTTTTATTAATATTTTTTTTTTTACTAGTAATGGCGGTGATCAGCGTTTTTGTCGGTACTGCAACATTATGGCGGACACTTTTGACACATTTTTGGGACCATTGGCATTTTTATAGCGATCAGTGCTATAAAAATGCATTGGATTACTATAAAAATGCCACTGGCAGTGAAGGGGTTAACACTAGGGGGCGGGGAAGGGGTTAAGTATGTTCCTGGGTGTGTTCTAACTGTATAGGGGCTGTGGACTCACTAGGGGAAATCACTGATCTTCTGTTCATATATTGTATGAACAGAAGATCAGCATTTCTCCCCTGACAGGACCAGGAGCTGTGTGTTTACACACACAGCTCTCGGTCCTCGCTCTGTACCGAGCAATCGTGAGTGCCCAGCGGTGATCGCGCCCGCTGGGCACGCGCACAGGATTCGGGGGCTTAGAGAGCCGACGGGCTCTCACGCAGGGGAGCCGACCTGCCGCTGTAGAACTGCGGCGGCTGGTCGGCAACCAGTTAAAGTTCTTGTTATTGTGCTACATCTTACGATCTCTATAGAAAGATTAGCATGAACATTGCTTTCCATCTCACTACGCTTTACCCAAACATTGTCTAAGTCAGTGGTTGCCAGCTTATGCACTAAAGGGGACTTAAATGCAGCCCCTGACGTCACCAAAGGGCCTCACATAATGTCCAATATTTGTAATGTTTGAGAGGACTGTAAGAATATGCAGACCTAATAGAGGAAATGAGGGTCAGAGAGTGTGGACATGCTACATTTTTGGTTGGGGATATTCTGCAGAGGACAATACAAAACTGGGAACATGTTGCATGAGGCTAGAAAAAATGATTTTACCCTGATTGAAGTTCCCACTACAGATTGCTGAGGTTTGAGGGCCACACATCATATACCAAAGGGCAGCAGGGATCTAAGGGCTAGTTCACACCCCAGTGCCCCCGTTCCATGTGTGTTTCCACATGTGTATTTACACACTTTTTCGTTTTGTTTTTAATTAAGGATAAGAGATAAGTTGGAGAATGCGAAAAATTATTTATACTCAACTAGCTTGATGCGGCATCGTTCCTCTGTCATTTGTAGCCTGCTGCTTCTAATACCTCTCAGTTCTCTGTTTTTAGTGAACATACTGTCAGTCTCCGGCTCTTGCCCCGTCAGTGATCACTAGAGCAGGGGCTGGCTGAGAGGCTGAGCTAGCTGCTGCTCCAGGGTGGATCCCAAGTTTAAAGTCATGATCTCTCAAGAGCCTGGATTGGCTCAGTGGTGTTAGCCCGCTGTCAGCTGAAAATGGGTCACAGGAGTGCAGAAATAAGTGCACTTCTGTGATTCCCTGGGGGAGTAGGGCCAAAAGAGCTGTGGCCCTACTTTTCCTTTAAGGATAACCCTCACGTTTGTGTGTTCTGGTGCATTTTAATGTGCATGCATTCAGGGTGCATTTAAGAAACCAGCTAGTGTCAATGGGCTCTAAATGTTTCTCTGCTTTATAAAAAAAATATACAAAAAAACAAAAAAATAATGAGGGTACTGTAAAGGTGAAAAGTAGAAGACTGCCAAAGAAAGAGATATACATCGAAAAGAGAAATTTCTTATTTCAAAAGCATGGGTTAAGTTCAATATTTGCAATAATATCTCATGAAATAAACATGTCAAAGTATTTAGAAATTGTAAAGTCTATCTGCAAACATTTTGCAATTTTGCATTTTGTAATTTTCACCTTAAAGCGGAGTTCCACACAAAATTGCTTCCTCCCACCCTCCGGTGTCACATTTGACACCTTTCAGGGGGGAAGGGGCAACAGGGACCTGTTTATACAGGTCCCCTTCTCCTATTCCAGGAGACTTGGACGTGGCCCAATCTCCCGGAACTTTGGCCCCCTCCTCCTTCTTCCGCCGTTGGGCCAATCAAAAAGTGCAGCACGCTTCGCGCATGTGCAGTTGGGAACTAGATGTAAAGCTGAAAGGCTTCACTGCTGGGTTCCCTTACCTGGAATGGCAGCAGTTGCACCCGACAGTCAATACAAAGATTGGCTGGGGTGCCAACATCGCCGGCTCCCTAGACAGGTAAGAGTCCATATAGTAAAATCTGTTGAGAAGTACCTTGCCTGACGATCTTCTTTTGGTGTCTCATAAGCTGGCCATAGATATTTTCTAATCTCAGCCGGTTCAGCCGGGACCAGCCAAGATTTGAACTATGTATGACCAGGCTGATTGTACCCATGTCGATTCATCAATTGACTTGGGACTTGGAAGCAAGTTATGAGATGGGAGCGCTCGTTCTGGTAAAACTACCGTTCATAATGGAGTAAGCACATTCATCACGCTGTAACAGACAGAAAAGCGTGAATCGTCTTTTACTAACACCAAATCAGCTAAAGCAGCCCAAAGGCGAATGGAACTTTCCCTTTATAGTGCCGTCATATGTGTTGTACGTCACCGCGCTTTGGTAGATCATTTTTTTTAAATTATGGTGTGTGGGCAACATCATTTTTAATAATGAAGTTGGGAAAACTTTGTTTTTTTTTCATGCTGAAAAATGATCGTGTGTACGCAGCATAATACTTTTGACAATATAGTGTACATTACACTGGTTTAGCAGTTGGCTAAAGGGGTAATTAGATTCACATATTGACTTCATTGCTAGTAATCCACGTGTTCATTTTAAAAGGATAGGTAAGAAACCCAAACTCGGACCCCTTTCTCTAATTTCATGTCTAAATATAAAGAATAGAACCATTCAAACCTCAACCTGTAAAAAAGTAAACAAAACTATACTTAATATTACTTCTAAATAAGAAATGCAATTAGAAAGCAGCAGATCAAAGCAGCACTCTGTGTTATTGTCATCTCACAAAGTATGCTACCTCCCGGCACGTACACTCTGCAAACAACGCTGAAAAATAGGGGCCGATCATATAACTGAGCGGGTACCAGGTAAGGTTAAATCAGTTTACAGACGTGGAAGGCTTTATTTTTGTCTCTTGTGACTGGCTGTTAGATAATGCATCAATACTGTCATTGATTCCATGGAAACTGTGAGATCTTCTGATCTTCTCTTAGATGTGTTGCCCTTTGCACAGCACAATATCAGGCTCTGTGTATCTACAAAGTGTTGTGTCACTGTCTAAATATATTGAATCTGTACTAAAAGTGATTCCACGTGCAAGACTACTAAAAGGGTTTGATGAATCCAGGATCTACACCTAGTTACTGTATGTCATTATCATTATTCATACACATCACATGACAACCCCTGGTCACAATAAACACTCATTCTTGTAGAGGCCTGCTTGACGGCTGGATTGCTGGATACCACCACGATTGTCCTATCAGCAGCAGACCACACACGCAGGGAAATCTTATAGAATTTAACATGCTAACAATTGGATTCTTTGTAAACATACTATGTATGAATCCTGCAAACCTATATTGATATTACATGCAATCACATATCTACCGTATTTATCGGCATATAACACGCACAGGCGTATAACACGCACCCTGACTTTAAGAGGGAAGTTACAGAAAAAAACTACTACTAAAGTGTACAATCTTATAAAACGTCCCACAATAGTGAATAAAGTGCTTGTGCTTCAATATAAAATCAGTGCTCCACTGTTCAGGGCACAGACAACATGCCCCACATGAACGTACACTCACCCTGGTAGTGGACCACCTATCGATAGAGTGGTCACTTGCGCTTTGTGGGGAACAGACTCCTATGCGGTATCATCTAAGGTCGGCTGCACTGCTAGTAATTCTCCATGGATAAGGAATAAAAATGACAGATGGGGGCATCCATAGCGTAAAACTGCTTATTGTTAAAATGAAAATTGCAGAATAAAAGACTGAAAACACCGAATCAAAAACAATGCAAGCATTTAATTTTTTCAATTTAAAAAAGATCCAGTTACATGTAGCACCATGCACACTAGCATTTGTTAGGCTCCTAGAAGCAATTATGAGCATTTTTTTTCTGCTCCTAGAAGCTAATAGTTTTATCCTTAGTGCATACTGTTTTATGCCAGAAGCATTTTTTAAGATTCAGCATTTAGGATCATTTTTTGTAGGGTTTTTGGGAGCGTTTTCATCACCAGCATTCCAACATTACAAATAATGCAACAAGAAATGTAAGGGTGCAATCAGGGCAGCTAAGATAGAACACGAAAGGCACATAGCGGAGGAGAATAAAAAAAAATCCCAATAAATTCTTTAAGTACATAAATAGTAAGAAAGGGAGGTCAGATCATATTGGTCCCATAAAGAATGATGTAGGGAATCTGGTTACTAAGGATGGAGAGATGGTCAAGGTATTGAATTTTTTTCTTCTCCTGCAATGTTTATCCTCATGACATTTCACAAGAAGCACCCTCATGGCTAACAGAGGACAGAATTAGAAATAGACTTAAAAAAACTCAACATTAATAAGTCACCGGGACCAGAGGACTTGCACCCGAGGGTCCTTAAGGAACTCAGTCAAGTAATTGCCAGACCATTGTTCCTAATTTTTACGAACAGTCTACTGAATGGAATGGTACCAGCTGATTGAAGAAAAGCCAATGTAGCACCAATATTTTAAAAAGGGACAAAATACATCCCTGGGAATTACAGACCAGTTAGCCTAACATCAATTGTATGCAAGCTCTTGGAGGGGATGATAAGGGACTATATACAAGATTTTAGTAATGATAATGGTATCATTAGCAGTAATCAGCATAAATTCATGAAGAATCGTTCTTGCCAGACCAATCTATTAACCTTTTAGGAGGTGAGCTGCCATCTAGATAAGGAAGATGCGTAGAAGTGGTGTATCTGGATTTTGCAAAAGTATTTAAAACAGTTCACCATAAACGTTTACTGTACAAAGTAAAGTCCATCGGCATGGACCATAGTGTGAGTACATGGATTGAAAACTGGCTACAGGAGAAAGTTCAGAGGGTAGTGATAAATAAGGAGTACTCTGAATGGTCCGGGGTGAAAAGTGGGATCCCCAGGGTTCTGTCCTGGAACTAATCCTTTTTAATTTATTCATAAATGACCTGCAGGATAGGATAAACAGCTTTCCTGGCAGAAAGAAATACTAAACGCTCTTTAACCCCTTAACGACCGCCGATTGTACTTATACGTCGGCAGAATGGCACGTGCAGGCACATTGGCGTACCTGTACGTCCCTGCCTACACGTGGGTCAGGGGTCCGATTGGGACCCCCCCGGTACTTGCGGCTGTCCCCGTGGCTGTGCGAGCGATCTGGGATGAGGGGGCGGCCGTTCATTTTTATATGTGTTGGGCAGTTATGTGCTGGGCAGTTCATTTTTCCACATTTTTATTGTAAACACAGGAAGGGGGTAGTAATGTAATCTCTCCTCTCGGCGGTATTTTCAACCGTCGCTGAGGAGAGAAGACATCACAAGTGAGTCTACACTAACACTACACTGACACCACACACATAGGCACATAAACCCCCCCCGATCACCCCCCCCCCACCCCCCTGTCCCAGTGTCACTGAATGCAGTGATCATATATTTACTGATCACTTCATTTAGTGTCAGTGTGACAGTTAGTGTGACAGGCAGTT
This sequence comes from Rana kukunoris, assembly GCA_029574335.1. NCBI lineage: Eukaryota > Metazoa > Chordata > Amphibia > Anura > Ranidae > Rana > Rana kukunoris. The sequence goes on from CM056052.1 coordinate 175,172,732, forward strand.
ATTGTTAGGTCCAAGGTAGCCCCCGTACCCCCCCAATAAAGTTTTAACCCCTTGATCACCGCCCTAGTTAACCCTTTCACCCCCTATTGGCAGTGTCACTAAGCGATCATTTTTCTGATCGCTGTATTAGTGTCGCTGTTGCCGCTAGGTAGCTATTTTTTATATTGCGATTTTTTTTTTTACTAAAAACATGTGGCTGAATACATTTTGGCCTAAATGTTTGACTGAAATTCAGTTTATATGATTTGTCTTATAACAAAAAGTAAAAAATATTGATTTTTTTTCAAAAATGTCGCTCTATTTTTGTATATAGCGCAAAAAATAAAAATCGCAGAGGTGATCAAATACCATAAAAAGAAAGCTCTATTTGTAGGAAGAAAAGGACGTGAATTTTGTTTGGGAGCCACGTCGCACGACCGCGCAATTGTCTGTTAAAGCGACGCAGTGCCGAATTGTAAAAACGCCTCTGGGCATTTAGCAGCATATTGGTCCGGTCCTTAAGTGGTTAAACCTTCCAAACGCTACTAAAATGCTCTTAACAGCTTTTTATGGTTTTTTTTTTCTTCATGTACTGTAAAATACCAGCGCTCCTAAAAGCTTTTAAAAGGTACTAAACGATACTACTACAAGTCGCAGACTTTTTCTGATATGCCCATCATATTCCTAATCTCCTTACATGCCAGCCAGACTAAATGACTAACCCCATTTGGAAATGGTTATCATAAGGCTTAGGCCCCGTACACACGATCAAACCAAAATCCCCGCCGGCAGACGGCGCGCTGACGTGTCAGTGACGTGGCGGTGACGTTGACGCCGCCACGTCACCGTACCAGGAAGTGAATTACTTCCGCGCATGCGTCAAATCCATTCGACGCATGTGCGAGAAGATATGTCTGCTGGTTAGCGTACTAACCAGCAGACATATCGGGCGGACGGATTCCCAGCCGACAGATTTTAAAACATGCTTTAAAATCTGTCGGCTGCCCAAATCCGTCAGCTCGCCCGTACACACGATCGAATCTGTCTGCTGGGACGGTCTGGCCGACCGTTTCCAGCAGATAGATTTGATCGTGTGTACGCGGCTTTACTGTTTGATGTTATGGATGCTATGGGCCCTCTCAATTTCTTATGTATCGAAATGGGAAGCTGACTTAGGGAGAACCTTAGATCAATCCCCTTGGAACCAAACCTGGCTAGACACGTCCAAGTGCTACCGAAACATATTTGCCCAAGAGAATGTCTACAAATTGCTTTCATGCTGGTATATCACATCAGTGAGAATGGCCAAATTTGTTCCCTCTATATCCCCTTTGCACTTCCAGGGATGTAGGAAACCATGCAACCTTCTTCAAATCTATTGGTCTGGACAATGTTCAAATGATGCACTTATCTGTAACTCAAACTTGAACTATGATTTTCAAGAGCTACCTCCACATATCCGATGGAATTGTAACTATATTTTTACCTCTGTTATTTATTGTATGCTGCTTTATTGTGGATCTGATTGTTTTGTACAATCTTTCTACAAAATCAAAAAAGTATAATAAACGATAAAAATCTTTGTAAAAAAAAAAAATCATGAAATTATTTTGCTAATGTTTACAGAAGAAACTTTGTAAAGAAGAAACTTTGCTTAAAGTACAAGAAGAAAAAGTTGGCTAAAAAATTAAGAATAAAGTAAAGGATTCCCCCCCCCCTCTTTTTTTCCTCTCTAACCCCCCCCCCCCCCTTTTTTTTTCTCCTTGCTCCTTATGTCTTTCTACCTTGTTGTATTGCGTGTTGTGATCAAGACCTCTTTTTATGAACTTGAGATACTGTCATTGTTGTTTTATGTACATCTCTGCATGTTTTTTATGCACTTTTGTACTTTAATACTTGACTGTATACCTTGTAGAATTTACTGTCAAAAAAAGTAAAAGATTCTTATGTGTTCATTCACTAAAAATCCATTTTAATACAGTAACATTTACTTGCCTGTCAATCACTGTGCTCATTTATTGCTAGCTCTATATCTGGCATTGCTGTACAAAAACAAAAAAAAAAGTTTTTGGCTTTACATTCACATTAATAATAAAACTGGTATAAGGTTATCATAGACTACCTAAAGCAGACTAAAATCCATTTTTATACAGTAACGTTTGCTTGCCTGTCAATCACTGTGCTCGTTTACTGCTAGCTCTATATATGGCATTGCTGTATAAAAAAAAAAAAAAAAGGTTTTGGCTTTACAGTCATGTTAATAATAAAACATAGTCTACCTAAAGCAGATCTTGCACCAAGGTTTCACATATGTGACTGCTCTTCACTTACCTTACTCCCAGGCTTCAGGTGGGCTCACTAGCAGAAGAGCGATGTCAGTGGCTCTTCTTGTAGGAACCTGGGAAACTGAGAATCCCAAATCCAATGAGAACATGCTCCTGTACAGTGCTGTCTTTTTGTACAGAGTCTTTTTGTGAGCATTGAGATTCTAAGCTTTCCTAAGATCCCTTACTTCCTGTGAGCAACAGGAAGTATTAAGTGTCTGGAACCCCAAGGTGAGGTTTGTTTCATATTTGTTCTTTCTTTTTTTTTCTGTTGTAGTGTTTTTTTTTTATTATTGGGTGGGGGCAGCCACATAAGTAAACCTTGCATTTTAGTGCAAGGTTCCCTTTAAGGTACACACACAGACTAGAACTCATATAACTAATACTTTGTCTTGAACAGTGGTTCTCTTGGCACTTTGGTAAAAGGTGCAGAAACAGAGGGTACAGAGCACAAACAAACAGTATAGCACAGTAACTTCACCACAGTAGCTGGCTGTCAATATAACCTTATTACTGTCTTCTAGGTGGAGCTTGAATTCTTGAATAGACCTTTACCCAAAAATTAGGCTCGCTATCATGTTCTCCCTTCAACAACCCCCCGCAGACACACCTTTTACACAATCACTTTTTTTTATGGAGAGGAGTATCTTTTGTTTGGTGGAACTTGCTCCCACTTTCTCATTCTGTCCCCTTGTTCCACAAAACTCCATCCCCCTGCTTACAACCTCCTGAGATAATCATCCCAAGAGGCTACTGGACCTGTTTCCCTGCAGTCTAGATCTCACACATGCATAGCAGAGGGAGGTGGCTGTGAGTGATCAGTAAATTGCAGCCAGCTCCCAAATCCAAGATGGTGGCATGGAAAAACAGAACCCCTGAGAAGACAGTGTTGCGTGGAGGACAGTGCTCAACTTCATGGGCTGGTGACTGGTGTTTTGACAAGGCAATACATGTATGAGCCTATGGGCATAGGATCAAGCACTGGAGATCACGCATATCTCCTAAGTTAAAAAAAGACCCGTCTGTCATTATTTTTTTATTTTTTTTACAGAAGATTTGTTTTTGTTTTTTGCCAATTATTAAAATTAATATAAAATGTATTAACTCATGAACTGAACTATCACTGTAGAGGGTGAATGTGTGACTAAAAAAGCCCATATGGGTAATGTAAGCAAAGAATAGACTGTGTTGGTATGGCAGAAGATACATTAAAACCTTGCATTGAGAGCATAATTCGTTCCAGAAACATGCTTTTAATCCAAAGCACTTGTATATCAAAGCAAATTTCCCCATAAGAAATAATAGAAACTCAAATGATTTATTCCAGAACCATTTATTCATAGGATAGGTCCTTCAGTTTATAGTCTATATAAAAAGATTATAGCAATGTGATAGGTTGTGTAACCAAAAAATGTCCATCCACAAATAGGATGTCTATAGGAGTCTCCACAAGGGGATTAGAAGCAAAATCCAGCTGGAGCTCCAGAGTATAAAAGAGAAGAGAGGTGCTTCTACGTGTAGCAATATGTTGCTAAATTGTAACTTCATTAACCACTTCAATACCCAGCCATAGACAATTGACGGCCTGGGATGGGATTTACCATCCTAAGTGGCCGTCAATTGACGGCCTGGGTATTGCAGGCGAATATCTGGATGATGCCTGCAGCCAGAGGCATCATCCAGATATCCTCTTCTTCAGCCGGCGATTCTGCACAATGTAAGAACGATCATAGCGGCGGTTCCGCCGCTTGATCGTTCTTACAGGCCGCGGGAGGGGACATCCCCCCCCTCCCGCCGCCATCCGGTGCTTCTCCGGGCTTACCTGTACCTTCGGGGGCCCGGAGAACGAATCGTCGGCGGCGGCAGGAAGCATAGAGATGACTGGTGACCAGATGGTCACCAGTCATCTCTATGACCGTCGGAGGACCCGGGCGCGATCTGATGACGTCACGCCCGGGTCCCCGTATGTAAACAAAGCCGCAATTGCGGCTGTAAGCCCCCATTCATGAGATCGGTGAATTTTTTTTCACCGATCTCATGGTTTCCAGCCTGGAGGTGAGATGTGAGGTCTTATTGACCCCACATCTCTCCATAAAGAGGACCTGTCACACACATTTCCTATTACAAGGGATGTTTACATTCCTTGTAATAGGAATAAAAGTGGAAAAAAAAAAAATCAAAAAAAGTGGAAAAATATATAAAATATAAGTAAAAAAAAAATAATAAAAGATAAAAAAAAAATTTAAACGCCCCTGTCCCCGATAGCTCGCGTGCAGAAGCGAACGCACACGCAAGTCCCGCCGACATATGTAAACGCCGTTTAAACCACACATGTGAGGTATCGCCGCGTGTGTTAGAGTGCCAGCAACTAATCTAGCACTAGATCTCCTCTGTAAATCTAAACTGTAACCTGTAAAAAATAAATAAAGCGTTGCCTATGGAGATTTTTAAGTACCGAAGTTTGGCGCCATTCCATGAGTGTGCGCATAATTAAAGCGTGACATGTTGGGTCTCTATTTACTCGGTGTAACATAATCTTTCACATAATACAAAAAAATTGGGCTAACTTTAGTGTTTTGTTATTTTTTTAATTCATAAAACAATTTTTTTTAGAAAAAAAAGGCGTTTGAAAAATAATTGCGTAAATACCGTGCAAGATAAAACTTTGGAATGACCGTCATTTTATTCCCTAGGGTGTCTGCTAAAAAAAACATATATAATGTTTGGGGGTACTGTGTAATTTTCTAGCAAAATAATGATGATTATTACATGTAGGAGAGAAGTGTCAGAATAGGCCCGGTATGGCGGTGGTATAAAAGCCTAGTATTGAAGCGGTTAAAGTAGGTGTAAACCCTCCATACGCCCATAAGTTCATATCGTGTTAGGAAATTTTCTCTTCCTGTTTAACACAGAGTGTGATGTCTGGGCATACAGCTAAGATAGCTAACATTGGAGGAAAGGCACACACTCCATCTCATCAGAGGCAGAGACTCTCAGGCCGCATACACACGATCAAATTTATCTGCTGAAACTGGTCCGCCGACCAGTTTCAGCGGACAAATCCGATCGTGTGTGTACGACCTAGCGGACAGGTTTGTCATGCTTTGAAATCTCCCGCATGTGCCGATTGGATTCGACGCATGCGTGGAAGTATTTTACTTCCTGGAGTGGTGACGTGGCGGCATCAACGTCACCGCCACATCACCGCGTTCCCTGGTCGAGGGGATTTTCATCCGATGTTGTGTACACACCATCGGACGAAAATCCGGAGGAGACATGTCCGCTGGAAACGGTCTGTCGGACATGATTCAGCGGACATGTCCCTCTGTGTGTACGCGGCCTCAGAGGTGTTTTGTAACAGGGCCAGCGCCCTGCTAATCTATTCATAGCAACCTCCCCTGACAGAAATTTCAGGCTGCTTTTATCTGATGTGTCCAAGAATTTGTCAGAAGTTATCAGGCTGATAACGGAGGAACGGGTCAGGAGAGAGCTGATGGACATAGCTCTTTGAAGAGAGATAACAAAATACTGCAGATATATGTGCCCATCTCAAATTTCATGAATTGGGTTTACATCCACTTTAAGTGTAACCATTTTGCTACACTTAGAGGCGCCTTTCTTCTCTTTTATACTCAGTTGTGACATGACGCTACTTGTATATGAAGACATCGCTTCTATATCAAGTCAAAATGTATTTACCAATTTTCCTTGTCTTGAAAGACTCTCTCAAAGCAAGTTACTCTCAAACCAAGGTTTTACTGTAAACAGTAGTCTAATACACCACTAATCTTACAAGTTCTATGCTATTATTGTAATATACAGTATGTCACACTAGTTTACAATTGGAGCAGTATCTGTCATTATGTTAGATAATATTAAATGCTATTATCATCATGTATGTTTTCTAAATTAAAAGTAAAAAAAGAGAAAAGGAAACAAAGGCAGCAGTCTGTCTGTGCTTTTATGGTGTTGTCTTTTCTATTTTATGCTTGGATTATGTCATCTTCTTAATGCCTGCTGTGTAAGTAGACCATTTACGTGTTTAGATGCTCTAGAAGTGTACTCTAGCAGAGACAAAGGAATGTATTTGAATAACTCATATACTTGGGCTTTGGGGTTTTTGTGGTTCCTGGCATTCTGTCTTTAGGCCGCGTACACACGATCAGACCGGTCCGATGAAACTGGTCTTAAGACCAGTTTCATCGAACCAATTCGATGGTGTGTACGGCCCATCGGACCGTTGCCCGTCGGACCAAAGTTTTAAAACTTGCTTTAAAATCTGTCTGACGGACACCTGTCCGTCGGACAAAAACGATGGTTAGTACACAAAAGCATCGGACCAAAAACCCGCGCATGCTCAGAATCAAGTCGACGCATGCTTGGAAGCATTGAACTTCGTTTTTTTCAGCACGTCGTTGTGTTCTACGTCACCGCGTTCTGGTCTGATCGGATTTTTGGCCCGATTGTGTGTACGCACATCAGACCATCAGACCATTTCAGCGTGGTCCGATGAAAACGGTCCGTCGGACCAGTTTCATCGGACCGGTCTGATCATGTGATCATGTGTACGTGGCCTCAAAGGAAAACTATAGTGTGATTTCAGTGAGTTATGCCGCGTACACACGATCACTTTTCGGCATAGAAAAAAATGAAGTTTTTCCAACTTCATCATTAAAAACGACGTTGCCCACACACCATCGGTTTTCAAAAAAATTATGAGCAAAGCGCGGTGACGTACAACACGTACGACGGCACTCTAAAGGGGAAGTTCCATTCAAGCTCCGTCTCATAACTTGCTTCTGAGCATGCGCTGGTTTAAAACTTTGTTTTTAACGTCATTTTAGTCCACACACGATCATTTTTTACAACCCGAAAAACGACATTTTTAAAAACGACATTAAAAAATGAAGCATGCTCAAATTTTTTTCGATGTGAAGCCCACACACGATCATTTTAAATGACGTTTTTAAAAACTTTGTTTTTTTTTTCATGCCGAAAAACGATCGTGTGTACGCGGCATAAGAATTTTGAATCACTGTTGTGAGAAATGTTGAATGTCACTATGGGCTAGATTCAGGTAGGAGCGGCGTAATTCTAAACATGCAAAGCGTATGGTATTTACTAGGGTTGTCCCGATACCGGTACTAGTATCGGTATCAGGACCGATGCCGAGTATTTGCGGGAGTACTTGTACTCCCGCAAATATCCCCGATACTAAAATAGAATACTTCCCCCCCATATTGCAGCCATTGCCTGTCCCACATACTTGTAGATATGATGCCGCCGCTGCCGCATACCGCCGTTAATCCCCCTGCATTATAGCGTAGCGTGCATTACAAGCTTTCGTTTTGAATACTTGTAATGCCCGCGCCGCCATGTATTGACACTCCCCTTCTCGGGATTGGACGGATCCGTTCAATCCTGAGCAAGGGGAAGTGTCTATGCACGAATCTGCGTATAGACACTCCCCCTTGCTCCGGATTGGACGGATCCCTCCAATCCCGAGAAGGGGAGTGTCTATACATGGCGGCGCGGGCATTACAAGTATTCAGAACGAACGCTTGTAATGCGCGCTACGCTATAATGCAGGGGGTTTAACGGCGGTATGCGGCAGCGGCGGCGGGATCATATCTACAGGAATGGGGGACATGACATGGCTGCAATATGGGGGACATACATGGCTGCAATATGGGGGACATGACATGGCTGCATATGTGGGGGACATGACATGGCTGCAATATGGGGTAAATGACATGGCTGCAATATGGGGGACATACATGGCTGCAATATGTGGGGGACATACATGGCTGCATATGTGGGGGACATACATGGCTGCAATGTGGGGGACATACATGGCTGCATATGTGGGGGACATACATGGCTGCAATATGTGGGGGCATACATGGCTGCATATGTGGGGGACATACATGGCTGCAATGTGGGGGACATACATGGCTGCAATGTGGGGGACATACATGGCTGCAATATGTGGGGGACATACATGGCTGCAATATGTGGGGGACATACATGGCTGCAATATGGAGGACATACATGGCTGCATATGTGGGGGACATACATGGCTGCAATATGTGGGGGACATACATGGTTGCATATGTGGGGGACATACATGGCTGCAATATGTGGGGGACATACATGGCTGCAATATGGAGGACATACATGGCTGCATATGTGGGGGACATACATGGCTGCATATGTGGGGGACATACATGGCTGCAAAATGTGGGGGACATACATGGCTGCATATGTGGGGGACATACATGGCTGCATATGTGGGAGACATACATGGCTGCAATGTGGGGGACATACATGGCTGCATATGTGGGGGACATACATGGCTGCATATGTGGGGGACATACATGGCTGCAATTTGTGGGGGACATACATGGCTGCATATGTGGGGGACATACATGGCTGCATATGTGGGGGACATACATGGCTGCAATATGGAGGACATACATGGCTGCATATGTGGGGGACATACATGGCTGCAATATGTGGGGGACATACATGGCTGCAATATGTGGGGGACATACATGGCTGCAATGTGGGGGACATACATGGCTGCATATGTGGGGGACATACATGGCTGCAATATATGGGGGACATACATGGCTGCAATATGTGGGGGACATATATGGCTGCAATATGTGGGGGACATACATGGCTGCAATATTTGGGGGACATGGCTGCATTTGGGGACACATTTAAAAAAAGTATTGGTATTCGGTATCGGCGACTACTTGAAAAAAAGTATCGGTACTTGTACTCGGTCCTAAAAAAGTGGTATCGGGACAACCCTAGTATTTACACTATGCCGCCGCAACTTTTTCAGGCAAGTGCTTTATTCACAATGCACTTGCCTGTAAAGTTGAGGCGGTGTAGCGTAAATGTCCCGTCTTAAGTCAAATTGGGCAGGTAGGGGGAGTGTATTTTTTAAATAACGGGCGATCCCGTGCCGAACGTACTGCGCATGCGCCAGCCTTGAATTGATCCCAGTGCGCATGCTCCAAATCACAACGTCAATACGCAATGTAAACGACGTGAACGTCACTTACGCAAAGCCCTATCCGCGAACGTTTTACGTAAACAACAGGAAAAAAACGCCGGCACGCTGTCCATACTTAACATTGCCTGCACCTCATACAGCAGGGGTAACATTGCGCCGGCCGGGCGTACGTTCGGGAATCAGCGTATAGGCTCATTTGCATATTTTAGACGGGAACGCCACCTAGCGTCCAGCCTAAATATGAAAATAAGATTCGACGGTGTAAGAGACTTACGCAAGATGGATCTAATGGAAATCTATGCGTAACTGATTCTATGAATCAGTCGCATAGATAGGAGGGCTCAGACGCAGAGATAAGACGGCTCATCTGGAGATAAGCCGTCCTATCTCCTTCCTGAATCTGGCCCTATGTAATTATTTTAGAAGCGTTCTGTTCTGTACTTTTTGATTGTTTCATATCCTAATCTGTAAATTCTCCCCCTGGAGGCTATTTGTAGAACAGCAATTTAGCAAGCACCCCTGCCAAGCAACTGCTGAGATTACAGGAGCAGACACCACCAAACTGCATTATTTTCACCAATCGGAGCTAGATGATAGATTTAGCCGAGGGCTACGCTGGCAATGAAATATTTTTGTAACTGAGAAAATAACTGTTTGATGACAGTTATGTCATTAGCATTAAATTGATTGTGGGGAGCTGTAAATGTGATGAGTACCAAAACTTTTATTTTTAAAATAGCAAAGGGATTTATTAGCTCATGGAGCCCTAGCCTTATATTGAGATTAGGAGGGCAGAAAAGAACAATCACTGTACTGCATTACTAAACAAGAAGTGTAACAAATGCACTGAGAACCATGACTGCCCTATGTGTATATACTTCTACAAACTATATGTCATGCAAGGTTTTAAAAATATTAAACAGGGGTATAAAAATATACAGTTGGGAAAATAATTATTTGATCCCCTGGAGATTTTGAAGTTTGCCCACTTACAAAGAGATGAAGGGTCTAAAATGTTTATCATAGGTGGATTTTAAATGATAGAAACAGAATATCAACCAAAAATCCACAAAAAAAAACACAATACAAATATAATAAATTGAGTTGCCGTTCAGTGAGTAAACTAAGTATTAGATCCACAAGTAACCCCAAGCACAGAGGTAAGACGTTTCTTGTAGTTGGTTGTCAGGTTTGCACACATCTCAGGAGTGAACACTCTTATTTACTGATCCTCTCTAAATCCTTGCGGTTTCTTGGCTGTCGCTTGGCAACATGAAGTTTCAGCTCCCTCCATACATTTTCTATAGGATTAGGGTCTGGAGGAAGACCCATCCTCGACCTATCTTCAGTGTTCTCATCCAAGAATTTACAATACATGATTTTGTCCATTGGCCCCTCAATGTAGGGGTGGTGTTCTGAGGCCGCGTACACACGATCAGTCAAAACCGATGAAAACGGACTGAAGTTCAGTTTCATCGGTCCAAACCGATCGTGTAGGCCCCATCGGTCAGTTGTCCTTGGGTCCAAAAAAAGAGAACTTGCTTTAAAATTGAACCGATGGATGCCTGACCGATGGGTCAAAACCGTTAGTATGCAAAGGCATCGGTCAAAGGGCAGCGCATGCTCAGAATCAAGTCGACGCATGCTTGGAAGCATTGAACTTCGTTTTTTTCAGCACGTTGTGTGTTTTACTTCACCGCGTTCTGACACAAACGTTTTTTTTAACCGATGGTGTTTAGGCACATCAGATCGTCAGTCGGCTTCGTCGGATAACCAATTAAAACGGTCCTTCGGACCGTTCTCGTCGGATGGACTGATCGTGTGTACACGGCCTTAGGGTCATAGTCAGCATTTTTCTTCCTCCAAACACGGCGAGTCAAGTTAATGCCAAAGAGCTCAATTTTGGTCTCATCTGACCACAGCACTTTCAATCCTTCTCTGAAACATTTACATGTTCATTGGCAAACTTCATCCAGAGATTCTGTGGACAGGTGGCTTTTATACACATAATGAGTTGTCGTTAGGAGAACCTTCTTAAATTGACAGGACTGATCTGTGTACCACATGAGCACATACTGTAGCCAGTCTGTGGGAGCCAGAATTATTGTTGGTTGGTAGGGGATCAAATACTTATTTTACTCACTGATGTATAACTCAATTTATAACATTTGTATCATGTGTTTTTTTGGATTTTTGTTTGATATTCTATCTCTATCATTTAAAATACACCTATGATGACAATAAGAGCCGGTTCACACAGGGGCAACACGACTTCCAGCCTGACTTTGGGAGGCAACTTGGACATGACTTGAGTACGAATCATCAGGCAACTTACAAGGCAACTTCAAGTCGCCTCCAGGACAGGAGGCTTTCCAGTGGCCAATCAAACAACAATCAGCTCTGTGGAAGGGAGGGGGAGGGAGGGGTTTGCCTGAGAAATGTATGTTCTCTTCCTGTATTGTTGCTTTAGTTAAGACAGTGATCCAACTTCTGAGGCAACTTCCATTGAAATCAATGGGTACAAGTTGCCTACAAGTTGCCTAGAAGTCTGATTGAAGTAGTACAGGAACCTTTTCTGAAGTCGGAGCAACTTTAGTAGTGTTTATTAAGACAGCTCCATTCACTTCCATTGATTTTCTCAACCACGCGACTTGGGACAACTTGGGGCAACTTCAGGTCGGATCCCAGGTCGCCCCTGTGTGAATCGGCTCTTATAGAGCCCTCATTTCTTTGTAAGTGGGCAAACTTACAAAATATTCAAGGGATCAAATCATTATTTTGCCCACTGTACATTGCAGCTGAATTCCAGGTATGGTCATTTTACACAGTTACATTGGTCTAGCTTGGACCACTGTAAGTATGTATATGCCATACCTGTCACATGCCCATGGAAGCTGGAAAATTACTATAGTAGACACCCCTACTAGAGTGAGCTCCACTAGACACTGGGTCCCATGCTGAGCCACTGTCCTGCTACTTACTGAACAAATGAGGTCACTAAATTGGCACGGGTGCCATTTGGAGAACACTGCATTGTTTTCACTAAATGCAAAGTGCTCTCTAATTGGATGAGGGAGATATTGTGATATCCCTTCCCCAACTCTCTAATCGGAGAACTCTTTGCATTCATTGAGAAAATGTGCAGTGTTCCCTGAATGGCACCCATGCCACTGGACCTGGAAGCTAGTGGAGATCTCTGGAGTAGCATTGTCTACTACAGTGATTTCCAGTTTCAACAGGGATCTCACAGGCATGGCACATACATACTTATAAAGGTCCAAGCTAGACCAATGTATAAAACAGCTAAATTAATAATATATATATGAGGGTTGAGCACAGATGTGGAATTGAGCACATGGGAAATAGCTGTTCAGCCTTGAAGAGCAACACTGGGACTGTAGATTTCAATTTTGATTGTGTTATTTTTCTAATCTTTTATTATGTTTGAAACACATGGTTGTATATAATTTTTTTTATAACTGTCCATTTTGTATTAAGCACGTGATGGCGCTTTATTACCATTGAATATTCACTGTTAAAGGGGTAGTGGTAATACATATAGTAATATAGTAGGGCTGTGGAAATTAACTATTAATTCTTCGATTAATCGTTAATTTTTTTGATCGATCAAAATTCTTTTGATCGATACTCACCTCTCCGCCGGCTTCCGGGTCTTCAGGGAGTTCCGTCGGAGATCTGGTGACGTAACGAACACCGGCGTGGCTTGCCATGTCCATCTGAAGGGCTCCTTTGCTGTGCCTTCATATCTGCATGCCGGAGGGACCTTACTATCTGTCACACACAAGGGCTGTTACACTTCCCTCTATCACTTCCCTCTATCAACCTGGGATTCTACAGCCATCCACTGGGAGTTGTGATAGTTCCCTTCACAGGACATCTATAAATGCGGACAGACTGATGTTAACCCCTCCTCATCTGGATTCAGCAGTGGTATCCTTGTACACATTTTTATACCAGTATCATACTTAGCTACATGTTTTTATGACTGCTTTTGCTACCGTTTGCTATTCCTCACACCATTTTTACAGTTTATGTAGCTACATCGATTTTATCTCCAGTGCAATATTTATTCTGTTACCTACTTGAAGACTATAAAAGTTTTAATGCTATTCCTATCAAGCGCTGCCTTTGTGTGTTTTTTGTATCCTGCTATCCATTTTTCCAGTGGTTTGTAGCTGCACTGGGAATCAGCCTGCAAGGAGATCAGCTAAAAGTATTTGGTTCTGTATGCACGTTATAATTAATCTAAATTAGTCGATTTAAGAAAAAACATGAAAATTGTAATCAGTAACAGCCCTATAATATAGAATTGATGCAGTTATCATCTTTTTCTTGTGACATTAATTATCACATAATATTGGTTGGAAACACTTAAGCAGACGTATGATTTAAAAAATCCTAAACATATTGACACAATTTTTTATTTTTTTTGCACCGGTGACACATATATCACATAACCCTGCTATACACATTTATTTTTGCAGCACTATGCATCATACATTATGTGTATTAACGGAAGGATTTGGATCCCAAAACAGTGACGATTGGGAGTTGTGTAATGAAAATAATATGTTTCATTTCTTGGTGACATCTGAATATCTATGCACTTATAGCACACCAACTTGTAGCAGATTATGCTTTTAGCTGATAAAAAGTATGAAGCTGTGGCAGGCAGCAGTGAATGGGTTACAGCGGACTACAGGATTGAAGTGAAAGAGATACAAACAAGACCAGTCTAATATTAGGTGTCACGCATCTCAGCATCTCAGCTGCTTGCACGGAAGTCATCATTTCCATAATGCCGTCTTGGGAACTGTGCTATTGTTTCGTGCCAAGCCTCGGCGAAGAATTAGTACTTCTGCTAATTGATCATATCTCACATAACAAGTTCTACATGCTCTCTCTCATTAATGTACGGAGCCCTAGAAAATGTGCTTTGATGTGTAAAATCAGTCATGTTTTTAAAAGAAAGCTCTAGGCCTGAAAACATTTTTTAATGAGGGTTCTTTGAGGCAGGTAGTATGGTAATGCCCTGTACACGCGATCGGATATCTGATGGAATCTAAACCGATGGATTTTTTCATTGGATATCCGACGAAGCTGACTTTCATCAGTCTTGCCTACACACCATTGGTTAAAAATCAACGTGTCCAACGCGGTGACATAAAACACTACGGCGTGCTGAGAAAAATTAAGTTCAATGCTTCTGAGCATGCGTCGACTTGATTCTGAGCATGCGTGGATATTTGACCGATTGATTTCCCCACAGACGATCGTATTTTTCTATCGGGTTTTTAACCATAAGAAACATTTAAAACAGGTTCTATTTTTTTTCACCTATGGGAAAAAAAACGATGGGGCACACACAATCGGTTCGTCCGATGAAAACGGTCTGTTTTGATGAGACGAACCGATCGTGTTTACAAGGCATAAGCCTTCAGTCAATGCCTCCTGACGCCTGTTTTCTTTTTGTATTAATTAATTACCAAACAACAATTTTACATTGCGGAACTTTGAAAGGGGGAATTAACAAAGGAAAAACGTAATTTTTTTTGTTTTAGTTTAAATATTGGCATTTTTCTGCGGTAAATTAGCAAAGCCATTACAAGCTCCATGTGTTGTTGCACCAGCACTGCCCAATCACTTTCAAAAGTGATATGTGACCATTTCTATTAAAGTATGATAGCGTGTGTCAAAATAATCAAGTACTTTTGACAAGTTCAAGTTAAAAGATGATCAAAACTGTACACTATTACTACAGTGGCGTAAATACTGTAACGAGGCGCGGCAGACAGCGAGGAGGGAAAAGAGAGGTGGATATGTATGGAAGGACATGCAACAAACCAACAAATTGTCATCTATCTATCTATCCATGCTGCTTGTGTCATATATTGCTGTTCTTCACCAGTAAACAGAAAACATCTATTTCTGTAATGAATGCCTGTCCTTCATTGTCATCACTGTACAATATTGTAATCAATATCTCCATTCCCCTTCAGATAAAATGATTGATCATGAGAAATTTTAGCTAAGTACAGGGAAGCTTATGTGTTTTGTAGTATGTACAGGCTGTTGCCCATTGTAATAATTCAGAATAGACTAACTGACTTCTTAACAAAGCCACACAATGTGAAAGTGAATTTCAGGGTTAAATAAAAAAGAAATATATACATTATTTTACCAAAAGTATTGGGACACCTGCCTTTACACGCACATGAGCATTAATGGCATCCCAGTCTTAGTTCGTAGGGTTCGATATTGAGTTGGTCCACCTCTCTGCATCTATAGCAGCTTCAGCTATTCTGTGAAGTCTGTCCACAAGGTTTATGAGTGTGTCTGTGGGATTATTTGACCATTCTTCCAGAAGTGCATTTGTTAGGTCAAACACCTATGTTGGATGAGAAGGCCCGGCAGTCTGCACTCTAATTCATCCCAAAGTTGTTCTATCCGGTTGAGGCCAGGAATCTGTGCAGGCCAGTCAAGTTCCTCCACACCAAACTTGCTCATATGCACAAGCAACAAAGTTCTGTCCCACTTCTATGTATTTTTTTCTGTCTTCCACTGAACTGTATCAGGAACTAGAAGATGATCCATGTACAGCTGCACCAGATTTTGCACTCTACAGTTTAGGAAAATCAACCCCAATGTTCTGTCCCACTTCTATGTATTTCTTCTGTCTTGTATTGAATTGTATCATGTTGCCTTGTGTGCTGTATGCTGACATACACTACAACTTGTATACATATGTGTTTTGATATCACCTTCTGTTTTCCTCTCCTGCTTCATGCTAGGTTAGTTTAGCCCTAGCTAGATCCTCCCTTTTTTTTCCATGTTCTTCAGTCAATGTTAGTACTTCGCAGAGACTGGGCTTAGGAATTTCATTGTCTTATGCCCTGTAGACATGTGCATTCGTTTTCGTCTGAATCTCTGGTATTTTCGTTATGGTTTTAACAAACAAAAACGACCGCACAGGATCCAAAATCCAAAAGTTCCGACATAAAAAAATGCTTTATTTTCGTTTTCGTTGCTCTTCGATATAGATAGGAGATTCGACATGACGCTGACAATAGCAATCTGTGACTATCGAACCTGTGGTCGAATGTGCCTAACCTTAACTTTATTAGTCCAAGATTATTCTACATAGAGAGGAAAGATTCGACATAGAGAGAAAAGATTTGACATTATAGTGACAGTGTTGGGGTAGACCATTCGACATGAATGACGAAGGTTCAACGAAGCAGAGAAAAACATACAAATGTTGAATTTGTCATTGAAAGCCTTATGGTGTCTGTCTAAAGTTCTAAGGCCGCGTACACACGATGAGACATGTCCACTCAAACATGTCCGACGGACCGTTTGCAGCGGAAATGTCCCATCGGATTTTGGTCCGATGGCGTGTACACACCATCAGACGAAAATCCCCTCGATCTGAGGACGCGGTGACATGGCGGTGACATTGACGCCGCCACGTCACCAAACCTGGAAATAAAATGCTTCCGCGCATGCGTCGAATCCATTCGACGCATGCGCGGACAGTTCTGTCCGCTGGTTAGTGTACTAACCACCAGACAGATCCGACGGACAGGTTTGTAGCGGACAAATTTCAAAGCATGCTTTGAAATTTGTCCGATGGACAAACCTGTCCGCTAGCCCGTACACACGATCGGAGATGTCTGCTGAAACGATCCGTCGGACCAGTTTCAGCAGATAAATTCGATCGTGTGTACGTGGCCTAAAAAGATTCGACAAGCAGCTAAACTGTACAACGCTGCAATCGTACATTTCCGGTCAAATGCTCAGCCCATAGGCTATAGAAGAATTCAAATGTTAGTTGACTAGTAATAATAATTCATAAATATAATTATAACTAGTGTCATACAACATTAGAATTCTTCTATAGCGTATCGGCGGAACATTCGACCGGAAATGTATGATTGATTGCGGCATCGTACAGTTTAGCTGCTCTATCCAATCTTCTTAGAACGTTCGACAGACACCATAAACCTTTATAGACAGATTCGACCTTAATTAATTCAGATTTTCTGACAAATACATTTTATAACGAAACAAAATGAGTAAAAACGAATTTCGGGAGTAACTAAATATATATATTTTTTGGGACGAAAACCAAATTCCGACACTATATATTTCAGCATGCTCTGTACACACGATCCATTTTTCCGACAGGAAAACTGTGGGTTTCTTTTCAGCAGCAAAACGTCTCAAACTTCTCTTGCATACACACAGTCACACAAATCTTGTCTGAAATTTCGAACGTCAAGAACGCGGTGATGTACAACACGTACGACGAGCTGAGATCAATGAAGTTCAATAGGTAGTTCGGCTCTTCTGCTTGATTCTGAGCATGCGTGTTTTTTTCGCATCACAATTACATACAGACGACCACGATTCCCGATAAGAATTTTTCCTATCACGAAAATTTAGGTCCTGCTCTCAATCTTTTCTTGGCAGGAATGCTCACAGAAAAAGTGTGATAGAGCCTACACACTGTCGGAATTCCTGACAAAAAGCTCACATCACACTTTTCTTGTCAGGAAAACTGATCGTGTGTACCAGGCACAGGGCCGATCCGCCCTATACGCACGCTATGCAAGATGCGTAGGGCTCCGATTTTTCATCCTTACCGCCGCCGCTAGAGGTCCACGGCCTTAGTCGGCCGCCATTTTTTCGAAGACCGTCACCGCCGCTAGAGGTTTGTGGTCGGTTGGAGACAATGTCTCCGCCTTCTGCCATTTTCTTGATGACCAATGACACCACTGTCCACTCTGTTCTGTAATGGCGGCAGAGAGGAGAGTCTCTGCTGCTGGGGGATCATACCTGGTGTAAGGAGGGACTCCACTGGGGACACCTGATGTAAGGAGGGGCTCCGCTGGGGACACCTGATGTATGTAGGGGCTCTGCTGGGAATGCCTGGTGTAAAGAGGGGCTCCGCTGGGGACACCTGATGTAAGGAGGGACTCCATTGGCAATGCTTGATGTAAGGAGGGTAATCAGGGCTTCCACTGATTCGGCATTATGGTGAGTTGAATAATTTCATTTAATATTAAAATGTAATAATATAAATAATGCACAACAATCATCCTGGTCCATAACAATCATGGTGTCAGGATGGTTGAAGCGCTAACACCAGGTGTTTGGAGTATCTTTATCTGCTGATTTGTTAAACTTACTGAAATACACATATTTCTTATGTAGTGTAGGATCTGGGCCTGCTGTCCCTCCATCACTCTTTCTTTCTCTCTTTCTCTCTTTCTTTCTCTCTTTCTTCCTCTCCCTCTTTCTTTCTTTGTTTCTTTCTCTCCCTCTTACTTTCTTTCTCTTCCTCTTTCTATCCCTCTTTCTTTCTTTCGCTCCCTCTTTCTTTCTCTCTTTCTCTTCCGCTTTCTTTCTCTTTCTTTCTCTCCCTCTTTCTTCCTTTCTCTCCCTCTTTCTTCCTTTCTCTCCCTCTTTTTTCTTTCACCCTCCATCCCTCAATCATCTCAGACTCTAACCACACACCCTCTGAGCCACACCCATGTAAGTCCTGCCCACTATTTCGTCTAAACCACTTCCATTTTTCGCCACCGTAGAGGGCCCCTTCGCAGAATTTTGCTTAGGGCACCAGGGAGGTCAGGATCGGCACTGACGAGGCATTGCACTCAAAAGATTGGTAAACATCCTCTGTACTGCAATTCTGAAGTAAAATTGTGTTGGATTCAACTTCTGTGTCTGTGAGTTAGGCAGTCTGTGGATGGCAAGCCAGCAGGTGACCATACTGTCCAGACAGGATGGGCTTAAGGAATTATGTCAATGCATAAGGCGGCATTTGAAACGAAAAGCAATGTCTGAAAAGATCAATAATTATGTATATAACTTTTATTGCACTTACTAACCAAATATAACATGGCACTTTTAATAGTATATTTAACAGACCTAAAAGGAGCAAATAAGATAAGTTAATTGTTGTTTAAATAGACTTTGAAATATCATACTAATAGATTTATACTCATTACTCGATCGAGAACAGGCTGACCTCCTGTCTTATTTCATGTGTTCCATTCCTGTAAGAGAAGAACAGAACAAAACCATGCTTATGAACACTGGATAATATTTCCACACACATTGCTGCAGGCAGGTACATCTGTGTGCGTACACTGCGGAACACACTCTACTGTCACCGGACTCGACACCCATCCGTGACAAGTGAAACTGATTAGAATTCTATTCTACTGTAGACTATACAACGCAACACGCATATGTGATATGAATAAACAGGATGTAACATAATCCTAGCACAGACCACAAAGTACATGATTTAGACCACATGACCATATTAAAATTCTATCACATTATAAGCAGAACAAAGTTGATGAAATTTAATAGCTAGTAAACCATTATCAGAAATAATTATGGTTAGAAACAGTCAAGGGAATTTATAAAGGGTGTTGTAGACACCTTTTTGAGTCCCATCAGGGCGTAACAAAAGGGAAAGTGCTTGTACCCAATTCACGTCCATATCAATGCCCACGCTGAGGTCAGAGTGTCCATACATCTCTGTGGGATTACCTCTAATTCATACACTGTTTGGTGGCATTGGAAAACAGGTGTGGGAACCCCTGATGCAGAGGAAAGAAAAAAACTCTAAAACAAATTCTAGATTTTTGCATATTTCTGTATTAGTGGTGGCACCAGTCTTCTAGGTCATGTAGCAGTGAGTATCACAAGCTAATACAGTATGTGAGATAGTTAGTATTGCTGTTTTACATAGGTTGCCAAAGCAATGTAGTTGAGCCCCTGCCTAACAGCAAGGATAACGTGCTGCTAATAAACAAAGAAGGACTGGAGCACCACTGCTCTATACGAGGTATGGTATGGATAACAACGTAGTATGCAAAACAGGTTGACTGCTTCTCTCTGCTGGCTACATGCAGTTACTGCAGGATTTGTTCCAAATAATATTGCAGGATAGTAAAAAAAGTTGGGTACATAGATATTTAATTTATAAACCGATATCAGTCTGAGGCGGCGTACACACGGCCGAGGTTCTCGGCAGAAACCAGCGAGAACCTCGCTGGGAGCCGCATTCTGCCGAGAACCTCGGCCGTGTGTACACTCTCGGCGAGCCCCGCCCGTCGGGAATCCCGTCGAGCGAATAGAGAGCAGGCTCTCTATTTGCTCGACGGCCCGCCTGGATGAATGGCTGGTTGCCATTCCCGACGGGCGGGTCGCCGATTTCGACGGCCGGCCGAGAGCCTCGACGGTGTGTTCCACCCGTCGAGGTTCTCGTACGTGTGTACGCCGCCTGACAGGGAGAGAAAAGAGGGGAGGGATATTTGTCTGGGCTGGATCTTCAGAACTGGCCACTATTTTTCTACTAATAAGGGTGTTACCCTTGGCCGTTGTGCACCACACAGACACCTTAGGATACGTGGTTTTGCACCGATATTACATTAAAAAACTGTCATAATCACTATGTAATTTATATCTATTGGATAGTTATTTTGAATGTTGCTATCCTTAGTATTGGCATTATGAGAACATACTTTTATTTTCATGGGCACTGGAGTCACCATATCTCCCAACTTTTTGAGTATGTTGGCAAAGGAAAATCCCCCAGCTACGCTGACAAAGGAACTAATGTGCAAAAATATATAGAAATGTTGTGTTAGACCCACAAGAAACTTTTACCACTACTTTTAATTTATTCTGACTTTTCAAAATCACAATTGCGTGAAATTAAAAGGTGGATAAAAGGTTTAGGATAGGATAACACATTTTTTGTAGTTAAATAATACAATCTTATTGAGGTTTCTACATCAGACCAAAAAGAGGGACATTTCAGGAGAAATGTGCCCCTGCCATGGCACATTGGAATAGCACGGACAGGGTTTTTTCGCCTTCCTCTGGATCAAACAGGGAGGTAGGATTCAGTGAATCGTCCCTCCCAGCATTACTGAACCCCCCCCCCCCCTGATAGACATCTGCCCCCCAGTGCGTCAGCAACCATGACTAATCTGAGATACTCGGCTGTAACCATTTGGGGTCTGAAGCCATTTGCCTCAATATTACCGACCGCCACCAAAAATGCCTTAAAGACGGAACGACTGTTTAGAATTGATCGTCGATCGACAGCCAAACACTACACCAACTTATCCCAACCAAAGCGCATATAATTATTAATGTGGAATGTATGTTCTTTGCTAAAGAACATTAATTTTTATCAAATTGTTATGGGTAAAGTTTCGCTTTAAATTGAATCAAAATAATTTCCTTATTCTCCATAATCCATACACATCTCCTATGTGTTGTTTTACGAGGTGAGGGTTTAAATATACTTTACAGCTCCCTCGTGTACCAATATAGCATTAATGTACTTATTTGCCAAAAAAACAAACAAAAAAAAAAACAGCTTTCCATTTATTCTACACAAATTTACCTCACTCTCTTCATAGTTGTTTAAACACACTGCTTGATTACTTCTGCCTCACTTCCTGAACAGACACAGGAAGGAGTTGGCCAGCTGATCTCATTAGCATAAGTCCTGCATCATCTACCCTCTGCTGGTCAACTCAATGACCTAAAGTCTGTTCAGGAAGTAAGGCAGAAGTAAAAGAGCAGTGTGTTTAAACAGCTATAAAGAGAGTTAGGTAAGCTGGTGTAGATTTAATGTAAAGCTGTTTTATTTTTGCCAAATAAGTACATTAATGCTATATTGTTAAATAGAGAACTCAGAGGGAAAAAAGGGTGAACTTAGCCTTCAACAGACTTCCTGGTATCTTATGCCAGAATCTTTGTGCCTTTAAGAATATATACTTGAATAGATTTTTTTTTTAAAACAGAATTTAGTGTCACTTCAATCTTAGCTGGGACCATAGGGAAGAAATGGATCACAAAACAAAAAGAATGGGGATCACAAAACAAGCAAAAATATTTCCAATTTTCAATGTTTTACATCAACCTTATTGTGACCTTTGTGCACATCTGGACCTCTCTAGGTTCTTAAAGTTCAAAAAAGAAAGGAACCTACTTTGGTAGCATAACAGGAAAGAACGTCCATGACGGTTCTGTTACTGATTAGAACTTTTCAGAATGAAATTTCTTTTACAAATAACACAATGTATCTTGTATGCTGTCATAGGTTGTAAGCCAGCACAGCATTTACAGTTAGCTCATCTCTTTAAAATATTACCATATGGTTGTGGATTTTGTCTATAATGTACAATTAGATGCAGTCAGATCTAAATTAAACAGTGTAACGTTTCTAGGTCTGGAGGTGCCAAGACATACAAGTGTTACATTCCAGGACACCACACGACAGATCACTGCACGCAGCTACTACTCCAATCCTACTGAGTGGACGGCTATTGAGCAGCAGATGGTTGACTGCAGTATTGATGTTCTGGGTCCCAGTCCTGCTTGCTCAGTATTACATGGCATATGTCACCGCAGGCATATGCGTGTTGTCTATGTATTTTTAATGCTTTGTAGTAGAGACAAGTTTAATCCTGTGTTACTCCTAGGCAGGAGTTAGGAAGACATTTTACCCGATGTTTAGAGCTTACACAAATAGCGCAGCATTTGTCACTGAAGTTGTTGACACACTACGCTATGTCTGTTTTTACTTCTCTGCATTTCACTCGATCTCTGCATTTTTTTTTTTTTTTTTGCTGATATTGACGTCATTCAGTAGAAGGAAGTGCCACACTGCTGCTGGGAAAGCACACAATGTATATTTTGTGTCATTCACTCAAGTGCAGTTTTGGAAATACAGGAGCCTTGAAAAGTATTTTATTTTAAAAATTTGATTAAGAGTTTTATTGCATTATCCAAATACCTTATTGCCCAATGCATGAACTGTATATATACATACTAATGCAAGATTTATCAGAATTTTTATATTTTTTTTACTAATAATAGAGTTAGTTTTAATTTGATCTTTACAAGTATCTGAGCTAAAGGTCAATTGTCATAACACAACAGCAGTGTGGACTTTTTAATGACCAGTTAGTATGTAGACACTTTAAACTAAAAGGACTGGTCAACAATGCCAGCTTTGACAGTTAAATCAAGCAGAGAAAAGCTTTGAGGTTGTTTTAGGTTGAAAATGGTTATGGAACACAACTTTAGTTAGAGAAATGTCATTAGTGTATACATGTAAGTACCTGAAAATGTTTTAATAATATCCTTCTGTAATACTTTAACGGAGTGAAAGAGGAAGGGGTAGTACAGCGAGCCAATTATGTTCTACTATATCACACAGTGCCTCTAAAGGCCCGTAGACACGATCAGAAAATCGGAAATAAAATTTTGTTCGATGAACAATCTGCTGATATCTGGATCCTTAGTACAGTGTTTTTGACAGCCAACTAAAAAGTTTCGGACGACAAAAACTGGATGTGCAGGCTCATACAAAAAACTGACGAAAATGTGTCCAATAATCTGATTATGTGTACCCGGCTTAATGCTGGCCATACACTCCACGAAAAATCGTCCGAACGAACTTTCGAAAAACGAAAGTTCTTTCGTGAGTGCAAACGATAGTGCCATCATGTAATGGCCGATAAATCGTTCAGTGGACATAAAAAAAAAAAAAAATGTTGTTTTTTTTTACATATACCTAGTGCAGAAAGTTCGGACGGGAAACATATTAACCTTCCGATTTATCGTTCGTTCGTCAGAAAATTTCCAAACTTGTCCTTCGTTTTTTTGGCTCAAAAACGTCCAAACGATTTTCGATTTTGTGCCCATTAACTGTCCGAAAAACAAAAGATCTTTCTTTACGACCGATTTTCGGCCGAATTT
This sequence comes from Rana kukunoris, assembly GCA_029574335.1. NCBI lineage: Eukaryota > Metazoa > Chordata > Amphibia > Anura > Ranidae > Rana > Rana kukunoris. Next base: position 175,196,885 of record CM056052.1, read on the forward strand.
TCGTATAGTGTATGGCCAGCATAACAATGTGAGCTTTCTGATACAGTAGGATGAAAAAACTCACTGATGACCTTATTTGTGCGCTATTGCTCCTTCAAGTGGAACTACACTGCATCTGAGCACTACAAATCAAAAACACAATTTAATTCATTTTTAATATTAAAAGCAAACTTACCAATCCATCCACGTCCCCACGCTTTATTTTGCTGAGAAATCACTTTGAGAAACAGCCCCTAGCACTTTTGGCCATGACCATCTTGAGAAAGGGCAAATTATTTATATAGCATTTACTTCCTAGAATTGATCTGCCCCTAACTCAGGCAGGCAGGAGTGGGGTGCTTAGCTGAGAAAATCCCTCCTTACCTCCTGAAGACTCCTAGGATGTATGACATTATTTGCCTTGCCCAGAAACCATGAAATGAATGAATGGGGATATGGATGGATGGGTGAGCAATACTGACTGGTGTAGAAAACACTTAACATGTTATGCCCTGTACATACGATCAGACCTTTTGTCCGACCAAATTACCATCGGAATTCCGACGGACTTTCATTGGAGGAAAAGAAAACATGTTCTCTATGTAATCTCTGATAGAATTCATCAGAATTTCCGATGGGGCATACACACGGTCGGAATTTCCGATGAAAAAATATTTTTTCCATTGGAAATTCTGATCCTGTGTACGAGGCCTTAATGGACAGTTAAAGTGGAACTTCACTCTCTCAATCAATATTGACTTTTTTAATCGTTATGTTGCTAACATTGGTAAATAGATAAGAAAGTATGTCATATTTACTATTTTATTTTTTTACATTTCTTAATTTTGCCGAGAAATCACTTGTAAAACACCCCCCTTGCACTTTTGGCCAGGGCAAATCATTTATATAGAATTTACTTCCTAGAATTTATTTGCCCTTAGGTCAGGTATGGAGGTAAGAGGGTGTGCTAAGCTGAGAAAAACCCTCCTCCTCTCCTGAAGAATCTTGGGATATATGACATAATTTGCCTAGGCCGGAAACCAGGAAGTAAATGAAGAAATGTAAATCTTTTTTTTTTTTAAAACAAGTAAGTATGATATACTTTGCTATCTATTTACCAATGTTAGCAACATAAGGCTTAAAAAGTCAATGTTGATTGAGAGTGAAGTTCCACTTTTACAATCCAATAACAGGTTGGGTGTTTTCCACACCAGTCAGTATTGTTTAACTGCAATGCATTTTGTAGAGCTTTGGGATCTGGCTTTATCAGATGACCCACTGAGAGAATTATAAATCATTTGAAAAATATGTAATCAACTATGTGTTTAGCTGCTGGGAGTAGAAGAAACCACCTGAAGCACAATGTAGAAATTTTTTCGGTAATGATGTTTCCTTATCAAATTGTGCAAGGTTGTTCAGGAAATTATGTGACAAATGCAAAACTATTTTAGTCATTTTTGCTGTAGCCGCAGAGGTGTATTTAGGTTTTGTGCTGCCCTAGGCCTGACTAAACTCATGCACCTCCTAATTTAAATATGACCCACCCCTTCCTGTCATGGCAACACCCTGTGTTGTTTAGGACTCGCCCTGAAATTTTCAAGTGAGGACACTAGTTCTGAGGGCCTGGGGGGGGGGGGGCAAAGGATTCCCTTAATTTACTTAGATTTCCTCTTACTTCCTGGTTGCCCATGGAGCAGGAAGTGAAGGGAAATCTTTGCAATGGGACAGGGATGGTAAAAGTGTTTTGGCCTATGTTTAATCTTCAACTGCCATGATGCTGCACATGTGATCAGTTATGACACCAGCCATTGGATGGTTTGACAGTTTGGTTGAGAGCACAACAAATGTGACAGTTAGCAATCCCGGCATGCCGGAAATATAACTGCTTTTTGAAACTGTTAAATCGATGGGTTTACTTCCACTTTAAGTAGATGGTGCAACAGAAACATATAGCACAGTGAGGAAGGTTTGTGGTCCAGGATGACAAAACAGTCAAAATTGGAAGCGCCCCCCCCCCCCCCCACAGTTGCGGAATGCCGGCCGCCCGCATACTAGAAGCAGCGCGGTCGCTTTATGGGGGCGCTAGACTAATTTTCCTAACAGTGTAGCGCAAGCCGGCGGGGACTCTTTTCATGCTGCCCCCCTGCAAAGTGCTGCCCTAGGCCTGGTCCTCGTTGGCCTAGGCCAGGATACAGCTCTGTGTAGCCGTCTGATCACTTGCAGGAGTTTTCCATAGGAAACCTCGTTAGAACGTGTTCCATAGGAAACCATGTTAAATGGACTATAGTGCAAATCTGCAAAATGCAAAAAAAACAAAAAATGCATAGGTGTGAACCAGGCCTCAATCTAAGTGGACACAAAGCCTGTAAACAGAACGGTGGTGAATGTCCCTTTAAAATTTTTATTAAGCCACAATGGTTTTGTCCTTCATCTGTGCATCCTGACCCCCATGCATTGCTCGTTAGACAACATTCCAGGACCTAGTTCCACAGCGAGTAATGACAGTGCTGATTCATTAATCTACCTGTGAAATATCTACGTTGTGCGAAGCCAAAAGAACTCACTAATATACACTGGAAGAGAATGTTCCAGTAACACTTTCCAAATCCCAGTATGGACCCTTGAACTGTTTGTCTAGAAAAAGAATCCAGCAATCTCATTACAATTAAGACGTGAAACAATGAGTCACGTTGACATGTTGCGGGTAATATGTTGACAGCACGTTATGCCCTACAGATGTATCCCCTACAATAACAGCATACGTCATTCAACAGCCACGAGTCAACAAAAGCTGTACAAAGGATGGCTTAAAGCAACAGAGCATCTCGCACTGCGCCACTGTACTCCCCTGATTCCAGGATCGGGATATCTGCTTATTCATTTCTTTCCATGCTCTTTTATTATCATATTATGGCAAAATAGAATGGAGAATCAGAATGTAATTTCCTGTTCTAAATTGAAATTGCATTTAGAAGAAAATGGGAAACTGTTGTTCCTTTCATTTTTTCATGTATCAAAGGATAATAACCCAACGGATGGGGTCCCTAATGAAAACATTTACACATTTTAGTATACTCGCTTTCTATCTAAAATAGCCACGTAACCTTACCATAAAGACTATAAAAACAACAAAGCTTTCTGTGAAAACAAAATGTTTTTTATAATACAGCTGGCAAATGAAGTTACTACAGTTTGTTTCATGCTACTAGCACATTGGGCAGCATGTTCTTACTGTTTCTTAAGCAATTGTTGAGTTTTTTAGAATGCTGCACCCAGCTTACCTTCTTTCTAAGCACACATTCGAGACTAGTCATGGGGTGGACATTAAATATTTGTACAAAAGAACGATTTCAGTTAAATAGATTTTGCATTCGGTGAAATCTCCTCAAATTGGATACTCTTAGTTTTGCTTGTTGAGCTGCTTCAGAGAAATTTCCTTTAAAAATGTTATATTTTTCTTTATTTATGATTATTATTATTATTTTATACAGGATTTATATAGCGCAAACAGTTTGTGCAGCGCTTTAAAACATCAGGGAAGACAGTACATATACAATACAATTCAATACAGGAAGGATCAGAGAACCCTGCTCATTAGAGCTTACAATCTAGAAGTGAGGGCCAAGTGATAGGACACAGGGTAGTAGCTGTGGGAGATGATTAGATAAACAAAATGAAAATACAGTTACTAGGTGTGGGTAGGATAGGCTTCTCTGAAGAAGAGGGATCCTCTAAAAGCTAGGTGATAGACGGACAGATTGGGGTAAGGCGTTCCATAGGCTTGGAGAGGCTATGGAAAAGTCCTGGAGATGAGCGTGGGAACAGGTTATGAGAGAGCTAGAGAGCAGGGGGTCTTTGGAAGAACAAAGAGAATGATTAGGTTGGTATTTTGAGACTAGGTCATTTAGAAGATGTGTGCGTTTTGGGTGTGCTTAGGGTTATTTATTTTATTTAGTGTTCTTTGTATTTGGGCTTTTTTGTAAATTATTTTATTATTTGTGTAATATTCTTTTATTTTTTACTGTTTTTTTTTTTTTTTTTTTACAAAAAGAGTAAAAATAGACACATTCAACAAAAAAAATTCAAAGAAAAAACATACAAAAAACAAGAGGGCATTTTGTGGCACAGGAACAGTTTCCAAATAGTTGAAAGGATCATCTGTAACCCTCAAGGACTTTTGAAGTTCACGGCACCTTTAAAAATTACCAAAATTCACTTTAAGGGTATGCAAACTCCAATAATGAACAGTAAGAACTTCTCTTATTTGGTCTCTTTTGAATACCATTGAAGGGGCTTTTTACGTCTGTATAAAAAGTGCTAAAAATACCTGTTGATCCCACCAGAAGTTTTGTCAGCTAATAACTTTGCGTGTCCTCTGCCTGTGCTACATTCTTATCAGTTATATTATTCCCAGCTATTTATGAAAACTTAGGCTCCATTCACACTAACGCGTTTTTTGATGCATTTTGCATTTTTCAGAAATGCGGGGACATTTTTTAACATGGTTTCCTATGGAACATGTTCACATCATAAGTGTGAATCGAGCCTTATGGTATAAAGAACAGGAGAGGGCAGTGGCGGAATTATAGGGGTCGCTGAGGTTGCCATGGCTTTGATAGGAGAAGCGGAGACGAGCTCCCGATCCCAGGCCGAACTGTAATCGGCACTGTGCGGGGAGCTTGTCACATTCATTACAAAGTGAAAGCACAGTGTGTGCTCTTTGTCTCCCCCTACAGTGCAGTACCCGGCAGGAAGAGCTGCTAAGGTAAGACTGACGTTTTTTATCTACTGTGTGTGTGTTTATATGTGTGTTCATGTGTGTGTGTTCATGTGTGTGTGTTCATGTGTGCGCGTGTTCATGCATGTGTGTGTTCATGTGTGTGTGTGTGTGTTCTTGTGCATGTGCATATGTATGTATGTGAGTGTGCGTGCCATATGTGTATGAATGTGTGTGTGTGCATGTGAACATGTATGTATGTGAGTGTGCATGTATGTGTTAGTGGCGGTGCGTCCATAAAAGCGCAGGGCATTGCCCCCCCTCTCTAGCCACCCCCTGGCTACGTTTGATGGCACAGTGGCTGCATTTGTTGGGCACAGTGGCTGCTTTTGATGGGCACAGTGGCTGTGTTTGATGGGCATAGTGGCTGCATTTGATGGGCACAGTGGCTGCGTTTGATGGGCACAGTGGCTGCGTTTGATGGGCACAGTGGCTGCATTTGATGGGCATAGTGGCTTCGTTTGAGGGTACAGTGGCTGCGTTTGATGGCACAGTGGCTGCGTTTGATGGCACAGTGGCTGCATTTGATGGGCACAGTGAGACTGCAATTTTTTTTAAGAATTTTTCAGTTTGCTTGCGCCCCTCCAAAAATGTTGAGCACCAGCCACCACTGGTTTATATATGTGTGCATATGTGCATGTATATATATGTATATAAGCAGTGTATGTTTGTGTGTTTACATGACCCCCTTAATGTGTACAATCAGAACTGATTTTTTATTTTTTTTGCTTGTTCATAGTACCAGCAAAAAAATGCTGTTCCACTGAAAAGCAATCCATGCTCAGATCGCTTTTCAGAGGCATTTGACAGTTGGTAAAGAGACAATGTGTTGCCTCCTGACTGCCTGTTTTAACCCCTTAAATGCATCATCACTAAGCTGCAATGCACACAGTTGCAGGGTGGTTGCAGTGCAGCTCCATTCACCTAGGGCAGTGATGGCAAATTTTGGCACCCCTGATGTTTTGGAACTACATTTCCCATGATGCTCATGCACTCTGCAGTGTAGTTGAGCATAATGGGAAATGTAGTTCCAAAACATCTGGGTTGCCAAGGTTCACCTTCGCTGACCTAAGAGTATACTTCAAGGGTGCCCTGGCTGGAAAAATATTGAGAAACACTGGCATAGAGGAACCAATCTTTTCATTTTCCTCCTGCAGCCGCTGAATGCCTGCGGGAGGGAGAGGAGTAGAAGCAGGGCAAATGGATAAATCGGTTTCTTTATATGCAGCCACCCACTAGCGACCGGGTCCTGTTGTTCCGCCACCGAGCTCGGAGAAAACAGCCCTGTCCGGGGGGGTCAGGGGGGCCCTTCATGGTTTCTTGCATTGGGGCCCTGAAGGTTCTAGTTACGCCACTGGGAGAGGGGAAAGTGTTTGTAGACCTGTCCTTACGTGACAATACTGCTTCACCATAGAAACAGTATGGTGAATGATCGTTGTCACCCTAGGATAGGAGTATTTTTTTTAATGCAATCTTTATATCAATTTTTAAATGTTTTGCAAACAAAAATCTCAAAAAAGACAATAAAATTATGTAGATAAACAGAATTATGATACACATAAACATAGCCAACAATACACAATGGATCACAATGGACCTGTGTAAAGGGCGATAGGGCAGGGAAAGCAACACAACTAGTACTATGACAGATGAAACCTTTAACAATATGCTGCCCCAAGTAAAATCATTGTTTCTCAGAACCAGTGATGACTTGGTGACTTGGTGACAATCCACTAGTAGAATTTTGTTAGAAATTTTTAATTTCAAGAATATTTGTTAAATTTTCTAACCATCAGTGGGGTCAAATCGACATTTGATTTGCAGTAACCAGAAAATGCGATCGTGCAGGATAAAAATGTTTATGATTCTCCGGGGCCGGAGTGCACCCCCCTTCCCTACCTTCTTCCCCCCCTTTTTTTTTTTTTACTATTTTCGTTTCCCTTTCTTTTCTCTTTCAAATTGAGTATGCCTTTAAATGGATTCTTGTACCAAGTATGGTCCTTGAAACAGTTAGTGGGTTGCAAGTTTGGTTTTGTTTTGACCCTAACAGGTGAATAATGCAATATAAAGACTTAAGCGAATAGAGGTTTAACAGCTATGTACTGTAATTGAACCTTCAACGCCTTGTTAATGTACAATTATTTTCGTTATAATGACACATGCTGATTTTGTATTTTGTATTTGAAAAATTTGGATAAAAACATTGGAAAATAAACAGTTTATGATGTTTCGTTCAGAAAAGGTCCATTCACTTTGAAACTGATGCCCCGTACACACGATCGTTTTTGGCATGAAAAAAATAAAGATTTTTAAAAAAAACGTCATTTAAAATGATCGTGTGTGGGCTAAAATTATGTTAAAAACAACGGTTTAAACCCGCGCATGCTCAGAAGCAAGTTAGGAGATGGGAGCTTGAATGAAACTTCCCCTTTAGAGTGCCGTTTGTACGTGTTGTACGTGACCACGCTTTGCTCATAATTTTTTTTTAAACGATGGTGTGTGGGCAACATCGTTTTTAATGATGAAGTTGGTAAAACGTCGTTTTTTCTACATGCTGAAAAACAACGTTTTTTTTCATGCCGAAAAACGATCGTGTGTATACAACATTCGTGAAGCCATCAAGTGTACTGAGAATTTTCATAAGGATTTTCTTGCAAATGTTTTGTATGAATGTTCATTTTTAAAATCTACTCGTGTATGGCCAGCTTTGCGTCCTTGATCACTGAGAAAAAATAAATAGAAAAAAGCTTTTAAAAGAAAACAAGCCACTACATCTAAGGACTTATAAGCAGCAATATATAAAATGATTTTCTTGGGTTAAGATATGCTTTAATATAATTTTCCTCATTATATCTAATAATGTGATAAAATGAAATTTAGACAGAATCTCTCAATTTTCACAGCAATTTTAAGCAAATACAAAAATAAAATTGTCCTGATCCCCATCAGTAACCTGGATCTTGTATGGTTGTATGTGAACCCCCCCTCTCAGCATGTTTTATTTGGGCATGTGTGAACCAGGTAAGGACAGCTCAGCTAACATGATAGGATAGGAGATTATGTTCTAAAAAGTATAGGAATTTTTAAAGGAAAATCTAAGTTTAAATTTTTACAGTATGACATATGTGCTCTAATTTATAAACCATTAATTATCAAACTGGAACTTTAATAATGCTTGGCATTAAATACTGCATGTCGGCAAAGTAAAATGAGAAAGATGAAATTCAGCAGTACTATAGGTGAGTGTTTATAGGAAGCCATTCACACAATTAATTACTTACTGTTCTTAGTTCTACATAAAAGATCCTGAGATCCCCAGAGATTGTCTTGAAAAATCCTACATGCAGTAATACTGACTCGAACGATGTAATGAAAATGTTTATATGGTCCTGTGCTTATCATTATTGCAATTTCAGCTGCTAAAGATTGACTTCACAAAATTATTGTTTTAATTTGTGGGTTGTATTTTTTGGAGGTCTGGCTACTTGTGTTTTGGTGGACAATCAGCTGGGTTCTCCCTTCCATTAATACCTGAAAATGGGTATCAGAACGCTCTCCCTGTATTTTGGTGCTGTAACCCAAGTTGGGTCTTACACAACATCTTATTCTTGCTTTGTCCATTTGAATCTCTTATTCCCATCACAGTTAATGGCTTCTTTTTCGGTGTCTTTCTTCTCCAGGCTCAGTTAATAGAGTCGTTTTCATCTATTTGGATAACATGACTTGCCTCAGTAGTGTATTTAGGTTTTGTGCTGCCCTAGACTAAACTCTTGCACCCCTAATTTAAATATGACCCACCCCTTCCTGTCAAGGCCACACCCCTTTCTATTTAAGACCCTGAAAATGTTGAGTGGGGACACTGGTTCTTAGGGCGGGGGGGAGGATTCCCTTAATTTGCAAAGATTTCCTCTCACTTCCTGTTTGGCTATGGGGCAGGAAGTGAAGGTAAATCTCTGCAATGGGACAAGCCAGCAACTGTAAAGCAGGATGAAGTATGGGACCTTGAGACAGAAGGTACTCCCGCATTGGCAGATGCCAGGGAGCGTCTGCTACCAGCCACACAAGGTTGGCGTACTGGGACGCTGGGGCCAGTCTGGGGCGATTAGAATCACCGGAATCCCCTAAGCCTCCACTCTGCGGAGCAGATGAGAAAGCCACTTCATTGGGGGAAAGGCATAAATTAGCCGATACTGACCCCATGGAGCCACCAACGCGTCTGACGTGTCTGCCCAGGGATCCCTGGACCTCGCCACAAACCTTGACACCTTGCGATTGAGTCGAGAGGCCAGAAGATCCACATCTGGTGTGCCCCATTTCCAACAAAGGAGTTGAAAAACCTCCGGGTGGAAAATTCACTGTGGCAGATATCTCAGGTGCAGACAACGCATTCAGCAGGAACAAAAGGTGTTTCTGGACAGCCGCACTCTGAACAGTCATATTCCCCTTGGTCCAGCATCTAGTGACTCAGATAGTCCGCCTGCCAGCGCCCGAGTATGGGATTGGGCATACAGTACTGCCTCGAAGGAGGCTATCATGAGAGCCAGGACTCTCATACAGAAACGGAGAGACGACCATTTGCGGGATGTTAACGACTTAAGCCTCTGCAACTTCTCTGGAGAGAGAAAAACTCTCACCTCCGATAAGTCCGGAATCACCCCCAGGTACTCTAGGCGCTGAGTCGGAACTAACACCAACTTCTGGAGGTTCAGTATCCATCCAAAGTCTTGGAGAGTCTAACTGGCTATAGACAGATCCTCCTCTAATTCTGAGCTGGAAGCAGCTCTCAGAAGAATATTGTCTAAGTAACCTACGATGACAATGCCTCGCTGTCTCAGCAAAGCTAGAATCGGGGTGAGCACCTTGGTGAAAACTCTTGGTGTTGACGCTAGGCCAAAGGGAAGAGCCACAAATTGATAGTGGTCCTCCCGACCGTGAAACGCAGGAACCTCTGGTGCCTGTCGCATATGGGGACATGCAAGTAGGCGTCCTTGATGTCCAGGGATGCCAGAAAGTCCCCGTGAGGGAGCGCAGCTACCACCGAGCGAATCGATTCTATCTTGAATTTCTGAACCTTAACAAAGGCATTGAGGGCCTTGAGGTCTAGGATTGTACGAACTCTGTCCTTCTTTGGGACCACGAACAGATTCGAGTAGAATCCCTGAAACCTGTCTTGCGGTGGAACGGGTATGATTACCCCGCACCTCAACAAGTCTTGAACTGCCCCAGTCAGGGCAGTCCGACGAGACAGTAGGAGAGGAAGATTTGAGGGAAAGAATCTGTTTGGTGGACAAAAAAGAAACTCGATCTTGTACCCTGAAGAGACCACTTCGCAAACCCACTGGTCGGAAAGCAGGGAGGTCCAGCGGCCTGTGAACCTGCGAAGACGTCCCCCACCCAAGTATCAGGTGGGGGCAAAACTTCATGCAGAAGCGGATTTGTTTGCGGGCTTGGATTGCTTGCAGTTGAGCCTTTATTGGCTTAGGAGGGTCTGCTAGCGGGCCCTGACTGACGAAAATACTGCTTTTGTGCGGGGAAGGAAGGCCCCGGCTTACGGGGTGTCCCTTTACCTTTGGTGGACTAAGGTAGAAATGTGCTCTTACATCCAGTGACATCCTTAATAATGTCGTCCAGTGAGGCACCAAAGAGCCTCCCACCTTTGAAAGGCAAATCTGTCAGAGCTTTCTTAGAAGCTTGGTCAGCGGACCAGCATTTCAGCCATATCAGGTGGTGCAAAACCACCACAGATACAGAGGCCCTAGAGATTAAAGGAGTCGCATCCAGGATTGCATCACATACGTACACCAGACCCTGCCAGTGTCACAATTTCTTGTGGGAGCTGCTTCACTGCCCGGTGTAAAATTTTAGCCCATTCAGTGAGTGTCTGAGACACCAAAGTCACTAACGGCCGCAACACTGACCCCAGCATGGTGAACATGGTCCGAGTCACGGCTTTGTATCTCCTATCAGTAGGGTCCTTAAAAGCAGGGGTCCCCTCTACCGGCATAGAGGTTACTTGATACCGAGGGGTCAACTTCAGGGGGAGAAGCCCATTTTTTCAAAGGGGCAAAGGACCGCAATGCGCTGAGGGACCACAAAGGAACTCTGCCGCCGTTACCGTTCCTTATCTATGAATCTGTCGAAGAAATCAAAATAAGGAAAAAACTTTACAGAGCGGGTCGGTTTGTGCGACCCAAAGGGGACTAACACCCCAGTGGATGTCCCAGCAGTATCTTCAAGCTTAAGGGTGTCCCTAACTGCATTGATAAGTGCTCCCACAAGTGCTCTGTCCTGCACTGACCCGGACGAGGAGTCCTCCTCAGTGCCCAGATGGTCCTGGTCCGCATCCTCTGACACCTCAGAACAGGGGTCCTGTGCTGCAGCCAGGCCCGAGTCAAAGTCAGAGCATTCCCCAGGAGATGGCGGGGTGAGGGGGAGATTTTAACCCCCTTTACGCCCGCATGCCACTTCCACCCTGGCAACAAATGATTCCAGGACTGCCAACAAATTGTCCATGGTAACCGCAGGTGCAGGGGCACCAGCTGCTGCCTCTGGAATGTCTGGGGAAAAAATACTTTTTTTTAAAGTGTATTTTTGTGCGTGAACTCGAGAAAGGAGCCGGACTGCAGGAGTTGGGAGTAGGCAGACCCTCCCCCGGAGGCAATCTGACATCCTTCTCCATGCCCCCGGTGGCAATAGCGGGTGTGAGGGAGGACCTCCCCCTCACCCCGCCCTACCTGCTCCGCTAAGGAGCCCAACGGGACCCCGACGGGGCAGAGGGACTCCCCCTATGAGGAAGTGAGGGGGCCTAGCCCGCTCAGCCAGCCCCGTAGGTCCTTCGCCTCTCTTTTTTAGGAGACCGCATGGCCAAAGTGCGTGCGTGTTAAACCAATTTTGTGTGCGTGCAAGTGTGGTGGTTTTTGTGGGGGGGGGGGGTGGTCGTACTAAGCACAGGCTTACCTTGCATAGCAAACCCACAAGGGAGCCGGGCTGAGACCACCAAACTCAATTCACATGTAGTCGACGAGACCGGGATCCGAACCCTTGGCTGCAGAGTTGAACGGCTTATCAGCGCAGTGCCTATCACGTTAAGTCACCACAGCTCAACGTCCATTCTTACCCACTGACAGTCCTTAGGGACTAAGTCAAGACACTTGTAACAAAAAATGTCCACCCTCCTAGCTGCACTGACCGGGGGGTTACCCAGGGACTCACCACCCAGCCAGAGACTGCTCAGCACCGTTGTCCGCTCTGCCTTACACACAGCGTGTGACTGAGGTGTTCTGTGAGGTGATTAGCGCTATTTGCACTGTTCAGGAAGCTTCCAGTGCTTGGGGCCAAGCCGCACAGAAAAAAAACACTCCAAAATGGCCGCCAGACTCCTTAGGAAAAACGACAAAACGGCCGCCAATGGAAATTTTTAATGCAGAAAAAAACACTAGAAAATGGCGCCGGCGCTACCAAAAATGGCACCCCAGCACACTGAGTTGGACGAGAAGGCCGCAGGGATGCCGAGCGGAAGCTCCCAAAAAGACATACCACCCCCACAGAGAGCGGACCCTGACACCTTCACAGCCCCCAACCGGGATACGGAGACCCTTACAAGTACACCCCGCTAATGCAGCAGGCCCCGTCATGGGGAGGAGGAAAGAGGGGGGACAGAGAGAGGGAAGGGGGGACAGGGGACCCCCTAATGACCCTCCAGGAAGCCCAGCTGTTCCAAACCGACAAGACAGGAGAAACTGTACTTACCCATCCATGCGTGGACATTGCTAGTGCGTTCCCGACAGACTCACCGCCGGACATACGAGTGGCTATTGGCCATGGCCCACTGTGACTGAACCCCGAGTAGGTCAGTCATATGTGGGCCCCGGAGTAAAAAACTCACCGGCCACCCCTGGAACAAACGTGGCTGACCCAGCGCTCAGCTAAGGTCTGCTCGCGCTCGAAGACCAGACTGAGGAGACTACCAGGATCTATAATATCCAGCTTGTTGCCCAGCTGACACTTGATAGAAGATCTCAGGATCAAAAAATAAAATAATAAAATAATAAAAAGTAAAAATATCTGTAGGACTCTGGGCCCAAGGGGGAGCCAGGTCCATCTCTACTGGGCAGAAAAAAACTGAGCTGCATGCAGCAGGGTTATGAACAGAGGGACCTCCCCCGGGCGGTGCTGTTCAACTCTGTTAAAGTTACATGTTTTAAGATAACTAACATGTTCTGCCTAGTCCTCTCTTATGAACAGGAACATAACCCACATGTCAAGATTTAAGGAGCTGTGTCCATCCATGGACGAAAAGAGAAAACACGTTTTTTCTGAATAAAGCAGATCCTCCAGCCTTGGATAACAGGAAAGAATTCCCTATATATTTTGTATGGGGAATGTGTAGGAATATAACATTTATTAAAAATGTATATAAAATTCTCTGAGAACATGATATCTTTTCCTAGTTAAGGGGAATGTTTTATTAAAGGATTTAATCATATCTCCTGTTCTTGGGGTGAAGCTAGAGGACCCCTGATGTCTCCATTGAGAGGACATTGTTGTCACTACTGTCACATAAGGGCTTGTCAGTACATACATATGGCACATGTTAATACATAAACACCTATTAAACATCCCTACACACACCAGAAGGGAAGTAGCCATAGAGCCTCTTACAGCCTTGCAAATGTGGCCTGTGCATCCAAGTGGTAATGACCCCCCTCCCCCGGTCATGAAAGGATTAAAGAAAGGGGAAGCAATTCAAATGTAAATTTACCAAATTTGTATTGTGTGTTTATGAAAGTAGAATTATACACTATACACATTTTTTCCTTTTCCAACTATATATATACTCTGAATAAACCAAGAGTCCTTTGGTAAAAATCAGTTGGCCAGAAGTGAAGATCGAGTGATCCTCTCATCCATTCGCTGACACACTTTTGACCAAGAGATTCCAAGCCTGCCCACCACGGCAAGGTAGACTCTTCTAGGGCAGGACCTACACTAACTACACTAAGCTACCCTACTGGATGCTAGCCATCCTTTTTCTAATGTTGGGTGTATGTTTGTAGTAGACCTCATTCTAGAAACTGTGTGTGCGATCTACTCTCTCCTAATTTGGTTGTGTCTGTGTGCATCTATCTAAAGCATGGTGTGGTCAGTTTATGTACATCTGGACGTCCTCTCCATAGGATTATAATGTCTTCTATAAAGCTCTTGAAAAGAACTAGCCCTGGTATATTGTTTTCTGAAAATTGCTTTGTCTTTCTATTGGCTTAACAAGAGGTTGGCAGCACTGGTGCATACTTGGTTTGTTTTAGCTAGTTTTAGGGTTACTCCCTGTAGTCCCGGTATTATTTGCCCTAGGGTGTGTGGGTGTTTCCACCACATCTCCTCCTATGGCCTCTGACTGAGCCTCTCTATATGGTGATGTCGCATCTTTTCTTCTTTCTTTCTCCCTCTATCCCCTCTCTTTCTTTCTTTCTTTCTTTCTTTTCATCTTTTTTTCTGTTCATCTTTCCTTTCTTTTCCATCTTTCTCCATCCATCCCCATTTATTTCGCTGTTTTTGTGACAGGCTGCCAGAATAGGTGGGATTGGTGAGAGCAGCTTCCCTGCACAGCTCTGCTGAAGTGGAAATGCCTTTTAGGTGAGCACAATAGAGGAAGCGCCGGTGTACCATTTAAGTGCTCACCAACCAGATGGTGGTTAAAATAACCACACAGTAGTTTTAGAGTTGAACCTTATTTTTTTCTTCTGTTTTTTTGCATGGTCCACTCTGAGCCGCACACGGGTTCCTGGGAGGACAGATCAGTCATGTCTGCCTCTGTTGTGGTGAAAGGCTAAGTGGCAGCCACCACTGGTGCAGGGACCAAATTTTCAGGTGCATTTGGTCTCTGGGAGGGCTGATTAGACGGCCTTGCAGTGGCTGCAGTGGAATCCTCGACTCTCTGAGTGACAGCTGCCACTGGTGCGGGGACCAAATTTGCAGGTGCATTTGGTCTCTGGGAGGGCTGATTAGATGGTTTTGCAGTTGTTGCGGTGGAAGCCCCGACTCTTTGAGTGGTAGCCACCACTGGTGTGGGGACCTGGCTCCTGCTTACTTCCATCCCACTGTCTTCACATCTCTGTTCCTATTAAAAAAAGCAAAAATTAGTTCTCTTCCACTTATGAAAGGCATGTGTTTATTGTAGTCACTAAAAAAATATTTTCAGCTTAACGCAAAATGATTTATACACACTTAACCCCTACAGCGCTCCCATCTGGTTAACCACATTTACTGCCAGTGTCATTTTTACAGTAACCAGTGCATTTTTAAAGCGCGGTTCTCTGTATAAATGACAATGGTCCCAAATTGGTGTCAAAAGTGTCTGATGTGTCCGCCATAATGTCCCAGTCATGACTGATCACTGCCAATACTAGAAAAAATAAAATTAATAATAAAAATTTAATAAAACTATCCCCTATTTGGTAGACACTATAAATTTTGCGCAAAGCAATCAATGAACGCTTATTGCGATTTTTTTTACCAAAAATATATGAATACGTATCGGGCTAAACTGAGGGAAAAAAATGTTTTTTTATATATATTTTTGGGGGATATTTATTATAGCAAAAAATAAAAAATATTGCATTTTTTTCAAAATTGTCGCTATATTTTTGTTTATAGCGCAATAAATAAAAGCCGCAGAGGTGATCAAATACCAGCAAAAGAAATTTCTATTTGTGGGAAAAAAAGGACGCAAATTTTGTTTGGGATACACGTCGCACAACTGCGCAATTGTCAGTTAAAGCGACGCAGTGCCGAATCGCAAAAAGTGGCTTAGTCTTTAAGCTGCATTATGGTCCGGTCTGAAGTGGTTAAAAGAGAATTGTACAAAAAAAAATGGTTAAACCCACAAGGGCTTATTTTTACCACTACTATTCTTTTGCATTAGCCTTTGGAATTTACAAATGCAGCAAATTAGAAATTGGATGAAAGGTTTAGCACTGGGAAACACTTTTTAAAAGATAAATAGTGCATTTTATATACAAAACAACTGTATAGATCAAACCAAAATGAGGGACAAATGAGGAGGAAAGAGGGATCAATGGAATCGGGGCAGGGCCAGGTCACGGCTCAGTGTCTGAATGGACACAGGAAGCTGTGACTCAGCTCGGTTGCCCCCCCCCCCATAGCAAGCAGCTTACTGTAGGGGCACGCACAGGAGGGAGGGGCCAGGAGCACAGAAGAGGGACCCCATAAAATGAGGATCTGGGCCACTCTGTGCAATACCAACTGCACAGAGCAGGTAAGTATAACATGTTTTTTGTTTTGTTTTTTTAACCACTTGCCCACCAAGCCTGTTTTTCAGATTCGATGTTTACGAGACTAAAACATTTTTTTTTGCTAGAAAATTACTTAAAACCCCCAAACATTATAAAAAAAAATTCTAACACCCTAGAGCATAAAATGGCAGTCATTGCAATACTTTTTGTCACACTGTATTTGCGCAGGGCTCTTACAAGCACACTTTTTTTGGAAAAAAATCACTTTTTTGAATTAAAAAATAAGACAACAATAAATTTGGCCCAATTTTTTTATATATTGTGAAAGATAATGTTACGCCGAGTAAAATGATACCCAACATGTCACGCTTAAAAATTGCGCCCGCTCGTGGCATGGCGTCATACTTTTACCCTTAAAAATCTTGATATGCGACGTTTAAAAAATTCTACAGGTTGCATTTTTTTAGATACAGAGGAGGTATAGGGCTAGAATTATTGCTCTCACTCTAACGATCGCGGTGATACCTCACTTGTGTGGTTTTAACATCGTTTTCATATGCGGGCGCTACTCGCGTATGCGTTCGCTTCTGTGCGCAAGCTCGTCGGGACGGGGCGTTTTAAAAAAAATTTTTTTTGTTTTCTTATTTATTTTATATAAAAAAGAAAAATTGCACCAATAAAACAAATATGCCAATAAAGTCCTTATATATTGTATAAATAATAAAGTCCACAGAAGTGCATGTAATTAAACGACACCCAAGTGTATGATACGATCCAGTGTACCGCCACCTTATGGACAGAGGCTTACCAGCAAGTAGTGGGTTAACAGCATATAACAGCTCCACAGCTGTTCACAGGATGAAGGCTGGAGACAAAATCAGCAGACGACAGGCGACAGGAAACCAGCAGAAATCCAACTCAAAACGCCGCTCAAAGGCCAGGCAGATGACAGTGCTGGAATCCAGAGTGTGGTCTCATAGATGGTCCTCAATACAGGTGCAGGTACCGCCAAACATATTGAAAAAAACGAAGGGGCCGCACATAGTGTAAAACCATCAAGGAGATTTAATAACGAATAATAAAAACTACTTACAAACGAATATGAAATTTGATCATAAATGAAAAATTGGATGCGATCCTAAAACGAATGCCGGCCGGCAACAAGAGGAGCCCTTCCTTACAACGTCGAACGCGGTGGCGTCACTGCACGCCAATAGCCCAGACGCGTTTCATCATAGAATGACGTTTTCAATGGGGATTGAATCTTGTGGTCTCTAAACCAGCCCTTCAGTACTCGCTTTCATTCATGGAAACCCTTACTCTACAGCTGCAAACAATCTCAGAAGAAGCTCCATTTGGAACTCTTCAAATCTACCTTGGGAAATAAAATTAAAATAAAATTAAAACAATTCAACCATTTCCAACAGCCTCAGAGACACTGGTTGCCATAAATGTGGCCCTACTACAGTCAGCAGACTTAGTAGCGCCGAAACGCAAAGCCCTTATCCGGAAAAACAAGGCCGGCTGGTTCAACAACCAGCTGTCGCTACTGAAGCAAGAGCGTAGAAGGGCAGAAGCCGCCTGGAAAAGAAGCGCTTCTGAGGAGAACCTCTCCATCTACAAAGTAGCAACAAGAAAATACCACAAAGAAATCTTCAAAGCCAAGAAAAATTATTTTTCCGAGGCTATCAACAGCGCCCTAAACCGCCCCCGTGAACTCTTCAAGCTGGTCACGCAGACCATAAATCCAGGCTGTCTTGAAGCCCCCAATTCAGATACCCAAGAATTTTGCAATGAATTGTCATTTTTCTTCATCAATAAAATTGAGAGAATCCGGGAAAGCATTCAGCAAAACAATACCCCCCTCAACCCCCCCCCCCCCCCCGAACAACCACACAACACCCATAGAAACTTTCTACTGCCAAAAAAGTTCACTCTGGAACCCATCTCCATTGATGCCACAGAAAATATCATTGGCGCTTTGCGTAACAGCACATCGCCTAATGATATCATCCCCACTAAACTGCTGAAGGAATGTGCCGAAATCCTGGAACCTCCCATCACGCAGCTTATAAACCAGTCATTTAAGGAAGGCATAGTGCCCTCCCTACTGAAAGAGGGCACAATCCAGCCCATCGTGAAGAAACCCACCCTGGACCCCAAGGACCCAACTCACCACCGTCCCATAACAATGCTAAACGTTTTCTCCAAGGTAATGGAGAAAGTAGTGGTACAACAGCTGCAACAGCATCTAGATACCCATAATCTACTTGATCCATACCAATCGGGCTTCCGTCCCGGACACGGGACAGAAACAGCATTGCTCAAAATATGGGACGACGCTCTAGCGCAGCCTTTGACACGGTAGACCACAAACTTTTACTGACTCGGCTGGCTGAGGTAGCCAGAGTCACAGAAGGTGATTTACCATGGTTTTCCTCTTTTTTGGAAAACCGATCACAAACAGTGAAATTGGGACCTTTCACTTCGGAAAAACGCACGGTGTCATGTGGAGTCCCTCAAGGATCACCCCTGTCACCGGTGCTCTTCAACATCTATCTTCGCCCACTTTTTGAAATCATCAGTAGTCAACAACTACTTTATCACTCATATGCAGACGACACGCAACTATATTTTCGCATCTGCAATAAAAAGGATCATCATCTCAGTTTAGAGAATTGTCTCTCTTTGATAGAAAACTGGATGACTAAGAGTTATCTCAAACTCAACAATTCCAAAACAGAACTTCTTCTGTTTCATGCCAGTCGCAAGAGTCAACTGGCAACAACCTGGACACCTCCGTCCATTTTTGGCCAGATCATCACCCCTAGCTCCAAAGTCAAAAGTCTCGGGGTCATCTTTGACACCTACATGACAATGGACGCACAAATAGGGTCAGTAGTCAGCGGATCTCACCATCTGCTGCGCCTACTACGCAGACTTATTCCATTTATTCCCAAAGAAGACGTAGCAGTCGTGGTGGGAACAATTGTGAACTCCAGACTGGACTATGCAAATGCCCTTTACCTCGGACTCCCCAAGTACCAAATCACTCGTCTGCAAGCCGTTCAAAATACGGCCGCCAGACTTGTGACTGGGAAAAAACCCTGGGAATCAATCTCACCTTCACTAAGATCCCTTCATTGGTTGCCAGTAAAAGACAGAATTGCTTTTAAAGCACTCTGTCTGATTCATAAGTGCATCCATGGGAATGCCCCGCAATATCTTTGCGAAAAAATAGAAACCCACAATTCCAATCGCGTTCTGCGATCCACCGACCAAAATTTGGTCAAGGTACCCAAAGCCCCCCCCACAAAAACCACCACACTTGCACGCACACGAAATTGGTTTAAAACACATGCACTTTGGCCATGCGGTCTCTTAAAATAAAGAGAGGCGAAGGACCTACGGGGCTGGCTGGGTGGGCTAGGCCCCCTCACTCCCTCATCGGGGGAGTCCCTCTGCCCCATTGGGGTCCCGTTGGGCCCCAGTTGGGCTCCCAAGAGGAGCAGGTAGGGCGGGGTGAGTGGGAGGCCCCCCTTCACACCCGCCATTGCCACCAGGGGCATGGAGAAGGATGGCGATTGCCTCCGGGGGGAGGGTCTGCCTACTCCCAACTCCTGCAGTCCGGCTCCTCTCTCTCGAGTTCACGCACAAAAAATACACTTTAAAAAAAAAAAAAAAAAAAAGGGAAAAAAAAAAAAAAAAAAAGGTACCCAAAGCCAGATACAAGTCCAAAGGAGAAAGAAGGTTTGCTTTCCAAGGTCCCAGACTATGGAACACTTTACAACCAGCATTCGGTTGGAGGAAAACCACCTGACCTTCAGAAGACGGATTAAAACTCTGCTCTTTTGATGTCAAGAGAGACAGGAACAACGAGCGCCCAGAAGCGATTCAGTTTCGCATGTGACGCGCTATATACGTTTTTCATTCATTCATTCATTCATTCATTCATTCATTCATTATGTTCAGTGACAAACAACCTATAATGTTATGTAATGGGAGCTTATGTTATATATTAGTGGTAAAATATAAAAATATTGAAAATATAAAAATATTGAAAATATAAAATTAAATATTTTAAAAAATCAGACAGATATGGCAATCATTTCTAACCCACAGCTGTGTCCTTGTCCTTATAAAAATAATGTTATAAAAACGCCAGTAGCTTTGCAGGGAGTCTTTCAATGGCTGCCCCCCCTCCCGTTTAATTGTTGTTGTTTTTTTATTGTAATTTTTTTTTTGCATTAGACCTGTAAGGGGCCTGATGGTCCCCAGGGCCCCTTACAGGCCTGGCCGGCCCCCCTCCCATGTTTTTTTCTGCATTACACTTGTAAGGCGCCCGATGGTCTCCAGGGCTCCTTACAGGCCCGGCTGGCCCCCTCCAGTTTTTTTATTTAATTTATTTCTTTATTTTTTGCATTACACCTGTGATGACAGATTGTGGTAAAGAGCCAATCACAGCAGCTCTTTACCATGTGATCAGTTGTGCCCAATCACAGCTGATCACAGTGTAAACAGAATTTGCTTGTTATCAGCATTCCACTCCTCACACTGACAGCGCGTGAGGAGAGCCCTGATTATCAGTGTGGATGTCTCCTCTCCTAATACGCTGTCAGTGTGAGGAGAGTAATGCTGACAACCGGCAAATCCTGTTTACACTGTGGGGGCACTGATTATCAGTGTGGCCCCAACAGTACCCATTAGTGCTGCCAGTCAGTGCCCAAACTGCTACCTATCAGTGCCTATCAGTGATGCCTATAATTGGCGCCAATCCTTGGCGCCTATCCAGTGCCAATCCTGACCTTCCTGGGGCCCTAGGCAAAATGACATGTCACATTAAAGTTGAGAAGCGTGGGGGGGGGTTGCTGCCAACAGTGACATGTCACATTAAAGATTAAAGTTGAGAAGCGGGGGGAGGGGGTGTTCTGCTGTCGGAAATTACATCAGGGGAGGGGGATGGAGGGGAGGGGGAATGGAGGGGGGCAGGCAAGGGGAAATGGAGGGGGGCCAGGGGAGGGGTATGGAGGGGCCCCTCCCCTGGCCCCTTCTCTGCCCCCTCTCCATTCCCCCTTTTTTTTTTCTCTCCATTTAATGGACTTCATCTTTCCATAGATATAAGGAACTACCCATTCCATCTTACTCCATACGGTTGTAATAGGGGGGATCGTCCTCACGGGCACGTAAGCCTCACATTTTCTCATCGCGCCAACATCTTGTGGTTACAGTTTCTTTTTTGGTAAGTGCATTTCATCCAATCATCTTAATATAATTGGATAATACTTGTTGAAAAATCTCCATTTGTACTTTTGACACACGGGACACCGCTGTTCATATATGTACCTATATACACAATCCGAAGTGTTCATTTAATGGAATGCAATATTTAGTCTGTAATAATTGTATTTATGACTTTAACCACTCAACCCCCAGACCATATTGCTGCCCAATGATCAGAGCACTTTTTGTGATTCGGCACTGCGTTGCTTTAACTGACAATTGCGCGGCCATGTGACGTGGCTCCCAAACAAAATTGGCGTCCTTTTTTTCCCACAAATAGAGCTTTCTTTTGGTGGTATTTGATCACCTTTGCGGTTTTTATTTTTTGCGCTATAAACAAAAATAGAGCGACTATTTTTAAAAAAATGCAATATTTTTTACTTTTTGCTATAATAAATATCCCCCAAAAATATGTAAAAAAAACTGTTTAGGCCAATACGTAGCCTTCTACATATTTTTCGTAAAAAAAAATCGCAATAAGCGTTTATTGATTGGTTTGCGCAAAAGTTATAGCGTTTACAAAATAGGGAGTCGTTTTATGGCATTTTTATAAAAAAAAATTTTTACTAGTAATGGCGGCAATCAGCATTTTTTTTCAGTACTGCGACATTATGGCGGACACTTCGGACACTTTTGACACATTTTTGGGACCATTGGCATTTTTATAGCGATCAATGCTATAAAAATGCATTGGATTACTACAAAAATGCCATTGGCAGTGAAGGGGTTAACACTAGGGGGCAGGGAAGGGGTTAAGTATGTTCCTGGGTGTGTTCTAACTGTATGGGGGGTGGACTCACTAGGGGAAATCACTGATCTTCTGTTCATACATTGTATGAACAGAAGATCAGCATTTCCCCCGCTGACAGGACCGGGAGCTTTGTGTTTACACACATAGCTCCCGGTCCTCGCTCTGTACCGAGCAATCGCGTGTGCCCGGCGGTGATCGTGCCCGCCTAGTGGCCGCTGAAGAGCCGACGTAGAGCTACGGGCTCTCGCCCAGGAGAAAGGACCTGCCGCAGTAAAATGACGGCGGCAGGTCGGCAAGCAGTTAAACATGTATTTTTTTGAGTAATCAGTAAAAAAAAAAGAAGGAAAAAAAAAAACACATAAACAAAAGGACAGGCAAGTCCAACAGGATTCCATACACTGAAACAGCGGCCTCGCAGGGCCGCCAAACAACCGAAAGTAAACTTAAAACAAATGACATTGTACATGCATATAGATACAATAACAAATGCATTTATAGACACAAGGACAGCTGCAGCAGCCAGCACCCAAAAGGGTACCAGCGGCCACACCGGTGAGGCAAACAGGTAGTCAGGTGGGCAATAGCCCAAGAGGTTGTGGGGACAGGTATCATCAAAGGGGAGCATTAAACAGGGGAAAAGATTAGGCTACCCGCCAAACTACCTGAACCCAGGTTCGAACCAGGCAAGGTGTCTGTGAGAGTGCTGTGGGAAAGAAAAAAAAAGGGGGGGGAACAACAGAACCCAAGCCCGGGCCCGTGGCTCACGGCCGGGGTGGCACCAAGGCCTCCAACTAACCACCCACCACCCCCCCACAAGCCAGAGGGACCAAGACCAGGGGACCACATCATACACTCAGGCGGGACAACGGGACCAACAGAGGTCCACCAATTTGCTCCATTAATCCCCCACATAATACCCAACAAATATAAACAAATAACTCCCATTGGCAACAATTATTTTAAAAAAAGGAAAGAGATGGAGAGATCTCAGAGGAGTATAGTTAAAGAAGAAGGTATAGAAAGAAACGGAAAGAAAGAAACAAAAAAAGGGGGGGAGGGAGAGGGGAAAAAGGAGCGAATGATGCGTACCTCAAAGCTTACAGGAAACCGTGTCCACGTCCTGACCCAGTGCACCTCTTCAGTCCAAAGCCATCAGCACCACCAGACCACCATAGCAGCTAACTATAGGGGGGTCAATTCCTCACTTACTAAGAGCTTGCAACCTGCAGGCTTTAAGGGAAAGCTCTGCAAGTTCCAGCAGAGCGATATCTAGACTAGAGGGAACAAAGTTAGGGTCTAAAACATAGTCTGTCCATTGCACCCAATCGTCTGCCTCTCCGATTGCACTCACCCCCCGAATCCAATCCTCACGCCCAGGAACTTTGGACTGTCTCCAAAAAGTCGGGAGCAGTCGTCTGGCTGCATTAAGTAAATGTGGCAACACACTCTTCTTATATTGACTGAGTGGGATTGTCGAGACGAGAAGAAAGTGCACCGGAGAGAGGGGAATATCAATCCCCGTAATCGCTTGTATCTGGTCTTTTATGTCCGCCCAAAAGGGTTTGATTAAGGGGCAATCCCACCATATGTGGATAAGCGTACCCCTGTGCCCACATCCAGGCCAACACAGCCCCAATTAAGGGGGGTAAATACATGCCGGCACACGATACCAGCGGGACAGAATTTTAAAGTTTGTTTCTTGGGTTTTAGAGTCCATGGAGGAAGTATGAGTGAGATGGTACAGGCGGGCCAGTTGTGTGTCCGTAAAGACGTGACCCAGATCCCTTTCCCATCTCCGTATGTAGGCGGGTGTGGACAGAGGGGCAGCGGAACCCAGTAGGCGGTACAGCTCCGAAACCAGGTGGGGGGTAGGGTCTTTGCTAACAAGAAGACTCTCAAACAGGGTGAGAGAGGAAGGGTCCCTAATCGTACGACCATGCGTCTCAAAGAAATGGTGTAGTTGCCTATAGCGTCAGAAATTTATCCGCTGGCCTTGCCGCCCTACAGGAAGGGCTTCATAATTTAGAAGTTTACCGTCCTTCATAAGCTTGCCACAGCTGGCGTTACCATCGTCTACCCATGCCCCAAAAAAGGCCATTTGTTCTCCAGGAGGGAACCAAAGGAAGCCACCCAGTGGGGCCAGCAGGGACACAGGGGGGTCAATTTCAGCATAAAATTAGTCCTATCCTACACCGAGAGCACATGTGCTGTCAGCGGGGAAGTCGTCACAGATAGTCCTCTATGCTCCCGGGACAGCCATGGTGCGTACGATAGATTCCTGACTTCGAGGCATTTCTCCAGAGAGACCCAAAGCTTCGAGTGGGAATGAAAACACCAGCTGAGTATTCTTTGAAGAGCTATTGCCCTGTAATATCGTCTAACGTCAGGAAACCCCAAGCCATCCTGCCTCTTAGAACGCTTCAACACCCTAAGAGCTATTCGGGGTTTACGCGCGTTCCAAACAAACTCAGTCAGCATGCTGGCGAGGCGGTCAAAGAACAGTCTGGGCAAGCGGAGCATCTGGAAATAAAAAAGGATTCGGGGCAAAATGTTCATTTTTATTATGTTCACCCGGCCAAACCAGGTAAAGTTAGTTTGAATCCACTGGGAAAGGTCCGCCTTAATTGCAGTAAGCAGGGGAAGTTAGCGTTGTATAAGGTATCAAATCTATCCATAAGTTGTACTCCCAGATAGCGCAGGGATGCCCTGGCCCACGAAAAAGAAAAAGCGTCTCTAAGTCTCACCGCTAAACACGGGGGCAGGTTGATGGGGAGGATCTCAGATTTCTCAAAGTTTATTTTAAAATTAGACAGGGTTCCAAAATGTTTAAGTTCCTTCAGCAGGTTCGGCAACGAGTTCAGGGGGTCCGCTAGGTGGAAAAGAACATCATCAGCATAAGCCGAAAGCTTATGTTCCGCATTCCCAACCTGCAGGCCTCTGATTGCCTTATTGGCCCTGACGGTACGGAGCAAAGGCTCCAGCACCAGGGCAAAAAGGAGGGGTGAGAGAGGGCACCCCTGCCTAGTACCGTTCCTAATGGGGAAGCAGGAAGAAAGGGTGCCGTTCACGTTCACCTGGGCACATGGATCAGAGTACAGGGCTAAAATTGAAGCCAACATGCGAGGACCAAGTCCCAAATGTCCAAGTACCGCCTGCAGATATGACCAGTCAACACGGTCAAATGCCTTTTCGGCGTCGGTTGAAAGGATGAGGTAGGGCTGAGGATCCGGACGAGAGCGAGCCCAGTGTATTAGCTGAACCGCTCTCAAGGGAATTATCCCTGGCCTCCCTGCCCAGAATAAAGCCTGTCTGATCAAGGTGCACAAATCCAGGCAGCAGGTGTTTAAGTCTATTAGCTAAGATCTTTGCTAGGACCTTCACATCTAAATTAGGAAGGGAAATAGGGTGGTTACTCTGTGGAGCAGCAGGGTCTTTGCCCTCTTTTGGGATCACAGTAATGTGAGCTAACAATGCCTCCGAGGGAATAGCCTTACCCCCGGCTATGGAGTTGAAAGTGAAATTCAAACAAAAAAACATTTAGAAGGGAAATTGAAGGAAAAGGTAAGTGAACCAACAATGCACTAGCTTAAAGGAACCTATTTAGAAAATAAAAAACAAACCTCATATGTCATTTTTGGTAAGATTCAAATAAAAATAATTTATTAGAAGAAACAAAATTTACTTTAACCACTTGTCATCTGCCCACCGTCAAATGACGGCGGGCAGACGACTCCATTGTTCTGACATCACGTCATATGACGTGATGTCCCTTTAAAGCCGCGGGCGGGCGCGCGCGCGTCGCCGGCGGCGCGCGCGCGCACCCGCCGCTCTGCGGGGATCCCGTGCGAGTGCCCGGCGGCAACGATCGCCGCCGGGCACACGCGATTGCTCAGTAACTGAGCGGGGACGTGCAGCTCTGTGTGTAAACACAGAGCTGCACGTCCCTGTCAGGGAGAGAGGAGATCGATTGTGTCCCTTGTACATAGGGACACAATCAGTCACCTCCCCCAGTCACCCCCCCTCCCCCTACAGTTAGAACACTCATAGGACACACATTTAACCCCTTCCCCGCCCCCTAGTGGTTAACCCCTTCACTGCCAGTCACATTTATACAGTAATCAATGCATATTTATAGCATTTTTCACTGTATAAATGTAAATGGTCCCAAAAATGTCAGAAAAGTGTCCGAAATGTCCGCCATAACGTCGCAGTCCCAATAAAAAAATCGCAGATCGCCGCCATTAATAGTAAAAAAAAAAAAAAAAAAAATGCCATAAACTATCCCCTATTTTGTAAACGCTATAAATTTTGCGCAAACCAATCGATAAACGCTTATTGCATTTTTTTTTTTACCAAAAATATGTAGAAGAATACGTATCGGCCTAAACTGAGGGAAAAAATATTTTTTTTATATATTTTTTGGGTTATTTTTAAAAATTGTCGCTCTATTTTTGTTTATAGCGCAAAAAATAAAAACCGCAGAGGTGATCAAATACCACCAAAAGAAAGCTCTATTTGTGGGAAAAAAAGGACGCCAATTTTGTTTGGGAGCCACGTCGCACGACCGCGCAATTGTCAGTTAAAGCGACGCAGTGCCGGAAGCTTATATTTTGTCTGGGCAGGAAGGGGGTGTAGGTGCACAGTAGGTAAGTGGTTAATGGATAGATGTCTGTTTATGAAGCTGCCATGCCTGTACTTTCCTGTCAGGGAATGATAGTAAGCAAGCTTCTCCATGTGTTTCAGTGGAAATATTTGTGATGAGCAATCCCCCCTACTTGTACCAAACACAGTCATCTGTTCCCTGTAAATATTAGAAACTGAATAGTGTATGCATGATCTATCATTACAGACCCACACTATTTTATATTCTTTACTTAATAACACCTATTTTCTTATCCTAGAACAGCAATGTTCCCATCACTTCCCCTGTAAAATCTGCAAAATTGTTGCAGATGATTGCTGGAAAAATGTTTAGTAATTATTCCCATTACTGCAAGAGGAACAACCAATGTCAATTTTTTTACTTGCACAGTTGGATATTTTAAGAGCTCATGTTACTTAATTCATTGGAATTACTCAGCAAACACTCAGACATAAAATGTACATAACACCGGCGACTATACTTCACGTATCTCGGCAGGAAATAAACGACTATTACAGAAAATCCATGAGCATTTAGCTGCAAGTAGTAAGGTGTCATGTTCTCTGCCGTCGTGGTAAATGTGCTGTAAACCTGTCCTTTATGATTCATCAAACATTTTAACATTTTACTACATTTTTATATGTATATATATATATATATATATATATATATATATATATATATATATATATATATATATACATTTTGTTTCCACCTGCTATTGGTATGCATCATTTATGTTTTGTTCTGAGAAGGCTCATCCTCCTTTCTACACCTCCCAGTGGGAAATCACTGTAAAATGCAGCTACTGGGCTGTTAGGAGTGTCCATACATGGCCTGATAGCTGCTTGCTATGTGATTTATTCAAACAATGTTTATTACAATTGGGAGCCATAGATCATACCTAGGAGGACTGATGAGTGCTCCTCAGCTTAATGGTACACAATGTGCACAGTGTAATGCCCCGTACACACGATCACTTTTTGTGATGAAAAAAAATGTCATTTTTCTTCATGAAAAAAAATGACATTTTTCAAACTTCATTTTAAAAAATGACGTTGCGTACACACCATCATTTTTGGAAAATGATGAACAAAGTGATGGCACTCTAAAGGGGAAGTTCTATTTGCCTTGAGGCTGCTTTTAGCTGGTTACTTGTTAGTAAAAGCCGATTCCTGCTTTTTTGTCTGTTACAGCGTGATGAATGTGCTTACTCCATTATGAATGGTAGTTTTACCTCCCGTCTCCTAACTTGCTTCTGGGCATGTGCGGGTTTAAAACATCATTTTTTACGTAGTTTTGCCCACACACGATCATTTTTTATGACACAAAAAATGACATTTTGAAAAATGACATAAAAAATTCGAGCATGTTCGAATTTTTTTTTGGTCATTTTTCAGAAGACATAAAATGACATTTTGCCCACACACCATCATTTTAAATGACATTTTTAAAAATGTAATTTTTTTTCATCACAAAAAGTGATGGTGTGTACGGGGCATTAGTTGATAACAGGTTCCCAATGCATGGCTGTTAAGTGGGCCACAACAGGTACTGATTTCTCTGCATAGGTCCTAATGAATATAGCTTCTCTATTAGGGCTTTACAGAGAGAATGCCACATATACGCAGTATACTAAAGCCTGGCAGCTTAGTGGAAGTTGCAAGTGCAGCCCAATTTAACCACTTGCTTACTGGGCACTTAAACCCCCCTCCTGCCCAGACCAATTTTCAGCTTTCAGCGCTGATGCACTTTGAATGACAATTGCGTGGTCATACAACACTGTACCCAAATTACATTTTTTCTCCCCATAAATAAAGCTTTCTTTTGGTGGTATTTGATCACCTCTGGATTTTTTTTTATTATAACATTTTGCAAACAGGTAATTTTTCTCCTTAACCACTTTCCCACCGCGCCATAAGCATTTTACTGCTACGGCGCGGCGGGGTTACCTCGGGACGACGTCCCTGGGACGTCGTCCTTCACTTTCGCGATTGCGCGTCCCCTGGGACGCGCTCACGAAAGTGTCCGTGCTCGCCGGGTCTAGAAGGCCAGGCGCATCACGGATCACGGTAAATTGCCGCTGATCGCGGCCGTTTACCACGTGATCGCGCCGTCAAATGACGGCGCGATCACTTGTAAACAAACCGGCGTCATTTGATGACGCCGGTTCCTTCCTCTCCTCCCTCTCCGCTCTGTACAGTGTGCGAGGAGAGGGGGGGGGAGCGGGGTGTCAGCAGCTGAGCTGTGGCTGGATCTGTGACAAATGCAGTCACAGATCCAGCCATCCCTCAAAACATCCCAGCTCTGCCATCCCCCCAGTACCCTGCAATCCCCAGTACCCTGCAATCCCCAGTACCCAACAATACTCAGCAATCCCCCAGTACCCAACAATACCCCAGTACTCAACAATACCCCAGTACTCAACAATACCCCAGTACTCCAGTACTCAACGATACCCCAATACTCGGCAATACCCCAATACTCGGCAATACCCCAATACTCGGCAATACCCCAGTACTCGGCAATACCCCAGTACTCAACAATACCCCAGTACTCGGCAATACCCCAATACTCGGCAATACCCCAGTACTCAACAATACCCCAGTACTCAACAATACCCCAGTACTCAACAATACCCCAGTACTCCAGTACTCAACGATACCCCAATACTCGGCAATACCCCAATACTCGGCAATACCCCAATACTCGGCAATACCCCAGTACTCGGCAATACCCCAGTACTCAACAATACCCCAGTACTCGGCAATACCCCAATACTCGGCAATACCCCAATACTCGGCAATACCCCAATACTCCAGTACTCAACGATACCCCAGTACTCAACAATACCCCAGTACTCAACAATACCCCAGTACTCGGCAATACCCCAATACTCGGCAATACCCCAATACTCGGCAATACCCCAATACTCCAGTACTCAACGATACCCCAGTACTCGGCAATACCCCAGTACTCCAGTACTCAACGATACCCCAGTACTCGGCAATACCCCAGTACTCCAGTACTCAACGATACCCCAATACTCGGCGATACCCCAATACTCGGCAATACCCCAATACTCGGCAATACCCCAATACTCGGCAATACCCCAATACTCTGCAATACCCCGCGCTATACTTTGCAATACCCCAGTACTCGGCAATACCCCAATACCCTGCATGATACTTTGCAATACCCCAATACTCTGCAATACCGCCTATGGGGATTTTTAGGTAGCAAAGTTTGGCGCCATTCCATGAGCGTGCGCAATTTTGAAGGGTGACATGTTGGGTATCTATTTACTCGGCGTAACTTCATCTTTCACATTATGAAAAAAAATTGGGCTAACTTTACTGTTTTGTTTTAAGCACAAAACAGTTTTTTAAAAAACACGCGTTCAATACATTTCTGCGAAAATACCGTGCGAGATAAAAAGTTGTAACGGCCGCCATTGTATTCTCTAGGGTCTTTGCTAAAAAAGCATATATAATGTTTTGGGGTTCTATGTAATTTTCTAGCAAATAAATGATGATTTTTCCATGTAGGAGAGAAATGTCAGAATTGGTCTGGGTGTTCCAGAACGCCTGATGGCGCTCCCTGCATGTTGGGCCTCTGTATGTGGCCACGCTGTGTAAAAGTCCCACACATGGGGTATCGCCATACTCGGGAGGAATAGCAGAATGTGTTTTGGGGTGTAATTTGTGGTATGCATATGCTGTGTGTGAGAAATAACCCGCTAATATGACAGAAACAAGATTTTTTTTTTTTTTTTTTACAGAATTTTCAGTCGTTTTTCTTTTATAGCGCAAAAAATAAAAAACCCAGAGGTGATCAAATACCACCAAAAGAAAGCTCTATTTGTGTGAAAAAAAGGACAAAAATTTCAAATGGGTAGAATGTTGTATGACTGAGTAATTGTCATTCAAACTGTGAGAGCACCGAAAGCTGAAAATTGGTCTGGTTAGGAAGGGTGTTTAAGTGCCCAGTGGTCAAGTGGTTAATTAATGTACGCTGATGAGGCTGCACTGATGGGCACTGATTGGCACAGATGGGCTGCACTGATGGGCACTGATAGGCAGCACTGATGGGCACTGAAGGGCATTGATAGGTGGCACTAGTGGGCACTGAGAAGTGGCACTAATAGGGTCGCACTAATAGCTGCCGAATTGCCGTCATTGTACGTCGGCTCTTTAAATTGCTATAGCAGTCAGTCCGCAGCACGTCCCTGGAGTGGATGCCCGTGGTCGGCTGGCGCCATGGCCGCTGGCCACCTGCGATCGCTCTACAGAGAGCCAGAACAGAGAACTATCAGTGTAAACAGACAGATCACATTCTGTCAGGGGAGGAGAGAGATCTGCTGTTCCTAGTGATTAGGGATAGTATTCTTTCTCTTCTCCCAGGCAGCCAACCCCCCATAGAGTTAGAAACACTCCCTAGGACACACTTAACTCCTTGATCGCCCCCTAGTGTTAGCCTTTTCACCGCCAGTGACATTTATACAGTAACCAGTGGCTATTTTTAGCTCTGATTGTTGTATAATGTCAATGGTCCCAAAAAAGTGTCAAAGGTGTCCGATCTGTCCACAGTAATGTTGCAGTCCCGCTAAAAATCGCTGATTGCTAATCATCCCCTATTTTGTAGACACTATAACTTTTTTGCAAACCAATCAATATACACTTATTATGATTTTATTTTTACCAAAAATATGTAGAAGAATACATATTGGCCAAAACTGATGAAGAAATTATTTTAATTTTATTATAGCAAAAAGTTAAAAAATATAGCTTTTTTTCAAAATTGCCAGTCTTATTTTGTTTATAGCGCAAAAAATAAAAAACACAGAGGTGATCAAATACCACCAAAATAAAGCTCTATTTGTGGGAAATAAAGGACATACATTTGGTTTGGGTAAATGCTGTAAGACCGTGCAATTGTCAGTTAAAGCAACGCATTGCCGTATCGCAAAAAATGGCCTGGTCATTAAAGCGGTTGTAAACCGCATATACTTTTTTTTTAGAACCTGCAAGGCAAAAAACATAATGAGCTAGTATGCACCGCATACTAGCTCATTGTGAAATACTTACCTATGAACGAGGAAAGTAGAACTTACCTGGTCCACGCGTGCGCGCGCGGGAGATTTCAAATCGGCAAGGTCCGGCGAATGCCGGTCCTTTCGCCGTGGATTCCGCCCTGCGCATGCGGCGCATTTTGAGGGGAATATCTCCTAAACCGTACAGGTTTAGGAGATATTCTTTATACCTACAGGTAAGTCTTATTATAGGCCTTCTGGTCCTTAAGGGGGTAAGATGTGATTTTCCTATATGGCTTATCTCACCAAAATGATATTTTTGTTGCAGGGGAAGCCTGATATCTGACTTGTATCTTAGTGCAGACTTCTGGGAAAATCTGTAAGCCAATCACACAAGCAGAAATTATGTTTCTGGGGAGCGTTCTGTACAGAACATCATATTGTGATTGAATGTTATTAAAAATGACCTTTCCTTTCCTTTCAATGTGCAGCTCTGTAATTTTCAGTAAAATGCAATATGGCTACCTAAAGGTGTTCTGTACACCTACCCGGAGGTGTTCAACACACATTCTGTGTACAGAACACCTTTAGGTAGCCATATTGCATTGCATTTTACTAAAAATTACAGAGCTGCAGATTAAAAAGGAAAGGTCATTTTTAATAACATTCAATTACAACATGACTTGAGTCGCAGTTGTAAATACAAGATTTTTCTTTTTTTTTGCTATTTTTTTTTTTTTCACGAACGTGGAGTTACCTATTAAGGCACAGGCTTTGGTTTGCAAAAGGCTACATTCACACGGCCGCACATTGGCAGCCACCAAAGAGAATACGTAGATTCTTGCCAGCGTTTCTAAACGCTGCATGCACACACTGTGTGCGAATTGCAGTTGGTGTCAGCGACGACGGTCAGATTTTTACCCTGCACAAAACCAATGGCCAGCGGAGCCGCTGTTCACATGCATCTGCACATCTGAACTGTTAGGCTGGATTCGCACCTATGCTGTTTTAGTGCTTTTTGCATTTTGCAGATGTGCACTACAGAACGTGTTACATAGGAAACCATGGTAAATGGACTGTAGTGCAAATCTGAACAATGCAAAAAGCACTAAAACTGCATAGGTGTGAGTCCAGCCTTACATGACAACAGGGCCTCCAACTGACTCTAGATGCAGACAGATTTGGGGTTGATTTACTAAAACTGGAGAGTGTAAAATTTGGTGCAGCTGTGCATGGTAGCCAATCAGCTTCTAAATTCAGCTTGTTCAATTAAGCTTTAACAACAAAAAAAAACCTGTAAGCTCATTGGTTTCTATGCAGATCTTGCACTCTCCAGTTTTAGAAAAGCAACCCTTGTTCGTCTAAAGCCGCGTACACGCGACCATTTTTAATGTTCTAGAAAAAACGTTTTTTTCAACGTGATTCTTGTCAAGCCTGTCTTGCATACACATGATCGTAAAATAAAAAAATGCTTGAGCAAAGCGCAGTGACGTACAACACGTATGACAGCACTATAAAGGGGAAGTTCCATTCAGATGGTGCCACCCTTTGGGCTGCTTTTGCTGATTTCATGTTAGTAAAAGTTTTGTGAGAGAAGATTCACGCTTTCAGTCTTTGTGCTTTTCAGTCTGTTACATCGTGACGAACGCTAGTTTTACCAGAACGAGTGTTCCTGTCTCATAACTTGCTTCTCAGCATGCACTTTTTTTTTCACGTTGCTAAAGCTTAAACAGGACCGTTTTTTTATGAGATAAAAAACGACAACGTGAAAAACGACGCCAAAATTTAGAGAAAAATGCTCATCAAAAACACACGATTGTTTTTAATGACCATTTTAAAAAATTGCACTTTTCACGTCATGAAAAACGGTCGTGTGTATGTGGCATTAGGATGGCATTTCAGCTGGATTTCTGGCTGCACACAATCTGTCTGCTGCTAATCGTCCAGCAAGCATTAGGCAGCTTTGTAGATGTTAAACAGTAATGTTGGCTATCACAAACTGTGCTAACAGTTTGCACAGCGCTTTACAACGTGAGGGCAGACAGTATGGTTACGATAGTATTCAGTAGGAATCAGGGGCCCTGCTCTTTGGAGCTTACAATCTAAATAAGGCTTTCAGCAAAAACCATAATTGTAAATATGACCTCATAGTACCTGTGTCAAGAAAAAGCGACAAAGAGGAACACATTTCTTTACATAGAATATTAATGCATTCTTCAATTGCTGAAAGAACACTATAAGCTGTAAGTATCTGAGAAAAGAAAAAAATGGAAATGCACAAGTTTAAATATCTTTCAATGCCCTAATTAAAATAGTTCAATAATAAGTGCTGAGCAATCTTGCTTAAAATGCTATTGTATTTTGGGAAGGTTCACTGTATCAAGTAAAGCATAATATGTACTTGGGTAGCGCCTGCCATTCTAGTACACTGTATGCTGGTGAGCACAAGCTGATATTTTGAAACGTTCCGAGATGCAATGAAGCACAATGCGCTGTTATTCTCCAAAAAAACACCTGTTCAGCTGGGAGCAACAAGTAAGAGTTAAGACACCATATAACTGCCCACATAATGAGGAATGTAGTCTGTTGCTTTATTAGAACATGTTTATATTTTTAAGCAATAATAGCACTTTTGGAGCAAAACGTTTTTGGGATTCAAATGTCAGTTGGGACTTACCCCTTCCTGAACATTAGGTGGGTAATGTTTAGGTCTGTATACACGATCAAATTTTCCTACAGGAATTTGTATGTTTCGTCAGACAATTGTCGGATTTTCCGGCAACAAATTTTGGATAGCATGCTTTAAAATTTTCCGCCAACAAATGTGTGTGGTCGGATTTTCCGAGCGTGTGTACATAAATCCTTCGGACAAAACTCCAAAGTACAAACACGCATGCTCAGAAGCAATGCTAACCATTAGCAGAAGTTGCACAAAGGGTGGAGCTAAAGAGCTGAAAAAACACGTAGTTTTGTGTTTGTTGGCCGACAATTCTTTGCTGTTTGGATGCAAGACAAGTTCATGGCCAACGCCCTTCGGACAAAAGTCCTACGCTTTGTCTGCGGAAAATCAGATTGTGTGTACCAGGCTTTATTTAGAGTATTACGTAGGTACTCTCTAATGGCCTGTAAGGGGTAAGTTACTCTTACATCTGTGAAGTCCATCAGAAGATTGTGTTTTAAAAATTAGGTTTTCCTCCCTGCACTCCCAGTGGCCATGATTCTGGTCCCTGGACTAGTCATATTTTCTGTTTAGGCTGTATTAACACCAGCGCCAGGTATGTTTGACGTTCCTCTTGCACTGACAATGTGTATGCTTGGGTAATCCAATCATTCATGATATTACAATTATTGTTCAGGTAAACTGCCAATGCGCTCCTTCCAACAACACTGGGAAATGTGAGCTAGCTGTGGATTTGGCATTGGCAGATTGGCAGATTATGCTTCAAGCTGCTTCCAAGAGTTCCAGAAATGTAGTCACTCTAGAAAATGCTTATAAGGTTTTATTCAGATGGTACTATACACCAGCGCGCCTGGCCCGTATAATTCCCCAATATCCATCAACCTGCTTTCATGGATGTTTCTAAGCAGGGACAATGTCCCAATATGTGGTGGTACTGCCCTATAGCAACTACACTGTAGATGCAGGTTTACGCGTTTTTACGAACATTGCTTCATTCAGGTGTAAAGAGAAACCCCTACAAAGCCCTCCTTTTCAAACCTAAAAGCACCTCTTTGTCACAACTAAACTAACTGTAGCGAAAGCTTGAAAAACTCCTGCCCTCAATTTTGAAGCAGTGAAACATCGCATGAATAACATTATGGCCATGGAGAAACTAACATCTATCCTCTCCGATACCCATGACCAGTTTCTGTGAGTTTGGCCTGGATATCCTATGCTCACCCTTCACGCTTTGACCAAACGTTACTGACATTGAGATACCCTCAGGCACATTGCCCTCCGACACCATTCTCTCTCTCCCTCTTTTTTATTTTTTTTCATCCTATTTTTTTCTTAATTTCTTAACTTATTTCTGGCATTCTCACTCTTCTTCTTTTCAGCTGAAGAGGTTCTTCTCACACCATATATCTTTCTACAACTCAACTGACTGACAGCCTCCCAGCTTACCAGTGGAGAGTGTGCTGTAACTCAGTGTTACTCTTGATAGTTTTGAGTCTCGGCCTCTTCTAGTTCTTATTTTTGTTGTTATTGTTTTTGTTACTACTGATCATTATGCTTCTGTTTTGGCGAATGGTAGAAGAATATTTTAATACAGTGGTTCAGTTTACTTATTGCAAGTAAACTGACGTGTGTACAAGGCTACCATTACCTTTCCATCAACATGCATTATTATGCTGCGTACACTCGGATTCTTTCTGACGGAATGTTGGCTCAAACTTGTGTTGCATACATACGATCACACAAATCTTGTCGGAAATTCCAATGGTCAAGAACGCGGTGACATACAAGATGTACGACGAGCCGAGATCAATGAAGTTCAATAGGCATTTCGGCCGAGCAGAACCTGCTCTCAATCTTTTGTTGGCGGAAATTCCAGCAGCAAAAGTTCAATAGAGCA
This sequence comes from Rana kukunoris, assembly GCA_029574335.1. Lineage (NCBI taxonomy): Eukaryota > Metazoa > Chordata > Amphibia > Anura > Ranidae > Rana > Rana kukunoris. The sequence continues at coordinate 175,233,175 of CM056052.1, forward strand.
TACACCGGGTCGGAATTTCCGACCAAATGGTCACATCAGACTTTTCTTGTGTACGCGGCATTAGGCAATTTAGGGCCCATTTTAGGCCAAGGTATAGGTTTATGTTACTCCAGGGAGGCTTAGGAGCACTTACTTTCCATTTGTTCACTCGTCACCCGAATCTGCTGCTAAAGCTTTGAGAGATACACAGCACAAGTATAGCTGAACATTTGACAGTCCTTCTGTCTCCTCACAATGCAGCGCTTGAAGTAAATGCTTTTTAGGGTCCTTGTGGTAAAGTTATTCTGTTACTTCTTACACCAGGGGTGCCCAACCAGTGGCCCGGGGGCCACATGTGGCCCGCAGAGCCCTCTGATGTGGCCCACGACCTCCTGCTCTGGGATGGAATACAATAGAAAAGAATACTGTTATTATAGGTCAGTTTATTATTAACCCCCCTGGCGGTATTCCCGAGTGTGGCTCGGGGTTAAATTTCCTTACCAAAAGTGGTAACCCCGAGCCACACGGGCGGTATCGCCTCGCAGCAGCCACAGGCAGGTTTAACTTATCTTGTCCCTGGATCCTAGTTTCCGCGCTGTGTGAGCGAGCGGTGTCCTCCTCGATCGATTTACAGTGTCCCTGTGCTGCAAAAACGTTGTTCCCTGCGACGTTACGAAGTTTCGAGGCATGGGGGCGGAGAACGTCACCAAATTCAAAAAAGTAAATAAACACATTACATACAGTATACTGTAATCTTGTAAAAAATACACACCCCCTTTGTCCCTAGTGGTCTGCCCAGTGTTCTGCATGTACTTTTATATAATAAAAACTGTTCTTTCTGCCTGCAAACTGTAGATTGTCCATAGCAACCAAAAGTGTCCCTTTATGTCAAAAGTGATTTTAGATCAGCTATAAAACAGCGATAATAAATTATAATCACTTGCAGAATTGAGCGATAGCGATTTGTGGGAAAATTTGTCATAAAAAAAAGTAATGACAGCGACAATTCTGCAACTGAGCAAATTTCAGTGATTTTGAGTTGATTACATTATTGAATAATTTTTATTATAATTATATTATTACAGTATTTGTTATAATTATTTATAATTATTTATTATATTATAATTTATGATTTTGTTTTTTTAAACTTTTTCATACCCGAGATGTCTACTAGACTCTTGTTTAGACAGATTTAAGTGAGTTATTCCTAAGAATTACAGGCCTACAATGTAAAACGCCAATTTTCCTTGCAAAATAATGGTACCGCTTTCAGCACCTAAAATCTGAAATAATAATACCGCCAGGGAGGTTAAAATCACAGTGTATATATGGGCATATCTGTTCTGCAGTGGTTACTGGGCTGATTTTAAACCCATTACCTGCACTGAGTCATAGACTTCTATTACCTGAAAGTGTGGTGAGCTTTTTGAAAGTGCACCACATCTACAGGATATAATAGAAGTCTTTGGCAAAGTGCAGCTAACCTGCAGGAAAGCCACAGGTGAACTGTGCTGCACTAGTGGTGCGGCAAAACAACCATGCATCAGTGTGAAAGCAGCCTTAGGCCCCTTTCTCACAGTCAGTCCGACCCAATCGGTCCCACCATTCACCTCTAAGGAGTGGCAGATGTAAATAGACTTGTGTCTGTTTACAAACGCCTACCTCCGATCTGAAAAGAAAAGAGTAAAGTGGGCTCTATAGAGTAGAGTGGGCTGCCATCCTCCTGCTCTGCTTATTGTGGCCTGCGATCGGTTACCAATTTGTTTACGTGGCCCTCGCTCTTCAAAAGGTTGGGCACCCTTGTCTTACAGTATAAACAATTTACAAATTTACTTTAAAGTACATATGCAAGCAAGATTTTCACCTCCACCTTGTCCACAAAACCAGGGAGTTCATCATCACTTGACCCTCTGCAGCACCCCCTCCATAACTGCAGATCAGTTATCCAGGAAGAGAGAGCTACCACGGACCACCTAGGCTTTGAGGAAAGGGGTACGCCCCAGAAACGCGTCAGCCATGTTGATGTCAAAGGTTTGACTGGCAGGTGCCGTGAGGTCCAGTCTCAGCTGTTTCAAAAAAGCGCATACTTCTGATTGGTTTGTGAGTAGGACCATTCCTTTTTTATCTTGTATAAATAAACTTTTAAGTGGTAATGCACAAGGTCGGTGCGCCCTCCTTTCTTTTCTTTTTTTTGTAGTTCTATGAACACCCTTGGTTCTGTGGAGGGCTGCAAGACTTCAGACTTTGCTATAAGACTATACTGACATACCCAGTTTGGCGATACACCAGAGCGCAGGAGAATTTTTTTGTGCAGATCAGTTATCCAGTGCCACAGTCTGGGATCATCTTCTTGCCTCCCCTCATTCTGATTTCAACACACAGCTAAACTCTTCTGGGTCCTACCACTTGACATCCATTGGGAAGTGTCCATGTTACCCAGGCATTGATGTTGGCACCAGAAAAAGGACCCTCCCATTCTACTGCCCGAAGTAAGAGAACTTGGCATTCAGGACATCATGTGACTGTGGATTTAGGTTAGGGTTGTCCCGATGCCACTTTTTTAGGACCGAGTACAAGTACCGATACTTTTTTTCAAGTAGGCGCCGATACCGAATACCGATACTTTTTTAAAATGTGTCCCCAAATGCAGCCATGTCCCCCACATATGCAGCCATGTCCCCCCCCCCCCAGCCATGTCCCCCACATATGCAGCCATGTCCCTCTAGCCATGTACCTCACATATGCAGCCATGTCCCTTCAGCCATGTCCCTCACATATGCAGCCATGTCCCTCTAGCCATGTCCCTCACATATGCAGCCATGTCCCTTCAGTTTTGTTTTGTTAGGGGAAATTATAGGGGTGTCAACTAAATGTGAGAAGAAGCAATGGGGTAGAAAGGAAAACAGAGGGGAGAAGGGTCAGACTGACACCCTCCACCAGAAGTTCAATAGCAGGTCTTTTCTATCTAAAGAGAATCCCTATACATTAATCAGGTGCCCATATTTTAGTGTTTTTCTGATTGACCCTTCAAACATGCTGTACTTTGTTCCATTACTTCTTCCATTAACACACCTTACATTTTTGTAAATATTTTATTATATCTTTTCATGTGACAACACTGAAGAAATGACACTTTGCTACAATGTAAAGTAGTGAGTGTACCGCTTGTATAACAGTGTAAATTTGCTGTCCCCTCAAAATAACAAAAAAAAAAGGGGGGTGGGGGAGAGAAACTAACCAGGTATAGTGGTAGTCTTGACAATCACATTCCAAAATATGTAGAAATTTGGAAGGAATGCCCCTGGGATAATGCGGACCGAGACATAAGGTAGGTCAGGGTGTACCAGAAAAAAACGTACTATAAAAAGTATAAATAATTTTATTAAGTAGAAAATATCATGGATGACAATTACATACAAAAAACTCATAAAAACATTAATTTGAAAATGACTCAACACACCGCTAATAATGTCTAAACTGCTGGCAACAAAAGTGAGTACACCGCTAAGTAGAAAATGTCCAAATTGGGCACAATTTTCCCTCCCATTGTCATGTGATTCGTTAGTGTTACAAGGTCACAGGTGTGAATGGGGAGCAGGTGTGTTAAATTTGGTGTTATCGCTCTCACTTTCTCATACTGGTCACTGGAAATTCAACATGACACTTCATGGCAAAGACCTCTCTGAGGATCTAAAAAAAAAAGAATTGTTATCTCTACATAAAGATGGCCTAGGCTATAAGAACATTGCCAGGACCCTGAAATTAAGCTGCAGCACGGAGGCCAAGACCATACAGCGGTTTAACAGGACAGGTTCCACTCAGAACAGGCCTCGCCATGGTCGACCAAAGAAGTTGCGTGCACGTGCTCAGCGCCATATCCAGAGGTTGTCTTTAGGAAATAGACGTATGAGTGCTGCCATCATTGCTGCAGAGGTTGGGGGGTCAGCCTGTCAATGCTCAGACCATACGCCGCACACAGCATCAAATTAGTCTGCATGGCCATCGTCCCTGACAGATGATTCACAGGAAAACCTGCAAACAGTTTGCTGAAGACAAGCAAACTAAGGACATAGATTACTGGAACCATGTCCTGTGGTCTGATGAGACCAAGATAAACGTATTTGCTTCAGATGGTGTCAAGCGTGTGTCACGACGACCAAATGAGGAGTACAAAGACAAGTGTGTCTTGTCTACAGTCAAGCATGGTGGTGGAAATGTCATGGTCTGGGGCTGCATGAGTGTTGCTGACACTGGGGAGCTACAGTTCATTGAGGAAACCATGAATGCCAACATGTACTGTGACATACTAAAGCAGAGCATGATCCCCCTCCCTTCAGAGACTGGGCCGCAGGACAGTATTCCAACATGATAACGACCCCAAACACACCTCCAAGATGACCATCGCCTTGCTAATGAAGCTGAGGGTAAAGGAGATGGACTGGCCAAGCATTTCTCCAGACGTAAACCCTATTGAGCATCTGAGGGGCATCCTCAAACAGAAGGTGGAAAGCACAAGGTCTCTAACATCCACCAGCTCCGTGATGTCATCATGGAGAAGTGGAAGAGGACTCCAGTGGCAACCTTTGAAGCTCTGGTGAACTCCATGCCCAAAAGGGTAAAAGCTGTACTGGAAAATAATGGTGGCCACACAAAATATTTACACTTTGGGCTCAATTTGGACATTTTCACTTAGGGGTGAACTCACTTTTGTTGCCAACAATTTAGACATTATTGGCTGTGTGTTGAGTTATTTTGAGGGGACAGCAAATTTACACTGTTATACAAGCTGTACACTCACATTGTAGCAAAGAGTAATTTCTTAAGTGCTGTCACATGAAAAGATATAATAAAATATTTTCAAAAATATGAGGGGTGTACTTTTGTGAGATGCTGTATGTATATGCCATAGAGGCTTTGGGTGGTTACATTCTTACATACCCAGTGAGGTCATGGAGAACAACATAGTCAGCCTCAAACAGGGGGGTCAGATCACAACAGGAAAAGAACAATGGAATCTGGAGATTTGGAGGAGGCTAAGAGTAATAAAGAATATATACCTGAATATATTGTTAAACCAGTTCCAGCAATTAGATCATAATTAAAGCAATCAATCAGCACTACATTGTCATTACTGGGCAAACTTTCAAGATACAGAACCACACAGAAAACCCTTCTCAGCTGTGGTTAAAATGAGCAAATGTTTTTTTCACTTTGAATTTAAATGATGCGCATGGTGAGCATGGTGGTCTGGTAGAGGTCAGCCTTCCAGTCTGGTGGTCCATAGAACACAAGCAATGTACAAATACCCATAGGCCTGCCTTTGAACAGAATGCACACGAGGCTGAAAGCACAGCTGAGAAAACACTAATGGAAGTATGATAAACTGTGGGAGTTCAGTATGCACTGTCATTCAGTTTGTTTGAATAAAATGTCATTGCGTAAGTACTGTTCTCAGGAAATGTAAAAATAATAAAATGTGAAAACTTGTTATCAACCGACAACATAGTCTGTACCTTTGATGAAGATTGCCCTGTACAAAGACTGGAAGGACAAGTACAAAGAACTTCCCTAAAACTCCACAAAAGTTCTGGTTGAATACTGCCATCATGTGGCATATCCCCGGAACAGCCATGCTATTTTCCTAACACATCAATGTGCTGCGTTTTTCACACTTGGGATTTGTCACTTAGGGGTACATTTATAAAGCAATCAATCTGACATTCACCAAATATTCACTGCAGGTGAATCTTCCTGGTGAATGTGTTTTAAATTGCAGTGATTAATTCACTGCTAGTGAATGATTGGCAAAAGTGACATTTACTGCTTCATAATTATGCCCCTTAGGCCTTAGTGCTTATGTAACAAACATTCATTCAATGACTGCGAAAGGGAAAGTGTAATGGTTGCATATCTGGGTTTATTTTTCTTACCTGGAATTTAACTGTACCTATTGTAGTGTTCTCTCTCTCTCTCTCTCTCTCTATATATATATATATATATATATATATACAGGGCTTTTTTTTCTGGGGGAACTTGGGGGAACTCAGTTCCACCACCTCTGGCTCAGACCCTTTGGTGCCTGCTCACCACAATCACTTGTAAACACAGAAGTCTGGTTTCTGTGTTTACAAGTGACAGCTTTGCACTCTGTGTGTAACCCCCTGAAGTCTACACTCTGTATGTAATGCAATCCTGGTATTTAATGGCCCCTTAAGACCCTTCTACTGTTTGTGAAATTTGAATGGGGTCGTGGTTGAGTTCCTGCACCTATTTTTTGAAAAAAAAAGCTCTGTATATATATATATCTACAGTATATACATATATATATATATATACACATAGGGGCTGATTTACCAAGCCTGTGCGCCAGGACTCATGGTGCACAAGCAGGAGTAAAACCGTTTTTGAGATTTACAAAAGAGATACACTGCCAGTGCAGTGTATTTCTTCATTTACTAAACTGCCTAATGCGCCCAGGAGAGGGCGCACAGCACGCCAGTACAGAGCTGGCGTACGGCATTTAGTTCTGTAAACATCGGGGATTCGGGCGGGAGTTTATGAGGGGAGGGAGGGGGGTGATGCAGGGGAAGTGTAGTGACATGTGTTTGAACGTGTGTGGCGGGCCGAATTGAAAGCGAAAGTGACTTTTGAGAAACGATCCCCGTGCGCTTGCAAAGTACGCCAGAACCTCGGAAGGTTCATTTGCATACTGGGCATGCGCAGAGGGAGATTTCAGGGAATTCCGTGCGCTGCGTCAGTATGCCGAGAAATTCTTGGTAAATACCAAGCGGCGTAGCAGTGTTTGCACTGTGAGAAACGGCGCAGGGCAATCTCCGAGCTGTTCTCGGGCTGCGCCGACACTGAAGGGGAACTACGCGCCAAATTTCAAATTTGAAACCGGCGCGGGTTCCCCCCCAGGGGTATAATAGGCTCTCCGGCTTTGGTCCGGAACGTGAGGGGTTAACCCACGCCAAAAACGGTGTGGGGTTCCCCCCCAGATCCGTACCAAGCCTTATCCCAGGCACGCAGTCTGGCCGGACAGGAATGGGGGTGGGGACGAGCGAGCGCCCCCCCCCCTCCTGAGCCATACCAGACCACATGCCCTCGACATGGGGGAGTGTGTGCTTTGAGGGAGGGGGGCACTGCCCCCCCACCCCAAAGCACTCTTGTCCCCATGTCGATAGGGACAAGAGCCTCTTCCCGACAACCCTGGCCATTGGTTGTCGGGGTATGCGGGCGGGAGCCAATCAGAATCTGAGAGCCCCTTTAATAAGGCGGCCCCCAGATTCTGGCCCCCCACCCTATGTGAATGAGTATGGGGTACATGGTACCCCTACCCATTCACCTGGTGGAAAAAGTGTAAACACAAATAAACCACACAAGAATAAAATAATTTATTAGCCAGCTCCGGGGGTCTTCCGCCAACCCACCCCGGTCTTCGCCGCCGCAGTCATCCGCCGCCGCCCCCTTCACCACGAAGCTCCGTGCTTTTGGGGGAGGGCAGCGGGCTTCGAAGTTTTCGCCGGGGTGAGGGTCACACATCCCACCCCGGTTTTCTAGTCGTCTTCCGCCGGGGCCCCCTTCACCATGAAGCTTCCTGCCTATGGGGGAGGGCCGCGGGATTCGTAGTTTTCTGCCAGGGGGGCTCTCGATAGCCTCTTCTGCCTGGCTCTTCCGCGGGGGCCAGGGCTTTTCGTCGCTGTGTCGCCGTCTTCCCCTTCACCACGAAGCTCCGTGCTTGTGTGGGAGGGCAGCGGGCTTCGAAGTTTTCGGCCGGAGTGAGGGTCGCACATCCCACTCCGGACTTCTAGTCGTTTTCGCCGCCGCCCCCTTCACCATGAAGCTTCCTGCTTATGGGGGAGGGCGGCGGGCTTCTCGTCGCTGTCTTCCGCCGCGGGGTGACACTCGCGGGCTTCTTCTTCCATTCGATGTTGACACGGCGAGATCTGGCGCTGAAATGCCGACAGAGCGGTGGGCACGGACTTATATTGGCATTGGGCGTGGTTATGCCACCATGTGACCTTAACCCATGTGACATCACAGGGCATGATGGGAATGTGAAGCCGCAGAAATGCTATGGGTTCTGCCAGGACCTTGGTGAACACGCGGGGTGAGGAGGACAGACCGAATGGCAAGGCCTGGAACTGAAGGTGCATCACCTCCCCTCCTAGGTCTATCGCTAAACGTAGATACCTTTGAGACCCTTCTGCGATAGGTACGTGCAGGTACGCGTCCCTGAGGTCCAGGGAGACCATAAAACAATTCTGTGGAAGGAGGGCCCTGACCGTAAAGATTGATTCCATACGGAACTTTTTGTATGCTATGGATCTGTTCAGGGGTTTTAGATTTAGGATTAACCTGTACTTCCCTGAGGGTTTCTTCACCACAAAAATGTGTGAGCAAAACCCCTTCCCTTCCTCTGTCACTGGAACCCTGAGGACCACGTCCTGGTTCTTTAGTTCCTCTAAGGCTCCAATCAGAGCCTCGGATTTTTCCCTGTCTCTGGGAAGTTGAGTGACCAGGTATCTTTGGGGGGGAGGAGATGAGAACTCTAGTAAGTACCCCCTCCTTACTATGGCCAGGACGTACCTGTTGGGGGAAATCGACTCCCACTGTGGGAGGAAGGACCCCAACCTTCCCCCCACCCTGACCTGGGAGTCATTGTTTTTTAGCGGGCTGGTCAGGAGGGCGAAAAATCGCTCCTCTGCCCCTTCCCCTAGTAGTCCAGACTTTCTTCTGAACTTCTGGCTTTGGGACCCCTGAGTGCCTTTGGGGACGAAACCCCTTCCCCTTTACTGGAGCTTTACGTCTCAAGGGAAAAGATTTTTTCTTGTCAGCCGTACGATCCAAGACAGATTCAAGACCTGGACCAAACAGGAGATCCCCTGTAAGAGGTATCCCGCACAGCTTGGACTTGGAGGCTATGTCCCCCGACCAAGTTTTGAGCCAGAGGGCTCTCCTGGCAGAGTTGGCCAGAGCTGCCGACCTGGCTGACATACGGACCGATTCGGCCGAAGCGTCCGCAATGTAAGCGATGCCTCGCAACATTGTAGGGAAGGAGGACAAAATGGTCTTTTTATCTGTCCCAGCCTCAATGTGCTCCTGAATTTTAGAGAGCCAATGTTCTAAATTACGGGCCACCACCGTAACAGCTAATTCTACCGTCCGTGCTATAGAGTTTCCACTTGTAGTTAATGACCATATATATTTGTATATATATATATATATATATATTGAGTTGGTGTTAGTTACAGATAATTGGCGCTGCTATATGGATGTGATGTATATTTCACGTGTCGGGTACTTGTAGCGGAAGAGTTTATTTGGAACAAAACTCGCCGTTTCACCAAGTGATCCCTTCTTGCTGATAATCCCTCAAAGGGAAAAAGAGGGCACTTTATGATGTGCTCATGTGATCATAATAATAATTGCCTTATGGAAATTGGTGTTATTGATGGCTACTGTATATATTTTATATTTTGTGGAGCCTAGTATAAAGTGTAGTGTTGACACCTGTGTGCTGCTGTTTGCGTTCCACTGGTGAGCGCGTCCCGACCCGGAAGTCCTAGCTGGTCTAAGCTTAGCGTACCGTAGTGCGTGACGTGAGGGCGTGTAGTCACCTGACCGGTTTCGTCTATGGACGTTTTCAAAGGGACGCGCTCACCAGTGGAACGCAAACAGCAGCACGCTCCATACGCTCCACACGGATAGTGACTGCACAGGCTCCCACAACCCGACTGGTACAGCTCTGCCCACGGGACTAACTTTGTCTAGCTGCGGTGCAGCAGCTCCAATGTTTTTAATCTTTGTTTCTTCTTAAAAAAATTTAATTTTTTAATTATCTACCAATACCCTGTTGTTCCAATTTGGAAACGGGTTTACAATAAAAGTCACCAGGAAGTATTACACCATGAGGATTTCTCTTTTTCTTGCCTCCTCATAATCACTGCCATCTCCCTTGGAGCCATTGATCACAACCCAGGAAACATCAAGCACGGCGACTGATCCAACATCCAGAAAGTTAACCCATCACGCACCGCCACTTACAGAGGTTGGTAAACAGCAACTACCCACTGATCCCCAAGGCTCTACACCCCCGCTGAGGGGACTACAATCTGGTAAGAGGGGATACATGTGGGGAGATAACTGGAATTCTCGCTGTCAATTGTAGTGCAATATTTGGTACCAACATCCGAGTTGACCACGCAGCACTTTACTGAAGTTACCTACCACGTCACGGATGAATATAAAAATATATATAAAACTATACGGTTATTACCTGATTAAAACATACTGTAACCATATGTCAGCTCAGGCACCAGCTGACCATTGCATATTGTAATTTACCAGCAAGGTTTTTCTGTTATATATTTTAAACGTCACTTTATTTATTTATTTATCTTAGTCCATCTTCATCACCATTATTTGTTTATAGGGAAGAATATATCACACCACTGAGCGATTTCACGCCTTATTTCAGAAAATGTCTTATTTCTTTTTTTGACCACACTGAGTGGATCACATACACTTAAGGGTATAGAGCACCACCATTTCCTCTCAACCAACACCACTTTGAATACTATATGGGTATCTAGTTTTTTTTTTTTTTTTTCCTTTATCTTATAGCACCCAGCACTGCACACCACAACACTGAAATTGGCACAACAAAATCACTGAGGTGTCAACACTACACTTTATACTAGGCTCCACAAAATATAAAATATATACAGTAGCCATCAATAACACCAATTTCCATAAGGCAATTATTATTATGATCACATGAGCACATCATAAAGTGCCCTCTTTTTCCCTTTGAGGGATTATCAGCAAGAAGGGATCACTTGGTGAAACGGCGAGTTTTGTTCCCAATAAACTCTTCCGCTACAAGTACCCGACACGTGAAATATACATCACATCCATATAGCAGCGCCAATTATCTGTAACTAACACCAACTCAATTCTGGTTTGAGGTTCCCCATAACCGAGTCCCATGTTTTTTTCAAAAGGGAATCCATTCTCTTGTCCATTGCATCTGGAAGAGTTCCCATGTCCTCGAATGCCAAGTCCGTATTTCTAGATACTTGGGAGAATACTGCATCCAATTTAGGGACTTTGTTCCAAATGGATGCAGGATCCTCAGAAAATGGGAACCTCCTTTTAAGGGACTGGGAAAAAAAGGTCTTTCTTTCAGGGTCCTGCCACTCCTTTTTGATAGTATCAGTTAGAAGTTCATGCACAGGGAATACCCTTCTCTGCTGTTCCCCCAGACCTTTGTACATTTGGTCATGGAGGCTGAGAGGTTTATTTTCAGCCTGAATGCCCAGAGTCGTGTAAATGGCCCCTAACAAGTCCTCGACTTCGTCCAGGGACAATTTATATCTTGAGGGCTTCCTGGACTCTGCGTCCTGGTCCTCATCCTCTGACTCAGCTTGAGAAACCGAGGCAACACTCTCCCAGAGGGAGTGGTCCACCTGGGAAGGGCCAGCAAAAAATTGATTTTTAATACAGCTTACCTGTAAAATCTTTTTCTTGGAGTACATCACGGGACACAGAGCAGCATATTCATTACTATACGGGTTATATGGAGTACCTTCAGGTGATGGACACTGGCAATCTCAAACAGGAAGTCCCCTACCTATATAACCCCCTCCCATAGAGGAAGTACCTCAGTTTTGTAGCAAGCAGTATGCCTCCCAAAAATGTTCCCCAAAAGAGGGGTGGGAGCTCTGTGTCCCGTGATGTACTCCAAGAAAAAGATTTTACAGGTAAGCTGTATTAAAAATCTCTTTTTCTTTCTCGTACATCACGGGACACAGAGCAGCATATTCATTACTATACGGGATGTCCGAAAGCAGTGCTTTAATGAGGGGAGGGAGACATCTTCCAAAAAAGGATTTAATTTAGAGGTATACTCAAATAATAATAAATCCAACTTAGTCAAGAAATGTAAATCTGAATCAAGGGAGCCCCCTCAGATCCTGAGGAGCTTGAATCGCGGCCTGCAGTACTGCCTGCCCAAAGGCTGTATCCGCATTCCTTCTTACGTCCAATTGATAAAAAAATTGTAAACGTGTGGACTGACGCCCACGTTGCTGCCTTGCATATTTGAGCCATAGAGATCTGATGATGTGCTGCCCAGGAGGTGCCCATGGCCCTGGTAGAATGGGCCTTTACCGACAAAGGAGGAGGCAACCTCTTCAAACCGCAGGCCTAAATGATTAATTGTTTAATCCATCTTGCGATGGTGGATCTAGCAGCTGCCTGACCCATCTTGGGCCCCTCTGGTAAAACGAACACCCCATCTGTTTTCCGAACCTTCTCTGTAGCTTTAAGATAGGCCTTTATGGCCCTGAAAATATCCAACGTATGCAGCAACCCCTCCCTTCTAGAGGTGGGTTTTGGAAAGAAGGATGGAAGTACCACATCCTGGTTCAGGTGGAAACTGGATATAACCTTTGGTAGAAAGGAAGGATGAGGACGGAAAACCGCCCTATCCTTATGAAAAATGAGATATGGTTCCTTACAAGATAAGGCTGCCAATTCCGATACTCTCCTGGCCGAAACTATAGCGATCAGAAATACCGACTTTCTAGTCAGTAAAACCAAAGGTACCTCAGCCAACAGCTCAAAGGGTTGTTTCTGTAGAGTTGACAGAACAAGATTTAAGTCCCATGGACAAAGTGGTGATTTGACCGGAGGATTAACACGTAAGACTCCCTGTATGAAGGTCTTAACCAGCGAGTGGGCGGCCAGCGGCCTCTGAAACCACACTGATAAGGCTGAAATCTGTCCCTAGATCGTGCTTAATGCCAGGCCTTTATCCACTCCTAGCTGGAGAAAACGTAATACTCTATCAATGGTATACTTGCGGGAAAACCATCTCTTAGACTCACACCAGCCTACGTAGGCCCTCCAAACCCTGTAACAAATTACCCTGGAGGCCGGCTTTCTAGCCTTAATGAGGGTAGGGATTACCTGCCTAGACAGACCTCTACCCCTGAGAATCAGGGATTCAGCCGCCAGGCCGTCAAATTTAGATGCCGTAATGCAGGGTGGAGGATCGGGCCTTGTGAGAGTAGGTCTGGCCATAGAGGAAGAGTCCAAGGGCCTCCTGCTGCCAATTTCAGGACTAGTGAGTACCATGCCCTCCGGTACCAAGCTGGGGCTACCAGGATAACCGGCCTGTGCTATGATCCTGCGCAACAGGCGGGGTAGTAACTGCAGCGGGGGAAATGCATATAGAAGTTTATGATTGATGCCAAGGGCAAACCAACGCATCGGTTCCGCAGGCAATAGGGTCCCTCGTTCGAGACATGAACCTGTCTAGCTTCTTGTTGAATCCTGATGCCATGACGTCTACGTCTGGCACTCCCCATTTCTGGCAGATTGTCTGAAAGACCTGTGGATGCAGAGACCACTCCCCCGGCGACAGGGTTTGGCGACTTAGGAAGTACGCCTGCAGGTTGTCCACCCCGGGAATGAATATCGCCAATATGCAGGGTACATAAACCTCTGCCCACCGAAAAACCAAGCTCATCTCTCTCTGAGTGGCTTGACTCTTGGTTCCCCCTTGGTGGTTCACATATATGCCACCGCTGTGGCATTGTCTGAATGAATTCTCACCGAGGACCCCTGTAATCTGGATGTCTATGCCAGGAGGGCTAGCCGAGCCGCTCTGATCTCCCAGACATTGATGGGCAGCTGCCTCTCCGCCTCTGCCCAAGATCCTTGGCGAGTGAACCCGTTCAAGACCGCTCTCCAGCCTTCCAGACCACTGGGCAGAAAGACTGCCCTTCAGAAGGTTCTGAGGGTTTAACCACCAGCATAGACTCTGCCGGACCTTTAATGACGGCGTCAAAGGAAACTCCAAGGCCTTTGCTCCCTTGCTCCAAGCTGCTAGAATTGCTATCTGTAGGACGCGAGTGTGGAAGCGTGCGGTATCGCCTCGAACATGGCCATTAGTTTGCCTAGTAATCGCATACATAGGCGAATAGTTGGTTCTCTTTTGCTTAGAACCAACTGAATCCATTTTTTGATAGCCTCGACCTTTACCAGGGGCAGGAACACCTTTTGCTGTTCTGTGTCTAATCTCATGCCGAGATATTCCAACTGCTTTGTAGGTTGAAATGCTGATTTTTCCCCGGTTTTGGACCCAGCCGAACCTCTCGAGGTACTGAACCATGAGGGCTACTGCGCATTCCAGCCAAGGAAGCGAGTGATCTATGATTAAGAGGTCGTCCAGGTATGCTAGGACCGAGACCTCTTGGATCCTTAGATTGACTAGAATTGGGGCTAGGACCTTCGTGAATACCCGGGGGCCGTAGCCAGCCCGAAGGAGAGCGCCACGAATTGGAAGTGACGCTGTATCACTGCGAAGCATAAAAAATCTTTGATGTGGCTGAAAGATTGGTACATGAAGGTAACCATCCTTTATGTCTATAGAAGCCAGAAAGTCGTCCTTCTGGAGTGTGGCGGCTGCTGACCGAACGGATTCCATCCGGAAAGAGCGAACCCTTAGGTAAGCATTTAAACCTTTTAGGTCCAAAATTGGTCTGACATCGCCGATGGGCTTTGGTATGACAAACAGATTGGAATAGAAACCTAGCCCCTGTTCTTGGGCTGGTACCTCTACCATTATGCCCTGGTAAAGCAGATGATCCAATGCCGCCCGCATTGAGGCCTTCCTTGTGGAGGAAACTTTAGAAATTCTAATCTGTAGCCTGTGGCCACAGATGATCGGACCCCCTCTGTCTGGGATCGATACCATGGCCTCTTGCCCCCAGAGGCCTGTCCTTGCGATCCATTGTTAAAAGTTTGATCGCTCAGGAGGCCCGATACTGCCTGGAATTTGAGGGCCCCGGAACAGGGGGGAGCTGCCTTTTAAACGCAGGACCCCGGAACTTCTTTTGACTGGTAAAAGGGTACTTTTGCCACTTGAAACAGTCTGAATGTATTTATCCAGATCTTTCCATGGAAGGGAAAACCTGCCAGTAGTCTTTTGCATGGGGCTCGGCCGCCCAGTTCTTCAACCATAAGAGCCTTCTCATATGCACTAAAAATAGTGACAAACGAGATGCCTGCTGGATGGAGTCTTTTACAGCCTCTACTGCAAAGCACAGAGCTCTGGGAATATCCAATAACTCCTCTGCCTATTGGGCAGGGATGTCTTTAAGCATCTGTTTTGTCTGGTCCTTAAACGCCTGACAAACTCCAATTGCAGCCACTGCTGGCTGTACCACTGCTCCTGCCATAGCAAAGGATGCTTGAAAAAGTGTCTCTAAACGTTTATCGACCGGGACCTTAAACATTTGTATGTTTTCCCCCGGGCCAGTTAATGATTTATTCACACATGAGATGGCTGCGTCCACAGTTGGGAGCGCCCATTTCTTAGAAAAATTTCTCTTCCATAGGGTAAATAACAGAAAACCTTCTAGGCGGTCTCCCATCCAGGCACTAACCAGGCCCGACCCTGCTTAGCCTCCGAGATCAGACGAGATTGGGCGCTTTCAGGGTGATGTGGCCGTAGGCTTTAGGCGGCAGAAAAAATTCTGTCCGGTCGTCCCAATCCTGGAAAAACCAATTCCTCTAACAGAGGATGGACCGGAAAAGCTGCATTGCTTAAAGGCGCTTTAAAAGAACCCAAAGAGGATACCGCAGGAACCTGAGGCTCTGGAAATGGCAAATTAAATGCCGAGCGGACCATGTCTGTCAAAGACTGGACCCACAGACTCTCCGTTTGGGAGGCTGAAAACGATTCCTCAGTGGTAGATCCTTCCTCTAGGTTCTGGTCCAACCGATCCTCCTGAAATTCTAATTCCTCCGGAGAGAGAATCTCAGCATCCGAGGATACACCTTTTGGCGATGGGGATCTAGTCCGCTTCTTGCCAGAAATAGAGCCAGCGATCATAGCTGTTAACTTTTTTCTCTAGCCCCCCTAGGGTGACGGCTAGCATCTCCTCTGTGATAACACAGGGTTGGGCCGATCTGGGCCAGCCTCAGCACCAGACCCCCTTAATGGCTTATCCAAGGTGACCCCTATAGGAATAACCTGTGGGGAAAGTATTGGCATATCATCAAAACCAGAGGAGGAACCCCTTTGTCTTTGCCCTTTTTTTTTTTTTCTTTTGTGTTTTGATCCTGAACCTTTGGAAGCCATAATACAAAACCGAGGGACTCCGCCTACAACAACAGACTGTTATAGCCAGGAGTACAAAAAAAAATAAGGTTTAGGGGACAATAGGATCACTAATGCCCAAAAACGGTGGGGCTCAGTATGTTTTCCTTTATAATATTATTGTTTTTCACAACATACAGCCCCACCCCCAACATGTTTGCAGCATTCAACCTGTTGCCAAGGGGATTTTTGGCTTAACAAAAAAGCATTGGAGCTGAGTCCAGCATGTACTACCCCTTTCTCGCCACTGGGAGTCACTGTGCTGCCAGCTCTGCGTCCTCTCTCTTCCAGCTCAGCTCTGAACTGAGCTAAGATCGCGCCTGCTGTGTATAACAGCAATTGAAGGCACGCCCACTCTACACTGCAGTCACGCTCCCCGCCCCCCCCCTTCCCGAACGGCACGAAAAAATTTCTATATGCATGCGTGCGCGACTGTCGGGGGAGGAGAGCCCAGGAGGAGACGCACTCTGGAGCCCAGGAATGCAGGCTGGAGGACGCATCAGGCGGCAGATTTGAATCCCGGCTAGGTAAGGCTTAAAACAGGCCCCTAAGAAGTCCCTTTAGCCTAGAGACAGATCTCTTCTTTCTTTTTTTTTTTTTTAAAAAAGACCTTCAACCAGCGAGCAGCAGGTAGCTAGCAAACATACATAGATAGGTAGGGGGATCAAGTGATGGGGGGGGGAACATTTCAGGCCATCCTGTCCATCAGACATAGTGACCATGGTGCCAATGCAGAGCATACTCAGGCTACCCCCCTTAAGATCTCCCCTGGAGAGCCTGCTGTCGAACCAAGTCCCACAGGCTCCCCTCTTACCTGCTCCATGCCGCAGGACGTTTGCATAGCAAAACGGTCCAATCTTCTCCCATCTCCGTGGGTAGCGTAGTAGACCTTCAGGCACTGGGGTCCTGGAAGGAACCGACTGTCCTGGACCTATACAGCACCCTGGCAAACAGGATCTTTTGGTTTAGAAAAAACTCCAAGTCCTGGGCCCAGGGTCCAGCCCTCTAGAGAGGAGCATTATAGGCAAAACCCCACGGTTTGGGGCCCGGGTACTGTCCACTTTGGCACTGAGGCTCCTTGGACAGATCCGGTTAGCCCGCCTTAATCCCAAGGATGTGGAGGCAAAGCTATTCCGTGACCAACACCTAAGACACTGGCGAAAAAACTGAGGTACTTCCTCTATGGGAGGGGGTTATATAGGGAGGGGACTTCCTGTTTGAGATTGCCAGTGTCCATCACCTGAAGGTACTCCATATAACCCGTATAGTAATGAATATGCTGCTCTGTGTCCCGTGATGTACGAGAAAGAAATCAACTGTCGTTGCTGTAGGTTCAGGTGTGACAGGAGCAAGACCCTGATCAACTGATTGGGTTGTAACCTGTGTGGAGACAGTGGGAGGTTGCAGCCTTTCAAATAAAGATTTGAAGGAAGCAAATGTGGAGGAAAGCTCCTTAACAGAGGCTGCTAAGCTACCTTCCTGCTCTTCGTCCCTTTCCCTGACCAAGGAGTGAATGCATTCCCTACACAACACTTTGGACCAAGACTCAGGCAGAGTGTCCCTACAGGAGGCACATTTCTTTTTTGAACCGTGAGTCTTCCCTGTTTTTTCCAGGCTTTTCTGAAAGACACATTAAATTTTCTAACAAAAAAAAAAAAAAATACATATGGGTTACAACCCTGGGGAAAACCTACAAACAGACCCTCCTGCTAGGTTCCCCTCTCCCCCCCACCCCCCCCCAAGCACCAAGGAGGAATAGTGGGGGGAAAAAAGACAAGGCCTAAGGTTTAGGGACCCCTCCCCAGGGAACCCTTACCTTAGGCTGTTGGTCGAGCCCTGTTCCGGAGAAGTCGCCGACATCCTGAGGTGGTTGCGCTGTGTCTAACTTGCCCCAGCAAGCATCAGACTCCTCCAGCAAACACGCTGGGCCTCTATCAACGCCGCGACCCGGAAGTCGCGGGTCAAAGGGGAGGATTCCGACGCGCCGTCGAATGACGTCACCCGCCACTCGGCCCGCGAAATTGAAAAAAAATATGCGGCCTGTAGCGAACAGGGCGTCCTGGAGGCCTCCCCCGCCATGGTCCCGTGGACATGATAGAGGACCCCCCTCAAGCCAACAGCCGCGCTCGACCTGGATTGGGGTGCGTCTGGCGGTGAGTACCTGCCTAAAAAAGTAATTTCCTTGAGGCCCCTGCTCCCCTAGAAAAAAGGGATTTTTAAATACAGCTTACCTGTAAAATCCTTTTCTTGGAGTACATCACGGGACACAGAGCGGCATATTCATTACTATGTGGGTTATATGGAGTACCTTCAGGTGTGGACACTGGCAATCTCAAACAGGAAGTCCCCTCCCTATATAACCCCCTCCCCTAGAGGGAGTCCCTCAGTTTTGTAGCAAGCAGTATGCCTCCCAAAATGGTCACCCAAAAGAGGGGTGGGAGCTCTGTGTCCCGTGATGTACTCCAAGAAAAGGATTTTACAGGTAAGCTGTATTTAAAAATCCCTTTTTCTTTCTCGTACATCACGGGACACAGAGCGGCATATTCATTACTATGTGGGATGTCCGAAAGCAATGCTTTAATGAGGGGAGGGAGACATCTTCCAAAGAAGGATTCAATTTAGAGATAAACTCAAATCATAATAATAATTCCAACTTAGTCAAGAAAAAAACTTTTTTTTTTTTTTTTTATAACCAAGGGTGTTTCTGATCCCGAGGATTTCAAACTGCAGCCTGTAGTACTGCCTGACCAAAGGCAGCATCCGCATTTCTTCTCACGTCTAGTTGATAAAACCTTGTAAACGTGTGGACTGATGACCACGTTGCCGCCTTGCATATCTGAGCCATAGAGATCTGATGGTGTGCTGCCCAAGAGGCGCCCATGGCCCTGGTAGAATGGGCCTTTACCGACAACGGAGGAGGCAACCTCTTCAACCCGTAGGCTTGAATGATTAATTGTCTAATCCATCTCGAGATGGTGGATTTTGCAGCTGCCTGCCCCTTCTTGGGGCCATCTGGTAGAACGAATAACACATCTGTTTTCCGGATCTTTTCTGTAGCTTTAAGATAGGCCTTCATGGCCCGGACAATATCCAAGGTATGCAGCAACCCCTCCTTTCTAGATGTAGGTTTTGGAAAGAAGGATGGAAGTACCAAATCCTGGTTTAAGTGAAATTTGGATATAACCTTTGGTAGAAAGGAAGGATGGGGCCGGAGAACTGCCCTGTCCTTATGCAGAACGAGATATGGTTCCTTACACGATAAGGCTGCTAATTCTGACACTCTCCTGGCCGAAACTATGGCGACCAAGAAAACCAACTTTCTTGTCAGTAAGAGTAAAGGAATCTCAGCCAACGGCTCAAAAGGCTGTTTCTGTAGAGTGGACAGGACAAGATTTAAGTCCCAAGGACAAATTGGTGACTTGACAGGAGGATTAATACGCAAGACCCCCTGTAAGAAGGTCTTTACCAGCGAGTGGGTGGCCAGCGGCCTCTGAAACCACACTGACAGAGCTGAGATCTGTCCCTTGATTGTGCTTAGTGCCAGGCCTTTATCCACTCCTAGCTGGAGAAAACTTAACACCCTATCAATAGTATATTTGCGGCAATTCCATCTTTTGGATTCACACCAGCCTATGTAGTTCCTCCACACCCTGTAATAAATCACCCTGGAGACCGGCTTTCTAGCCCTAATCAGGGTAGGGATTACCTGCCTAGACAGACCCCTACCCCTGAGAATCAGGGATTCAGCCTCCAGGCCGTCAAATTTAGACGCTGTAATGTAGGGTGGAGGATCGGGCCTTGTGAGAGTAGGTCTGGTTGTAGAGGAAGAGTCCAAGGGTCTCCCACTGCCATCTTCAGGACTAGTGAGTACCAAGTCCTCCGGGGCCAAGCCGGAGCTACTAGAATGACTGGCTTGTTCTCCACTCTGATCTTGCGCAACAGGCGCGGGAGTAACTGTAGTGGAGGGAATGCATATAGAAGTTTGAATTGATGCCAAGGGCAAACCAACGCATCGGTTCCGCAGGCCATAGGATCCCTCGCTCGCGACACGAACCTGTCTAGTTTCTTGTTGAACCTGGATGCCATTATATCTACGTCCGGCATTCCCCACCTCTGGCAGATTGTCTGAAAGACCTGGGGATGCAGAGACCACTCCCCTGGCAACAGACTCTGGCGACTTAAGAAGTCTGCCTGCAGGTTGTCCACTCCGGGAATGAATATCGCTGAAATGCAGGGTACATGAACCTCTGCCCATTGAAAAATCAAGTTCACCTCCCTCTGAGCGGCCTGGCTCCTGGTTCCCCCTTGGTGGTTTATGTATGCCACCGCCGTGGCATTGTCTGACTGGATTCTCACCGGGAACCCCTTTAATCTGGAGGTCCATGCCAGAAGGGCTAGGCGAGCAGCTCTGATTTCCAAGATATTGATGGGGAGCTGCCTCTCTGCTTTCACCCAAGTTCCCTGGCGGGAGAACCCCTCGAAGACCGCCCCCCAGCCTGCCAGGCTGGCGTCTGTGGTAACTACCTTCCAGACAACAGGGCTGAAGGATCTTCCCTTTAGAAGATTCTGAGGGTTCAACCACCAGGCCAGGCTTTGTCGGACCCTTGATGATAGCGTCAAAGGGGACTCTAAGGCATGTGCCCTCTTGCCCCAGGCTGCTAGAATGGCTGCCTGTAGGACGCGAGTGTGGATCTGAGCGTATGGTACTGCCTCGAATGTGGCCACTAGCTTGCCTAGTAATCGCATACACAGGCGAATAGTTGGTTTTTTCTTGTTTAGAACCAACTGAACCAACCCCTTGATAGCCTCGATCTTTACAAGGGGCAGGAACACTTTTTGATGTTCTGTGTCTAACCTCATGCCGAGGTATTCCAACTGCTTTGTAGGCTGGAACGCTGACTTTCCCCGGTTTAGGACCCAGCCGAATTCTTCGAGGTACCGAACCGTGAGGTTTACTGCCTTTTGCAGACCCGGCCGTGAGTGATCTATGATTAAAAGGTCGTCCAAGTATGCTAGGACTGTGACTCCTTGGATCCTTAAATTGGCCAGAACTGGGGCTAGGATCTTCGTGAATACCCGGGGGGCCGTGGCCAGCCCGAAGGGGAGCGCCCTGAATTGGAAGTGTCGCTGCCCCACCGCGAAGCGTAAAAACCTTTGATGCGACTGAAAGATTGGTACATGAAGGTAAGCATCCTTTATGTCTATGGAGGCCAGAAAATCGTCCTTCTGAAGCGCGGCGGCTGCTGACCGGATGGATTCCATCCGGAAAGAACGCACCCTTAGGTAACCGTTTAACCTCCTTAGGTCCAAGATTGGCCTGACATCGCCGTTGGGCTTTGGTATGACAAAGAGATTGGAATAGAAACCTAGGCCTTGCTCTTGGGCTGGCACTTCTATAATTACGTCCTGGCCAAGCAGGTGATCCAAAGCTGCCAGCATTGAGGCCTTCCTTGCTGGATCCCTTGGTAGCCTTGATTCTTGAAAATGAGGCGGAGGATACCTTAGAAACTCCAGTCTGTAACCTGTGGTTACAGATGCCCGGACCCATTTGTCGGGGATCTTGGCTTCCCAAACTTCTGAGAAGAAACGAAGCCTTCCCCCCACCCGTGAGAGTGGGGGCGCCCCTTCATAAGGCAGACTTAGGGGCTGTCTTTGACGGCTTGCGATACCACGGCCTCTTACCCCCAGGGGTCTGTCCCTGCGATCTACTGTTAACGTTGGATCGTGCAGGCGGCCGTCGATACTGCCTGGAATTAGAGGGCCCCGAGACAGGAAAAAGCTGCCTTTTAAATGTAGGAGCCCGGAATGTCTTTTTGACCGGTAAAAGGGTACTCTTGCCATTTGAAATAGTCTGAATATATTTATCCAGATCCTCTCCGAAGAGTCGTCCTCCATGGAAGGGAAACCCTGCCAGAAGCTTTTTGCAAGTTCTTCAACCATAAGAGCCTTCTCATGTGCACCAAACATAGTGATAAACGAGAGGCCTGCTGGATGGAATCTTTTATAGCATCTACCGCGAAACACAGAGCTCTGGGAATGTCAGAAAACTCTTCTGCTTGTTGGGTAGGCATGTCCTTTAACATTTCCTTTGTCTGGTCTTTTAATGCCTGACAAACTCCAATTGCAGCCACCGCTGGCTGCACCACTGCTCCTGCCGTAGCAAAGGATGCTTTTAAAAGTGTCTCTAATCTTTTATCAACCGGATCTTTAAACATATGTATGTTTTCCACCGGGCAAGTTAGTGATTTATTCACACATGAGATGGCTGCATCCACTACTGGGAGCCTCCACCTCTTGGAGAATTTTTCCTCCATGGGGTAAATGACCGCAAATCTTTTCGGTGGCAGAAAAATCCTGTCCGGCCGTACCCAATCCCGAAAGATCAATTCCTCCAAGAGAGGATGGACCGGAAAAACTGCGTTGCTTAACGGAGCTTTCAAAGAGCCCAGAGAGGATACCGGAGGAACCTGAGGCTCTGGCAATGGCAAACTAAATGCCGAGCGGACCATGTCCGTCAAAGACTGTACCCACAGTCTCTCTGTCTGGGAGTCTGAAAATGGTTCCTCAGAGGTAGACCCCTCAATCCCTGAACCCTCTTGGTTCAGGTCTAGTTGATCCTCCTGTGATTCCAATTCCTCCGGAGAGAGAATCTCAGCATCTGAGGATACACCTCTTGGTGATGGGGATCTAACCCGTTTCTTACCAGGAATAGCTCTAGCGATCAATGCTGCTATTCTCTCTTCTAGCCCCCCTAGGGATACGGCTAGCATCTCCTCTGTGATAAACACAGGGCTGGGCTGATCTGGGCCAGCCTCCGCACCAGATCCCCCTAATGGCTCATCCAAGGCGCTTCTTATGTTAATAAGTTGCGGGGAAAGTATCGGCATATCAGAATCAGAAAGGGAACCCTTTTGTTTTTTGGTCTTTTTTGTACCCTTTGACCCCGAACCTTTGGAAGCCATAATACAAAATCGAGGGACTCCGCCCACACAACAGACTGTAGTGGCCAGGAGTACAAAAATCAGAGGTTTAGGGGACAATAGATCACCAATGCCCAAAAACTGATGGGATCCCGTATGTTTTTTTTTTTTAAATAATTATATATTTTCTTTTGACAACATACAGTGACCCCAAACTAAGTTTGCCAGCCTCCAACCTGCTGCAAAAAAGGGGGATTTCTTGGCTTAACAAAAAGGCATTGGAACAAAGTCCACATGTACTACCCCTCTTCCGCCACCGGGAGTCACTGTTCTGCCGCTCTGCGTCCTCTCCTCTGAAAATCAGCCTCAGACTGAGCACTGACAATGCCTGCTGTCTATAACAGCACAAAGGCGCGCCCCTGTATGACGCCGCAGGCACGCCCCCCCCCCGCCCTCCTGTCTGGACGGCGCGAAAAACGTCAATAAGACGTGCGCGCGCACGCGCGTATGCCGGAAACAGGAGGAACATGGAGGAGCCGCGCTGCTGGAGATCCAGGAACGCAGAAACAGGCGGCAGATTCAAACCCCCGGCCAGGTAGGACTCTCAAAAGGCCCCTAGGGATCCTTACTAGCCCTAGGAAGAAACAGCAGGTTTAGCTAGCAACACATATTTAGACAGGGGGACCTAGTGATGGGGGAGAAAAGGGTGTCATCCTGTCTCTCTTAGACATAGTGAACAAGGTTGCCCATGCAGAGCATACTTAGGCTATCCCCCTTTTTAGGTTACCCCGGAGAGCCTGCTGTCGAACCAAGTCCCGCAGGCTCCCCCTTACCTGCTCCATGCTGCAGGATGTTTGTCCAGCAAACTGATCCAATCTTCTCCCATCTCCGTGGGTAGCGTAGTAGACCTTCAGGCCCTGGGGTCCTATGAAGGTACCCACTGTCCTGGACCTATATAGCACCCTGGCAAACAGGAACTTATGGTTTTTACAAACTCCAAGTCCTGGGCCCAGGGTCCAGCCCTCCAAAGAGGAGCATTATAGGCAAAACCCCACGGCTTGGGGCCCGGGTACTGTCCACTTTGGCACTGAGGCTCCTTGGACAGATCCGGTTAGCCCGCCCTTAATCCCAAGGATGTGGAGCAAAGCTATTCCGTGACCAACACCTAAGACACTGGCGAAAAAACTGAGGGACTCCCTCTAGGGGAGGGGGTTATATAGGGAGGGGACTTCCTGTTTGAGATTGCCAGTGTCCACACCTGAAGGTACTCCATATAACCCACATAGTAATGAATATGCCGCTCTGTGTCCCGTGATGTACGAGAAAGAAATAAGAAAAGAGTCACAGTCCCCTGACTGCACCGGCCTGCTTTCCTCTGCAGTGTCTCCCCACCGGAGGAAACACTAAGAACTGAGGTCTGGCAGGGGGAGGAGAGTTCTTAAAGGCTGTGCAGTGTTTCCTGAGGAAGAGGAGGAGCCTATCTCTCTATTGTGGCTGTCCTGAAAGACGAGAAGGGAAAAAAGGGAGGACTCAGTGGAATGTGGTTATAGGGAAGGCGCACACCTATAACCCATGGTGTATGAAGTTTCTGTCTATGCCCTTACAGTACGATTAGGATTTTGATCAATGGTTTTAAGATTCTACTATAAACCACTTTGGGAGTATGCATACAATAGAAAACTCCTCTGAAAGCTGCATGAATTATGGGGCATATGTACTGCACACACGCAAACACCAGCTTTTGATCAAAACTACCAAGGAGAGCTTGTTTAACCACTTAAGACCCGGACCAATATGCAGGTAAAGGGCCAGGCCCCTTTTTACGATTCGGCAATGCGTCGCTTCGACAATTGCGGACGTGCGACATGGCTGCCAAACAAAATTGGCGTCTTTTTTTCTCACAAATAGAGCTTTCTTTTGGTGGTATTTTATCACCTCTGCGGATATTTTTTGCGCTAAACAAAAATAGAGACAATTTTGAAAAAAATTCAATATTTTTTACTTTTTGCTAAAATAAATATCCCCCAACAATATATTTAAAAAAAATGTTCTCCTCAGTTTAGGTCGATACCTATTTTTGGTATAAAAAAAACCCTGCAATAAGCGTTTATCGATTGGTTTGCACAAAAGTTAGAGCGTTTACAAAATAGGGGATAGTTTTATTGCATTTTTATGATTTTTCTTTTTTACTACTAATGGCGGCGACCAGCGATTTTTTTCGTGACTGCGACATTATGGCAGACACATCGGACAATGTTGACACATTTTTGGGACCATTGTCATTTTCACAGCAAAAAGTGCTGTCACTGAGCTTCGGACCGGGTCACACGACCGAGCACTTAAAGAAGACGTGCAGGTACACGATTGTGCCCAGCCGTGCCATTCTAATGACATATCTGCGTTAGGCGGTCCTTAAGTGGTTAAGGAACGTGACTTCACTGCTGTAGCATGGTGACAAAATCACAGACCACATCAACAAAATGTACTTTATATGCCAGTTTATAAAAAGTTACCTTGTGAACTCGCAACACACAAGTTCCGGTCACCCCCCCCCCCCCCCCCCATACATATCTATTCACATTTAAAGAATGCAGCACACATTAGAATTTTGTAATTTATTACCTAATAAAATTAACTTTGTACACATGCAGACTAAAACCAGTATGAAAGATTTCACAATTCTTTAAATAATCCTTAAATATAACAGTGTCTGCAACCAGTTCATATAAAAATACAACATTTTACAGCAATTCAGAAACAGAAGCTGTTTTAATACACAAATCTAGATCAATGTCATCAGACCATGATTCCATAAGAAATATACTGTCATGGTATAATGTGCAAAAAGTATAGAATAAAAGAAAACCAAAACAGCCTGTCAAATGTCTTTTTAATGTAATTTATTAGAAAATCACAATGACAAGAGTCCATATCCAGCAAATTATTTCTATTTGCTTCATAGGTGATGGGAGAGCTCAGCGTCTGTGTCTACTGTGTCCAGAATGACTACTGCTGTGATGTTTGCCTTTATGTGACCTTTCAAAAGAGCGTGATCGTTCCCGTCTATCCCTGTGATGATGGCTGCGGTCATGTCTGTGCTTCTTGGCAGGATCCCCGTGTTCTCTGGATTTGCTTGGAGTAGGGGAATGTGACTTTTTCCGTTTATGTCCATGTCTGTTTGAACCTCTTAAGTCATCCCCTCGATGCTTGGATTTGAGGTGTGGCGACCCGTGATTGTGATGTCTGCGTGGGCTATCACTGTGGCTTCGAGAACGGCTTCTTGACCTTGAACTGTAGGTTCCGGATCGGCTCCGTCGGTTGTTGTAGCTTGAAGAAAAGAAAAAAAAAAACTGTTTAGTGATGTTTGATTTATCAACACTATATCCTACATCAGGCATGTCAACCTCATGTTTTTAGGTGGCATACAACCCCATCACTCCTTTCCTTTGTGAGCCTCAGCCAGTTAGGAATTTGAACTGTTTACATAAAACCTAAGAATTCAGCTGAAAAAATTATCTACCCTGTTAGGATTAATTATGGTAAAATTAGTTGATTTCTAGAATGTGAATCACAAAAAACATAAAAGAAAGAAAATGCTGTACAATTGTAAAAACTTTGTGCCAATGTTTACATGTGTTCAGTGTACACGGACCGTGCTGGCTGACATGTACATAATGTGTAGGCAGCACAGAAAGGCTCAAGGCAGAGTGCAATCAAGCAGGCTCTGCCCACTCAGACACAATGTTTACAACTCCCTAATGAATGAATCATTCACGTGGCAGTGGCAGACATACAAGTTGTCCGTAGGAGCTCAAAACAGTACAGAACATAGAATGTTGTATTAAAAAAAAAAAAAAAAAAAACTTTTGCTAGCCACCAAAAACATGTCTATGCTCATTCAAGCAAGGCCCCTTTGTACATGGGTGACCAGGCACCTGGTAGTGGACATTTGGCTTACTGAGTTTGCAGGCAGAACTGCATATACATGTTTTCATTTGGTGATCTGGCCAGCAACTCTGGATGAAGGAGAACTAGAGCATCTCTGGACAGCAGCACTGTCAGTCTGGGTGGAGGGTAGGATTAGATGTACTAGCAGATGTAGATACACCAACAAATTGAGGCCAAACCAGGATGTTGTGAAAATAGATGGCCGGCAGACAGGTGGAACCAACATGAAAGATTTTAATGTAAGTTTATATTTGACTGTAAAAAATAGATTGATCTTTCTCACTTGCATTGGTTTTACAATGTGAATGTTATGAATAGAGGTCGACCGATATGGGTTTTTCTCTTATATTTTTCTCTTATATTTAGAAATCTGGGCGGCCGATGGATGATGCCGATTTTTGCGGTCGATATTTTAGGCCGACTTTTATTTGTGGCACTGGAAGGAAGATGGCACTAGCAGAAGGCACTTATTGGCACTGGCAGGTTGCACTGGATGGCACTGGCAGGTGACACTAGCAAGTGGCACTGGCAGGTGGCAATAGGTAGCACTGGTTGGCAATAGGTAGCACTGTTTGGCATTGGCAGGTGGCACTGATGGCTTTAAGTTGGCACTGGTAGGTGGCACTGGCAGGTGGCACTGGATGGAAGGTGGCACTAACTGGCACTGGATGGTGGCACTGGCAGGTGGCACTGGTATTGCCACTGGCAGATGGCACTTGTGCAAAAAAAAAAGTGTCACCCCCCTCAGTACAGACCCCTCTCCCTCCAGTATAGACACCCCCCCCGCCCCACGTAGTACAGACACCAGAAAGCGGTGAGTGTCCCATGAGCGCGGGCCCCTCCCCCTTTGTGGGCGTAAACAGAGGGACGCCGCGCTGGGTGTACCAAGATGGCCACGGCTCCGGAGCTAGGCCGAAGCCGCGGTCTTTCCTGATGCTGTGACCGCAACGGCAATCCACGGAAAGGCCGCAGCTTTGGCCTAGCTCCAGAGCCGTGGCACCGCTAGCGGGAATTGTAAAATATTGGCCCGATTTGGATAAAAATAAAAAATAAATCGCCTGATGCCGATTTATCCAAAACGGCCAAATATTACCCGATATATCGGTTGACCTCTAGTTATGAAGTGATTTTTATTCATTTTTGATCCTTATGCCGTTGGTGTCTATAAATAGATAGGAAGGTATATTTGTATTTACCTGTTTTAATTTTTTATACATTTCTTCATTTGCCCGACATCTTCCTGGGCTTTTAACTTTTGTAGAAATGCTATGGGTTTGTTTTTCAAAGTGATTTCTCAACAAAATAAAGCATGGAGAGACATGGCTCTGGGAGTTCACTATATTAAAAATGTATTAAATAGTGTTTTACGGTGCTCAGATACGGTAGTTCTGCTTTAACTTACTGTCTTCGTGGAGATCGAGATCTTGATTTTGTCCGCGATCTTGATCTACTGCCGCTTCGACTTCTTTTCATTTCTTTTCGCAACCTATCGGGTATAGAAATTATAAATGAAAATTACTTTGCAAATTACAACTATGGCATAATAATACAATACAAAAAATGTCTCCCATTTGTCAAAGATGAGGTTAAATAAAAACAAAGAACGAATTGTAAAGAGAAATAAAGTGTATTGTCTTTCAAGTTACCCAAACTAGATTAGTATTTTTAAGAGGAACTTCACTAGCTCCCGCAAGATTCTTTTCCCCCTTACAAGTGTTATGTTCAATTCATACAGTAAAGCGCCCCACCAGCAAATCTAGCTCTTGCCTGCTATGATCCGCACACCTCGTCTTACTACCATAGTTGCTACATTATTACGTTCCAACTGCTTCTTCCTGGGTCAGGCAGCTGGCACTCTGATGTATCCTCTGGTCTGCCAGTTGCAGTAAATGGAACATGAAGCATCCTGGAATATTTGACATGCATATCCCAGGTGGCTTCAGAGCAGAAGAGATATTCTCGCTTAAGTGAGAAAAGGGGCGCGATCAGACCAACAAAATCAAAAAAGGTATATAAAATCTATAACATTTTATATAATATTTGAAGACGGTGGGGTGCAATAAAGGTGGAGGTCCACTTCCAAAGAAGCAATTCTCAACAGCTGGAATCTAAAAAATTATCCAAAAACATTACATACCCATTATAAGGGCTCTTTAATGACTGCTTTTCATCAGGTTCACGTTTAACTTTTGCAGATGGAGATTTTTCCTCTACCTTCACTTCTCTTGGACTTGCTGCAGAAAAATTACAAATCGTATAGAGTTAATGCAAAAATTCACTTTTTTTTTTAACCACCTTGTGTGCTGTACATGGAAAGTGGGTACAACATGAGCTGTTGTAATTCCTCTAAATGAAACCAATTTGGAAATTGTAAAAATAGAGGACTAGCCTGAAAACAAAACATATTTGTGCATTTACTGCCTGGAACTAAAAGACATTTGGAGAAGAAGTTTAAAGTAGACCTTCAGTCATTCCCCCCCCCCCCCCCCCCCATCTATTAAATATTCTGCCTTAATTTTAACTTTGGTTAAAAAAAAAAGAAAAAGGAAAACCAATCCTGCCAGTAAATACCTTACACAGCCCACTTCCTGTTTCTTGTCAATAGCCTAGCTTATGACATCATATGCATAGCTCTGAATTTTGTCAGGAAGGGAACCCGGGGGATAAGTCATAAGAGGGTCAATGAGAGTTGCAGGTGTGCCTCTGAGAAAGAGGAAGAAAGAAAGAAAGAATAGGGTGAAAGAAAGAATAGGGTGAGAAAAAGAAAGGAAAGAAAAGGGTGAGAGAAGAAAAAGAAAAGAATGAGAGAAGAAAGGAAGAAAAAGGTGAGAGAAGAATAAGAAAAAGAGGAGATGAAAGAAAGGGAGAGAAGAAAGAAAGAAAAGGGAGAGAAGAAGACAGAAAGGGAGAGAAGAAGACAGAAAGGGAGAGAAGAAGACAGAAAGGGAGAGAAGAAGACAGAAAGGGAGAGAAGAAGACAGAAAGGGAGAGAAGAAGACAGAAAGGGAGAGAAGAAGACAGAAAGGGAGAGAAGAAGACAGAAAGGGAGAGAAGAAGACAGAAAGGGAGAGAAGAAGACAGAAAGGGAGAGAAGAAGACAGAAAGGGAGAGAAGAAGACAGAAAGGGAGAGAAGAAGACAGAAAGGGAGAGAAGAAGACAGAAAGGGAGAGAAGAAGACAGAAAGGGAGAGAAGAAGACAGAAAGGGAGAGAAGAAGACAGAAAGGGAGAGAAGAAGACAGAAAGGGAGAGAAGAAGACAGAAAGGGAGAGAAGAAGACAGAAAGGGAGAGAAGAAAGGACAGACGAACATAAGAAAGGACAGACGAACATAAGAAAGGAAGACTGCATTTTCCTGCACTGGAACGCATTTCAAAAAAACACACTAGACTCCAATACAGTGAGAAAAAAAAAAATCTGGAACACACCACAAACATGCATGCAGACGGAATGTATCTGAAGGACGTTTTTGTGGTGTAAACTAGCCCCAAAACAGGGAAACTAAAAAGTTAAAACTTCCTTCTGGGCACAAAAATCTGATCAAAATTATACATTTTTCAGAACCCTTACTACATAGAACTGGACAGAGTCCAGGAAAGCAATACACCTAATTAGTTTTGTTCTGACAGAGAAGACCTGATCTTTCTCTGCCCTGTATACACAGTTATAATTGACATGATAGAGAGGAAGACAGAAATAAGGAATTTTCAGAAACAATCTACACACATTAACCACTTAAGGACCGCCTCCTGCACATATACGTCAGCAGAATGGCACGGCTGGGCACATGCACCTACAGGTACGTCCTGTGCTAATGCCCAGCCATGGGTCAGTCTGACGCTCCGGGACCCGATCGCCGCTGGAGTCCTGCGATTGGGTCCCCAGAGCTGAAGAACGGGGAGAGCTGTGTGTAAACACAGCTTCCCTGTTCTTCACTGTGGCGGCGTCATCGATCGAGTGATCCCTTTTATAGGGATACACA
This sequence comes from Rana kukunoris, assembly GCA_029574335.1. Taxonomy (NCBI): domain Eukaryota; kingdom Metazoa; phylum Chordata; class Amphibia; order Anura; family Ranidae; genus Rana; species Rana kukunoris. Next base: position 175,264,176 of record CM056052.1, read on the forward strand.
ATCTATGACGTCACACCTACAGCCACACCCCCCTACAGTTGTAAACACACATTAGGTCACACAAGCCCTTCAGCGCCCCCTTGTGGTTAACTCCCAAGCTGCAACAGTCATTTTCACAACAAACAATGCATTTTAAACACATTTTTTGCTGTGAAAATGACAATGGTCCAAAAATGTGTCAAAATTGTCCGAAGTGTCCGCCATAATGTCGCAATCCCGAAGAAAAAAAAAAAAAAAAAGTCACTGATCGTCCCCATTAGTATAAAAAGTAAAAAATATTGCATTTTTTTCAAAATGTTCGCTCTATTTTTGTTTATAGCGCAAAAAATAAAAACCACAGAGGTGATCAAATGCCACCAAAAGAAAGCTCTATTTGTGGGGGAAAAAAAAGGATCTCAATTTTGTTTGGGAGCCACGTCACACGACCGCGCAATTGTCTGCTAAAACGACGCAGTGCTGAATTGCAAAACCTGGCCGGGTCCTTTAGCTGCCTAAAGGTCTGGGTCTTAAGTGGTTAATTGCTGGAGATTAGACTAGACAAGAAAAAAAAAAACACAACATACATGGTTTGGATGCAGGAGAAAAGCCTCCCATTGTAGAAAGAGCCGGGGTTCCATCAGGGTTTAATCCTTTAGCCTTTAACTTGGCTTCCTGTAAGGCCACTTTTCGCTTTTCTACTTCATTATCCAAAACTTCAAAATTTGGCTGCTCAGGATAAAAAAAGAAAAAAAAACACTGCATTAATTATGAGAAAGTTTAAATATACAGTAAATTACCTAAAGCATGTAGAGAAAAAATAAATAAAAAGCGCAACATAAAAAACACAGTATGCGCCTCTGCAGGAATTTAGAAGCATCAGTCATCGCAAAACAGACATTTTAGCATTTGGTAGATGCTGAATACTTTTATTTTTACACTTGTGCAACTTGTCCTGTGACTTGGGACTGCAAAGTTGCACCTCATGATTTCCAATGAGTACCATTCAGATCTGTGTGACTTCAAGTCGCACCAATATTAAAGTAGTTCCTGTACTACTTTGGTCTGACTGATGCGAGTTGAGGTCCGTAGACCTCAAGTTTACACAGACATTTCCTGAAATCGCAGCCACAAAAATCGTGCGACATTCAAGTCGTGGCAGTGTGAAAGGGGATCAAGACTCTGCTGGACAGATCTCTGCACATATGATGTGCCACCTATGAGGTGATGATCAAATAATCCCGGTTGGCTTTTTGTTTTAGGTTTAGAGCATGGGTCTTCAAACTACGGCCCTCCAGTTGTTCAGGAACTACATTTCCCATCATGCCTAGTCATGTCTGTGAATGTCAGTGTGTTACAATGCCTCATGGGATGTGTAGTTCTACAACACCTGGAGGGCCGTAGTTTGAGGATCCCTGGTTTAGAGGATAAAACTGCAGGTACTAAAACATGCATTTGTAGGCTGAATACCCAAAACCTGCCAGGTGAAAAGGAACAAAGTCCAGAATTATGGCGGGGACATCTTGCTGCTAAAGTGTCCAAAGTCTAACAGGAAACCAGGAACTGAACCTCCTGATTCCACCAGCTGAAGGGTAGCCAATCAGGTAAATATTTGATCCCCAGTTGCCATTTTGAAATGTATAAACACTGCACAAGGATTCGTTTCTGAAATCACTTTCTTCTTTTGACAAACTTATGTAGGGTAGCAGGCAATTATATGCAGAAGCCTGTGGAACAGTGTAGCTACTAACACACCCCATCTCTTATCCACGTCAACATTACAGTTCATGAAGAGGGTGGTACAAAGTGACGAAGCACTCCTCAAACACTCTCCCAGACCAGTGCCTGTATTACCACAATACAAGCCACATAGCTCTATAGTAGCCAATTTATTGAACAAACCTAGCCAGTAAAAGAAAATTAAGATATATGCTAGCCTGTCCCAAGGGTTTCATTTAAGTAATGGCATTTATAAGAGTGGTCAACAGACTATTTGCAACTCACTGTCTAGTGACCGCTAGAAACATTTTACATAAAATGTCTTTCACATTTGTTTTAATAAAGATCAACCATTTTCAGCCGAAGTAGAAGTAAAATTTGATCATGGCTCGCTGACTGGAAAATATGCACAAGTGTATACGATATAAATTTTTTATGGAATAGGCTTGTGAACAAAGCATTAAATGACAATATTGTAAAACTTTATAATAGATGAACCTTACCTTTTTACGGGTGTAAAGTCTTAGGGCTGTGACACAGACCTCCTGCATGTTTTCCTCCGTAGCGCCAAAAAGCAAAAACCAGTGAGGTTTATTGGGTAAAGGAATCTGAAACAAAGGAAAGATTATAAAATGTTACCCAAAAACACTACAACTTTAAGCTTTGCATAAAGAAGTTTACTGGACTTCCCTGCATTGGCAAATGTACCCTAAATCACACATTTGACAATACAGTTAAAAAGCAGCGTTCTGCCCTCCCCTCCAAAAATACATACTGTAGCTGCTGACTTTTAATAGGACAATTACGTGTCCTGTAGTCCTTTGATGCCAGCACCGTAGCTGATGTTTTCATTTGCTGTCGAGTGCTACCACTGCAGGAACCCAGCAGTTTAGCATTGCAGCTTCACAGCCAGGTCCCTACTGTGCATGTGCGAAGGGCACTGCACTCTTACTGGCCCAACGGCGGAGAAAGGAGCCGGAACTGGCTACAGAGAAAGTGGGCACAGGGTACCTGTCAAAAACAGATACCCCCCCAAAAGGTGCCAAGTGTGGCATTGGAGGGAGGGAGGAGACAGATGAGTGGAAGTTACACTTTTGGGTAGACATCTGCTTTAAAGCGGAGTTCCACCCAAAAATGGAACTTCCGCTTAATCCACTCCACACCCCCTTACATGCCACATTTGGCATGGAATTCTTTTGGGGGAGTGGGGGCTTCAGGCTTCCTGTCCCACTTCCTCCTTTCGCCGAGGGGCTGGTAAGGCGATTAAGCTTAATCGCCTACAGCAGCCCCTCCCTGTAGGCGATCGCATGGGGGACACGACAGGTCCCATGCGATCGCCTGTCCAATCAGCGGTGAGCCGCGTGCGCATTCGCAGTGCGGCTCGTGCATGTGCAGTGGGTGCCCGGCCGTGAAGCTGAAGGCTGTCACGGCTGGGTGCCCACAGTTAGAATGAAGACGTCGGCCGGGGAGGGGGGAGAGGAGCGGAGCCCCGGTCGGCGTGTCGCTGGAACGTGGAGAAGGTAAGTGAATGTTTATTAAAAGCCAGCAGCTACACTTTTTGTAGCTGCTGACTTTTAATGAACATTATATTTGGCTGGAACACCCCATTAAGCATGGGCTCAACAGCAAACTTATTACATACACAATAATAGCAGTTTATAAATATATAAAAAGGAGCATAAAAAGATATTTGGATGTCAAAGTAGCTGGGTACTTTCTGATCAGAGGATTAGCAAAAACCATTAGCCTTTAGCACCTTTTGTCTAAAAACGTGATATCTCCTGATTTTTTTAGACACATAGTTGATTAGCAGTAGTAGTTAGCATCGCAGTTTGATAGGACAGACATTCCAACTAGAACGTCAAAATATTAAGAACAGCATGTAGGCTAAAGTCATCTACATACTAAACTTACCACAACCATCATTAATGTCTCCCACAAAACAATACTATCTTTTACACTTTTAACCTCAGAAAATCACTCATGGTGTCAACACAAGGAAAAGCACACCCTACCTGCAATACTCTTGCAGCAAGATAAATACAAGCACATGCAATCGTTTCAGCATCAAATCTGACAAACACATTTGTACGGAGGCAATCATTCATGTAATTCCTGGAAAACACAAAAAATGAAAACTGGTTAATTGTGAAATGTGCCATACCAGGCACAAACTTTGGAGCAAGGCTTGACAAATTTTCTTGGAATCTAGGAGCCAGCTAAAAAAGTTAGGAGCCAGAAAACGCGCCCTGTCCCAGATGAGCTCGCGTGCAGAAGCGAACACATACGTGAGTAGCACCCGCATATGTAAAAAGGTATTCAAACCACAAGGGAGGCATCGCCACGATCGTTAGAGAGAGAACAATAATTCTAGCCCTAGACCTCCTCTAACTCAAAAACATGCAACTTGTAGATTTTTTTTAAACGTCGCCTATGGAGATTTTAAAGGGTAAAAGTTTGACGCCATTCTGCGACCGGACACAATTTTGAAGCGTGACATGTTGGGTATAAATTTACTCGGCCTAACATTATCTTTCACAATATATAAAAAAAATTGGGATAACTTTACTGTTGTCTTATTTTTTAATTAAAAAACAAAAAATGTTTTTCCCCCAAAAGACCGATGCGCGAATAAGGCGTGACACAAAGTATTGCGATCGCCATTTCATTCTCTAGGGTGTTATAATAAAATATATATATAATGTTTGGGGGTTCTAATTAGAGGGAAGGAGATGGCAGTGAAAATCGTGAAAAATGACAAATTTCTGTTTAACTTGTAATGCCAGCGGCCACCACCAGATGGCGCCGGATCACAGAAGGACACAGAAGGGACTTCACAAGGCCGCGGCCTCAATTACTGGTCGTCGCGGGCCCGGGAGGTGGGGGCGCACGGAGACACAGGATCCTGTGCCTCCGCGCTCCCCCACCTCGCGATCACGGCGGCCGGTAATTGAGGCCGTGGCTTTGCGGACTTATAGGCCGCAAAGCCGCTGCCTCAATTACCAGCCGCCGTGGGCGCCGGGTCACAAATTCTGTTCGCAATTGCAACCTGGCGTCCGGATATTTTCCACCCCTGCTTTGGAGACTCAGCATACTTTGTTTTTTTCTTCTCTCTGAAATCTAGCATAAAATCATATTATATACACAATTCCATTTTAGCTTAGAACAAAAGACATGGAAGTAGTTAACCTCATTTTACAAAATTACTGTTCTTTAGCCAGTTTGAAAACTGACAAACACCAGTATTTTATGGACAAAGCAAAAAGAAAGCAGAATATATGAATTCATAATTCTAAAAAGCTCTGACCACAATAAGATTCTTTCTAGAAATGAAAACGGAACACAATACTAGAAATCACAAGTTCAGTAGAACTGCTGTTTACCATTAATCAAAAAGGGTTTACTATTACTATTATTAACTGAAGAGATTTTACCTTAATACAGTAGCTCACATTAAGCGTTAAAGACTGAAGTTTATATTTATCATTAATGTTTTAGTAAAGCCTTATATAAAAAGCAGTTTGGCTATATATTGCATATAAAACAGATCACATTTAACTTGATAGGAATGGTCCCCTACAGCTGACTCCGTTTCCAAGAGGCACACATGTACTTATTTTGTAAGTTTATGATCATTTCAAGTCATGGATAAGTCATGGATAAATCATGTATCAGTAGGGAATGTATTTAATAAACAAAATACACTTTGCATAAAATTACAAATGAGGTCATAGCAGTTTTCTGCTCTTTAGAATTAATTTTGAATAAATTGAAATACAAAGCATAAGTAGGAAACAATACAGCCGACATTAGTACATTAGAAATAAACCCTCAATATTTAAATTGCTCTAAAAGAGCCAAGAGGATTACATTGCTGAAATGGTTTGGTGTAAGCTAAGGAACTGTTCTTACAGTCACCGGCTCCAAGCATTAAAGAATGTGTGCTTGTTGGATCAGACATGTCATGGAATTTGTCTTACCACTGTATTTGAAAAACAAGACCATGTGGGGAGGAAAAAAAAAAAAGCCTTCCAATGCATAGATGAATATAACATTATCTGTTAACTCACCTTCCTTTTATTCATAGAAGTAATACTTTGTTACAAAGTACTGAGTGGAGTATCTAGTTTTCATACATGACTATTTTATAAACATCATATAGTGAATTCAAACTAAATATATACTTTTCCCTGCTTAAGTGCACAAAACATAGAAGTTCTGAAAGCAAATATACAAATCCTTTGGACCCCAGGACAGATTTAGGAGAGGCGGCCAGATGAATATGGACCACTTCAGTGAATCTCGGATGAAAGCTTGCACTGCATTGGCTGAAGAGAAGGGCAGCCAATCAGGCCATCCAGAGGTTGGTGTGGTGGTGAGGGTACAGTTCTATGACTTACCATCATGGACTACCCTTTAACCAAAGAGTAGAAAAAAGAACAAAGTTAAACAGAGATCTCCAACTGAGGTCTAGTTCAAGCCATGAAAACAGTAAGCAGAAACATGTATGTAGCCATATGTTCTAATGATTATAGTTATTTCTTGGAACACATATACATTAATAAATATTTCTGCTACCATTTCCCTGGCTTACTAAGAAATTAAAAGCAAGCTTACCAAGCTGTTTGAACCAGAGTTTGATTTTTTTCACATTCTAAGACCTGAAGGTACATTACAATGATCTGAAAAAACAAGTTTCAAAAATGTTTTACTTTACCATTCTGCTTTACAGAAAAAAGGTGCATTTATGCATAGTTATTCCTTACATAAAAGGTCCAGTCTAATAAAAACTGAGATTTCCGTTAACGAAGGCTAAAAATGTAAAATCATTCTGAAGACTCCATTGGTGACATCTGTGTGCTGATAATCCGAGCTCTGCACACCTGCCACTGACAGAACATGGGGTTTCTGACAAGTAAAAGGAGGCGTTTCAGCAGATTCTGCGACCGTTCAGAAGTGATGCTCCATCGCCACCATATTGCTACACCCCGCACTCGTCCACAGCGAGAAGGTGGCAAGCAGACATCTTGTTACACCTCCGCAGTCCGGCATTTTACACTTATTTTAACCACTAAATGGAGCTTATATAGGGACATCAAGTGTTTTTAAATCCGTCTGACTGTTTTGATGTTGAATTGTAAAAGCAGCGGCAAGCCTGCTGATCTGATAGAACACCGCTGATTTTAAAATGTATCATCAAAACAGTCATACAGATTTCCAAATACTGTATTTCACTATATAAGCTCTGTTCAGTGGTAAAAATAAGTGTGAAACGCCAGACTCTGGAGGGTGTAACAAGATGTCCGCTTGCCACCTTCTCACTGTATCCTTACTGTGGATGAGTGCGGGGTATAGCAAGACGGCGGCGACAGAACGCCACTTCCGTTTCAAAATCGGACAGATTGCCTACCCTACACTGATGAAACACAGGTACAAGGTTAGGCAGATTTTCCAGACAGAAAGGGGGTTGACCTACTAAAACTGGAGCGTGCAAAATCTGGTGCAGCTGTGCAGCGTAGCCAATCAGCTTCTAACTAATGGCCCGTACACACGATCCGAATATCGGACGACAGATCGTACGACTTTTTTTCGCTTAATAGTCGCAAGTAAAAAAAATAGGTTATTAAAGTCACAAAAATTTGCGTACGACAAAAAAAAAAAAAAAAAAAAAAAAACAGAAGTGATGTCATGTGTTGTAATGTATTTGTATTGTATTTTCGGACGACAACTACACTGACTAAACGAAAATCGTACGATCTGACATCGTACAAGGAAAAAAATCGAATAATGTCGGATGAACGGTCGGGATCGGCTCCCGAAAGTAGTGTACACACGATCCGAAAATCGTACGATCCATCATCAGACGATCGTTTTCGTCCGATATTCGGATCGTGTGTACGGGCCATTAAGCTTGTTCAATTAAGCTTTGACAAAAAACCTGGAAAACCATTTTTTTTGCAGAGCTGCCCCAGGATTTTTCACTCTCTAGCTTTAGTAAAATCAACCTCAAAAAGTCAAACAGGAAGGTCTCACTGTAGTTTCTAAGCCAGGGAATAATTCAGTCCACTAGGCTTCACCTATAACTAAAATATCAAGTTTTTCAAAGGTAATGTCCACCCAATCACCTATATTTAAGTAGCACACTTCCACTATCCTCTTCCCTTATATGCACAAAACAAAAGATGCAATGACATTTGGGAAAAAACTTTGCACCCATACACTTTGGTTCTGGCCACATGTCAAAATTCCAGATAACCAATCTTTTGATCTCCGCTAAAAGAAGTGTTGCCTGAATATCAGACCACCAAATCCTTTCAGCTGTGATTAAAAGGCCAATGATTTGGTAAGTATTCACATGGCCAGCACCAGGGAAAACATGGCACTTAAGTTTATTCAGGAAGGTGTATTTGTGCTTCTGCAAATTTAAGTCAGTATGGGATTGTTGTTCCGGTGTGGGTTTTAACAAACCAATATTCAGAAATAATAATAATAAAAACGGACAGCTATAGCAAAACATTCTGGTACAAAAATTTTATTGGGAGGTAGCATAATGCCCCGTGCACACCATGTATGCTGGGCCACAGTCTTCTGAACCTTACTGCACATGTAGACCAGGGTATCAACTCCAGTCCTCAAGGCGCCCCAACAAGTCATGTTTTTAGGATTTCACTCAGATGAAACCGATTACATCACATGTGCAAAATAATGGAAATCCTGAAAACATGACCAGTTGGGGAACCTTGAGAACTGGAGTTAAACACTGGCATAAATGCCAAAGGGTTGTGACCTCCCTCCAAAAATAAAAATCTAGTCTGCACAAACAGTTTATTTTTTTCAACCTCATTCACTGCTGTGATTACAGCTGGTAGCAAACTCCTAAAGCAGCAATCGTGGGTATTTGAACAGCTGCTATACAAAGCAGTGACAGAGAGAGGGATCACAGCTCTACACCACTGTTCACACGCATCTCCACATCTAGTGATTACCTGTTGCCAAGAACAGAGGATCATTCCTGGTAGTAATCCGTTTCCAGAAACTATCGCCGGTTTCTAACTGCAGGCAATCATTGAGGGGCCAGTTCACACCATGCACATGCATTTGCATACGGTGCAATTTCAGTCAAATCATTCTTAATCGGCTAAAACCACATTGCCCTAAAGTAGTGCATGCACTACTTTTTAAAGCACACCAAGCTAAATCACAAAAGTACCAGGCGATCAAGAGAGGGCAAAAGGTACTGGGTTTATGACGTGCATTTAGTGTTAACTTTCGATTGCAGATTGCAAATGGAGCGAGTTTTGCATGCGGTCTGAATCTCACAGGAACGCAGTGCATTCCTGTGCAAGCGTAGCGTGAACCGCCCCTGAATGTGCATATACAGTACATGCAAAGGCTGGTGTGTAGCTTCGGCACCTCTCTGCCTGTCACTGCTTTGTGCAGGCTGAGCAGCAGCAGCTCTTTGCACGAACCCATGATCCCTGCTGCAGGGACTATAAAATTCATAAATCGCAGACGTGAACGTGGCCAAAAAAAAAAAAAAGATTAAAGCGTTTACCTAAAAAAAAAACCAAAAAAAAAAAACACCCACAACCTTATACAGAGTGCGGTTACGATTTGCTCATAATACTAAATTAAAGACACAGCAACACGATGAGAACGATAATAAGTACTCACAAATAGAAATGCATCAGCTCACCTTGTGTGGGTGTTTTACATGGACACAAAATCCCAGCTCCTTCAACACTCTTCTTTCCGCCTTGATTACATGGTTTTTGGTATTTATGTAGTCTTGATCAAGTATGAGTGGACTGTAGGTCCTAATTTGTGGGAAATAAATCAATTGGGGTTTAAAAAAAAAAAAAAAAGAAAATACTATTGTAGAATTTCTCTTTCCTTCCAACCGACTAGACGGCAACAAACTAAAAATTAGCTTCCTGCAGCCAAGTCCAAACCTTCGCCTCAAACTGTCCAAGTTTAATTTAAGAGATATTTGGACATTAACTGAACTATAATATACACTGGTAAATTTTTGTATAGCCAGGGCACAATGGCACCATCAAAGCAGTTTTCAGAGGTTTAATACCTTACCACTGAGGAAAGCACATGATTAAGAGATCCCACCTGCTTTAAGACCCCTTTCACATTGAGGAGTTTTTCAGGCGGTACAGCGCTAAAAATAGCGCTGTTATACCGCCTGAAAAACTCACTGCATCCTCAATGTGAAAGCTCGAGGGCTTTCACACTGAGGCGATGCACTGGCGGGAAATAAAAAAATCTCCTGTCAGCAGCATCTTTGAAATGGTGAGAGGAGCGGCACGTATACCGCTCCTTCACATTGAAAAGAATGGAAAACCGTGGCAAAAACACCCGCAATGTGCCTCCATAGAGGCGCATTGTGGGCGGTATTAACCCTTTCACGGCCACTAGCATGGTTAATACCGCACCGCTAGCGGCCGCAACTTCAGCAGTATAGCGCCACTATACCGCCAGCACGGCTCCCGCCGCAATGTAAAAGGGGCCTTAGGGTGACAGACATTCTGTAGCTGTTTTGGCAGGGATGAAAGAAACGTTTCCCATTTGGATTGATTTGGCGAATCAGATGCTGCAAGAGTTTGACACATGCAAGTCGCTAAGCTATGACTGGACAAAGCCCAAAGCCTGGTAGCAAACATGACAAACTTCCACAGCTGGTTCATAATATTTCACATGTGCATTTGCCTGGCTCCTGTGTGTACCTATACTCAAAACAATGCTACATTGTAAAAGTTTAGTCAGATATTTATTGAGGTGTTAAAGTGGAAGTAAACCCACCCATAAAAAACAGTTACATTACCGGCATGTGCCAGAAATGTAACACTGCAATTGGTTGGTTGTGCTCTCAACCAAACTGTCAAACCATCCAATGGCTGGTGTCAAACTGATCACATGTGCAACATCATGGCAGTTGTAGATAAAACAGAGGCAAAGATGACAGCTACCTTGGCTGAAAACGATAGGAGGGTTTATTTACTCTAATATTTCAGTGGAAACCAAATATGAAGGGTTGACTTATACTATGCTTTCCCTCTCCAAAATTCATCTGAACCAGCTATACACTAAACCCTTACATATAATCAATTAGGTGACTGGCTTCCAGCGAAATACAGATGAAACAAATACTCTTAAATAAGTTGTACCTGTTTATCTGAGGTCTTCTCTACATCAGTTTAAAGGCCAGAATTTTAAAAGCTTGTCTGAGCATTCAGAAAAAGGGGGACAAGGGGCACTCTGCAGTGCTTAGTAATGAGATCTCTGAGAGCCGTTTGGAGTGAAGGGACGTGCTCCCATTAATGCAGCAACAGCGATGAGGCCGTCAATTATAGGCTGCTTGTTGGAAGTCCTCCCATCACATTTTTCTCTTGGTGTCAGGAAACCTTGTCAAGTGATTTATGCCGATAGAGGTACGAAGCGGCAGACCGAAATGACACTTTGTGCTCTTAATTGAGACAAGTACACACTAAAGAAGTATGTGCTTTGTTCATATTTCATGTCTGAGGTTTACAACTACTTTAACCTTACAGACACCCGACTGTTTATCAGCTGATGATTTAAAGCAGTCGTCTCCAAACTGTGGCCTGGGGGTCACCGTGGCCCTTTGTTTTCATCCAACCCATGGGGCAATTTTTCCCCCCCACTGACAGCAACCAATAACGGGGCACATTGATACCAATGGGGGGCACAATTACTACTACTGACATCAATGATGGAGAACTATTCCTTCCATTGACACCAACCATGGGGCACCAACAATACCATTGATACCAACATCTGGGCACTATTACTACGGCTAACACAAATGATGGGGCATGATTACTAGTACTGACACCAATGATTGCGCCCTATTCCTCCCATTGATATCAAAGATGGGGCACTATTAATCCCATTACCATCACTGATGGGACAGCATTCCTCCCATTGATAGCACACTATTACGCCCTCTAATACCAATCATGGGGAATAGTTTACTCCCAATGACGGCAGCATATTTTCTACTCCCACGGGCCATAGGCCAGCCCTCAAGTTTGAAGTACAGTAAACTGTCCCTTTGTTAAGAAGGCTTGGGGGAAGACATGGTGGACAACAGTGCTCACACATTGGCTTCTCCCAAGAGTGGTTACAGATGGGAGTGATGCGACATATGCCTGTCCTCAAATGTTTAAAAGCATACCTATAGTCCAAATGTAAAATGTTATATTCATGTCCGCAATGTATTTCCAATTACTTCTAACCTACTCCTATTCATTTCAACAAACAATCTCAAAGTTCATAAAATTACTTTGGAAAGATCCCCAACCATTTAGGCCCCTTGGGACTTATTCCCCATGATTTCCAATGATAACAATTCATATATGTGCGACTTCAATGTAGTCCCTATACTACTTTGGCCCGACTTTCAAAAATCACAGTAAAATCTTTTAAGTTGTGGCAGTGTGAAAGGGGCCTTACTATGACACATTCACTATGCCCTGTTGATATGCACTGCTGTCACAGAACTCACATGCCTGCACACGAACTACAGAGGTGCTAAGGGGAGGGGGAGTTTTAGGAGTCAGTAAGGACAAATTCATTAGGTGAGGTGCCACAGCACTTCACCGCTGTGACAGCTCTACATTCCCGCCTGTGCTAGAGGGCAGTGTGGGGTCTGCGATTCAGCAGATCACACTGCTACCTGTATTTTTGTTCTGTAAGCCTTGATTTGGGCCAGGGCACTGCCATAAAATGCAGCATATCTGCATTTTATGGTAGCGCAGCACTAGGCTGCTTTACAGTGAGAATGGCACACAACTGTTTCCCATGTGTTCCTGCGGTGACATTTTGCCATGCAACAAAAAAAACACAGTCACCGCATATTGTGTGAATTGGCCCTACAGGAATCACTGCTTGCAGGTAGCAAAGTACCATGGGATATGTAGCGTTTGTATTGTTATTAGACTTTCAATGTTAAAAAAATTAAACTGTATGCTTTGAGTAAAGAACTCATTTTTACTGCAACCTCCTGACTAAAAGGGTCAGTTTTACTAAAATTAAGTAAACTGCATGAGCTCACACTGAACTGTGCAAAAAAAAAAAAAAAAAAAAACACACACACACCTTATCCTTCTTCTAAACTGGATGTCAACAGTTAACACTGTAAACCCAGATATAATGGCTTCCCAAAACCGTTGCATGCGAGACAGGTCTTGAATAACGGTTAGTGCCTGTTCACACATGGGCGACCTGTCAGCCGATTTAGCCGCCTAATGGTCGCGCTTCATGTATTGCAATGGAACCGTTCTAATAGGAGCGACAAATCGGTCATAGAAAAAAGTTTCCCGTACTACTTTGGGTCGACTTCAGAGTGGCTTGCATTGACTTCGATACAGAAATAGTTTTGCAAGCCACGCTGTATGGGCTGGTGGCTTCAGAGTTGGATGAAAGTCGAGTGACTTTGAAACTGCCCCGGTGTAAACAAGCACTTGGTTACTAGTGTGCTTAAAAGGTTAACTACTGCCAGCAGTCCATCACATATTTTATTTTTGTTATGGGGGCTGCGTATAGCCAGCTCGATTTCTGAGCCAGACAACTCTCACCTGTATTGAAACAAGAAAAGCTGATCCAGGTGAGTGAGTCTCTGGTTAATATATATACACACACACACACACACACACACACACACACACACAAGCGCTTAGTCATTACAATCACATATATACTGCTTTTTCTAGCTAGTTTCCTACAGTCTATTAGAAGCTATTTCTCTCTTTTGCCCTGTGCAGTGTTTTCGCACAGAGCAGTCAGAATCCTTCTCTTCTCGGGTCCCTCTTTGATGCTCCTGGCTCCTCACTCCTGTTGAGTGTCTCCACAGCAAGCAGTTTGCTATGGGGGCACCTGAGCCAAGGCTCAGTATCCATTCAGACACAGCTGCGGTTCAGCCCGCCCCTCTCTCTCCCAATTGGCTAACTCATTGATTGAAAGCAACGAAAGCCAATGGCGCCGCTGCCGTGTCTCAGCCAATCAGGAGGGGAGCCCCGGGCAGCCTAGACACTCCTGCAACATTGCTGGATCTAAATGGGGCAAATATCGGGGGGGGGGGGGGGGGGGGGGCTGCTGCACACAATGTTTTTTCATCTTAATGCATAGAACGCATTAAAGATAAAAAACTTTTGCCTTTACAACCACTTTAATGCCGCGTAGATACGGTCGGAATTTCCGAAAACAAAAATGTTCGATGTGAGCTTGTTGGAAAATCTGTGTGTATGCCATCAGACATTTTCTGTCGGAATTTCCAACAAATGTTTGAGAGCTAGTTCTCAATTTTTCTGACCAGAAAAAGTTCTCGTCGGAAATTCCAATGCACAAAAATCCTATGCATGCTCAAAATCGTTGAACTTAATTTTTATAGGCTCGCCGTAGTGCTGTACGTGACCGCGTTCTTGACGTTCGGAATTTCTGACATTTGTGTGACCATGTGTATGCAAGTTTGAGCGAACAATCCGGCGGAAAAAAATCCACGGATTTGATGTCGGAATGTCCAATCGTGTGCACGAGGCATAAGAGTGCACGTCAAAACATTAGAACTAGCGGATACAATGTGAAACCCAAAAATTGCGGGTCATCCAGCCTGAAGATCGCAAGGGGGGGGGGAGTGAATCCAGATTGCGATCTTTTCGCAATTAATCGTGCAGCTCTAGTTAACACTTAACTACTTTTGGCTCCCTAACAGAATGTCATCAGGGGGCAAGCCAAATAGGAAAGGACCACAAAGTTATGGTAACATTTAATTGTGAGCTCAGGTACTAAACTATAAAGATCCAGTTTATCAACTATAAGTAATATTCAGTAAAGAAAAGTGACAGCCTTTTCTGGCACAAAAGCCTTCATCACTTATTCTGCATGTTCAAGTACCATGTAAAATACAAGCGGTTGGAATTTTCTCTTTTTAATAATTCGCATAGTGCAATATATAATAAAGGCTGCATGATACCAGTCAGCAGTATGGTGCATCAACTGGTTAGTCTTGAACTCTACATCAGTTTATATGGTTTAATATTTAGTTTAAATTACATTACATATTATATGTATAGTCAAAACCAACAAATTGCTTAAAGCGGAGGTTCACCCTAAAAACATGTATATAACATTACATTCAGCATACTTCCGACATGTACAGTATGCCGTTTGTTATTTGCTGTACATACTGCATTATTGTTCCTTTTCTACCCGGTTTCCGGGTACTCGCTCCCGCGGGAGTAGGCTTTCCTATGCAGCGGCGCAATGTCATCTGGGACTTAGCCCAGATGATTGAAATGCTTGATAAAAACGTCCCCTCGGTGAATAAGGTGCGTCACGAGTTCCGAAAACAGCCGAACTGGGAGTCGGCTCTATACGGCGCCTGCGCAGTCAGCTCTACACGGGTCCTAGTCTGTGCGCAGGGGCCGTATATCGCCTTATCCGCCGGGGGGAAGTTTTTATCAACCACGTCAATCATCTGGGCTAAGTCTTAGATGGCATTGCGCCGCTGCATAGGAACGCCTACTCCTGCGGGAGCGAGAACCCGGTAGCCGGGTGGAAAAGAATAATACGGTATGTACAGCAAAAAACCAACAGCCTACTGTACATGTCGAAAGTATGCTGAATGTAATGGTATATACATGTTTTTAGGGTGAACCTCTGCTTTAAGAAATATGTCATCAAGATCACAGGGTTTAAGTGGAATCTGTCACAAAGAGAACATGTCTCGGATGTTATCGATCTCCAACAAGACCACATGCTCATTAGAGAACAAATTATTATAACTCAAAGTGGATGAAGGAGCTGCCCCTGAACTCATAGGCAGCCTGTTAACTGGGGAAAAGCCATTACTATTATATATACGTCTGAGAAACGGTTTCACTCTAATGGCTTAAATGTATGACCACTGGACCTAAAGTCAGTTTCCCACAGAAAGCAATCAGGTACAGTATAAGGCTCCATGCACACTGGAAGATAAAAAAAATAAAAAAAAAGCTATAAAAAACACCAGTAGCTTTGCAGTGAGCCTTTTTAATAGCGTTTAGCTTTATCCTTTTTTCTTTTCAATCGATTAAAAAAAAAACGCTGGCAAGTGGCATTTGAGCGTTTATTAGCGTTTTGCACGCCAAAAAACATCACTTTGAACGCGATTTTCGGGCGTTCAGAAAAAAGCCAATAATCGCCACTGCTCATTAACGCTGAAAAACGTCTATGTGCATGGACACATAAGCTAAGGTAGAGTTTATTAGCAGTTTTTTTTAGCTTCGGTGTGCATGGAGCCTTATTATGTCTGAATTTATGGTTTATTTAGCTCTCTGGATTAGAAACAAAAAATTGTTTCCAATGAACAGTAGTTTTCATAAATCAGTCCCATAGTACTGAAACCCCATGTCCTCTGGTTACTGATCATTTACCGATACAAAGAATACTTTAGAGAAAGACTTTCATGTAATAGGAGGGTAGACACTTTAGAGGTTATTCAAACTAGTTTAGCATTTGCATTTTGAACGCTTCCCAGAGAGCATTTGACAGATGCTGACGAGATGCACCATCACCTCACTGCCTGCTTTAACCCCCCTGCATTGTGCTTGCAGAATAGCCCCATTCACTTGAATGGTCACACTCCATGGGAAGTAGCCCCCGCCAAAAGCGACGGGGGTAAAATTTCTGCCTCTGCAGCCAAAAAAAGGTAGCGATTAAGAGACCATAAAAGCGCAAGTGTAAACGAGCCCTTAAAGTAGGGTTGTCCCGATACCACTTTTTTAGGACCGAGTACAAGTACCGATACTTTTTTTCATGTACTCGCCGATACTGAATACCGATACTTTTTTTCATGTACTCGCCGATACTGAATACCGATACTTTTTTTAAATGTCATGTGACAGTTTTCAAACCACAATACAGACTAAGGATATTTTCTTTAGAATTATGAAGAACTCTAACTCAAGACATTATAAAAGAAAAAAAATGAGTAAAAATGTTTTATTTTCTTGTCACGCAGTAGTAAAAAAACTCAAAGAATTTTCACAGAACATGTTGATAAATACAAAAAAAGTATTCTATTTAGGTATCGGGAGCATTTGCACGAGTACAAGTACTCCCGCAAATACTCGGTATCGGTCCAGATACCGATACTAGTATCGGTATCTGGACAACCCTACCTTAAAGACAAACCAAATGCATTTCCTTCAGTTAAGAACAGTAAACCAGACCACAATTCAGGGTAAATTAAATAGGTTGTAAAGGAAAAAAAAAAAAAGTTTTCCCTAAATAGCTTCCTTTACCTTAGTGCAGTCCTCCTTCACTTACCTCATCTTTCGATTTTGCTTTTAAAAATGTCCTTATTTCTTCTGAGAAATCCTCTCTTCCCGTTCTTCCGTCTAACTCCACACAGTAATGCAAGGCTTTCTCCCTGGTGTGGAGAAAGCCTCTTGAGGGGGCGAGCAGGAGTGTCAGGACACTCTACTTTGCAGATAGAGAAAGGAGCCGTGTGTTAGTGGGCGTCCTGACACTCCTGCTTGCCCCCTCCCCCCTCAAGGCTTTTTCCACACCAGGGAGAAAGCCTTGCATTACTGTGTGTAGTTACACACAGAAAAACGGGAAGTGAGGATTTCTCAGAAAAAATAAAGGACATTTAAAAGCAAAATCGAAAGATGAGGTAAGTGAAAGAGGACTGCACTAAGGTAAAGGAAGCTATTTAGGGAAAATATTTTTGTTTTTACCTTTAAAACCTAAAAATTGCAAGCAAAGTGAGAATGCACGGTATACTGAACATACAGGCTCATTGATGGCATGCCAGTTGTCAAGGATGATGCAACCCCTGTGTACCATGTATAGGCATTTGCTCTTCTTCCACCACTGAGTGCCCACAAACGATACATTATGGGATAAAAAAAAAAAAAGGTGGAAAAGATTAAGGCAACACTGACACGCCACCGGTATCCATGGAAATATTTTTAAAATTAGGGTTAATGTACTATATAGTTTTTTATAGGACTGTTTTTCTAACACATTAAAGGGTTAACTATACCCCGCATTTCAAGTCCTAAAGGGATTGTTATTTTAATTGGGGGGGGGGGGGGGGGGGGGCTTTACAAACATGTCATACTTACCTGCCCTGTACAAAAGGTTTTGCTCAGAGCAGCCCTGATCCTCCTCTCCCCCTTTTGCTATGGGGGCACTGGTGCGTGCTTGTTCTCGAGCCAGCTGCGTGTCCATCGACATACAGCGCAGCTCGGACTCGCCCCTTCCTCACCAGCTGTGACCAACAGCAGCAGAAGCCAATGGCTGCATTGCTGCTGTATCTGAGCCATAGAGGAAGGAGATACCCAAGAAAGCCTCTGCTCTCCTGCACACCTCTGGATCAAGATTGGGCCCAAGTAAGTATTTAGGGGGGCTGCATACAGTAGTTTTTTTTACCTTACTGCATAGAATATCGTAAGCTATAAAACCTTCTGCTTTTACAACCACATTAAAACTCGTACTTTTTCTCCATGTAGAGGGGCCCAGGGGAAGCTACACAGCTGTCACCATAAACTCTGCTGTCTTTCCCGCCCCACACCCACACCAAAAAAAAAAAAAAAATCCTATTAATTTCTATGTAGGCGCCGTCAATCCTGTAAGTGCATAATATATGGCACCTATGTAGGAATAAGTGGGATGGACTATCCAGGGAGTTTTTCAGCAGTTCACCACAAGCCACACTGTGTGGATCTAACATGAGAATAGAGACTTGGCAGGGATGTAACTGATAAATGAGCGCAACGTTATACTTTGAATGTTAGCACTTTCTCTGCTCTAAAGTCACTGTGGATACCTGTTCCGCCCCATGTGTGCATTGGAGGAGCACGTACATCCACACCTGAAGCATGAAAAACTTGTGACTGTGGAACAGGGATTCAAGACATAAGAATGGAAAGTATAATGTTTATGCTCTCAGAAGGTATGGTTTTGGAGACAAAAAGGCTCATTGCTGATCACTAAGCGCAAGTTGTGGATATAAACTGCGTTTTTTGATTTAGAATTTTCTGGCTACCAGCAAAGTTGTATGATGGAAATCCTAAAAGTCATCAACTACCGACTGGTCCCACATAGATGTTAACAGGGACTCAGGAACATGATTACCCACAAACCAGTGGCAGATAAAATGTACTCTAGTATATTTTAGTGTGCCAATGTAAAAGAATAACTAACCAGCAGCGGTATGATTCCATGTACCACACTGCAAAATGTGGCGTGTGATGGCAAGGTAGTTATACAAAAGCCATCACTTCAGATTCTGCGCGTGTATCCATTTTCAAGTAAAAACCTGCAGCAATACAATAATGAAACCTTGTACAGTGCCTCACCACAGAGTTAACAATGCTTAAAAAGTACTATTATATCTTATACAAGCAAATATATAAACTACTCTTAAAAGGTCTCCCATAGCCAAGAAAATAAGGACTGTATTAAAAACAAGGGAGTCTCTAGCAGTGGTCAAGTTTTAAAATGTAACCTCCAAACCTCCATTCAATATCTTTCCATAACTACTAAAGTCATTTTTGAGATCAGACCAATCTCAGCATGCATTATACCCATTGATTGGAACTACTGCAAGTTACATTTTAAGCACAAGTGAGCACTAAAAACATTGACAGGGGGAAAGTGATGGACTCACGTCCCTCGGTAAAAGCAGCACAGAGTTTACACAAAAACTCGTTAGGCACACATGCAACGCTTTGATTGCCCGGAGATATTTAACCTTTCCTAGCCAGTGCATAATTTTAGCACCAATTACCATTAGCGTCACTGGTTCTCACAAACAGTCAGATTGTCCACTGCAATATCGCTTCCGTAGATTTACGCGTCGAATGAGCCAATGACACCAATTCACAAACGTACGTGAGCCCCGCGTAATGATATACGTCGTTTACGTAGGCGTTCGACCGGCGTAAAGTTACCCCTGCTATATGAGGCGCAATCCATGTTAAGTGTGGACGTCGGAACAGCGTTGTATTGTACGTCGTTTGCGTAAGTCATTCGGGAATGGGGCTGGGCGTAAGTTACGTTCACGTCGATATTAATGAGTATTTCCGACGTGATTTTGGAGCATGCGCACTGGGATACGTCCACGGCCGGCGCCTTTCGTTCGGCGGGTCATTTACGTGGGGTCACGATTAATTAATATATAACACGCCCATTACCAGCCTACTTTGAATTACGAGCTGTTACGCCGGCCCATTTACACTACGCCGTAACTTAGGGCGCAAGATCTTTCTGAATATGGGACCTGCTGCTCTAAGTTACAGCGGCGTAGTGTAAATGAGATACGCTACGCAGCCGGAAAGATACGAAAAAGTATCTGAATCTGGCCCTATAACTTTTGTGAAAACCCTTTAATATACACTTATTGGGATTTTTTTTCTTAACCACTTAAGGACCGCCGCACGCACATTTACGGCCACAGAATGGCACGGCTGGGCACAAGGGCGTAAATTTACGTCCTCGCCCAGTAGCGGGTCGGGGGTCCGATCGGGACCCCCTCCGCGGCGTGCGGCGGTCCCCGTGTCTCCGGGAGCGATCCGGGACGAGCGGGCGGATGTCCGTGTTTGCCCGCCCCCCGCGATTGCTCCCAGCCAATCGCTGCGCTCCCCCTTCGTGTCACTTCCTCCTCCTGTGTAAACACAGGAAGGGGGAAGTGATGTAATCTCTCATCGCAGCGGTATTTCCAACCGCTGCGATGAGAGGAACACCTCACAGTAAGTGTGCACTAACACTACACTGACATACACACACATAGGCACACTTAACCCCTTGCGATCTGCCCCCCCACCCCCCCTGTCACAGTGTCACTGAATGCAGTGATCTAATCACTGCATTTAGTGTCAGTGTGACAGGCAGTGTAAAAGTCAGTTAGTGTTAGGTTCAGGATAGCCCCCCCACCCCCCCTAATAAAGTTTTAACCCCCTGATCACCGCCCTAATTAACCCTTTCACTCCCTATTGCCAGCGTCACTAAGCGATCATTTTTCTGATCGCTGTATTAGTGTCGCTGTTCCCGCTAGGTAGCTATTTTTTTTTATTGCGATTTTTTTTACTAAAGACATGTGGCTAAATACATCTTGGCCTAAATGTTTGACTAAAATTTAGTTTATTTGATTTTTTTTTTTAACAAAAAGTAAAAAATATTGTTTTTTTTCCAAAAATGTCGCTCTATTTTTGTATATAGCGCAAAAAATAAAAATCGCAGAGGTGATCAAATATCACCAAAAGAAAGCTCCATTTATGGGAAGAAAAGGACGCAAATTTTGTTTGGGAGCCACGTCGCACAACCGCGCAATTGTCTGTTAAAGCGACGCAGTGCCGAATCGCAAAAACACCTTGGGTCATTTACCAGTGTATTGGTCCGGGTCTTAAGTGGTTAAACAAAAATGTGTAGCAGAAGATATATTGGTCTAAAATTAGACATTTATATTACATTTTTTTATTGGATATGATTTACGGCAGAAAGTAAAAATATTGTTACGTTTTTTTTCCAAAAAATTGCCAGTCTTTTGTTTATAGCAAAAATACCACCAACGGAGACACATTTTCTTTGGGTACAGCATTGCATGACCATGCCAACTGTCAGTCAAAGCAACACAGTGCCCTATTGTGAAAATGGCCTGGACATGAAGGGAGGTAAATCTTAGGTAGGTCAAGTGGTTAACCAGCTTTAGGCTACATTCACACCAGGGATTTAGACAAGTGCAAATTGTAGCAGCAGGAATCAAACTCCTGCTATGGGGTTCTAAGCGATTGGGTGCAGTCACTGGCCATTCCCTAGAATGACAGATTACCAGCAGCCACAGGTATTTGTTGCTGTCTGCACAGCCAGTGATTACCTGTGGTACAGACACAAAGGATCCATTGACCTGTATTTAAATAAAAAAGGAACATTTTAAAGTGCAAAAGTACT
This sequence comes from Rana kukunoris, assembly GCA_029574335.1. NCBI lineage: Eukaryota > Metazoa > Chordata > Amphibia > Anura > Ranidae > Rana > Rana kukunoris. The sequence goes on from CM056052.1 coordinate 175,285,839, forward strand.
ACATTTTGTAAAGATTAAGAGTAAACCGTTTTAGGGTTAAATACCCATCTTTGACCATGAAACTCATGCACATTATTTCATTTTCTGCGCAAAATTTCATCACCAGGGCCGCTACATCACTTTCAGTAAAGCTGAACATTTCACAGGATTTAGGGCTAGTTTACATTATTGATGCCCTTTGAAAATCGATTCACATTCAGATCGCTTTTCAGAGGGCGTTTGACAGGTGTTGTATCACCTCCTTGCCACCTGTTTAACCCCTTAATGTTTTGCTTAGCATTGTAGCCACTGTATATGTACTCCCCCATATGTTGCTATTGCAGCATAAAGGAGGAGCAGATGGGGGGGGTGTAAAAATGCAAATCAGCTTTTTTTTTTACCTCTCCCAAACAAGGCCTTATTCTAAAATGTTGTCAATCACACATCTCCGTTTCCACAGAACAAATACTAAATGACATTAAGAATTTGTCACGTTTCCTTACTGGGCACCTGAGGTAGCAAGAAGCAGCGCCAACTTCCCGATAAGTATTTATTTTCATGTAGGAGTGCTTCAGGGGTACACTGGATGCTGAAGAGATATGCAGTAACCTGTGAGCTTGCACTAAAGTGCTTGTGTCACTTCAAAAGACCAGTAGATAAATACAATATGTTTAAACATTAGTGTCCCCAGAATAATACAAAAATAATGTCTGCTTCCTTTAGAGAGACTGAATAGAAAGCCATTTTGTTTTGTGACAGCTTAAAGTGTTACTAAACCCACAACAGTAAAATGAGTATATATGCAGGAAAGCATACTTGTTATACTCACTGTGGGACCTAAGGAATTAATTGTGTGCATTGTGTAAAAAGGCTGTTCGCTCCCGTCTTCTCTAAGCCTCCCCTTCTCTCACTATCCCCAATCCATCTTATAATAGAATCTTGGAGTCACTGCTCGTGCTCAGTTTGATGTGTATTGCTCACACCCCCCCCCCCCACCCTTGGAAGAGTGCATGCGATCAGCACTGTTCAGACAAAGCGTCAGGGGTTCTACAGCCCCATAGGACAGTCAGGAGAATAAACTCCTCCTATAAGTAGACACTGATAAAGTGACAAGACTGCTATATACTTATGATGAGAAAAGGTATTTAGCAGTTTATATTTACTAAAATAATTGCATTTCCATTTTGTGTACTGTGGGAGAGCAAATATAGTAAATGCAGGGTCCTGGGTTTCGCGACCAAGAGTGGAACTGCTTATTTTCTTCCCCCTCCGGTGACACATTTTGCACCTTTCAGGGGGGAGGAGGGAATGCAAACCTGTTATTACCGTATTTATCGGCGTATACCGCGCACTTTTTTGCCCTGAAAATCAGGGCAAAATCGTGGGTGTGCGGTATACGCCGATACTCGCTTTTCCGCGCCGATTTCGAATACTGCGCCGGCATATACCGAGCGCAGTACACTCGGGTATAGTCGGGCAGACTCCGCTCCTCTCGCGCTGACGTCCTGGACGTACAGGACGTGAGCGCAAAAGGAGCCGAGCCTGCCCTATACGCGAGTGTACTGCACTCGGTATATGCAGGCGCAGTACACTTGTGAATAGTCGGGCAGACTCGGCTGCTCTCGCGGTGACGTCCTGTACGTCCAGGACGTCACCGCGAGAGGAGCCGAGTCTGCCCGACTATACCCGAGTGTACTGCGCTCGGTATATGCCGGCGCAGTATTCGAAATCGGCGCGGGAAAGCGAGGATCGAGCGGGGAGGACGCCGCAGAAGGACCCCGGACCCGACGAAGAGGACACCCGAAGCCGCCGATGGACGCTGCGCAAGACACCAAAAAACTGTAAGTATAAAAAAAAAATCCACAGGAATGGGGGCCACTTTAAGGGTGCGCGCTATACCCCGATAAATACGGTAACTGGTGCATGTCCCCACTTTTGGTAGACGGTGCGATTCCACGGAAACTTAGCCCCCCCAATTAGAAAGCGCAGTGCTCTTCACGCAGTAGGGAACCGAAAATCGGCTGGGGTGCAGACACTTCCGTATTTGGGGAACTTCTCTTTAACCACTTCACTACAGGGCATTTTTTCACCTCCTTCCTGCCCACGCCAATTTTCAGAACTGTAACATTTTGAATGACATTTGCGATGCTGTACCCAAATTACATTTTTGTCATGTTTTCCCCCACAAATAGAGCTTTTTGGCACGATTAACCACCCACCTGGCGGTTTTAATTTTTTGCGCTATAAACAAAAGAAGAAAAAAACAAGGTTTGAATAATAAAATTTTTTACTTTTTGCTATAATATTCTAATTCGAAAAAAATAAATAAAAATTCCTCAGTTTAGGCCAATATGTATTCAACATATTTTTGGTAATAAAAATCGCAATAAGCGTATATTGATTGCTTTGTGCAAAAGTTATAGCGACTACAAAATAGGGAATATAGTTATGGCATTTGTATTTTTTTTTCCTTTTTACAAGTAATGGCGATGATCTGCAATTTTTATCGTGACCGACATTGCGGCGGACATATCTTGGGACCATTCACATGTATACAGCGATCAGTGCTATAAAAATGCACTCATTACTATATAAATGTCACTGGCAGGGAAGGGGTTAACACTAGGGGGCGATCAAGGGGTTGTATTACCTAGGGCAGGGATCTCCAAACTACGGCCCTCCAGGTGTTGCGGAACTACACATCCCATGAGGCATTGTAAAACTCTGACATTCACAGACATGACTAGGCATGATGGGAATTGTAGTTCCTGAACAACTGGAGGGCCATAGTTTGGAGACCCATGACCTAGGGAGTTATCCTAACTGGGGGGAGGGGACTGACTAGGGGAAGTGATCAGTGTTTCTCTGTACGAGAAACACACAATCAGTTCTCCTCCCCTGACAGGAAGTAGATCTCTGTGTGTTTGCACACACACAGAGCCACGTCCCTGCTCAGTGTCAGGACATCTCGGGTGCCCGCCGACTATCGCGGCTATGTGCATCGGCTCTCGAGCGACGCTGCAGGCACGTGCCACCCTAGATGGCCAGGACGTCCTTTGACACCTGCCCAGGATGGAAGATTCTTCCTGCAGACGTCATTTGACTATAGACAGGTAAGGAAGTGGTTCAATTGCAACTCAAAGCAGAACTAAACACTTTTTCTTTCACAGCCAAGGACGCTTCCATCTTGGGCTTTTCGAGCTGAAGTAGCCATATTGCTGCACACGTGATCAGCTGACACTAGCTACTTGATGACTTGACAGTTCAGGTGAGAAGACACATAAGCAACCTAGCTATTTTGACAGCCATCACCAGAAGTGTTCATTGGAAGTATTTGGGGAAACAGTTACATTTGAAGGTTTAGTTCCCCCTTTAAGGAGATGTCCAGAGAGGGCAATTACCATGGTTGTTCAAAGCATTTTGAGCTGGTTTGCCAAAAGCTGTTCCCTCTACTTTATAAGCACTGAACGGTGTATGACGTGTTTTTTGTAACTATTTTCAACTTTCAGATGTGACCATTCAAACCTCACCTACATTTAGGAGATATTTAAAATTGTAATTCAACCTTTGCAGTCAAATTTTAGAAATCCCAACAATGTTATATGTTAACATTCACACAACATAACTTGCAAAAAAAAATCTTACCTTTCTGGTTGTTTCTTTGAAGCAAAATAGACCTAGAACTCTACAGGCAGCTTATATAGTTCAGAAAAGTTTGCAACTTGAAATTAGGGGATGATTTTTTAGGGACATACAATTTACCACCCAAGCTAGGTTGGACTGTTCAGTAAGTAAAATAGGTAGGTAGTCATGTTTAAATATTTAAATTATGGTAAGTGAATGGGAACATGTAACAAATATAACATAGGTGTTTTGCCAGTTTGGCTGCAAAAGTGAAATACATCAACACTAGTTAAAGCTTGCTGTAATGCAGTTGGTTTAAACCCTCATATAGGTTACTTATGTTAGTTTCTAAATGAACAAGATACTCCTGCTGTGGTGTACAGCAAGACAGCGAGTAGAAATAAATGCATAATGTATATTACAACTGCAAGATTGAGAGAATAAATAAAAATCTCCCTCAAGACAGTACAAAATATGTGTTTTTAGATTGTAGCTCCTCAACCAAATAAGGTATCAAGATTAGAAACACTAAAGCTTTCGGCAATGTCCCTTTCTCATGGATAAGTAAAATCTTAAATGCCCAACTGCTTTAACAATAAAATGTGTTGGTAAATAGCTGGAGATGTTTTCCTTGTAAGATTTGACTCTTCATACAAATGTTTGTTTTGGAAGAGATGAAACATACATAACCATTAAATTAAACTTGGACAGGCAAAGACAAAAAGGTTTAACATGACACAGGAGTCTGTTCAAATGGTTCACCAGTGGCCAACCTGTGAGTCCCCGATTCCAGTGACCTATTCTCAGAGCACTGGCTTCTCCATGGGGATTTTCGAAACTTCACTCACTGTTGCCAAGACGAAAGCTTCATCTCTATGTACCACTCCACATCACCCAGGCATTGGTAAATGTAGCTGGTTGCTGTATAGTCGGTTGCAAGGGAAAAAAATATAAAGTCAATACACATGTTTAAGACATAAAAAGGTTACATGATTTTTCTTCTGCTTGCTTTACATGTCATAACTACTACTCATGGGGTTTGCCAGATTACTTAATAAAAGATGTTCTGACTTAACAATAAAGTATATAACTTAGATCCAGCAGGCATATGCAATGAAAATAAAGACCATATTAAACGTTGCTTGAATATCTTCAATGTCTTCTTTCTACATGACATGCGTGCTGATGCAATGTAAAAAGTATCTCTATTTGCACCAGTGTGTACAGACATTTACTGTAAAGCAAACCAATTTTTATAAAAAGACATCTCATTGATTGTACTTAAATGTGTTCACAAAAAAGTGTAATATTTGAACTTCATATGAAAAAAAAAAAAAAAATGGCTGTCCTGTGGGTGCAGGACAGCCATTTAATAACATGAAGTCCAGAACCTGCAAACACCCACAGATGTATAGGGGTGTCATTCATTTTTAATGACACCCCCACACATGTGTTTTCAGGTGCATGGAACCACATGGTGAAAAACCACCATGCATTTTCTGAGCGTCAGCATTTTAGGGAAAGTGCAGGGACCTTGTCCATGTGTTTCTGGTAGGTACAGCAGCCCATTCAAAGCACATCATGCGGGGTGCTTAAGAGTGTGAACCTTTTTAGAGTCTTATGGTAAAGCTAGGAATGATGGTGACAGATTGGTTTGGCCCAAGCTAGGTGTGAAGAAAATTTAGCAGAAAGGGACATTTAATACTTGAAAATTAAGCCCAGTTCTTAGAAGGCACTACCTTCACAACTGTATGAACGCACACATCACGTAACTACGTTTTCAATCTGAGCCAATCCTTTGGCTACATTAGTTGCAGTTTAAGGCCCTGAAATATGACTAGCTAACAAAAAAAAAACAAAACCAGAGCCGACTTCAAACTGCCAACTACAAGTCTCAATAAAATGTAAAGTCTGCACTACGAATTATTCATAATCATGTCAAATTTAATAGAATTGTAGATGATGGTATTAGTCTTCTAAAACGAATGTGCATCTGGCCCACAAGAAGCATTTCTATACATGGTTATACACCTTTGTTTAATTCATGCACAGAAAACCAATTACAGCCATCTGCTACATGATCAACTGTCTTTAAAGAAGAATTGTGATTACATGAGAAGGGGGGTTTATTCTGTTGAAACTATCTGTAGTCCTTGTGTGCAGTTATGGCCTTTAAAAGTGGTAAAGTGCAGATAAGTTTCAATTCGAGGATGGTCTTTACCAAGGATGCAAACTAGCAATACGTTTCTATTTATTTTTATTTATTTAGTACAAACACAAATCTATGAAGCACATGGGAGGTTGGACAGTTTATGAAATGTCACAAAACTAGATTAAAGCTGAACTCCAGCCAAAAATAAATTAAGTTTTCCCTCGCAGTGAAGCTGTGCCCGCACTGGAAGTGTTAAAAGTGCTTGTTTTGTCCAGGGGACAGGATAAAGATTTATGCCTTTTACACGCGTACGGGATTCCTGGCGGTTAAAAGTCTGCCGGGAATCCCAAGGAGAAAACCGAGAATCTGCTCTGTGCGTTTTTCCCCCGACAGGAAAACTGCGATGAGACCTTGGTCAGGGATCCGGGCCCTCTGTATGCTCCATCGCAGTTTATCACATAGGAAAACTGACGAGAAAAAGACCACCGGGAATCCCGGCCAAAAAAAACTGCGATGGAGCATACACATGGCTGGTTTTCCTGGCCAAAGGCTCTCATGGCAGTTTTCCCGACGGGAAAAGCGGTTGTGTTTACACTCACATAATACTCTTCACCGGTAAACAGCGCTCCCTCCCAAAGAACTGTTCCTAGCACCCTCTAGTCCAGAGCAAGTCTATAGAGCTTGCTCTGGGCTTAATGACCTCAGGAACAATCCACTGCTCAAAACTGCTAGAGTGTGGAGGTGCAGGAGCTGCAGGGAGGGCCATAGGATCAGGTACAGCATCTCACAAAAGTACACCCCTCACATTTTTGAAAATATTTTAATTATATCTTTTCATGTGACAACACTGAAGAAATTACACTTTGCTACAATGTAAAGTAGTGAGTGTACAGCTTGTATAACAGTGTAAATTTGCTGTCTCCTCAAAATAACTCAACACACAGCCAATAATGTCTAAACCGCTGGCAACACCCCTAAGTGAAAATTTCCAAAATTGAGCCCAAACTGTCAAAATGTTGTGTGGCCAACATTATTTTCCAGCACTGCCTTAAACCCCTTGGGCATGAAGTTCACCAGAACTTCACAGGTCACCACTGGAGTCCTCTTCCACGACGACATCACTGAGCTGGTGAATGTTAGAGACCTTGTGGTCCTCCACTTTGCGTTTGAGGATGCCCCACAGATGCTCAATAAGGTTTAGGTCTGGACACATGCTTGGCCAGTTCATCACCTTCACCCTCAACTTCTTTAGCAAGGCAGTGGTCATCTTGGAGGTGTGTTTGGGGTCGTTATGTTGGAATACTGCCCTGCGGCCCAGTCTCCGAAGGAGGGGATCATATGCTCTGCTTCAGTATGTCACAGTACATGTTGCCTTTCATGTTTTCCTCAATAAACTGTAGCTCCCCAGGGCTGTCCCACTCATGCAGCCCCAGACCATGACACTCCCACCACCATGCTTGACTGTACTGAAGACACACTTTTGTACTCCTCACCTGGTTGCCGCCACACACACTTGACATTATCTGAACCAAATAAGTTTATCTTGGTCTCATCAGACCACAGTACATGGTTCCAGTAATTCATGTCCTTAGTCTGCTTGTCTTCAGCAAACTGTTTGCTGGCTTTTTTTGTGCATCATCTTCTTCCGGGATGACAGCCATGCAGACCAATTTGATGCAGTGTGAGGCGTATGGTCTGAGCACTGACAGACTGACCCCCCACCCCCTCAACCTTTGCAGCAATGCTGGCATCACTCATACGTCCCGAAGACAACCTCTGGATAAGACGCTGAGCACATTCACTCAACTCCTTTGGTTGACCATGGCGAGACCTGTGCTGAGTGGAACCTGTCCTGTTAAACAGCTGTGTGGTCTTGACCACCGTGCTGCAGCTCAGCGATAACACCAAAATTTTAACACACCTAGGCCCCTTTCACACCTACGCTCCTCTCACCACTCCAAAGATGCTGCCGACAGGAGATTTTTTTCTCTCCTGCCAGCGCATCGCCTCAGTGTTAAAGCCCTTGGGCTTTCACACGGAGGTTGCTGGGCAGGACTTTTTTCAGGCGATATAGCAGCGCTATTTTTAGCGATGTACCGCCTGAATAACTCAATGTGAAAGGGGCCTTACTCCCCATTCACACCTGAGACCATGTGACTCGTTGGTGTTACAAGACACCGGAGAGGGAAATGGCTAACTGTGCCCAATTTGGACATTTTCACTTAGGGGGTGTACTCACTTTTGTTACCAGCGTTTCGGACATTAATAGCTGTGTCTAATTATTTTGAGGAGACAGCAAACTTACACTGTTATACAAGCTTTACATTGCACCAAAGTGTCATTTCTTTAGTGTTGTCACATGGAAAGATATAATAAAATATTTACAAAATATTTACAAAAATGTGGAGTATACTCACTTTTGTGAGATTCTTTAACCACTTAAGGACCACCTCCTGCACATTTACGTCAGAAGAATGGCACATGCACCTACAGGTAGGTGCTGTGCTAGTACCCAGCCGTGGGTCACGGGCACCCACCCGCGGCACGCTCCCGTGACCCGGTCCGAAGCTCCGGGAACGCAGGATTCGCGGACTCTATCGCCGCTGGAGTCCCGCGATCGGTTCCCGGAGCTGAAGAACGGGGGAGAGCCGTGTGTAAACACAGCTTCCCCGTCCTTCACTGTGGCGGCAGCATCGATCGCATCATCCCTTTTATAGGGGGACACGATCGATGACGTCACACCTACATCCACACCCCCTACAGTTGTAAACACACATTAGGGAACACAACCCCTTCAGCGCCCCCTGTGGTTAACTCCCAAACTGCAACTGTCATTTCCACAGTAAACAATGCAATTTAAATGCATTTTTTGCTGTGAAAATTACAATTGTCCCAAAAATGTGTCAAAATTGTCTGAAGTGTCCGCCATAATGTCGCAGTCACGAAAAAAAAAAACGGTATATATTTTTGGGGGATATTTATTATAGCAAAAAGTTAAAAATATTGCATTTTTCTCAAAATTGTCGCTCTATTTTTGTTTATAGCGCAAAAAATAAAAACCGCAGAGGTGATCAAATACCACCTAAATAAAGCTCTATTTGTGGGGAAAAAAGATGCGAATCACATCGCACAATTGTCAAAGCGACGCAGTGCCAAATCGGCAAGGGGCAAGGTCATTTAGCTGCATTTTGGTCAGGGTCTTAAGTGGTTAACTAATACTCCTGTCATCTCTCCCAATTAACTCTTGTAGTGCAGGCACAGCCCCACTGGATGGAAAAATGATTTTGCTTGGAAAACAGCTTTAAAGGAAATAATTGAACATGCAATACTTTACAGAAACCTAAAAACCCTCTTTAAAATATATCCGACATGCTCTTTAATTTAACAAAAAAAAAAAAAAAAACCACCCTACTTTTTTTACTTATACATTCTACTGTAAAATCAAACCTGAGTCTTGGCTCTTGGCTTGTCTCTAACTTAGAAGTCTGTTAATTAGGCCTGGGGGATCCATACATAGCTAAGTGCTGAAAACAGATTCCAACACAAGATCTTAATGGAAAAATTAAGCATGATATTCAAATAAGATTAAGAGAATGTTCGGCAAATGATGTACAAATATGGGGGGCAGGAAAAAGTCCACAACACAAATCTGTTGTGTAAGGAACGTTTGTAATCAAAAGCTGGTAATATAACAAATGGCCTTTAAGGCACTGAAATAATTAAACTGTCTCATCGAATATATTCTTCAATTCTACAGCGGCTGGAAAAATGCTCATTTCTGTTCAGTAGGCACTGATATTGGATGGAGGAGCACAAGATTTCTAAAGCTGCTTCTTTAAAAATTTGTTGACAAACCAGTAAAAGCATTTTAATAACAAAGAAACATACCGTTTTACTCTTAATTGGCGCAAGTGATGAAACACGTTGATCACATCTCTAATCCTTCTGGGCGCTTCTTCAATTTTGGAAGCGAGATTGATACAAGCCATGGCAACAATCTGAAAAGAAGTCAATGTGATGAGAGTACCATATTTCAACATTTGGTTAAGGGAGAAAAAAAAAGAAGCAAGGAAGCGACGTGGAATGAAAAGCATCGTTAAACTTCAATATATATACGGTATATATATTTTTCTCTCTTAGTTTTTGCTACAAAGGTGTGAATACTCAAGCTCAGAGGCTTCTGACATACAGTAACCTGTTTAACACTCGGGACCATGCAACATATTATCCAGTTGCTGGCAACAAGTAGCTAGTGACATGATCACCAAAAAACTGCAAAGAAAATACCCCCCTTCCATGTATCACTCCCTCTGGCCAGATGAGTGAGGAGTCACTCCTTAGATAAAAGGAACCAAATGCAGTGTGCAAGGAAGTGGCAGTACGCGCATCCAGCCAGTGACAAAGTCAGATGGAAACTGACAAACTGTATAAAGATCCTGTCCCTTATGACAGGCGCACTGGTGCGGCATGGCATTTTGTTTAACCGTGGTGATGCCTAGCAAGTTCTGTGAGAAAAGCAGCATATATCAACACTCAGCAATGGATGCACAGAAATGATATATTCAGCGTTCACACTGTAGATAGTTGGCACCCAGGGAAAGAAAAGTCAAACATGTAGCGAGTTTGTAAGAGCAAAAGCCAACATATCTACAACAATGATTTTGTGCAATTCACAAAACACTGGTCTTTAGTACGATGTACACGCAGAGAACTAAAATGCTCACCTGGAATCACATTCTAAAAAGTTGGGAAGACAATTAAAGCCATACAGCAAATTTAACTCTGACTTTAAAAGCACTGGTGAGAACAGGTCCCATTATAGGTCCACATGGACCTCACAAATTAAAATAACAAAAATACCAAATTTAAATACAATTCAGTCATGGGATTTAGGAATGGTTAAAGTGGGCACTTGGTGCACAATCCTTAAAACATTCATTTAATCTGTGTCCTTGACTCCAAAGAATCTGGTCAAGATCTGAAAACTGTCCTTACTGAGGCACAGAGTCTATGGAACCAGAAGTCTTTGATGATCGCGATTCGGAATGTGCACTCCAGACCTTGGAAGGAACTTTAATCAGTGTTTCGCTTGGACAACGCAAGAGCTAGTGTTCATGTGTATTTAGGTTTTGCGTCAGTCTCTGAAGAATCTTTGATGCATGTGGAACAAAGTGCTTAATTTTGAGCAGTATATACACAAACCTGTATTACCTGAACCTAAAGTAAAATGCTTGTGCAGGCATGGGAAGACCTCTGGAATTTGCCTGTGCGCACACATTTCTGCAACTAAACCTGTATGCACAGGGCCTAAGAGCTACAAGAAAACTGTAAACCTAATCTGTTCTGAAAGTGTTGAGTATTTTTCACTCTAACATCATATACTTTTTCAATTGTACTTTTGGAAGGAGTCTGACGCACATTGAAAGTACATTTATCATTATGGGAACACTTTTATATTTGTATTTCAAATGCCATGCAATTTAAACTGTGCCATAGCAGAAGCTCTTCGGTTATCTGTTGTGGGAATTGAGGACCCTATTCTCTAATCAACCATTTAAATCAACACAACCTGCTTTCTGCCAAAGTAGCAATTCATCTTGGGAGGCTTGCAACGATCTTACAATTAATTAATTTATGTTAGGTGTAACTGAAAATGCATTCAAATTGCAGGTGCACATGATGCGATTTTGAATGTCTCTATTTAACCACTTCCCCACCGAGCCATTGTATTGTAAAATTACGTCGGTGGGGACCTTTCGTCTTTCAGACTGGACGTCATATGACAGCCTTGGATTTTCTGGCCACTAGGGGGCGTGCGCCCCCGCCGCATTCCTCGGGATCCGGTGCGCGTGCCCGGCGGTCGGGATTTTTTACCAAAAATATGTAGAAGAATACGTATAGGTCTAAACTGAGGAGAAAAAAATAAAAATAAAGTAAAAAATAAATAAAATTAATGATATTTATTAAATCAAAAAGTAAAAAATAGTGTTATTTTCAAAATTGACGCTTTCTTTTGTTTATAGCGCAAAAAAGGAGGTGATCAAATACCACCAAAAGAAAGCTCTATTTGTGAGGAAAAAAAGGGTGTAAATTTTGTTTGGGAGCCACGTCGCACGACCGCGCAATTGTCATTCAAAGTGCGACAGCGCTGAAAACTAAAAATTGGTCTGGGGAGGAAGGGGATGAAATTGCCCGGTATTGAAGTGGTTAAATGGTGAAGTGCAGGTTGACAACACTACAAGGGATATTCTCTAGACTTGCTGAATGAACCACACTGGAAAAAAAAAGGTCCTCAATCTAAATTACTTATAATACAGCTGAATGTTGAATTTAAACTTGATAAGAAAAAAAAAATCCTCCCTATGTACCGTATTTTTCGCACCATAAGACGCACCTAACCATAAGACGCACCTAGGTTTTGGAGGAGGAAAACAAGTAAAAAAAAATTCAGAACCACAATGGTGTACCAAAATATTTACCAGTGCCCATGAAATGCAGCCTGACCTGTGCCATTAATGCAGCCTGAACATTGCCATTAATGAATAATGAATTGCCATTTAATTTATTTAAAAACACAGTGCACTTTGCTGCAAAGGTAGTCACTGGCTGCCTGCAGGAAGAGAAATTACAAGTCATTGATCAGTGTACTCTGTACAACTCTGTACAGCACAGGGAAATGCATTGTTTCAAATGATTTCAAGGTAGAACTCTGCTGAAAAAGGTTGGAAACATGCACAAAGAAGGAAGGAGAGATTGTCCCTGAATATGTGCTCCTGGAAATGAGAGACAACTTCATTATCCCTGCAAAGGCTGATTTTCTAAAAGATGTTCTTTATGCTGAGCTGGGTTAGGAATAGAGAGAGCGAATAGAGGGGGTTGGTGAGAAGTGCACACACTCACAGTCTCCTGGGTGCCCTCATTCATTAGTATAGCAGTGTTTGTCTGCTTCTTTTTACTCTTCCCGCCCACCTCCTTCACAGACAGAACACACAAGCAAGGAGGGAGGGGTGAGAGAAGGGATGTGTGAAGCTGCTCAGTCGGGACAGGCTGCAGGCTTGCTAGAGGTGGGGTTGGATGGAGCAGTGTGCTGATTGGATCCTCTCCATGTAGGACAGCTACACTTCACGAGCCATGGGCTGCACTGTCTGCACACAGTGACAGAGAGAAGAGGACAGAGCTGCAAATGGAGGAGGGAGGAGAGGAGCAGGTGATGGGATTTACACACACAGGAACTTATTTCTGTGCCCCTCACTTACTTCCCATGACGTTCGGCCGCGGGGGGGCAGGACTGGCAGTGGCGGGGGGCGTGGCCTAATGTATATTCGTTCCATAAGACGCAGGGACATTTTCCTTCAGATTTTTGGAGGAAAAAAGTGCGTCTTATAGTCCGAAAAATACGGTACATCTTTACGAGATCCCAGTGACATCGTCCCAAAGACCCACACTGCTGTCTCATCAGGACCAAGTTGAAGGGTGCCCCACATTATTTCTTGCACATCGCAAGGCATCTCCCAAGAGCACATTGTTGGCAATGTGTGGTCTGGTTACTGTGACTAAGAATGCTAGGGTTCCTACATATGAAAGAGCAGTTTTAACTCTAGCGATCAATGGAAATGATCTGGGACAGGCAGATAAAACCTGCCTTTGCAGCATAAACCTCCCTAATGCAGAGTGTTGTCACAGAGACATCAGTGAGTTAACATCTATTCTATACAGGTGGTGCCTTGCATTTTACAACACTTTTTTCTAATGTTCAAATAGAGCCAAGGCAGCAGTTAGTGAAAGAAATGGTTTATTTGGACCGGCTTGATCCAAACTATTTGAAGCGACGTGAAACTTGGAAATCCGCTTTAAAGGCCAAGGTCACACACACAAAACATGTGCACGCTTTCTTCGGGTGTCCGCAGAGCATTGCACCCATGATCAGTAGATCACAGTTGCAATGTCAGACCCCTGCAGAATCTCAATATAGCTCACATACTCGCAGACAGTAGCTGGAGAGCAGGAAGATCAATGAACCAAGAGCGCTTACCAGTGCCCTTGCAGTTCATAGAGAACTACAAGCCATCTGGCACAGTGGAAGATTGTACTTTTAGTACATTCATCCACAGAACTCTGACAGCAGGTACAGGGAGAAGACCAGTGACGATCCTGACCTCCCTGGGGCCCTAAGCAAAATGACATGTCACATTGAAGAGGGGGGGGGGGGGGGGGGCAGTGTTCTGCATGTCGGAAATGACATCTTATATTAAAGTAAGAAGCCGTGGGGTGCCGACTTCTTTCTTCTTCCATGTAGCCAGCGAGTTGAGAAGGGGGGTGAGGGGCCGAAAATGACTTCTCACCAGGCAGGGCCTCTAGTAATTTGGGGAGCCCTCCGCAGCTTTGCGGGCCCCTAAGTGGCTTGCATAGTGAGCCTATAGGACGGATCGGTCCTGGAGAAGATTCCCCACCCACTGTCACAGCAGGACATCGGAGGGATGCAGGATGGTGCTCTTTGGTAACCTGTTACATTCCAACTACGGGTGTAACATGTTACCAAACAGGAACTTAACTTTTAATGTGAACATGCACCTATACTACATTTGCCTAGAGTTCATCTTTAAGAACAATCTATTGTTGTCTTGAAAATAAAGTGGATCTTCAAGAAAAAAAAAAAAAAAGGATAGCTTCACTGATGCTGAAAATTAGTCAGTGCTCTTCTGGTGCTGAAAATGGAGTTCCAGCTCTTAAAAAACTTCTGTGCAAGGGCAGCCAAAGAAGGTGGTAAAATGCATGTGGTTGCCACACAGTAGGGTGGCATTTTGAGGGTTAAAAGGCAAGGAGGCGACAAATTGGAATCCTCCTGGCTGTGTTTCAAACACCCTCTGAAAAGAGATCCACCACATAGCACCTTTTACCCTGTGTATTCTTTTCACAGGATAAAAGTCATTGTGAGAATGGACAAGGCGAGATCCTGCTATATACCTGCCACTCTTCTCCCCTTGTCCATTTACAGAAAGCCTTGCAATTAAACAGAACACATGGGTATAGGAGGAGAGAGAAATGTAGGGTAAACAGCAGGATCTCGCTGTATCCATTCTCAGAACGACTTGAGACAGAACTGTCCGTCACATTCCAGGAAGAAAAAAACTATTGAGATATATAAGGTCTGTCCAGAAAGTATCCGGCTGAGTAATATGAAAAATAGAGACATTTACTTAGGACAAGGATGCCTCAATCCCTTTTAAAGTAGGCACCTTGGGACATCAAACTGTTCAAAACACTGCAAAACCCTTTGATGGAATCACTATTGGCTTCCTCGTCGTTTTTTCCTGAATCTTTTAGACGGTCCGAAATCTCTGCCCTTTCAAGCGATTTTAGCTTTGGGAAAAGCCACAAGTCGCAGTGTGGCAAATCTGTTTGATGGGGAGGACCGAGTCGCTTGCATGATTTGAGGTTTCGCCAAAAACCTCTGCACCAAACGTGATGCATGGGCGGGCGAATTGTGAGTAGACCACCAATCACATGAATTCTCACCACTCTTCTCCTGGCTGACATCAGCGGGGAATGTCAGCCCCTCCCACTGTAGTGCTCAGAGTGCTGTAGATAAGGTATTTTGGCTACATCACACAGCTCATGCTACAATTCAGAATCGTGTGCTTTCATTCTAGGCTGCGAGTCATTCACAGACTCTGAATGTCTTACACAATTCATGATACAAAACAAAATCAGTGTGTGCTCTCTGATTTAGTCAGAGACGCCTTGTCCCCTCACACAGCTCATGAATCTTATGTGCTCTGAGACATCCCCACTCAATCATGCTGCTGGCTCACACACACCTCATGTTAAAAAACATGAATCTTGATATGTGTGTGCTCTCTGGGACTGAGTCATTCAGTGTGTGTGTGTGTGTGTGTGTGTGTGTGTGTGTTCAAAAACTCACGGTTCGGATCGTTCCTCGGATCGGATCAGCAAAAAAAAAATTGCAGCCTCACTTTGCCCCAAATTGCCGCCTCGTCTGGGAGGAGGAAGTGAGAGGGTAGTCAGCAGGGCTGGATTTCCTTTCCCTGCCACCCCAAGGCCAGGTTCTGCAATGCACCCCCTCCCCACCAACCGAAACCCCCCCGGAGAATAGCAATTGGATGGCAGGGGCGGCACGGTTAATTCAAATATTTTTTGTTTCTTTTTTGCATTACATTATCACTTTTGTAGCTTGTCGTTTTACTTTTTTATTTTTGTATAATTTTCTTATTTTTAATATTATTTTTCTTCTTCTTCACTTATTTTATTAATTGAATTATTTATTTTTTTACATTTAACTTTATTGCTATCGCACAAGAGAAAACAATTCCCTGTGTCATAGCAATTGGAGGCGACAGGTTCTCTTTCTTGACCCTGTCACCTCCAAAAAAAAGTCCTCACAGTTGAGATGGGAAGAGCACAGCTCACCCCTCTCACTATGTGCTATTTGCGGCAGGGACAGGAGACTCCGCAGCTGGGGAGGGGGGGACAGAGCCAGCCGGGAGAGGTATGGGGGGACGGGGGGTGGAGGGCAGCACATTCTCTGCTAGAAACCAACTCACCGCCGTATGTTAAAACGTCTCCACGCTGTTTGCACACAGCCCCAGCTCCTCCTAACCCCACGCTGTGATAGACAGAACACATCAGCACATTGGACACGCATTCTGTCTATCACAGCGTGGTTAGGAGCAGGCGGGGCTGTGTGCGAACAGAGCGGAGACAGTTTCAATGTGTTTACTGCTTTGCTCTGCAGTCACGTGTGTGCCGATCCAAAGTCATTGATCCGTGCTGATCACGGATCAATGACGATCCGTTGCACCACTAGTCTGCAGCAAGACGGGCAGCTCATGATACAAAACAGGGCACCTCTGATTTGAGACTTGGTGTCTTGCTGGCTCACACAGCTAATCATTTTATAGCTCATTTTACAAATCAGGAGCTGGGGCTTAGCACATCCTGAAAAGGGGAGGATCACTGACAAAGCAGAGTTTCCCCCACAGCAAAAAAATTACAAAGTCGGTAGCTACACTTGCCTGTCCTGAAATCCTGTGACGTTGACACCCGAGCCAATATTTCCATTGGCTCTCGGGTTCAGCTGCCGCCATTTGTGGCCTTTCGGCTTCACAGCCGGTTCCCTACTGTGCAGAGCACGCTATACTCTTAATGGCCCGGAGAGGGGCTGAATTTCCGAATGATCTCGCCATGTTGAGCGCTCTCGAAAAGTGAGGAAGAGTAACTGTCAAAAACACTAGAATAGGAAAGGGGGGGGGGGGGGTGAGAGGCCGTGGACCAAACTGACACTATTCCATGGGTCAGAGTCTAGAAATGGTGTACCGACTCACCCAGACTTGGGTGGAGTTCACCAATGGGACCTGGGCATAATAGGTACCCCCCAAAAAAAAGGTGCACCGGCGGGACGAGATAGGTGGAGTTTCCACTTTTGGGAAAAACACCACTTTTATTGAATCAGATTCACTTTCACGATTCGATTCATTCAAACTCTGCAGCGAGTTAATTCATTGATTGCAATCAGTGACTCAGTAGCCAAGCCTAGTGCTGACAACGATCAGCTTCCATTTGTATCAAACTTTTATCCCAAGAAGAAACAAAACTGTTATTGCAACCAATTTTTATTTTTTGCTGGTTGACAAATGGAGACTTTTCCGAAACGCATTAAAAATGCTTGTGAATGGCAAAACGTGCCAGGAAAACGCATCAACCCACATAGGTGTGTGACCCAAGCCACATACAGGTGGTGTGTACCTGGTCTGATCACCAGGTGAAACCAGAAAGGGGGGGAACAAATGCAGCCACTGCATCGAATGATTCTGCTTGCGAAAAACGCTTTAATACCTCGTGTGCCCGCTTCCAGCAATCTAGGATGTGCACGCACCTTAGTCGCCGCGTCACGGGTGACATCCCGCGGTCATCTTCTGCGTCCAGCGCCTGCGGGCTCCTGTGATGATGTAACTGCTGTGCTGGAGTTACATCGGCTCAGTAGAACCCTCTACCACCCAACATATAGATATAAAATATATATATTTATGTTTGGAGGGGCTTAGCTGTGCTTTGATAGTCCCTGAATGAAGTGAATGTAAACACATACATGGGATTAGATCTGAACAATCTCCTGGGAGAGAAGGACACACCATAGACTTCCTGACACCCCCCCCCCCCTACCCCCACCATCAGGCATGACTCACCTCAAAGCTGTGCTTCACGAATGATTTGGAGTAGAAGAATCGCTGAAATAAGACCTGACCGGTCGCCATGGCCACCTAAGGAAGAGAAAAGAAAAATGGGAGGAAGATGAGAGCCCGCCGCCATCTTAGAAGCCCCCAGCCCAGTCAGCGCTCCGCCCGGTGGAGTAGGCCCCGCATAGAGAACACCCGCCCCCCCCTTGTCACCCGGGACCCCCCTGTCACCCGCCACACACAACACCCACACCCTCCTCTTACCTGCGGCATGCGGAGAAGGATCCCGGCCGCCTGGATAAGCTCACAGCCCAGCACACGCAGGTCCGTCTCAAAACTCAGGTCCAGGCCATCCAGCATAGACGGAGTCGGTGACAGGCGCTCCTCCGGGACGATAGAGTTGTCGATGGTGAGGTAGACTTGTGAATAGAGCCGATCCCCGATCAGGATTCCCTCGTTAGGGCGCTGCGGAGCCGCAGGAGCGGAGAGGTGAGGTAAGGCCGCCATCGCACTCTACCAGGAAGGAACGTAACTGCAACGACTGGTCTTCTCCCAGGATCCTCCTGGCTCCGTCATTGTGCCCGCTGCTGCCCCCTGCTGGGACTCGGAAAAAGCGCGGCCGCCTTCTCAACCTATTTACTGTACTGTACACCGCCTACAGGAGCTTCTTGGTATCTCTAATCTCGCTACACCAGTGCTGACCACAGAAGCCGGCTGGGCTCGGGAAAGCTCGTATGCGCCCGGGTGGCGCATGCGCAGTAACGGTGCCATTTTTGAATAGATTTCGGCGGAGTTCATCCTGAGGCCAGCCCGTCAGGGGCCCCTCTCCCGGCTGTCTCTTCCTCCTCCGCCGCCGGTAGATCCCGGGGACTGCTCGGGCTTATGTGTACCGCACTGTCCGGCAGCCTCCCCAGGTGTGGAGGCGTATGCTGAGCAGCCTGAGCGCCTGTCACTCACTCCGGCGTATAACCGAATGTCCCGTCATGTCGGCCCCCCCTTCCTAGAAATGGCAGAACTGATCCTGGGAGACGCTTTACCGGCACCCTCATCGGGCCAGGATCCGGGTAAGTGAGGAGGAGATGGACATGGGGGAGATCTCCTGTGCCCTGGTCCGCATGACCGTCTCCTGTGCCCTGGTCCGCATGACCGTCTCCTGTGCCCTGGTCCGCATGACCGTCTCCTGTGCCCTGGTCCGCATGACCGTCTCCTGTACCCTGGTCCGCATGACGGTCTCCTGTACCCTGGTCCGCATGACCGTCTCCTGTACCCTGGTCCGCATGACCGTCTCCTGTGCCCTGGTCCGCATGACCGTCTCCTGTGCCCTGGTCCGCATGACCGTCTCCTGTGCCCTGGTCCGCATGACCGTCTCCTGTGCCCTGGTCCGCATGACCGTCTCCTGTGCCCTGGTCCGCATGACCGTCTCCTGTGCCCTGGTCCGCATGACCGTCTCCTGTGCCCTGGTCCGCATGACCGTCTCCTGTACCCTGGTCCGCATGACCGTCTCCTGTACCCTGGTCCGCATGACCGTCTCCTGTACCCTGGTCCGCATGACCGTCTCCTGTACCCTGGTCCGCATGACCGTCTCCTGTACCCTGGTCCGCATGACCGTCTCCTGTACCCTGGTCCGCATGACGGTCTCCTGTACCCTGGTCCGCATGACCGTCTCCTGTACCCTGGTCCGCATGACCGTCTCCTGTGCCCTGGTCCGCATGACCGTCTCCTGTGTCCGCATGACCGTCTCCTGTGCCCTGGTCCGCATGACCGTCTCCTGTGCCCTGGTCCGCATGACCGTCTCCTGTGCCCTGGTCCGCATGACCGTCTCCTGTGCCCTGGTCCGCATGACCGTCTCCTGTGCCCTGGTCCGCATGACCGTCTCCTGTGCCCTGGTCCGCATGACCGTCTCCTGTGCCCTGGTCCGCATGACCGTGTCCTGTACCCTGGTCTGCATGACCGTCTCCTGAACCAACAATGCACTAGCTTAAAGGAACCAATTTAGAAAATAAAAGACAAACCTTTACAACCCCTTTAACCACTTCCTTACTGGGCATGTATACCCCCTTCCTGACCAGGTGAAATTTCAGCTTGCGGCACTGCGTCGCTTTAACTGACAATTGCGCGGTCGTGCGATGTGGCTCCCAAACAAAATTGCGTCCTTTTTTCCCCACAAATAGAGCTTTATTTTGGTGGTATTTGGTCACCTCTGCGGTTTTTATTTTTTGCGCTATAAACAAAAAAGGACGACAATTTTGAAAAAAAAATACAATATTTTTTACTTGTTGCTATAAAAAATAGCCCAATTTAAAAAAAAAAAATTCAGTTTAGGCCGATACGTATTCTTCTACATATTCTTGGTAAAAAAAAAAAAATCGCTATAAGCGACTGGTTTGCGCAAAAGTTATAGCGCCTACAAAATAAGGGACAGAATTATTATTTTTTATTATTTATTTTTTTACTAGTAATGGCGGCGATCTGCGATTTTTATTGCGACTGCAACATCATGACTGACACATCGGACACTTTTGACACATTTTTGGCACCATTCACATTTATACTGCAATCAGTGCTATAAATATGCACTTATTACTGTATAAATGTGACTGGCAGGGAAGGGGTTAACACTAGGGGGTGAGGAAGGGGTTAATGTGTATCCTGCATTGTGTTCTAACTGTGGGGGGAGGGGGGGTGACCGATCTGTGTCCCTATGTACAAGGAACACAGATCGGTCTCCTCCTCTCCAGAGACAGGACGCTGTCTCTGTGTAAAACGGCAATGAGAGATGATCTCATATGTTTACATATGAGATCATCTCTCATTCGCCCACAGATCGCATCGCAAACGGCCACTCTGGTTGGCCGTTCGCGGCGATCTGTGATTGGCTGTGTCCAAGGGACACGGCCAGTACACAAGTTCCCCGCTGCGCACTCTGGAGCGCGCGCTGGGAACAAAGAAAGGGGCTGCCGTGAAAACACGGCGGCCCGGAGAATTAGAACCACCCTGCGGCCGTATATAGTCGTACGATTGCTAATAGCACTAGCAACATGTTTATAGTTTAAATACTAAAAGTTGCACAGTTTAGCACTGTAAACAGCCATTTTAGGTGCTTTTTTTGAGGTGCCAGTAAAAAATTGGTGTCGTTCGTAATTTTTAGGCATCTTGCCAACACTGGTTCTGAGGCTCATTTAATGCAAATAGTTGGCCAGATTCTCGTACATTTGCCTTTTTTTTGCGTAGAGTAGCGTATCTCACTTACGCTACGCCTCCGCACTTTTTACGGGCAAGTGCTGTATTCTCAAAGCACTTGCTCCGTAATTTGCGGCGGCGTAGCGTAAATGGGACGGCGTAAGGCCGCGTAATTCAAATAGGGAAGGAGGGGGGGTGTGCAGTATTTAAATGAAGCGCTCCCCCGCACCGAACGAACTGCGCATGCGCCGGCCCTAAACGTAGCCCACTGCGCATGCTCCGTAGTACGCCGCAAATACATTGATTTAGACGGCAACGTAATTAACGTACAGGCCTATTCGCGACGAGTTACGTAAACGACGCAAAAACACGACGCTGTCGCGATGTCCATACTTAACATGGCTTACGCCTACGCAAGGTTACCCCTCATATAGCAGAGGTGACCTTACGCGTACGCAAACTACGTCGACGGCGCGCAACTTCGGGAATCGGCGTATCAGGCTAATTTGCATATTCAACGCTGAAATCGATGGGAATGCCACCTAGCGACCAGCGTAGAATTACATCTAAGATCCAACGGTGTAAGTGACTTACGCCAGTCGGATCTACGCCAAATCTATGCGTAACTGATTCTAAGAATCAGTCTCATAGATAGGAGGGCTCAGAAACAGAGATACGACGGCGTACCACCTTATTCAGACACAACCTGTGTAATTAATATGTGTTAAAGGGATGAGGTGGCAACTCTATGTCAACACCTTTTAGCCGGTGTGTTGTCATATTCTGCTCCCTATAATAGAATGCTGCGGAAGTCACGTGGCAGCGAACTGCGCATGCGCGATGCGTTCCAACGCCAAATGCGATGCGTTCCACAGGATTTCCGACACTACACTCAAGTGAACCCATCAGAATTTGTCACGGAAGTGACTACAAACCATACGTGGGGCGGGGGGAGAGACAGAGACCTGAACCCATCAGATTATGTCACAGAAGTGGATAAAAAACCATACACGGAGCGGGGGGAGAGAGACACATGTGCATTACTTGCCCTATATACATAAATATACAAAGTAAAACAGCATTTTGTTTATTTTAAAATACATAATATAGGCTACTGTGACAGAGCAAAAACACTATACGGGCTCATTTCCACTGGCGTTTTTACAGCCACTTTTCTGAGCGTTTTTTGCAGCTTAAAAACGCCTGTCCATGTTAGTCTATGGCCTCATGCCCACCATGACGTTTTTGAGCTGTAGATGACTCAGACGTTTTTAAGCTGCAAAAAAAACGCAGGACCAGTGCGTTCTGAAGCTCCAGCAATAGAGCTGTAAAAACGCCAGACATTAAAAAACGCTCAAAAACGCTGCCACATCGTTTTTAAAGCTCCAGCTCAAAAAAAAAAAAAAACATGGACAGGCGTTTTTAAAGCGGAGCTCCACCCTGATATATATATTTTTTTTTAAATCTGAAAAAAATAAATAAAAATGAAATGGAAAAATAAAATAAAAAATACTCACCCTAAATAGGCTGTTGCTATGCGGAAGTCCCGAATCTGCCCTCACGATCCGCGGTGCTGTTTTCTTCCTCCTCCTCTTCTGGGTGTCTTCTTGTGTATGGGCCGCGCTGCATTCTGGGAACTGTGTGTATCCCAGAAAGCAGCCGGACCATTCACAAAGCGCCGCGTCGCTCGCACATGCGCAGTAGGAAACGGGCAGTGAAGCCGCACGGCTTCCCTGACTGTGGATGGCGGTGCCGGGATCGAGGATCGGCATCGGCGGGGGCCGTCAGCGCGGGCGCCTAGGACAGGTAAGTGTCCTTATTCAAAGTCAGCAGCTACACTGTTAGTAGCTGCCGACTTTGAAAAAAAAAAAAAAAAATGCGGGTGGGTGGAGCTCCGCTTTAAGCTGTAAAAAAACGCTCAGAAAAGTGGCTGTAAAAACGCCAGTGGAAATGAAGCCTAAAAGTATACTGGAACAACCATACTGTCAGAGTGCATTAACCTGTGGTGCAATACTGGGACTTGTAGGGCCAGATTCGCAGCAGCTTTTACGGGCAAGTGCTGTATTCTCAAAGCACTTGCTCCGTAATTTGCGGCGGTGTAGCGTAAATGGGCCGCGTAATTCAAAATAGGAAGGAGGTGGGCGTGTTGTATTTAAATTAAGCGCGCCCCCGCGCCGAACGAGCTGCGCATGCGCCGGCCGTAAACATAGCCCACTGCACATGCTCCATAGTACGCCGCAAATACATTGGTTTCGACGTGAACGTAATTAACGTAAGCCCTAATTGACGGGAACGCCGCCTAGCGGCCAGCGTAACATTACAACTTGGATCCGACGGTGTAAGTGACTTGCGCAAGTCGGATCTAAGCAAAATCTATGCGTAACTGATTCTAAGAATCGGTCGCATAGATATCAAGGGCCAGAAACAGAGATACAACGGCGTATCTCAGCTGAGAATCTGGCTCGTAGTGCTTATCCAGAGCAACTGTGGTGCAATGCTAGGACATGTAGTGCCAATGCTGAGACTTGTAGTGCCTATCCAGAGCAACCGTGGTGCAATGCTAGGACATGTAGTGCCTATCCAGAGCAACCTGTGGTGCAATGCTGAGACTTGTAGTGCCTATCCAGAGCAACCTGTAGTGCAATGCTGGGACCTGTAGTGCAATGCTGTGACTTGCAGTGCCTATCCAGAGCAACCTGTGGTGCAATGCTGAGACTTGTAGTGCCTATCCAGAGCAACCATGGTGCAATGCTGGGACTTGTAGTGCTTATCTAGAGCAACCTGTAGTGCAATGCTGGGACTTGTAGTGCCTATCCAGAGCAACCTGTGTTGTAATGCTGGGACTTGTAGTGCCTATCCAGAGCAACTTGTAGTGCCTATCCAGAGCAACCTTTGCTGCAATGCTGTGACTTGTAGTGCCTATCCAGAGCAACCTGTGGTGCAATGCTTGCTGAGACTTGTAGTGCCTATCCAGAGCATATTCAGAGCAACCTGTAGTGCCTATCCAGAGCAACCTCGGACCTATGTGGAAATCATACCATGTCACTTCCGGTGCTCCTCCGTCATTAGCACAGCTGATCACGGGCCCAACTGCACATGCGCCGCATATGCGCAGACGTTTCCTTATTTAGTCTGGGAAAATCATAGACTCGCGTGGGCGGGCGAAGGCGGAGCAAGATTCTTAATGATATTATCGGCAGCACTGCCTCCAGCCCTGTCCCTAACACACAATAGCCTGCTCTGGAGAAGGGGGTGTGCCCCTTGTAAATCAATGGTCCCAGGGTCGAGAAAAAATATAGAGCCGCCCCGGCCCTAGCCTGCTCTGCTGAAGGGGGGGCGGCCCCGTTTATATCAATGGCAGGTCCAGGAAAATATAGAACTTTGCCTGTGGAAGCAAAATACATACACGGGAGGTCAAGGAAAATTCTATAGCCGTGTCTAACAGTGGCGGCCGGTGCTCAAAAATTTGGGGGAGCAATTGCAGTCTCACTGTGCCCGTAAAATGTAGCCATTGTGCCCGTCATATGCAGCCAGTGTGCCCACCATATCCCACTATTTGAAGCCACTGTTGCCCGTCATACACAGCCACTTGTGCCCATCAAACGGAGCCACTTGTGCCCATCATATGCAGCCACTTGTGCCCATCATATGCAGCCACTTGTGCCCATCATATGCAGCCAGGCGCATCCCCCGCCTGTCACTTCACTAATCCCAAACAAAAGGAGGAGTGGGCCCCTGGCTGTTTGAAGGAGATGGGCCCCAGTGTTGGCCCAAATTGGAAGATATGATCCTTGGGTGGTTGGAGAAGGAGAGGGTGCCACCCTTCTCCCCCCCCCCGGAGGGCGAGGACACCCTTCTCCCCCCCCGGAGGGTGAGGACACCCTTCTCCCCCCCCGGAGGGTGGGGACACCCTTCTCCCCCCCCTGGAGGGCGGGGACACCCTTCTCCCCCCCCCCGGAGGGCGGGGACACCCTTCTCCCCCCCCGGAGGGCGGGGACACCCTTCTCCCCCCCCGGAGGGCGGGGACACCCTTCTCCCCCCCCGGAGGGCGGGGACACCCTTCTCTCCCCCCCCCGGAGGGCGAGGACACCCTTCTCTCCCCCCCCCCGGAGGGCGAGGACACCCTTCTCTCCCCCCCCCGGAGGGCGAGGACACCCTTCTCTCCCCCCCCCCCGGAGGGCGAGGACACCCTTCTCTCCCCCCCCCCGGAGGGCGAGGACACCCTTCTCTCCCCCCCCGGAGGGCGAGGACACCCTTCTCTCCCCCCCCCCGGAGGGCGAGGACACCCTTCTCTCCCCCCCCCCGGAGGGCGAGGACACCCTTCTCTCCCCCCCCGGAGGGCGAGGACACCCTTCTCTCCCCCCCCCCCGGAGGGCGAGGACACCCTTCTCTCCCCCCCCGGAGGGCGAGGACACCCTTCTCTCCCCCCCCGGAGGGCGAGGACACCCTTCTCTCCCCCCCCGGAGGGCGAGGACACC
The DNA here is from genome assembly GCA_029574335.1 of Rana kukunoris. Classification (NCBI taxonomy): domain Eukaryota; kingdom Metazoa; phylum Chordata; class Amphibia; order Anura; family Ranidae; genus Rana; species Rana kukunoris. Next base: position 175,311,446 of record CM056052.1, read on the forward strand.
CTTCTCTCCCCCCCCGGAGGGCGAGGACACCCTTCTCTCCCCCCCCGGAGGGCGAGGACACCCTTCTCTCCCCCCCGGAGGGCGAGGACACCCGGGCTGCACTAGGAGGGGAGGTGAGTGCTGCGGGGAACCAGAGAATCATGAGGGACGGGGGAGAGGAGCAGGAGGGGAACAGAGAAGCAGTGGGGGGGGGTGTTAGTGGAGCGCAGGGGGGACCAGAGAAGCATGAGGGTAAGAGGAGCTTGGGGGGGATAGAAAAGCATGGGGGGGGGGGAGACCAGAAAAAGCATGGGGGAGGGGACAGCCAGCTGACTCCACAGCTATGGCCTGGGAGTCTCTCGCTTCTGCCTAATCTTTTCCCATTAGGGTGGGGGCAACGAACTGATTCTTTGCCCTGGGTGAAATAATGTCTAGCTTGCTCACTGGTACTGCCTATAAGAGTACCAGCACCAGCCGTTCTACTTGAATAAAGTAGAACGGCTAATGGCTAGTGAAGGGGAAGGGGGGCTGTGTTGGCCATCGGTGTTGGCCGGCTGGGGGGAGGGAGGGTGGGTCTTGTCCGGCCGCCATGGGAGAGACCTGTCAAAGTGGATGAAGTCCAGGGCAACATTTTTGTCTGAGCCCAGCCCTGGTGTCCCCGTCCTCCGGGGGAGAGAATGGTGTCCCCGTCCTCCGGGGCAGAGAATGGCGTCCCCGTCCTCCGGGGGAGAGAATGGCGTCCCCGTCCTCCGGGGGAGAGAATGGCGTCCCCGTCCTCCGGGGGAGAGAATGGCGTCCCCGTCCTCCGGGGGAGAGAATGGCGTCCCCGTCCTCCGGGGGAGAGAATGGCGTCCCCGTCCTCCGGGGGAGAGAATGGCGTCCCCGTCCTCCGGGGGAGAGAATGGCGTCCCCGTCCTCTGGGGGAGAGAATGGCGTCCCCGTCCTCTGGGGGGAGAGAATGGCGTCCCCGTCCTCTGGGGGGAGAGAATGGCGTCCCCGTCCTCTGGGGGGAGAGAATGGCGTCCCCGTCCTCTGGGGGGAGAGAATGGCGTCCCCGTCCTCTGGGGGGAGAGAATGGCGTCCCCGTCCTCTGGGGGGAGAGAATGGCGTCCCCGTCCTCTGGGGGGAGAGAATGGCGTCCCCGTCCTCTGGGGGGAGAGAATGGCGTCCCCGTCCTCTGGGGGGAGAGAATGGCGTCCCCGTCCTCTGGGGGGAGAGAATGGCGTCCCCGTCCTCTGGGGGGAGAGAATGGCGTCCCCGTCCTCTGGGGGGAGAGAATGGCGTCCCCGTCCTCTGGGGGGAGAGAATGGCGTCCCCGTCCTCCGGGGGAGAGAATGGCGTCCCCGTCCTCTGGGGGGAGAGAATGGCGTCCCCGTCCTCTGGGGGGAGAGAATGGCGTCCCCGTCCTCTGGGGGGAGAGAATGGCGTCCCCGTCCTCTGGGGGGAGAGAATGGCGTCCCCGTCCTCTGGGGGGAGAGAATGGCGTCCCCGTCCTCTGGGGGGAGAGAATGGCGTCCCCGTCCTCTGGGGGGAGAGAATGGCGTCCCCGTCCTCTGGGGGGAGAGAATGGCGTCCCCGTCCTCTGGGGGGGGGAGAATGGCGTCCCCGTCCTCTGGGGGGGGGAGAATGGCGTCCCCGTCCTCTGGGGGGGGAGAATGGCGTCCCCGTCCTCTGGGGGGAGAGAATGGCGTCCCTGTCCTCTGGGGGGAGAGAATGGCGTCCCCGTCCTCTGGGGGTATGGCCAGCAAAGCCCCCCTTCCCCTTCACTAGCCATTAGCCGTTCTACTTTATTAGGCACTACAAGTCACAGCATTGCACTACAAGTCCCAGCATTGCACCACGGTTGCTCTGGATAGGCACTACAAGTCTTAGCATTGCAATACAGGTCTCAGCATTGCACTACAGGTTGCTCTGGATAGGCACTACAAGTCCCTGCATTGCACTACAGGTTGCTCTGGATAGGCACTACAAGTCTCAGCATTGCACTACAGGTTGCTCTGGATAGGCACTACAAGTCTCAGCATTGCACCACAGGTTGCTCTGGATAGGCACTACAACTCACAGCATTGCATCACAGGTTGCTCTGGATAGGCACTACAAGTCTCAGCATTGCACCACAGGTTGCTCTGGATAAGCACTACAAGTCTCAGCATTGCACCACAGGTTGCTCTGGATAAGCACTACAAGTCTCAGCATTGCACCACAGGTTGCTCTGGATAAGCACTACAAGTCTCAGCATTGCACCACAGGTTGCTCTGGATAAGCACTACAAGTCTCAGCATTGTACCACAGGTTGCTCTGGATAGGCACTAGAAGTTTCAGAATTGCACTACAGGTTGCTCTGGATAGGCACTACAGGTCCCAGCATTGCACTACAGGTTGCTCTGGATAGGCACTACAAGTCTTAGCATTGCAATACAGGCCCCAGCATTGCACTACAGGTTGCTCTGGATAGGCACTACAAGTCCCTGCATTGCACTACAGGTTGCTCTGGATAGGCACTACAAGTCCTAGCATTGCACCACAGGTTGCTCTGGATAGGCACTACAAGTCTCAGCATTGCACTACAGGTTGCTCTGGATAGGCACTACACGTCCCAGCATTGCACCACGGTTGCTCTGGATAGGCACTACAAGTCTTAGCATTGCAATACAGGTCCCAGCATTGCACTACAGGTTGCTCTGGATAGGCACTACAAGTCTCAGCATTGCACCACAGGTTGCTCTGGATAAGCACTACAAGTCTCAGCATTGCACCACAGGTTGCTCTGGATAAGCACTACAAGTCTCAGCATTGCACCACAGGTTGCTCTGGATAGGCACTAGAAGTTTCAGCATTGCACTACAGGTTGCTCTGGATAGGCACTACAAGTCCCAGCATTGCACCACGGTTGCTCTGGATAGGCACTACAAGTCTTAGCATTGCAATACAGGTCCCAGCATTGCACTACAGGTTGCTCTGGATAGGCACTACAAGTCCCTGCATTGCACTACAGGTTGCTCTGGATAGGCACTACAAGTCCTAGCATTGCACCACAGGTTGCTCTGGATAGGCACTACAAGTCTCAGCATTGCACTACAGGTTGCTCTGGATAGGCACTACAAGTCTCAGCATTGCACCACAGGTTGCTCTGGATAGGCACTACAACTCACAGCATTGCATCACAGGTTGCTCTGGATAGGCACTACAAGTCTCAGCATTGCACCACAGGTTGCTCTGGATAGGCACTACAAGTCTCACCATTGCACCACAGGTTGCTCTGGATAAGCACTACAAGTCTCAGCATTGCACCACAGGTTGCTCTGGATAGGCACTACAAGTCTCAGCATTGCACCACAGGTTGCTCTGGATAGGCACTACAAGTCCCAGCATTGCACCACGGTTGCTCTGGATAGGCACTACAAGTCTTAGCATTGCAATACAGGTCCCAGCATTGCACTACAGGTTGCTCTGGATAGGCACTACAACTCACAGCATTGCATCACAGGTTGCTCTGGATAGGCACTACAAGTCTCAGCATTGCACCACAGGTTGCTCTGGATAGGCACTACAAGTCTCAGCATTGCACCACAGGTTACTCTGGATAGGCACTACAAGTCCCAGCATTGCACCACCGGTTGCTCTGGATAGGCACTACCAGTCACAGCATTGCACTACAGGTCCCAGCATTGCACTACAGGTTGCTCTGGATAGGCACTACAGGTCCCAGCATTGCACTACAGGTTGATGCACTCTGACAGTATGGTTGTTCCAGTATACTTTTATAGTGTTTTTGCTCTGTCACAGTAGCCTATATTATGTATTTTAAAATAACCAAAATGCTGCTTTACTTTGAATTGTATGTGGTAGATTCATGTAGAAATGCCTAGCGTCTGCCTTTTAAACTAGGCCGCCGCAACTTTTTCAGGCAAGTGCTTTATCCTCAAAGCACTTGCCTGTAAAGCTGAGCGTAAAAGAGCCAGCCGAATTCAAATTCGGGGGGAGGGGGCGTGTATCATTTAAATGAAGCGCCTCCCTGCGCCGAACGAACTGCGAATGCGCCGGCCGTGATTGGTTCCCAGTGCGCATGCTCCAAATCTCGACGTCAATTCGACGTGTAAACGACGTGAAGGGCACTTACGCAAAACCCTATTCGCGAACGTTTTACGTAAACAACGGCAAAATAAGCATCAGCACGCCGTCCATACTTAACATTGCCTGCGCCTCATATATCAGGCATAACATTACGACGGTACTACACTAAGGCAAACGATGTAATTGAATAGCGCCGGCCGGGCGTACGTTCGGGAATCGGCGTATAGGCTAATTTACATATTTTAGACGGGAACGCCACCTAGCGGCCAGCCTAAAATATGAAATTAAGATTAGACAGCGCCCCCTCTGGCTCTCGCACCGCCACTGAATAACATAGATTAATGCATTGCATGAATCTGTTATTCTTGCCGGCCGCTGGTCTATTCAGATTGCCAGACCTTGAGCGCCGGCCACCTGAATAACGGCAGCTGTTTGGCTGCGTGGAAGTGCCTATCAGAGCCAGCGGCTCTGATAGGCTTTCTGAGTACTGCCCTCAGCCTTCTGGATGCTTATCCAGGGAACGTACGGGGGGTGCGTTCCTTGAATAAGACTTGCAGGCGTCTCTGCCAATCAGGTTCACCGGTTCTGGTTATCGGTAACCTGTTTGGCTGCAGCGTCATCATGGGCGGGAGAAGACATTGAGGGACGTGGAAGGACTAGGAGGATGGCTGACTTCCAGAAAGGTAAGTGCCGGGCGGGGGGAGGCATTTTACAGGGCATGGTGGTGACAATGGGCACAGTGGTGGCAATTAAAGGGAACAGTGACATCAATGGGCACAGTGGCAACAATGGGCACAGTATCGTCAATTAAAGGGCACAGTGGTGACAATTGATGGGCACAGTGGCTGCTTTTGATGGCATGGCACAGTGGTGACAATTGATGGCACAGTGGCTGCATTTGATGGGCACAGGGAGGCTGCAATTTTTATTTATTTTTTCGTTTGCGCCCCCCCAAGCTCCCAATTGCTACTTTACACTCATGTGACAGCCAATTACAGCAGTCACATGACCAAAAAAGTGGTAATACTGCGCTGTCTGTGCAAATACCCCAAATACAATATGCTAGCAGCTTGATTTGTGAGATACCCACCAAAAAAATAATACAACGGAAAGAAAGCTGCGCAAATATGAACACTTCAAAATATAGCACCAATGATAGTCCTATGTATAAAAAATGTCCCGTGTTACAAGTGATATAAAACAAATGAATGTCCATTTGTCAGATACGGAACACAATATGCATCTGATGGAAACTGATAGTAGAAAAAATTCCTTTCCCTTCAAATAGATGGTGACATCAAATGCGAAAACCTCAGAAACAGTGCATAAATAGATAAAACACCTCCACCTTTCAATCACACCGCCCCTTACCAGAGGGGAAGATCCCAACTAGAGATCTTCTGACAGCAGATGGCTTAGTCCCCAGCCAGGGGGTTAAAGTGGCAGGATATCCAAGAGCCGAGACTTCTCCAACAGTGGACCGGTGATCAGTGTTGAATGAAACCTATTTCTCAGGAGTGATGAATCAGCATGAAATGTCTGTCTTTGGTAATTTGGAGAAGATTCAGGCTGCCATCATTCCTCTGAGTAAGCAGCTTCCATCAGATGCATATTGTGTTCCGTATCTGACAAATGGACATTAATTTGTTTTATATCACTTGTAACACGGGACATTTTTTATACATAGGACTATCATTGGTGCTATATTTTGAAGTGTTCATATTTGCGCAGCTTTCTTTCCGTTGTACATGATCAAAAACCCTGCCACCATTTCCAAGCATCTAAAACCTCTTAAAAGGCGCATCTTTGCACCCCCCCCACTCCTAACACATCCCTGTACCTACTTGCACATCTCTGCTCCCCTCCCCCCCCACCAGCAGACCTCCATAACATATCTTTTTAACCCCACCAACACACACAGCAGTGTGTTTTAAAGGAGTTGTAGAGGAACATTTTTTTTGTTGCTGAAATGACTGTTTACAGGGTATAGAGACATAATAGTTAACTGATTCCTTTTAAAAATGAGTAACAATTTATACAAATCAATCATATAATGTACCTGCAGTTTGTTTCGTTTTTGCATGCTTTTTCATGCTTCTGTGATGTACAGAGACACAGAGCCAATAGAGGGCAGTGATGGTTTGTAAAACGAAAGTGATTGGTTGTGAGGGGTTTTAGACACACAGTAATCACACCTCCTTGATTAGTGACCACAGAGAGAAAGCTCCCAGTACTTTTTTCATCAGGAAACAGACAACCAGGAAGTGTCCAGAACAGAGAAGAATTACAGCAACATCATAGCAAAAACGAACATGAAACCAGGACTGCAGTAAGGTAAAGGGGGCTATTTAGCTAAAAAAAAAAATACTTAAAGGGTCACTAAAGGATCTTTATGAACCCATGGCCACTCACTTCTCCTGCACATATTGATCGGCAGCTCTGTCGTTTTCAGCATCTCCCTCTGTCCCTCCAGTCAGCAGTTCACTAGGCAATGGGGGAGGAGGGGGTGATCAGCAGCTCTGTGGTGCGTGCGGGCATCTCCTTCTGCTCCTCTGGCAAGTAGTTCAGCTAGACGGTGAAGGAGCTTCTGACCTGGGCAGGCTCCGGCTTCAGTACACAAGTAAATTGCTTTGCTTGTGCACTGAAGCCGGTGCCTGCCTAGGTCAGATGCCCCTCCGCTGTTTAGCTGAACTACTGGCCGGAGGGGCAAAGAGATTCCGTAAGGACTACAGAGCTGCTGATCATCCTGCTGACCACCCCAACTGCATAGTGAACTGAAGGTGCAGGGGGTAATACCAGGTCCGGGCCCTCCCCCCCAGGGTGGCGGAGTGCCAGGACCTGGTTGCATATGCAACCCTTGGGGTCCTGGTAATTCTGCCGCTGCCTTGAATGTAAGGTTAACCCCCAAAGGGATACACATGTGTTCCATACAGGTTCATTGATGTGAATTGTTTAGGATGCACATGTGTTCCATGCAGGCAGGCCCATTTAGATGAATTGCTGGGGATGCACATCTGTGCCCAGTCTTGCCACACAGAGTTAATCCAGCTCTGAGCAATCCTCTTTTATTGTTCAGTGAAAATTAACAGAATTTCAGATAAAAACCTGTCTAAATAAAAAGTCTGTTTCTCTCTTCTTGCTTTGAGTGACAGGTTATTTACATATTTAGCTTGGACATGTTTATCATATGTTATGTTATGTTTATCATAACATGAGGTGATTCACAGTATAAAAAGTGAGAAATCCACCCCTCCCCCACATAACATATCCTGGTAATATACAATGAACTTTGGATCACCTCATGTTATGATAAACATGTCCAAGGTAGATATGTAAATAACCTGTCACTCAAAGCAAGAAGAGAGAAACGGACTTTTTATTTAGACAGGTTTTTATCTAGAATTCTGTTAATTTTCACTGAACAATAAAAGAGAATTGATCAGAGCTGGGTTAACTCTGTGTGGCAAGACTGGGCACAGATGATAGGAAATATTATACTCTACATTGTGACAAAAAACTTTTGGGTTTACATCCACTTTAAGTTTTAATAGCATTTTGACCTATTTGTTTGTCATTTTATATTTTGTTTTCCTGATACAGTTTTCAGAATATTAGCAGTTATCTCTTCCCCAGAAGATGCCCCATAGGGCGAAACACGTAGGGAGTTTACACTGTTATACCGCTGTGGAAATAAGAACAACGTGACAATGTTAAGATAAGAATGTTTATGGTTTTATTATGAACTGCTTTTAACATTGTGTATCAATAAATATATTTTAGATGAATGCAGTCCATTACTGTTTGTACACCTTTAAAGTCTCATTAGCCTTTTTTCTTTTATAAGTAAAAAAAAATACTGCATCAGATTACACCCACACAATGCAGTGCCTTGTCATTGTGATGGGCATGGGTGCTCAGCGCAGCCCAATGCAAATGGTGTGAATGAGCCCATATAAATCAAGGATTGCACATCTGTGCTTCTCATAGATCCCTTAAAAATGACCTGTTCCACATTTAATATTCCTCTCAGCAAGGTGTATTATACAAGATCAAAAGAAAGCAAATACCTAACAATAAAAAAGGTTGGAGAGCCAAGAAAAGAGTAAGGCCTCAAGCAAACACACACACACAGGGCGTTAAAAATGCAGCAATTCGAGGCATTTGAAGCTCTTTAAGTGTCCATGCACACTTGGAGGCAGAAAAAGAAATTTGGTGGAAAAAACTCTACATGCCTAAACACGTATTAAAGTATCAAATTGTGCCTAAACACTAGATGCATTAAAACTTGAGTGTTCATTCATTACAATGGTCAGGAAAAAAAATGATGGCCAATAGAATGAATGAACACTCAAATGCTTTATGCACCTAAAGGCATCTAAACGTGTTTGCAAAACATGGCTTTAGGCATGTTTTTTTTCCCTTCCATGGATGTCTGTATTTAGTCACCGAATTAGTAAATGGGGTCCACCTTGTGTGTAATTTAATCTCAGTATAAATACAGCTGTTCTGTGAAGCCCTCTTTTTTATTTTTATATGCAAACAACATTAAAACCATTCAAACAAATTATCCAAACAGAATCACATAAACCAAAATGGGCATTACATAACAGGAAACAGACACCACCAGAGAAGATGCATCAATGTACCTGTGTTACCACACCTAGCACAGGCTGACTTAGATCTCGGGCCAATGGAATGCAAAAAATGAGGAGTTCTATCAACCCTATGAAGGATAAAGATCTGGGTCAGTCTGTGTGATGGAGAGAGGTATACCCAAGGCAGAAACTGGAGTACATCTTCCCAGACCAAGTACCTGTTCCCATCAGGCCCTAGAGTGAATGGGAAAGTTAAACAGAAACCTATCTAACAGCACCCTATATGTAACAGAAGAGCGAAGGAGAGCAGGACTTTAAATGAAGTGTGTGCGGGAAAAGCTTGAAATAGTAAATGATGATTGAAGTAGATTATGATCATTTAATACTTTCATATAATGTATCATACATAACTATATTACATTATTGAAGATCACAATTATACAGTATTAAATACTTGCATAGATAGATTCAAATTCATGTAGACAAAAATGATAAGGTTAAAATACATAGGGCCAGATTCTTGTAGAATCCGCGGCGGCGTAGCGTAAGCCATTAACACTACGCTGCCGCAACTTACTGGAGCAAGTGTCGTATTCTCAAAGCACTTGCTCTGTAATTTGCGGCGGCGTAGTGTAAATGGCCCGGTGTAAGGCCGCGTAATTCAAAAGGGGGCGGCTTGTATTTAAATTAAGCGTGCCCCCCCCGCCGATCGAACTGCGCATGCGCCGGCCGTAAAAAATAGCCCAGTGCGCATGCTCCAGCTCACGTCGGAAAACGTCAATGAAGGCGACGTGAGCGTCATTTACGTAAAGCCCTATTCGCAAACGACTTAGTAAAACAACGGAAAAAGACGACGCTGTCCCGACGCCATACTTAACATGGCATACGACGGACCTTCGTAAACTTACCCCTCATATAGCAGGAGTAAGGTTACGCTTACGGAAACGACGTAAACGACGACGAGGCGGCGCAAAAAACGTTCGGGAATCAGCGTATCAGGCTCATTTGCATAGTCAAATGAGAAATCGACGTAAACGCCACCTAGCGGCCAGCGTAGAATAAAATCTAAGATCCGACGGTGTAAGTGACTTACGCCAGTCGGATCTACGCCGAATCTATGCGTAAATGATTCTAGGAATCAGACGCATAGATACCCGGGGACAAAAACAGAGATACGACGGTGTATCTGGGGATACGACGGTGTATCTCAGCTGAGAATCTGGCCCATAGACTTTTATGGAAAGCTTAAAGCAGTTCAGAACAAAAATCGGGATGTACAGACATGAAATGCAATATGGGGTATTGTAGTAACATATAGTTGGAGCATGACGTTTGTTAGCTCTACGTGTTTTGCGACTTTAAGTTGCTCATCAGGAGCAAAGATGTATTGTGTTTCTGTAAAGACAAAAGCACAATTTAGGCTGGTTCAGGGCATCTGACATTCTGGGGACTGTGAGCAATCAAAGTCCCAGTTGGTACTTACCGGGGTATTCCCATGTAGCTGGCATTGAAGTCGAGCCCAAACAGACCCCAATAGGCGTAGATCCTGCCAGGGACTGAGGCAGGGTGCTGAACGGCAGACGGCTCCCCACACATAGAGGCGCACACCCAGGATGGACAGGCATCAGGCAGGAAATATATGGACTTTGGTCAAGATAATGACTGCAAGTGAAAAGAGAATGAAGTGCAAATTACTGGACAAATAGTGTTTGAAAGGAAAGAAATAAGGAAGAAAGAGGGAGAAAAAGAGAAGAAGAAAAAAGGTCCATAAAGGAGTGGGGTCTGTTTGGGCTCGACTTCCATGCCAGCTACATGGGAATACCCCGGTAAGTACCAACTGGGACTTTGCTCACAGTCCCCAGAATGTTAGATGCCCTGAACCAGCCTAAATTGTGCTTTTGTCTTTACAGAAACACAATGCATCTTTGCTCCTGATGAGCGACTTAAAGTCGCAAAACGCGTAGAGCTAACAAACATCATGCTCCAACTATATGTTACTGCAATACCCCATATTGCATTTTATGTCTGTACATCCCGATTTTTGTTCTGAACTGCTTAAAGCTTTCCATAAAAGTCTATTGGCCAGATTCTGAAAGACTTACGCTGACGTATCTCGTGATACGCCGCGTAAGTGTAAATATGTGCCGTCGTATCTATGCGCCGTACCCACAGAACTAGATACGCCTGAAAATAGGCTTCCTCTGACCGACCTAACTTTCCAACGCTGGACGCATCTGGCGCTCACATTGATTTCCTATTCAAATATGCAAATGAAGGAGATACTGCGATTCACGCATGTACGTGCGGCCGGCGCAGGCTACGCGCGGTGCGCCTAAGTCATACGTCCCGCGTAAAGTTATTCCATCAAAAAGCTGATTTATCTTTGCACCTGACGTGCACAGGTCAGCTGGAGAGCAGCTACAGCAGCACCGTTACGGACGGACAAGCTGAGCAACCCCACTTGCAGGACAACACATCTGTCTGCCAACATGCCAGGGGCAGCCGTGGTCCTAGCACTACTAATTGGTGGAGGGCATGAGCCTCTTTGGCATGGGTGATTCGGAGGTGTATCACATCTTCAGATTCAGCCCTGATGCCATCCTGGAAATAACCACAGCCCTAAAAGATGACATCACTAGCAAGACACACCACTCACAAGCAGTTAAGCCACTGGTCAAGGTACTGGCAAAACTCAATTTTCTTGCCAGTGGATCTTTTCAGCGTACAAGTGGAGTCGATGTCACAATCTACCATGAGCAGATGTGTGCACCAGGTTGTCCCCGTAATCCTCCGACTCATGTCCCACCACATCATCAGACCCACCAATGAGCACCTGCGACAGAAGGCAATGCTGGATTTCTACAGACTTGCTGGATTCCCACGCACCATCGGGGCCATTGATTGCACACATGTGGCACTACAGCCCCCCTGTGCCACAGGGCACATATATCGCAATCGGAAGCACTGGCATTCCATCAACGTACAGGTGATAGCCAATGCCCAATATCTCATATGGCAAGTCCGTGCCAAACACCCAGGGTCCAGCCACGACAGCTACATATACCGTCAAAGCAACATCCCAACGGAATTCGAACAGAACGTGTACAGGGACAGCTGGTTGGTTGGTGAGTGACATGGGAGTCGGGCATGACTGTCCAACCCCATGATGCAGACATCACGAGGGGCACATGCATGGCTAACATCCTCCTGTCTTTTTTCTTCCAGATGACTCGGCGTATGCACTTGGGCCCCATCTCATGACTCCATTCCGGAATCCCCAAACCAGAGGAGAGATAAACTACAATACTGCACACATACGCACCCGTGCAGTGGTGGAACAAATATTTGGCCTCCTGAAGTCCCGTTTTCGAGGAGATAACCTCTCCTCCACGACCCAGGGTGACACCCCTTACTGGCAGGAGTGTCACCCCCACATTCACACACCATTCACACTGTAGCCTGCACTACTAACAGTGTGCAGTCATAAAAATAAATAAAAGGCTCATGACCTGAGCATAAATCAAATCCAAAAACTCATATCCTGAGCAGAAAAAGTAAAAAAAAAATCATTCTGAGCACAAGAAAAAAAAAATGGCACTCATTTGGCCTGATGGGGGCTGCGCCTGGTGCCACCTCTTTTGCGCCTCAGCTGCCTGGAGGGAGCCTCGAGAGGGGGGGATGGGGCATGTGGAGGTGGCTCATCCCCAGGTGGGCCACTCCTGGCAGGTGATGGCTGCCTGCCCTCCAAGGCCACGGCAATGCGGCTGAGGAAGTGATTGGTCTGGGCCTGCATCCTCAGCTGGCGGTTTATATTGTGTCGCAGGTTGCGCTGCCTCCCCTTTCCAGATGGCAGCCATGTTGACCTGGACCGCCCCAGTAAGGGTGTGAACCTCTGCCTGCAGCTCCCCCAGGCTGGCGACCACTGCAGCACAGTTGCAGCTGACATCCTGCACTGCATCAGTAGTCTGTGCCGCGGAGGCCAGGCTGTCAGCCACCCGGTGCAGATGTCCGGCTAGGTCCCCCATATGCTGGGTCTGCCGGGCCTGGTCCCTTGCCATTTGGTCATGCACGGTATCAGGAACACCCCTGGTCTTCCGTGTCGCCTTCCTGGGGACATAAGATGGTTGGAACTGGCTGTATGGAGTCGCCCTTGAGGGGCTTACCCTGCTGGTGGCTAAACCAGAGGGGCTTACCCTGCTGGTGGCTGAGCCAGAGGGGCTTACCCTGCTGGTGGCTGAGCCAGAGGGGCTTACCCTGCTGGTGGCTGAGCCAGAGGGGCTTACCCTGCTGGTGGCTGAGCCAGAGGGGCTTACCCTGCTGGTGGCTGAGCCAGAGGGGCTTACCCTGCTGGTGGCTGAGCCAGAGGGGTTTACCCTGCTGGTGGCTGAGCCAGAGGGGTTTACCCTGCTGGTGGCTGAGCCAGAGGGGTTTACCCTGCTGGTGGCTGAGCCAGAGGGGCTTACCCTGCTGGTGGCTGAGCCAGAGGGGCTTACCCTGCTGGTGGCTGAGCCAGAGGGGCTTACCCTGCTGGTGGCTGAGCCAGAGGGGCTTACCCTGCTGGTGGCTGAGCCAGAGGGGCTTACCCTGCTGGTGGCTGAGCCAGAGGGGCTTACCCTGCTGTTGGCTGAGCCAGAGGGGCTTACCCTGCTGTTGGCTGAGCCAGAGGGGCTTACCCTGCTGTTGGCTGAGCCAGAGGGGCTTACCCTGCTGTTGGCTGAGCCAGAGGGGCTTACCCTGCTGTTGGCTGAGCCAGAGGGGCTTACCCTGCTGTTGGCTGAGCCAGAGGGGCTTACCCTGCTGTTGGCTGAGCCAGAGGGGCTTCCCCTTGATGGGGGAGGAGGTGTGAGAGGGCCCGGCCATAAGAGGAGGAATCCTCAAAATACAGGCAACCCTGATCAAAGGTCACCGTCTCCTCCTCAACCACCTCCTGAGGAGAGGTGTGGCCACTCCCCTCCACCGCTGGATCTTGGCTTCCTAGGTGGTCAGGATCAGGATGATGTTCTGGGGATGATGGCGTGGGATGGCCCCGCTCCCTCCTGCACATCTGTGGATGACACAAAGCATTCACATGTTGGTGGACCCTCACACTTGTAACATGTCCCCTTCCACCCCCTCACATGCTACACACCGGATGGGGGATAAACGACACGTACCTCTCCTTGAGGCATCATCAAGGGAATCAAAGCCCTCCACGCCCTCCAACTGCTCCCTTCTCCAGACACCGGGCGACCACCTCCTCCTCTGGGGTCAAGCTCAGCGCACATGGTGGTCCACCCCCCGTGCCTCTCTGATGCCTCTTGATGGCGGCCACCTTCTCCCGAACCTTGCGCCTCACATCAATTTTTTTTATTGATCTCCTTGGCTGTCCGGGTCTCATAGCCAAAGCTATAAACTTCTGTGGTGATGGTCTCCAGGATGGCCTGTTTTCTGGCCCGGCTGGTTTCTCGACTTTGGGCACCATGGAGGAAGGCGTCATACCTCTCCATGACAGAGATGAGGGCTGCCGTCTTCTGTGGCGAAAAATTCTTCTTCCTCTTCTCCCTCTGTGTAACGCTAGCAGACATAGCAGAACAAAAGTACCTTGATCAGGGGGGGGGGGGGGAGCAGGATGTACTTTTGCGTCGGACGGGCGCATGTCTGGGTGTATTTATGTGCTCGGCGCAAGACGGTGCGCCGGCGTATCCCAGGAAGTTGTGCCGGCGTAGTTGTGAGCATGCGCACAGGGAAGCGATCATACCTCGACGTCACTGCGCATGCTCCGTGGATTATACGCCGGGCGTAAGTCTGCTCCAGGCTCAGGCCATCATTTGCATAAGGTCACACCCACTTCCACTTACGCCGGCTTGCGCCTTCACATTTACGCAACGCTGGGAGCAAGTGCTTTGTAAATACTGTACTTGCCTCTCTCGCATATGCGCTGCGCTACGCCGGCACAAAGATGCGCCCATCTACCTGAATCTGGCCATATGTATTTTAACCTTTATCATTTTTGTCTTTTTGTTGACATGAATTTGAATCTATGTAAGTATTTAATACTGTATAATTGTGATCTTCTTCAATAATGTAATATAGTTATGTATGATACATTATATGAAAGTTTTAAATGATCATAATCTACTTCAATCATCCTTTACTATTTCAAGCTTTTCCCGCACACACTTCATTTAAAGTCCTGCTCTCCTTCGCTCTTCCTTTAAACCAGTGTTTCTCAACTCCAGTCCTCAAGGCCCTTAGGAAAGGCAGCGGCTTCACCCGCGGCCTAGCGGCGCGCCGCTCCATTTATCTACTAATACACCACAAACCTCCCCGGACACCTGCAGAACCCCCCAGCCACCCCCTGAGTCGCACACTCACAGTAATCTAGCCGCGTAGCCCCCGGCGGTGGTTTGATTTCCACAGCTTGCGGCCCCCCCTCCCCCCCTGATACACCATCCACCTGCCAGCTACACAGCAATCCCCCCCCGGACACCAGCAGGACCCCCCACTTCCCTAGGGCTAGAACTGCATCCCAGCAGCTACCGGCGCACGTTTCCTAGGAGTAGGACGTGTGGCCCACGGGATGTAGATAGGTAGGACCCCCGCCACCCTCCCCCCGCTTCATTGCTGCGACCTGCCAGCTGCACATCAATCCCCCCCTTGACACCAGCAGCACCCCCCTCTTCCTTAGGGCTAGAACTGCATCCTGGCAGCTACCGGCGCACGTTTCCTAGGAGTAGGAGGTGTGGCCCAGGGATGTAGATAGGTAGGGCCCCCTCCACCCCTCCCCCGTTCATCGCCGCGACCGAGTGGCCCCCCGCACCCCCCCTCCAGATACCAGCTTGCTACTCCCTTGTAATTGGGTGACCTACCTCCCTCTCCTGACTCAATAACTACCAGTTGGCAATCCCCCCCCTTGAGTGTTAGCCATCTTGCAACACCCTAGCCCCATTCCCTCTTCCTTAATACCATTTGAACTTGATCCAGGGTTTGCCCGATCGCCTCTCAAGGGGTCAGGAAGGATTTTTTTTTTCTTGGCGTAGCACGGCCAGGTTTTTTTTGCCTTCCTCTGGACCAAGTCAGGATCAAGGATTAAGTTAATCCTTGATAATCCGCCCCCTCTCCCCCTGGTGTTTGGCGACCATGGTTAATCTGCAATATTCTGCAGAAACCATTGGGGATTTGAGGCAATTTGCCGCAATACTACCAGCCATCACTAAAAAAGCCCTAAGAGCTGAGCGACTTCTGAGAATCGATCGACGACCGACTATCAAAAATCTTAGCCGTGTACCCCAGCCTAAGCATATATCATGTGCTTTGATCAACACAAGATCGGCAGTAAAACACCGACTGGAAATCCATGATTTCATTCTACAATACGATTTAGACTGCCTCTTTATTACAGAGAGCTGGCTCACAGCCGACTGTAACACCATTCTAGGAGAACTGGTGCCAGAAAACTATCGTATTATAACTGAAAACAGAATAGGACAAAGAGGAGGAGGACTGGCGGTGATCCATAAGACTCATCTTGCGATCACTAAACCAGTCCTCCAAAACCCTCTTCCATTCATGGAAACCCTTACCTTGCAACTGCAAATAAACTCCCAGGAGACCATCCGGATTCTTCTCTGCTATAGGCCACCTGGCCCAAAATCGCAGCTTCTTCCATCATTGACGGACTTTATCTCCACCTATACCCTCAACAGCAAACACCTTTTGCTGCTCGGGGATTTCAACCTCTGGGCCAAGACCCCGTTGCCGACGCCTGCATCGATCACCTTGAAGGATTAGGGCTACAACAACTAGTATGTGGGCCCACACATGCTTCAGGTCACACACTCGATCTTATTTTCTGAAAAGATCTGGAAATAAAAATCTTGGAAAATGAACCGTTGCCATGGACAGATCACCATGCAATTAAATTCATTATTTCCGATTTCCCACCCTTAACTAAAACATCAAATCCAGTGACAACACACTGGACTAGATGTCAGAAGAAGCTCCACTCGGAACTCTTCAAAACCACGTTAAGGAAAAAAATTAATACAATTCAGCCGAACCAAACGGCTGAAGAAACACTGGATACTATAAATACAGCCCTATTACAGTCAGTCAACTTAATAGCGCCGAACGCAAAACCCGCATCCGGAAAAATAACTCCAGCTGGTTCAACAACCAACTGGCGTTACTGAAGCAAGAACGTAGAAGGGCGGAAGCCGCCTGGAAAAGAAGCTCTTCAGATGAGAACCTCAGCGTCTACAAAGCAACAACAAGGAAATACCACAAAGAAATCTTCAAAGCCAAGAAAAACTATTTTTCTAAGCCTATCAACAGCGCCCTTAATCGCCCACGCGAACTCTTCAAGCTGGACACTCAGACCATGAATCCAGGATGTCTTGAAGCCCCCAAATCGAAGGAATCCGGCAAAGCATTCGGCAAAATAATTCCCCCCTCAACCCTCCCCGTAATTATCTGCACAACACCTGCAGTAATTCACCACAACCAGGTAGGTTCACGTTGGAACCTATCTCTATCAATGACACTAATAATATCATCAGTACTTTGCGTAACAGCACCGCGCCGAATGATATTATCCCCACTAAACTGCTGAAGGAATGCGCCGACATCCTGGCACCTTCTATCACGCAGCTTATCAACCAATCTTTCAGGGAAGGCACAGTGCCCTCCCAATTGAAGGAGGGTATAATTCGACCCATTCTGAAGAAACCCAATCTGGACCCCAAGGATCCACTCCACCGTCGTCCATAAACAGGCCTAAATGTACTCTCAAAGGTCATGGAAAAAGTAGTGGTACAACAGCTGCAACAGCATCTAGATACCCACAACCTACTTGATCCATTTCAATCGGGATTCCGGCCTGGACACGGGACGGAAACCGCATTGCTCAAAATATGGGACGACGTTCTCGAGGCCGCAGACGAAGGAGAATCTTGTCTTCTGGTTCTGTTGGACCTAAGCGCAGCCTTCGACACAGTAGACCACAAGCTTTTATTGACTCGGCTAGCTGAAGTAGCCAGAGTCGCAGAAGGCGATTTATCTTGGTTCTCCTCTTTTTTTGGAAAACCGAACGCAAATAGCAAATAGTCCCTCAAGGATCCCCCCTGTCATCGGTGTTATTCAACATCTATCTTCGCCCTCTTTTTGAGATTATTAGCAGCCAAAAACTGCTCTACCACTCATATGCAGACGACACGCAACTGTATTTTCGCATTTGCAATAAAAAGGATCATCACCTCAATCTAGAGACATGCCTCTCTTTGATAGAGGACTGGATGACAAAGAGTTATCTTAAACTCAATGGAGCGAAAACAGAACTTCTCCTGTTTCACGCCAAGCGTATGATTCAACCTTCAACAACCTGGACCCCCCCGCCCATTCTGGGCAAAATCATCACCCCTAGCGACAAAGTCAAAAGTCTTGGGGTCATCTTTGACTCCTACATGACAATGGACGCACAAATAGAGTCAGTGGTCAGCGGATCTCACCATCTACTGCGCCTACTACGCAGACTTACTCCTTTTATTCCCAAGGAAGACATAGCGGTTGTGGTGGGAGCAATTGTAAACTCCAGACTGGACTATGCAAATGCCCTTTACCTCGGACTCCCTAAGTACCAAATCGCTCGTCTACAAGTCGTTCAAAATACGGCCGCTAGACTTGTGACAGGAAAAAAACCTTGGGAATCCATCTCACCTGCGCTGAGATCCCTTCACTGGTTACCAGTAAAAGACAGAATCACTTTTAAAGCTCTCTGTCTAACGCATAGATGTATCCATGGGAATGCACCCCATTATCTATGCGAAAAAATAAAAGCTCATAATCCCAATCGCGTTCTGTGATCCACCAATCAAAATCAACTTCAGATACCGAAAGCCAAGTACAAGTCCAAAGGAGAAAGGAGATTTGCGGTCCAAGGTTCCAGACTATGGAACGCTTTACCAACCAGCATTCGGTTGGAGCAGAACCACTTAGCGTTCAGGAGAAAGATCAAGACTCCTCTCTTTTGATACCAAAGGAGATAGGAACAACAAGCGCCCAGAGACGATTAAGTTTGCATGTGCTGCGCTATATAAGTTTTCATTCATTCAAGGCCCCCCAACAGGTCAGGTTTTCAGGATTTCCATTATTTTGCACAGGTCATTTGATCAGTTTCACTGCCTTAGTAATTCCCACAGCCTTTTCATCTGAGGGAAATCCTGAAAACATGACCTGTTGGGGGGGCTTGAGGACTGGAGTTGAGAAACACTGCTTTAAACAAATAACAGGGATGGAGGTAATTGACTGTGTCATTTCCTCATATAAAGTCCCACTAAACTCTCCGCTTTTAAAATTAACTATATGTAACAGAGGAAAGACCTTTTTGATCTTGTCAAAAACAGGGGTAGGGGGAAAGAGTATCTCAGCAGATGAAAACTAAGCATGCAAAGCATGTCTCAATTGGAGGAATTTATAAAACCAATTTGATTGTAGAGAGAACTCTCCCCTTAACTCTTCAAAGGACTTAAGAAAACTGTTCTAATACAGCTGAACTAAAATAGTTATTCCTGATTTTCCCCACCTCCTGAAAGCCTCTAAAGCCGTGTACACATGATCGGTTTGTCTGATGAAAAACAGATGGACTGTTTATCGGACAAACCATCGTGTGTGGGCCCCATCGGCTTTTTTTCCATTGGTGTAAAAAAATAGAACGTTTTAAAATTTTCCTATGGATAAAAAACCGATAGGAAATTCTGATCGTCTGTGTGGAACTCCATCGGAGAAAAATCCACACATGCCCAGAATCAAGTCGACGCATGCCCGGAAGCATTGAACTTCATTTTTTTCAGCTCGTCGTAGTGTTTTACGTCACCGCGTTTTGGCACGGTCGGAATTTAGTCTGATAGTGTGTATGCAAGACTGATGAAAGTCATCTTCATCGGATATCTGTCAAAAAAATACATCGGATTTGATTCCATCAGAAATCCGATCGTGTGTACAGGGCATAAGAACTGAAAGTTGGGGGAGTCTATCATTATCCCATAACGGAATATATCTAGTGGGGTACGAAATGCCTATAGTTTTTTTGGACTGTATACCATATTTTACACAGTAACTTACAGGTGGGCATATTCGCACACGAAACACTCCCGCTTATCCTGTCTAGAACATGGAGTGGTGACCGACCCTTAAATGCATAGGAAAAAAATTGTCGCGCAGGAAAGGGTAGCTGTTCGAGCTCCCATCCAGCAACATGCCGTAGTTGTGATGCAAAGAAATATATCTTAGGAACTACCAGTCCACCCGCATTTTTGGGATGTTGAAGAGTTTCCAATTTAATACGGGGGGTTTTATTCCATCATATTAAACACCTAAATATATAATCTTTGTAAAAATACGTAAAGGTATCCAGAGCATTATGTAAGACATACAGAAGCTGAGGCATCCATATCATCTTAATTAGATTAATATGGCCTATTAACGAGAGAGGGAGTTTATTCCAGATTTTACTTTGGTCTTGGGAGTATGTTATCTACAATATACGACTGAGGGGAATCAGAAAAAGGTACAACCAAGTATTTTATAAAAGACACAACCCTGAGCTGAGAAAGTGAAAATGGTAGTGGGTCCTGTGGGAGATCTAAGGGCATCAACATGGACTTCTCCCAATTTATGCCCAACCCGAAAAACCTACCAAACTCTTTAACATTTTTTTCAAAAAAAGTTCATCGGCATATAATGATACATTTTCCTCCATATCTCCCCTAATCAGACCGGTAACGCCAGATGAAGCCTGCATAAGACAAGTCAAGGGCTCTATAGCTAGGGCAAAGAGGAGGGGGGACAATGGGCACTTCTCCCTAGTGCCCGGCAAAGTCTTGAACTAGAAGATTGGAGGCCGTTAACCCTAAAATTGATGCCATAGGAGCTGCATACAGTTATAGTTGGAGTACCTTAGTGAACAAACGGCATCATGAAGGCCAAGGAACACAACAGACAGGTCAGTGCTAAAGTTGTGAAAAAGCTAAAGCAGGGTTAGGTTATGAATAATATAGGTTAGGTTATAAATATCCCAAGCTTTAAACATCTCACAAAACACTGTTCAATCCAGTATCCGAAAATGGAAAGGCACAACTGCAAACCTACCAAGACATGGCCATCTACCTAAACTGACAGGCCGGGCAAGGAGAAAATTCATCAGAGAAGCAGCCAAAAGGCCAATGGTAACTCTAGAGGAGCTACAGAGATCCACAGCTCAGGTAGCAGAATCTGTCCACTGGACAACTATTAGTCATGCACTCCCCAATCTGGCCTTTATGTAAGAGTGGCTGGAAGAAAACCATTGTTAGAAGAAAAGCCATAAGAAGTCCTGTTTGCATTTGCCAGAAGCCATGGGACGGCGTTACACAGCAAACACGTGGAAAAACGTGCTTTGGTCAGATGAGACGAAAATTTTACTTTTTGGCCTAAAAGCAAAACACTATGGGGTTGCTTTACTAAAGGGAAATCCTCTCTGCACTACAAGTGCACTTGAAAGTGCAGTCACTGTATATCTTAGAGGAAGCTCTGAAATTAGGGGAAGCTCTGCTGATTTTATCATCCAATCATGTACAAGCAAAAATTATGTTTTTTATTTCCCTTGCATGTCCCCCTCAGATCTACAGCGATTGTACTTTCAGTGTACTTTCAAATGCACTTGCAGTGCACTTTCGTAAAATAACCCCCTATGTGTGGCAGAAAACTAACACTGCACATCACCCTGAACACACCATCCCCACTGTGAAAGTTGGTGGTGGTAGCAAATCTTCTTGTAGGGATGCTTTTCTTCAGCAGGGACAGGGAAGCTGGTCTGAGTTAATGGGAAGATAGATGGAGCCGAATATAGGGCAATCTTAGAAGAAAACCTGTTATGCCCCGTACACACAACGAGAGCTTTTCATCAGGAATCCCGACCGTGTGGATGCTCCATCGGACTTTTTCCCACAGGAAAACTGCCGGGGAAAAAAGAGAGCAGTATCTTTTTCCAGTCAGGAAAAAATCCTAGCGGGAAAACCGCTTTATCTGTATGCTTTTCCAATGGGAAAAAAATGCACATTGCTCAGAAACATTAAATTTAATTTTCTTGGCTCATCGTAGTGTTGTACGTCACCTCGTTCTTGGCAGTAAAAAGTTCACAATCTTTTGTGACCGTGTGTATACAAGGCAGGCTTGAGAGGAATTCCGTCGGAAAAACCATCGTTATTTTTTCCGATGGGAAAACCGCGCGCGTGTACGGGGCATTAGAATCTGAAAAAGACTTGAGACTGGGCGGAGGTTCACCTTCCAGCAGCACAACGCCCCTAAACATACAGCCAGAGCTACAATGGAATGGTTAAGATCAAAGCATATTCGTGTGTTAGAATGACCCAGTCAAAATGCAGACCTAAATCCAATTGACAATCTGTGGCAAGATGTGAAAATTGCTGTTCACAGACATTCTTCATCCAGTCTGACAGAGCTTGAGTTATTTTGCAAAGAAATATGGGCGAAAATGTCACTCTCTAGAGATGTGCAAAGCTGGTAGAGAAATCCCCAAAAAGACTTTTAGCTGTAATTGTGGCAAAAGGTGGTTCTACAAAGTTTAGATTTGGGGGGGGGGGGGGGTTAATACAAATGGACACCACACTTAAGAAATTAGATCTAGTTACAACCTATGGGATTGTAACTCTAAAGGAAGGCGTGGCTGGGGGCATGGTTGTGGGTGGGGTTGTGGGTGTGGTTGGAGCGGGGTGTTGGCCGGGAAGGGTGAGTTCCAGCACCTATTTTCTGAAAAAAAAAGCCCTGTGTGCATCTATATACTTATGATTAATGTTATACTGTATGTGGGTTTCAGCATAGCTCCCAACTGTCCCTGATTTCGAGGGACTGTCCCTGATTTGGAGCAATGTCCCTCTGTCCCTCATTCCTCCTCATTTGTCCCTCATTTTGGTCTGATCTATGTAGATGTATGAAAAATTCACTTTTTTCAGTGTTTTTCAGCACCAAACCTTTCATCTAATTTCTAAATTGCTCCATTTGTAAATTCCAAAAGCAAAATAAAGGAATAGTAGGGATAAAAAAGAACCTGTGGGTTTAACCAATTTAGTTTTTTTGTACAATTCTCCTTTAAGGGCATGTGGCAATGGGTGTGTCCTATGCCTGCATACTTTTGCTGGTAGGTGTCCCTTATTCCCATCACAAAAATTTGGGAGGTATGGTTTCAGTAGTTTTTCTGCTCCCAATTACTTTGATTAGATTATTGGTTCATTTCCCAGAAAGAGAATCCTCTCTGTTAACAAAGGCACTGCCAACTTTATTATCAATCCCACTGTTCCACCTAGTGAGGGTTTTCCTATTCTTCTATTTACCTACAGGTTAATACAATATCGTGTTTGGGGAAGGCCATTTCTCATAATCCCCCCAAAAGAGAACCACATAAATAAACTGTACCTATGTTTTTTTAAATATAACTTAGAAAATGTTTTTTCTCTGTATGGCACTTCCTACACCTTGGTTTCTGCAGCTGGATCTCTATTATTTCTATGTCACTGGGAGAGCATTAAAACCGAATTTAGCCCAGCCAATTTTTCTGTTTGGTGGAAGGCCTGTTTTGTTTGTTTATAACCCACTATCTTCCATTGGTATTCAGTATTTCTCTGCTGAAATGTGGTCTATCATGGCTTTTGGTTGCAGTGTTCTGTTCTAGAGCTTTGTGTGTGAAATAATGCAGCAACTTAAAGGATCACTAAAGGAAAACATTTTTTTTTGCTGAAATGACTGTTTACAGTCTCTTGTTACTTGTAACCACTTTCTAGCAGCCACCCCTTATATGGCCGGCTCTGAATTGCCTAAGTTATACAAATAGCATGCAGTAGCATGATTACAGTACTCCAATTTTGAGGATGATTGCTACAAGATGCTACTGCATGCTACTTGTGTTGCTCAATTGCTACTCCGAGTGATTAGTTGGTAAAAATTTTAGTAGCTCATGGTGCTTTGTACCATATGGAATTGTAATGTCTCTGGTAGAAGGGCTTCTTCTATCTTCTAGGTTTAAGGTGGCAA
Source organism: Rana kukunoris (assembly GCA_029574335.1). Lineage (NCBI taxonomy): Eukaryota > Metazoa > Chordata > Amphibia > Anura > Ranidae > Rana > Rana kukunoris. Next base: position 175,335,154 of record CM056052.1, read on the forward strand.
TGTATCCAGTCACATTCTGTCAGTGGTTCATCTAGACCAGGGCTCGACAAATCCCGGTCGCCATAGCGACTAGAAATAGTGTCCTGGAAGTGCGCATGCGCGGGACTTCCGGGAAGACGCTCTGAACGGGAGCTCCGAGCCGCCCCAGCACACCGAGGCTCACAGTGCAGTAATCGCTAGGAGATCGATTCCGAGGACGATCAAATAGGGGAGCGGGAGGTGTGGAGCACATCCCTGGATGTCAGGCTCCGACGGAAAGAAGGGATTTAGCCGACAGCTGGACTTTGGCCTAGCGGCTCCCTTAGCCCCCAAGATGGCGGCCGCAGCCTCTCCTCGTGATGACATGGCAGGCCTGGACACTATAGCGGACCCATCATCCCCAATCCAGCACGTTCCTCCCCTGCTGGCAACTCCAGTGAGTACCGCTCCCCATTACCTAGCATCACCGGCCTCCACAGAATCGCTCCTTAGCCGCACTATGGCAGACATACTGAGCACCCCCATGATGCAATCCCCCATGAACCATGCTGGCTTCCAGATGCCTTCCCCCATCTCTCAGCCTCCTCAGTCTGATATGACACAACTCCTCAACTGCTTTTCTGACATGCTTGCGGCAGGGCTGACGCAAACCGCAGCACAGATCACATCCTCCATCAAAGCAGACCTGCAAAGCATTGGGACTCGCATAGATGCTATTGAACAGGTGGTGGACAATACTGCAGCTCGTACCAACCAAAACACTAACTGCATACAGACATTGCAGGACCAACTTGAAATCGCACTCGCTAAAATTGACGATTTAGAGAACCGCAGCAGGAGATATAATTTTCGCATTAGGGGTCTCCCTGAGGAGGTAGTCAATATTCCTGATGCAGTGAAATTGTTCATTAAAAACGTCATTCCCGATATCCCTGACCACAAGCTCGAACTGGACAGGGCCCACAGGGCTCTACAACCTCCTCGCCAAGACGGGCTCCCGCGGGATGTACTGGTTAAGCCCCACTATTATAGTGTAAAGGAGGAAGTCATGCGGAGATCCCGCAATACTGATGACCTCAGCTTTCAAGGGAACAAAATACAAATCTTCGCAGACATCTCACCGACCACAATTCAGAAGAGGAGGACCCTGAAGCCCCTTTCGGGAGTTCTCTCGCAGAAATCCATCAAGTATAGGTGGTCCTTCCCATTTCGCCTCCAGTTTGACTACAAGGGCAAATCCTACGGCTTCTCTAGCTTCAGGGAAGGTGAACAGCTGCTACTACGTCTTGGATTCATCAATCAAGAACTTCCCCCTCAGGATCCCTCTCCTCGACCCAATTCGTCTAAGAGGCCTTCCACCGGCAGCCCCATCACTCCGTTGTGGAACAAGCAACAACCAAAGAGGCAACGAGACTCTCGCCCCCCTAGATGACTGTGCACCCCTGAACCGCCTCTTGGAGACCACTGTGCATTATTTTGGGTATCTTAATCCCACGCCTGTATAGTGTTGCTCACTATACCCACCGAGTTTGTGTTACTCGCTTCCCACATCTTCTTTAAGAATCTCAGAACTCACCTTCTCACCGGGTTTGACCCGCCATGCTGACCCAGCCCTCCCCACGGGGGACGGCGGGACATTAACTCACTAAGTATTTTTTTTCCACTTTTTTTTTTTTTTTTTTATTGTTTTCATTTGCTATGTCTTATTTGCCCTCTCATGCAAGAGGGGTAGGGGGGAGGTAAATGTAAAAGACGTTTACGGGTCCAACAGAGGAAGGACCCTGCCCACTGTCCTATTTACATTGCTGACTCTTAGTTTATGTTTGACATGTGACTTGGGGTGGACACTACCCTCCCCTATGCTCCCCATCCTAGCCTCCCCTCCCTAATCTTCCCTCGCACACTTCCCAGCCTTTCCCCCTCCCCACCCTACCTTCCCATATCCTTCTGTTCCCCCCCCCCTTTTTTCTTTTTTTTTTTTATATATATTATTTTATATATTCATTTATTTATTTTTATTTTCCCCCCCCTTTTTTTTTTTTTTTTTTTATATATATATTCAGCATCAAGGTCTGCTAGATATTGGTTTTTCTGTTTGCCATATTGTTTGTGCTCCTATCTTATTCAGTGATTGCATTCTTTGTCTGCTTTTAGTTGGGCCCCTGAGCCTAGAGGTCTCCCACATATACTGTAGTTACGTTATAATACTGTGGGCCGATGGGCTGGGGCGGCCAAGCATGCCACTTTTTCTGCGGTACCAGGAAGGAGCTTGCTCCTCTTGTGATTGCAGGCATACAACCCCCATAGGGGTTGTCACCTTTCTGAGCCCAACCCCGTTTTGGGTCTCAGTCCGGGACTAGGTCATACAGTCCTGTTTATACACACACCTAGTCATTCTTGCCTAGGTCTCCTTCTCCATCTTCTCTCTCTTCTATCTTTGTTTATTTACCCCCATGTCTGAGTTTTACTCACATTGTTTTTTTTTCTGTACTCATTCTATTCCCCAGGAACTGACACGGAAGGCCATCACATCCTCCAGAACTCAGCTGCAACTCCCACCTAACTCTCCGCGGTGTAATCCCAGTCTCTTGTGGTTCAAGGTAGGCCTCTCTCCTGTATGCTCGTGCTCTCCCTCTCTTGTCCATGGCTGACACACCACCCAGACGAGATGCCCTTAGGGTGGCTTCACACAATACCCAAGGCCTGAACTCCCCGACCAAAAGACGCAAGGCTTTCCAGAGTTATCACTCAAGGGGCCTTGACATAGTCCTACTCCAGGAGACCCACTTTCCTAGCAACTATAACCCCCCCTTTCTTCACCGTGGATACCCCACTTTTTTTTTAGCAAGCGCCGACACTAAAAAAAGAGGGGTAGCAGTTCTTTTCTCGAAAAAAACCCACTTTGAACACTCCCTAACTGTCACGGACAAGGAGGGACGTTACATTCTAGTTAAGGGCTCGATAGAAGGAAGGGTTCACACTATAGTATCCTACTATGCTCCCAACCGGGGACAGGCTCACTTTTTCTCCACTTTGCTTAACACTCTTACACCTCACTTCGAAGGAAGGGTGATTTTGGGGGGGATTCCAATATCACCTTTGACAACATTCTAGATAAATCTGCAGTAGGGACCCCCCGCCTCAAAAGATCTCCTAAACAGAGCCTTCATATTGCACGTCTACTACACTCTTTAGGACTCATTGACACTTGGAGGGAACTCAACCCTTCGGCGAAAGATTACACACACTATTCGGCCCCACATAAAACTTACGCCAGAATTGACCATATCTTTTTGCCTGTCTCTGACATTCACACTGCCTCTCATGCTTCCATTCACATAGTCCCGTGGTCTGACCACTCCTTGGTGCTCATTAAGCTTTCTAATACTATATCCTCCCCTGGGCATCGTCCATGGAGCTTAAACGCCTCTCTTCTCTCCAACCCGGTACACTGCACTATGTTGGAGAGGGAGATTCGGGAATACTTTGAGAACAATGACAAAAATTATATCTCCCCCGGTTCTCTTTGGGGAGCCCACAAAGCAGTGTTGAGGGGGAAAATCATTCAACTATCATCGCAACTGAAGCGGGAACGAAAGGTAGACATAGCGAACCTTGAGAAGGATTTCAAAACATTGAGTGAGAACCACAAGCGAAACCCTTCTCAGGCTTCCCTCGCCAGACTTGATTCGGCTAGGTTGGCCCTCAATATGGCACTCACCTCATCTGCGGACAAACACCTGCAATGGCAGAATAGTAAACACTACATGCGGGCAAACAAGTTTGGTCCGCAGCTGGCGGCCAAACTTACCCCCAAGTTACGGACGTATGCCATCCCCAAGATTAAGGCTTTGAACGGCACCCTAACCCAAAACCCGGAGACGATACTCAAGACTTTCCAATCATTCTACTCCACCTTGTACTCCTCTGACGCCCAACGTCCCCATGCTGATCTTGACACCTTTCTGCAGAACGTCCCCCTCCCCAGACTGTCGGACTCCCATCGCTCTATCCTAGAATCTCCGTTTCAGGTAGCAGAAATTCGTGCAGTCATAAAGGATCTTAAAAAGGACTCAGCCCCAGGCCCTGACGGGTTTTCAAACCACTACTATAAGACCTTTTCAGAGATTTTGGCCCCTTATCTGGTCCGGTTCTTTAACTCCTTGCGCAGAGATTCCCTTACGGACCCCTCGGCAAACTTAGCCTTCATTTCAGTAATTCCCAAACCGGGGAAAGACCCTAGCGAAGTAAGCAACTATAGACCAATCTCGTTGATTAACAACGATTTGAAGATAATGACAAAAATTTTAGCGAACAGATTGGCGTCCTTTATTGGTTCCTATATCAGCAAGGACCAGGTGGGGTTTATACCGGGGGGGGCAGGGACCGGACCAGATTCGGAGGGCGATAGACATCATTTCACTTATGAGGTCGAGTTGGGATGGCGGGTTACCCCAGGAAGGCTACCTACTTTCCATCGATCTGCAAAAGGCGTTTGACACGGTTGAATGGCCCTACCTCTTTGCCTTGCTCCGTAAATGGGGCTTTGGCCCTGACTTTCTTAAAACTTTGGAGGCTCTCTATTCCCAACCGACTGCGCAAGTTAGATTCCAGGGTCACTTCTCGGAACAATTCCCCATCAGGAAGGGTACAAGACAAGGCTGCCCCCTCTCCCCCCTCCTCTTCGCGATAGCCATTGAGACTCTGGCTATCGCGACTAGAAATCATCCGGGTATCCAGGGGGTTCACTGTGGCCAATCGATACACAAATGCGCCATGTTCGCAGATGATGTCCTCCTCTTTATCACATCCCCCCTTACTTCAACACCTAATGTGATCCAACTACTTAACGAGTTTGGCAGTATATCAGGTCTCACAGTTAACATGTCCAAATCTATGGCCCTCAATGTCTCAACGCCCCAATCCCACGTAGACAGCTTAAAAAAAACACTTCCCCTTCTCCTGGAACTCCACCTCCATCCCCTACTTAGGCATCAATCTCACCTCACGACATGACCTTCTCCACAAGCACAACTACCCCCCTATGATTAAAAAGCTAACGGAAGACCTTCGTCAATGGTCTCTGTATAAATTATCTTGGCTGGGCCGGGTTAACGTAGTCAAGATGACCCTTCTACCTAAAATATTATATCTATTTAGATCCCTACCCATCCCAGTCACAAAATCTTATATTGACACTCTTCAATTGGCCATAACCCGCTTCATTTGGGATAAAACTGGACATCGCCTATCTAAGACCGTCCTTTTTAGGCCCAGATTGAAGGGGGGCCTTGGATTACCTAATCTGTGGTGGTACTACCGTGCGGCCCAACTCAGCCAGTTCTCGATAATCTATCTGAGAGGTCCCAAACCAGACTGGGTCTCCATGGAGAGAGCCGCAACCCCAGGGTTTACCCTAGACTTCCTCTTATGCAGCCACCCCAAAACCCGACCCCCAATCCTGGCCCCTACACTATCCCACTCTATGTCTTTGTGTGACTCCTTATACAAACTGAAATCCCTGATATCCCATTGGCACCCACTGGCCCATATCTTCCACAACCCCCGATTCCCGCCTGGGTTGGATATAGTTGCCTTCAAATGGTGGCTTGACAAAGGCCTATACAGAATAGGCCACTTCTTCAACTCAAATGGACCCATAACTCTAGGCTATTGCACCTCTAAACTTAAAATGCCCCCATCTGAGAAATTCAGATTTTATCAACTCTCCCACTTCCTAAACCAGATTAAGAGAGCCAGCATAGAATCACCTTCGGTAACACCCTATGAGCAGTGGTGCTCATCAGCCATGGACACGAGAGGTGGTATATCCTTAATTTACTCAGCTCTGGCCGAGCCTATGGAGAAGGCACTCTACATGACGAGCTGGGACCGTGACCTTGCCCTTGACTGGACATTAGAACGTTGGCACACTAATTTTGCTTGTTCCTTTAAGGGCATTTTGAATGTCTCACTGGTTGAAGCGAGCCTCAAGGTCATGTCCCGTTGGTACTTGGTACCCACCATCATTGCCAAATTCTACCCGCAATCCTCCCCCTTGTGTTTTAGGGGCTGTGGGCTTACGGGCTCCTTACTTCACATAATGTGGGAATGCCCCAGAATCCGGTCTTTTTGGCATAAAATCTTCCGCCTTATCAGGAAAATCACGGGAGTGGGGGTAGCCCACGACCCCACCATAGCATTACTCAACAATCCAGTCCCTAAAATTTCCAAGAGCACACAAGCACTGATTTTTTTTATCCTATTGGGAGCTAAAATGACTATTACCAAGGCCTGGAAGTCCCCGTCAGTCTCCTACCCAATGGCCAAAAGGAAAATTTCCTGGATAATGACCAATGAGAAGATTTCCAACATTATTCTTGATAATGTGGAGGGCTTCAAGCTCATCTGGGAACCATGGGCTTCCTATGTTGGTATCCTCCTTTGATTTGGTTTTGATGTCCTGGGTTTTTGGCCCTAAATTTATTTTTAATTTATTTTTATTTTTTTATATATATGAATTTGCTGAGTGTTTGGCCTTCCGTGTACCTCCCACCCCTCTGTCCCCTCTTCTCTCCCCGCTGTCTTCTTCTTTTCTATCTTCCTTCTACTCACCACTCTGCTTTCTTTAGTTGAATCATCTTAGCTATCGTGGCAGCCCTGGACCATAAAGGTCCTATTGGGAATTTCCCTTGTTTGATTATTGTTCTGCATTTCGGTTAAAGGTTTACAGCATGTCACTAGCTAGAACCAGGAGTGACGAGGGTTATTTCCCCTCTCCTGACCCATATGAGTTTTTGACCATAACACCAAGTACTCTACTTGGAGCAAGTGCTATACTGTGGTTGCCCCGCACTGCCCACCCCTGGAGCAGCTTGATCCCTATGGGGGCACGGGGAGAGGGTAGGGCGGGAGTTCCAAACTCCTTGGTCTGCTACAATCTTGCTTGCTCATATATGTTGCTATGGATTTGGTAATTCATTGTTTTATACTTGCTATGGTCTATATTTACTTTACTTTGTATTATTGCAAATCTTTAATAAAAAAAATATAAAAAAATAAAAAAAAATAAAAATAAAAAAGAAATAGTGTCCTGGCGACTTGGCTTGGAAGGTGGGAAAAAGCTGGCGCCATCTGGTGGTGAGCCATTGGTATTACAAGTTATTACCACCAGATGTGAGCTGGCGCCATCTGGTGGTGGCCGTTGGTATTACAAGTTAAGCGTTACAAGTTAAAGGGATTGTAAAGACAAAAATATTTTCCTCTTAATTTAAAGTCTGACAGTAGCTGATAAAGTAAAAAGTAATGTTTTGCATTATAACTAGTTTGATACCTGTTGAAATCGAGCTGTTTCTTTCACCTCCATCACTCCTGAATTGTTATTCTGACTGACTTCCTGGTTTGCGGTGTGCATTCATTCTTGCTACATCATGGCCCAATGGGAACTACAGTTCCTATTAGGCTTAGCCTCCATGCCTATGAGGGTTAAGAGAGCATCTTCACGCAGGACTGTAGTCATAGGGAGGGGGTGAGCACGTCTGCTTTCCACCATTCAGATGCTGGTGGAAAGCAAGAAGAGTAGAGACAGGAAATGGCATTTTCAAACCTGGATTACTGTATTTTGGAGGTCAAAAGGAAAAATGAGGTAAGTGATATTTAAATGCTCTGGCTTACAGCAATCAATTGATCTAATAAAAAACGAATCTTTAGTGTTCCTTTAAACAGCAATGCTAATGTCATTTTTCACTATTTTCACTGCCATCTTCTTCCCTCTAATTAGAACCCCCAAACATTATATATATATTTTATCCTAACACCCTAGAGAAAAAAATGGTGATCGTTGCAATACTTTGTCCCGCCGTATTTGCGCAGCGGTCTTACAAGCACACTTTTTTTGTGAAAAAATTACACTTTTTTTTTTATTAAAAAATAAGACAACAGTAAAGTTACCCACATTTTTTTTAATATTAAGAAAGATAATGTAATGTAAGAGTAAATTCATACCCAACATGTCACGCTTCAAAATTGCATCCGCTCGTGGAATGCCGACAAACTTTTACCCTTTAAAATCTTCATAGGCGACATTTAAAAAAATCTACAGGTTGCATGTTTTGAGTTAGAGGAGGTCTAGGGCTAGAATTATTGATCTCGCTCTACCAATCGCGGCGATACATCACATGTGTGGTTTGAACACCGTTTACATATGCAGGCGCTGCTCACGTATGTGTTCGCTTCTGTGCGTGAGCTCGTCGGGACGCGGTGCATTTTCTGGCTCCTAACTTTTTTAGCTGGCTCCTAGATTCCAAGCAAATTAGTCAAACCCTGATCTAGACATTTGATGTGGAATGTGCAGTAAAAAAAAAAAAAACAAGGTCTGCTTAAAGTGACCCTGTCAGCACAGCTACTAGAGGAGTGCATTTTCATGTATTCCCCCAAAAAATCTGATAGGAATTTGTTTGACGAATTAGCTGGGGCTGGGGTGAATTAGCAAAGCTTGACCTTGTTGCACTTTTCTCTTCTACCACTAGGTGGCCCGGTACTTGGTGGTGCTAGATACGAGAAGGGCAACTCAAGGTCAAGTTATGAGTATGTAGGTATCCCAGCTAATGTGCAGGGGTTTTCTTTAATCGCTTGGCCTGCTGGAGGAGCCTATATATTCGGGTGTGGTCAGGTGATCTGTGTTCTGTGCCCCCCAGATGGCTGTCTGGGTGGATGTGTGTCGTCTTCCCTGGGTTGCTAGGCCAGAGATTGGGCCTATCCTGTGGGCATCTGGCTCCCAGGCTGTGTGAGGGCCTATCTAGAAGTAAGAGGGCCAAGCAGGGTTGGGACTTCGGCTTTCAGTCCAACCAACAATGACTGTTCTGCCGGCCAGAAAATCCTGTTGGTGGTCAGAGGTAGAAGGGAAGCTGTTGCCACAAAGGGATCAATCGCCTTTACCAGGGACCACAGTGAGTAACTGAAGCAAGTACTGGAACCATATATCCTTATCGAAGGGCAGGATGGAGAATCGGGAAACTTCAGGTGGTAAACAAGTCAGGGGCCCAACCAGCGGAGGTGAGGCTTGGAGAACAGCCTTGTGTGCCAAGCTAAGGACCAAGCGGGTTCTGAAAAATGAAAAATAAGATGACACCTAAGGTCATTGCTGTATGTGTAATCAGAAATGCAGATTCTATTGTCACTGTATTTAAGAGGAAGAGTTGCAGCTTGATTGACATAAGGGGAATGATGTGACAACCTTGGAAACATCCACTTGTTCATTTACGGTCTCTGGGAAGCAGAGCTTTCTAGACGGTGACAATGCTGGAGGAGTATTTGCAGAGCATGCTTTGGAGCTGTCACCAGACTGCAGAAAGTTGATTAACCCTTGGTTTGCAGGCAGGATCAACTGGGCAACATTGAAATATAACAGAATGCGCAGAATTAAAATCACAGGCTGAGTTACATTACATTTGTATGTGGAAACATGTCAACTTTTTATTTTTGACAATAGATCTAGTTTAATGTGAATTGTGCAGGAAAAAGTGCTTAAGAAAATAGTGACTAATGCAATAGTGGAATACATAACATAACTGCTCTTAAAGTTCACACAATTAGCTAAAGAATTTGTTTCATTAATCTTTTTAGTCTGATGCCGCGTACACACGGTCGTTTTTTGCGATGGAAAAAAACATTGTTTTTTAAAACGTCATTTAAATTGATCGTGTGTGGGCAAAACGTTGTTTTTTGTCTTCCAAAAAACGACCCAAAAAAAATTCCAACATGCTTGAATTTTTTGTGTCGTTTTTCAAAACGTCGTTTTTTTTTTTTTTTTTTTCCATAAAAGTGTTTATTCAATCAAAATACAGCAAAGAACAAAAGACAAGATAATTGTCACAGAGTAGGATACAACAACAGAGTCATGCACGAGACAATGATACATGATACAACAAGGAGGTGATAGCTTATAATGCGTTGTACCGGGACCGATGCCCAAAAAGTGTAATGGAGCAGAGGAGGGCGGAGGATCGTTAATTTCAGTTTTCCCCTCCCCCACCCCTCCCCCCAAGACTTAGAGGAGGGGAAGCGAAGCAGGGCACCGTTCATAGTCAGTATATAAGGCGTGATGTATCGTGCTAACACAAGGGACAAGAGACCAAAAGTAAAGTAACAACAGAAGAGCCAGAAGTGGAGAGAAAAATGAGGGGAAAAAGACACAAGAGAAGGACAAAGGGAGAGAGAAGGGGATAAAAAGGGAAAACGGGAGGGGGGTAGGGGCAAGAGAGCCCGAGAGAACAAGAGTGAGATTGGCTCCGCGTCCGACCCCCCACCCAAATATCCCCCCAAAGCAGGGGGTGGGGCGCCCAGCCAAAACGTCGTTTTTTGTTTCACAAAAAGTTACCGTGTGTAGCAAAAACGTCGTTTAAAACGACGTTTTTCAACCCGCGCATGCCCAGAAGCTAGTTATGAAGCGAGCTTCAATGGAAAAGAGTGGTGAACGTAACCTCGCTTTTTGTGAAAAAAACGATGGTGTGTATGCAACATCGTCTTTGAAAGTGACGTTTCAAAAACGTCGTTTTTTACTTCACAGAAAACGTCGTTTTTTTTCATCACAAAAAATGATCGTGTGTACGCGGCATTATGATATATTTCCATTGCTCTAGCATAGATTCATACCTCCCATGTTTAAAATCTTAAGAATATCCTTACAGCTGCCTTGTGGCGCCATATCTGAAGCTGACTCATTCCATTTTGTTTTAACACAGGGATCAGCTCCCCATTCCTTCAGCGTTTTAACCACACCAGTATGGCCTCTCTCTACAGCCAGGTGCAATGCAGTCTTTCCCAGCCAGTCTTTGGCATGTAGGTTGGCTCCATGTTGAAGAAGATACACACATACCACATTGTGACCATGGTAGGCTGCATGGTGTAAAGGTGCTAGGTTCAACAAGTCAGCGCTGTTCACTTCAGCTCTTTCTATCAGCAGCAGTTTCACTGTGTCAGTGTGGCCTCGACCTGCCGCCCGATGTAATGGGGTCAGATGGTTTTCATCAAGCGTCTGCAAAGTGGCACCCTTTCTCAGAAGGAACTCTGCTATCTGAAACAATAGTGAGAAAAGAATTACAACCTAGAATATACAATCTCTGCTTAAGACATTCTAAAATCGCAACATCAGCCTGATGTAACACCACATTTCTTAAGAAGTGATGATTATTTAGCAAACATGTTATTTGGTATCTAACAAAATCAACCTGTCAGGGCTCATTTACACTGGCGTCGCCCTGTTCAGAGGATGATGCAGTGGATCGCTTTTCAGAGGGTGTTTGACAGGAGGTGGGGAGGCCTTATGTCACCTCAACGGCCATTTTTACCCCTAAAAACCCAGATGCAGTAGGTGGCAAAGTGACAGGGGTGTGGAAGCCGGCAAGCCATGGCCAAAATATCATGGCTATGGCATATGTACATCCCTGTCTGCTATCTTTGCAGCTTAAAGGGTGTAACTGGAACTTCAACTTATCTTGATGTCATCTTTATTGTCAAAAGGGTCAGACAAATACAGGCAATGGTAAACGCGTTTCACAAGCGGTAGCTTGGTTGTGAACAAACAAAGTCAAAGCCCCCTCGGGATTGATAATTTCTTTGTTTTATTATTACACAATTGCTTTACCAATCTGAAGTTCCACAAAGTAGAAATGGAATTTAGTCACCCTTGAGTGTAAACATCACCTGCATGTAGAAAGATGCATTCTCCACAAGTGTACACTTTTGTTGAGCACACCACCCTAGTAGTCCAGGAAAACTTCACTAGATGTGAGTAAATCTACTACCAATACTACTCTTCATTTCTTTCCTTCACACTCATTTGGCCAGATTCAGGAAGGATTTACGTCGGCGTATCGAAAGATACGTCGTCGTAAGTACAAATGTGCGCCGTCGCATCTTTGCAAGGCTTCAGCCGCCCAACGTAACTTGCCTATGCCGGCGTATCTTGGGTGCATAGTTACGCTGGACGTATTCGGCGTTCCCATTTTAAATATGCAAATGAGTAAGATGCGCCCGGCCGCTTCATATACGTGATTTGCGTAAGGCTTACGTCCGGCGTAAAGTTACCCCTCATATAGCAGGCGCATGTAATGCAAAGGTATGGGCCAGGGAACGACGCCGTCAAATTTTACGCCGCGTATGCGTAGGTTACGTTCACGTCGTAGGCATTGAGCCGTCGAATCTTAGAGTATATGCGACGTGATTCTGAGCATGCGTGCGCATGCGCCGTTCGATCGGCCATTCATTTGCATGGGGTCACGCTTAATTTAAATAGATCACGCCCACCTCCTTCCTACTTTGAATTAGGCGGGCTTACGCCGGCCAATTTACGCTACGCCACCGCAACTTACGGAGCAAGTGCTTTGTGAATACTGTACTTGCCTCTCTGCTACGTCGGCGTAGCGTATATGAGATGCGCTACGCCCGCACAAATATACGCAGCCCTACGTGAATCTGGCCCATTATATATAACAATATTACACCAGAAGGGCTCTCTGTCGCTCTCGTTTTTTTTCTCTGCGAGCCTCTCATTTGCCTCACACTGAGAGACAGATCTAAGCTGATCAAAATACTATTTTTTGGTTTCCAGTCTATGCATAATTATTATTCTAATACAGGATTTATACAGCGCCAACAGTTTGCGCAGCACTTTACAAAATGAGGGCAGTCAGTACAGTTACAATACAATTTAATACAGGAGGGATCAGAACGCCCTGCTCGTTAGAGCATATAATATAGCCACCTACAGCCATACATATGTATGGGCAACTATGCACAACACCAGGGGCTCCTGAGCACCAAATACACAGTGTGTTTACACTGTAAGGAAGAATGTCCCCATGTGCATGAGCCCTTGTATATACTGGGATACAGGCAATGCATTGCCTTTTCAGTATTGTTAGATCTATATATAAAAGAGATCAGTTTGATGTAACTTCTTGGTATTTAAAAAAAATCTTGTTTGTCTGAAAGAGTGACCCTCCCCCAGGGCGAGAACTGTCCCAGTAGTAATCGGCGCACGTACCTACCAGTAGGGCGTGTGGCTCCTGGGCTCCAGACAGGCAGGGTTTTCCACCCCCCCGCCTCAGCAGGCCTTCTCATCCGCCTTCCCTGGCCGCTTCTCACCCTCCAGGTAAGCCCCTGCTACTCAGGGCGATCTACACCTCCCCAGGACCCGTAGGTGGCCGTCCTTGTTAGGACAGCCACGGCGGCAGCCTAATCTCCCCCAGCGGAGAAACAACTCCCCCGCGATCCGCTTCCTCCAGCTCCGGCCCCCCCCCAACAACCAGCCGCTCCCCCGCTCCTTTACTCTGTTCCATACGCCCCCCCATACAGCCATCACCATCAGAGGCTCCCTCCTACCACCTCTCCACGGCAATTTTCGCCATTCCAGGACTTTTTTCGGGACCTCCGCGCCAGGCCTCTCTCAAACGCGGGGCCGCGATCCAGGAAAGTCCGCGGCTTCACCTGCGGCCTAACACCGCGCCGCATTTCACACACAGAATCCCCTCCAAGTCACCAGAAACCTCCCAGGAGTTCGCCCCCAGCCCCCTGCAGGACTCATCCACCCCTCAACAACCAGTCCACCCCCACCCCAGTCCATCCAGCTGACTACACACCAGCCTGGGTCCCTTGTCCTGCTCCCGGTCGGCGGCCATCTTGGTACACCCCAGCAGCAGTGACAGCTCTCACCCCCCTGTTTCATAACTTTTTTTTTTTTTTTAAATCACTTCTTTTTTATTCAATGTTTACATTTATCATACACTTGTGCGGATATTCAAATACAAAATACAGTGCATATTAAATAGTTCATAAAATATGTAAAGCTCTAGTTTCCAAACTCGCTCCCTTTTCTTAACTATATCCCTTTTTCGTGCATTATTTTGTGCGTATTTCTATTTACCACCCTCCCTCCCTTCCCTACCCACACCGCCTTATCGTGGCCATTTCGTTTTACCTCTCATTTATTTTCTTGTTTTCGTACACTACTCCTCCCTATTCCTTTTATTTACCTCTGTAGTCTGTCCCTTATCGACTGTGGCGGAGAGAGTCTGTCGTCGCTCAGCCATGTTTGCCAAATCTGATCGAATTTCCCAGTTTCCCCCATACGACTATATGTTAGTCTTTCTCTAAGAAGTAAGGAATTTACTAGTAGAATCCACTGCCTTCCCGTGGGGACCTCTGGTGCCATCCAGTATCGTGCTATAAGTTTTCTTGCTAGATATAATACTCTAGTTAACATTGTATAAATTCCTTTTGGAAAGGTATCCGCCTCTATGGACCCCAATATATATACCAGAGGGTCCAATGGGATGGGTGTCTGTGCAAGTCTACTTATGCACTGGGAGATCTCCTCCCAATACCGGTGTAGTTTTGGACATCTCCAGATCAAATGTATAAAATCGCCCTGATGTATTTTGCACTTCGGGCATAGCGGGGAGTCTCTTACTCCCCACCTGTGCATCTGCTCTGGTGTTCTATATGCCCGGTGCAAAATAAATAGCTGTGACAATCTATGCGATGCTGATAGCGATACTACGGGAATACATTCTACGGCCCTTTTCCAACGGCTTTCATCTATATTCCCTACATCTTCAGTCCATTTTCTGCGACATTTTAAGGATGTATAATAACTTAATAACACTTGATCCAGGGGTTTCGCCCGATCGCCGCTCAGGGATCAGGAAGGAATTTTTTCCCCTACCAAAGCAAATTGGCACAGCACGGCTAGGGTTTTTTTGCCTTCCTCTGGATCAAGCTGGGAGGATTCACTGAATCCTCCCCCCATCGTCACCAAAAAAAATAACTACTTTGCCCCGGTGAATGGCTACCATGGCTAATCTGCGGTACTCTGCAGAAACCATTTGGAATCTGAGGAGTTGCGCCGCAATACTGCCAGCCATCACCAAAAAGACCCTAAGAATGGAGCAACTTTTGAGGATCGATCGACGATCGACCATCAAAAATTTTAGCCATTTACCCCAGCCTAAGCACATTTCATGTGCTTTGATCAACACAAGATCGGTAGTAAAACACAGACTTGAAATCCATGATTTCATTCTACAACACGATTTAGACTGCCTCTTTATTACAGAGAGCTGGCTCGCAGCCGACTGTAACACCATTCTAGGAGAACTGGTGCCAGAAAACTACCGTATTATCACGGAAAACAGAATAGGGCAAAGAGGGGGAGGCCTGGCGGTGATCCACAAGACTCATCTTGCAATCACAAAACCAGCCCTTCAAAACCCTCTTCCATTCATGGAAACCCTTACTCTGCAACTACAGACAAATTCAAAGGAGACCGTCCACATTCTGCTCTGCTATAGGCCACCGGGCCCAAAATCGCAGTTGCTATCACCATGGACGGATTTCTTCTCCACTTAAACCCTCAACAGCAAACACCTGTTGCTGCTCGGGGATTTCAACCTCTGGGCCAATTCCTCACAAGACACCGTTGCTGATGCCTGTATTGACCACCTGGAAGATTTAGGGTTACAGCAACTAGTATGTGGGCCCACGCATGCTTCAGGCCACACACTTGATCTTATTTTCAGACAAGATCTGGAAATAAAAATTTTGGAAAATGAAAAGTTGCCATGGACAGACCACCATGCAATTAAATTCATTTCCACAATCCCCCCCACAACAAAAACATCAAATCCAGTGACAACACACTGGACTAGATGTCAGAAGAAGCTCCACTCGGAACTCTTCAAAACCACTTTAAGGAAAAAAATAGAAACAACTCAGCTGCATCAAACGGCCGTTGAAACATTGGAAGCCATAAACTCGGCCATGCTACAGTCAGCCGACTTGGTAGCGCCGAAACGACGAACCCGCATCCGGAAAAACAACCGCAGCTGGTTTAACAACCAGCTGTCGTTACTGAAGCAAGAACGCAGAAGGGCCGAATCTGCCTGGAAAAGAAGCTCTTCAGAGCTAAACCTATCCATCTACAAAGCGGCGACAAGTAAATACCACAAAGAAATTTTCCAAGCCAAGAAAAAATACGTTTCTGAGGCTATCAACGGTGCCTTAAACCGCCCCCGCGAACTCTTCAAGCTGGTCACTCAGACCATGAACCCAGGATGTATTGAAGCCCCCAATGAAGACACACAAGAATTTTGCAATGAACTATCGGATTGCTTTATTAATAAAATCGAGGCGATCCGTGAAAGCATTCAGCAAAATAACTCCCCCCCTTAGCCCCCCCTGCAGCCTCTCACACAACACCCATAGTAATTCTCCTATATCAGGTAAGTTCACCTTGGCACCCATCTCCATCGAGACCACTAAGAATGTCATTTGTACTCTGCGTAATGGCACAGCGCCAAATGACATTATCCCCACAAAACTGCTGAAGGAATGCGCCTACATCCTGGCTCCTCCCATCACGCAGCTTATCAACCAGTCTTTCGTGGAGGGCATAGTACCCTCACAGTTGAAAGAGGGTATAATCCAACCCATCCTGAAGAAATCCTCCCTGGACCCCAAGGACCCACTCCACCGCCGGCCCATAACAAGCCTCAATGTACTCTCAAAGGTAATGGAAAAGTAGTGGTACAACAGCTGCAACAGCATCTGGATACCCACAAGCTACTTGACCCATTACAATCAGGGTTCCGTCCCGGACACGGGACTGAAACCGCATTGCTCAAAATATGGGATGATGTTCTCGAGGCCGCAGACGAAGGAGAATCTTGTCTTTTGGTTCTGTTGGACCTAAGCGCAGCTTTCGACACTGTAGACCACAAACTGTTACTGACGCGGCTTGCTGAAGTAGCCAGAGTCACAGAAGGCGATTTATCTTGGTTCTCCTCTTTTCTGGAAAACCGATCGCAAACAGTGAAGCTAGGACATTTCACATCTGAGAAACGCACAGTAACATGCGGAGTCCCTCAAGGATCGCCTCTGTCACCAGTGCTGTTTAACATCTACCTTCGTCCTCTTTTTGAGATTATCAGCAGCCAAAAACTGCTCTATCACTCATATGCAGACGACACGCAACTTTATTTCCGCATCTGCAACATAAAGGATCACCACCTCAATTTAGAGACCTGCCCATCTTTGATAGAGGACTGGATGACAAAGAGTTATCTTAAACTCAACGGAGCGAAAACAGAACTTCTCCTGTTTCACGCCAAGCGCAGGAATCAACCTTCAACAGCATGGACACCCCCGCCCATTCTGGGCAAAATTATCACCCCTAGCGCCAAAGTCAAAAGTCTTGGGGTCATTTTTGACTCCTTTATGACAATGGACGCACAAATAGGGTCAGTAGTCAGCGGATCCCACCATCTGCTGCGCCTACTACGCAGACTTACTCCGTTCATCCCCAAAGAAGATTTAGCAGTCGTGGTGGGAGCAATTGTTAACTCCAGACTGGATTATGCAAATGCCCTTTACCTCGGACTCCCCAAGTACCAAATCGCTCGTCTGCAAGTCGTTCAGAATACGGCCGCCAGACTTGTGACTGGGAAAAAACCCTGGGAATCCATCTCACCTTCACTGAGATCCCTTCACTGGTTACCAGTCAAAGACAGAATTGCTTTCAAAGCTCTCTGTCTTACGCATAGATGTGTCCATGGGAATGCTCCCCAATATCTATGCGAAAAAATAAAAGCTCATAACCCCAATCGTGTTTTGCGATCCACCAATCAGAACCTGCTCCAGGTTCCGAAAGCCAACTACAAGGCCAAAGGAGAGCGAAGATTTGCGGTCCAAGGTCCCAGACTATGGAACGCTTTACCAGCCAGCATTCGGTTGGAGGAGAATCACCTAGCTTTTAGGAGAAAGATCAAGACACATCTCTTTTGATATCAAAGGAGACAGGAACAACAAGCGCCCAGAGGCGATTCAGTTCGCATGTGCTGCACTATATACGTTTTTCATTCATTCATTCATTCATTCATTCGTCTGTATAGTTTATAAATATGTATGTAGCTGGTCACTTGGCAATTCTGGGAGGTGCGGTTGTGGCAACACTTGCTTCCCCCACCCCACCCCGCCACTGTCTGGGCTGCTACAAAGCAGGCTGTGTGTTGCCCAGCCTGTATTTCTTCCCCTCCACTGCTGCTGCACTAAGGACTGAGTGACTGTGTGTCTAATCCTTTGCCAATTACCCCCCCTTCCAGCAGCAATGGTCGGTGAGCCAGTCAGTGGCAAGGAGAAGGTGATGCAGCTGGTACACTGGAACATGTAGCTTTGTAGAGGTGCTGCACTGAGATAGTGGATGGGGCTGAAAACTATAAGGAACAGCACATCCTGCAGCAGGAGGAGGAGGGAGCAGAGTTTTCTCAGGCTTTGAGCAATGGAGCTGTGTGGAAGCCAGAGCAGTAACATCTGCCTTTGGTGTGTAAGGACTGGAGTGCTGTGGCCAGGGGCGGACTGACAACTCATGGGGCCCCCGGGCAATAGAAGATTATGGGGCCCCTGGGCTTACAGATGGCCACCACGCCAGGAGGCAGTGCAGAGGCGGGGCAGCTAAAATCTCAGGATTTTCACATCAAAAGCATGTCTGTTTCGGACATATCAGGGACAGATATAAAAAAAAAAACATACATTTTTACATACTCTCCCTGGTTTTACTGAGCCTGGCAACCCTGATGGGGCCCCCTAGTGGCATGGGGCCCTCGGGCAGTGCCCGAGTGACTCAATGGTCAGTCCGCCCCTGGCTGTGGCTGATCCTGTACAGAGATTGGAGTACCAGGACTGAGCCTGTGAGGACTGGGGCACTGAAACTGTGCTTTGAAGATTGAGTTGCAAAGACTGAGCCACCAAGGATCGGGGTTCCATAGATCAGAGACAAATGCATATCCAGGACAAAGCTCACTGGATGCCAGGACTCATAAGCAGTTGTGGCTGTACTTACTACACCACTGTTAGCAGTTCAGTACAACAGGAGACTGCCTATTTGCCTAACAAATCCCAATGCAGATTTAAAGGGAAGATAAAGTGCACTACTATACAAATTGGGCCCCACTGTCAGCCAGCTGATGTCTGTACATGAGGCCCTAAACATGGGACGCCCGTGCGGCGTATCCTATTTACTCTGCACCGCTGTAAGTCACAGCGGTGTATCCTTATCCTGAAAGAAATGCCGCTGTAACTTACGGCGGCGTAGCGTAAATGGGCAGGTGTTCGCGGGTGTAATTCAAATTGACTAGGGGGGGCGTGTTTTATTATAATTATGAATGACCCGACGCAAACAACGCTTTTTTTTTTTAACTGCGCATGCGCCGGCCGTGGACGTATCCTAGTGCGCATGCGTGAAATCACGCCGCAAATAGTCAATGAAACGACGTGAACGTAACTTACGCCCAGGCCCATTCTGGATCGGCGTACGCAAACGATGTCCAATACGACGCGGTCCCGACGTCCATACTTAACATTGGCTGCGCCACCATATAACAGGTCTACGTTTATGCCGGAGATACGCTTACGCAAACGACGTAAACGCCGCTCGATCGTTCGTGGATCGCCGTATGTATCTCATTTGCCTATTTTACGCGGACGCGCCCCTAGCGTCCAGCGTAAATATGCACCTTAAATACGACGGCGTAAGCCATCCTATCTAAGCTAGAAGCCGGCGTATCATGTTTTCTGGATAGAAAACAATGATACCCCGGCGGGAAATTCGAATTACGCCGGTGTATCTATAGATACACCGGCGTAATTCCTTTGTGGATCTGGCCCACAGGGTTTTTTTTTTTTTTTACGAAAGGCAAATCCACTTTGCACTACAAGTGCAAAGTGCACTTGAAATTGCACTGAAAATGCACTTAGAAGTGCAGTCGCTGTAAATCTGAGGGGTAGATCTGAAATGAGGGAAGCTCTGCTGATTTTAGTATCCATTCATGTGGAAGCTAAAATACTGTTTTTTATTTTCCTTGCATGTCCCCCTCGTATCTACAGCGACTGAACTTGTAGTTTGCACTTGTAGTGCAAAGTGGACTTGCCTTTCGTAAAAAAAAAAAAAAAACTGTCTAAATTCAAAAAGACCAGAACCCCACTTGGGCTCTACATTATCGTCCTAAAGACTTGAATGATCCTTTATGGACTATACTGTATAACACTTGTGTGGATCTCTGGGAGGCCTAGCTCCATAACCCTTCTTTTCCTTCCCCTCCTATTTCTCTTTGCTGCATTCTCCATCTATTTCCCCCCCAAATTACAGTCATTCTTCTCTCTATTTCTTTCTCCCTTCTGTTTGATCAGTTGACAGACTTGGAGGAGGTAATAATCCAACAGGATACCATTGTGCCTGTACCAAAAAACACTAGGGGGAGCCTTTTCATTTAACCCTTCCATTGCTATCTCCTATATTCTTGTTAATATGTGCATTACGCATAAGGAGAAATTACTGTTCGTTGCCTAATTGCCTGTTAAGCCCCATACACACTATCAGTTTTCCTGCTGGTTTTTCTCTTCAGGTTTACCAAAACCATCTAATATGAGGTCAAACCTTAAGGCCTCGTACAAACGATCGGACATATCCGATGAAAACGGTCCGCGGACCATTTCCATCGGATATGTCCGATAGGGAGTTTGATCCGATGGCGTGTACACACCATCGGATCAAATTCCCCGCCGCCGGACGGCGCAGTGACGTGGCGGTGACGTTGACGCCGCCACGTCACCGCACCAGGAAGTTAAACACTTCCGCGCATGCGCCGAATCCATTCGGCGGCGGCGGTGGGGGACGACATGTCTGCTGGTAAGTGTACTAACCAGCAGACATGTCGGGCGGACAGATTCCCACCGGATAGATTTCAAAGCATGCTTTGAAATCTGTCGGGTGGAGAAATCTGTCCGCTAGCCCATACACACGAGCGGAGATGTCTGCTGAAACGGTCCATCGGACCGTTTTCAGCGGACATATCCCCTCGTGTGTACGAGGCCTAAGGCCGCGTACACACGAGGGGATATGTCCGCTGAAAACGGTCCGATGGACCGTCAACGTCACCGCCGCGTCACCGCGCCCGCTGGCTATGGGGAATTTGATCCGATGGTGTGTACACGCCATCGGATCAAACTCCCGATCGGACATATCCGATGGAAATGGTCCGCGGACCGTTTTCATCGGATATGTCCGATGGTGTGTACGCGGCCTAAGAGTTTCAATGTGAATGCAATCAGGCAGGCCCTTGTACTACATGGTTTTGGTAAACCTGAAGAGAAAAGCCTTCAGGAAAACTGAGTGTGTATGGGGCTTTACTCTTAAAAACCCACACATTGTGCTGCAACCACATGCAATATGTTGTGAATGTGATGAGGGGATTATTTTTTTTGCACTGTGGCCATGACATCTGTCCTCCCGCTTCCTTAACAGCTTAAAGGGGGACGGGACGGGACTTTTGGGGTTGTGAAAACTCAGCTTGACTACATATTTTTACTGCCCTCTAATTGTAAGTGTAAAAACAGCCTAAATGACTCTACTATCATCAGTCCTATTTAATCTATATTTATTTCCATTACTTCAGTGTATGCATAAGCCCCACAGGAGCCTCCAATTACTGGGATTACATTTTTTTTAAAAACTTTACTTTTTGAACATCTTTATTTCAATACGCAAGTAAATAATTTGTACTAAATATATGTCAATGGCTTATATATTGCAATGTGAGACGCCTCCTTTCACTTGCTTTTTCCCTGCTTATTTTTGACTTGCTACTTTTAAAATTACTTTCAATAAAAATGGTTGAAACAAGAATACATAGCTCCCTCTAGTGGCTATTTTACATATCTCTCTACAAAACCAGAACAAATCCAGTTTGTAAAATTGTGAGCTCACATCATATTTTTAAGTATAGAAATAGGGAAAGAATTTTTCTATATTACATATTTTGAAGTATACATGAAATGTTTACTTCAGACACACTTAAATATTTGGACATCATTTCTACAGCGACTGAACTTCCAAGTGCAATTTCAAGTGCACTTTGCACTTGTAGTTTGCTTTTGTAGTGGATTCGCCTTTAGTAAATAACCCCCATTGTGCAGTGCAATTTTTTAAAAGGTGCAGGTGCCTCTTTTAGTGCAGAATAGTGTGTTTTTGGCCCCATATACTTTAATAGGTGCCCAGGAAAAATGCATGTACCTACATTTTTGGTGTGCTTTTGGCAGGGTTTGACAATCAGTTTCCTCCTTTAAAAAAAAATTCATGAAGCTTGAAAATGCATCAAACATGCATATAAACATGTGCAGAGAACCTGCTACAAAAATGCACAAAAAATGCATAATTTTGCACCAGGACTAGTGTAAACCTAGGCTTAAAATGAAATTCCATGTTTTTAATTTTGCTTTAAAAAAAAAATATTTGGCTAAACAAGCTATATCCATTTCATAACTAAATGGCCATTGTTAGTGCTGTAATATACTGCAGTAGCATTAGCTACATACACATAGCTCCCAACTGTTCTTGATTTGGAAAAAAGTCCCTCTTTCCTCCTCATTTGTCCCTCATTCTGGTCTGATCTACAGTATATAGTTGTATAAAAAATGCACTATTTATCTATCACTATGTGTTTCCCAGTGCTAAACCTTTCATTCATTTTCTAAATTCCTGCATTGGTAAATTTCAAAAGCCAATATAAAGTAATAGTAGTGGTAAAAAAAAAGCACTTGTGGGTTTAACTATTTTTTTTTTTTTGTATAATTCTCCTTTAATGGGGTATGGCAGGGGGTGTGTCCTATGCCTACAGACCTTTACTAATAGGTGTCTCTCATGACAATCTCAAAACTGTCTTCTGACAACAGTATGGCTGACCTTCCATCCACTACTGGAGTGAAATAGTCTCTGGCTGTATAATTCCCTGCCATTCAGGAGAAGCAATGTATTTTTATCAATGAATACAAGGCTTCCGTGGAAGCCCTGTGGAAATTGTGATGTCACCTGACTGTCTCTCCACCTCAGCCAAAGGAAGCCTTGTATTGATTGATTAAATTATATATATATTTTTAATATTGGTTTATACATCAGACCAAAACAATTGAGGAAAGAGGGACAGAGTGATTTGGTTCCAAAATAAAGACAATCCCTTCAAATGGGGGACAGTTAAAGCTATGGCCACTATGCAGTGACACCGTCTGTAGCAAGACAAGGTACAGTAAGTCAGTAATGGGGAAATGATAAGCCACAGAAGGTACAAAGGTAATATTGGCCATAGCTCCAAACTGTTCCTGATTTCGAGGGACTATCCCTGATTAGGAACAATGTTCCTTTGTCCCTATTTCCTCCTCATTTGTCCCCCATTTCGGTCCAATCTATATAGTTGTATATAAAATGCACTATTAATCTTTCAAAAAGTGTTTCCCAGACTTACTGACTTACTGTACCTTGTCTTGCTACAGACGGTGTCACTGCATAGTGGCCATAGCTTTAACTGTCCCCCATTTGAAGGGATTGTCTTTATTTTGGAACCAAATCAATCTTTCATCCAATTTCTTAATTGCTGCATTTGTAAATTTCAAAAGCCATAACCGAATAGTAGCGGTAACAAAAAAAAAAAAAAAAGCACTTGTGGGTTAAACTAATCTTCTTTTTGTATAATTCTCCTTTAAGGGGATGTGTCAAGGGTGTGTCCTATGCCTATCTGTACATACTTTTGCTGATGGGTGCCCATGGTATCGGGTGGTATGATATTGATGACTAGTGCTTTGTCAATTTTTAGCACACTTTTTTTTTTTACAGTACAGGTGTCTTTAAAAGTTATTCTTTGTTGATATACATCACATAGTTTAATAGAAAATTAGATTTAGGGTACATGGCTGATAATTGTATAAAAAGTGTTTAATGGGTCCTTATTGTACTGTAATTTGTAAAATATCAACAGGCCTCATTTACATTTTTATGTCTTGTCCTATTATGGACTTTTATAAACCAACTCTTATGTCTTTCCCTGTTTTCATGTTTACATAAACCCATTTCCTTCTCCATCCCATCAACTATATGAAAGTAGTTATTGGCAGAAAATAATTATAATATTATGTAAATTATGCATGATTAATTGTTAACATGCAGGCGTAAACAACCATTCCACAAACATAACGCCTGAACTTTCTGCTTTGCTGGAAGAATTCTAGTTTAGATTGTCCTCTTTGCATAAGAATTAAGAATTTGCCTTCATGTTGATGGTAGTATGCTGCCACCTGGTGGCGCTTTTCTTAGTTACCTAAATATCTCCACGATGAATGTATCATTCATGTTGACAGGCACTATTTAACTAGGACAATGCAATATAACTTAGTGAAGGGACACTATGTGCACCTGCATGAGAATAACATATTGTGCCCTTTTCATCTGCAGGTACATTACCAAATGTTCCCAGTCTGTAAGCATTTGTCAACTGACACTGAGATGTTTCTGATGTTCAAGTCTACAAATAGAATGATTTTAATCTTTTCTGGCACTCTGTTAGTTTAACCATATAAATATTTTGTAATGCTAAACATAAACTGTAAAAACAATTAAAAGTTGAGAAGGCAATATACTGTGTATTAAGGTATAGCTTTTAGATTGTGAGCTCTAATGAGCTAAATATGTCTATAAGGCAGTGGCGGCTGGTGCTCCAAATTTTTGGGGGGGCGCAAACGAAAAAAAACAAAACAATTGCAGCCTTACCGTACCTATCAATTGTCACCACTGTGCCATGCCATCAAATGCAGTCACTGTGCCATCAAAACGCAACCACTGTGCCATCAAAACGCAGCCACTGTGCCATGCCATCAAAACGCAGCCACCGTGCCATGAAAACGCAGCCACTGTGCCATGCCATCAAAACGCAGCCACCGTGCCATCAAAACGCAGCCACCGTGCCATCAAAACGCAGCCACTGTGCCATCAAAACGCAGCCACCGTGCCATCAAAACGCAGCCACTGTGCCATGCCATCAAAACGCAGCCACCGTGCCATCAAAACGCAGCCACCTTGCCATCAAAACGCAGCCACCGTGCCATCAAAACGCAGCCACCGTGCCATCAAAACGCAGCCACTGTGTCATGCCATCAAAACACAGCTACTGTGTCATGCCATCAAACGCAGCTACTGTGCCATCAATTGTCACCACTATGACATCAAACACAGCCACTGTGCCCCCAATTGTCGCCACTGTGCCCCCAATTGTCACCACTGTGCCCCCACTTATAGTCACTGTGCCCCCACTTGTAGCCACTGTGCCCAGTACCCCCCTGGCACTTACCTTTATGGCTTTTACATCCCTCGATGTCCCTCGTCCCGCCCTCGATGACGCTTCAGCCAATCAGGTTACCTGATTGGCTGAGAAGCCTGTCAGTCTTATCCTCGGACGCACGGCCAGTACGTCCCGAGGATGAGCTTCGGGAAGCCGACTACAGCCTCAGGGCTGTACTCGGACAGCCTATCAGGGCTGCTGGCCCTGATAGGCACTTCCCCACAGCCAGTCAGCTGCCGCTATTCAGCTGACCGGCGCTCAATGTCCGGTCAGCTGAATAGTGGGCGGCAGCGGCGAAAATATACAGATCCATACAGTGTATGAATCTGTATATTTTACTGGCTGTGAGCGAGCCAGAGGGGGCGGCGCTCCTGCGTCCCTATGGACGCACCGCCACTGCTATAAGGTTTAGTTATTTTTCTACTTTTATGAGTAGAGTACCACCAAGTTTTTTTGTGGCGAGAAGTGTGGATCTATATAATTTGTGAAAAACACTTTTGTATTTAATCTTTGGAAAATTTCTTAGGAGGTATCCTTTGGAAAATGTTTCCTCTTTCCCTCCTTTTTGCTAGGCAACTAGTGTTTGATTTCAAGTAAAGCTTTTGTAGTGTTTTTTTCCCTAACAGCTCAGACACCTATAAAGTTCTATATCAGTTAGATTGTTCTATTTAAAGTAGGAATGAGGGTCTGGTCATTCTATTGGCCCAGATTTCATGTACAGTATGCTTTGTGTTATTCTGCTATATACCTGTATATAGAGTTTACTTTTCTTTTTAATTGGGGATTTTTTTTTCTTTGCAATACAGTATAATTAGGCTATTGCCCCTGGTGGCCATTTTGTGAACTGGTCATTAGATAGCCATTCGGTCCTTTTGCATAGTTCCCAACTGTCCCTGATTTCGAGGGACTGTCCCTGATTTAGAACAATGTCCCTCTGTCCCTCTTTCACCCCCATTTGTCCCTCATTTTGGTCTGATTTTTATAGTTGTATATAAAATGCACTATTTATCCTTCAAAAAGTGTTTCCCAGAGCTAAAACTTTGATCCAAATCTTAAATTGCTGCATTTGTAAATTTGAAAAGCCAAGATAAAGGAATAGTAGTGCTAAAAAAAAGCCCTTGTGGGTTTAACTAATCTTTTTTTGGTGGTAATTCTCCCTTAGGTGGTCGTGGCAGGGGCGTATCCTATGCCTACATACTTTTATAGTAGGTATCCCTCATTCCCATCTCAAAAAGTTGGGAGGTATGCTTTTGTGTGCTTATTGGCTGTTCTTGTCAATGTCCTGGGCCCCCTGAATTCAAGGAGATGGTATTCATTTAAAAATGTTCTTACCCATGTTTTATGGAAAAATAAGAATATGAAAATTAAGATGTAAGTGTACCGTATATGGGTTGATATGAGGGCATATGTATTAAGAATCTTGATATAGTTTTTCATGTTATATACTTCTTCCTTAGATAAAAAAAAAAACACCCTTCCTATGAAGAAGATTTATATGGAGTAAATTGAAATGTGTTGGGTTCCCTGACGAAGGGGCACTTAATTAAGAAATTCTGTTGGTGGATATTGTATATGGTTCACCCTGCCAAGTGGTTATATGGGTATTGTTATAATTCAGTGTCACTTTTTTTTGGATGGATGTATCATGATGTCAGAGCTGTTGTCTTTTTATGTAAAGATTTTTCTTCTTAAATCTTTGTTTGTATAAATAAAATATGTACTGTTTTATAAAACACATAATTATCAAAAAGTGTAGCACAACTCATAAAAATACATAAATCATTGATGCTCAAATCTTTCATTATAAAAGTCAACTGACTAAACATCCAATCACTCTGGTTTCTGCTCTTCTATCCACAATGAAAAATGCGTCATTCACTACACGTATTATTATATGTTCACCTCTCTATTTGACCTCAAGTGAAAACTCAAGGTTAAATAGTGCTTTATATCTCCCCTTTTCCTTGGACTACTACATAGAACTGTACTCTTCCTTAGGATTCCCACACTCTTTAGGACCTCTGAACCAGCTCAAGTAAATATAGTTATGCATAAAAGACAAAAAAATCTCTGTATAACTTCAATCATCCACACAATGTACTAAAAACACTTAACCATACAAAAACCCCTACACGTGTTAAACCAGCATTTCGAAAATCTCTAATGGCAATTTCAGCAGCATGTACCAATTTCACCATCCAGCTATTTAGGATAGCCACGGAAGTGACATCATCAACAAGGCTTCACCCACCCATATGCGTTACGTCCTGAGCTGGACTTCATCAGTCCTTTCTCCAGTGTTGTATAAATAGATTTTAATTTCCGCTTTCACTGCTGGAGGATTCTGCTACCAGGGCTCAATTGGGACAATTATAAACAGTTTTGCATCTTTCTTTCCAGTGGCATTATGAAGAATTATGCTAAATAAACTCAATTTTTAATTACTTTTGCAACTTTTTCCTTTGAATGCTGTGTCAGTTCACCATTTCCAGCCAATTGGTAATTCATCATGATTAGGAGCATTGTTTTTTTCCAACTGCCCTTATGCTGCAATAGACCATTGGGAACAAAAATTAAACAGAACTGCTTGCACAACCAGAAGTTTTCCTGAGCGCTTCTTTATAAAAGTATATAGACAATGCACTGCTGATCGTTCAATTTTGCTCCTCTCCTCTTCCTTTTGCATCTATTATACTCAATGGTAGAGCACCAAAAATGTACCATGTGTTTATTAACACATTTTTTTGAGTCACATGTCCATTTTTCGCAGGTGACCAGGGAGGAAAATGCATGCAAAACCCATGGAAAACTCATTATGCATGTAGGCAGTTAGTGGTTAACGCTGCCCCAGCTGGGAAGGCTAGGGTTAATTGTGTTTCCCGGTTCTTGTCTTGGCAGGCTTTTCTTGGTCTTACCCACTGGTTCTGTGCATTATGAAAGGGACAGTGGTCCATACCCAAGGGGGCAGAAGAGGCTCAGAGCTAGAGAGATTTATTGCTTGTAACCGTGGCCGGAGTCTGGATCACCACTGCTATGCCGAAATCTGAGTTTCTGCTATTAGGGGAGATTGCTGGGACTTGCAGTCCTCCCTGAAGTAACCTTCCATGGACTCTACCAAATATGGACTTTCATCCTATGCAGGTATGCTGGGGCAGCCACAAGCCTGAAGTTAGGGACTAGGGATGTTAAGAAATGACTGTACTTTATGTTGGACTGTTGTCTGTGTATTTCATCATGCTATCAATTTATTTAAGTAAAACTTGGAAACCTTTTCCTTGCCTGGTCTAAAGTCACTAAAGGGGTGTAATGCAAGTAACTGCCACATATAGTCTGCAGGTTGAGTCAGCTAAAGCACATAAGGGTATGAAGGTACAAGAGTTAATAGAGTGCGAAGATGCAAGTGGTTACCAAGGGTAACCAAAGCTTTCTCTAGCCGCCTGTCAGGAAGCGTGTACATGTGCCAGGGTGCACGAGTTTAGTTAGGCCTAGGGCAGCACAAAACCTAAATACATCACTACATATCCCCCTTACCTCACAGCAACCATTTTCTGCAGCTAGATGTAGAGCTGTTGTCCCTTTCTCATCTTTCACATTTACATCATGTTTTTTTTTTAGTATGTAGTTAGTAATTTGTATGTTTCTAGCCAATACAGACAGATGGAGCATGTTCATGCCTTTGTTACTTTCATCTTCAAGGGACAGTCCGAGAGATACCAGGTAATCCAGCACATCTATGTGATCATTGACAGAGCACCACTGCAGTGCAGTCCACTTATTGTTGTCTCTGATGGTGGGAGAAGCATTATATTTTAGCAGGGTTTGAACACATTGTAGACGTCCATTTGCTGCAGCCAAATGCAATGGCGATTCTCCTGAAGAGGTCTGCGTATCAGGCAATGCCCCGCACTGTAAGAGCAATTCTGCTATTTGTGTATGTCCATTCCATGCAGCACGATGAAGTGGGGTGTAGTTCCACAAATCCCTGATATTTACAGATGCACCTTTTTGTAGAAGGTAGTTCACTAGATCAAGATTTCCACAGCATGAAGCTATGTGTAGTGGGGACCATCCACTGCGATTCCTGTCAAGTACAAAGATATAAAATATAACAAAATAGAAGCAATTGCAAGCATAGACATAAAGTCTATACATAAATTCTCTTTTAAAATAACTAACCAAACCCATAAACACATATAATAATTTACTGGTCAGGATATTACAAATGTGATGCCTGTATAGTCAGTGCTTTGAATAATTCTGTAACTAAAATCTTCCCTTTAACTACTTAAAGTAGAGTCTTACCCATAATTTCATCTTTATATAAATCATTACCTTTCTGCTCACATACCAACATTTGGTCACATTTTTTTCCCTTACTGTATCTGTTTTCTTGCCATGGGGTCCCTTGTAATCTGCCATTACCAGGCCACAGCGATGTATGTCATATCCTGCGGTCGCTGTGCTCCTGGGAGATGTGTGTCATTGGCATTGTGTTAATGCGCATAGAATGAGCATGCGCAAGATCGGGAGGTGGATGCTGGGAAGCCAGCAGCACCTTATCCTGGAAGGGAGTCCTAGTGGGCTTCACATGCCCACAATCAAGATGGAAGCGTTTAGGAAGATGAAAACTAAGGTATGTCAATTCTAAAAAATATGTACTTGAAACGGGATTGTATTATAGACATGATTTAATGTATAATATGTATACAAGCAGAGGGGATGGTGAAAAAAATCAAATATGTGGGCAGAACTCTGCTTTACGGCTGGGTACACACAAGTGCGAATTGGATGCAGTTTTCCCCACATCCAATTCGCATTACAGGAGACTGATCGGCTGTCAATGGAGCCAGGTCACATCTCTGAGGCGGCCGCAAAGCAGATTGCACACGGGGTCCTGTGCATCTTTTGCTCTGTTTCAGGTCCGATATCAGGCAAAAATGTATGCCTGATTCGTTCCAGAAATGGGGAACAGGGACGCACCAGACCCCTGCTGTGAGCTGCTTCTGAAGACAGTGTGAACCCGCTTTGTGATTTTTACCTACAAGTAAAGCCTCATACACACGATCAAAGTAGAATGTAGGCAGGAAGACATCAATCAAGGACACCACATCCCATAAAGTACAACAAGTGGGAAAATGGGGGAAGATGGGGCAACAAGCCCCGGGACTTTAAACGGTGTCCAGATAAATCAATAAACAAGGATTAAGAAAATATACAAAATGTATTTAATTTAATTAAAGTACACCAACTAGGTATTTGATCAATCCTAGTGGAAACTATCAATGCATCTGGGGGGTTCTCCCACGTTGCATGCATCTGCTCCCTTATTTATTTTTCAATCACTTAGTTTATTGCATATAATTCTCTTTAATTAAATGTCCCCCTTTTTCTTACTGCAGTCTTATCATCTGTGGGCACTGGACTGAATCTGAGGGTTAATTTTTTCTCCCCCCTTCTCCACTTGGCGAATCAGTCAGTTCGGGATCATGTTTATCACCTTTCCTTCATTTTGATTTCAATTACAATTGGTTGCTATATGCCTGGATTTGAGCTGACTTCTGAGGGTGAGTGGTGTTCGTCCTGTTTTATTGCTATTATGCAAATTCTATGCATGCTACATTGTTGTTAACACTATTTATTTTCCCCATATTTATCGTTTTTCTGTTAAAAACATTTATTGTTTAATGTATTTTTTCTGTGATATACAACCATGTACTTGGATTGGATTATCCAATTCTTCTCAATGAGCAATTGGTCTTATTGATTAATTAATGTGTGTTTCTTTATCTATTTTGTAGTTTTTCCCTGTACTAAGCCCCTGATGAAGCCCGACCCTGGGCGAAACATGTTGGGCAACTGTCGGGTATAGGGACTTCAGTGGCCTTCATTGTGAGCCACATCGGTTTGTCATGGACCATGTTTTCCCCAATAACCGGTCTTTCCACTAGCCAAATGAGACTGATCCACACCATCTGTATCGCCATACACTGGCTAATAGCATCCCAATGGAAATCTCCATCAATCCCCCTAGCCCCACTCAAACTCAGAATCAACAATATAAATCTAATGGAAAAAATATTCCATACTTTACAAAATACTATGCACATTTTTAATAATAAATGGTCTCCCTGGACTGAACATTCCCCCCTATTCTTTAACACAGCCTAGACCCCATAGTTTATTATTTTGTCTCTGATATTGTTTGACTTCAACATACTACATGGCTTACAGGCTTATAATACTTTTGCCATATTAGATTATATTTGTAACCTTTGTACGGTTTTCTGATTTATCCACTAGCTTTATTCTCTTCTATGTGCTAACCCTCACTTTGTATTTGCACTGTTCTTATTGATTTGTACCATCATCTATTTTTTTTCAATGAAAGTTTGTAAACAAAAAAAAAAAACGCAGAGGTGATCAAATACCACCAAAAGAAAGCTCTATTTGTGGGGAAAAAAGGACGCCAATTTTGTTTGGGAGCCATGTCGCACGACCGCGCAATTGTCAGTTAAAACGACGCAGTGCCGAATCGCAAAAAGGGGCAAGGTGCTTTAGCAGCATTTTGGTCCGGGTCTTAAGTGGTTAATTGCCTCATTCTGAACAGCTGGAGTTTTCCAACGCCCTAAACCTTTCTAACTACCTCTGTAACCGACACCTGGTAGTAATTGGTGTATTGTCTAAACAAGGCAGAAATGTATCTCCCGTCTGTGACAACACACACACACAGATTTGCCTGACTTCCTGTCACTATATATATATATATATATATATATATATATATATATAAAAAGAACAACAGCAAGTAATGTAAAGTACTGTGAACTATAAATTAATGTAAATTTTAAGAATGTATTCAAATTTTGTAATTGAATCAGGGCTTATTGTACATGCATAATTAGCATTGTTTTTTGCTGGTGCCCCCACCCCTCTTCCAAGGAGGCACTTGTGCCACTTTATTGATAATAATGCGCTGATTGCCCTTTCAGCAGTCCCATGAGTACAGCTGTAGGCATCTGTGGCGGAAGGGGTCCCCTCAGTCTCTCCCTGAAGCCCTCAGCGAACAGTGGTGTGTGTGCGGACGTTGGATGCATGCTCCATTCTCCTTGTGGACGTAGGTGTTGTTGGTGCAGCCGATGCTATGCTGCAACAGACATTCACATTAATGTCTAGCAGAATCAGGTTCTCTATGGCCAGACTTCTGGTGAACAGGTGCCAGTGAGCCTTCTCTCCTTTTCCAGATCCTGGGCACACCGGAGCACGCTTAGCACCCCAAGGAAATCTGGCATTTTGCAACAGGGAGGACACGGAGCACATCGGACGTGAAGTCCACTCCACTGGTATCTGCAGTGCCATTACCTCTGCAGCATTAGGATTCAGAAACAACACATCTTCTGCTTATGGCAAGACATTTAATAAAGAAGGGGGTGGGGGGAAGGGGACAGTGCGCAAGTTTTTACCATTTGTAGAGGTTGAAGTGTTGACTTCTACCACTGATCAATCATCAAGTGATGGTTATGTTGCTGTAACCTTATATTCATAAGTAATAATATAAAAGTGAAAGGAGGGACCAAGAATGGGGGAGGGGGAATGGGGATGGTGGTCTCAGAGGAGATCAGGAAAAAAAAAGGGGGTTACTACTGGCAACAAATTAGTGATCTAAAATTTATGCTCTGATACAATTTTTTTTTTTTTAATGAGGTATCAAGGTATAATTAGTACAAAAAGGGTTTTAGTCTTTAAAAAGACGTATCAAGTTGTCTAAAATTGATAAGCGACCATGAACATATATTACAAACAAGACGCACAATGGATAACATAAAATCACTACACTAGTCCGGACAGTGGGAGTTCAGTCAGCAGTGTCTCAGCACTATATTCTCAAAATAAAGAGGTTTAGTTTGGGTTGGAGATAAAAAATAATAATTATTATGTGGATATGAGTAGTATAATCAGGGGAAACAGTGTATCTCCTGATGTCCAACCATATTCTACCAAATTAGTGCAATATTTGTTGACAGAACCCGATGTGTGGAGAGAGGGGGATGGAGAGAAAGCGATAATAGTATTCCTGCTGCAGCGAGGTAGCTAATCCTAAACTAATATGGAATTACACGTTTTTTTAAATCCGTAACCATGCAATAGTCCTAGATATAAATAATATAATTAATTTCCATATTGTCCATTATTGATGATTGCATAGTGTGGAGAGAAGTCCTGTTAGTAAGGTCAATCCTGTAGATTTCATCAACATGTTATTTGGAAAGACAATTTGAGAGCAAATACATTGTTTTCGACGGCAACGTAATTAACGCAAAGGCCTATTCGTGACAAGTTACGCAAACAACGTAAAAACACGACGCTGTCCCGACGGCCATACTTAACATGGCGTGCGTAAAGTTAAACCACCATATAGCATTGGTAACCTTACGCTTACGGAAACAACGTAAACTACGGCGACGCAGCGCAAATACGTTCGGGAACCCGCATATCATGCTCATTTGCATATTCGCCACCTAGTGGCCAGCGTAGTATTGCAGTTAAGATCCGACAGTGTAAGTGACTTACGCCAGTCGGATCTACGCCGTATGTATGCGTAAAATGATTCTAAGAATCACGTCGCATAGATACCCAGGGCCAGAAACAGAGATACGATGGCGTATCTGGAGATACACCGTCGTATCTCTTAGAGAATCTGGCCCAAGGCCTTCGCAAAGTGTCCAGTACTCAAAAATCTTTGCAAAGTGTTCATTTGTAGCAACTAGGGGTTTACCCCCTCCGGGTAGCAGCAACCGGTTTTAACAGGAGAAGTCCTCTGTGGCAGAAGTTCTTTTCTCCCAGGTCTTGAAGCATCAGCAGCTTCAGTTGCTCCTCCTTCATTTACAAGGATTAAAGGGAAAGGGGAATTGGGGATTGCCCCAGTAAGAACTTTAGCAAAACGTCAACATATGATTTTTTTCAACAGCCGTACAGGCATAGAAACAATGAACAAATGGATATTCTTCTTTCCTTCTGAAGCTTCCACCACAGTAGTAGTGGACGTCACATTTCTTCATGCTGGTTCCTGGGTTTGACTAGCAGAGGTCAGAACCCAAGAACCTAAAGGGACTTTACATATTTAAGTCTAATTGCTAAAGTCCAGTGTTGTTGAACATGCCTAGCCAGTTAGATTGGTAGGATGTTTGTCTGTTTTGTCTCTTGCAGGAACACAAGGAGACAACGTGTCAAGAGTTGCCCTTAGGGGCAGGATTCACAGAAATACTTCTACGTGAATGTTAGCAGTAGATGCATGTCAGGTGGGAAAGTCACATCTGCGGAGAGGATGTTCCCACTGTAAGTTACTCAGGATGTGCAAAAAGTGATGTGTATATATACAGTTTGTGCTTTCTCTTTTCCTTTGCAGGAAAGCAAGGAGCTCGGCTTAGGCACACCATGGTGGCACACTGTAAATATGTGACTGTACTATATTGTGTAGTATAGTTAGTCAGGTTGTGTTTGGCTATTTTACCCTCCTTTCAACCATTCTATGTTTGGAGGGGGGTGCACTAATAAAGTGCTTTTGGTAGAGTTGTACTTTAATCTGTAAATACATTATACTGCAGATGCATATATTTTTTCACCTTAACTTATTTGTACATACCGGCCACATATGGGGTATGCCCCATGGCCCTGTTCATTTATTTTTTCTCTTTTCCAAGTTTGTGGTATAGTCCGCCTACATTTTTGTAAATATATTTGTAGGGGTGGCTGCCCAGAGGAAATGAGGGCATGGCTCATTTTTGAACTATTATTGATCTCTACATATGCATTATAGAGAATTGATATCTGCCCTACCCCTGATGAAGGAGATAAAACAGACTCTGAAATGTGTCGGGTGAAGGATATCTCTTCTGTATTGTCAATTATGTTACAGTTGGTGTATTTTTAGTTGCTTTTTGTTATGTACATTCCATGTTACTATTTTTAATCATGTGCTATGAATAAATACATTTTCTACTCTACTATTATTATAATTATTCACGATTTATATAGCTCCAACAGTTTACGCAGCGCTTTACAATGTAGAGGGAGGACAGCACAATTACAGTACAATTCAATACAGAAGGGACAGGAGGGCCCTGCTTGTAGAGCTTACATTCTAAAGGGAGGGGGTGGTGATACAAAAGCTAATAGCTACGGGAAATGATTGGATGGGGGTGGCTCAGGGACAGTTGTTAGATGGCTGTGGAATAGGCTTCCCTGAATAAATGAGTTTTCAGAGATTTCCTAAAGGTGGACAGGGAAGGGGCTGATCAGACATACCGGGGCAGGGAGTTCCAGAAGATGGGAGAGGCTCTGGAGAAGTCCGGAAGGCGAGCATGGGAGGAGGTAACAAGGGAGCTAGAGAGCAGAAGGTCCTGGAAGGAGCGGTGGGGACTATTTTTGGGCAATGAGGTTGGTGATGTAGATGGGGGCGATGTTGTGAATGGTCTTGTATGTTGTGGTTAGCATTTAGAATTTTACACAATGGGATAAGGGAAGCCAGTGAAGGGATTGTCAGAGAAGAGCAGCAATCATGGATCGGTTAGTGAGGTGTATGAGTCTAGCAGCAGAATTCATAATAGCCTAAAAAGGGGATAGCTTGCGTAAGGGTAGGCCATTAAGGAGATAGTTGCAGTAGTGAAGGAGGGAAATAATCAAGGAGTGAATAAGTTGCTTTGTGTTGTCATTAGTCAGGAAGGGTCGAATTCTGGAGATGAGTTCAAATGCCTTCAAAGTCAAAACCCAAGGAGAATTTGTTTCTTTTGTT
Source organism: Rana kukunoris (assembly GCA_029574335.1). Lineage (NCBI taxonomy): Eukaryota > Metazoa > Chordata > Amphibia > Anura > Ranidae > Rana > Rana kukunoris. The sequence goes on from CM056052.1 coordinate 175,371,136, forward strand.
CTAAGTTTTATTATGTGACACTATATGAAGTAATCACTGATACCTTCCATCTGGTCCTAGAAGTTCGCATACTGGGTGCGTGAGCTAAAGGAGACACTGTCTTGAAGAGTTGAGTCTAATGACAAAGTCCACTGAGTCTTTTCTGCTATAGAGGGACTTATTCATCCACACAGACCCTGTATGGTTCAGCAAATCATCTGCTTCCACAGTTCTACAGAGAGAGTTGTCCTCGCCTGTGAATAGTTCATTTGGAGTATCCTACTAATTCCCTTTTGCTAAATAAAATGCTAAATAAAACATAAACATAAATCCCCTAGACTGGTCATTGGAGACAACGAACAGAAGAGTGTGTGCACCTGGCTGTGTAAAATACTGTGTAACTGGCTGCAGGATAATCAGTGCAAAACCCAAGAGACATGTATTCCAGCAGTTTCCGTTGGAGCAGTGCTACATTTGGGTACAGTGTTGTAAGACTGAGAATTGTCATTCAAATTGTGACCCCACTGAAAAATAAAAAAGGGTCCAGGCAGGAAAAGGGTGAAAGTATCCAGGAATTGAGGTGGTAGATTGCTGGCAAATGACAGCTTTGGCTGATTTACTTCTGTTTTTAAACAAATGACTGGGGATTCCCTTCATCTATACCTGACCCATATACTAGATGAGGGTCTAGTATAGATGTTAATTAGAATCTTGAACCCCCTTTAACAATAAGTAAGCACACAGATACTGCCGCTTCATGTTAATGAGTAAGAGATAATAAAATAAAAACCCATCATGCACATTGTTTAGTGATGCAGATCCACATTAATCACAATGAATGAGACCCACTGACCTGTCAAACAAAAAACCTCTCGACTGCCAAAGGACTTTGTAAAGAAACTGTGTATGTGTGTTTATTTAGTGAATATAAAAAAGTGTAGCGCTTATTTTTGTGAAAAAGGCAATTAACAACACATACCAAATGTTGCAAACATACATATATATGAAATCTTAATTTGTGAATAACAGTCTAAAAGCATAGAAAAAACTGCAAGGTTGAAATGAAGGGTCCCAAATGGATATGACCCACTTTGTGAAAGGATAGAGACACCGCCACCGATGTAAGGAGGAGGCTTACCAGATGGTATTGACTTGGTGAGGTTTATATCACCCAAGTCAAAACAGGCTTATATAATCAGTCAGCAAGATGTATCCAGCTGGTCCTGAATCCACATATTAGTCGGCGCTGCAAATTCCAGTAAACACCAGGAAGTGTAAATACATGTAGTCTTGTTGGAGCCAGAGATACGGTAACCACATAACATGCGCAATGGGAAAAAAACTCACATAGTGTGATTCCGTACAAGGTAGTATTTATTAAAATTATAAAAAAATGAACACTCACATTTGGAAGAACATCATAGGCATATCACAAAGTATTGCATATCACACCCGACGCGTTTCAACTAAGCAGTCATCATCTGACCCCAAACATTCATATATATGTATGTTTTCAACACTTGATATGTGTTGTTAAATGCCTTTTTCACAAAAATAAGCGCTACACTTTTTCATATTCACCAGTTTTTGCTTTGTTTCAGCTGTGTTGGCAGCTAATTTTTGTGTTAATTTATTGCACAGTGCAGTATATCCCATATATAATATGTGTGTTTATTTACTTTTCAATTTTTTTTTTTTTTTTGTAAATGTGTAGGTGTACTATGTATTAACAGGGTTTATGGCAGTATTTAGAGCCCCTGTATTGTTACTGGGGGCTTTCACATTCCAATAATCCTAGTGTGAATTTTTGAGGCAACCCCAGGTTTTTTTCTTTCGACGGGTTGGCGAGAGTCATTCATCATGATTGATGTGGATCTGCATGGATGGACAATGTGATTGACAGTGGAGCTACATTGTGGGACATTTTTCTTCAATTAAAATACTTGTCAGAAATTGTGTGTGTTTATTTCCTTTTCAATTTTTTTTTGTGATTGAGTAGGGGTACTATATATTCATATGGTTGCATATGGTTCTCCCTTAAATCCATACCAGACCCGAATGCTAATGTATCACTTTATGGATTTATACAGGTAATCAATTTCTTTGTGTTCTGGAAGCAAGCTACGTTATCACATATGTCTGTACATACTTTGTGTGCTCTTTGCTGCATATCTCTTTAGTGAGGATTACCTTATATGACTCCTTATATCAGCCTACATTTTTTTAAGTCATCAAGATCCTAATTAATCTTTCCATGATCCATCAGGAAACATTCCTCTATAAAAAGAAACACTTTAATAACGGCACTGAAATTACTACCAGATGGCTGAAGGAACAGATCTTATAAATTTACCCCAAGTTGGGGACATGTTTCGGTCAGCACACTGATTCAAATTCATAGTCTTTTATTGTCAGCAGAATGCTACAAAGGCTTTTCTTGTTTAATGCAGCATATATTCTAACCAAAAATGTACTTAATATCTCCTTGCTGCTGGATAATCGCACAATATATTTCTATATTAAACTGAAGCCACATTTGTAAAGTGAATGCCACATTACATGATAATCTATGACCCTCTTGCACTAATGGAACTGGCAATGGCCAGTAATTTTTATCTAATGTTCTTTGTTTAACAAGCAGCTTTGAACCTCTCATAATAGTGACACTCCTAATGAGCCATGCAGGAAAAGTGCAATCACAGATAGTGAGATCTTAGCCATCACTTCCTGTGCTAGGAAAAAAAAAACATATGCCATAGTTCACACATGTATCATCTTGTATCCACTATTCTACCTGAAGATGCACGGATGTGCGAAATGCACTGAGACACGTCGCTGATGTAATTTCTGCCCCCACACTTCTAGGTTTTTGAGCATACCCCAACTCAGTGTTTACGAGCAGCGCATGCCTGGGTATTAAGTGAGAGTGGTTTGTTGAGGTGCCTCTTAGGCACCCTGAAAATGTTAGTGCAATACATCTGTATTTAAAAATTGGTTAATTTTAATAAAAAATTGCTGCATGCGGATTGTTTTCTCTTTGGATTCTTGGTATTGGGTAAAATTAAGAATGGATTAGCATTGGACAAATCAGGTACTGAGTCCATCATATCCATTCCATCAGGTGCAGCCCATCCATTTGGGGCCCCCCTATCCATGCAGCCGGATTCGGGGGGGGGGGGTTGAAGCATGAATTTACAGATAAGTAGTGGAAGCACTCTGGTTGGATGCAATAGAAGAAATTACCACTCACTCTACAGCACAGTTTTTGGGTTGTTTCCCTATTTTCATTTATGGGCTTTTTAAAAGTTGAATGCACGTTATTTCCTTATGAGATTTTGTGGCACATTGGTTTTAATGTTCAAGGAGTAGTGCCTTGTTTTGTACTCCTAACTGTTTTGACAAAGGTAGAAATTTTGGGCCAGATTCAGGTACACATAAATTTGTGCAGCGTATTCAAAATACTCTACGCTGCCGTATTTTACCAGGCTCTACATCGAATTCTGGTAGATTTTTGCCCGGACGATACGGCGGCGTAGTCTATTTCTCGCCGTGTAATCGAAATACACGATTAGGGGGCGTGAAGCATTTAAATTAGGCGCGTCCCCGCGGCGATCGAACTGCACATGCTCCGTTCAGAAATTTCCCGCCGTGCATTGCGCGAACTAACGTCGATACGTCATTTGTTGTTTGAGTAGCGTTGTTTACGTACATTCCTATTCCCGGCCGACTTACGTAAAAAATAAAAACAAACGTTGAAATTTGACGCGGGAACGACGGCCATACTTAACATGGGCTGTCTAATATTAGACCAGCAAAAAGCTGGTATAGTGTTACGCAAAAAAAAGATGACTAAAGATGCCGTAAGAGATTGCGATTGAAGATCGTAATTTCGGGGATCGCCAGAAAAAGCTCATTAGCATACCCCGACGCGGAAAACGACGGGAAGTCCACCCAGTGGCCGCAATTTTATTGCAGCGTAGATCCGAAGGCGTACGAACATGTAATCCAGTCGAATTGAAGCCCGCAGCCGTCTATTCATGGTTTGAGGTTTCAGACTAGCTAAAAAACGCGCGTAATTTGAAAGTACTCCAGTCTAACACCAGTTAGACAGGAGTTACGGCTCTCTGAATCTGGCCCTTTGTTTTTCAAATGTTAAATTGGCCAGGTTCTTGAAAGATTTACTTTACCTTCTTTCTGCCTGTGCTATAGCCAAAAAATGGTTACAGCACGGGCTTCCATTTCTGGGAGGGAACTGCATCCAGCGCACTCTGTGGCCGCTGTGTCCTTTAGACAGGGCTGATCACAGATCGCGATAAAAGGCCAATCACATATAAACAGACTTGCCCGTTATTGGCAGTCCTTTCCTCCCACGTTATGTCTGTGTGAGGAAAGGAGAGCTGTTAACTGGCAAGATTGTCAGTGTATTGTTTGGGGGTCTTTTTTGAATCTTATATCTAATATCTAATAAATTTATACTTTTTTTACCTACTTGTATTTTCTTTCCTAGGGGTAATTTCCACTTTTTTTCAAGTACTATCAGGGGTGTGCAGCACTCCATATCCATGGGTTGTAATACCTTTTCTTTGCTAACACTTATAATCAGGGGACTGATCATAAGTGCCCTGATTATAAGTGTAGCCCCATCAGTGCAGATCAGTGCAGCTTATCAGTTCCCATCAGTGCAGCTTATCAATGCCCACCAGTGCAGCACATCAGTGCCGCCTCATCAGTGTACCCCCACTGTCCTCTTCAGTGCCCATGAGTGCGCAACTGTCATTCAAAGTGCGACAGCACTGAAAGCTGAAAATTTGCTGGAAGGGGGTGAAAGTGCCCAGTATTGAAGTGGTTAATAGGATAGGGTGACCAGACATCCCCAGTTTCAGGGGACAGTCCCCTGATTGAGGACACTGTCCCTGGACCAAGTCTGTCCCTGGTTTTGTCCCCAGATTGGAATTAATAGGGGGCAGGGGCAATTTCAAAGACAGTCAGTGCAGAATTAAAATAAAAAAATTAGAATTACACCCCCCCGCTCCGCCTACTAGCATAGGGGGGTTGGATTTTTCCCATTATCTGTGCCCCTTTCTGATGATCATGTGCTGGTCGGAGTGGAGGGAATATTTCTTCAGTTTCGGGCACATGCCCATTTAGCTTCGCTCACATGTTCTTCTGCCTTGGCACAAATCTTGGCCAGCCACCTGCTTATCTCCTTGCCTTCCCTGGGGGAGTGATCTTCCTCCGCTCCCCATCCAGTAGTAGCCGGGGCACGAAGAGTAAGACTTGAGAGGCTGTCAGGCGGGCGGCGATGGGCAGAGAGTCGCTGATTGTTGCCATTACTAGTAAACAAAAAATATGTCCCCGGATTTCATTTTAAAAATCTGGTCACCTTATAATAGGAGTGCTGCAAAGGCATAGCTTGAAGCTTGTTGACACTGATGCAAAAGTTCACCTAGGGCCTCCCCACTAACAGCCACTGTTTCCACCACATACCAAGATACTCCAAGTGGCTAAAGAGTTATTTCAGATCTTTATTTACATATTGAGAGGATTCACATTTTGAGGTACCTCTCTAATTCTTTTGAAAATCTGTACATAGAGTCTGCAGAGGTAGGAAACCTTAAGGAGGTGGAAATCTACCTGAACAACATGGGAGAACTCAAAGATCACTGGTAGTGTCAACTGTGCTGCCCAATATTACCGCCTGTTGCCTGATTTAAACCATTTGCCATACTACTGTGCCTCAATCTCATGCATTGCACGGCAATTATAGGTTTAAATCCCCACGTTTTGGATCATGTTTTAGAGGAGCAGCACTGTCTGCTGCGCTTGTGAATGAGCTCTGAAGTTCATTCAGCAGCAGCACCCTTAGGACTAGTTCACACATGAGGTTGGGGGATGGTTAAACCCTACGGTTTAGCTGGAGTCTTACCGATCTCAATAATCTCTACCTCCTTTAGCTGCAGAGGCTGCAGTCAAGGGTGTACACTTGCTTCAGCAGGAATTAAATACCCTGTCACTTTCGGTGGGTGCTACCACTTTACCAATCACAACCAATTCAAGTAAATGGGGCCATTCGGCAAGCACCCAGCAACTAGGGGTTAAAGCAGGTGGTGAGGTGGCGATACAATGCCTCTTCACTGCTTGCTTTACCACCTTGGTCACTGTACTGCAAAAGGTTGCAGGGAGCTTGCAGAGAAGCCTCATTTGCTTGAATGAGACATGTTTAGCAGGCGCTACACCTGACATGACATGACATGACAATTAATATGAATCCTACTGCGGCCGCAACATGTGTAAAGGGGGTGCGGTAAAAACACAGCTCAACTATGGGGTTTTACTGCTACTATGTCCAGTTCAGTATTGCTTGTGTAAGGCACACTGACCTGAAGAACTTATTACAGGAGAAAGAGTCCACTTTTAGTGCAATACAGAGCTTTTCTTCTTGTCTTGCAGCTGCTGCTGAATTCGCTCAGGATCCTAATAGCAGGAATAAGAGATGGAGTGCAGTTAATATCACTGGGACTGCAGCTGGCAATACAGAGGAGGTGTTGGCTTATGCAGCTACTCTCTCCTATCTCCGCAGCCGGCTCAACCGCAATACAGATATGGTCCCAGGGATGGACTGGCCATTGGGACTACAGGGAGTTTCCCGGTGGGCCGATGGCGTAGTGGGCCGGCTTCAGTGACAGCGGACCGCTGCCCCCCTCCGCTCCTCTGTCTCTCCCTTCCCGCAGTGCTTACCTCCTCTCCCTCCCCACAGCGCTCACCTGGGGAGAACAGAGAAGCAGGGGGAGGATCAGAGGAGCAGGAACGACGACAGAGGAGCATGGGGGGAGGGGACAGACAGCTGATTCAACAGCTGTGGCCTGGGAGTTTCTCAATTCTGCCTAATCTTGTCCCATAAGGGGGGGCACCATACTGTTTTTTGCCCCGGGTGAAATAATGTCTAGCTTTCCCACTGGTAGTGCCTATAAGAGTACCAGTACCAGACGTTCTACTCTAATAAAGTAGAACGGCTAGTGGCTAGTGAAGGGGGAGAGGGGGCTTGGGTGGCCGGGGAGGGACGGGAGTTGTCCGGCCGCCATGAGAGAGACCTGTCAAGGTGGGCCAGTCTGGATGTATTTCAGGGTCAAATTTCTGTCCCAGTCCAGCCCTGTATGGTCCCACTGCTTATATAGACCTAAGCACTTACTGCGCTGTGTTAAATACTCTGCAGATGGCAGGTCTGCCAACTGAGGGCGTGATCGACCAGTTACCTAACCGCGATTGACTGGTAGATCACAAACAATCGGTTGCCAACCTCCAACCTAATGTGACAAGGAGGTGCATGAGCAACCTGAAGCATTTTCAGGCTCACATTATGGAGCATTAGCTGTAGCTTTAAGCAAGCTTTTAGTAAACTTCAAGTTGTGCTGACTTTTTCAGACATTTTGCATTGTATTGTGTCAAATGTAGTAGTTTTTTTTTCTTTTAGCACTTTGGGTATGAACAGCTTATGATGATAGTTTACCTTTTGTGCTTGGCAAAGTGCATGACAACTGTTAACATTTTTCAAAATTCACAGGTTATTTCTGTGCAACATTATATCCTTTTATCAATAAAGGGATTTTTACCAGTGCCCGTTCATGACTTGTAAGTAGGGTTGTCCCAATACCACTTTTTTAGGACCGAGTACAAGTACCGATACCTTTTTTCAAGTAGTCGCCGATACCGAATACCGATACTTTTTTTAAATATGTCCCCAAATGCAGCCATGTCCCCCACATATGCAGCCATGTCCCCCAAGCCATGTCCCCCACATATGCAGCCATGTCCCTCCAGCCATGTCCCTCCAGTCATGTCCCTCACATATGCAGCCATGTCCCTCTAGCCATGTCCCTCACATATGCAGTCATGTCCCTCTAGCCATGTCCCTCACATATGCAGCCATGTCCCTCTAGCCATGTCCCTCACATATGCAGCCATGTCCCTCCAGCCATGTCCCTCACATATGCAGCCATGTCCCTCCAGCCATGTCCCTCACATATGCAGCTATGTCCCTCCAGCCATGTCCCTCACATATGCAGCCATGTCCCTCCAGCCATGTCCCTCACATATGCAGCCATGTCCCTCACATATGCAGCCATGTCCCTCACATATGCAGCCATGTCCCTCACATATGCAGCCATGTCCCTCTAGCCATGTCCCTCACATATGCAGCCATGTCCCTCCAGCCATTTCCCCCAAACCTTTGCCGCCGAAAGCCGCCGCCGCATGGAGAAAATCACAGCATTCATTTGAATAGCTGTTTTGCCCGCAGGTATAGACACTCCCCCTTGCTCGGGATTGGACAGATCACGATTACCCATCCAATCCCGAGCAAGGGGGAGTGTCTATACGTGCGGGAACACTACAGCTATTCAAATGAAAGCTGTGATGTTCCCGCATGCCGTTTAACCCATGCGGCGGCTTTCGATGTGGCGGCTTTCGATGTGGCGGCAATGGCGGGGGGGGGGGGGAAGTATTCTATTTAGGTATAGGGGGTATTTGCGCGAGTACAAGTACTCCCGCAAATTCTCGGTATCGGTCCCGATACCGATACTGGTATCGGTATCGGGACAACCCTACTTGTAAGTATATTTTATTTTCTTGGTATTCAATTTCTCAAAATAACTTGGTTGCCTAGTAAACTGTTCCATGCGGATGAACTCCTACTTTTGTCTCTTAGGGATATGTATTTGCTTTAAGTTAAATGATCTATTCATATCTAGCTGATAAAAAGTTATGTGATGCTGTTTTACTTGCGTTCTTCCTGTTCTTCTTGGTGTTATCAGATTGCACACTGTTCCCTAAAGTAATTAAGTGGATGTATCTGTCGTGTTCCCCTTTGTAATTAACTCTGTGCCTGAGGGTTCACAGTGGTACTCGCTGTCTGATGTTCAGTAAACTTCCAATTAGTGATATAAAAATATATATAGAAATATAATAAAAAAAAGGTTAAAAAATAAGGTTAGTTACATCAAATAAGGGTTTTATAGGTTGTTTAGCAGACATTAGTAAAAGCAGATGTTTATATATTTGTTTTGGACTAAGAAAGTATTAAAAGGTCTTCCTTAATTTAACATCTGAACAGTGTGTCAGGCATCACAGACGTAGACAACCTGGGTGGTTTACATGCCACAGGCCACAATTTAAAGAACCCTCGTTATTTAATGATATCAAAAGTCTCTGTATCTCAGTGTCTCACAAAATGCCTGCTTTCATCAAGTGTTAACATAATGGTAGGAGAAGTCATTTATTAAAAATTGCCTTATATCACACATTTAAAGATACTTATCGCATAAATTATAGAAGATAGTAATTGGTAAGCTCTTATCTTCTTTATAAACTCTCAAGATCATTTTTCGGGTTGTAAAAAATTACGTTTTTTTTTTAATGTCATTAAAAACTATGGTGTTTGGGCTTCAGAGCATTTTTCGGGTTCTGAAAAACGGGCAAAAAAAAGAAAGAAAATGCTCTATTTTTTAACGAAATTTTTAACATTGTCATTTAACGACGTGAAATATCCACGCATGCTCAGAAGCAAGTTATGAGACGGGAGCGCTCATTCTGGTAAAACTACCATTCGTAATGGAGTAAGTATATTCATCACGCTGTAACAGACAAAAAAGCGCAAATCGTCTTTTACTAACACAAAATCACCTAAAGAAGCCCAAAGGTTGACGTCATCCGAAGGGAACTTCCCCTTTATAGTGCCGTTGTACGTGTTGTACGTCACCGCGCTTTGCTAGAGAATTTTTTTTCGCGATCGTGTGTAGTCAAGGTCGTTTTAATGATCGGGTTGAGAAAAAACTTTGTTTTTTCTAGACCCTTAAAAACTTTGTTTTTTACAACCCGAAAAGTGATTGTGTGTACGCGGCATTATGCCTCATACACACGGTCTGAATTTCCAATGGAAAAAGTCAGACAGATTTTTTTCATCGGATATTTCGATGGTGTGTATGCCCCATCGGACTTTTTCTGGCACAAATTCCAACACAGTTAGAAAGAGAACATGTTCTCTTTTTTTCCGACGGAATTTTTTTTTATTGGAAGTTCCGTTCTTCTGTATGGAACTCCGACGGAGAAAAAACAATGCATGCTCGGGAACAATTTGACGTATGCTCGGAAGCATTGAACTTTTTTTAGGCTCGTCGCAGTGTTGTACATCACCACGTTTTTGACAGTTGGAATTTGGTGTGTCCGTGTGTATGCAAGACAGCTTGAATGGAATTCCATCGGGAAAACCCGCCGGAGTTTATTTCAACGAAAACTCAGATCTTGTGTACAGGGCATAACAGTATAAAGTTTAGTGGCAGATATGTAGACAGGTGCAGCTTGCTAGTCTGCCACTAGGTGGTGTCTGTTTACAAAATGGTGTCTGGTTACTGCAGACAGTGTCATCAGGTGCTAGGCTCCTTTTAGTTAGAACCCTCCTGCAGTGATGTCATGGGTGGGTGAGTCAGTGCCTACATATAAGCAGGTTGGGAGGAGCCCTAGTGCAGTTGGGGAACTGGAGCTAAACACCCCACACCAGTACAGATGTAACCAGCATTGGACAAGGCTATAGGCTGGGAAGGAGTAGACCTGCATTAAGGAGAGCCAGCTGTAGACATCCTGACCCATATAAAGGTGTACTAGGGCATGTTGCGAAAAACCTTTTAGGCCAGGCCAAGAGTTTCCTGTGCAAGGCTTTTCAACTGGAGGGTCCTGGGAGGAGTGTACCAATGGAGGAGGTGTCTACAGCGATCCCAGTTCCATAAGTAATAATGACCCCAGGTGGAAGGAGAGACTGTTAGAGGAAGTTGGCTGCTTAAAGTGCTTAAAGTGATTATGATTATGACATATGATTGACTATGTCATGTCAGGTGACTCCAGAATTGATGTCGATGTGATGTGACTATTGTGCTATTTTCTAAGTACCATTAGTAAAAGTGCAGTGATTCTATTCATGTGTGTGGACATTCCTTCTTTGGGATATAAAGGTCAACAGCAGAGGCGTAACTAGAACCTTCAGGGCCCGGGTGCAAAAAAACAGGAAGGGCCCCCTGACCCCATCCCGCAGCCCTTGCCACTCATCAACGGCACTTTACTCCCATTACGAGCTGCAGGATCTTCCTTTGAATGAATGAATGAATGAAAACTTATATAGCACGGCACATGCGAACTAAATCGCCTCTGGGCGCTTGTTGTTCCTGTCTCCTTTGATATCAAAAGAGATGAGTCTTGATCTTTCTCCTGAACGCTAAGTGATTCTCCTCCAACCGAATGCTGGTTGGTAAAGCGTTCCATAGTCTGGGACCTTGGATCGCGAATCTTCTTTCTCCTTTGGACTTGTAGTTGGCTTTCGGAATCTGGAGCAGGTTTTGATTGGTGGATCGCAGAACGCGATTGGGATAGTGAGCTTTTATTTTTTCACATAGATAATGGGGAGCATTCCCATGAATACATCTATGCATTAGACAGAGTGCTTTAAAAGCAATTCTGTATTTTACTGTCAGCCAGTGAAGGGCTCTCAGTGAAGGTGAGATTGATTCCCAGGTTTTTTTTTCCTGTCACAAGTCTGGCGGCCGTGTTCTGAATGACTTGCAGACGAGCGATTTGGTACTTGGGGAGTCCGAGTAAAGGGGAGTAAAGGGCATATGCATAGTCCAGTCTGGAGTTAACAATTGCTCCCACCACAACCAAGTCTTCTTTGGGGACGAAAGGAGTAAGTCTGCATAGTAGGCGCAGCAGATGATGGGATCCGCTGACTACTGACCCTATTTGTGCATCTATTGTCATATAGGAGTCAAAAATGACCCCTAGACTTTTGACTTTGGCTCTAGGGGAGATGATTTTGCTTGGCGTGAAACAGGAGAAGTTCTGTTTTCGCTCCGTTGAGTTTAAGATAACTCTTTGTCATCCAGTCCTCTATCAAAGAGAGGCATGTCTCTAGATTGAGGTGGTGATCCTTTTTGTTGCCAATGCGGAAAAACAGTTGCGTGTCGTCTGCATATGAGTGGTAAAGCAGTTTTTGGCTGCTGATAATCTCAAAAAGAGGACGAAGATAGATGTTAAACAGCACCAGTGACAGAGGCAATCCTTGAGGAACTTCCGCATGATACTGTGCGTTTCTCAGAAGTGAAAGGTCCTAACTTCACTGTTTGCGATCGGTTTTCCAAAAAAGAGGAGAACCAAGATAAATCGCCTTCTGTGACTCTAGCTACTTCAGCTAGCCGTGTCAATAATAGTTTGTGGTCTACAGTGTCGAAAGCTGCGCTTAGGTCCAACAGAACCAGAAGACAAGATTCTCCTTCGTCTGCGGCCTTGAGAGCGTCGTCCCATATTTTGAGCAATGCGGTTTCCATCCCGTGTCCGGGACGGAAACCCGATTGAAATGGATCAAGTAGCTTGTGGGTATCTAGATGCTGTTGCAGCTGTTGTACCACTACTTTTTCCATTACCTTTGAGAGTACATTTAGGCCTGTTATGGGACGGCGGTGGAGAGGGTCCTTGGGGTCTAGGGTGGGTTTCTTCAGGATGGATTGGATTATGCTCTCTTTCAACTGTGAGGGCACTATGCCTTCCTTGAAAGACTGGTTAATAAGCTGCGTGATGGGAGGCGCCAGGATGTCGGCGAATTCCTTCAGCAGTTTAGTGGGGATGATATAATTTGGCGCTGTGCCATTACACAAAGTACCAATAACATTTTTTGTGGCATAGATGGTGATGGGCTCCAAAGTACACTTACCTGATTGTGGTAAATTACTGTGGGTATTGTGTGCGGGGGGGGGGAGAGCTGAGGGGGGAATTGTTTTGCTGAATGCTTTCACAGATTCCCTCGATTTTTTTAATTAAGTAATCCGATAATTCATTGCAAAATTCTTGTGTGTCCGAATTGGGGGCTCCAAGACACCCTGGATTCATGGTCTGAGTGACCATCTTGAAGAGTTTGTGTGGGCGGTTGAGGGCGCTGTTGATAGCCTCGGAAAAATAATTTTTCTTGGCTTGGAAGATTTCTTTATGGTATTTTCTTGTTATTGCCTTGTAGATGGAGAGGTTTACCTCTGAAGAGCTTCTTTTCCAGGCGGCTTCCGCCCTTCTGCGCTCTTGCTTCAGTAATAAAAACTTGCATTTGTTTTTCCGGATGCAGGTTTTACGTTTTGGCGCTACTAAGTCAGCTGACTGTAGTAGGGCTGAGTTTATGGCATCTAGTGTTTCTACGACCGTTTGATGCGGCTGAATTGTTTTTATTTTTTTCCTTAAAGTGGTTTTGAAGAGTTCCGAGTGGAGCTTTTTCTGGCATCTAGTCCAGTGTGTTGTCACTGGTCTAGATGTTTTAGTTGCGGGGGGATTTTGGAAATAATGAATTTAATTGCATGGTGATCAGTCCATGGCAACGGTTCATTTTCCAAAGTTTTTATTTCCAGATCTTGTCTGAAAATAAGATCGAGTGTGTGACCTGAAGCATGTGTGGACCCACATACTAGTTGCTGTAGCCCTAAACCTTCCAGGTGGTCAAAACAGGCGTCGGCAATGGGGTCTTGTGCGGAGTTGGCCCAGAGGTTGAAATCCCCGAGCAGCAAAAGGTGTTTGCTGTTGAGGGTGTAAGTGGAGAAGAACTCCGTCAATGATGGTAGCAGCTGCGATTTTGGGCCGGGTGGCCTATAGCAGAGAAGAATGTGGACAGTCTCCTTTGAATTAGTTTGCAGTTGCAGAGTAAGGGTTTCCATGAATGGAAGAGGGTTTTGAAGTACTGGTTTAGTGATCGCAAGGTGAGTCTTGTGGATCACCGCCGGGCCTCCTCCTCTTTGCCCTATTCTGTTTTCCGTTATAATAGGGCGATGGAGGAAAGATTAGTTAAATCCTCTCTCCAGCTTGGTCCAGAGGAAGGCAAAAAAACCCTGGCCGTGCAGTGCCAATATGCTGCGGCAGGGAAAAAAATTACTTCCTGACCCCTTGAGAGGCGATCGGACGAACCCTGGATCAAGTAATGTTAGGGTAGTGAAGGGGGCGAGTGGGGATGATAGGTACCCTCGTTGCTGGGTGTACCAAGATGGCCGGCGAACAAGGAGCAGGACCCAGGCTGGGGATTATCAGCTGGGTAGATCTGTGGTGCCAGGGAAGGCTGGAATTGGTGACCAGAGGAAAGGATGGTGTCCTTCTGGAGTAGGGGGGGGGTTGGCAGTGATTGCCAGGCGTGGGAGAGCGGCACGCCGCTAGGCCGCGGGTGAAGCCGCTGTGTTTCCTAGACTGCGGCCGCCGCAAATCTCCGCAGGCTGGCGCTGATGTCCAGAAAGACCTCCGAAGGAAACGGTAGCTGCGGCGAGGAGGTGGTGGGGGGGGGGGGTGCCTTGCATGGGGATGGCGAATGTGAGGGAAAAGAAGCAGGGGTGAAGGCGATGGGGTGAGCTGCCGAGATTAGGCCATTTCGGTGGCTTGTCCTAAAAAAGGATGGCCGCTAACGGTCCCAGGGGGGTGGATAGCAGGGGGTTACCTGTTAGGTAAGGAGGAAGACAGGGGAATGAGCCAGGGGAAGCCAGTGGTGAGTCTCCAGGAGAGCGGACAGCAGTGCAGAATATGGTCCGCGTTCCTATGTAGTAGCAAGTGCAGCTAAGAACCCTACCTGACTGATCTATCCCTAGGGAGAGCCGACTCGTTTGAGAGCGTCCTGCTCTCACTATCCCTGGGGTGAGCAGACTAAGTGAGAGCGACCTGCTGCACCGCTAACTGTTGGCTAGCAGTTTACTTCCCGAGTCTAAAAGGCAGAGAGGGGAGATGCTGCTGACCTGGGCATGTATCGGCTTCAGTGTACAAGCAGAGAGACTCACTTGTTTAGTGAAGCCGATAACTGCCCAGGTCAGGGACCCCCATAGTTGCCAACATTTCAAAAAAGTTTTTAGGGACACCTTTTTTTAATGCATGTTCAGAAAGCCATTGGCTGGAGGGCATTTACTTTATTTATTGACAGGGCATTCATTTAATATGAGTGTAGTTCTACAAGAAGTGTCAATTAACATATTTATGTGTTGGGGGAAGCTTTCCTTGTCTCTAAGGCCCCTTATAAGCCAGGTTGGCAGATTGGGAGGAGCTTTAGTGCAATTGGGGCATGGGAAGCAGATCATTAGGCAGATGTAATCAGCTAGTGGACCGGGAGATGTACACCTGCACCCAGAAGAGGATCAAGGAGGCTAGAGCGGGTTGTAAAAAGCATTTTGGGCCAGGCCAAGTGTTTCCTGAAGTGAGGCTATCCCCTTGGTGGACCTCGGAGAAGTATACCCAATTCAGAGGTTACTGCAGTGATCCTGTCTCACAAAGACTACCTTGCAAGGAGCAGTGAGCTTGATACAGACAGCCTAAGGCAAACCAGGACCCTCTAAGTGAGTGCTGATAACTCCGGGAGGAGAGACACAGTAGGGAAGAAGGCTTACTAAAATCTACTTTGTGACTGCTACGGTTTGTCCACTATATGTGTTTGACAAAATGCAGTCAAGTTCCCCTGGCTAGTATGTTTATGCAATGTGACTATAATGTCATCTTAAAGTAACATCAGTAAAGTGCAGCAATCCTAACTTTTTGCATGGACATTCCTTCTTTGGGATATAAAGGTCAATGGCTGGGAATGTCATGAGAAGGCCTTTGATATGAAGATGGGCAAAGATGGAGGGTTAAAATCTCAAGCAGGTGGGTTGGTGTACTGTTAGGAGAGGAAGAGGGGCAGGGACTTGTGTTCTTAAATGGGAAAGACAACCGCTCCAGATGAGCTCCAGGCATTCAATGTCCGTTTGGAACCCAGGCAGGTGCCGGCAATGCACTAGGCAATCAGAAGAAGAGGTTTGGACAGCCGCACTGAAAAATAGGTAAAATTCAAAAATAGCCCTTTATTGTGGTAAAATAAATGGATGCCCTACAAAGAAAGCATACAGTGGGAACAAAAAACAGCTGATGCGTTTCGCATTGAGCTTTAATGCTTAGTCATAGCTATACACACTCTAAATAAAACAAAGCCTATATATATGTATGTGCAAGATTTGCCCAAGCCAATCATTACTCCACCCCACATGTGATTGGTCCTCTCATGATGACAATGATTAGGAGCATGTGTGAACATTTAGGTGGAAGAAAATGTGGCATTACCAACATAGATAAGAATAAATAAAGTGAAAGAAATATGTATTGAAGAATACATTCATACATGAGGTGTGACCGTTTAACTGTTCAGATTGTATACATGGGCTTTTGGGTCACATTTGTATCTATGGGATTTCTGTGTTATATTGTCTGACGCAATTACGTGATCACTTTTGGCCCCTTCCACCAGCCAGAGTCTAATATCATTGCATAGAGAAGCACAGAGACCCAATTCGGTGATTGTTGTTGGCTCCTCCCACCAACTAGGATCTAATGCTATATGGGTATTGTACTCCAATACACCTAGATGTATGCCACATTCGTTCACACAGTATCGGACATTCCAGGTTTTTCTATGAGGGTTCTATTCATACATTTTCTACTCAGTTTTTAACATAAATATAAAACAATTATTTACAAATATTACTTTTCTAAACAGAACTTGTTATAGATTGGTTTTTATATGATTGACAATAGGCACAGTTTTGTTAGGCATCTGCCCCTTTCACACAAATGACATATGTGATATCTCCTTCAAGCGCTAGTATTTTCTGTCTTGACTTCCCTACTGAAGTGAATGAAGCCTTATGATTCATGGGATACTAAGCGCATTGTGCAATTGGATGATTTTCTTTTAATGATATGCCTTACAAACATGCCTATCTGTATATTGCTCATTTTATTTTTATTTTAGTGCTACAGTTTTTTACATTTTACTCTTCCTGAAGCACTATCTTGTTCTGTTTTCACTTTATCACATATTTACACCTCACCTACATATTGTATGCATTTGCACACATATGCGTGTATTGTCAACACATATGTTTTTGCCCCACTTATATATACTCTGTATTGTTGGTACTCGGCACTTTTACACCAGACACGATATATAATATACACAGACACCTTGTGCCACTTCACCCAACACACTGGCCTTATACGGTTCCATCATTCTCTTCTTTTACTTTGTTACTTAATCACTTAATTCTTCAATACATATTTCTTTCACTTTATTTATTCTTATCTATGCTGGTAATGCCACATTTTCTTCCACCTAAATGTTCACACATGCTCCTAATCATTGTCATCATGAGAGGACCAATCACATGTGGGGTGGAGTAATGATTGGCTTGGGCAAATCTTGCACATACATATATATAGGCTTTGTTTTATTTAGAGTGTGTATAGCTATGACTAAGCATTGAAGCTCAATGCGAAATGCGTCAGCTGTTTTTTGTTCCCACTGTATGCTTTCTTTGTAGTGCATCCATTTATTTTACCACAATAAAGGGCTATTTTTGAATTTTACCTATTTTTGAGTGCGGCTGTCCAAACCTCTTCTTCTGATGGACTTGTGTTCTTGTTGTCATTACTAGCCATTCACAGGGCCACTTACACCTATAGGGCTATGACCATAACTTTTAGTGATTTTGTTGCCAATTATAGAAAGATAAGTATCCACCATTTGAGTGTCAAAAGATTAACTGTTCCTCCCACTGTCAAATCCTCCACACTCTTCTTATGTAAGTAATGCCTGCTGTCATATCTTCCACAACTCTCTCTTGCACATACTGCAGCCTGTCATACTTTCACACTCAGTGACAGCCCGTGCATTTAGGACACACGGGCGCTGCCCCACCTACACCTCCACCACCCTCCCTATCCAAGTGCCTGACCCCTTTCAGGACGCCAGACACATGAATTACTATGGCAGGGATAGGTGGGGTGTGTATTTTGAAGCATGTGATTGGAGCCAGAGGCTCTAATAGGCTTTAAAATAGCGTGGGCTTTGGGTGAAGAGCACTGTGTCCTGATCCCATCCTGTTGTGTGACCATAGCGAATGTAATTTTGCTATTTTGATGCTAACGATCCTCCCCGCCATTCAGGAGGCAGGTCGCGTCTGACCTGTTTCTCGATTTAGGAAGCACGCTGAGTAGCAGTGGAGACACACGCTGGAGGAACGGACACCTCCCTGCCTCTGATTCCTGTTGCCCGCACTCTGGTGAAGACACAGGAGGAGAGGACACCACAGCCCGGTCTTTGCCAAAACTCCCGCGGGGGGGGGGGGGGTGTTTGCTGTCCTTCAAATCCCCAGTGGAGGGGGGGTGCTCAGCTGTATACTCTGTATACTCTGATCTGTGGCTGAGCTGTATACTTTGATCTGAGGCTGAACTGTATGTCCTGATCTAAAGGCTAAACTGTATACCCTGATCTGAGGCTGAGCTGTATACTCTAATCTGAGGCTGAGCTGTATACTCTAATCTGAGGCTGAGCTGTATACCCTAATCTGAGGCTGAGCTGTATACCCTGATCTGAGGCTGAGCTGTATACCCTGATCTGAGGCTGAGCTGTATACCCTGATCTGAGGCTGAGCTGTATACCCTGATCTGAGGCTAAGCTGTATACCCTGATCTGAGGCTGAGCTGTATACCCTGATCTGAGGCTAAGCTGTATACCCTGATCTGAGGCTGAGCTGTATACCCTGATCTGAGGCTAAGCTGTGTACCCTGATTTGAGGCTGAGCTGTATACCCTGATCTGAGGCTGAGCTGTATACCCTGATCTGAGGCTAAGCTGTATACCCTGATCTGAGGCTGAGCTGTATACCCTGATCTGAGGCTAAGCTGTGTACCCTGATTTGAGGCTGAGCTGTATACCCTGATTTGAGGCTGAGCTGTGTACCCTGATTTGAGGCTGAGCTGTATACTCGGATCTGAGGCTGAGCTGTATACCCTGATCTATGAGGCTGAACTATATACTCTGTCCTGTGATGCTGAGCTGTATACTCCTGCCACTATGGATGGAAGCAAGTGGAATACAGGGGAGGGAGTGGTTGGATGCTATAAGGGGCAGGGCTTATGAGAAGTGGAAGGGGTCAAAAAGAAAGGGCAGAGTCTGCCCCCATGCTAAAGCCTTACCAGCCGCCACTGTCCAGACTCCTCTCTTGTAATGTTCTCTGCACTCTTAAGCTGTACAGAATCTTTGCTGTAATACCCTCTGCACTTCACTCTTTTACAAATTGTCTACTGCCATACACTACACCCTCTCCTTCTGTATATACTGCCCTTTGGCATACCCCCTGCATTCCTCTCCTGCACATATTGCTTCCATTCATACAACCCACAAGCCTTTTCTCTACATACTGCCGCTGTCATATACTCTGTACTCCTCTCCCGCACATACTACCTGCTATTATATCTTTCAGATTCTTCTCCTGCCCATACTGCCTGCTGTCATATCTTCCTACTCCGCTCCTGCACATACATTACTCATGGGAGCATGGCATAACATTCATTTACCTGCCCACTAGGTGTTGCCCTTTTAAGACGACATACAAGTAGTGAGCATGGACATAAGGGGTGGAGTAGGAGTAAGCAAAAAGAGAGGGAACAGCTTTTGGCTGGTTGGCAACCATGGAACTGGTCAAGGCCTGTACCGCTATCATGTAACCTCACCAGTGGGAGGCTGGTTCCCTGACTTGGGAATACCTGCAAGGGCCTGTGGCCCCAAAGGGAAGGAACAGGGCAAGAGAGGTATGCCCTGTACAATGATAAGTGCTGAGCAGCCGCCAGAGAACTGCCTTTATGTTCTATAATGTTGGCCTGCTTAGCATTCTTAACTGGTATTACTACTGCAATTAAGTTATCAAGTATCACGTTGATGTCTCCTTTTTCCAAGGCCTATCTAGAAAGAACCTGGTTCTGCTGGGAAGACAATATACAAGCATGGTGTGTGGCATCTGAAATTTAAGTTAATATAATTGCTACACAAGTGAGGTCCATGTAGACATGGGACCCTGAGTGTTGGTTGGTTTGTGGTGCCTTATAAGGTCACACTGTGCCCAACTGCCCAGATTGCACCTACTAACATACTCTCCTGCATATACTATTGACTAAGTTACTTCTTTTAATTTGTTTGTTTTATTCCCAGCCTGAAATGGACACATTTTTGCTAGTATTAATTGTCGTAAAATAATCAAAGTAATCATCAATGAGATTAAACTTTACAAAATATATGTTTTCCACATTTGCAGCTTTCATATTTTTAGACTTGAGTGGGTAGAAGACATCTGGTTCATTATACTTCTTCAGCTCAATCCTATTTCTCTGCCATTCTCTTATATTGTATTTATTATTCTACTATAACATGTTTCCAGTCTTTGTCAGCAGTTTCCAAGAATATCCCTTCATGTTTTGCTTTTTTATCTGTGGTTTATAATCTCTGACTTTCTTTAACTGGCCACACAACCATGGAAGTGGTTGGAAAGAACACAAAAGACAAAAACAAATATACAGTACATGCTATTTAAAGGTTGGCTGTGGCAATGTAAAAAAAATAAAAATACAAATGTACACAAAAATGTTTTTAGCTTTCAGATTGATCATTTATTTCTCCGGTTCTATCTATATACAGGATATACTGTATATGAAGTTGCAGAGCCATGGACATCTAAAGTCCTCATTTATACAAGGTCAAGGGTTTTAGAATGCATATCTAAAGGGGAGGAAACTGTGAATTTTAGTTCTCAGGGAGGAAACTGCAATTCCAATTTCTTCTGGGATTTGTGGACCCTGGATACTTTGTATAGACTTGGGAGGGACAAAACCTCCAACCCTGGTCCAGATTTTGCCGAAAACCAACACATTTATTGTACAGGTGTTTGTGAATGAACAGAAAGCCGCTCAGCCAGGGCTTTTTTTCAGTGGGAATGCGGGGGAACAGGGCAAGAGAGGTGTGCCCTGTACAATGGGAAAAGAGTGACACCGTCCATTGCCCTACTGACACCAACCTCTGCCCTTGTGACATATCCACTGCCCTACTGACACCTACTACTGCTCTACTGATGCCATCCTCTGCCCTACTGACACGGTTCACACACCGTTCTCTGCCCTACCGGCAATGGCCACACACTATCCACTGCTCGTCTGACTGATACTGTTAACTTTTAAGGTAGTTAATTGAAAAAGAGCTGAACCCCTGTGATCTTTGATCTCATTCATGTTGTCCAGGTAGATCTCCACCTCTGAAAGGATGCCTACCCCTGCTCTAGAGTGTGGTGTGTAGCACTCTACTTTAGGGCCCTTTCACATGGGCTGACCGTATGTCCTCTTTATCATCCATCCGTGTACGGGTGAAAAAGGGACACACATTGGTCCCTATGAGATCGCGGGTGTCAGCGAATGAACATCCGCTGACACCCGATCTCGCCTGGTTCCGCATTCCTCCGATTCTGCAGACAGAGGAAAACCCTATTTTTCCTTCCGTCTGCGGATCAGATGAACACGGACAGACGGTCTGTGTTCATGCGATCACCCCATAGGGGAGAGCGGAGAAAAGACAGGGTGGGCCCTGCACAGTATGCAGGGACCGCCCTGTCATCCGCCGGCTCAGCGGGGATCAACAGAGCGATCCCCGCTGAGCAAGCGGAGGTTCACCACTGATCTGCCCCGTATTAAAGGGCTCTTAATGTGAATCCTGAATTACTAAGTGACCATGAGCTTCAAGCAGAAGGTGGAATGCTAGGCCTGTAGCCTGGCAGCAAAAAGGTTAAGAAGACCATAACTAAACAGAACAACCTCACTCAAGAGGTGTGCTGCAATCGCTGGAAGCACCTTTCACACCCTGCAAGAAGGCATTATTAAAGTATATGTAAAAACCCTCACCTTGTAAAACAACCCATTCAGTTTAAAATAGAAATGAAATGCAAAACATTTGTGTATATATGCAGTATTCACAAAGCACTTGCTCCGTAAGTTGCAGCTGCATAGCGTAAATTGGCCGGCGTAAGCCCGCCTAATTTAAAGTAGGAAGGAGGTGGGCGTCATCTATTTAAATTAAGCGTGACGCCATGCAAATGAATGGCCGGTTGAACTGGGCATGCGCACGCATGCTCAGAATCACGTCGCATATACTCACTAAGATACGTTGGGGCAATGCCTACGACGTGAACGTAACCTACGCACTGCCCTATTCACGTAGTACTACGTAAACGGCGTACACAACGTAAAATTCGAAGACGTCGTTCCTTGGCCCATACCTTTGCATTAGCTCCGCCTGCTATATAAGGGGTAACTTTACCCCGGACGTAAGCCTTACGCAAATCGCGTATATGAAGCGGCCGGGCGCATCTACGTTCGTGAATCGGCGTATCTTACTCATTTGCATATTTATAATGGGAACGCCGAATACGTCCAGTGTAACTATGCGCCCACAATACGCCGGCATAGGCAAGTTACATCGGGCGGCTGAAGCCATGTTTTTCAACGTATTTCGCTTTGTGAATCGGCGCAAAGATGCGACGGCACACATTTGGACTTACGTTGGCGTATTTGGAGATACGCCAACGTAAAACGTTTCTGAATCTGGCCCATTATAAGTACCCCCCCCCCTTTTTTTATGATTGATCATATACCCTGTTCTTGGCTGTATAAAGAGCTCAGAGAGGTGCGAGAGGAGAAACAGCAGCAACAACTGGTCTTCCCAGTGAATGGCTATGGGGGTGGGATGTTGGGACAAGTCTGATCATTGGAGGAGAACAGGCTGAGTTCTTAGCACAGCTAGAGAACTGACCACACTGTGCTTGCATGCCTAGCATGGCCATTGGGACTGGCAGGAGCACCAGGGATTTCACACAAAGTAAGCATACAAAGAAAACAGGATACTTTTTCATACAAGTACATGGAACATCAGGCACATATGAAAAATATGAAGTATTGGGTTTACAAATTCTTTAAGGATCAGTTTATCCACACACATAATGTTGTGGTCCAGCAGCTTGTCATGGAGCAAGAATCCAAAACAACAGATTAATCATGATCTTTTGACAGATTCATTTTGTAGTTAGTAATATGAACTTTGACCTGTTTGTTTAACCTTTGGCTGTTGAGTAGTTTGACAGTTTTTATTGACTAAAATGCACACAGTCCTGAGGAACACATCTGGTCACTTACTGATCATTTTTCTTCAGATTTTTAGGTTTGGCTTGAGAGTCCAACTTTACGCTTGACTATGATGCAAACACAATTGGACACATACAGTTGCAGGAAAAAATGTGCTTACACTTATGAATAATGTGGACGATTTCTATAGAGAATAGCTTTTACAACATAGCAAAATAATAGATAACATAAAATAAATGAACTAATAACACACTGTCTTTATATAATACATTGCTTATATGACACCATTCTGGATGGAGAAAAAAATCATCCAAGTGTAGCACTACACCAAAGGAGCTGCTGGTTTGTTTTGGGTGGCATGTTACCTCTATTCCTCCGCCATCTTTGTTTTGGGTGGCGTGTTACCTCTATTTCTCCGCCATCTAGGGTACACGATGAGAGCTGAGAAGAATTGCAATGTCCACACTTTAGATGTCCTTTTGTGTGCTTTATTACCCAACGGGGTAAAATGATAAAAGTGGTAGTAGTTGAAGAAGTAGAAGGGATAGTAAGTAGTAGGTTCAGGCTGTCAGAACATTTGGGGTTAAAAGAATACATATAAAGATCGCACATAATATATGTTTCATAATGTTCCATATACATGGATATGGTGAACTTAGCACAACCATCCTTCCCTGTCAAAGTTTAAATATAGGTTCTCAGGCATGAATAGACACTGCTTCTAGGTTGTAAAGAGCCTATCTGTGCCATCTTCCAGGTCATTCCTCTTTGGGTTTGACAAACAAAACAAAGACAGCGTCAAAACCGTAGTAAGACAGTATAAACACACAGAAAGGGGGTATAACCAAATGGTGCTAATACATGAATGTACCCTGAATAGTAAAGGGTTGAGTGAATGAGCTGCTAGAAGAATAGACACATCAGGAGTGATGTGAAATGAGGAAGATGACCTGATGAAGGGTTAAGACCCGATACATGTCGTCCAAGTTTGTAGCTGCCCCAAGCCCTGAGTTCCAGTTCGTTGTTGCATCGCAGACCAGCAGACTCCACAGATCTTCACAGATCCACTGACATTCCGTTTGCTGTTTACAACTCTGGGATCCCTCCCACTACGTTCACACGGACCCAGCCTGCTAAGCCTCCATCCAATCCAGCATCAGTTCCTCCTGTGTTGTGTCTCTACCCCTCCTGTTCAGCGTCAGTGAGACGTCCTGTATGGCTTGAACGGAGCGCGCGTCTAGACTATTCACAGAGCACAGGTGATTACCCCCTCACCCCTGGCCGTTCCATCGCCATCACTCTCTTGAATATCCGTCCTTCCATCTGGGACATGGTAAGAGCAATCGTATAGACATCCTTTGATGCCATCCAGCATTGGATCCTTTCCTCCCACAGTGAGACTGCATGCCTGAGGGAAAGACATTCACTCCATAGGAGTGTTTTTCTGTGTCCACTATCATGCTGTGCACTATGGTCAAGTGAAGCATATGTATTGGGATCATTCATACTGCATATTATATATTTTGCATCACAAAGCTGGGACTCTCGGAAACATATATATTGTTCATCAGACTATCCCCCTTTTTTTTTTTTTTTTTAATAAATTTACATTTGCATGATTATGGGACTTCCTGCATTTGTCTGTGCCTTAGCGCTTTTCTGAAGAATTTTTTTGGTTTGTCTTCCTCTTTGGGTTTGACACTTATAAGATAAGAGAATGAAATGCCTGGCACAGCATGACACTAAACACATGGGGGTCTCTATACTATGAGACTATAGGGGCTTATTCACTATCCCAGTGGAATTATATATCTTAAATAGTATTGTGTCTTCATTATGCCATGACAATATATGTGTATTAGTAGTTCACATAGTATACTCGTAAATACATAGACATTACTGGGGTCCCAGGTATAAGATCCTATAATATTTCAAAGTATTAGATGGCTTTGATCACATCCCAGCATTAGTTTAAAGGAACATTCCCAGGCATGTGTGTTGATCATTACACCTTATCTCAATCGTAAATTTCGGGGTCGCCGGAATGTCTAGGTTGGTTGTCATGTTGTTTGACATATATAACAACTTATGATGCTATACCACGATTCAGGTCACAGGGGGTCATAAATCCTGATTAACTCTGAATAACCCTAAAAATTAGGAATTATTCCTTAGATACCACTGCCCCCTACAGGTTAATATCGGCATGGTTCAAGTTGGTCACCCACCAAAACATATTATCATGTGACATAGTCAGTCATGTGATAGGGGAATACACACCCACTTCTTTGGGAAGATAAAAGTATGACACAGGACAATCAAAAAGAGGAGGTCGATAGGAAAGAAGCTTGATGGGAGAGAGATGGCAGGGCTGATGGCTGGAAGCTGCTCTGATCTCTGAAGGAAGCCGGAAGGCGGAGAGAGTGACCAAACATGTAAGGAGTTCACAGGAATCCTTCATTAGGGCTTTCCCTTCTCAAACAGGACTCTTAATTACTGGTAAGATTGAATTTTGATTATTTACCTTTTTGGTAATTCTAAGGTTTTTCACATACACTCCACTAAGACCATTTAAATATACTTGGCAAAGATAATTTGGGAGTTAACCACTTGCCCACGGTGTCATAGTAAAAATACGTCATGATTTTAAAGATGGATATCTCGGTAACGGCAGCAGCTGCTGCCACAACCGAGATATCCATCTTTTCCGTGGGCAGTGCTGTACACGATAATGGCAGTCCCAGCGGCGGATTCGCCGCAAGATCGCCGTTATCGGTGGCGGGAGAGGCCCCCCCCCCTCCCGCCGCTCTCCCGCGCTCTCCGCCGCTTACCGGAGCCGTCGGTAACGGCGGAGGCGATCGGGTCCTCTTGCTGGCTGTGTTGGGATACGAGTGAGGGAAAAATCGCCCCCACCCGTCCCCCACAGCTCTGCTGGGCGGAAGTGACGTCAAAACGTCAGTCCCGCCCAGCGTCTTAAAGAAACATTTTTTTTTTCTGAAATTTGAAAAATTACATTTTTTTTTTTTTTTTTTTCTTTTTTTGCATTTAAGCCTAAATATGAGATCTGAGGTCTTTTTGACCCCAGATCTCATATTTAAGAGGACCTGTCATGCTTTTTTCTATTACAAGGGATGTTTACATTCCTTGTAATAGGAATAAAAGTGATAATTTTTTTTTTTAATTTATTTCGATGTATAAAATTATAAACTAATTAAAAATAAATAAGAAAACAAAAAAAAAAAATGTAAAACGCCCCGTCCCGACGAGCTCGCGCACAGAAGCGAACGCATACGCGAGTAGCGCCCGCATATGAAAACGGTGTTCAAACCACACAAGTGAGGTATCGCCGCGATCGTTAGAGCGAGAGCAATAATTCTAGCCCTAGACCTCCTCTGTATCTCAAAAAATGCAACCTGTAGAATTTTTTAAACGTTGCCTATCGAGATTTTTAAGGGTAAAAGTTTGACGCCATGCCACGAGCGGGCACAATTTTTAAGTGTGACATGTTGGGTATCATTTTACTCGGCGTAACATTATCTATCACAATATATAAAAAAATTGGGCCAAATTTATTGTTGTCTTATTTTTTTATTCAAAAAAGTGTTTTTTTTTTCAAAAAAAGTGCGCTTGTAAGACCGCTGTGCAAATACGGTGTGACAAAAAGTATTGCAATGACTGCCATTTTATTCTCTAGGGTGTTAGAAAAAAAAATATATAATGTTTGGGGGGTTTAAGTCATTTTCTAGCAAAAAAAACAGTTTTAGTCTCGTAAACACCGAATCTGAAAAACAAGCCCGGTGGGCAAGTGGTTAATTATGTCTAACTGCAGCATGAGATAATTGTATTCCAAATATTAGGAGACATACGCGCATTACGTTTGTCTTTAAAAAGCTAAGTGCCAACAATTGTGGTTTGAGAGTGATGGCGTATGTGAAGATATATCCTCGCCAAATTTAACAAAAAGCTTGTGTACAATATAACATTTGTTATGTACACGTATATAAATAAGTAGTAGCAAGAGATCTGTTTGATATTGAGAAGAAATAATACAATGTCAAGGTTATGTCAATAAGAACTAAAAGGTCTCCAGTTACGCCAGGATGATTTAAATAAGAGCTAGGAATATACCTTGTCATATAATATAAATATCATCTGAACATTCAAGCGTCATTTATCTCTATTGTAGAAGCATATCATTTATTTGTTTTAACAAGAATTGTACCGAATTGTACCTGATTTTAATTTTTGCACTATATCTTTAGTTAATAAATATATATATATTAAATATTCTTTTGTATTACTCGTCCTCAAAATAGCACGGATAAAAGAATTTTGATCTCTTGTATCGTAGGAAAAGTGTATATCTCCCAAAGCACAGATTTACATATTTCCATAAATACAATAATATTTTATAGTTCAGAATAAACATTCTGACGGTATATGTAGGCTCTATGCCAAGATACGTCAATGGTTCTGACAAGGCGTATAACTCGGTTTGGAAACAATCCTGCTTCCAGCAATAAACTCTCATCACCACTCTAGCCAGAGTGGGTATTGTGCACCTGGATAGGCCTCTCTCACTGGCCTAGCAGCCAGGGTGTCACACGGAACTTTAGTAAAGTCTCTGCCATAGACCTTCCCAAAGATGGAGAATCCTTCTTAACACAGGATTAAGCACGCGGATCTCTCTTAAATAAACTTGGGTAAATTCAGAACTAACAGGCGACCATCATCCAGCCTCTCAGTAATGGTGCGTCCCTCAATGAAGTCGAAGGCCTCTCCTGAGATACTGGCCTCGTGCTCGGTACTCCCCCAGACCCAGAGTTCTTCATCGGGCGGCTTCCTCCCCCAGGACGGACTGCACAGGACCACTCCGCAACTGTAGAGTCTAACTACTGGGCCTACAAGGTAGATTACTGCCCCAGACCAACATGGTCTCAGAGCAAGGAACACTTGAACACGCACCCCCGGACATGAGGGCCACACACAGGGGGTGGTGGGACGACAGACCCGTGATCGACGACCGGGAACCAATGACATCTGTCCCTTAAGTACTCTCCCCCAGCATGCACAGTGGAACGATCAACCCCTACTGATTGGTTGCTGAGGAAAAACACCCAATACACCCTGACTTGACTGCTGCCACCCTTGGCCTGGGGTGGTACAGGCACCCCAGGCAGCAATAGTGGTCACTTGCAGTACAACCATGGCTGGAACAGAGGCCCAAATTTGGCCAAAATTACATTGTCAGAGGTAACTAAATCTCTGACTACACTCTAAATTTAAAGCAGCACCAGCTATGAAAGTAGCAGGGCGCTACACAAGTATTTAGAATTTAGTATTGGTAGAATTTCACTGGCTGGCAGAAATCGACACCAAATTTTTCCTGTAGGTGCTGATGAGATCTGTACCATAGGAAAAAAAAATTTGCCCATTGCTTCTTAAAAAGACCCTGTCACCAAACCTGCCTTTTGTTATTAAGCCTTTAAAAAAAAAATTCTTAGTACTACTTAAAAGAAAAGTGTGGGATCCTAAAAAAAATAAAAAACATACATACTCACCTAGATGGCTGCAGCATCGATTAGCTTTACACTGATTGATCAAAGACAGCTGATTGATCAGTTCTCAGGTCCGCTCTGAGCACAGAGCAATGACTGTCAGTTACCTCACTGTAGCGCTGGACTGTGGAGGGGGTGGTAATGGCTTGCTAATGGTCTCAGAGATGGTCTGAGGCCACGTACACACGAGCAGACAGATTTGTTCAAATCGGTCGGGCCGACCAATTAGAACAAATCTGTCTGCTGGGGACATATTGGTTTGATCGTGTACACACGATCAAACCAAAATCCCTGCCGCCAGACGGCGCGGTGACGTGGCGGTGATGTTGACGCCGCCACGTCACCGCACCAGGAAGTAAAACACTTCCGCGCATGCGTCAAAACCATTCGGCGCGTGTGCGAGAAGATATGTCTGTTGGTTAGCGTACTAACCAGCAGACATGTCGGGCGGACGGGTTCCCAGCCGACAGATTTCAAAGCATGCTTTGAAATCTGTCGAGTGGCCAAATCCGTCGGCTCGCCCGTACACACGGTCGAATCTGTCTGCTGGGACGGTCGGGCCGACCGTTTCCAGCAGATAGATTTGATCGTGTGTACGCGGTCTGAGAGGCTGAGTCAGCTACAGATCAGGCACCTGGGAGGATCCCAACATTATCGTCAGGATCCCTGCAGAGCCTAGACAGGCTCTGTGATGTCAGCTGACAGCAGATTGTAGCCCACTGTTGGCTCAATCTGGGTAACAGAAGCAGAGAACTAAGTGCACTCCCGTGACCCGCAGGAGAAGTATGGCCAAAAGAGCTTTGGCCATACTTCTCATTTAAGCTGGCCATACACAGTAAAGTTTTTGTTAGAACGTTTGTAGAAAAATCATTTGCCACCACTGAGTCAAATCATTTAGTTCGAAAGCCCTTGACATTTCAACCAAACCTGCTATTTAAATGGAATCCCAGACATAATAGACATGTTTCATTACAATGTGTATGTTTTTTTTCCAGTTTAAAACCACATTCACAGTTAGATTTTTTTTCAGTCAAGACATTTTTTCTATCCTGCGCCTTCGAATTTTCTTCCAACTACAGTTTAAAATTAAGTGGTTGTAAAGGCTCAAGGTTTTTTATCTTCATGCATTTCATGCATGAAGGTAAAAAAAACTTTTGTGCGCAGCAGCCCTCCCAATACTTATCTGAGACTGATCCCAATCCAGGTATGTGCAAGAGAGCTTCCGCTATCCTGGATCTCTCCCTCCTCATTGGCTGAGACAGTAGCGGTAGCCATTGGCTCTCGCTATTCTCTATCACAGCCATTGAGCCAATGAGGACAGAGTGGGGGTAGGGCCTAGCCACAATGGACACGCAGAACAGCGGCACGGGAGAGTACCTGCTTGGGTGGCCCATAGAAAGCTGTTGGCTATGGGGGCACTAGCGAGGAGGGAGGGACCAGGAGCGCGGGGGGGCTGAGAAGAGGAGGATTGGGGCAGCTCTGTGCAAAACCACTGCATAGAGCAGGAAAGTGTATCATGTTTGTTATTTTTAAACAAAAATAAATAAATCTGCCTTTAATATCCCTTAAGAGCCGGTTCACACTGGGGCGACCTGGGATCCGACTTGAAGTTGCCCCAAGTCGTCCCAAGTCAAGTGGTTGAGAAAATCAATGGAAGTGAATGGAGCCGTCTTCATACACACTACTGAAGTCGCTCTGACTTCAGAAAAGGTTCCTGTACTACTTTAATCCGACTTTTAGGCAACTTGTAGGCAGTTGGATCACTGTCTTAACAGAAGCAGCAATACAGGAAGATAACATACAATTCTCAGGCAAACCCCTCCCTCCCCCTCCCTTCCACAGAGCTGATTGTTGTTTGATTGGTCACTGGAAAGCCTCCTGTCCTGGAGGCAACTTGAAGTTGCCTTGTATTGTCCTGGAGGCAACTTGAAGTTGCCTTGTAAGTTGCCTGATGATTCTAACTCAAGTCGTGTCCAAGTTGCCTCCCAAAGTCGTGCTGGAAGTCGTGTTGCCCCTGTCATTGCCATTAAGCATGAGAAAATCGAACAAACGTTCCAAAAACTATGAACAAAATAATACTGGTAAATAACCAACTTTACAAGTTTCTCTAAGATATATGTGTAATTCCAAAGCGTTCTCCAACCTTTTTTGCAACTATATGGCCTACAAACAACTTATATATGTAACCTCAGTGCACTTGAATTCAGAATGTAATTTAAGAATATTTGAAGAATGATAAATTGTAAAACAAAAGAACAACCCTGCTATCCCAAGGTTATCTCTCTCATAATCAAATGAATTGGACAGACTATACCCAAAGGTAGAGAACATATTACAATGCACTTATTGTGCTTATAATACAGCTGTAATTATGTAAACCGGTCACTAGTTAAGATTTTTAGCAGAGAAGGGATACATTTTCAACACTACAGTGTTGACCTTAAAGCATACAGTGGGTGATAATAGGTGACAGTCGAGGGCCAGGAAAATCTTTCCAATAGAGATCAAAATAGTCACAATTTTTTTAGTCTGTGCTCCCCTGCTGCAATGACCCCTATTCCCCTCATATTCTTGTCCTCATGTCACATCGGTATAAAGTGAAGGATATCTCAAAAATGGGTTAACAGAGAGCTTTTAAAAAAAAGTCGTAACATTCCCTGTCCTGTTTAAAAAAATGAAAAATAAAAGTTATGCCTGACGCTGTACTATTAATGTTAATAGCCCAGATAAGTAAACACTTAGGTACCAACCAGGGGCGGACTGACCATTGGGACTTTCGGGCACTGCCCGAGGGCCCCATGCCACTAGGGGGCCCCATCAGGGTTACCAGGCTCAATAACCAGGGACAGTATGTAAAAATCTGTGTTTTTTTTTTACATCTGTCTCTGCTATGTCTTAACCCGACATGCTTTTGATGTGAAAATCCAGAGATTTTAGCTGCCCTGCCTCTGCACTGCCTCCTGGTATGGTGGCCATCTGTAAGCCCGGGGGCCCCATAATCTTCTATTGCCCGGGGCCCCATGAGTTGTCAGTCCACCCCTGGTACCAACCCAATAACAGCGGAGAAAAGAAAATTAGAATAAAAGTGGAGTGGTCCCTAACTGCAACCAATCAGATTTCACCTTTTATTTTAAGGAACATGAACACCAACAATTTGACTGGTTGCTTTTGATAACAGTTGCTGTATATTTAATTTTAAAGCCAGAGATTACAAATAAATAAAAAATAATATAGAATAAGCCCAAGGGATATTACTTTCCTTCAGTGAGATGTGTCCCTTGTGCTGCTGTGTTCTCATTTAGCAGAAATTTCCTCTTCAATGACCCCCCATCTTCTGCTGCTATAATTTTCCTGTGCAGTGGGGATTATTAGAAAGGTAGGAGCTATCACAGGCACTCATCATGAGTGAGCACCAGATTATGCCTTTCTGCTCAGCTCCTCCATTCATAGAAGCAGACAGGAGCATAGCTATAGGGGTCTCAGGGGTCTCAGTTGTGACCCGACCCATGCTCCAGGGGGCCTGTCTGGCTTCCCTGTGCTAGGGATAGGATGGGCGGCGGGGGTGACAGTTCCTCTGTATGCCACCCCTTCGGCTCCTCCTATCCTAGTCAGTTCTGTGCGCGGTGTCTATCTGGCCATACCCCTGCCACAGGAACTCTTTCGTCACCTCCCGCTCTGTTTGAATTAATTTGTTGGCCGAAATCCATAGTATCCAGCACATTGCGAGGAAGCATCAGAGGGAGTAGTTCTTTAACCATCCACCAGTCAGTGGAAGGGGCATAGGACCTGTCGTGGGGAAAAGGGGTCCAGAGAAGGCCGAACTTTAAGTCCCAGAAGAGGGGGGAGAGGCAGAGGAGCCCATCAGGGCCAACAAAGTATTAATTGCACTCAACCACCTACTATGACTGACATAGGTCCTGCTGCCCCTAGATAAAACAACAACAAAAACCGTCATGGCAGGAAAGCTCACCCAGGTGACTAGGCCCTAGTCTTCTGCCACCGTGGGGGGGCCCTTAAACAGCAAGAAGGAGGCCCACTACAGAAAATGTGGAAGGATCCTACTACGGGACTGTAATAAAGGGCCCTGCGACAGGAGTAAAGGGCCTCAGGATCAGTGGGAAGGGCCCCAAGCCCAGAGGGAAGGGCCCCAGCTGGGGATCAGGGGGGTCCTTCATGGTATCTTGCACCGGGCACTAAAAGTTCTAGTTATGCCTCTGGAAGCAGGTATTACAGCTTATATGAATAAAACAGGATCTATAAATGGAGGATGAGTGGATGATTGTGTAGCGCCCCCTTACTTTCAGTACGGGCACTGCGCTAAAGTTAGCGGGCGAATGGGAGAGTTATTTTGCTCTCATTCATAATTTGTCAAATTGCAGGCTGCTGCTATTTCAGAACTGTCCTGTAGGTCGATCTGCGACCCAAGGGTGTGATTACACCCCTGGGCAGCAGTTGGCGCTAGAGGGGTTCTGACAGAGCCATCTTTCCCCAGCAGCCAATTGGAGGAGTTCTTCTCTCGCTGGGCATGCTGGGGGGGGGATATATCTGTGGCAGCTGCCACGTGTTCTGGGCCAGCGCTTTTTCTTCTCTGCACGGGGTCCACGTTCCAGGTGCGGCATCCACCTTCAGGGAGCGCGCATCCACGGACCCCGCTCTCATGGCCCGCCTGGCCGGAGCTGCCTGCTCCATGGAGACCCATCCAAATGTTGATAGGGGCCCCAGTGACTTACTCAATCCAAATTGTTCTCTTGAGTACTAAAGTACTGTGGCAGCGGCCCGAGCCAGGTATGTAATAGAGACCTGTTCCTCCCAGCAACCTAAAAGTGACATTCCGGCTGCCAGGCTTATAACAAGGGTCTGTCCGGAGGCACTTCACCCACTCTGGCGAGAGTGGTGACGAACTGTATCTACTACTACTGAGAGCAGGACTGCTCTGTTTCTTATCCAGGCCTGATACCGCACTGTTCTCTATTGCTTCGTCAACCTTTCCTATCCCTTGTTGATGTTGGCCGTTGTTGGGCCCTGGAATAAAGCATTTAAAAATCCATTTGGTGACTGGACATTCGCTCACTGCTACTACTCACTGCTACTACTCACTGCTACTACCCACTGCTACTACTCACTGCTACTACCCACTGCTACTACCCCTAGACACACTACAAGGTAACTTAATACGCCGATCCCAAACAACAACCAGCGGCTCCTTCGGTGGTGAGCGCAACAATTGAAAGGTCTACTGCTTCCATTTATCAATCATTTTTCATTCATTGTTAAAGAAGATCACTAAAGAAATACAAAGCTGAGACTAGGAGATGATGGCTTCCATGTTAAGTCATTATGGGAATTAGTGATGAGCGGAATACGCCATATTCGATTTCGCGATATTTCACGAATATATAGAAGAATATTCGCGAAATATTCGTTAATATCGAATATTCGTGATATTTTATCAAAAAAAAATGTTTGCGAAATTTCGCTTATGCGAATGCAAAATTGATTGCGAAATTCTCGTCAACACGCGAAAACGGAGATCATTTCCTGGATTACTAAACTAATATTCACTAAACACTAACTCTACTCACACAAACTTATATGACTAAACTAAAGCTAATTTTTTTTTTTTTTATACACAAAACACAGAAGGGCAGAGAAAGTATTCGCGAAAATATTCGGCAACATAAAAGGATCGCCTCAGCTACTCGGCCCAGGGTCTCTAATAATACCAGCAATGCTTTTAGACATCGATGGAGATCACTAGGATGTGAGCTGTTTTAAAAATAAATTTGAAAAAATACGAATATTCGCAATAGCGAATATTCACCGCGATATTCAATTTATTCGCGAATACTCGAATATGCAATATTCGTAACGAATATTCGCAATGCGAATATTCGTGAGCAGCACTAATGGGAATACAATGTTAGTGAAATGTCGTTAGAACCTATTGGTGACAAGTTTTCTTTAGCAGCAGAGAACAGTCAAAATCATGATTACAGTATGCTGTAAGTATTCCATTTCTAGGCCATGGATGTAACATTCAGCAAATATTTATTGCAGTGCTAGTGCATGTATTTTAAAATACATTGTGATTTTTTGATTCACCTGCAGTAAATGTTTGGTATATGTCACATTCACTGCTTTATAAGTATATAGATGTACTGGAGTACATTGTTTATTTAGCCAAGTGAACATGTGTTCACTTTGAACACCTAATGAAATGTAGACAAAATAAAAAGGGGGAGTTATTTTGCTTATGATTGGGTGCTTAGTGTGAAGACAGCTTCGGTAACCTGAAAAATGCACCTCCCTAGTAAACCAACTCCATTGGCCCATTGTTATTACACATATGTTTTCTAAGAGAAAGGTTCCTGCATAAAGATCTGTAAAATACTTGTGTATAGATGCATTTAAATGCGTAAAGATGTGTATGCATCCATGACTTATGATCATTTATTTTCCGCCTTTGTTTACACTTGATTCACATGCTTACAAATGCTTATACATGCAGATTTTTAGATTCTGTGTTATGGATCTGAAAGCAGCTTATGTTTCCACACCTGTTTGAATGGCTCCATTAAAACAATGCAGCTGCATTTAGATACATAATTAAAAAAAAAATATTGCATATGTGTTTTTTACAGCTGCGGAAATGAAGTATAAGGCCCCTTTCACACCAGTGGACCAATCAGGTCCGCCTGTCTGTTTTTTAGGTTGATTTGATCGGACCACCCATTATTCTCTATGGAGCAGCAGATGTCTGCTGACACTCACTGGCATCTGATCTGATCCAGTACGTTAAAAACAGACGGATGGGATCAGTTCCCCATCCGATTGGCGGATCGAACCAGATGACAGTGGGTATCAGCAGAGAGATCCCCCGCTGAGCAGGCGGATCTGTTGGACAAAGTCCAGTTCGTCTAAAAGTTACCTAAGGCCTCGTACACACGATCGGACATATCCGATGAAAACGGTCCGCGGACCATTTCCATCGGATATGTCCGATCGGGAGTTTGATCCGATGGCGTGTACACACCATCGGATCAAATTCCCCGCCGCCGGACGGCGCAGTGACGTGGCGGTGACGCGGCGGTGATGTTGACGCCGCCACGTCACCGCCACGTCACCGCACCAGGAAGTTAAACACTTCCGCGCATGCGCCGAATCCATTCGGCGGCGGCGGTGGGGGACGACATGTCTGCTGGTAAGTGTACTAACCAGCAGACATGTCGGGTGGACAGATTCCCACCGGATAGATTTCAAAGCATGCTTTGAAATCTGTCGGGTGGAGAAATCTGTCCGCTAGCCCATACACACGAGCGGAGATGTCTGCTGAAACGGTCCATCGGACCGTTTTCAGCGGACATATCCCCTCGTGTGTACGAGGCCTAAGGCTTTATTCAAATTGTTGTTAAAATGTTGTTATGACGTGTTTTTTAAAAGGAAATTTCCGGTGTAATGATCAGTAAAATAGGTGCGTATAGATGTGTATAAATGTGTAAAGACCCATTAAGATGTTTATATGTACATAACTTGTTTTTATGTGTCCCCTTTTTTAGACTTAATTCATGCGCATACAAATGTGTACACGTGTTTAAATGCGTAAAGGGCATAAATCGTATGTTCTTAGATGCAGATTTTTGGATTCTGTATTACAGATCTGAAAGCAGCTCATGTTTACCCACGTGTGTGAATGGCTCCATTAAAAACAATGCAGCTGCATTCAGATCTGTAATTAAAGTGGTAATAAACACTGTTTGGACACTTGTATCTACAGGTAAGCCTAAAAAAAGCTTGCCTTCAGGTACAAGGAATATCTTCTAAACATGCACCACTTCGGAGATATTTACTGTTTCTGCAGCCAGTGGCGGTGCACATGTGCACTGAAGGAACAACATACTAATGTCATCTCTTCAGAGCTCTGTGCCGCAACTGTGACTCCTGTGTGCAAGTGCAGGAGAGACATCATCGTGGCTCGGCCATTACAATGGCCAGAGCCTGCAAACCCAGAAAGAAAAAGAATCCCGTGAGAGAGTACAACATTGGGGTACAGAGTTAGTCAGCACTACAGGAGAAAAAGATTTGAAACATCACTAGAGGGATCACCAGCAAGAGGAGGGATGTCCTGATTCCCCTAAATAGATCTGTAGCGCCCATGTACTTCCAAGTACGGGTGCTAGTAAATTTAAGGGGATGATCAGAGTGTAAGTGACTCTGATCTCAATTCTGATTAATGTAAGGCTCTTTGTTTCAGCTTGGCTTTGCTGTGGGCTCATTCTGGCATTCCTGGGGTGTTGTTCCACCCCAGGACGGCAGGTGGTAGCAGTGAAAGCTGAGGTTCGGGTGTTCTCTCCAAGTTCGGGTGTACTCACCACTGTAATGCGAGGCTTTCTTCTGGTGTAGACAAAGCCTCTTGAGGGGGGAGGGGGTGAGCAAGCTGATCAGGACACTCTCTACTTTGCAGATAGAGAAAGGAGCTGTGTGTTAGTGGGCGTCCTGACAGTCGTGTATGCCCCCTCCCCACTCAAGAGGCTTTCCCCACACCAGGAAGAAAGCCTTGCATTACTGTGTGTAGTTACAGACAGAAGAACAGGAAGTGAGCATTTCTCAGAAGAAATAAGGACATTTAAAAGCAAAATGGAAGGATGAGGTAAGTGAAGGAGGAACAGCACTAAGGTAAAGGAAGCTATTTAGAGGAAAGAAATTTACCTTTACAACCCCTTTAATATGTACAGTCTGGAGGAAAGAAGGGAAAAAGGAGACTTGATTGAAACCTTTAAATACATCAATGGGGGTGAATAAGGTTCAGGAAGGCAGTCTTTTCAATATGAAACCAAAATCAAGAACATTGGGGACATAATCTCAAACTAACTGGAGGAAAGTTCAAAACAAATCTTAGAAAGTATTATTTTACTGAAAGGGTAGTTGATAATTGGAATAAACTGAGTAAGACAGTCAACAGCAAATGGCTTCAAACATGCTTGGGATCGACATAGATCTACAGTCAGAAAACAAGGTTAATGAAGAAGAAAAAAAAAAACTAAAATGGGCAGACTCGATGCTCATTTTCGGCTGTCACTTTCCTATGTTTGTATGAAAACCAGTTGAAGATGGAAGAGGTAACAGCGTGCCACTAGAGGACTTTGTTTTAAGGTAGTTTCTCATAATGTGCTAATATGCAATGCATACTAACACATTATGCTAAAAATATGTTTTTTTTTTTTATTGCAAGACTTTACTACAGCTTAAAAAACACGTGAATTTGCATTTTTTAAGGCCATGTAAATGAAGCCTAATAAATATATTTTTCTTGTAGATGTATCCTCATGAAATCCCGATGCCATTGACACGTTTGCATTGTAAACTTTCCATCATGTTCTATTGTGTGATTATTTTCTATATAACTTAACAGCCTTTTCATTTCTGAAGTACTGGCTACAATGTGTTATAGTAATCCAAACAAATCGGTATTTGCTATGTTATGAACACAGCTCAAGATACAATAATGTTACCATGTATTACTTTGCTGTTTGTTTACAGAGCTGAAATCACAGGTCCTGAACACAAAGAGCATTTATACCTTGGAGGACTGATAGAGTGCATGAACTTAATCACGGCTACGTGAAGATAAGTAATGGCAACAGTAAAAGCCACCATTGGTCTGTGACCGCTATTCAAGTATACTTAGCAATATGATCCACCTATTATTTGTAGTATATTGCTATAACATAACACAATGCTTCGACGTTAACATAAAACCATTCTACATAATAAGGTCAAAGTGTACTCTGTTGTTTTTATGACATCCTAAACAAGTAAAAATGCAGGGTTTGTATGACTCCAGACAGTATTGCATGCAAGAGACAATAGACATGATTGTAGAATAACATCAGACACACTGACAGATTTAGTAATTCTATGGCAACATTGATTTTTCCGTTTGAGGTCTGACTGGTTTTCTGTGAAAGTTGTTTTTGCCCCACACCAGGGGTTTTGACCTTCGCACACTAAAGACAAATTTTTCTACAATAATTCTGTGCAGCAATTTAGGAAGATCATATATATATATATATATATATATATATATATATATATATATATATATATATATATATATATATATATATATATATATATAGTTTCTCTCAAACAAACTGTATCTACATATCCTGTGTCTATACAATTACATACTGTAAATTTATTTAGAGTGTGACGTCAGTAGCAAAAATATAACCTACAATTTTAATAACGAAACCTAACAAGTTGGTTGTACAGATGGTTATAGAAAGGACATGAAAGGTGTATTATCTGGAACAAATGAAAGAATAATAAAATAATAATATTTTGTATTCCAATCTGTTCTGATCTGTTTTTTTTTTTCGTTTTATATTCCAATCTGCAATAATACTAATTTGAATTAAAGTCATGTCAAAAAAAGGAAAAATTATTATTAATATTATCAAAAGTAGAATTTTCTTTTTTTTCTGTAGGGGTGGACACATAGTAAGGGTAATATATGGATATATGGAAAGACTCCTGCGCTACCAAGGGGGATGGGTGGGAGTGGAATTGGGCTGGAAGGTGGACTGGGGATTCTGCAGCAGACTCCTGACACTCTGTCCTGGGCAGAGAGAAAAATGTATATGTAAAAGAAGGGGGTGTTGTCTGCGCTGAAAGTGAACAGGGGGGGAGGAGGGGGGGTGTGGGTGATAGGGGTGAATGGATGGGACGGGTGGCTGGATGGGTGGATGCAGGTGGGTTTAGGACAACATGATAACCAACATAATCGAAACAATGATGTGAATGAATATACACATAAGGGTGATAACCAATAAATACAAAAATTATTATTACAATAAGGAAAAACCCAACACACTAGCCAGTGTAATGTGAAACCAGTGAAAAACAATCCTAAATCCAAACTATAAGACCAGAGAAAATTCCATGAGGAAATGCCTCTGGATGGAAAAAATGTGAAATAAATAAAGTCTCTAGTGAAAAAACCCAAGAGTCCAGATAAGTCCAAATTGAAATGGTGGTGCCAGGAAAGGGTGACAGCAGAAAGCACCTCAGGTGGTCCCCAGCTCCTCACCTCAAGGCTATAGCTCGGATAGCCTGCAACAGCACCTCCCGGTGGAGGACAGTGATCCCTTGGCAGGGCAAGCAGCAGAGGCACTCCTCAGCGGTAAAGGTAAAGCAAAAAAGAAGAAAGCAAGTGAGTGACAATAAAAGACGTCTAGTAGGCAACAAGTGTCACTTGTACATCCACTCACCACGGGGTGATGGATGATGGGCCTATCTCCCACGAACAGCGAGTTCGTACTTCTAATGGCAGATATCCTCTTCTAAGCTGGCCAGATGGTCACTCACAACAAGGGATCTCTCAGATGGCATACATGATAAAAGAAACAGACCATAGCGCAATCCCGCAAGGTAAAAAACACATTTCATAAAAAAATAAAACTCACATTTAAAACGATCCAAAAGGCACAAAACAAACAGACGTCAGGAACACACTGCGTCAGGCGTGTGGACTCTGTGGCTCCTAGGATCCCTACGCGTCTCGTCACACCTTGTGACTTCCTTAGGGGAACTTCCCCCTAAGGAAGTCACGAGGTGTGACGAGACGCGTAGGGATCCTAGGAGCCACAGAGTCCACACGCCTGACGCAGTGTGTTCCTGACGTCTGTTTGTTTTGTGCCTTTTGGATCGTTTTAAATGTGAGTTTTATTTTTTTATTAAATGTGTTTTTTACCTTGCGGGATTGCGCTATGGTCTGTTTCTTTTATCATGTATGCCATCTGAGAGATCCCTTGTTGTGAGTGACCATCTGGCCAGCTTAGAAGAGGATATCTGCCATTAGAAGTACGAACTCGCTGTTCGTGGGAGATAGGCCCATCATCCATCACCCCGTGGTGAGTGGATATACAAGTGACACTTGTTGCCTACTAGACGTCTTTTATTGTCACTCACTTGCTTTCTTCTTTTTTGCTTTACCTTTACCGCTGAGGAGTGCCTCTGCTGCTTGCCCTGCCGAGGGATCACTGTCCTCCACCGGGAGGTGCTGTTGCAGGCTATCCGAGCTATAGCCTTGAGGTGAGGAGCTGGGGACCACCTGAGGTGCTTTCTGCTGTCACCCTTTCCTGGCACCACCATTTCAATTTGGACTTATCTGGACTCTTGGGTTTTTTCACTAGAGACTTTATTTATTTCACATTTTTTCCATCCAGAGGCATTTCCTCATGGAATTTTCTCTGGTCTTATAGTTTGGATTTAGGATTGTTTTTCACTGGTTTCACATTACACTGGCTAGTGTGTTGGGTTTTTCCTTATTGTAATAATAATTTTTGTATTTATTGGTTATCACCCTTATGTGTATATTCATTCACATCATTGTTTCGATTATGTTGGTTATCATGTTGTCCTAAACCCACCTGCATCCACCCATCCAGCCACCCGTCCCATCCATTCACCCCTATCACCCACACCCCCCCTCCTCCCCCCCTGTTCACTTTCAGCGCAGACAACACCCCCTTCTTTTACATAAGGGTA
Organism: Rana kukunoris; assembly: GCA_029574335.1. Lineage (NCBI taxonomy): Eukaryota > Metazoa > Chordata > Amphibia > Anura > Ranidae > Rana > Rana kukunoris. Next base: position 175,412,249 of record CM056052.1, read on the forward strand.
ATATATGTTACATTGTCATTATGAGCTTTGTGTAGGAGTGTCCCTGAAAACAGAAAACAAATAGCATTGGGAATTATCAAGACTTGAGTTAAAAACTGGCTTTGACTTTCCTCAACAGACCTGATTGACTATATAATGCCAATCTACTTATAACTGCTATTTTAGCTGTGTGATTAAAAAACTTGGGGTGATTTACTAAAGCTGGAATCAAGTGCAGCTGTGCATAGTGGCACTATATCCAAATTAATGTTTTTTTCCCCCCCACAAATAGAGCTTTCTTTTGGTGGTATTTGATCACCTCTGCGATTTTTATTTTTTACACTATAAACAAAAGAAGAGCAACAATTTTGAAAAAAACACAAAATGTTTTTCTTTTTGCTATAATAAATATTACGATTTAAAAAAACAACAACTTTTTTTCCCCAGTTTAGGCCGATAGGTATTTTTCTACATATTTTTGGTAAAAAAATCACAATAAATGTATATTGATTTGTTTGCACAAAAGTTATAGCATCTGCCAATTAGGGGATAGATTTATGTAATTTAATTTTTTTACTAGTAATGGCGGCGATCTGCGATTTTTATTGTCACAGTGACATTGCGACAGACATATCGGACACTTTTGACACATTTTTGGGACCATTCATATTTATACAGCGATCAGTGCTATAACAATGCACTGATTACCGTGTCAACACGACTGGCAGGGAAGGGACTAACACTAGGGGGCGATCAAGGGGTTCATTGTGTGTCCTAGGGAATGATTCTAACTGTAGGGGGTGGGGACTCACAAGGGGAGGAGACCGATTGGTGTTCCTCTGTAATGGGAACACACATTGGTCTTTCACCTGACAGAATGTGGATTTGTGTGTTTACACACACACACACACAGATCTATGGTTCTGCTGTGTTCACAGGCAATCGCAGGTGCTCGGCGGACTTTGCGACCACCGGGCACACGCAGCGGGGCCTGAGTGATGCGGCGGTCGTGCGCACACGCCCCCTAGATGGCCGGGAAGCCCAGGACGTCATATGACGCCCGCCTAGGATAGGAGATCCCTCCTGCGGACGTCATATGTACATGGGCAGGTAATGAAGTGGTTAACTCGAGCTTGTTCAGTTAAGCTTTTACAATAAAATCTAGAAGCTGATTGGCTACTATGCACAGCTGCATCAGATTCTGTGTGATCTGTTTTAGTAAACTTGTGTCGTCTAAGGCCGCGTACACACGATCGGTCCAACCCGATGAGAATGGTCCGACGGACCGCTTTCACCGGTTCACCGCTAAAGTGGCCTGATGGCCTGATGTGCGTACACATCATCAGTCCAAAATCCGATCGGGTCAGACTGCGGTGACGTAGAACACAAAAACGTGCAGAAAAAATGAAGTTCAATGCTTCCAAGCATGCGTCACTTGATTCTGAGCATGCGTGGGTTTTTGGTCCGATGCTTTTGCGTACTAACCATCATTTTGGTCCGATGGTCAGGCGTCCATCGGACTGATTTTGAAGCAAGTTTTATAATTTTGGTCCAAGGGACAATGGTCCGATGGGCCATACACACGATCGGTTTGGTCCGATGAAACTCGCCAGAGCTTGTGACTGTGATTTGTTTTAGTTATCACAGAGCCAAGTAGGGGAGTTCTGTATTTTTCTTTCTCCTAATATAAAAAATGGTGAACTGGTGCTAACAATGGGATACCCAGTGGATTGTGGAAGGTTGAAGGTTGACAGAGCCAAAATCTCTGCCATCGGAGTCCTTTAATAATATAAAAAACTCTTGCAATCTCTAAGGCCGCGTACACACAAGGAGATTTATCCGATGAAAACGGTCAGACAGACCGTTTTCATCGGACATGTCGGCTGGGCTATTTTGGTTTGATCAGTGTACACACGATCAAAGCAAAATCCCCGCGGACAGACAGCGCGGTGACGTGGCGGTGACGTTGACGCCACCACTTCACCAAACCAGGATGTAAAATACTTCCATGCATGCGTCGAATCCATTCGATGCATGCAGGGATTTTTGTCCGCTGGTTAGGCGAACTAACCAGCGGACATGTCGGACAGCATGCTTTAAAACTTTTGTCTGCTGGAAACCTGTCTGCTAGCCCGTACACACGATCAAACCTGTCCGTTGAAACTGGTCTAGGGACCAGTTTCAGCAGATATATTTGATCGTGTGTATGCAGCCTAAGGCCCTGTACACACGATCAGACCGGTCTGATGAAACTGGTCTGCAGACCAGTTTCATCGGACCAGTTCGATGGTGTGTACGGCCCATCAGACTGTTGTCTGTCGGACCAAAGTTTTAAAACATGCTTTAAAACCTGTCTGATGGACACCTGTCTGTCAGACAGATTCGATGGTTAGTACACTAAAGCATCGGACCAAAAACCCGCGCATGCTCAGAATCAAGTCGACGCATGCTTGGAAGCATTGAACTTTGTTTTTTCAGCACATCGTTGTGTTCTACGTCACCGCGTTCTGGTCTGATCGGATTTTGGTCCGATGGTGTGTACGCACATCAGACCATCAGACAAGTTCAGAGTTGTCTGATGAAAACGGTCCGTCAGACCAGTCTCATCAGACCGGTCTGATCGTGTGTACAAGGCCTTAGATTATTCAAGTGCATCTTAAACATTGCTTCTATATTATTTATTTCTTTTATCCAGAATAAAATAAATCATTTAATCCAGGCTCATTGGAAAAAAACTAAAAAAGGAATATTTCTCTTTTTTATTGAACTTGTGATCTTGTTTGTTTAACACTCAAGCATGTGCAGAACATTTATAAAACAATAAATCAATATTATTTACCTACTTTATGTTATGTCTACAGGACAGGAAGAATGGGAAAATCTTTACAATGTGCTACACACTGCACACCTTTTACTGTACTATATCCTATAAATAAAGTTTTTTTTTTAATCAGTATCGAAAATGATTTGGTTCCTTTGACTCCTTTCATGGTAGTATAATAAATCTATTATTAAAGTAGCTCTAATTTTGCATTAAATTAGAGCCACTGTATTTGCATTGTACAGTAGCTCTAATTTTGCATAAAGCCCAAAAAACTCGTACCTAATCATTGCTTTTTTTTATTTTATTAATTAATAATTTTCTGGTTTATATAACATATCCCCAGAAGTGTTATTTACTTCATAGTCTTTCGAGTTAAAGTGTAAGTAAACCCTTAAAAAAAATTCTCCCTGCAAGTTAAGTGCATAATATGCTCCAGTGGCGCGCTGTCACCTCTGACAGGGCTTCCATCTTCACCGGGTCTTCTTTACTGGTGCGCGGACTCCCATCATTTAAATGGCCAGGCTGCGATAAAGTCATTCCCGCACATGTGCTCGGCAGTCACAGCCGAGGCACAGAGCTCTAAAGGAATGGTATTATTTTCCCATTCCTTCAGAGCGCATGTGCCAGTAACATAAATGGTTGCAGTAACAGTGAGTATCCCCTAAATGGTGCAAGTTTAGGAGATATTCCTTGTACTTACAGGTAAGATTTATTGTAAGCTTATTTATTGTAAGTTTACCTGTAGGTACAAGCAGTGATTACTACAGCTTTAAAGACTAACATTAAACTATTTCTATTCCTGGTGATTGTATTTTATCCTTTTCACTGTTGTTTCTCATGCACCGTAAAATTTAAAAGAACTTACTGGCAGTTTACGGATATCCCAAAGTTGAGTAATGTGTTCACTTGATCCATGTCGCCTCTCCAGGCAGCCTCATACAATAGGGTCTTTTTGTGTTCCAGTGAGTGAGTCATTGATGAATTTAAGTGTGGACATCTATCCAGCTGCCATTGCTTCAGTCCCCCCATCCTTCGAACTTGTCTCTCTGTCTTGGAAAGTGAGATGGAGTCATGTAAATCAAGCAGTTTCCATGCAATTTCCATTTGCTCAGCCATAGATATAATTATTTTGCTTCTAAGCTTGAAAGAAGCTTAAAGCAAGGTACAGTCACTGCATTGAAGTCTAACAGTACAGTCTCACATTCCAGAGCTGTCAGATTACTGCTGAGCCTATTCCTGTTTTGCTGTTGTCATGGGCAGCACAATTTGACACTTGGTGTGCTAAGGCTTTGCTCAAGGTCATTGGAATTAACTTGTAATTTATTCCAACATTCTGTCCTTTGTAACATGATGGATGTAAACATTAGCGCATGGTATTGAAACAATGAACAATGCTTTGCATGCTGATTATCCAGAAAGCTATTTGTCTATATTGATATACTGTATTATTAAATAAAAACCTTACCTCTAAGTCAGATGTCATATTCACATCTAATTATTCCAGCATTTCGCAACCTAAGTCGCAGCATGCTTTAAAAGAATGCAAAGTCTCAAGGTACCCCAGTCTAAAACATAAAAGCTTTAAATGGTACTTACCAAAGGGAAACCTGAGATTGCATCAGTGCACACAACTTACATGTCAGAAGCCTTCCTTCACATGAGAGGTTCCCCTTTAACAACAAAGCCCTCCCCCATCACATTAGAAATGTCCCTCTTGGTATCAGAGTCCCCCCCATGCATCAGAAACCCCAATACAAGAGTCTCCCCATCACATCAGAGCTGTCCCTTCCCATTAGTCCCTTAATTATACAGTCCCCCATCACAGAGCCCCCCCCCCAGTTACACAGCCCCCTTCATTACAGAGCCCCCCAATCACACAAAATATTAATACTCCATAAAAGTAATAAAAAAAAATCCCATATACCCAATCCTATACCCACCGTTGATCCAGAGGAAGGGGAAAACCCCCAGCAACGCATGATCCAAAGCACAATCCAAAATTCCTTCCTGACCCTCAAGAGGCAATCCGATTTTTCCTGGATCAACTTTACTTATAAATGTTAGTACCCAGTTATATTATGTACATTTGGGAAAGAATCCAGGCCTTTTTTAGAGCAATCTACTAAGCTGGCCAGAACCACCTCTGGAGGGAGTCTATTCCCCATTTTAACAGCTCTTACTGTGAAGAAACTTTTCCATATTTGGAGATGAAATCTCTTTTACTCTAGGCGTGAATAACTCAACACAAAGTTCACTATATGGACCCCCCATATATTTGTACATGTTGATAATTTCCCCCTTAATTTCCTCTTCTGAAGAGTGAATACATTTAGTTCCTCTAATCTTTCCTCATAGCTGAGCTCCTCCATGCCTCTTATCAGTGTGGTTGCCCTTCTCTGCACTTTCTCCAGTTCTTCAATATCCTTTTTGAGAACTGGTGCCCAAAACTGAACTGCATATTCCAGATGAGGTCTTACTAATGATTTGAAACCGCAGCTTGGCATTGCATGCTATTATTGAGGTTATGATCTACCAAAAACCCCAGATCCTTCTCCACTATGGATTCCCCCAGTTGTACACCCCCTGGTATGTATGATGCATGCATATTCTTAGCCCCCAAATGCATAACTTTACATTTATCAACATTAAACCTCATTTGCCACATAGTCACCAAATTAGACAGAGCATTGAGGTCAGTATGTAAATCGGAGACATCCACTGCGTAATTTGGTGTCATCTGTAAAGACTAAAAAGGTACTTTTAATCCCAGACCCAATATCATTTATAAAGATATTAAAAAGTAAGGGTCCCAACACTGAACCTTGGGGTACACCACTAATAACCTTAGACCATTCAGAGTAAGAATTTGTGAAATAACTGAACTTTTGCACGATATTCTAATTTTTCAAATTTCACCTGTATAGTAGAAAGTAAAAAAATATATATTTTTTTCAAAATGTAAAAAAAATAAAAAACCCATTAGTGATCAAATACCACCAAAAGAAAGTGATATACATTTTGTTTGAGTACAGTGTTGACCACACAATTACCAGTTAAAGTAGCGCAGTGCCGAATAGCAAAAAATGCCTTGGTCATAAAGAGGGTTACATTTTCTGGAGATCAAGGGGTTAAGATATATTTTAATGTCAATAGATGACAGTCTTCTGATCTGACCATTCGTATGTCTACAGTGTGAATGTGAACACACTGTCAGCCAAATAAATTCTGTAGAACAGCAATCGGAGAGCTTAGATAACCTTTAAAGCTCAACTCTGGGCAAATAAAAAATTATCCTTTCCAGTGGGGCTGTGTAAAAGAAAAAGAGAAAGAGGGATTTATGGAGAGAGAGAGAGAGAGAGAGAGAGAGAGAGAGAGAGAGAGAGAGAGAGAGAAAGAGAAAGCGGGGTGGAGAGAGGGAGAAAGAAAGACAGAAAGAAACAGAAAACAAGAAAGAAAGAAGGATGGTGGGAGAGAGAGGAAAATAAAAAAAAGAGGGATGGACGGAGAGAGAAAAAGGGACAGAGGAAGAAAGGAGAAGAGAGAGGGACGGAGGGAGAAAGGAGGAGAGAGAGACAGGGAGAAAGGAGAAGAGAGAAAAATGGACAGAGGGAGAAAGGAGGAGAGAGAGACAGGGAGAAAGGAGACAGGGAGAAAGGAGGAGAGAGAGACAGGGAGAAAGGAGGAGAGAGAAGGATAGGGAGAGGGAGAGAGAGAGAGAGGTAAAAGGAGAGGCAAAGGGAGAGAGTGAGCCTGGCTGGATGTGTCCAATCTGTGAGCACTGATAGGATTCTATAGGATCACACAGCTAACTATAATGGAGTACATAGGATGAGGACATCAGATCTATATTGGATCTGACATCTATGGGCCCCCAGGCTAGGTCATGTCACAATGTACCCGTCTGCTGAGACTTGTAGTTCAACAACTGCTTGTAGTAGAGGGAGAGAGATCTGGGTTTCATGGAAGTGACTGCCTTTGCTACAGTTTTTTCTTTGCAGTGAGACATTCTAGTACTTTTCAGGCATGTGTCTTTGCTCACCTTTATCACTACCGCATCTTCTTCCACAGGCGCTTCATGCCACCAGACGGCCAGTAACAGTGCACCCATTGGCTAGGATGCTATGCTATGGTCTTCTGTTACTTCCTCAGCCAGTAGCTGGCTGAATTTTTCAGTTACATCCCTCCCTTTTCCTCCATCGCTCCGGCCCCTACTGCCAGCCCACCCAGCTTACTAGCACCTTAGCTAACCATCTAACCATGCTCACACTGCAACGGCAGAGTGGTGTGGCTATTTTATGGGGAATAAAGCCCAACTCGGGAGTGAACACACGCATGTGCCCGTAGCACATAAGAAGCAACTTTCTATGGTGGCACACGGAGAAGAAGAACAGTCTAGAGTGCAGTAGGGGGACCCCAGAAGAGGAGGTTCGGGGCCGCTCTGTGCAATATCTTTAAACAGAGCATGCAAGTATAATATGTTTGTTATTTTAGAATAAAAGAATACCCTTTACAACTGCTTTAAGAAAAATGTAAATGGTAACCACTCAGATCAACTTATACCTTGGTAAGATGCCTTTGAGCAGGCACAGAGCAATCCAATACAAAGGGGTTTATTTACAAATAGACTCCAGTTGCACTCATTTTCTCCAGGTCTTAGCAAAGAATAATGAATACCCAATCAGGTGCAAGGAAAGTAAAAAAACAGCATGTTTGCTTGCACATTATTAGATGGTGGAGATCAGCAGAGCTTCACCTCATTTACTAAGCTCTGGAGAAAATGAGTGCAGCTGCAACTTCACACTTAAAGTGGGGGCAAACTCCAATCTTTGACTTTTACCCATTATGTAATATGACATTACCTTCCAGGTAAGAAAAAAGAAAACAAAATGCAGAGATGTTTACTACCGCTTTAACAACTAGTCGGCACAAACACAAAGGGCTTGATTTATTAAAGGCTAATAGGCTGTTCACTGTGCAAATGAAGTTGCACTTTGCAAGGAAATTTTCCCCATAGTTTAGTGCAAGGGTGCCCAACCTTTTGAAGAGCGAGTGCCACTTAAGCAACTTGGTAACCGATCGCGGGCCACAATGAGCAGAGCAGGAGGATGGCTGCCCACTCTACTCTATAGAGCCCACCTTTTTTTTTTCGGATTGGAGGTAGGCGTTTGTAAACAGACACAAGTCTATTTACATCTGCCACTCCTTAGAGGTGAATGGTGGGACCGATCGGGTCGGACTGACTGTCTGAAAGAGGCCTAAGGCTGCTTTTACACTGATGCAGCACAGTTCACCTGTGGCTTTCCTGCAGGTTAGCTGCACTTTGCCAAAGACTTCTATTATATCCTGTAGGTGTGGTGCACTTTCAAAAAGCACACCAAACTCGCAGGTAATCGGTTTAAAATCAGCCCAGTAACCACTGCAGAACAGATATGCCCATATATACACTGATTTTAACCTCCCTGGTAGGATTATTTCAGATTTTAGGTGCTGAAACCGGTACAATTATTTTGCAAGGAAATTTGGCGTTTTACATTGTAGGCCTGTAATTCTTAGGAATAACTCACTTAAATCTGTCCAAACAAGAGTTTAGTAGATATCTCGGGTATGAAAAAGTTAAAAAAACCAAATCATAAATTATAATATAATAAATAATTATAACAAATAATAATATAATTATAATACAAATTATTCAATAATGTAATCAACTCAAAATCACTGAAATTTGCTCAGTTGCAGAATTGTCGCTGTTAATACTTTTTTTTTATGATGAATTTTCCCACAAATCGCTCTCGCTCAATTCTGCAAGTGATTATAATTTATTATCGCTGTTTTCTAGCTGATCTAAAATCACTTTTGACATAAAGGGACACTTTTGGTTGCTATGGACAATCTACAGTTCGCAGCAGAAAGAACAGTTTTTATTATATAAAAGTACATGCAGAACACTGGACTGACCACTAGGGACAAAGGGGGTGTGTATTTTTTACAAGATTACAGTATACTGTATGTAATGTGTTTATTTACTTTTTTGAATTTGGCGCCGTTCTCCACCCCATGCCTCATAATGTCGTAACGTTGCAGGGAACGAAGTTTGGCAGCACAGGGACACTGTGAATCGAGCGAGGAGGACACCGCCAGGGGGGTTAATAATAAAATGACCTATAATAACAGTATTCTTTTCTATTGTATTCCATCCCAGAGCAGGAGGTCGCGGGCCACATCAGAGGGCTCCGCGGGCCACATGTGGCCCCCGGGCCACTGGTTGGGCACCCCTGGTTTAGTGAATGGGGTAAAGTTTCACTTTGTAAAGAAGACATGTGCATGGGAAAAATATAACTACATTTTTGCTTGCACATGATTCATGATTGTATGATGAAATCAGTAAAGATTCTCCCCATTCACCAACTTCTGAGAAACAATTCCTTGCAAAGTGAACAGCCTTTTAATAACTTCTAACAGGGCTTTTTTTCTGGGGGAACTTGGGGGAACTCAGTTCCACCACCTTTGGCTCAGACCCTTTGGTGCCCGCTCACCACAATCACTTGTGAACACAGAAGTCTGGTTTCTGTGTTTACAAGTGACTGCTTTGTAACCCCCTGAACTCTGCACACTGTATGTAATGCAATTCTGGTATTTAATGCCCCTTTAAGACCCTTCTACTGTTTGTGAAATCTGAACGGGTCGTGGTTGAGTTCCTGCACCTATTTTCTGAGAAAAAAAGCTCTGACTTCTAAGGTATAGAAAACCTTGTTTGATCACTATTGTTTGCCACCAGATAGACTGGGGCTTAAAAACGGGCATTCATAATTTCATAATTAGGGAAACTCTGGGTGAAAAACATACTTCAGAGCAGACTGATGTGCTGTCCACCTGCGGGGCTTGTACCTTCATACTGTAGAATATTCACTTTAAACTAAAATTCATCAATTATTTCCCTTAATCTGCATTCTTTTTATGTGTATAACTTTCACATATTGGACTAATGCAAGCAGTATTATGATAAAGATGCTTTATAACCTTGTTGTTAATTCAGTTTGATCATATTGTACATGAGGAGAGCTGTATTTTCTCATCACATTCTCTGCATTCTGCTTTACAGTGCAGCACAGCGAGGGTTCTTTGCTGCCTCTCAGTGCAGGATTATGGATAGAACTCTGCTGACAGACTCTTACTGAATGTAGTTCAAAGTCAGTGTACTCAGCAGGCAGCTAATTTCCTCACAGCAGTTATTTCTCAAGGATACATCTGCCATACACAGGGAGCTCCTACATTTTCGTATATGCCATATTATCGCAAACGTGGCAAAGACCATGTTAACATGTGAATTTGTGAATGGATTTAATGTCTCAGTGAAGATAAACTTATATCTAAAACAAACCTCCTAAACATCTCCACGGGTACATAAAGCCTCAGATAGAAGAAAAAAAATTGACATGAGAAAACAATCCAACAAGACAAGACAAACGGTATTTAAGTCTGTAGCCTAAGAAGGAGAGAACCCTACGAGGTAGTCTAGATCGTAGAGACTCTGGGGGAGAACTCACCGGTGGAGAACCTACATTGTGGAGAATGGAAGAGCTGACCTGACATTCTGGGTGAGATTTATTAAAGATGGTGCACACAGAATCTTGTGCAGCTGTGCATAGTAACCAATTAGCTTTTAGGTTTGAGGCCGTGTGAAAATCAATGTTTCCCTATGGGAACCGTCTTAAAGTGGAGGTTCACCCTGAAAATCAACTATTTACCATTAGATCCAGCATACTGCTGACATCTGCAGTATGCTGTTTTTTTTTTTTTGCTGTACTTACCGTGTTATCGCTGTTCTCATCAGGCTCCGAGCTCTGACTCCCGCGGGGAATAGGCGTTCCTAAGACAAGGCGTAGATGATTGACGTGCGGGTACAGCGCGTCACGCCTTCCGAAAATAGACAAAGTGAGACTCGGCTGTTTACGGCGCTATACGGCGCCTGCCGTGTGGAGCTGACTGCGCTGGCGCTGTAAAAAGCCGAGTCCCACTTTGTGTATTTTTGGAAGGCGCGTCGCGCTTTACCAGCACGTCAATCATCTACTCCTTGTCTTAGAAACACCTACTCCCCGGGGGAGGAAAGAGAACCGGTTGAAAACTACGATAACACGGTAAGTACAGCGGGGGTAAAAAAAAACAAACAGCATACTGCAGATGTCAGCATTATGCTGGATCTAATGGTATATAGATTTTTTAGGGTGAACCCCCGCTTTAACTGGACTGACTTTGAAAATGCTCCCTGTACTACGTTGGTCCGACTTTGATCCTACTTCACTCCATTGAATATCATTGAAGTCTGATCAAAGTCGGAACGTCTTCTTGCATGATCCGACTTTGGCATGCGACTTGTGCTCTGCTGATCTTCAGGGGGAACTCCACGCCAAATGTAAAAAAAAAAAAAACGGCATGGGTTTCCCCTCCAGGAGCATACCAGGCCCTTGGGTCTGGTACGGACTTAAAGGGGAACTCCTACGCTGAAAAAACTGTCTGGGGGTCCCCCCAAAATCCACAGCAGACCCTTATCTGAGCACGCAGCTCGGCCGGTCAGGAAAGGGGGTGGGGACGAGCGAGCGCCCCCTCTCCTGAACCGTACCAGGCCGAATGCCCTCAACATAGGGGGGTGAGTGCTTTGGGACAGGGGGGAGCCCTGCGGCCCCCCCACCCCAAAGCACCCTGTCACCATGTTGATGAGGACAGGGCCTCTTCCCGACAACCCTGGTCGTTGGTTGTTGGGGTCTGCGGGCGGGGGGCTTATCAGAATTTAAGGGGGCCCCCAGATCCCGGCCCCCCACTCTATGTAAATGAGTATGGGGTACATCGTGCCCCTACCCATTCACCTGGGGGAAAATGTGTCAAGAAAAAAAAACACACTACACAGGTTTTTAAAGTAATTTATTAGGCAGCTCCGTGGGTCTTCTTCCAACTTTGGGGGTCTCTTCCAACTCCGGGGGTCTCTTCTGACTCTCCGCTCTCTTATCCTCGCTCTCTGGTGCTTTCTGCCTTTTGTCCGGGCCCCTCCACTATCTTCTTGCAGCTCTTTTACTAGCGGGGGCCCGGTCTTCTCCGCTATCTTCTTCTCTCTTCTCTTGTCCCGATGTTGCCTCGACCATCTCTAATGCAGTGTGCGCAGTGCGCAACCATTTATATAGGCATGGGGCGTGGTCACTGGGTGATGTCACCTGTTGGTCCCGCCCGTATGACGTCACAGTCCTGGGGCATGATAGGACTGTGATCCCATATGGGTGGGTTCACCGGGTGACATCATCCAGTGACCACGCCCCATGCCTGTATAAATGGTTGCGCACCGCGCACACGGCATTACAGCAGGAGAGATCGTTGAGTCAACATCGGGACAGGACACAGGAAAAGATGGAAGAAGACAGCGGAGAAGACGGCGGAGAAGGCCAGGTCCCCCGCTAGTAAAAGAGCTGCAAGAAGATAGCGGTGGGGCCCGGCAGAAAGCACCAGAGAGCACAGAGAAGAAAATCGGAAAAAGACCCCCGGAGTAGGAAGAAGCCCCCCGAAGTCGGAAGAGACCCCCAAAGTTGGAAGAAGACCCCTGGAGCTGCCTAATAAATTACTTTAAAAACCTGTGTAGTGTGTTTTTTTTCCTTGACACTTTTTTCCCCCAGGTGAATGGGTAGGGGTACGAAGTACCCCATACTCATTCACATAGGGTGGGGGGCTAAGATCTGGGGGCCCCCTTATCAAAGGGGGCTCCCAGATTCCGTTAAGCCCCCCGCCCGCAGACCCCGACAACCAATGGCCAGGGTTGTCGGGAAGAGGCCCTGTCCTCATCAACATCGGGACAGGGTGCATTGGGGTGGGGGTGCCGCAGGACGTCCCCCTGCCCCAAAGCACTCACCCCCCCATGTTGAGGGCATGCGGACTGGTACGGTTCAGGAGAGGGGGCTCGCTCGTCCCCACCCCCTTTCCTGACCGTCCAGGCTGCGTGCTCAGATAAGGGTCTGGTGTGGATTTTGGGGGGACCCACGTGCCGTTTTTTTAGCATAGGGGTTCCCCTTTAAATCCATACCAGACCTAAGGGCCTGGTATTCTCCTGGAGGGTTTTTTATTTAAAATTTGGTATGGAGTTCCCCCTCAAGGTTTATATCAAACACAGTGCCTGGTATTGGCAGGGATCCAAGTCGGATCCCCGTTCATTGAAAGTCGATCGTATGTCGGCTTCAAGTCGCAGGGCAAAGTCGGATCCAAAGTAATACTAGTGTCGTGTCGTACCAGTGTGAACCCGGCCTCAGGCCGGGTTCACACTGGTACGACAAGACAGTCATACAACTTTCATCCTACTTTGCTCTGCGACATCAGTCCTACATCGGTCCTACATTGGTCTGACATCCATCTGACTTTCATGAACAGGACACTACTTTGATCCGACTTGTTCTTTGACCAATCAAAACAATCCCAGTGTGAGATAAATTATTTTTACTGCTGCTGTAATAACATTGTCGAATGCCACAAGTCGGATGGTTAGGAATAGGATCCTACTTTGATTTGACTTCAATGATATTCAATGGGCTGAAGTAGGATCAAAGTCGGACCAAAGTAGTGCAGGAATTTTTTTCAAAGTCGGACTGACTTGTGTCGGACCAGTTAAGACAGCACTCATAGGGAAACATTGATTTGTATACGTCATGCGACATTATCTTTTAATGTCGGAGCGTTTGTCGTACCAGTGTGAACCTGGCCTGATTGTCAAAGCTTAAATGAACAAGCTGAAGTTAGAAGCTGATTGGTTACTATGCACAGCTGAACCAGATTCTGTGTGCACCAGCTTTAGTAAATCTCCCCCTCTGTGTCCAGGTAGTTAAATCTGATGTTGAACTATGTTCTGCACGTGGAGCTATGGATTTGAGGATTGTGATGTAATGATTAGAGATATGCTGCTACCACAGTAAAATTGTTAAAAGTCTGCTCATGTGGACATTTATTATCAGAGGTGGACCCCAGGTAAGGTTGCCACCTCATCCCTTATTACACAGGTTCTGTGGCTGATTATGGTGGTAATTAAACTCACTCGGTGCCTAATCTGCATTAGCCTGAGCCTCAGAACCTGTGTAATTCATATGTGTTCTGTTTTAAGGTGGCAACCCTAACCCCAGGTCTGGAGAAAGCTAGTAGCTAAGATGGCAGAGTTTCTCCCCCATACAGACATGTGTATACCCTAATTCATCTCTGAGCATGAAGCAGATTGGAGCCCATGGCTTGGCAGGAGCTGATGGCGAATCATGGACACATACAACCATACTGTAGAGCAGACCCCCCTCAATGCTATAACATAGGACAGAGGTGTTCTGTACCCCTTACTTATTCACGTGGGGGGGGGGAAGCAATATTAGGATTCTCCCTTATTGCTAAAGAGAGCTTCCATATTCCAACCCCCCCCCCCTACCCACACCCACAGACCTCTACAACCATGGGGCCATGGTTGTGGGCAAGAGGCAATTGTCCTCATCAACATGTGAGCAAGGTGCTTTGCAAGATACCGAAAATGTTCAGAGCATGTGGCCCAGTATGGTTGAGGAGGAAGGGGGGCTACACACTAATTTCTTCTCTTTCCTCACTTTCTTATCTTGAATTATGTGTGGGGCTCCCCCTCCAAACTCACAGAAGACCCGTGGAGGGATTGCCTTAGGCCATGTTTTTTTTTTGCCTAGGGAGTACTACATTAACATCTATATCAGACCCTCATCTAGGATAAGTGCTTGGTATGGATGAATAGAATCCCCAGCCATTTGTGTAAAAACCGAATGAAACAGCTGAGAGCTGTATTTCCTTGTTATTTAAAAATACCTGTTATTATGTTGTGTACATCACACAGGTGAGTTACTTTAGAGGTAGCGTCAGGGTTTCCCAGTTATGTTCAGCTCATCACTAGAATTTTATAATCTGGAAACTTTTCTTGTGACCATAGTCAGCATAGGCAGAGAATGCAGAAATGTATCAGCTTACATGATTTTTGAAAGGTAATTATTATTAATATTATTATTGTTATTGTTATTATTATTTTGCACTTATCAAACAGATATAACAAATCTGATTGTTTTTACATTTTCTGGATCACTAGCTAGGAACAAATATGCAGATCAGCACCTTTGACTTCACTTTCACTCTACTGAACAAATTGTTTTCTCCAGGTGAGTGGCTCAAAAAGAATAGAAGCCGGAGACAGCCAAGCAACCTACATTTTAGGAGGCAGTCATCAGTGACGGACCTATCTTTCTTCAAGTACAATATTCCTTTAAATAATTGCATGTATGTTAAAATAGAATTGCTGCTGATGCCTCTAAAGCAAACATTTGTTTGACCTCCTAGCAACAACTGATGGTATTTAAGTTCATGTCAGTGAAAAACCCCATCCTGCTATAACTATTTTTTGAACAATTCATAGCGCTGGGCAGTAATTATAGGTTTCTAATAGTCTTTCAAAAAGCACAACTGAAAAAGCACAGCATGTAATTTTAGATGGGAGTGTAAAATGTTCTATTCACCTTGAAAGACAATTGTTAACAACAAGGAAGTGTGTTTTTTTTTCATAGAAGTACTGAAGTTGTTCTCATAAAAACTAATCTTATTTCAAAAACAAGATTAAGGTTTCGTTCACATTTGGTGTTTTGGGATGTTGGGAGAATTGCTGTGATTCTGCCTGCGATCTCAAATTGCACTGCAATCGCAAAACACATGTTCAGGTGCCTGTCATTTTTAATGGCATCTAAACGTGTTGCAGTTTTAAATATATTTAAATTTAATAAATGATTTTAAATTTAAAATCTTAACCTGATGTTTTTTAGGATTTGTAATTGATCAAAGATTACCATGTTTAAACAAATCTCTTCTCTATTCATTTTAATTACCAATGTTGCTGATTGCAACATTATGCAATCTTCTGCAATCGATCCACCTGTGCCTACCCTGTGATACATTCTATAATGGAAACTTAAGATTAAAATCGTGCAAAAAAAATGCACTAAAGAATAATCTAACAAAAAACATATAAGCAGCAAACCTCCTGTGAGACATTTACACAGTGAAAAAACATAAAAAAATATGTAGGTTGTGCTAATCAATCATATTGTACAAATGAGAACGATTCAAATATTTGAAAAAAGTCCACAAGTGATGTGATATGTTTAAATCCTGATGTTCTGCAGCATCCACCACCACAGTGATTATTAAAACATCAGTGCCTCCACCAACAGCTGAAAGGCTTGCTTACCAGTTCTAATTGATCCCTCATTACAAGGGATCATATGCGCTTTTTGCTTTAGCCCAGCCAAAGCCTTTCTCTGGGTCCAGATGGTCTCCTACACATGATCACCCCATGGCACCATATTAGATATAAGGATTTCATGTGACATTAATGCAACAGCTAAACGTCCCCAAGTGAGGTAATCGCTCTACAGTTTGGCTGGGCCCAAGACCCAAGAAGCCACTTAATGCTGAGCAAACATCTTTCAATGATATCAGGTTCTTGTTAGAAGAAATTTCACTTCACGTTCCATGTGGAAGAAATCTATCCAAACCAGGACATAGCTCAAATGGGTAGAAACTACAAACCCACACCAGAAATTAATTTCTCAGGATAGATCAATGCTCTTTGCAGGTAGAATGTGGCATTCAAAGGCACCATAAGCACCTTACTGCAATATATAAAACACTGGACACTTCCAACGTTAGCATGCAGCGTGTAATGATTGTGACAAAAATAAAACACTAAGTAAAGATTACAACAGTAATCCATACTTCATACTTAAATAAATGTTTGAATGAACACTTGGTGGCTGGATAAGCCAAAGGACTTCAAACCTTTGTTTGCTTTTACCATTCGATCATGGACCATATGAACTTTACCAAACAAAAAGTGCATTCACTGTTACAAATGTGTTAATTTGAGGACATTTTCCATCCTGCTTCTTCAACTTTTCTCTTCACTACTTTTAAAAAAGTATGTGTATTTCACCCACTAATGACTAGATCATTTAATGAATGATCTTAAAATAGAAAATGTCTAAATAATTTCTACTAGTGTGTAGTCATCGTTATAAAGCTACCTACCTTGGAGCTTGACCCAAAGAAAAAAAAAAGGAGAGATAGAAGTGGGCAGGCTAGTTCTTGACAGATGATGAACTCAAGTGGGTGAAAGTCAGGAATGGGGCGAGGGGGAAGTGCCAGGGAGGCCGATCCAGGGCTGGAGCATCCCAATAAGTATGCTCCATTGAGTGATATTGGTGAAACCAGTCAGGGACCAGCACTTCTGGAGCTGAGAGACTCTACTAGCTGCCAGGGGAAGAACTCCTCCAGTGAGAGTGGGGGTGGGGGGGAGCAAAGGGAAAGGAAAGACAGATTTTGGTGGTAGGGGACTCAATTCTTAGAAGGACGGAGAGGGCAATCTGTAACAAAGACCTGAAGCGCCGAACTGTATGTTGTCTACCGGGCTCTCGGGTTTGACACATCATGGATCTGGTGGACAGATTACTGTTAGGGGCCGGGGAAGACCCAGCTCTCATGGTGCACATTGGCACCAATGACAAAGTCAGAGGCAGATGGAGTGTCCTAAAGAATGATTTTAGGGATTTGGGAGCTAAATTGAGGAAAAGGACCTCCAAGGTAGTATTCTCAGGAATACTACCGGTATATTGAGCCACACCAGAATGGCAGAGGGAGATTAGGGAAGTAAATAAGTGGCTGAAGAGCTGGTGTAGTAAGGAGGGGTTTGAGTCGATAACCAATACTATAGAAGGGACGGACTTCACCTAAATGAGGAGGGTGCAGATCAGCTGGGAAAAAGGATGGCCAAAAGGTTAGAGGGTTTTTTAAACTAGGCGACAGGGGGGTAGGGTCCAGAAATAGAGATAGTCAGTGTGGAATATATTCCAGAGGGTAGTATTAGGGGCATTAGTGGTAGGGTAACAAAAGCACATAACCCAAGGTAAGTAGAGTAGTAGGTCCTAGTTGAAATCTCGGAATACCCAAGAGGATACTATGTGACCAGTCAAAATATATTAATGCATTAAAGTGTTTGTTCACCAATGCCAGAAGTCTGCCAAGCAAAATAGGCAAGTTGGAAGCTCTGGTGCATCAGGAGAGCTATGATGTAATCGGCATTGCTGAAACTTGGCTTCATTCCTCACATGACTGGGCTATTAATATTCCTGGCTATGCACTCTTTCAGAAAGACAGGGTAAAAAGGAAAGGTGGCGGGGTCTGTCTCTATGTGAGAAGTCATCCTAAAGTGACTGTGAAAGAGGACCTGGTTGATGGAGAGTGTGATGAGGCTGATGCATTATGGGTGGAACTGCATACAGATGTGCGTAGTTCAAAGTTAATCATTCGAGTTTGTTATAGACCACCCAATGTTAATGAGGAGGCGGAGACTCGGCTCCTTGCTCAGATGGAAAGGGCTGCAGGGGCTGGGACACACGATCGGTTCGTCTGATAAAAACGTACCGATGGACTGTTTTCATCGGATGAACCGATCGTGTGTGGTCCCTATCAGTATTTTCCCATCAGTGAAAAAAAACCTGTTTTAAAATTTTCGTATGGTTAAAAATCCGATAGAAAAAAACAATCGTCTGTGAGGAAATCCATCGGTCAAAAATCCACGCATGCCCAGAATCAAGTCGACGCATGCTCGGAAGCATTGAACTTAATTTTTCCCTGCACATCGTTGTGTTTTACTTCACCGTGTTGACACGATCGGATTTTTAACCGATAGTGTGTAGGCAAGACTGATGAAAGTCAGCTTCATCGGATATCTGATGAAAAAATCCATCGGTTAGTTTTCATCAGACGAACCGATCGTGTGTACAGGGCATCAGACTGGGAGAGAATATTGGCATCAATGGGCACAGAACAGAAATGTGAATTCCTCAAAAAGACTGAATGAATGAATAAATGAAAACTTGTATAGCGCAGCACATGCGAACTGAATCGCCTCTGGGCGCTTGTTGTTCCTGTCTCCTTTGATATCAAAAGAGAAAAGTCTTGACCTTTTTCCTAAATGCTAGGTGGTTCTCCTCCAACCGAATGCTGGTTGGTAAAGCGTTCCCTAGTCTGGGACCTTGGATTGCGAATCTTCTTTCTCCTTTGGACTTGAAGTTGGCTTTCGGAACCTGGAGCAGGTTCTGATTCGTGGATCGCAAAACGCGATTGGGGTTATGCGCTTTTATTATTTCGCATAAATAAAGGGGGGCATTCCCATGGACACATCTATGCGTAAGACAGAGAGCTTTAAAAGCAATTCTGTCTTTAACTGGCAGCCAATGAAGGGCTCTCAGTGAAGGTGAGATGGATTCCCAGGGTTTTTTCCCAGTCACAAGTCTGGCGGCCGTATTCTGAACGACTTGCAGACGAGCGATTTGGTACTTGGGGAGTCCGAGGTAAAGGGCATTTGCATAATCCAGCCTGGAGTTTACAATTGCTCCCACCACGACCGCTAAATCTTCTTTAGGGATGAACGGAGTGAGTCTGCGTAGTAGGCGCAGTAGATGGTGAGATCCGCTGACTACTGACCCTATTTGTGCGTCCATTGTCATAAAGGAGTCAAAAATTACCCCTAGGCTTTTGACTTTGGCGCTAGGGGTGATGAGCTTGCCCAAAATAGGCGGGGGGGTCCACGCTGTTGAAAGTTGATTCCTGCGCTTGGCGTGAAACAGGAGAAGTTCTGTTTTCGCTCCATTGAGTTTAAGATAACTCTTTGTCATCCAGTCCTCTATCAAAGAGAGACATGTCTCTAGATTGAGGTGGTGATCCTGTCTGTTGCAGATGCGGAAATACAGTTGCGTGTCATCTGCATATGAGTGGTAGAGCAGTTTTTGGCTGCTGATAATCTCAAAAAGAGGACGAAGATATATGTTAAACAGCACTGGTGACAGAGGCGATCCTTGAGGGACTCCGCATGTTACTGTGCATTTTTCAGACGTAAAAGGTCCTAACTTCACTGTTTGCGATCGGTTTTCCAGAAAAGAGGCGAACCAAGATAAATCGCATTCTGCGACTCTGGCTACTTCAGCAAGCCGAGTCAGTAACAGTTTGTGGTCTACAGTGTCGAAAGCTGCACTTAGGTCCAACAGAACTAGAAGACAAGTTTCTCCTTCGTCTGCGGCCTTGAGAACATCGTCCCATACTTTCAGCAATGCTGTTTCCGTCCCGTGTCCGGGGCGGAAGCCTGATTGCAATGGGTCAAGTAGCTTGTAGGTATCTAGATGCTGTTGCAGCTGTTGTACCACTACTTTTTCCATTATCTTTGAGAGTACGTTGAGGCTTGTTATGGGACGGTGGTGGAGTGGGTCCTTGGGGTCCAGGGAGGGTTTCTTCATGATGGGTTGGATTATACCCTCTTTCAACTGTGAGGGCACTATGCCCTCCAAGAAAGACTGGTTGATAAGCTGCGTGATGGGAGGAGCCAGGATGTAGGCGCATTCCTTCAGCAGTTTTGTGGGGATAATGTCATTTGGCGCTGTGCCATTACGCAAAGCGCTAATGATATTCTTAGTGGTCTCAATGGAGATGGGTTCCAGGGTAAACTTACCTGATATAGGAGAATTACTATGGGTGCTGTGTGAGGGGCTGCAGGGGGGGCTGAGGGGGGAATTGTTTTGCTGAATGCTTTCACGGATTGCCTCGATTTTATTAATGAAGTAATCCGATAGTTCATTACAAAATTCTTGTGTGTCCGAACTGGGGGCTTCAATGCATCCTGGTTTCATGGTCTGGGTGACCATCTTGAAGAGTTCGCGGGGGCGGTTTAGGGCACCGTTGATAGCCTCCGAAAAATAATTTTTCTTGGCTAGGAAAATTTCTTTGTGGTATTTTCTTGTAGTCGCCTTGTAGATGGAGAGGTTTAGCTCTGAAGAACATCTTTTCCAGGCAGATTCTGCCCTTCTGCGTTCTTGCTTCAGTAACGACAGCTGGTTGTTAAACCAGCTGCGGTTGTTTTTCCGAATACGGGTTCTTCGTTTCGGCGCTACCAAGTCGGCTGACTGTAGCATGGCCGAGTTTATGGCTTCCAATGTTTCAACGGCCGTTTGATGCGGCTGAGTTGTTTCTATTTTTTTCCTTAAAGTAGTTTTGAAGAGTTCCGAGTGGAGCTTCTTCTGACATCTAGTCCAGTGTGTTGTCACTGGATTTGATGTTTTTGTTGCAGGGGGGATGGTGGAAATACTGAATATAATTGCATGGTGGTCTGTCCATGGCAACTTTTCATTTTCCAAAATTTTTATTTCCAGAGCTTGTCTGAAAATAAGATCAAGTGTGTGACCTGAAGCATGTGAGGGCCCACATACTAGTTGCTGTAATCCTAATCCTTCCAGGTGGTCAATACTAGGGCTGCGCATCTTCACCGGTCTCACGATTCGATGCGATTACGATTATCAAGGCCACGATTCGATTCGATTCGATTCCGCGATGCATCACGATTGCAGCGCAAGTGCGCATGGCTTTCATCAAAAAAATATTTAAGTACTCCAAACAAAAAAACAACACACAATAACACTTCCTGCATGTAGCAA